>OX401923.1:7016179-9473679 GCA_947859195.1 Drymonia ruficornis
TTTTGTCCCCATTTGATCTCATGCATCGAGTCCTATTATGGATCTAAGGACTAAGTACGCGATCCATACTCGATAAGTACTTCAGACTAGGTGGACTAGGTGGAACAGGTGTTTGGATCAAGTATGTACGCGAACCATACTCGATAAGTACTTCAGACTAGGTGGACTAGGTGGAACAGGTGTTTGGATCACGTATTTTTAAATACTAGGAATAGGTGCACCTAGTCCCAAATTTACCTAGTACAACCCATCTCTAGTCAGCAGCGGACGAATTTTTTCCCATTAAAAATTCTTCTAATGGGAAAATTCCATCTCCGCCGTGGTGGGATAAAAACTGTACGGAAGCAGTCAATAGAAGAAATACAGCGGAAAAAACATGCAACGATAATTTAAATCTGCAAACATTTTTAGGCTTTAAAAATTCCTCAGCGGCAACAAAAAGATTTTTAAGAAAAAAGAAATTAGATGGTTGGCGGCGTTTTTGTTCATCGCTTTCCCCTGAGACTTCACTGTCTTCTGTGTGGAATAACATCAAGCGATTTCGGTCCTCTCGTGCTAATGTATCGTGCTCTTCTCATTCTCTAGAATGGGTTCCTTCCTTTACATGTAATCTTGCTCCGGATTCTGTTCCTAATTTTGATCAAATCCCTTATAATTATTCAAGCCAAGTTGATTCTTCTGATTTTAATTTCCTAAGCTCTCCATTTTCCATGAATGAGTTCAATTTTGTTTTAAACCATGTTTCTGATTCAGCTCCTGGGGCAGATGGTATCCCATATTCATTTATAGTTAACTGTTTGCCATATACCAAAGAATTCATTCTTGATTTAATTAATTCCATTATTGATTCGGGTCACATTCCTAGTTCCTGGAAACATCATGTCTTAATTCCAATCTTAAAACCTCATAAGGATCCTTCTGATCCTGCTTCCTATAGACCAGTATCCCTTTCTTCTGTTTTTGCCAAATTATCTGAACATCTAATAAAAGTAAGGTTGGAATGGTTTGTGGAACACAACAATATTTTGCCTTCTTCTCAGTTTGGATTTAGGAAGGGTAAAGGTGTTTCCGATAACCTAAGTATTTTTTCCACAGACGTTTTGCTCTCGCTTAGTAAGAATGAATCTACAGTCGCTGCGTTCCTTGATATCTCTGCTGCATATGACAATGTTGACCTATCAACTCTTAGATCTAAGTTAATTGGCCTGCGCATTCCAATGAAGTATTCAGATTTTTTGTTTAATCTCTATTCAGGTAGATCTATTTCAGTCCGGGTTCCTGGTGTAGAATGTTCGGCTAGAGTTTTGTGGAAAGGCGTTCCTCAGGGCTCGGTTCTAAGTCCTTTGTTGTATGACTTGTATACCATGGATCTGGAATCAGTCATTTCTCCGTGTTCGATCCTTCAGTGCGCTGATGACATAGTTATTTACTCATCTGATAATTCTGTAGAAACAGCGGCTACCACGGTCGAGAATTCTTTAAATAATTTAACAGCTTGGTTAAATAAGCATCGCCTGTCTTTATCAGTGAGCAAAAGTGTTGTTGTCCCCTTTTCCCGAAAAAGAAAGATTCCGAATTTCAGTCTTACAATTGGTGACTCCCTGTTACCATCTTCCAAAGAAGTAACGTTCCTTGGAAGGAGATTTAATAGTAAATTCAATGGTGCTTCGCATATTAAATTTGTTGTTGATAAGTGTGAAAAGAGCTTAAATATCATGAGGGCTCTTGCAGGCACTTGGTGGGGTGCCCATCCGGCAACAATGCGATTAGTGTTTAACGCTTTAGTTAGGAGTGTTTTGGATAATGCCTCTTTTACTCTCTCACCTGTTAATAAAACTGATATTCACAAATTTGATCTCATTCAGTCTAAATGTCTGCGTTTAATTGTAGGTGCAATGAAAAGCACTCCTGTTAGTGCCCTTCAGGTAGAAAGTTCCGATCCTCCTCTTTATTTGAGACGCCAGTATTTATCAGATCGCTATTTTTTCAAAGCCTGGCAATTTAGCTTGCACCCTCTCTTTCCAAAATTAGAATGTCTCCATAATCTTATTAATAATAATAACCCTTATTGGAGAAATAAACCTTTACCTTATTTAATTCAAAGCTACAGGAATTTTGCAAAATTAAAAACTGATTTCGTCAAAAGATTTCCAACTCACCCAGTTTTCTTTTTTGACTACAGTTGCATTATGTTCAAACCAAATGTGTTACTTTCCATAGGTATTTCTAAAAATACTGCTGATGCTGATGTGAAACTTCGTAATTATGTTGAGCAGAGTGCTCCTAATGCAGAGGTGTTTTTCACCGACGCTTCCAAGTCTGTGGTTTCTGATGTTGAATCCTCAGATTTGGAAGTGTTGTCTGATCCAGAAAACAGGGAAGAGGCTCATGTGGGGGCTGCCTTTTTGCGTCATTCCACGGGCTATTTTAAATTATTTAAGTATCCCTATATTGTTTCTAATTTTACCGGAGAATGCTTTGCTGTTTTAGAATGTCTTAATTACATAATATCTGTTCAAGTTAAAGAGTCACTCATTTTTACAGATTCTCTCAGTTGTCTATACTCTTTACTTTCAAACCCTTTAAGACGAGGGTTCGAAATTTGGTTGATTTTCTATTCTACTTTTTCTTTAAGTAAGTATGTGGACTAGGAATCTTATATTTAGATGTATGATTTTTGACTATATTATCTTGAGTATCTTTAAATCCAAATCACGATTTGACGAAATTTTCTCGATAAAAAAAAATTATGAAATGAGCTCTAATTATTTACAATTTTCCTTGCTACCACGATGTTTTTACGATTTAGATCACGAAATTATTTCTAAAACATAGCAAATAATGATATCTAAACTACCCTTCAACCATATTTTAATTCATGAAGTAGTTTTTTTTTAATTCAAGAAAATGTGGTTTGGCGCTTACGTTGTTTATTTCCGAGCGCGCGCACAATATCGCCATCTCACATTTTAAGTACTTGAACTAACCATGTCTCTCTCTAACTTTGTATTGTCAGTGTCCGCTCGGACTTGTTCGACGTCGGACCTGTGAAGGATTTTTTAAAAAATATTACGAAAAAATATTACGGTCGTGCCACATTACAGGTACAGTACAGTATTTACAGTCCGCCGACGCCTATGATAAATAAATAAATATCCTTGGAAATTCTTTTACACATGACTACCTGATCCCAAACTAAGCAGAGCTTGTACTATGGAAACCAGATAACTGATATTACTACATATACTACTTTTTGTTTGTAAATACAAACGAAATATACACTTAATTACACCTAAACTCGGGACATGCGGACATGTTCATGCACACAACTGCATGTCCTGGGCAGGAATCGAACCTATGACCTGCACTGCAGCGTGATTTTCGTTTGCTTTTCCTTGTCTTGTGTAATTTCTTTTCATCTCTTGTCATTTTGTGTCATCTCTTGTCATTTTGTGTCATCTCTTGTCATTTCATAGTTATTCGTGTCATTTCTGTAAAAACTCCCTATTTCGCTTACTGTTATATACTTGCAGCATGGTCTTGGGCCGACAGTGGGAATACATTGCTTGTCAAAACAATGGAGTCGCTTTATTGCGTTTGTTGTAGGTATGGATGGGCAAGTAATAAATATATCATACATCAATAAATTATCGTAAAAAATAACATTACAGATATGGATAGGAAAATGTTTGTCCGTCCTATTCAATCTATTATATTATAAACGAAAGTAACTCTGTCTGTTACCTTTTCACGGCTAAACCGCTGAACCAATGTTGATGAATTTTGGTATGGAGATAGACTGGGTCTTGGCGGAGAACATAGGCTACTTTTTAGGGTTCCAAAGGGTGCTAACGGGACCCTACTACTAGGCCTACGCTGTCCGTCTGTCTGTCTGTCCGTCTGTCAGCGCGGGCTGTATCTCACGAACCGTAACAGGTAGAGAGTTGAAATTTTCACTGAATGTGTATTTCTGTTGCCGGTGCAGAACAAATACTAAAAATATAATAACATTTAAAAATAAATATCAAGTCTCAAACTTGATATTTTTGATGTGTTTATTCTACGGTGGTACGGAACCCTTTATGTGCGAGTCCGACGCCTTCAGATCTTATGAATGTTTTCTTGAAATAAATATAGTGTATTTTAAGTAATTAACTGGCCAACCCTCAGGTCCTACCTACCATGTTAGGATCTTTTTCGTTCTAGCGGGTGTAAACCGTGATTTAACGAGTTAATGTGATAATTTTTGTATTTAAATTATTCAATTCAATGTATTTGTTTCAGACATAGTCCAATATTGATTATTAAAATTATTATAATTTCACAAATATAAAACAATAAATAAAAGTAAAATTAAATTTAAAAAAAAATATATATTTATTTTTGATTTTTCATGTTTTATCATTAAAATACAATATAATATAACATAAATTAAAATAAAATACAATAAAATAAAAACCTACCCCTAATTAAACAAATACCGTCCGCGTAGGATACTGGCTGCATGTCCTCCCTGTATTCAAGCTGTTCCTGTTGTCAAGCGAATTTTTTGAGCAAGGAAAGAGCCAGCCCTCTTGTCACCTGTGGCGGTAACCAGTCTAAGGGTGATTTTGATAGATAAAAAAATAAAGATAAAAAGATAAACAAAAAATAAATGCATGGTTAAATCAATAAAATTAATAAAAACTGTAAATTAAATTAAAAAATAAATTAAATTTGGTAAAAAAAAATATTATGACACCGCTGATGACTTCATGATCGGCATCGAAGTTAAGTACCAAAGTATTCCTTTGCCTACGAAACATGAAAAAGATACTCATATCCGGCAGTCAGTCACTGACACAGAGTATGTACATTTTTACCCGACTACGGTGGGCGGAGGGTTATGATTTTGACCGATATGACCGGTATGTATGTTCATCTGCTCCCGTATAACGTCCAAACTATTTTTATATCATAATAATTTGACTAATGAGATATCGTTGGACGCGTCTGGATCGTCCGCTGGTTATAGGCTATTATACGATCGAAATATTGTTATACGTATCTATCAGCATATTGTAGGTATCGTTTGTCTTCTTTTGACTTACTTTGTCTTCAGCAATAAAAACAACATAGATTTTTTTTTTTTTTCAAATACACTCGACATAAAAATCCCATATAAAACGAAAAAAATATATTTGAATATTTTCATCCATTTCATCTATTTTAAAAGGTGCACTGGGACATATTATTTTAATTGTACGAATTAAACAATATTGTTCCTTCAAAAAATAACTATACATAGTCTACTCCATAGCTGTTCTGTCCTAGCTAAGCGAGAGGGATATATCCTTCGGCAGCTCACGCGACGCCAGTCACACCCCGAAACTAAAATTCATTTTTTTCTTGTATCGTCTTAAATAAGCATATCAGTCCTGTTTCTATCGAAATCAAGTGCAAACTTAAGATATGTCTGGATTTAAATCTGCAGGTTATGTTGGCTTGGATTCCTGGTCATTCTGGTATTCGGGGCAACGAATCTGTTGATTCCTTAGCCAAGCTGGCTGCCATTCAAGGTCACGTAATTAACACAGCTTATTGCCATGATCTCCTTCAGCTGCCGCGGCTATCCCTTGTTAAGAGCTGGAATTACAACTGGAGTAATAGTAACACGGACAAAGCGAAATTTTATCGTTCCTTACAACCCCTCATTCAATCTAAACCTTGGTTCACGAACCATATCCTTCCCAAAAAATCCACAACTGTGATTTCCCGCCTTAGATTTAATCATTGCTCGTCTCCTGCTCATCTATTTAGGTTAAAAATTTTAGAGTCTCCCTTGTGCCCCTGTGGCTTCGGGAATGGTGACGTCACCCATATTTTATTTCATTGTCCTGAATATAGTTCTCCTTCCTTATATGACTTTCTTATTAAATATAAAGCTCCTCTTCCTTGTAGTGTATCTTGTTTATTATCCTTGACTCACAATGTATATATCAAATCTCTTAATAAATTTATATTGCACTATAATATTTCTCTGTAGTTTACATTTATTTATTTTTTGCTTATAATATATATTTATTATGTGTACTTATTTGTTGCCCTACTTTTATTAACCATATCCCATGCCTGTCCGTCCATCCGATTTCCCACGTCTCGTCTCGAATAAGTAGACGTGCGTAGGCAACACTAACTCTGAGGCTCAAAAAACTGGATAAATCAAGCACTCGACATTGGCAGCAGTGTCTTCGTTTGCAAGAAGACGATTGCCAAAAAGAAAAAAAGAAGAAGAAGAATGATAACAGCGCGGAGCGTGATAACAAGTTCCAAGTTCATAAAAGTTTTCAGACAGTTATTTCTGTCCTAAGTTTCAATCATTTGTTTGCTTCTTTTGGTGCATTTAACATTTTTATTTTAACTTGAGTGCTGGTAGATAGAAATGGACCTTAAATTTGACGATATGGAAACCGACACAAAACTGGCAAAGGTATGCGGATAAGAAGTTTTTCTTTATTGGTCTCATGTGAAATTGTTGAAAATATTAATTATACTTACTTACTTGAGCGCTTACTATCACCCACATAAATCTGGGTGTCTATAATGTCTATATAAATCTACCCTTTTTTACAGGAATATTTAGAAAAGATCCGAGAGTTCCACTCATTTGGACCTTATTTTTCTGTTGAAACTTCTACACAATATTTCAAGCTCAAACAAGACTACAAAATTCAGTATGTAACAGACTTGGAATGTGCAATACGCAAAATAAAAACAGCAAACACTGGATTATCCCAAACTATGTGGATTTTCAAAGTTAATGAGCTAGCTTCAAAAATAGAAGAAAATATAAATTTGTTTATACAACTGGAGTATTTATTGAGGAACAGGCCGGTAGAAGACTCTCGGCTAGAGATAGAGCTTCTTACAAAGCAATTGAGATGTTCCAGCAATAACAATGGATGTAAGTTGTGATTATAGTTTTAAAATAGTAGGTATAAAGATACAGTAGGTGACAGTAAATATTATTACACATCAAGCTTTCGAAAGTCATACACCGCTAGTTGACTAATTTCGGCTTACACAGCAGTATCTCTGTTACATGAATAATTTACAGATATTACATGATATACAAATGCTCTGACCTGCCGTCCGCGTGCCGTGTGCACAGGCCATATCACTGACTTGTCAGCTGTGGTACTCTGTAAATTATTCATGTAACAGAGATATTGCTGTGTAAAGCCGAAGTTAGTCAATTAGAATGACTTTCTAAAGCTTGATTATCTTGTTCTAACACTAATGTGTAATATTTACAACCAGGTACCTACTGTATATGCTTGGTCTCACCAGGCACAGGATATATTATTTAGGTTGATTGATATGTTATTTTGTTTCACAGACAATATCTTGGGCATGTTGACTGGAGCACCATTGCTCGCTCTGGGCTGTGTGGCTAGTATGAGGGAAACTTTTCACAATATAATTTTAGCCACCCCAGATACTGCAGTAATTTCATATCTTTTCACGAAACTGTGCCATGAAGTGGGGTAAAGTTATTATTGATTTATTATGAGATGTAACAAGTTAAAGAGTTTCTAAGGAATATAAAAAATATATTTATTTGTGTTGTTTTTCAGGTTGGGTGATTTTAATTTAATAATAAGTACTGATGATCACATTGCGGAACTAAAAGATATGCCAAATTATAGAATTCTGGATTACTTTAAATTCACAGGTCAGTTACTATACCTATTATGTACCTATATTTTTAGAGAGGTGTGTTGGTTCGGTCGAAGTCACAAGATTTTATCGAAGTAGACTAATTATGCTATAATTTGAACTTGAACTAAAAAGCATGGTTGTGTGGATGTCATAATCAAAATAAATGATTAAATTAATGTATTATCGTGTTTTGTTTCAGTTGGGAACGCATGGTCGTTGGGCGTCATTACCGAACATTCTGACATAGACTCGGCAGTGGACGTATTTATTTCATCTTCTGTTCATGTAAGTTGTTCCTTTTACTTTGAGTCTAACTTTTGCTAGTGGCTCCACAATGTAGCAGAATGTATTCTTAGATCTTTTGATTATTATATTGTAGTTAGGTATAAAACAAAAGTATACGCCTGGGCGTATCGATTATTCTTTAAATATTGGCGCTTGTATCTAAAGATGTGATAAACGGCTTTGCACGTTGTTACGCTTGTTCTTGTTTTAAAAGTCGTTGTAAAAAGTGCTATTCTGCTTTTATAAATTAAACAAAAATTCGTCCGTCAATAATCCGACAGTAAAAGCAAAATGCTTACTAAACATAAGTACAAGCAAAAAGCCAAAAACTTATCCGCTGAAAAAATTGTGAGTCTTATGTGCATGGAAATATGGTGGTTAATCTAATATAATTTATTATCAATGTATTGCTTTTTATGGGTAAAGAAATTTAAATTTAAATTAAATATTGATATGAGCTCTATTGTCATACATATAAGGTTACTTTTAATACGGTCGTTTAATTTTTGGAATTTCTTTCTCATTGTTGCCGTCATTGCTTAAAAGCAACACGCTGAAATTTGTAAGCGCGCTTCGGGCGCTTACTTCAAAAAGCGAACTTTATAACCGGCTTTTCGTTTAAGCACCCACTTCTACTTGTATCGCCTATATTAACTTGATATCTTTTATATTATAGTCCCCATGGAAACTGCGAAAAATTCTTGTGCAAGAAAGCGTGTATCAACAGTTCAAGGACACTCTGTCATGGAAATGCAATCTCAAAGGAGCTCGTGCTGATGACGAAGTCTCTTCAAGCTACCGTAAACTTTGCCCAGACGTTTTCAAGTTCGAAGACCGAGTATTCTTATTGGACTACATCAGATCGACGCCTCCTCCTCAACTGCTTCCGGAGGTGACTGTTGAGGCTTACAGAACAACTAAAGAATTGATATCTATGATCAGAAAATACGAGCCTTTTTATCTGTCTCTGTGGGCGAACGACGTGGCGGAATCGAACGAAGTCGCGCATGCTGTGGAGTGCCGTGTTGTGTGGGTAAACAGTTTCGCCGAGTTTCGTGGACCTGCGAGAATCTCCAACGCCATCTATGATGTAACACGAACACGTTCGGTAAAGAAAACTAAAGGAATATCTCAACTCAATAAACTCAAAGAGGCTTGGTTGAAATTAGAAATAGCAGAACGGAGGAGGATCTTGTCTCAAGTAATAATCAAGAGCGAGGAGTCTATTGGCGATAGTATTGAATGCAGCACAGACAAATTAAATGAACTGAATAACGATAAAAGCAATGGGTTCGTTGAAGTGGGAAAAGATTATATTTGTATGGGGATAGCGCGTCCGGCAGGTATTGTGGAGATTAAATCGCTAAAAGACTCTTTATTTAATGGACGTGTATTGGAGTCAATTTTGCTAGGCAATGCGTTCGTGACTGACGAACAAGACGCATTGGTCAAGTTATTCGAGGAGGCTGGCGTGCCCGCTATTCACGCTAAATTAGAAGATGGTGATGACTGTAAAATTCACTCTGGGATTGACAATGTTACCAAAGTGATTTGGGCCAATGTGGGCACTATCTTTGCAAATTAATTAAATATATAAACATATTAATATTTTTTACGTTGGTGTTTATAAAAATAATAAACTGTATATTTTGAGTAATGTAATACGAGAACTGGATTTATTTGATTTTTGTATTACGCCCCACCTACCCTACCACTCATACCTATTACGAAGTTTTTAACACTCGTCCTTAACGTGTTACATCACGTACCTAGTGATTATATACAAAAAATATAAGATAATAAGCGCACGCGCTCGACCAATCATAAATCTATAAGTATAATAATTAGCACTACTCAACGGCACTACTACCTAAAGAAAATCGATGTTCAGAACGAAAGAGTACATCTCTAATATTTCTAGTCGATTATAAAATTAGACGCGGTCTCTCTCCATAATGATTCCATATCCTGAAACGAAATACTAGGTACTGGCCGCGAAATTTAAAAATATATGTCAGCAGTGCCAGTCAAGACTGAAAAAATCAATATCAGAATCTACTTGTTATACTCCTTGCTTGGTATTGTAGAAAATGTAGTAATGAAAATAATACGACTCGGATTTGTAAAGAGTATTGAAGATTATTTTACTTATATCTCGTACAAACTTCACGCAGTTGATTTCGATCGAATATTTTGGCTCGTTGCCAATTCTGTCTCTTGTAAGTCTTGTTTCAGCTGAAATATATGAACTGTGCGACGCGTGTGCTATTAATTTTCAGAACTCCTAAACGCTATTATCACAAAAATATTAGAAATATGAAGCACGTCACGCTTTCTACGGGAGATTTAATGCCTACCATAGGTTTGGGAACATGGCAGGTAGGAACCCTGAGCTTTGTTAATTTTATTTTCCACAATTAGATACATCGTTACCATAATGTTTTATGTTTTAAAGGCTCCTTCAGAAGTGGTAGAATCAGCTGTATATAAAGCTTTAGATCTAGGGTACAGACATATTGACACAGCTTTCAACTACAATAATGAAGAAGCAATTGGTAATGCTGTGCAAAAATGGATTTTAGATGGAAAAGGAAAACGGACAGATTTGTTTATCACTACAAAGGTACATATTTTATCACATCAATTATCATTTTATCATGGAACTTATAATATGACTTATAGACACTATTTTTATTTTACAGCTTCCTCACGTAGGCAATAGGGAGTCAGATGTCAGAATGTTCCTTGAAATGCAGCTTAGAAAATTGCAGATGGATTATGTGGACTTGTATTTAATACATGTCCCCTTTGCGTTCGTATGCAATCCCAAGACACTAACGCCTATGATCAAGAGCAATGGTGAATATGAGTTAGATACAGAGATTGATCATGTTAAAACATGGAAGGTGAGTATTAAACCACCTTTCTGTAATATTGTTGTGTAAATGTACTGTATAATAATAATTCCTTGTCTCAGGTGATGGAAGAATGCCAAAAAGAAGGGCTGATACGTAACCTTGGTTTATCGAACTTCAATGAATATCAAATAACAAATATTATAGAATGCGCCGTATTGAAGCCGCAAGTGTTGCAAGTGGAGCTCCATACTTATTTCCAGCAGGCGGTACTTCGGAAATTTTGTGAAGATAATAATATTGTAGTAACAGCGTATGCACCTCTAGGCAGCCCTGGGGCTAAGGAACATTTTGTTAACAAATATAATTACAGGTTTGTAAACAATTTATAGATAGTCAAATCATTCATACCTATCCTATATAGTAACTGTGTAAAATTTCAATCAATGCTTTCGTTCCAGTCCCGATGTATTTCCTGATTTGCTAAGCTTGCCGGAAGTAAAGACGATTGCCGATAAGTATGGGAAAACACCGGCGCAAGTTTTGCTTCATTTCCTAGTCCAGCAAAAAATTGTGGTGATTCCAAAAAGTACCAGTGAGACCAGACTTAAGGTAAATTCTTGTAAACACAGACCGTGTTACAATCTAATTTTGTTTAATTTATTAAAACTATATTATGTGTTGTACAGGAAAATATAGAAATATACGATTTCGAGATGACGCCAGATGAAATTAACAGTTTGAAGATGCTGGATAAAGGTGAAAAGGGACGCATTTTTAACTTTTTATTCTGGAAAGGCGTTGAGAACCATCCGGAATATCCTTTCAAGGAAGTCGTCGCTCAAGTAATGAAAAATTAACATAATCCTACTTAAATTGATCTCATCATTCTAGTCAATAGGTGCGTTCACAAGCCCGAGCAGCCGCGCAGAGATTGCTCAGTTTTCGAGGTCTGACGTCAAAACTGACTGCTCGGACGCGCCGCTCGGCGCTTGTGGACGCTGCCAATCACTACCTCCACGCTTTATGTTTATTAACGAGGCTATTAGTATTATAATGTATTACAGCAAGCACTGAGCTTTAACTTTAAAAATCAGTGAAACTGATTGAAATGTTTTCGATGCTTAAAGCATTAGAATTGTTGTTTTTGATGAATTTAAATAAATAAAATTTATAGTGAAAACAGGGTTTTATTTAACTAGTTTATGGAATCAAATTGAACTTTTTAATACAATAATGGATTGATACTTATGACAACCTATACAGCATTTTCCTCTGGAGTCGATGTTGTAGTTCACCACGCCTGATCATGGTATGGATGACCTTCAGGATAGCTCGCTCGGGGTACTTCTGCTTGAGGAAGTCGTGAATGATGGTCTGTTCTGAAACCTGGGAGCCGACTGCGAACCTGCGCTTCAGCTGCTTTTCAATTCGCGATAGCATCTCGTGGTCCTCTTCTGACGTAAATCCTTCAGCTCCTAAAATAATATCAGTTTTTCAGTAACATACTTTTAATTTATCGTTAATAACATTCGAAGTGGATCCATATTTACCAGCGAGGCTGCCCGTCATCGCCGCGTCTAACGTAGACACTTGGAACAAACGCAGAGCTTCGGTGACGTGCGATTCTGTAGCAAACGGTTGCAGTTGCATCTTGGCCAACGACTCTGAGATTCGAATGATAGCTTCTAATTGCCTGAAAAAAGAAACTTGTAAGAAATCTGGTAAAGATCCGTCTAGATTTAAAAATAAATTGCTTTTTGGAACCAGAAAAGTTGATAAGTAAGCGCAGGAGCGTAGTTGGTAAGGCTGGTATTCCACTCGTTCAATTTCTTTGTCCAAGATTTGATCAAATTTATTTGACGGACGCCCATTCCACTCGTCAAATATCGTTGTCCAAGATGTCTTTGTAATTTGCAGAGTTCAGAAAAAAAATTTATCTTCTTGCGTAGTTGAAAATCATTGATCAAATATGGGTGTTGCTAGTAAATTGGATGAAGTCATCCAACTAACACCAACTAACTCCAGCCTAACTCGGGACACAATGAAAGTATGCGTGTCAGTTACAGTCACACTCACCTGACAGTGATGGGTATAGAGAGGCGCTTGTCGACTTGCCGCTCGTGGTGCGAGGCGCCGCTGCGCATGAGCACGTAGCGCGCGCGCAGGCGCTCGGCGGCGGCGGCGGCCAGGCGCGGCCCGCAGCGCGCGCGGCAGTACGCCGCGTAGCGCCGCAGCAGCGCCAGCGGCAGCTCGCCCGCCGCGCTCTCGCGCTCCAAGCTGTCGCCGCCCATGTGCACCGATATTATGTGCTTCGCCAGTGTCTATACCGAAACGAGAAGGAGAACATTAATGGCTTGCGCACACTGGCGGAAGGCAGGGGAGAGCATCGAGGAGGATTCCTCTATCCGCCAGCGCACACTGACGAGAAACATTCTCTGCGATACCGCGAGCGTCCGCCAGTTTACCGGAGCATCCACCGGTATGCTGCGGGCTGCCGGAGGGCGGACCCTTCCGCGCTACCCCCGATGGGTTAATTCTACGCGGCGGTGCGCGGTGCGGCCTGGCAGACTCCAGCGCACACTGGCGCATACAGACACCTCCCACCGCGGTATCCTCTAGCGTGCTCTTTGATGCTCCGAGAAATCTGAGCTGCGATGCTCCGAGGTTGATCACCGGGCATTGAAATATATACCTTATTTCGATTACATAAGAATTAATTGATAAATTTAGAATCCTCTGCCATCCCGTCCGCCAGTGTGCGCAGGCCATATAACGCTAGTTTCCTGGCGGATCTTCTCAGTCGTCGTCGCGTTACAATCGGATTGTAAGTGCCCCCGGTAGGCCTAAATAAACGATTGTAATGAATGCATGTTGGATCGAGTTCTTACACACATAAAAAATACCCTCCTCATCTGCTCTGGAACTATGATGCTACAGACTGTCAAGGCATCCAACTTATAACGTGCGCTGCATCAGGACATCAGGACATACCGAGACATATGACTTCCTTCTATGCAAAGTTGGTTTCAAATAACTGTAGGGAGTGGATATTTTTATATTACAGTTTCATTACTTAATACTTACAATATCCCTGTTTTGGTCGTGCTCGTCCTTGACGATGAAAATCATGTCGAATCTTGATAAAATTGTCGGCATGAAATCAATGTTGTCGTCCGCCTTCGTGTCGTCCCATCTACCGAATACGGAGTTGGCCGCGGCGAGTACTGAGCAACGGGAGTTTAGGGTCGTGGTGATACCGGCCTGGAACAAAAGAAAACGTAGTGTTAAATTCTCTTGTGAAGCAGTTAGATTATCTCTCCATACCCGGAAATTAAAATACCGACAAAAGCGTTTCTGTTGAGTTGGGATTTAAAAATATAAGGCATTTTAAACAAGTTAATTTTGCAGTCACACTCTTAAGTCGATGACCTCTAGGGTAAGGTGTCTTCTAGGGTAATTTTTTTATTGCTTAGGTAGGCACACGGACTGGCGGTCCACCTGATGGTAAGAGGTAACCCCGCTCATCTACTACTTAAGGGGAGTTGATGAGGTGCCTGCCTTTTATTGACCTTGAAGAACCGAAAGACTTTCATTCCACAACTGTGCGGAAGGCTCGGGTTTGCCTTAGATTTGTGACGAGTTAGCCCATGAAGGGTCTATGAGTTAGCCATACCTTAGCAATGGAGATGGTCTGTTGCTCCATGGCCTCGTGTATAGCGACGCGGTCATCTTCGCGCATCTTGTCGAACTCGTCGATGCACACCACGCCGCCGTCCGCCAGCACCATCGCACCGCCTTCCATTACGAAGTTGCGCTGCACAGACATAATGTTAGATAGACTAGACCGTTTCCTGGCGCAACCGAAGTGGTCAACCACACAAGATAAGCATTCAGCCATCTGATGTAATTTCATATCGCCACTGTCGACAAATGGATATTTTCCTCATGAATTGTCACCAGTGAGAACAAAGTCAGTGGCGACAACTGTGAAAGTTTGTGCCATATTCCATGACTCACCCTGCCGAAATGCAAATCGACATTTTATATGAGTTTAGGTAAATGAGGACCAAAACTCACGCTTCCAGGGTCTCTGATGACGGACGCGGTGAGTCCGGCGGCGCTGGAGCCTTTGCCAGATGTGTATACGCCGATGGGGGCCACTTTCTCCACGAACTTCAACAGCTGAGACTTGGCCGTTCCCGGGTCACCCAGGAGTAAGATGTTGATGTCTCCTCGCCGGGTTAATCCATCTGGCAGTCTTTTACGGGATCCTATTGGAGATAGATGCGTAATTTCTTTAGGTTATTAGTTTAGTGGCGGAATAAAATTTCAAAACAGCGATTAAAAAAAGAACGGAAATAGGGTTTTTTAAATGGAGGAATTTAGTGATGCTCTACCAGGACTAACGAGATAATAACAAATTACAGAGTTTTGTTATTACATACACAAGATAATATACAGAACACAATAAAATCTATAATCTAATCCAGCTGTATAGGTATACATTTTTATTTATGGACTACCACTTTTGTCCATTATTTGCCTTAAAACTTCACTGGGCAGAGGGCGAGCGCAATGTGTACTCCAGCTAGAACGGCAGGAATGGCTAGTGGGGCTGGTAGGGCAATATTTATGCCTACCTGACTGTGGGTTTCTCTAGTTACTCTACTATATTGAAAGGACCTCTTTTCAATATGCACTATATGCTACTCACCACCAAATAGAAGCGTAGCAATGGCCTTCTTCATGTCAACAGCGCCGAAGACGCTGGGTGCGATGGACATGGCGATGCGGTCGTAGATGTCAGGCGAAGCTGCGAGGCGGCGGAACTGGTCTTCCTCAGCAGCCGTGAACGGGCGTAGCCCACCCGCGCCTCCCGCCGCGCCGTCCGCCGCCGTCAGCCCCACGGCGCGCACGTACGACGACCGCACACCCACCGACCCTTTGTCGCGCCCTTCCCGCTGTAGTTATTAACGATACATATTACTTCACCAAGCCAACTAGGCACTCGCATAGAATGCGGGTTCCCCGCCCGCAAACAGCCGACACACCACCACCGCCTTTTTGTGCGGGTGACGTCACATTTGACAGGCGCCTAGTTGGCTTGGTAGAGTAGTACAACCATCATGCCTGTGCTCCCAGAAGGGGTAGGCAGAGATCCACATTTCGCCATTATTTCGGTCCCAACGTAATAAGGGACGAGCTTATTGCCGTTATACTGGGCGTGAGAGTTACCGTCGCGTTGGTGTTACGGATTATAAACAACTAGCAACCCGCCTCAGTTTCACATGGGTTTTCTCTACATACAATACTTTCCCCAAGAAATTATCTAGATGATAGTAAAAACCGCATCAAGATCCGGTGCCGTTATAGTTCACTACATAGATAATGACAAATATGGCTTTCGTTTTTTTTATTGCCTATGGAGGCACACCGATAGACGGTCCACCTAAGGTTAAAACGGGTAAATGGAAACTACCACTCAGGGCATCTGCAACTTCATGAGATAAGACGCGATGCCGACCTTTTAAGGACCTTTGAAGAACCCCTTTTTGTAGTGCAAAGACTTCAGGAGAAAGATCATTCCACAAACTGACCCCAATCTTGGCGATCTTCTTGATGGAGTAGATGCCCAGCACGGTGATGCGGGCGCCGGGCGTGGCGCGCTCGCACAGCACGCGCTCGCAGTACACCGCTAGGTGGCGCGGCATCTCACCCTGCGGGATGCTCTCCGGCGCCTCTTGCAGCTTTAACACCTGACAACAACAATATCACCTACCATCGACCTCATACCCCATACACCGTACGCACTTAGTATAGGACGAAAGATACCTCAAACAAAATAGATCTTATATATACTGGTTGGTCAGTAACCACCAGTGTCTGCATGTATCAGGATTTGTCGTGAACTTGTCTGCGGGGCTAATAGCCAAGTCAAGTCAACTTATTGTTTCTACTACATACCTGGTAATCTATACATTTGCACTTGTCTGGTATTATGAAGTAAGGATCCAAAGGACATTTTGGACGACCAGCTTGTTCGCTGAAAACAATATTGTATTGATATTATAAGATAGTGAGTTACCATATAATACTAGTCACTGATATGACTGGGCTGGTCTGATATAACCGGCGCGTCTGACCTGTGCTGTCAGCATATTAAATCTGAGCCGCACTTATCGCACGCGCGGGCCGGTAGCGTCATTATAAATCCAGTCTAACTTCAACCTCATAGTTTAAAAGTCAAGATGAAAGATGTGAAGTTAACTTACGTGTTGCATTTCCTGGGCATCACATATCCCTCTAACCCTGGTTTGACAGGCAGGTTGGGAATGATGTTGCGGCATGATCGGCACTGGATTGATATTTTAGTCGCTTTTGCTTTGATACCTGACGCTGAGATTACTATTCCTGGTATCTTCACTAACCGGGACACAGTTTCTGACTGAAAGACATAAAATGTTATGAAGACCCATTTATTGAACACATTTTTTTTATGAGACTAAGGTGGCAAGAGGCCTACAGCCCACCTGATGTTAAGTAGTTACCATAGCCTATAGTAGATGCTTGCAATACGAAAGGCATGACTCTCACTTAGCCAACAAGAAGAGGAGTGGGACACATGAATGGAAGGGAGGAGTTGATACTAAATTTATAAAAAAAAAACTTATGACTATTGCATGACGCATTGACGGGCCCGTTGGCGTAGTTGGCATGATGGCACCTTTCACGCTGCAGGTCGTAGGTTCGATTCCTACCCGGGACATGCATTTGTGTGCATTAACATGTCTGTATGTCCCGAGTCTGGGTGTATATGTATATTAAGTATGTATTTACAAACAAAAAAGTAGTATATGTAGTAATATCAGTTATCTGGTTTCCATAGTACAAGCTCTGCTTAGTTTGGGATCAGGTAGCCGTGTGTAGAAAATGTCCCAGGATATTAATGTGACTCACTTTTAATTCCCTCAAATTGGAGGCATGGGCATCAGATGACAACAACACTTGTATGTCTTCAACTTTCTCTTCTCCTTCTGGTCTTGGTGCAGTCAACTCATCAGCAAGCTGTGGAGTAATAACATTTTTAGACACAGGTACATTCCCTCCACTTCATAAGCCCATAACATTTATCCATGGATTTCTATTTATTAATGAAACAGGACCGGGCATTGTAGAAAACCTGGGGGGGGGGGGGGATGTCCACCAGTGGATGTCTTTCAGCTGAAATGACAATAATGAGTGTAACTGGATTGCACATGATTGATTGTTTACTTTATTACTTCTGTAGACATAAAATTAAACAGATAAAGATAGCTTCAGTGAATTTGTTCCTCCAGTCGAAGTTGGCATGCCTAATTACCTCTACTGTCCCTATTCTTACTGTACTCTGTGGACACTCTAGAAGAGAGGAACCCACTCCGATTATGAGCTCATGCTCTGCTCTGTTTCAGTGCAACAGTACACCATCCCGTTAGTTATATATAGGTGCATGCCGCTCCCATATTGTTATTAGACTAATACACATTCTTACCTCTTTCGCCGCTTCTTCTAATACCGGCAAATGTTCTGTAGGCTTCTTGTACAACTTTTCTGCTAACACCTCGTCATAACTCGACAAGTCTTCAATGTTTATCTCGACCCAGTATTGACCTAAATTGTAATTTCGCTTCAGGGCATCCCTGTGAACAGAGGGAACATTCTAATTCTAACCTAACAAAACACAAGTTATTTATAACATAAAAGATTACGACGTAAACTTAGGTAACCTACCTGTACTTATAGTTAAAATTTCCTGCGTGAAACTGTCGAATAAACTCTTTGAACTTCTTTTTAACCGCTTGCAGGTTAATTTGATCCTGTGATTCGTTCTCTTCCACTCCGAAATGATCGGAAAAGAAAACGCCGGGATCGTCGAAACCCTCCATATTTATATAATAATTCACAGACTTTACGGTAATAAAATTAGATGTTTGGTAGGTACCTAATTATTATTTTATTTCATCTACTTTTGTTTCTTTTCGGGTGTGTTTACCGGGTCTTGGCGCGTAAAACTGAAGTTTGTTTTATTTGACATTGACGTGAGCATGACAGTTTACACTGCCAAAAAGAGCATATCTTCCATTGACCATAAGAAAGATAGAGGACTGGCCCTATGTGACGTCATCTGAAGCCAAACACGAGCAAACGGCAGTCCAAAATGGCGCGACTCCGCCTACAGCTAAAAGTGTTGTACTTTTAGATAGTCGATAGTATCCATATCGATATACCTAACGATCATGTCGCGGGAAAAGTGCTGGGTCATGATTAGGTAGGTACAGCTATGCTGGGCTAAATCAAATAAGGCAAAAAAGGGGGGACACATATCTGTTAGGGTCAGGTCAATGTCAAGCATGTACATTACTGGCACGATGGAGGCGGGCGCATTTCCAGGGTGGTATGGCTGGATCCTCAGGTCCTTCTGCGCAGGCAAATCACTAAATCCCTCACTTGGGTTTATCCAGTTCACACAACACAATTACACAAAGGATTGAGTAGATTTCGTGCGATTAAGGTTTTTAGACACAGGAGGCACCGCGACGGGGCGGGTGTACTACACGAAGGTCGGTCAGTCAAGTGTCATGAAGGGGGAAAGATACCGCAGTACAAATATCACGTTAATCGGGGGTAGGCAGTACAAAATTATGTTTTTATTATTATTACTGTGTCAATGCGGTAATGGATCGGTCATGCTCATAGAGTAAATACTAAAGAAAGAGGTGTTCTTAGTAGATATCTCTATGAAACAACGCGTGGAAATTTGCGCGGGAAGGCGCGGGTGGTGGGGGTTAAGAAATGCGTGGCATCTATCTACCGGTAAATAGCAGAATCACTCACTTCGTTTTATGTTAGTACGTAGTTTAACTTTTTGCACTAGATGTCACTAAGTGTATGCTGATAAAAAATGACGTACAAAGGGACGCCATCTGGTGTCGAATAGAATTATATTTGGGATGCGAACGTTGGCAAGACGTCTGAACAGGACGAACGCCAACAGCACACTGACTTAAGCCACGCCTACTGTGATGACGTCAGCGGCCGAGTTGTGCGATGTCTAAGCAACGCGGCCGAGTTGCTTAGACCCAGTCCTTCTTTAGTATTAGGTTCATGGTCATGCTCACTCTAATGTTCTTGCTTGCTTGCGGTGGCTCTGTGGAGCGGGTCACCCTCTTCCCTCTAAAATGGTTGTGCCGAGTGACGCTGCTGCTCAAGTAAAGTAATTTTCACATGGCAACTCTTCAGGGTTCGCAATTTAACGTTAGAGACGACCAGAATTTCGATATCTCGGCCTTGTTGGCGCCTCAACTTAACCATGAAAATATGCACGTGTGGAGAGCCTAATGCATAGGTACACGGCCATCATCCCTACCTACCCCTGCCCAATGTAGCAAAAGCGTAAAATTAAAAATCAACTTATTTATCAGCTAAAAATCTTGCGAAATCGGGCGATTTTGAATAAACTCTATTTTAACTTCTTTAAGCCGTCTTAGTACAAAAAAATCTCACATTTCATTTTAAAATGTTCACTATCCATAAATCAACTAGTTATCTCTTTCGTGAATCTTTATGGTCTTGAGTAGTGATGACAAATATTATAAAACAATTTTAAGGCGGCGCAGTCACGCACCTTCCAAAACAAAAATAATTTCTTTGTGGTCACCCCGGGGTGACGGCGCGGCCCGACGTGTAGGTGAATAGAATATGTATCGATAACTTTGAAACAAAACATGTAAGAACAACACTACGTTTTTATGTAAACATAGCAAATATTTGTTAGTTCTATTTTAGTTGAAAATATGAATTAGAGAGTACGATTATAGACGGGAACTCAATTAAAAATGAATATAATGTACACAAAATTTATTTTCACACACTATAAATACACTTAAATATGAAAATAACACAACTAACCTGGAAAATAACAAACCTTCGAAATTCTTTCGAGAATCAGAACTGCATGCCCTAACGCACCACTAAACTATATTGTTCTTTCCTTGATAATCCTAAATAATATAATAAAGAGTCACAAAATACACACAGTTCACCGTAAAATTTAAAATAATTTGT
The DNA here is from genome assembly GCA_947859195.1 of Drymonia ruficornis. NCBI lineage: Eukaryota > Metazoa > Arthropoda > Insecta > Lepidoptera > Notodontidae > Drymonia > Drymonia ruficornis. The sequence goes on from OX401923.1 coordinate 7,037,128, forward strand.
TAAAACGGTAGAATGACAGATGAACTACTAACCAGAGAGAGCCGAACATAACCGACAATCCAGTATGTCGGTCCAAAAAGATCTTCAAGGAGAATTTAAATGACAGAACCAACCAAAAAATTCCAGAAAAAGGAAATATATGACATATACTGTACTGTTTTACATAGCTAAATTGTAACGTGTAAGAATGAGACGGATATGTTTTCGTTAATGTGGTCCATATTTGCATCAAATATGTATACCATAAACAATAGCTTCCGATCTATTACTATATATCTATGATATCTTCAAACTTTTTTCTAGTGATGTTTTTGTGCTTTTTATAAACAAATATTAAGCTCAGTATTTTTTCGATAAGGAGTAATAGTTTTTAATCCACTTAGACCCGTTCCTGAAGTAATCCCAAGGAAGTTTTAAGTCTCTAACACCTGGAATGCGGACTTGGCAGCAAAAGTGAAGCCGACAGCGAGATACCATATTGAACGTTGTTTCCTTTGCCAACAAGAGTGACCATAATATTTTGAAATTTTGAGATCGTCCCCATGGACATCTAGTGAAAACGTGCTTTTGTTCCGAGATTGTTATGATAGGAAAATCATAAAATAAGGAAAGGGATGTTTATTTTCTTAAGAACATGAGTAGGTACAATAAATTAGTCTGCGGTGGCCAAACCACACGAGTGCCTGTCTGTATCTTGGCAACCTAAATGAAGTTACAAAATAGTATTTAAGATCGTAGATTTTGCCACTTTGTAATATAAAGTAACATGACACTTCACACGCTTGGACGTTGTCTAGGCTCTCCATATCTATGGTTTTTCCTATACTTATGTTTCCTATACTTACTCTTTTTCTATGCTATAAAAGGTACCTACTACTGTTAAAATGTTATGTTTGATTTGGGCTGTGCAAGTTGTGACAGACGGACATAGAGACAGATAGACGGACAACAAAGTGATCATATTAGGGTTTAGTTTTTTTTCCTTATTAGGTACGGTACCCTAAGAATATCCAAATAATTAGACCATAAGACAAAATTAAAGGACAATGGGCAAAATTGTATGGGACTTGGTCCAAATATACACCACTGACGTAACCCGATAGACCACTAAATACTGAGTAACTTTTACAAAGACAGATCAACAAAATAAGCTGTCAGTAAAAAAAATATGGGTAGTTTAAAAAACTATTTTTTTTTATTTCACCCTTAGTATTATGTTTATACATTTTTTTCGAAAGGCAACAATACAAATACTCTTACTAACATTAAATAAAAATAAAATAAACTGTCAGAAAGCAAAAAATGCCGTGAAAAATATTTTATTATTATTTTTGTTACCTGATGAAAAGTGAACAACAACAACAACAGCAGCATTCTTACGTATTTTCTGATGTTGCGCTTCTATAAAATAAATAAGCAGGTACCTTCTATGCGTTACCTTACTTTTTCACTTATCATCAGGTAACAATAATAATAATAATAATAAAATATGTTTCACGGCATTTTTTGCTTTCTGACAGCTTTTTTTATTTTTATTTAATGTTAGAAAGTGTATTTATATTGTTGCCTTTCGAAAAAAATGTATAAGACATAACACTAAGTGTGAAATAAAAAAATAAAAATATTCTTTTAAACTACTCATTTTTTACTGACAACCTATTTTGTTGAACTGCCTTTGCAAAAGTTACTCAGTATGTAGTGGTCTATCGAGTGACGTAGGTCTCGGAAGTGTTGGACATTTGGACCATTTTTGCCCATTGTCCTTTGTGCTAACGAAAAGGAACAGTGAGGGCAGGGCATTTTCTTTTAAAACTCCTTGTGTTAAATTAGGGACATAATCTGTCGGCTTAAAATGCTTGCTGCATATGACGGAATTTTGGGTAATTTTTCTGTAGCCAATAGGTATTTGTTGTAACCAATTTACACGCCTGGGATCTGTAAAAGACAAAATTGTTTTTTTGTTTTTTATTGCTTAGGAGTAATCGGGAAGTGTAAAGTCAAAAGTCGTCCCGATTTCAAACAATTTCAATCGACAAACCATCGGTCTCGGCCTTTATTTTATATTGTCCATCAAGGGTTGCAATGCTGAACGCGCTGTGGAGCCCTGGAGCTGCGCTGCGCCGCGCTTTCGGCCATCAACAACGCGCCCAGCAACACACTCATTACAGACCGTGGCAGTAATGTACTATTAAAAAGTAACAAAAGGGTAAAGGAAAGGGGCCCCGAGAATTACATTGCCTGAAAGGGTTAATCTGGCCCTAGACGTGCGCGTTCCTCGAGCGTGTGAACGACGCGAACGCTGTGTGCGAGCCCGGCGAGCCGTGACAACGCGGCGTGAGCGTCGCGTTTTACCAGCGTGTGGTCTGTCGCGCGTTGCAAATGCGACCGACTTCAAAAAGTAGCGATGTAGTCGTGCGGCAACGAAAAGCGCGACTTTATCGCTGCAAACAGTTCCCGTGGACGATATTCCTCAGTTAACACAGACACATAATAAGATTTATATTATAGTCCTTTTTACTAGCGAAATTTATGTCACCCGAACATCTAAAATGTACTTAACGTGGAAAACATAGTTACCCACTTACCTATGTTAAGATAATCCTTAATTCGGATAATATTCGCTTTTACACCCTTCCATTACGCATATTCTACCCATTTTTATGAGAAAATTCAGCACAATCCTCTAGATTTAAAATTAGCTGAAAATGTCGTGTGTCACGCAAATTGACGTTCTGTGTTTCAAGTTTTTAATTTTATTTCTGCTACGATTCCTATAGACATCACGGAACTGACAATTACAAGCGAATTATTAAAGAAGGTAAGTACTTGTTTCCAGATATTTATTCATATTTGAAATTTTAATCTTAGGATATTCTTATACTTTACCATAGGTATTTCATTAATCGACTTTATTGTTTATTATTCTTAACATGAAAATGTACCAAGTTTAAGGTGATCGAATAAATATTAACTGGCAACACAAGGGATGAAAGGTTGTACTGTTAGAAAGGGAAAGAAGGCGCAGTTATAGGTATCTGGCTCGGACCGGTTTTTATAATGCGTGCATCGTGGGCGTTAAGTCCGTCACATAAGGATTATTTTTGATTAAATGAATGGAAAATAAAGTTTGTAGTCCACAGTCATGTTCAATGGTATTACGTCGATGGTTTCCATAGAATGATGTCTATGGTTGTTTCTAAATTTGAAATAACCGTAAACTATTCTTGTTGTTGCTATAGCGACCGAAAATTGTTATTATTGTTGGTTATCGCGGATTAATCACTGGCTGTGTTGATAATATTTTGCATGGGAATCATTGTTTTTTATTTATCTATCGCTTTTACCTATAATAATGTCAGAACATAACTGATTCTACGTGTAGTGTATCAAATATGGGTGATGTGAGTACCTCCCTTAATTATGTCTTGGACCTGTTTGTCTGTCAAACACTTTGTATGGTATAGGTGTATAGGTAACTAAACCCAATACTAAACAACGCTTGTATTATAGGTATAGGTACCATGCAAAGGACTGAAGGCGATCCTATTAACACTCCAGACAAACCGAAAAGAAAATACAATTTTCAAAATGTACCCTGTAGGGAATACCCCAGAAACTGCGACCACACTAGATTTATAGAATACATAAAATTAGGAAGATAGGTACAAAAGGGGCGGGTAGGTAGGTACTTTACTGCAGCGTAGCTAAGCTCGGCCGCACAGCCCGCACATCATCACAAACTTTCTGATATAAATTTTATGGACGACCTTTATGCAGTCCTCATAAGGTAGGTATTATCAGAAAAATTTCCGGACCATTTGGGTGCCCACCAACGGTTTTTTCAGGGCCGTCGTAAGTACCTACGGCTCTTGTAAACACTATTTCGACTTTTCAGAAAGGTGATAGCGACGTTGATACTCGCTTAGAGTTTATGAGCGAATATTTAATGAAAACACTTAAACAGAAGATTGAAAAATGGAACAAGTTTATTACTGGAGACGAGCGGGTAACTGTTTTCACGTTGCACACATTTTGGTAGAGTCAGGTGATCATAGCCGAGTGGACAACGCATGGGCGTGCCGAGGAGGCGGCGGGGGAGGCAGCTGCCTCCGCCCCCCGCCCCCTGTACCTGGACTGCCACGGTCAATGTGTATACTTAGGGGCGCTATTAGGTTTAGGTTTGAGTAGGAGGGTGGGGAAAAGGACATGAGTCGACTTTGACCTTTAACCCCGAATGACCTTTCACCTCAAGTAACCTTTGACATCGAATGTCACTTGACCTCGAATAAACTTGAAATTTTACCTTGACCTTTTGACTTTGACCTTGAATGACCTTTGATCCCAAGGTCACGGACCAAGACCATGAGGTTTTTAAAAATAACTGTAACGGGTAGTACTATATGGCTCTGGCGCTTCGCCGGCCGCTGCCGCCGCGGCACGCTCGCTTCGCTCGCTCGGCTCGCGCCTTCTGGTCACTGTTCTAACCTAACCTACCCGAACGTCTCCAAGCATTTAGCAAGGTAAGAATCTCAAGGTCAAGCTCAAAGTAAAATATCAAGTTCATTCGAGGTGAAATGACATTCGATATCAAAGGTTAGGTACTTGAGGTCTAAGGACGTTCAGGGTTAAAGGTCAAAGGTCATTCAAGGTCAAAGTCAACCCGTGTCCTTTTCCCCACCCTTATACTCAAACCTAAACCTAGACCTAAACCTAAACCTAACTGCGCCCCTAAGGCTACAGCACCCCCTAATAGCACTCTAACCCCCAAATCACCAATAGAAGGCGCTCATAGAGCCACTGATCGGTAAACGATCAGAGGCTAAGCAACGCTCGGCAAGGTCAGTCAGAGATGGGTGATCATTTTGTGGCATTTGAACTGAGCGTCTCCGTGCATCGCAGGGCACGTAAAAAGTCGGTCCCGGTTGTTGTCTTCTAGGCAGCAGTCGTTAAGACTTGTTAGAGGCCCCCGGACAGCTTGAACAACTCTGACACCAGGTTGGCCAATAACCATACGATAAGAAGAAGTCTATCCAAATAGCAACTCAGATCAGATCCTTTATGAGGCAGGCCGCCATTGCAAGCAGACCAACGAACATTTCGACGTTGGGGAATTCTATATTGATGATGTTCTATCTTAAGGCTATTGAGGGTATTACGTTGTTCCAGCACATACTATTCCGCTACTTCGACACGCCGAAGTACGATGTGATCGTGTTCCGAATTAACACGGCGGGCCTGCTAACCTGCGCCCTCAACTTCCCACCGATAAGCAGGGGCAAAATTGTGTACTTCTTGAGGAATACCGATGATAAAATCACTCAAGGCAATTTTCGTAAGGTATTTAAGTTTCGGTTTTACTTTTTGAATTATAGAAATACATACAAGAAGATCTAAATGAGAAATGTTGAAGTATTTTAAAACCAGGAAGAATCCTTTGAAATCAACGAATAGGTCTCAAATTTATCTAGTGATTCATTGCACCCAAGCATAGTTTAGCGGTTGGTTAGCTAACTTGACTTCATTACTTGTATCTAAGACAATTATTTTATTCGTTAGAGTGTCATTATTGGCGAAGTGTCGGGCAACATTTTGATGGATCTTAGCGTGATGGCCGACGAGGTGATTGGACCTTTGCTATGCAACCCTGAAAATCAAAAGGGATGGCCCAAAATAGTGCAGCACGACATGAAGAGACACGTTAACGAGTTGAGAAATCTGATGCATCAGGTTGGTAGATATAGGATTTATTGAAGGAGAGGTGCATATGAGAGAAGCTGATGATAACAGCCTTCATAGAATTAGGTCCTGAATGAGTGGATAAATTGGCTAATGCCTACTTAACTAATTAATTGTCTTCATAGCTAAAAGGAGAAATGGCTAGTCAAGTAATGTTACCGATGCCGGCTGGTGTGGAGACCATTTACCATGCGGAAGCTAAACTCAAAGAAAGGTACCTTTATAAATAAAAAGTAGTAAGTATATCTTATATTTATAGGTGCTTAATAAATACATGAGTTATTAACCGTTACAGTGACGGAGAAGAGGTGGACTTGTACTTGAAGACGAACATTGAAGGAGCGATTATAAAATGGGCGCAACAAGTGCACGATTTATTGTCGGAAGACTCTTATATTGGTAGGTTTTTCAGGCAGTGTAATTTACTTACCCATTCTTGTTTAATAGAGTCAGGGTTGGACCTTGGACCCCATTTGCAATGCGCCAATGCAAAAATGGTGTTTTAAGGGATATTTGCAGCATTCTACTGCAACAATGTGCGTCAGCCATGAAAATAACGAAAACTCGTCTTCAAATCGTCAATAATTAAAACTGAAAATAAAATCAAGAAAGTGTATTTTATGCTGTCTAAGAATTTGCGTTTAGGACCTTATGATGCGGAGCGACAAATATACTACATTGGTCATGCATTCATTTTCAAATTTAGCATTCAAACGAACCAAGTTCCCGTTACCGGCCGCTGACATAGACTTCTATACCCAACGGCTGCGCAATCTCGAGGGCATATACTCGCAACTGAGGGACCCTCGCGTCAAGAGGATGGCGCACTACCTCGAGAACACCCGCAGTGTTTACCTCAACTGCTTCAAGTCTATGCTTACTAATGTTGTGGCTGGTGAGCTTCACCATTTTTATAACCAATCTTTACACGAATAAACCATTTGTAAATTACAACATAAGTACATCATACATAAGCCAATCTGTTCAGCAGTTTCTAAGATAACCCTGGATAGGATGCTAGATAAACGCACTTAGTGATAAATTGAAGTGATTCACAGGATTTGGGTCCGTTATAAAACTGGGGTAGCAGTGAATGGTGTAGGTGGATATAAGGTTAATAATGATGACAGTCGTGTAATAAATCAAGAAGCTTTTGAGTACCGTTTTAAAGACATGAAATTGTATATTTTTTTATTAATTTTAATTTCTATGTATATATTTACAGCCATAGTCGAATGCCGCGACATTTACGTGTATCAGAAACCGTTGATACCACACTTCGAAACCTTTGAGGGAACGGACTTTCTTGACGCTAAATATCTTATCAGACCAATGTTCCATTGCATCGGCCTGCTCTGGGGCAACTCGCGATACTTTTGCAACGTTGAAAAACTCATTCGTAAGTAATTTGAAAACTATAACTGTAATGTATAAGTCGTGTCATTTACACAATTACCTTTGCTACATTTAGGTACTTTTTTTTTTTTTGTAGGATTGCGATGGCAAAAAAGCGTTCGGCCCGTCTCCCGCGACCGCCGTTGAAAGCCTTTTTCATTGCCTTAAAAAATATCCAGTTGTAATACAAGTTTTATTTCACAGCTTTGCTTCGTGAAGTTTGTAATTTGGTAATACAACAGTGCACGAATTCTATTGACCCGCCATCAATATTCCAAGGAGAGCCAGACGAGCAACTACTCAAGCTAAGAAAGGCTTTGAATATTCTGCATCTTTTTATGTAAGTGCAATTTATTTAGCCCTTCATTCTGAGACTCAACAACTTGATACAATTCGATCCCCTTTGAATTTGTAAACCTTTGGTAAAAGTATTGTTGAATAATATGCCTTCTTTAATCATTTGTTACCAGTATTTAAGGATCATAATTGCCATAATTTTAGAGAGACGTATGAGATGAATCGCGATAAGGTCCACACGTTCTCCCCGGCTGGTGTGATGGTCGTGCGTTGGTCGTTCGACTTCGACCGCGTGTTCATGAGGTTCAATGTGTACCAGAAGCGGCTCCAGATGATCGAGACCATACTGGAGGCCACTGTAGAGATACTCAAATTGGAGAAAGTGGAGTTTTGTGGTTTGAGGGGCAAGATATTAAGTACAGAGTGCATGAAGGTAAGGAGATTAATTTTATCTACGGCCTTTACACGTTTTTGTTGCTCGATTAATAGCGTCATCATCATTCAGAACAGATGACATCTATTAGGATAGTCGCTTTTCAAAAATGTGTCTCAATCAATACGTCATTGCAGTATGGTACATACCTAATCGATTATTTCTACAGGTATTGGATGAATACACGTTAAAATATCAAAATCTGGGCAACATCACCTACGATCCCGCCGACCCCGAGGACGATTCGTTCCTGGAGGATTATAATACTCATATGGCGGTGCTTGAAGATGTGGATCGCCGGCTTGCGTCGCTTTTCACACAGGGCCTTGACGAGTGTCATAACTTGGAGCATTTCTTTAAGGTACACGTTTGATGGATTGTGCTAGGTAAGTAGTCTTTATCAAATTAAATAGGTAAGTTTTTACTCTTTATGTATCTACACGATATGTACACGATAGTATTGAAATACTTATAACGTCAGATTAACTAGCTAGGTAATGAATTCATTGCAGTTCTTCCAAATCATTGGTGATTTGTTCCATCGGCCGGTAATCACCAAAGAGTTGAAGCCCAAACTTCCGAGAATGCTCGATATGATGCATTCCAATTTGGATGCTGTCAAAGAGATATACGATGAAGAAATGGCGGTAAGGAATTCGATTTATTTAACTAGGTACTTATTGAATACTAGATATCTTAAAATGGTTTTAATTGTTCCTACTTCTTACAATTTCAAATAGAAATTAACAAAAGGACCAGAAAGGCCAATGGTGGACTCTTATCTCCCGCCAGTCGCTGGCATTATCTGGTGGATACATAAACTGCGCAGAAGGGTTCAGTCGCCAATGGAAGATTTCATAATATTCGAAGATCCGTGAGTACCTACTAAGAAAATTAATTCTTGATTATTCTTAATAATTAATATCGCATGTATAAAAAAATATCGCAGCTGGATCTGGAATAAATAATGCTAAGTGTTGAAGCGTGTCCATTAAATATAGTAGTAGGTGGTTAAGTGGAGCTAATAGAGACTATTTCCATATGCTTGATTCAGATTTTAGACAAGACAGAAAAGTGACGTGGGATAGGAATGTTTGATTAAACTTTTCTGCACTGACTACTATCAGCTTCTACCAGACTCGCAGGCTAACCGCTAAATTTATAGAGATTTTTAGCCAACTTACAATGGTTTTACAAAGCAGTTTCAGGAACAAAAGTAATTTGTAATGCCAGTTTAAGTCCATCATAACTTTGTATAAATTTGGGGGTAACTGTCTGTTTGTAGGATAATAGAATCGGAGTACGCGGGGTACATGAAGCAGAAGACGAACGAGATGCTGGGGTACCTGAACGCGCTGGAGGACCGCCAGTTCAAGCAGTGGTGCGCCATCGTGCCCACCATCTGCAAGCTGCACCTCGCCAAGAACCTCATCTACAGAGACCCGCCGTTTGTTAGGAACAATTTCAGCCCAGAGGTAATGATGATTAGTTTTCTAATTAAGGAACCATACTTTCTTCAAAATACGATGTTGGGGTTAACTGTTGATGAAAATATATTAAAGTACCTGTTGATTTATAGAATCGCCTTGAGTTGGAGTTTGCGAGGATGTCGTGAAGGGTGGGTGTATTGTATACTGTTTTTTGTTATTGCAGCTGGTGATGTTACTACGAGAAATACGGTACATGAAATATTTGGATAAGCAGGGGATTCCATCAGATGGGCTCGAATTGTATGGCAGAAACGAAAAGTTACAGGTAACTAATAACATAATCTTATGAGAGCGAACAATTATAATGTTCTAAGAAAAGTATAATTACAACAGTCACCGACAAAGTATACATAATAAAGATTTGCACATTTGCACAGTACGACATGAACCGTTTGAATCGCGCCATAGCGTGGTACAACGCGATCCGCGAGGGCAGCCACGAGACTGAAGTGGCGCTCATTGAAAAAGAGATCTCTGCTATTGACCAACTGCTGGGCCGCGGCGTTGAGGAGCTCACGTGGAACGACGACTGTAAGTTCGATAACACGTAAACACAAACAACACAAATACACGTTGGTGTCTTGATTAGTAAAAGTTACAAAAACATGTGCTTTACTCTTGCGTTTTGCCTTCCTCTCCATAGCTTTTTCTTAAAAGGAATGCTCTTGGATGCATGGCATTAACACGAACCTTTTCCCAATTAGTAGATTTCGTTGATTACTAATAAGTACTTACTGACCATTGTACGAGTCTCCTACGGCAAACGAATAAACGGCAAAAGAAATGGAAATAGTGCTGCTATATGCCCCATTATGTTCCTCTTTTTGAGTCCTAGGGTTAAATATTTTTTTCGGCTAACGAATGACTCTTTCGGAACATGCAGTCACTGATTGGATGGCGGAGGTTTACACGGCGATCAACACCTTGCAAGAGCGCGTGTTGACAGCGCAGGAGAATGTGAAACTAGGCCTCAGCAACATCGCGAGGTGGGGCAACATACCGTTGCATAACCGCAAGGATAACCCGGACAAGTCGGAACTTCTTGCCGTCTCTGAGAGACATCCGAGATTCGTCAGAAGGTAATTCGTCATAGAGCGGCCAAATGAAGAAGGGTTTCCTTGGTTGTAGTTTACTCTCAGGATAAATTAGGGGTGATTTTTCGACCCCCCCCCTCCTACCTTGGTGAGATGTCGCGAGATTAGGCTCGACCCCCTCGCCCTCCTAAATGCGTCGTGTAATTTATGGACGCCCCATTTACCATTGAAATAATTGTCCTCGCGATAGTGGTTTTAGATGTTTGACTTTTCGTTTGAATTTTTGTTTCGGGTCCTCTTTCAGGCGCAGAAGAATATTGGAGAGCCATGCTGAATTCGAAAAGATACTACAAGACAACTATATATTGTTTTTCAATATACAAGACGATGAAGAGGTAACGTATGAACTGAAACTAAACATCGTTTACAACCTGTGTACCTACGTACATACACGAATTAAAGACTTTTTAACCTAGGCGGAATCCGAAGAAGAAGAGTTGGAAGAAGTAGATGAAGCGACCCTAGACGATGAGGAGAAAGCGGCACGTGCGCTGAAACTTAAACAGATAGAAGAACGGCGTGAAGAGAAACGTATCGCTAGAGAAGAAAGAGAGCGGGAGAAAGCTGAGGCTGAAGAGATTAGGCGAGAACGACGAGCAGTACGTAGAGAGAAAAGAGAGGCAAAGGCGGCTGAAAGGGCTGAGCGTCAAGCTCGAAGAGACGAAGGTATTGTATACACCGCGCATTAACCACTCTATAATAATGAGACGTTCTTTCCCTGCGTGATCTCCATTCTTTTTATTTGAGGCTAGGTCATCAAATTTTAATAGACGTATTCCTCGACTGAACTTGTACGATAAGAATTAAATACGATGTTTCATAATAATTAAATTAATGTTGAATGATATAGGGGAAGAAGTGGATTCGCCGGCGGAGGAGGAAGAGGAAGTAACGGACCCAGATGAATTGGCCGATATTGAAGCGGAAAAGGCTGAGATGGAGATTGAAGCTTTCAGAGCGGAGCGCTGGCCCGCTTACGTGAAATACGTCGATTCTCTTGTAATTAACACTTCTTCTTGTTTGTTTTTATTTGTTTGCAAACTGAATGACCTAAACAGATGGGCATATTATATTATTATTGGACATTGTGGCAATTTTAGTAACTTTTATTAATTAAAATTAATTGTATAGGTATCGACTCAAATAATGAAAGCCGTACAGACGAGTGTTGATTTGTTTGAGAAGCAGACGAACTTGGAGAAGGGACCGTGTGTAGCGTTCATGGAAGTCATTGCGGAGCTCAAAGATCCTGGTACTTATGATTTTTTTATTAGAAGCAAAGGAAACTACCTATTGGATCTAGTCAAAGATTTTGTTGTTCAGACTAATGGGGATTGTCTATTTTTCTAAAACAGTGCTGATTGAAAAACTATTTCGAAATTCTATTCATGTTTGTCTAGTTCAAATTGGAAAATACTCTAGCCTTTGTTGAGGTTTGTTAAGCTAAGCATTGACGTCAACAGTTTCAAAATAAGCAGTAAAATACAAATACTGTATTATTAAAACTAGTTTTTTTTAAAATACCTATACTATTTTCTAAAACAATATATTAAGTCTGCTAGGCTATTCTGTAACGTCATACTCACTTCGCACGCGTGAATTTAAAACAAAATATGACATATCACCTGCAAATTCACGCGGGCGAAGTGAGTATGACGTTACAGAATAGCCTAGCTGAAGGTTGAATATTTTTGACGATGCTAATTCATTCGTGAAGATTAATACCTATTTTCAATCTTTCAGACATATTTTTCTCACCATCCCTGGATATACAGGATGAGGGTGGTTTATACGACACTCTGAAAGAGATGATGAAAGACATGTTCCTTCAAACTACGCTGTTCCCTAGAATAGACCCTATCGTCCCTATTGATTCTTACGAAGGTCAGTATCGTGTGAGTAGTTGAGCTCATCTAAGTAGGTAATTGAAACATCATGTTCATATTCTTGTTTCAGACGATTTGGTCGAGCAAGATGTATTGATTGATTTGTACCACGAAATACTAAAGAGGATAAATTACAGTATCAACGATATAGTGCAGTATGCGTCGGTAAGATCCATTCACATTCAATTCCAATAGAAGACGGTCAAGACGGACTATTATAGAACTCTAACCATTATAAATATATTATAGGTATACCGCAAGCGCGGTACCGCGCCTTAGGTATGCGCGGGGAGGTGGGAGGGTGGGACGGCGAGAGCGATGATGGATGGGGGAGTGGGACGACGAGAGCGATGAGCCCCCCCGTCTCATCTCTCGTCTCATCTCTCAGGCGCGGTACCGCGCTTGCGGTATACCTATAGTAGACTTGGGGAGTACCTAACCACTGAACCGGATTTGAACTAAACCGAATTTGAATTTAAGTGGGCACTAATTTTTTTACAATATTTTGTTAGAAATACGAGAAATACACTCATCTATGGATGGAAGACCGACAAGAGGTTTTGGCTGGTTTCTTAAAGTATGGCCGCGTGATACCGCCTGAAGAGTTTGATAAGTACAGGTTTGACAATGGCGCCGAACCGCCTGAGGCGAAGCCTAAGCTTGAACAATATCAAAAGGAGGTAAGAGTGAATTTAATACATATTTATTGTATCTATTGTAGGAAAACGTTGGATAAATAAGTATCAATACAGTCACAGTCTTGCTAGATAATCTATCTATCTTCTTAAATATATAAGAATCAAAGTCCTGACTGACTGACTGACAGACAACGCACAGCCTAAACCGCTGGTCGTAGGGACTTGAAATTTGGAGAGTATGTTTGTCTTGTTGAGTAGAGGTGTACTAAGAAAGGGTTTTTTGAAATTCATCCCCTACGGATGTTAAATAGGGGATGAAAGTTTGTATGGAAGATCGTCAGTTTTGAAGTTAGAATGATGCAAAATAGTGTGGAGGTTTCTTTTTATAAATAAAGAAATATTAATTTTAAACTCTTATATTGTTAAAGATCGATAAATACAACGCGATGTATGATGAGGTGGCGGCATTGCCTGCAGACTATCTTTGCAACGGCTGGCTGAAACTAGACCTAAAACGCCTCAACCAAGCCATCATGAACATAATATGCAAGTGGAGTAACTTGTTCAAGGAGAACTTGAAGGAACATGTTCAAATGAGGTTTGCTTTATTATATTTTCGGATAACTTCGGTCACCACATTATTTATAAGTTTATAACGTTATTTACCTAATATTAATTTCTAGTCTGGACAACTTGGAGTCCTTCATAGCGTATGCAACAAAAGAACTCTCTGTGGAGCTCACCGAGGATGACTACGACGGTCTGCTGAAGGTGATGGGAGTTCTGAATGAAGTAAAAGCTAAGATCGACGCCAACACCGAGCAAATGTTCGAGCCACTCAGGGATATCATCGACGTGCTCAAAGAATATGGTGTAGACTTCCCTGAGGAGACGTATGATCAGGTATGTGGGCTCTTGGGCCTAATGACACGGATTAATTTGGTTGTCTAGAAAGCGAAATCGCCTAGATTTGTATTATTTTTTGACGTTACCTTTGTATTTACGCTAACTGGATTCAGGAGTCTTGGAAAGTTCAACAAAATTCCGTTTACACATTGGTAAGAACTACTTTTGCTATAACCGTAATACGAATATTTTAACTATTTAGATTATTTTTGTCTGATCTCTTTAATCGCAAATTGCAAAACAAGGAATTCAATCCTTTCCTTGTGACTCTCAGCTGGATATATTGCCGGAAAAATGGCGTAACGTGGTGAAGTTAGCGACGGTGATGAAGAATAACGTAGCGCCGCTGCAGGCCGCGCAAGCAGCGCTCATTGCCAAGCGCGTGGCGCTTATCAACCTTCGGCTCACCATGTATAGGGAACAGTTCAGGATTAAGGAGGTAATGTTTAAATACTGCTATTTATCCCACTGCATCCCACATACATTTATACACGTCAGGTTAGACTTTATCTCGTATTGGTATCGATATGGCTAGGTATACACTCATTCTGTGCACAGTATACATAAATTTTATCTGAACGCAATCGTGATCGTGAGTAGGTTTTATTATATTATTTTGATGCCAAAGAAGAATATAAGTAAGTAAGTGATTGTTCTGCTTCCAACATAGATGTTTTTGGAGACTTGCAAAGAACCATATCGTAACGTCGATAAAGTACACCAGGAGCTACTAGGTTTCGAAAGCATCTTAGATGAGTTGAAGAAGTCGTGCGGCTTGTTTGACATACAACCACCGGACGAGAAGAACTTGAAACAGTGCCGACGAGAACTTAAGCTCATTAAGGTAAGAATCTGCAACTAAAGTTGGGACACGCTATAAATTCAATCGATTCTATGAAACTATGAGTTAATAAAATAATGGTAACTAACATTATTTTGTGTAATTATATAGCAACTGTGGGATTACTACTTCTTAGTAATGGGAACCATTGAGTTCTGGAAGAAGTCGCCGTGGAAGAAGATCGATGCCGATGGCATGGACCAAGAGTGCAAGCGGTTCACTAAGGACCTACGACAGCTTGATAAAGATATGAGAGCATGGTAAGTCAACAAGAAGAATATAAGGGTAATTTTGACTTGCTCATTTTATTTATTTTATTCGGAAAACATACAGTGGTAATAACAAAGTCTAATAACAAATAACATATAATAATGCAAATTAACCTTTTTTTAAATGCCTCCTTTGATAAAAAAGGTGTCAGTCAATCACATTGAAAAATATAAATGAATAAAGGTAAGTAACATTATATTTTAGGGAACCATATATGGCCATAGAAGCGACAATAAAGAATTTGATGACTTCATTACGAGCCGTTACCGACCTACAGAACCCGGCTATCAAGGACAGACATTGGGTTGAGCTTATGATGGCGACCAAGGTACTATATAACGACTATACAATGACGTAAAACCGTTGTTGTTGTAAATATTAAATTGATGTTTGTTGTTTCATTTAGAAATCAGTTCATTCGCACATCAACTCCATCGAAACAAAGCACGTTGGTTACATGTCATCTTTAGTAAATAATGTAAAGAGTTCATCTTTAAAGGATATTTTAGACGAATTTAAATCTGAAAAAGTAGATGTTACTTTAGAAATAGGAAGCAAAAGAGTCGGTATAATCACGGAACAGTACAAAAATTATCTGCAACTGCAAGATTTTAGAAGACCAAAGCTTCAAGAGGGTTATAGGGTGAATACATATAGATTCAATAAGTCATACACACTGCAAGAGTTAAAAGAGAATGGTTGCGAGCTGCAGCCTGTCAAGAAATTGATGCCACAGAAGTTGTTAGATCATCCATTGATATTATCAGAGTTCATACTATAGATGTCGTGTGTATGTAAATAGTGTAAATACAATTTTGCTATAGATAAAATATAACCATTTATGACATAAGGTAAGACAGTAGTCCTCTTAAACCGATAATTAAGGCTTGTACTCAAATAGCATGCATAATATGCTTTTGCTTAGTGGGTACTATTTTTATCAAAGACTTCAACTCTGCACTTTCTTCTAGGTTAAGTTCCATATTGACGATGACACTACACTAGCAGATTTGCTAGCATTGAATCTCCACAAGTATGAAGAGGAAGTCAAAACAATTGTTGACAAATCTGTTAAAGAGGCCGCTATGGAGAAGACACTCAAGTACCTACAGATCATTTAATACATATTTGTGATAATATATTTATTTGATAGCAGGAAAACCAAGCAATCATTGTATTGAATATTTTATTCTAGGGAGTTGGATGCTACCTGGGCTATCATGGAGTTTGAATACACTACTCACGATAGAACTGGCGTCAAGTTGCCGAAAGCAAGTGAGGAGCTTGTGGAGACTTTAGAAGACAACCAGGTAAAACATTTCTTCGTTGTTATCGTTAAAAACCAATGAAGATATAAACTGCAAGCTTAGGTATGATGTCTTCGTTATTTATTAAAACTTTAACTACAGAATCAAGTACAAAACATGATGTCATCGAAATTTATCGGTTTTTACGAGACCGAGGTAACTGAATGGCAGAAGAAGCTGGGCACCGCTGATGCGGTGATAGCGATATGGTTCGAAGTGCAGCGCAAATGGCAGTACTTGGAGAGTATTTTCGTGGGTTCTGATGATATTCGATCCCAATTACCAGAGGATTCTAAGAGATTTGATGGAATTGACAAGAATTTCAAGGCAAGTCGACTTTTTGGCTTTTTTGTGTCCGACAAAATATCACGTTACATTTAATTTTGTAATCTGAATTTATTATAGGAATTATTAAGAGATATAGCAGCCACACCTAATGTAGTTCAAGCAACTAATAAACCAGGGCTACTGGAAAAACTCGAGGAACTTATGAAGGCATTGAATCTCTGCGAGAAGGCACTCAATGACTACCTTGAAACTAAGCGACTGGCGTACCCTCGCTTCTATTTCGTATCATCTGCAGATTTGCTTGGTAAAATCCGTTAAGTTAATTACGATGATTCTGTTAATAAAATTAATATACCTAGAAATTAAATCAATGTGTAGATATTCTATCAAACGGCAACAACCCACCGGCGGTGTGCCGTCATCTCACCAAGTTGTACGACAACCTTGCGAAGCTGGTGTTCCCCAACAAGACTAGCAAGCAAGCATTCGAGATGATCTCCAAGGAGAACGAGGAACACGTGCCGTTCAAAGCGCCTTGTTGCGACTGTTCCGGAAAGGTATCAGATTGATAGTGATACCCAACTTTTAACTATTTCTTCAGCCTATGTATTATTGTTTGATATATTACGTCAAGATACTATTCAGGTATTTGGTTCTTGCTTTGATCGTGCAATGTGTCATTTTAATGTGCATCATATTTCATTTAAAAGTGGTTGGTTTCTAATGAAACCGCTGAAGACAGCAATACTTGCGTTAGGCTTGCTAATCTGTCATGCTTGCCTAATAATGTAAGTCCTGGTCCTTAATTTCATCAATATAATAGGTGGAGCTTTGGTTAAATCGTGTGACGGATTGCATGAGATACACACTTCGCGACATATTCGAGCACAGTGTGAAGTCTTACGAGGACAAGTCTCGTGACGAGTGGGTTTTCGACTGGCCCGCCCAACCTGCTCTAGTGGGCACTCAAATTTGGTGGACCACTGAAACAAACCAAGCATTTGAAAAGCTAGAAGAAGGTAAGCATTGAAAAGAGGTTAGAAGTAACTATATTATGAACGGTTACAATATGACTCACCTTTTGGTACTTCCATATACCTAGGTTACGAGAACGCGCTAAAAGATTACCAAAAGAAGCAAATCATGCAGCTGAATTCACTGATCGTGCTTTTACTGGGCGACTTGACTGTTGGTGATCGACAGAAGATTATGACTATTTGTACCATCGATGTACACTCCCGAGACGTGGTCGCCAAGCTTATCGTGGCTAAAGTGGAGAATTCTAATGCCTTCCAGTGGCAGAGTCAGTTGAGGTATTGGTCATTGGAAAGTTTCAAGGTCTACTTTAGCAGAATGGTTTATACCATTGAGAAATTCTTATAATTTTTAGACATCGCTGGGATCTCAATTCGAACAATTGCTATGCCAATATTTGCGACGCGCAATTCCTGTACGACTACGAATATTTGGGCAACACACCTCGTCTTGTCATTACTCCTCTGACTGATCGTTGCTATATCACATTGACGCAGGTAAATAATTTTCTGTTAAGTATTAGTAGTACCAATTTGGAACCATGCCCGAATCTTCATTCATTTATAGAGTCTGCATTTGATAATGGGTGGTGCACCGGCTGGACCGGCTGGGACTGGCAAAACGGAGACAACGAAGGATTTGGGCAGAGCACTGGGCATCATGGTCTACGTATTTAACTGTTCTGAACAAATGGACTACAAGTCTTGCGGCAATATTTACAAAGGTAATTAAAAATCGTATTTTTTCCAAATAATGCCACGTTCGTTTTTTGCAATAGAAATTAAAATATTAGCTTATCTAATCTAACTGGTTAGGTTTGGCACAAACTGGCGCTTGGGGGTGCTTCGATGAGTTCAACAGGATATCCGTGGAAGTGTTGTCCGTGGTGTCGGTACAAGTAAAGAGCGTGCTAGATGCCATAAAAGCAAAGAAGAAGAAGTTCGACTTTATGGGCGAGTTCATTACGCTCATCGCCACTGTGGGGATGTTCATCACTATGAACCCTGGATACGCTGGAAGAACAGAGTTGCCTGAAAACTTGAAAGCTTTGTTCAGGTGAGGTTTCTTCGAATTTAACTGAAAGCCTACCGCCATCTGAAACCAAATCTAGCCGTATCCATAAATTAATTTTACCTTATTTCCTCATTGTTGGTAAGAAGCGGTTAGGTTGTTTTCACAACCAAGACCTCGTAAAAATCCTCAAATCAATAAAATAATGTAAGACATCAAAACATAAATGAACAGTCAGCACCATGGACCAGTTACTAAGGGGACTGGCCCTAAGCAAGTCGGCCGAGTGGTCGGCCTAGTACTAACATCGACATAAAACGAAGCGAGTTGTTCAACTATTTACCGGTAAATAGTAAAATGAAAATGAAAAAACAATGACCACGTTTTGTTTCATACAAATATCTAATAAGGGCACCTCTTTCTTTAGTCTTTACTCTGTGGTCAGCACCTACCACCGATTCAGAATGCTGTTTCCATTGAGAAGAGCCGGCAAGAAACTCAATAACCTATCGAATTAAACAGAACCTAAATCTCTAATCTTAACGAACTAATCTCTAGTTTGATGAACGTTCATCAAATTAATATCTGTGTCAGATTAGAGATTCAAGCGATTTGACTTTATTACAGACCATGCGCCATGGTAGTGCCAGACTTCGAGTTGATTTGCGAGATCATGTTAGTAGCCGAGGGCTTCCAGGATGCGCGTCTATTGGCGCGCAAGTTCATCACGCTGTACATGCTGTGCCGCGAGCTGCTCTCAAAACAGGATCACTATGATTGGGGTTTGAGGGCCATCAAGTCTGTATTAGTCGTTGCCGGTTCCCTGAAAGTATGTGGCGGAGACTTTAATTACACTAACTACAATAAAAGGTCCTATACTTTACCTATAAAATGATTCTAATTTCCCTAGCGAGGTGACCGTCAAAGACCAGAAGATCAAGTACTAATGAGAGCATTACGAGACTTCAACATACCTAAGATTGTAACTGACGATATGCCTGTATTTATGGGTTTAATCGGGGACTTGTTCCCCGCGCTCGACGTGCCAAGGAAACGTGATTTAGATTTTGAGAAAAGTTTAATAGACGGTGCGTTGTCAATGAAGCTGCAGCCGGAACCGGGTTTTATTTTGAAGGTTTGTAGATTCCAAAACGTATATAAGAATAAAGGAGATAGGCTAGTGGTCGTTTAAAATATAGGATTTCAATTCTTCTAGATGGTGCAACTGGTAGAATTGTTTGCTGTGAGACACTCTGTATTTATAATCGGATTTGCGGGAACTGGCAAGTCTATGGTATGGCAGTGTCTAAATAAAACGTATCATATGCTAAAATTGAAGCCATATTACAATGACCTGGATCCTAAAGCTGTGACTAATGACGAGTTGTTCGGCATCATTAATCCGGCGACTCGAGAATGGAAGGACGGCTTGTTCTCTGTGATCATGCGAGACATGGCTAATATGCCAGGAGATGGACCGAAGTGGATTGTACTCGATGGTGATATCGATCCGATGTGGATTGAAAGCTTGAATACGCTGATGGATGATAATAAAGTAAGGATTTAACGAAGTTGCCGTTATTATAGTGGGTTATCATCGTTAGCACTTACCTACGGTTTGCCATGCTTATTTCTTTTATAATAAATTTTAGTTCCTTCACATGATTATCTACTCAATTTTTATTACATTAACTTCGCTTTACTCGGGTCGTGAAAACAAATTACCATCAACTAGGTGCTGACCTTGGCGAGTAACGAACGAATTGCTCTGACAAAAATGATGCGATTGCTATTCGAGATCTCCAACTTACGTACGGCAACCCCGGCTACTGTGTCTCGTGCTGGTATTTTGTATATAAACCCGCAGGATTTGGGTTGGAATCCGTAAGTATAGCTATTTATCTCGTTTATAATCCCAACTCCGTCAGCAGAGATTTTATGTCTTTACGTAAGTATGCAATAACTTTGAGGCAGCACTTTTGTTGCATTTAACTATAGCTGCAAGTAAAGCTTTTATAGTATAGACACCTGCTTATATAATATTTGGTAACAACAGATTCGTAGCATCATGGATAGACACAACACGGGACGATGAATCGGAGAAGGCGATGTTAACGATAATGTTCGACAAGTATATTCCATCGCTGCTGGAGTCGTGCAAGAAGTACAAGCGCATCACGCCGCTGAACGAGCTGCAGCAGATCCAGCTCACGTGCTATCTGCTCGAATGCTTTTTGAACAAGACGCTATTGCCGAGTGATTGCCCGAAGGAATGGTAGGGATTAATTCCTTTAATTAAATTTTTGGGATCATAATTCTAAATATTGACAGCTATTTCACCAAATGCTGCACGCTCTGATGTAAGAATAGTCATAGGAACGATTACATTGTCAACATGTTAATTCATATTTCAGGTACGAAACCTATTTCGTGTTTTCTTGCGTCTGGGGCTTCGGTTCTGCTTTGTTTCAAGATCAATTGGTGGACTGGCGCAACGAATTCAGCAAGTGGTTCTGTAATGAGTTTAAGCAAATAAAATTTCCTTCAACTGGCAATGTGTTCAGTTTCTTCATTGATCCGGAGACTAAGAAATTCATGCCGTGGTCAGAAAAAGTGGAGTCTTTTGAGCTGGACCCAGATTTGCCGCTGCAAGTAAGTTAAATTTGATAATTATCATCGATATGATTCCTAAGTCCTAACAAATTCAATTTGTTCTAGTCATGCTTAGTCTCCACGTCAGAGACGACCCGCATCAGGTTCTTCATGGACATGCTGATCACCAAGCAGAAGCCAGTGATGCTGGTCGGCAGCGCTGGCAGCGGGAAGACTGTGAGCGTGGCCGCCAAGCTCAACGCCTTACCTGATTCATATGCCATCACCAATGTACCTTTAAACTTTTACACTACATCAGGTATCGTACTACGAACAAAATATTCATGTATACCCAGAAAGCAATTACAAATGTATAAATCAGTTGATGTACTGCTGAACGCGTTCAAAACTCATACCTGGGTAATAATTAAGTGTTTATGCCATAGAAATGATGCAAAAAGTATTGGAGAAACCGTTGGAGAAGAAATCCGGGCGCAACTTCGGCCCTCCCGGCAGCAAGATGATGATCTACTTCGTCGACGATCTGAACATGCCTGAAGTGGACACATACGGCACCGTGCAACCGCACACGCTAATAAGGCAGTTCATGGATTATAAACATTGGTAAGTTGTATTATTATACTCCACACCACGCTGTGAGTGTTAAGTGGCAAATGGCTGATGATTAAGCCAATTTCGGTATCAAAGTAAGATACTCTGATACTCTATTGCGAGTAGGTAGTACTAACGTTATTATTTTGTTCAGGTATGACAGACAAAAGTTGTCACTGAAGGACATATCGAACTGCATGTTCGTTGCATGCATGAATCCAACGGCTGGTTCCTTCACTATAGACTCGCGACTACAACGGCACTTCTGTACTTTTGCTGTCAGGTAATTTGCCTCGAACTTTCCCCAAATAAATATTAAATTCTGAGATAAACAGATAATGACGTACCTTATCACTTTTAGTTTCCCAGCTTTGGACGCATGCTACCACATCTATAAACAGATCCTGTCTCAGCATCTCAACAACCCTTTGAATAAATTCGGTCTGGTAGTGCAGCGATACGCTGACACATTGGTCCACGCGGCGCTGGCGCTCCATAACAAGTTGTCGTCTACGTTCCTGCCCACTGCTATTAAATTTCATTACATATTTAATTTGAGGGATCTGTCAAATATATTCCAGGTAAGAAAGATCCTGCAGGTATCACCTTTACCGCTACGCAGAGACCTTGATGTGTATGTGTACTGATCAAAAGGTGGTAGGTGAGGTTCAATGTAACTTTGTCATGGGTACAAGTAACGATAATATAATTTGTCAGGGTATACTATTCACAACCGGTGACGCGATCAAAGTACAGTCTGAGCTGATTAGGCTGTGGATGCATGAGGCGACACGCGTGTACTCGGACAAATTGGTCGAAGCTTTGGATAACGACACCTTCCAGAAACTGATTGTAGATATCATCAAGAAAAATTGCGAGGTAAGGCGTCAGTGCGTCATCTCGACTCAAATAAAGTAGTTAGCTTTATTTTATCCTTATTCCTTCACAATTTTTTGTGACTAATAAATAATGAGACACTTGTAGCTTCAATATAGGATGCAGTATTTAAATTAATCACCTTTGTTCATTGTTTCTTTATTGACGTACTATGCGACCCCGGCTTGAAACAGGCTCGTCTGTCTAAGCTAGTAAGCTGAAACAAATTTTCGTTCACTTTAAATACAGGAGTACGATGAAAACGTGGTGTTTGAAAAGCCTCTCATCTATTGCCACTTCGCGGAGGGTATCGGGGATCCGAAATACTTCCCCATCAGGGATTGGCCACAGATCAAGAAACTGCTGGATGAATCCCTATCAGCGTACAACGACCTTGTGGCCACCATGAACCTGGTGTTGTTTGAGGACGCAATGTATCATATCTGCAGGTGAGAACACGTTTTTAGTGCTTAAGTAGGTGTTACAAAGTAAGAGTAACGTGTGTTGTATCTTAATCGTGCAGAAAATGCAGCCGTTATTGGTTGTCGACTTCTTTCAGGCTTTACCGTAGTTTGAAGAGTTTGGTCACTTTTCTGTTGCACTTTATCAATCGACCTATTGCTAGCAACTAAGCTATCATTCATATAATTTTGGCCAATTTCTCAATAGCTGAAATCGGCATGACTGATTTTCTTGTTAGAATCAATCGTATCCTGGAAGCGCCTCGAGGTAATGCTCTGCTGATAGGCGTGGGCGGCTCCGGCAAGCAGTCTCTCTCTCGTCTCTCCGCCTTTATCTCCTCTCTGGAGGTGTTCCAGATACAGCTGAGAAAGGGATACAGCATCAACGATTTAAAAGTTGATTTGGGTACGTAAATGGTATTACGTCAGTAGTGGTTATTGGTAAAGTCACGACTGCATTTATTTTGTTTCTTATCTTACTCCAGCTGGTTTATACATAAAATCTGGTGTGAAGAGTATTGGCAATGTTTTTCTGATGACGGATGCACAAGTCGCTGAGGAACGATTCTTGGTGCTGATCAACGATCTGCTCGCGTCTGGTGAAATACCCGAGCTGTTGGCTGATGATGAAATTGAAAATGTTATCAATGGCGTCAGAGGAGAGGTCAGTATAGCATTGAAGTCTGTAGACCACTTCATAATCAAAATATTATCTATTATGATTAATAAGTAATTCATCAAATTGTTAACACATATGTTGTAGACAAAAGCAACTGGAGTACCCGATACTCGAGAGAACTGTTGGCGATTCTTCATCAATCGCGTGAGAACTTTGCTTAAGGTAAGAGCTTGTTTTGCTCAAAAGCCATTCTTAAATAATTTGTTCCATCCGATTTTTTCTAAAAGTATGTTTTTCAACTGTTCTCACCAGGTGGTCCTCTGCTTCTCGCCAGTGGGCGCAACATTGCGAGTCCGTGCGCGCAAGTTCCCTTCTATCGTGAACTGCACCGCTATCAACTGGTTCCACGAATGGCCCCGAGAAGCCTTGATATCCGTGTCCCAAAGATTTCTTGCCGAAGTGGAGTCATTGTCGGTGATAAATTTATTACTAATTCCTTTAAATAATTAAACCTGCAATCTTGTTTAAAATATTCCATAATTTAATAACTTTGATGCCCACGAAACAGACTTAAAATAGCAAATGTATATTTTCCAGCCTACTCTAGTAGTGCCGGTCTCTATATTCATGTCGCACGTGCATCAAAGCGTCAACCAAATGTCGACGGTGTACTTCCAAAACGAACGGCGCTACAACTACACAACGCCGAAGACGTTCCTCGAACAAATCGCCCTGTATGGCAAACTACTCAATGAAAAGACGAAGAATTTAAAGATGATGATTGCTCGATTGGAAAACGGGCTGGAGAAACTAGCCTCGTGCGCAGCTGATGTTGCTGTATTGAAGGTACTACATACATTTTTTTGGTCTATTTATGACTTTGGAAGGAAAGTATACTTCATGGCTAGGTTGGGGCAATATACACTGGTGACAATTTTTTTTGTGATTTTTATATTTGAGTAGATAAACGATTAAAATTATGTAATGGAATAGGTAACATTGGCTGAACAAGAGATAATTCTGAAAGTGAAGAATAAGGCCGCAGAATCGCTTATCGAAGTTGTAGGCGCTGAGAGTGAAAAGGTGTCCAAAGAGAAAGCATTTGGTAAGTGTTTATACCAGTTAATGCCGCACTGCACTGTACTATAGATATTATTCATCCCAAACCTACTTATTAACCCTCGGTTAGTTTATCATAATTTAAATAAATCACTAAAGCCGCTGAGGAGGAAAAGAAAGTAAAGGTAATAGAAGAGGACGTGACGATAAAAGCCAAGATTTGCGCTGACGACTTGGCTAAGGCCGAGCCGGCGCTGATGGCCGCGCAGGAGGCGCTGAACACCCTCAACAAGAACAATCTCACCGAGTTGAAGTCCTTCGGCTCACCGCCCGACGCTGTCGTCAACGTCACTGCGGCGGTGCTAGTACTATTCGCCAAGAAGGGAAAGGTTGCAAAGGACAGATCGTGGAAGTCGTGTAAGGTAGCGAACGATTCTACGCTTGTTTCTTATTTAGAATCCTTTTATTTAGAAAACTAAAGAAGTCCGTCATTCACAACGTGTTATTATAATTTCAGTTGATAATGGCGAAAGTGGATCAGTTCTTAAATGATTTGGTTTACTATGACAAAGAAAATATTCACCCTGACGTAATCAAGGTAAGTAACAGACTGTTAATTGTCTTGTTGTACAATTTATCGTTACCCCCCGCGTCTGTTCAGGCCGAAGTTCGCACCTGCCCGAGCTTTTGAGCTAGTTGCATCTATGTATGATTAATTGTGTTGCCAGCGACTTCGCTCGCGAAAAAATTGATGTGTAAGATTAGCATATGTCTAATTCCAGAGCCTACACTATCTACGTTTTAAATTTCATTAAAATCGGTTTAGTAGTTATGGAGATATGTGGTACACACACACACACTTACTTTCGCATTTATACCTCTTGTCGTCACGCGTCAGTAATTTTTCTATCGTCTTCAAAAATTAGCTTGACAGTACATTGTGTTCATCGTAGGCGGTGCAACCGTATATCAAGAATCCAGAGTTCAACGCAGAATTTATTATGTCCAAATCGGCGGCGGCGGCCGGCCTGTGCGCGTGGGTGATCAACATCGTCAAGTTCTACGACGTGTACGTGGTGGTCGAGCCCAAGAGACGCGCGCTCAACGCGGCCAACGCCGAGCTGCAGTCCGCCAGGGACAAACTCGCCTTCCTCACTGATCAAATCACGGTCAGTACTTTGATCTGATCAAGAATTTTCACAGCTTTTGCTCGAATGCCAATTGTCAAATAGATAATTCAGCACCACTTATCCATTAGCAGATTATTATCAGAAACGGTGTTCGATATTTTACAATGAAATGACGAACTGATAACTTACAGGAATTGGAAGAGAAATTAGGGGAGTTGATGAAGGCCTTCCAAGAAGCAGTCAACGAGAAGATGAAGTGTCAGGCCGAAGCCGACGCCACTAACGCCACCATTGACTTGGCTAACAGATTAGTAAACGGTCTAGCTTCGGAGAAAATAAGGTGGGCACAGCAGATCTCCAAAAAATTTGGAGCATTGATTACTTCAATCAATCATTATACATTATTGAAGCCAATAACTATTATAATGATGATGATGTGATATTGATTATGGTGTAGATGGTCAGCGACCGTCGTGAACTTGAAGGAGTCGGGCGTGCTACTGCCTGGTGACGTGCTCCTAGTCACAGCGTTCATCTCGTACGTGGGCTGCTTCATGCGCCGCTACCGGCAGCAGCTCATGGTTGACGACTGGGTGCCGACGCTCGCCAAAACCAATGTAATTTTTTTGTCTTTTAATCATGGAGGTAAAAAAACTGCTCACCAGATGTCGCTTGATTGGATAACCGTCTATGGCACTACAAATACAGTTGTCGCGAGTACGGAAAGAGAGAGATCGTCCGAACCGTCGCCTGTCGAATGTCTAAAGTGTTACTGTAACGGGGCGCCGCTCTGTCACTGTTGGCAAATTATCCTTGATTTAATAATTTAATCGTTTCTAGATTTAAATTTGCTGTGTGCTTTGGGTGCAGCGAAACGGGGAGGGTCTAGGAAGGCAGCTACGCCCTTTCATTACATCATTCATTTAAAAAAATATCGGGATAGAGCACTCATTTCCTGATTCTAACGTCCCAATCACAGATAAGATAGTTATATCTTTAGTCTCAATTACGGTTGCAAATTCCTAAATGCAGAATTACGAGAGCTATTTTGATTGTACTGCTTGATGTAGCCTAAAATCGACACGACGGAGAATCTGGACCCGCTGTCGATGTTGACGGACGACGCGCAGGTGGCGTGCTGGAACAACGAAGGCCTGCCCACCGACACCATGAGCACGGAGAACGCGACCATACTCACCAACTCCGCGCGCTGGCCGCTCATGATCGACCCGCAACTGTTAGTGGCCTTCCACACTAGCCTAGCTCTTTCTCTCCTTCCGTTTTAAAAAATATTGAATTGAACTTTGAATTTTAACCTCCAACGCAAAGCACGATGCAACGGTTTAACCCTTGGCTACCGTGCTTCGTTTCACCGTTGAATCTCGGAGGGCATATGTCATCTGCTGCATCAATTCAGGCTGTACGGAAAGCTGACTCCAATATAGATAATTTGCTTTTTAGGGTTCCGTACCCAAAGGGTGCCAACGGGACCCTATTACTAAGCCTACGCCGTCCGTCTGTCTGTCTGTCTGTCCGTCCGTCTGTCTGTCAGCGGGCTGTATCTCACGAACCGTAATAGCTAGAGACTTGAAATTTTCACAGAATGTGTATTTCTGTTGCCGCTACAACAACAAATACTAAAAATGAAAAAAAAAAAACAATATAAAGGAGTCCCCATACAATAAACTCGACATTTTTGACGTTTTTATTTATAACTCATAAATTAAACTATATAATAAAGGGGAAACTAATATTTTTACCATTAGTGATCACTATAATAGCTTTTACATAAATTGTTGAAAAAAAATATTGTAAAACTATTTTTTTTTACCAATTAATTAACTTTCAAGCGACAGTAGCAAGACGCATAAGTGTAACTAACATTTACACAGAATTAATTTCAATAAAAATTAAATAAAAATTATACGGTGGTTGGTACGGAACCCTCTATGTGCGAGTCCGACACGCACTTGGCCGGTTTTCAACTTCTAAATGACTTTTGTGTATTGTTTTGTTGATGTTGTTTTGTTATTGTGTGCCTTTTCTTTTGCGTAAACCCCTGACTGCATTTCTTAAGCTCTTTTTGTTCCTAATATAATTATGATACCAATTCTGCTGTCGAAATCACGAGACACATAAATCCATCACCCGTCTTGCTCATATACTCCACTCCATTATGGAAGGCAATTTAGTCAAGTTACCAAACATAATCAGCAACAATAGGAAACTAGTTATACCTACCTATAGAGCTGTAATCTATCCAGGCAAGGTATAAAATGGATAAAGTCGAGATTCGGCGAGTCGCTGGTGGTGATCCGGCTGACGCAGCGCAACTACTTGGACCGCATCGAGCGCG
Source organism: Drymonia ruficornis (assembly GCA_947859195.1). Lineage (NCBI taxonomy): Eukaryota > Metazoa > Arthropoda > Insecta > Lepidoptera > Notodontidae > Drymonia > Drymonia ruficornis. Next base: position 7,065,460 of record OX401923.1, read on the forward strand.
GGATAGCCAACGGCGACGTGGTGCTGCTCGAGAACATCGGCGAGTCCGTGGACGCCGTGCTCGAGCCGCTGCTCGGCAGGGTGCTCATACGCAAGGGGAAAGTGCTCAAGGTGAAACCAATTAAACAAGATCCCACTTACATATACAATATATTTATATGGGAATGCAATCGTCAAAAGTTATGCCCACCGTAACATTTCTGAATAAATATGGCAAATTTTATAGTAATACGGTCGCGCGTCCGATAAGCCGGTCCAAATTATATGCACTAATAGAACGGGTCAAAAAACGTGAGTACCTAATAGGAGAAGTAGATCCTATAATATTTTCGCCTGTACCGGTTAGGTACCTACAACATGCGTGGCTCAAGCGTGACTATAAATGTACCCACTTAGTTAAAGAAATATGTTATCTATGGGTTATATTGTCTATTTCAGATAGGAGACAGAGAAATAGACTTTCATCCGAATTTCCGTCTGATTCTTCAAACAAAGTTGGCTAACCCCCACTACCAGCCGGAAATGCAGGCGCAGTGCACTCTTATTAACTTTACCGTCACCAAAGATGGGTTAGTAATAATTATGAGCGTTTTATTTGTGGCTTTGCGTGAATTAAAAACTTAGTGCCGTTAGATCAACGGTAAGTACAGTAGCGGCATTTTACCATGGCCGGTTTGACATGTGGGGGGGGGGGGGGGGGGGGAAGAAAATGAACCTTATTATAACGGAATAAGACTGGCCGTTTTAAAAAATAAGAATGTCAAAAAATCAACGCTAAAATGAATTTTATTCCGTTATAATAAGGTTCATCCTTTCCCCCTCCAATATGTCAAACCGGCCTTCATAACGTGCCGCTAATATAGTTGATCGATCTAGACTTTAAACTATCGATTCTCTATGGAAGACGGGAGTTTTAACTCTGCTGTGGTTTAACCTACAATTATTGATCTTACGGCACTTAGACGACATTTTTTCTTTTAAACTCAGTCTCGAAGAGCAGCTGTTAGGTGAAGTAGTAAAAGCTGAGCGTCCAGATTTAGAATCGTTGCGTGCCGGCCTAACGAAACAACAGAACGATTTCAAGATCACGCTAAAGACGCTCGAAGACGACTTGCTGAAGCGCCTGTCGTCCGCCGGACCGGACATCCTCAGCGACTCAGCGCTCGTCATCAACCTGGAGACCACCAAGAAGACGGCAGCAGATATTGAGATTAAAGTAGAAGAGGGGAAAATAACGGCCGTCAAGATCGATGAAGCCCGTGAAAGATATAGGTGAGGTTATTAGAAAGCGATTGCAATCGATAGATCGATTGGTGTAGTAATGAGAATAAGCAGAACAGTATTTTTAATCGATATCACTTGTTACTAACAGACGCGCCGCCGCCCGCGCATCGCTACTATACTTCATCCTGAATGACCTGTACAAGATCAACCCAATGTACCAGTTCTCCCTGAAAGCTTACAGTGTAGTGTTCAAAGATGCCTTATCTAAAGCTGAACCGGCTGATGATCTTGAGGGTCGAGTGCACAACCTGCTGGACAGCATCACGTTTGCGGTGTTCGTGTACACCAGCCGAGGACTATTTGAGAAGGACAAGCTAGTCTTCCTGTTCCTTATTACTTTGCAGGTCAGTGAGATATAATTGTCATCTTCCTAGAAAAATCTTCGGAGTTCTTACATACTTTAACTAGATAATCTATTGTTATTGTTGAAATTACTAAGGAAACATATTTTAAAAAATCTGGGAACCATGGATCTCACAAGCGAATAGAATAAACTGATTCACTTTTCTCCCCGGCGGACTAATAATAATTATGGGTTCATAGTTCTTGTCAAAGATTACGACTTCACTCAACTATTATATTAGGTGCTCCAAGCTGAAGGCAAGGTAGACCCGATGGAGTTGGACTTCCTGTTGAAGTACGCTGTTGCGCCAGAGGTCTCACCTTATTCTTGGCTGTCCAACATTTGCTTCGGCGGCATAGTAGCCCTCTCCAAAATGGATGCGTTTGAGGGCCTCGACAAAGATATTGAAGGAGCCAGCAAAAGGTTTACATTGTTTTAGATAGTTATCGTTGACATTTTTTAAAATTGTATACCTATAGTTTTTATTATTTTTATTTAGAATAGCCACAGTACCAATAACATTAGTTGAATATAGAGAAGAATTATTTTATAACTACAAATAGACAAGCCACATTATTTGTCAAAATGTATACTACGAACGAAGTGACTACAAGTAGGTCCATATCATAAGTTTGTAAGGTAAACCAAAGTTCTGTTATGACGAAAATGCCTGAGGTTTATGCTGTATTATGCTTTGGATAAGATTTTTATCTAAGTATAATTCTACCACTGTTTCATTTTGTTGTACTACTTAGATGGCAGAAGTACACTGAGGGCGAAGCTCCCGAAAGGGACAAACTGCCTGGTGATTGGAAGAACAAGTCGTCGGTGCAACGACTTTGCATCATGCGAGCGCTTCGACCTGACAGAATGTCGTATGCTTCAAGGTAGAGATGTTTCGCTCTAAAAATGCACGCCCCTCCATTTTTCCCATTATTATTCCCATTTTTATTTTCACACATTTAAATAATCACGTTTAATGGAGGGGCGTGCATTTTTATAGTGAAACATCTCTAAGTAACTACGCAAAATTTAAAAACTACTCAAGTTCGGTTCTGTCTTGAGAAATCCCAGCACCGAATTTACTACTCTATACTCTATTAAACCATTATTACCCTTAGCTTCAAGTGGCTTCAAATTAAGTTTGTGACTGTTTTTGTTCAGCGCGTTTTGTGAAGAAAATCTGAGTACAAAGTACGTTGAAGCTCGAACTCCACCGCTTGATAAATCGTACCAAGAAAGTAATGCCACAACAGCAATGTTCTTTATTCTATCTCCAGGCGTCGATCCTCTTAAGGTACTTAATTAACTAATAGCAGGCACCTACCTATTATATTATTTTAGGTCTTATTCTGTACCTTCATCGACTTTATTATCTTCAGGATTTAGAAAAACTGGGTCGCAAGATAGGCTTCACGACAGACAAGAAGAACTTCCACATAGTGTCGTTGGGGCAGGGCCAGGAGGTGGTCGCCGAAGCGGCGATGGGAGTCGCCTCCGTCAACGGCGACTGGGTCATCTTGCAGAACATCCACTTGGTCGCCAAATGGCTCGCCACGCTCGAAAAGAAAATGGAGGAGTGCTTTGAAAATCCCTTGCCAGACTATAGGTTATACAACTCACACTTTTTCCATATTATGACTGGTGATAAATAAGTTTTTTGGTAACTGTGACCCATTTGTTTGATAAGATTGTTCCTGAGCGCCGAGCCTGCAGCTGCCGCCGAGTATCACATTATTCCACAGGGTATCCTGGAGTCGGCTATCAAGATAACTAATGAACCTCCGATCGGAATGTGGGCCAATTTGCATAAGGTACCTCATTATTTTATTAGTGTAAAATCAATGCGACAAGATTCACCACCTGTCACGTTGGGTTCTGGTTATCTGGTGAAACGTGGGCTTTAAGTTGGCTTAATACCTCCGCAATGTGATGGTGTATGGCCACTCAAGCCTCTGACTACCCCCGAATGGGGATAAAAGTCGTAACGTTATGTTATGTTGTAAAATTATTTTTTATCTCTATGGAACAACCAGATCATGTCATTGTGTAGATAACAATGATAGTATTTTGAGAATTGTAGATGAACCGGTGATAGCAGTTATGTACATACTCTTTTATCTGCTCATTAGTCTTTAGATAACTTCAGTCAAGAGACACTGGAGATGTGCAGCAAAGAAGCAGAGTTCAAGGCTGTACTATTCGCGCTTTGCTATTTCCACGCCGTGGTTGCTGAGAGACGTAAATTCGGTCCGCAAGGATGGAACAGGTACTGTACGACGCCTATTTAGAAAATTTCAATTTCAACCTCCCGATTGTTCTCATTGCTTCTTCTTGTACGTGGCCGCCCTGGTTTAATATTCGTTGTCGATCCCGTTTGCTTGAACTTCTTGACCCAAGCTTTGATTAAATTAGCACTTGGACACTCACTTACACGCCGTAATCTGTATTCAATTCTAGAAATCATTTTTGTAAAATTGTTTTACACGAAACGCACGCTGTTCCGCTTCCTGGCAGTCTGCGCTGTAACTGAACGGCCTTGCTAATTTAAATCAAATCAAATCATTTAGTAGCAAATATGTAATTCCAAATACATTATATCAATGAGGCTTAACCTTTACCTTTGTATAGAGTATATCCATTCAACTTCGGCGATTTGACAATCTGCGTATACGTCCTGTTCAACTACCTGGAGGCTAACCCGCGCGTGCCGTGGGAGGACTTGCGCTACCTGTTCGGGGAGATCATGTACGGCGGGCACATCACCGACGACTGGGACCGGCGGCTCTGTCGCACCTTCCTGCTCGAGTACATGCAAGCCGAATTGGTACGTCACCTTGGCTGCTATTACAAACCCGTAACGAAAACCGTATGTTTCTTACAGGCCACATTTCCGTGGTAAATTAGTGTCAAAATTATAAAATGAAACTCGAACGAAACAGATTGACGCATTCGTAATTGATGCCCAGAGTACCAGTGAAAACTACCAGTATTCTTGAACCTCTATTTTCTTCTTAAGCCTTTAAGCGAAATACTTGTGCAATAGTTATAGGACTAGCTTTGTATTTTTGTGCGAGATTTATTGATTCTATTTATTCATCCAGAACTCTCAAAAAGATAATTGACAAATATATTTGACAAAGATATTTGTGAAATAGGTACTTACGTACAAAAATAATCTCACCAAATAGGTGACTCCAAGGATCTGTTTCATTCGGGCTTCGTTCGCGATTTTCACACAAATTTTCTACGGAAATGTCTCAAATTCACGAACCAACGAACTGAATCCTTTTGCAGGTGGATGGTGAGTTGCAATTAGCACAAGGGTTTATATCGCCTCCCAACTCCGACTACGTGGGCTACCACGCATACATAGACGACTATCTGCCGGACGAGACGCCATATCTGTACGGGCTACATCCCAATGCCGAGATTGGATACTTGACCACCGTCTCCGAGAGACTTTTCAAGGTGTTTATTGGTTTTGTTACTACTTTTGTCCTCCACTATCAGATGATATAGGTTATGGAGACGAAGCAAGTTGAAATTAGGTATAAACATCCGCGTAAACGCTGTGGTCTCGTCTTCGTTTTCACCTTACCGTTCGGCCCTCTAGATACCCGGACAAAAACGAATCCATCGAAAATTAATCAATGTTTCCTAATATAGGTGGTGTTTGAAATGCAACCAAGAGATACCGGTGCACAGGCTGGAGGTGGCGCTAGCAAAGAAGAATTGGTAAGTTTGATTGTACTCTGAGTATAAAAGTTTCAAGAAATTTGTTCCTAATTTATACTTATTGTCATAAAAAATAGGTGCGATATATGTTAGACGACATCTTGGACAGAGTACCGGAGTCGTTTAACCTTCAAGAACTCATGGGCAAATTGGAGGAACTGACGCCCTTCACTATCGTGGCCCTGCAAGAGTGCGAGCGAATGAACCGCCTCATGGGAGAGATACGAAGGTCTTTGAAAGAATTGGAGTTAGGTCTGAAGGTATGCTAACATTGGTACAGCCTTTTCTTACAAGTAAAGCTGGAAATAGGATCATACTGTCGTACCTTGTACTGTTTTCTTCTCACGCCAAAAATGTATAATGTAAACTTTATTCTCGCAAAAAAATAGATTGTACCTTATAAATCTTAGCAGAAATTGTATCAGGATTGATAATTCATTTTGGTCGTAAAAATATCTATCAGGTGCAATTGAACTATACCTTCCAATGTCCATCAACGTCTACTTGTGCAATATGATCACAATAATATTTCAACCAGGGTGAGCTAACGATCAGCAGTGACATGGAGAAACTGATGGAATCGCTGTTTATGGACAAAGTGCCGGACTCGTGGACTAAGCTCGCATACCCTAGTCTGCTGGGCCTCGCTGCCTGGTTCTCAGACCTGTGTCTACGCTTGACAGAACTCGAAAACTGGACCGGTGACTTCAATGTACGTTATAAGACCTCTTACTTGTACAAAGATATCAAACGCATGCCGACTTCTCAAAACTCTGGTTAACTAATGTTTCAGTTGCCACCGGCAGTTTGGTTGGCTGGATTCTTCAATCCGCAGTCTTTCTTAACTGCTATTATGCAGCAGACGGCGCGTAAGAACGAGTGGCCATTGGACAAGATGTGCCTCAATTGTGATGTCACCAAAAGGAGTCGACAGGACTTCAAGTAAATTTTACTAATCAACGAGTTTAGGCCCAATTAATCTAATTAGGTATATCATCCGTGATGTTTTGAAACTGATTGTCTTGTTGCTATGACAATGCCTACTGTAATTTTTGTCTCCCGCTTTGCAACGGAGGGAAGTGGATAATCGTTTTCTAACTCCTTTTCTTTATTTTGATTAAATTCATGCGTGTTCCAAGACAACTTAGCTTTTCCCTGGGACTCGTTGACGGTCAAACCTCGGAGTCATCGTTGAACACTATTGTCGAACCTAGCTTACAGGAGTGAGAAGCAGTGGTGTGAACATGTGATGGGCTCAATCATCGCTATATATGTTTCTATCACTATATCGATTTTTCTATCATTCTTGTATGACCTTATGAATAGAGGGAAGGTCTTGGTAATGGTTGATACTAACTTTATCAGCGCGCCGCCTCGCGAAGGCGCCAACATCCACGGGCTGTACATGGAGGGCGCGCGCTGGGACACGGCCACCGGCGGCATCGTGGAGTCGCGTATGATGGAGCTCTTCCCCATGATGCCCGTCATCTTTGTCAAGGCCGTCACGCAGGACAAGCAGGACACGCGCAACGTTTACGAGTGCCCTGTCTATAAAATACGGTATGTAATCCACTTTTATGTACCATTGTTGTGACGTTATTTGTCATTAGGTAATACCCAACGAATTTATTCGTAGTTAATACCTACTAAAGATTTTTATGATGGCCTCCGTCGATCCTCCCTCTCAACATTAATCAAGGTTACTCGCTTCTCTAGTTTTAAGCGCCGAAATTTCTCAGCATTTTCTAAAACACCATATCGTATGGTGACAATCAGAAAATTTCAAAACTAAATAAGATTGAGACATTGCATGTCGGATTGATGCTCGAGGAAATGAAAAATTAATATTTTTTGACAGAATGCGAGGGCCAACCTTCGTCTGGACTTTTAATCTGAAGACTAAAGACAAACCGACTCGCTGGACCCTAGCCGGCGTTGCCTTATTGCTCGGCGTATAACGGTCACTAACTACACACAAGTCGTATCTTTCTAGTCTTATATTCTTCTTATTTTTCGTTGTTTGTGCTTTTTAACTGTTTTAATAGGTTACTTAAATAAATCTTTTTATTAATATCATCAACCGTCTTTTCATGTCAATAGGGTAATAAAGCCACAACGCTATTTATAGTTTTAATCATTTTAATACTGTTGAGTATTTTGACAAAATATATTGTGCATACAACAATGGGCGGATAAATTACAATTTTCACATACTTGTGCATCATAACACTTTAACAGGAAGACTACACAACATTGAGTAGGTACCTACATATTAATTGTTAATTCGTATTGATAAAATGCACTATCTTTATCAATATAGTTTTTTGTTTAAAAAAATAATATGGGCTTTTATATGATTTTAAAATGGACGGCTTCGTTTGGTCTTATCACATACAATATCTTACAGACGTGCACTAAACAATCTACATTGATGATCACCTGACCATACCTACTATCATTGATCGTGGTCACGAACCATACCCGTGACCGTGGTCACCCTTCGTTCCTCAATAGTACCTATCCTATCACGTAAATAGTATGATTCCAGCATCTAAATATCTGGCAGTGATCAGCACAAGTAACACAGTCCAGCTACATCACAATCAGCCACTTCGAACAGTTTTAGTGTTTACTGTCGCACCGGGTGAGGAGTTATCATTATCAGACGTCGGCTCCGAACCCTTTACAGTGAACGTCACGTAATATCTCTTATTTTTATCCAATTTCTCAGCCGGCAAAGCTATCAGCTGCTTTTCTGTTCCATGTGAAACTTCTAAGGTGACGTGCGCTTTGCCAGAGCCGGTTGGTGGTTTCGAGTTGATCTTCGGCAAGAATCCTTTTGATTTTGTACTCGGACCAGCTGTTGCTGGCTTAGGCATTGTATGATGATTCCATTTGTAGGGAACTTAAACGAAAAAGTATACGATACAGAACAGCTTATAATACGGGAGCCCAGCGTGCTAATTGTGGATTTACTCCGGCGTCGCCCAAACCTATTAGATTCGGTAGATGAGATGATAGGAAGAATACATTGTTCTAGATGTTTCCACTTTCAGCGGTGGGGGAAGCGTCTACATAATTTGTTTTTTTTTTTTATGAAAAGCTATGACATGGAAATTCTCAAACGTGTCAGATATTGATACTTTTCATGCTCCAACATGATAAATTGAAAAAAAATATACTCGAGCGCGCCAGATTTTGTAAGCATCTATAGGCTACGGTAACTGCTTAAAATCAGGCGGGCCGTACGCTTTTATGCCACCGCAGTACTATAAAAAATAAAAAACAGGGGGTGAAAAAGTGAAACTTCCAGATGCTCCCATTTCTTAGACTGACGATCTTAGCTAGTAATGAATCCCCTTTATCTTAATCTGACGAGTTCGAGTATTTTAAGATGGTCTTTTTTTTGTTTCCCCTAAGCGTACCCACCAATATCAAGGGCTCATACTGGTTGGAGGTTCTTATCAATATCTAAGCTATCTCCCTTATCTTAATCTGACGCGCTCGAGTAAATCCAGAAAATCCTTCTACAGCTCCCCATCTATTATTGATATTTCTTTTTTCAAAAGTGGGTAATAAACCATAAGTACTTACTGTACGCAGAACAAGGTATGCCAGTATATGCATGAACGGCATGAAAACATCTATGAGTTTTACTAGTGCAAAGACAAGGGTTATCAGGTATCGCACTCATTTTATAAAGCTCACTTTCTCTATAGTCAAAGTCGATTGGCCTCTCCGGTAACTTGTCCAGATGCTTTTTACCACTCTTCTGTAGCTTTCTAAGACTCTCGTAAAGGAATTTCTCAAAACTACTGAACGAATAATCTGGATTGTTATAAGGTCCTAATCCAACATGAGCCAAACTCGTCTTGTTATACTCGTCGATTGCTCTTTTGACTAGAACAGCTTCATTTGTTTTATTAGTTCTTATTTGCAACCGTTTTAACTCCAACAAATGCTGAAAAATTTTCCTTTCACAGTAATATCTGAAATAGAAAATATTATTATCAGATAAAATGTGAATATAACATATAGATAATGATATCTTCCTTCCTTACCGTCTCATATTCGTTTGAATTCTTTGAGTGACGGACTTCATGTCCACAGCGTATTTATCTCCTGGTTTACGAACTGGAATTCTACTATCAGATTTTCCAGAATACCTTCCACTCGCGTTTCTCTGCTGGTAATAGGCAGCTAGTCGTGGGCTCGTAATCCGTCGCTGTAAAGCTCTTGGACTTGGTTCAAACCCCGAGTCCATTAAACCACTAGATTCATAGCCCCGCTCGGAATTTTCACTTTTAGATCTAATAGATGTTCGACTTTTCGTCCTGCCCTTTTTACGAAAACGTTTTCTTCGACCATTTGCTTCACTATGACTGTATATTTCGTTATCACTGACACTAGCGACTCTACCTATGTAGTTACCGTCTTTTACGATATTGTCATCACCTATAAATACTTTATCTTCTTCCAAAGAACCCTCTTCCAGTTTATTACTTTTCTTCAAAATACCTGTCGTAACATCAGGGGCATTAGCAAAATCAGACAGTACTTTGTAACTTTCTGTTTCATAGATACTATTTTTTCTACTGCCTTGGCTATCTTTTGATGTCTTTCTAATACGTTTAGGTGATGATTGTGATAGTGACAAATTAACGTCATACTCGTCTGAAACGTTTTCCATAATTACTTGTTGCACTGCACGGTCACTTGCTGGTATATTCTCGTCAAATACTGTGACTATACCTTTTTCAAGGTTTTGTACATTTTCGGTACTGCTACCAGTAGTGGAAGCGTATTCCTTTCTTCTTTCCTCTGGACCTAATGAGTTACTTTCACTACTATCTTTTTGTAAAATACTGTCTTGAATCTGTTTATCTGTTTCCAGATCCAAACTATGGTGAACTGGCTCACCCATGAGATCGCCCGTTTTGTCATTAGAGTCTTTACTTTCAAAAAAATCATCTTTATTTGAAAAGGACACAGCTGGAGTAATACTTTTATCCAGTGTTTCTGTTTGTTCAATACTGGGGGCATCGAAACTTGTTTGTAATTCACCAGACACATTTTTTTGTTGTGTTATACTTTCATCGGGTCCAGATAATATTTGAAATGACTTTTTTCGCGTCCTTGCTAAATTTGAGTTAGAACTCGTTTTAGTGTCATTATCTGTCACGGCAACCTCCTCTGTTTGTTGAGCACCTTGTTGAGATTCTTTTGCGTCTTCAGATTTTTCCACGCTTTCCTTTAATTCAGATTTTACTTCTCGTTTCTCTTCACTCAGAATTTGACTACTTGGGGATTTGTCTTCAGTCAATGTTTTACTATCTTGAGATTGGTCCACTTCAGTTGGCGTTATAGATTGTTTTTCAATTTCAAGCTCCTGATTTTTGTTTGAAACATCTTTTGGTTCTAATAAAGGCTCTGTTGTGCCCGGTTGATCTACGGTACCTGAAATGTCTGCTTTATTATCATCTTGAGATGCTTTTTTGTCTTCTTGATCATGTTTCTCGACATCTGGTTTAGATTCCTCAGGCAGATCTTTTGATTCCTCAGTGAGCCCTTTTTGTGTGACTGATAAATTTGTTGCCTCTATTGACACATTGTTCGAGGAATCTAATGTGACTGTAAATTCTGAGTTTCCGTGCTGACTTGATTCTCGTTCCATGTGGATTTGAGCTTCTGTAATAATCATGTTGGTTTTCACTGAAAGGGTATCAGTTTCAGTTTCACTCTGAGCCATGCTCTTTACCAGTTTGTTATCTTCTTTCTCATGTTCAGATTTAATGAGCTCGTCTTTAGTCTCTGCGTTGACTGCTAAGTCTTCGGCTTTATCTTTACTTTGTGAACAATCAGTGTTTTTGTACTTAATTATATTAACACTCTGCTTTTCGTCATCATTTTCAATATGTATTGAAGTTTTTTTTCCTTTTCGTTTTGTGCTGCGCCTTTCAGTTGATTCTGAACTACTACTTTCAGATGGAGAACTGGTCTTTCTTTTATTACGTTTACGGTGTCGTTTACACTTCTTCTTTTCTGAAAAACTCTCTGAATCAGAAGAACTATCAGTTCGAGATCTATAGCGATGACGATGTTTTGCACTGCGTTTATGCCTTCTGGAAGGTTCACTTCGTGATCTACTTTTTTTCGAACTTTTGTATTTACGTTCATGGGTGTTGCCTCTTTCATAATCATCATGTTCACTATCATATCCATCACTGAAACTTTTTTGAGTGCGCATGAGCCTTTTTCTGCGTTCTTTATGTTTGTCATTATTTTTGTAATCCGGTCGTTTTCGTGACATTTTTCTATTTTCAGAAGACTCGCTAGATGAAATACTATCTCTCCTATCTTTTATGCGTCGACGTTCATGTACAGGGCTAGATAATTCGACCACCTCTCTTTTCTCAATTCTTATTTTGTCATGAACATCAATTTTAGTACTTGTAACTCTTCGAGTAGGTAATGCAATAATGGGTGCTCCATCAATGACTATTTGCGTATTTGCTAACTTAGAAGCTGGTAGACCACCATTCATTTGCAAGTATTTTGCGGTAGAACGATGACCGCGACTAGTCGCACAATCTAATGGGGTTAATGGTTCATTCCTAGATGATCTCGCTACTGGGTTAACTTCAGCTCCACGATCTAGTAAAAGGCGACATAAATCTGCATTATCTGTTGCCGCCGCAATATGCAAAGGAGTACGACCTTCGTGATTAGTTGCGTTAACTTGGGATGGTCTACCGTCCAAAAGCCATTTGACTAGTTCGCGTCTTCCAGATGCAACTGCTTCATGAAGAGGTAAGTCACCTTTAGAGTTTCGTAACCAAAGATTTGCTCCTTTGGCTCCTAAAAATAAATCAACAGTATCAGCAAGTTAAATATATTCCACTTTTAATTTTAATTTCATACTAACCAAGTATTCGAACGGTTTCAATTTGGCCTTTGGCTGCCGCAGTATGAGCAGGACTACGTCCCCTTCTATCCTGACGATGAGCATCAGCCCCGTGCTGTAGTAAAGTGGCTGTCGCATCTGCATGGCCGAGTGCAGCAGCGTAGTGCAATGGTGTGCAACCATGAGAGTCTGCTACGTCAACTCGAGCCCCACACAAACCGACTAGAGTTTCCAAAGCTTCGGTATGGCCTCTGGCAGCAGCACAATGTAAAGCTGTCAATCCGTCCCTGCAATTTGGTTACAAGTATGAGACTTCAAGACGCGCGCTAGGCAGCCCGGTTGTAAGTAGTGATTATATGTTCTTTGCCCGGTCGCTGTGACCGGCCGTACCCGAAGAGCATAATAATATGATCCTTACCTGTCCGCATCGTCAACCTTAGCCCCAGCCTGATGCAGTGCAAGAACTGCCGCAGCGGAACCAGCTGAGGCAGCCCACAGTAACGGAGTGCGTCCGTCAGCATCTCTCACGCCCACGCTTGCACCGCCTTCCTTCACTAGAGCCCGCAGTACTTCCAAAGCGGTGCCTCTGCTCTGTGATCAAGGATACACAAGTTACTCATAGGTCATAAAATTAAGAAACAACAATACAGTTAACCTCCATCCTCCTCCGATACCCTTAGAATGTTATTAAGGTTCCATGAAAATAATGAATCAATAATTTTGAAATTTGGCGATACCTGGTGGTCAGTGGCTGCTGGTGCACCGCACATCTGCGCGGCGTAATGTAGCGGATATCCGCCGTGCTGGTCGGGAGTAGCAGCGTCCGCGCCGGAAGCCAGCACCGCCCTCAACGCGCCCACTTCACCACATACTGATAACATGATTAAGAGTTTAGAAGCTAAATACCAATAGAAGCAGGTCGCGAACTCCGTAAAGCTACGATGTAACTCCGGTTATGCATAGATAAACTCACATAGAATGTAAAGATATATGTACATTTAAATGGTACATAGATGAACAATAAAAACGTGCTCATGTTTTTTCCTCATGTTATCAACAAAATAAGTATACTTAATACTTTAAATCAAAGACGAAACATAAATACGCGTCGTAATTAAATGACCCCTGACTGTATAAGTAAGTACGTACATAGTTATATCAACTTATGAGTAATAGTTTATCGCAAAGACGAATAACGACACCTAACCTCGGCCTTATAAGCATTGAGCAGTTAGCCCAAGTCGACTTGACCTGCATAAAATATTATCTCATCAGTCAGAGCCGACCTTTCCGGCTATGGCTGAAAAACCTAGTCCTAGAATACACGTGGACTGCGGACTTTGAGTTCAAGGGCCTGACCTTGCTGGTCGCTCAATAACGTCCGCCGGACACCCCCACTGGCTTCCCCCTAAAATACAGGGTAACCTCGCCACCTAGACTCCCGCAACACATTTGTTATGATGACTTATAATAATGCGGCATTCCATTCGAATAGCGTACCCTATTCATTTTACGACTACTAGTTCAAAGTTTACGTAAGACTCTAATATTTGCTTCACGACTTTATTCCGGAATTAACAATGTATTATGTTCCTTTGAATGCTTTTCCGCCTTTTTAGGTAGCGACTCGAAGCATGGAATTTTAATAACACCAGAGATAATATCGAGCCGTCAAGACACTTTACACACACTTTAAATACGATCAGGGAAATAACTTTAGATCTGTAAATTTAATTCAGGATGCAGGATGTTATATTGATGCTTGTAATTTATATTGGAAAGATTGGAGATATAACGTGTACAGACAATGGATGACATCCTTGAATAGGTATCTATTCCATTGGTAACTAGGGCATCATGACCCTAGGCAAACTGCTTATAATATGCTTGCTGAACTAAGGTAGATAGAACACAGCCTTGTGCTAGTCCACATTAGATCACACTACATCGTGGCCTTGGCTTGGTTACATGTCGTTGAGATCTCTGACACACCTATTCTGCTTTATGTATTCGCCACTCACATACTCAAAGACTGTATAGGTATTATCAACTCATGCCCTATGGAACCATGTATGATTGTTATTATAGGCACTATGCATGTCTAGTTCATATGATCGTGTTTAATCTCTTTGCTGATCTCTTTGCTGCATAATGTTGGCGCTTGAAAGATCGTCGACATAGAATGTTATTGGCAATTTTTCTACAGAGCCTCTAAAATGCTATGCTTAAGTATATTGCTATAGGTGACGTCGTCATTAGTACCATGTCGTCAGTGGAAAGGAAAAAACGCTAAAACGCCAAAATGGTATATATGGAAAACGAGGTTTAAAGTAAATTACTTTAAAGCTCGTTTTCCAAAAGTACCATTTTGGCGTTTTAGCGTTTTTTCCTTTCCACTGACGATGTGTGTATGCAATGTCTATTTTGAAATGGGTATCATCTCGTATCACAATAAATATATTCATACAGTGGCGTGTGATTGACACGCAGTGGGTAGGGGTAGGTAACTAATTGGCTCGCGTGCTGCGCCGAACCTAGGCACCTGCCGTCGCTCACAGCGGCAGCGGCAGCCGTTGCGGTGATAGAAGCGAAGGCAACAGCGCCGCACACCGCACAGTGACACCGATTAGATAACGACTCACTTCAAGCTGTTTGAATAATGACTTTGCCAGGTTATTGTTTCAATCTATATTTTTCTACTTATACCTACATGTTGTATTCTTGGACAGCTAAAACAAACAAGCGGGTAGGTGGTGTTGGGGCCTCTGCTGACTCACGATACCTTCTTTCCCTGATTAAGTACCTCTGAGTTTGAATTACCTATACTTGATCATATCTTCGTACTGCTAGTAACGTCACGGCTAGAGCTCGGCCAGGCCATCAGATTATGAAGGATCGTCGATAATGGCTACGCGGTTATACTTATATATTATAGTGGCTACGCGGGCTACGCGCGCTACGCGCGGATATTCTCAACAGTATACTTACCCGTAGCCCAATGAACTACAGTATGATGCTCATCATCCCTCGCATTGACATCAGCGCCAGCGGCTAGAAGAGTCTGCACAAGTGGTACGTTGCCGTGTACCGCGGCTAAATGTAAGGGCGTCAGGCCATCGGCGTCGCGAGCGTCCGCCAGCGCGGGCGCAGCCATCAGCACGCGGTCTGCGCACGCGGCGCGCGCCGCCTGGCTTGCACTCGCGCCACTTGACGCACAGTAGTGTAACGCGCACCGGAGACCACGGTCACGGACGCGTACTGACGAAGGCTAGGTGAAAATAACTTGTTAATAATGTTAATAAGTATTTTCAATTTAAGTAATTATGTAATAATTTATAAATGTTTGTTTTCTAGTGGTGGATTAATAAAGAGTTATCTATCTATCTATCTATCTAACGAGCTAGCTCGATTTCTCTAGGTTATTCGAAGATGTTCTATAAAGTAATCTTGCTACCTATTAGGATCACATTAGGATTATGATTCAGACCTGCCTAAGCAAGACCAACAATAGGTACACAGATAAAAGTTTATAACCGGTTGCATACTGACTTTATCATAGAATCATAACTTATCCAAATAGACCTAGGTAGGTAGGTACTATGAACAGAAATATAAAATGAACACGCCGATATTCACGAATGTTTACCTACAGGTGAATGTACCTATAGATAGAATGAATATGACTGAATACGGGCTAATGGAAAAATGTATGGCATACGCTTTCATGAATAAATGATTGATTCTTGTGCCGATCGGCACCCTAACCTTAACGAGGTGAAGGGTGACAGACACGTGTGTTACAACCGTCGTAATCGTGACGTGGCTATGCATGTGAGAATGTTTGCTCGCTATTGTGCGCCGCCAGGCAATTCTGTTTTCTATTGATTGACTAGGTACTCCCCGCTACCCGGACTCCCCGTGTGCTGAGGTGCATCCCCTTCGAAAGATGCGATGGAATCGTCAATGTATTGCGAGACAATAAATTCAAAATCATTACTCGAAACGTTTGTCAATTTATCCAGTTTCGTTATTGGAACACTTACCAAAATTGTTAATTCACGGTAAACAAGTGCATATACCTAATATGAGTACAATTTTTTTCCGATCATACTTACATTATGAGTGAGGACTTCAGGGTACAACGATTTTATGATAGTGTAAACAGTGAATATTGCAGGACAGGCAGTGAGTGGCGGCGGCGCGGCGCCGTGGTGGATTGTTTACAGACGAGGTGATGTAGCCCCCGGGCGAGTAACATCAAACATCGCGAGTAACATCGCGTGCTCAGCATGGAGCTCAAACTGCGATTTTCTCATATTATACGCTACTCACCACTGGTACCAAAAGACTCGTGTACCACCTAAAATTATAATTAAATTCAACAGAATAGAGTAATCAATTCATTCTTTGTTTCCTCTACTGAGATAACTTGATTTCTACTAACGACGTGACGATACAAGCAAATTTGATCAGCCAATATTTTTAGTTCGAAGTGAATTGATACGAATTTACGATGATGGACTGAAGATTGTTGGATTGAGGGTGATTTTTTGCAATCAATGATGACGAGCCGATTGACGATGAACTCACGTCCTTATTGAGTATATCGACGACCGCCTTGTAATCCGCCTGCTGGCAGGCGTACATCAGCGGCGAGCAGCCCTGCGGCAGCGGCGCGTTCACATCTCCGCTCTTCTTCGAACTGTCAGCCTTCTCGCGTTTAATCTTGGTGCTCTTATCTAGGAGGTCTCCCTTGGTTCGGTTCTTAGGTTTCTTGAGGATGCTCGGGATGGGCTCGCGCCTGCCGCCACCGGTCGCGCGCTTGTCCATAACAGAGCTGGTTAGAGAGGCTCGTGTGGCATGTGTCGCGGCGTGTGCGGGCTCCGGAGGCTCGCAGGGCGAGCGGGCGCGGAGGGCGCGTGCCTCCGACTGGCCCGAGTGGCGAGCGCCGCTGCCCGCTCGGACAGAGGTGGCGCTGGGCGGCGGCCGCCACGCAACGCCCGCCCAACACCTAATCTATTAACGTGCACAAAGGAGGTCACCGTTTCGTAGTCTGAATTGAATAATGCTGAGGTAGCTATTTGAATGTTATTGACACATTGACACCGTTGGTACCGATTACTAACTATTACCCAGCTATTAGGTACTATATACTATAGTTCAAAATTCTTGTGTAAGTAATAGAAAAAGGTACTATTATTGTAAGTCCTTTTGTACATGCTAGCGAACACTGTGTTGTCGTGACTTCAAAGGCCAGTGTGTCAAAGGTATTGTATTATCTCGATAGTGCCTCCGTCATGTCGAGCATGTTTATTTGGTAGGATAGGTTATCACCGTCCGGTTACCACCTCTACCGTCACCAAAGGTGTCGTTAGAAATAAAGCAAAAGGGTCATTCCTGCGAATAAGATTCTCGCCGTGATTTTCGTGGTAATTTTTGTTTTTGTGAATTTTAGATAATTTATATTAATAACATAATATAGCCTTTTATACAAGTTCAAATCTCTATCGCTTTTGTAAATCTGATGATAACTTTGGACAGAATTCAAGGTTGAAGAAAATGGTGCCACGAAACTCATGCAGTACCACACGAAACTCACGCAATAAATTCCGGGTATTTTTTACGCATTATTTATGTACTTTACTATAAGTTTTGCTCTCTTTATGGTTGTTGGGACTTGTGTTTAATAACAAGAGAATATATAAAAGCACAATTTCTGTTTCTGTATGAATATAAAAGACAAAATATGGGGAAAAAATCTAACATAAACATGTGAGCTGGTTATACTTGATTCCAATGATATTTTCCCTGACTTCTACAAGTTCTGTGTGATATACCACTCCAGATGTTACTTACAAGCTATTTAACATAGTGTTCCGTTCGTTTTACCAGAGACCACACTCCCAAAAAGATGTGATATGCAATTTGTTTGTGATCGTTATGCGGCGTCGAACATTGTTATAGAGGTGAAGAAACTAATATGAAATAGAATAATTTAGGTACTCCAAAAGATGTAATGTCTCGTGAAAATTTGAGCCACACTGTGGTCCACTTCTAGCCTTGTCCTCTCCAGATGCTCACAAACGCATGGAAATAATTTCACGAAGATGGCGGCCCTTAGTTCTTATATCCCATCTGGAGTGCCATTTGTTCAGACGTCTTCGTAAACGACAGAATTCTAAAGCGATCTCATGCTTTAAGGAACTTTGTGTTCATGTTTTCTGGAGGAGAAAAGTACATGACCGCGCGTCTCTGACTCTTTGGGTCATCTGGGAGCATTCTCGCAAATAATAGCAGAGCCTCAATCAACCCAGCTTTAGGACCAACTAGAGCTCTAAACTGATCCAATTGCCAAAGGTGTCAGACAGGGAAACGTTCCATCTTCGAAATGATGATGACGAATGATGTATTTTATCTTCCCCACTGGAAAAGATAAAGCATCGATGCTAATGGCGAGTATAGGTGTACTTGTTAGCACTTTCAATTTGCTGATGATATCCTGGTCTGGACTGGAGGATCTCAGCTCTATGTTCTCAATAGAGCTTCCCGTCAGGTGTATCTTAAAATTAAATAGACAAGACGAATGTTCTTGCGGCTCTTCTCGATGAAAGCAATACGCTAAAATGTTTATATTAACGATTCATAAGCACTACCTTCGTATGAGCTTTGTCCAGAATAAAATCCGAATCAAAATTAGCAGTACCCGATAAACAAATAAAATCGCCCAAAAAATATATTAAATTAAATTATTTTGTTGCGTTGCGGGTTTAGTTTATCCTCTCTCTCTTCCTGACTATGTATCCCACATGGTGGTGGGGTCAGCCTTCCTAGGCTTTCCCTTCCACTTCGCTCTATTCTCGACATCGTCTTCGGATACCTGACACTCTTTTATGTCCTTTAGCATTACAGCTTTCCATCTTGTTTTGGGTCTGCCTCTGGGTCTTGGGCTGGGAATGGAAAGTTGTAGTGCTAAGTTCCCTACGTATTCAGGCGGCCTCCTTTTCACGTGACCGTACCATCGCAGGCTACTCTTTTGCATCTTGTCGGCGATATCGCGCACGCCCAGGCTTCCTCGCACGTACTCCTTACGAATTTTATCAAGCCTAGTAACGCCACACATCCACCTCAATATTTTCATTTCAACAACTTGAATGGTATGCACGTTCGTTTGGGTTATGGCCCACGTTTCGCTGCCATACATAAGGACTGGTCTTATGATGGTTTTATATACCATGCCCTTTAGTTTTACAGTCATTCTTTTATCGCATGTAACACCAGTTACTTCTCGCCATTTTAGCCACGCTGCAGCTATTCGGTGCTAAACTTTGCATTCTACGTTCCCGGAATTGGGCATCATACTCCCCAGGTATTATTCCCCAGGTATATTGATCGCACAAAGTGACCAATTGTCCATCGATGGGAATGGTACTGCTGTCGCTTGGACCTGGTTCGTTAAAGCACAGGAATTGGGTCTTTGCTACACTCAGCACAAGGTCACGGCTTGCAACTGGTGTTTCCAAGATAAAAGTGCCTTATGTAACTCATCACGGCGCTCTGTACAGATGGCTACATCGTCAGCGTATATAAAAGTCCACGCTGCCGAATTTAGCGCTAACTCCGTGAGTGAATCCAAAACGAGGCAATAGGAAGAGACTCAGTACAGAGCCTTGATTTACGCCTTCTGT
This sequence comes from Drymonia ruficornis, assembly GCA_947859195.1. Taxonomy (NCBI): domain Eukaryota; kingdom Metazoa; phylum Arthropoda; class Insecta; order Lepidoptera; family Notodontidae; genus Drymonia; species Drymonia ruficornis. Next base: position 7,085,413 of record OX401923.1, read on the forward strand.
GACCGCTATTGGTTTTGTCTCACCCACTACCGTCCGAACCATTGATCTTGCACCCTTATACATGTCAGTAACGTTGTTGATGTATTGTTCGGGGACATTATTCTTCCGCAGGCTCCACCAGATCGTGTCTCTTGGGACCCTATCATCAAATGCCTTTTCCATGTCCAAGAATGCAACATACAATGGTCGGTTTTTGGAGTGATATTCATGAGCAATCGTGTTCAGAGCAAACATCGGATCGGTGGTCGATAGGCCAGGTACGACGTGCGGGTTTAGTTAATATTAATAAAAAAATGATATTTTTTAATTTTGTTCTTGAGTTTCCTGTACAAATCACTAGGAAAGACGGACACAACCATAAGCAATTAATAATGAAATGAGATGACAGTATGGAGCAAATGCGATCAACGCTGAGCTTCACGATACCATGGACATAAACAAATGGCGAAGCATCATGAGACAAAAAAATCATTCCGCGACGGGCAAATCATGAGCGTCAGCAATGGGATCGCTGCGTGAGGGATACAACCAGTGTCTGATGCCAATATGTACTACATTATGGCACTGAGACGTATTCATCACATGAAAAATCCTACGAAAAATGAGATTCGTGGTAATTTCATGAGATTCGTGGAGAAATTGCCACGAAACTCATGCCACGAAACTCGTCAAATTAAACATATTTCACTATTATTCTTGCACTTCAAAATGAAGTATTAATTAAATAACACTAAATCATACTTCGACAGCTAAGTAATTCGTATTAAAAACCCCAGTATCTAAAGTGACTGCAAACAACAATAAATGTTGTCCACAAAACTCCGTTACATCGGCAAAAAATCATGTTTTTTGGACTTTGATACCCTATATCTCATCACGGAGAGATACACCCTCGATCATCTCTCTGCTGGACTGCCTCGACATGACTGGCTGTCAGTAGTGACATCAAACAAGACCATACATCGTTTCATCGTAGGCTTATACATCATTTAGTAATGCGCCGTAAAAATGTGCACAAACGTGTGACCAACACAAATAGCTGTTTAATATTCAAACTAAACAATAAAATATATTAAATTAGTAATCAATAAAAAGAGTATATTTTTACGAATTTTTTGATATCTATAACACGATCCCAACACTATTTACCGAAAAGTTAAACGCTATTGTTTCATGAAAGTGAAGCGTGTGACACAGCGAGAACGGCTAATTTGACCCCGATTTTGGTTTTCAAATGAAGTTTCGATGCATAATTTATTTATTTATGAAATAAAAATTATGTTTTCCAAATAGACAAATGTAGTAAGAAACTAAAAAAATATACTTTTAATCGGTATCTCTGATATGAACAGAGATAAGACTGTGTGACCGCTAAAATCGAGCTTTGCAGGAACCACCCAAAATTATCATGACATTGAAGTGGACACAGTAAATAAAATAAGCCTACATTATAACGCCATACATACGAAAACAAGTCGCGCATAGGTATAGTAACGAAGTATCGTGAAATGTCAAAGTTTAGTAATCAACCCCCATCAACCCCTAACCAAAAAGGCCTCGGCCAACATGAACTTTAGGACGTGTCCTTCAAACAATATGTAGTGTTTGTTTTTACTCTTTGGAGAACAAGTTTGATTGCACCCCTAATATTACACTGCTCATTATGTAGTAGGGTGAACCGGGTGAGCTTTTCTGCTGGTGTGGGCGGTGCGTGACGTCATCGCGGCACGCCACCGCACCGTCCCGGCCGCCGATGGTAATCACACTAACATAATTTATAGCACGACCTAACTCAAAAAGTCCGAGATGATTTTGCTTGTGATACGACAAAACTTAACAAACAACTCACATCAATATTAAGTGAATATAGATGCGTTTTATGATACCTACTGTCTGGGTGGTAATAAATCGTGGTCAAGTGAACGCGGGCACACGTATTTCCTTCCCTGTAAGAGTTAACATTAGCTTGATAAAGGTTAATATTTATAGAAAAGTTATTATGTACTTATTTTTTTATGGTAAAGGTGATCTTAGTATCCTCCTATCTTTTCTTTGCACTAAAACATGGGGTTCTTCAATAAGCATATTAAAGGTCCCTAAAAGGCCGGCACCACATCTGCCCCTGTTGTCCTGGATCATGATGACCACTTACCATCACGTAAACCACGTACAGAGGTCATTTAAAAAAGAAGTAAGTATTTTCAGGGAAAAGGTAATTAACATCTAACTGATATTAGCATAGGTATTTTTATAGGAGTATTAAATCTGCTAGAACTGTATATGAGCCACCATAACTATTTCTAAAATCCACACTCAATCAATTTTTAGGCCTCTCTTAAAAGAGAGATATATGTTGCCTCGTCTGGCCCCTGTGAGCTGACAATCAATGATTTTTCTGTAAAAGCTAATGTTAGAGCTCAGGCAGTACATTTTGTAATACCTACCTATGTTTCAATTGTTCATTTGATTATTTGCATTCAAACAAACAAGTTCTGTTGTTATTAAATTATTAATTATATTCATAGGACCATTCAATAACAAAAAAGGTTAAACCTATATAAATGTTATAATTGCCATAAACAGGAAAATATCTGACCACAAATTACAAATAGTTACACAGTTAGATTTTTATTTGAAAATGCTACATTATTAAAATTGTTCGAGTCTGTCTTCATGATGCGAAGATGCGAAATGCAATTTAAGAATGCATTTACCCAAAGTTATGTTGGCTTTTGGCATCAACTGCATCAAAACTGCTTTCAAATTGCACATGCAATAATTCTGTCTAGATACATATTCCACTAAATTGAAAATTGATTTGATTTCACGCTATAAATCGGCCAAACCAAAACGTTTTCAGCTAAAATACATCATTCCACTCGTGTAGGTATGTTCAAATGTGACATGTTTCACGCCACAACTTCACGCAAAATGTAAGTTATGCAGGCAGGTCTCGTCGAATCACGCAACCTTCAAAGGCTCATTTGAAAATCAAAATGGTTCTCTCGTGTTTCCCCGTAGTTTCCTTCAGATCTGAACCAGAGTTGACCCACTGGCCCCGATAACGAACGCAAAGGGCCAACCATGTTGTAAAATTTTCAAATGCGAGCTATAATTAAGCCATTGCTACGTGTTTATAAGAATTGGCATGACCCAGACTAGCTTTAGCTACCATATTAGCTACCTAAGCTCCAAATTACAAGCTCATTATAAAATCTATCAAGGAGTGGGTACCTACTACCCACCTATAGGTACTTCCCCTCCATGTGGCAAAGTTTTGGGACACCCTGTATATCAATCCATTTTTGAAACTTTCATGATAATCTATATTATTATTTACATTATAGTTCAAAGCACAAGAGGTTATCAACTGCGCATAATTCCTGTGGAATCGCGTACGATTGTTTATTTTCTTATAAATTTACAGTTTAAGTTTCAAGTAAATTGTAAGTAAATCAATTTAAAGTTAATTGTAAGATAAACGTTAGTATTCGATTACAAAGGAAATGTATTCATTACAAAGTAGGCCGTGTGCCGACCTGGTTTTATCCTCACGATATTTACTTTTCCCTTTGCGTGCGAACTGTCAAGATTTTGACGCGACATTGGATGCGGGTAGTTACTGCGCTTGCAGTTAGCAAGTTTTATTACGTACAAATTACAAAAAACCCTACATACCTACAAAAAACAAAAAACCCTACATACCTACGTCTCTCAGTTAATGCCATATAGGTGTACCCAGAGTACGTACTAGGTTCTTAGGTATTGTATATTGTATCTTTATTTATACTAAGTATACCTGCTCTAGTCGCGACAAGGAAAACATAGCTAGGTATTAATAAAATGTAGCGTCACGCATCCTAGAACTATGCATATAATAATAATATTACATAATATTTTCTTGTAAGTAGTAAAAGTTAGTTAATATACCTACTACGAACATAATCGTGATAAGTAGCTAAATTAATTCACTAATACTTTTATGAAAACGTGTCCGTGTAAATTTCATGAAAACTAATAATTAAACCGGTATTACTGCGCTTAACGTTATTAATTATGGTAATATTTAACTGCTATATTTCTTCCAAAAGGTTTTTGTAAGCCGTGTCGTTGGTCGTGCATTTTGTAACACCGACCAGAGGACTGCTAACAGATGGCCGACAACAGAGGCAAGGAACAATTGTTAAGAAAGTCGAGGCCCTGGTATTGTCTAAAATCTTCGATCAATGCTAAAATACACAACTCTCCTGTAAGTTAATCACAGTCTTTCTCAAGTTACTACTTACTAAAGATACTTCAATATCGCTCTGTTCGATCACTCTTTATGAAATTTGTTAGAAAATTTATGATTTACCTATCTTCTGCCTCAATTCGACAAAGTGGGTAACCAGCCAAAATATAGATTGAAAGGAAACAACACGGTTAGTGGACGCAATAAAAATCGGCGAAGGTCGCTACTACGACAGTAATCGGGGTGGGTTGTCGTGGGCAGTGGTCAGCGGGAATATGGGTCAGCGATCAATCGCGATACCAGCTCGGCTCCGACGCGATTATATGGAAATTAACCGATCAGACGTCGACCTGCGTTCTTACCACCTGCCTTCCTTACCTATGTAATATACTTACTTAGATACCTACATTATTACCTAGGTACTACTACACAGGAACGTCGCACCATATTTCAAGAAAACAAGATGTTGGCGTCTAAAAGCGCAACTAATAAATCTAATTTATTTTTACAGAATGTTTTGTTTCTCATTAGCCACGTCCAGATGTCTCACATGCTGCGCGAGGCAAATTGCCTCACGAAGTTTGATATGCCTCGCGCGAGGCAAATGCGCGTCCTGCCTCGCCTGAGCGCTGTCATTTGCCTCACCTAGTTTGGTAGTCATGAGACAGAACGATGTCAAACGTGTCAAACTGATTGCTCGGGTATACCCTTCTCTGTCTAGAGTGTAGGTTGCCTCGCTTTTTCCTCACGCGGCATGCGACTGAGGCAGTCGTCGTGCTTCGCGAGGCATATGTGCGGGCAGCCTCGCGCGGCATGTGCATGTTGTAGACACGCCTAATAAATTCAAAATACTGGTGGAATCCAATAATAGTTTCATCATTCATGCTTAAGATTAGCTACTAGTTAAAACGAAATAATTAATAATAATAATTTAGCCCTTTTAACGTCCCACTGCTGGGCACGGGCCTCCCCTCAATGCGAGGGGATTCAGGCCATAATCCACCACGCTGGCCCATTGCGGGTTGGTGGATTACACATGTCTAAAGACATGCAGGTTACCTCACGATGTTTTTCCTTCACCGTAAGCAAGTGATAATCATATTAAAGTTATGATTCACACATCGATTTCGAAAAATCCAGAGGTGTGAGCCAGGGTTTGAACCCAGGACCTTAAGCCCGCAAGACGCGTACTTAACCAATCGGCTACCACTGCTTTTAAAACTAAATATACCTACTGATTAAAACAATTTTGCGTCTTTAAAATAAAAAGGCATAGGAAAATGCCCTTACTGGACATGATAGAGATTCTGATAATTTCGGCAGAAAAACTAACTTCATTAACTTTTAATTAGGAAATTAACTCGCACTACGTCACTCACCACATTGCGGCAGCATATTTCTGAAACGCGATTTTCTAGAAACGTGCACTTTTCACCATGTAATTGTTTCAAACTCTACCACGGAGCCGTCAATCAACCTTAACCTTCTCAAACACTATGACTAACGTGATGGAATGGATCCGAAAATCGTTACAATGTACAACATTGGAATCTATTTTGTTCTTGATTTTATCACGATGGTTGTTGATGGATGTGCGTGTAGACAGCCCGACTGCTGTCCATTCTCGTAATTGGTAAATAAACGCCATTGACAGGGGCATATTGCGTGGGACAGTGTGGATGGGGTCGCCATGACTACAGGGATGACGCCCGTCGGTTGCTTAGCATTTCTGCGTGGTGCCACACTGTGCAAGGTCGGAGTGGTGGACAAGTTTTAGTTCAGGGGATATAGCTTCATTAACGCAGTGAATATTGATTTGTGAGTTCGGTACCTTCTTGTCGGTAGTTAGTTTAAAGGAATAATAGATCCTTGTAGAAGCCATTTTCTCCACATCATTTTGAAAAAATCGCACCGTTCCAAATTGATTTGTATTGGGTATAGGTACCTATCAAATTCCGCGACAAAAACACATCGTGTGACAAAAATACTTTATTGGGTTATTGAACCACATCTGCCGTTAAAGCTTCTCTTGCAGCCCGGCAGGCACAGGTCGTTCCCGGTTGGCAAACGTATCTCACTGAACCTTGCAGCGACCGAGATCATTTCACAACTAATCTCCAGGTTCGCCGCGCTGACCTCCAGAGCCGTGGTGTGCGGCCAAGACCCATCACAGGGCGTCCCGAGCCTATAGCACTTTCCCGCGAACACGACGTACCCATCAAGGTCACACGGGTTCTTCTCACAGACCGGTATGGCGGTGTCCGTCGGCAGCACCAGATATTCGCCATCCTGACACGGCCCTCTCTGATAAGCGGGCCAACATTTGTCTGTTTTTGGGTGGTATAGGTGTGCTGAAAAATAAATAGTTTAGAAATAAACATTTTATAACATTCTTAAGGACCTCTTTAAACGCAACGTTAAGTTCATATCAGATAAACCGATGGCTATGAGCAATTTATTGTTGCTTCCATAAAGGATAATACAAATTACGGAGGCGTAATAATAATAGCCATTTATTTAGACCTTATTGATGACACTGCCAGGGGCCAATAATACATCGATGCCCCCAGGTCTGAAGTGAACATTGAAAAGACAGAAATATTTGAGGCTCACCTGGTCTGCAGTCGCAAATCCAATCATCTTTCTGGTCTCCTGGATAGTAGAGCTCATTGATGGGACACTTCGCTGGAATAAACACCGGCTGTCGATTCTAAAACAAGAGTTAGATTGAATTTAGGTAGGTTAAGTTGTAGAGTTAATTATTTAGATACAATCAAAATCAGTATCTAACCTAGATAGAATAGGATTTTATATTTAGCTCCCTCTAATTTATTTCTGTTTTCAAAGCTCGAGTTTCATTTTATGTGCACGTAGGTAATCTTTTAAGTAGGTATCTCTCAAAGTTACCTACCTATACAATACAAGTCTCGTAAACTTTTAGTCTCTAATCTTAGCTTGTCAAATAAAGAAAGGTGTTGAACGGTGGAGAATTGAGAATTCAGCAAGTAAATTAAAAACAACTTTCTGTGGGGGCTCCACAAGTGAAAGTTGTTCACTCCGTGTAATTTTGAGTTTTTCTCGAAGAAAGCAGCCTAATTACTTGAGTATAAATAAGCGTCCTTTGTTTATCCATCTCCCGTCTTCCATATAATATAATAATAATAAATATCCTGGGACATTTTTTACACACGGCTACGTGCCTGATCCCCAACTAAGCAGAGCTTGTACTATGGAAACCAGATAACTGATATTAATACATATACTTAATATACATATACACCCAGACTCGGTACATACCACATTCGTCCATGGTACATACAGACATGTTCATGCACACAAATGCATGTCCCGGGTAGGAATCGAACCTACGACCTACAGCGTGAAAGGCCTCACCACGCCAACCTCGCCAACGGGCCCGTCATATAGGATCGATAGTTTATTAAACTCTCCACGATCAACTACCATTAATCTTAAGGCCCTTAGCCGTGAAGGAAGCCCTGTCTGTACCAACATATTTACCCAACTATGAATTTACCTGACTATTGTACCTATTTATACTCGTGAAGTTAAAGTGACCCTTCTCCACACCGATAAACCCCAGAAGGACCCAATTAGATAAGTAACCGCTGCTTACTTAATGTCATGTGATAACTGGAGTAAAATTATTTTCTTAGTTCCTCAGATTAGCATGAACAAAATAACAGAGTAAATAACTTAACACGCACCACATCGCTAAGTAACACTTTTTTTAAATAAAACTATTGGAAGTAGGTACCTACCACTTCCCTACCTAATGCTTGCTGAATCTTAAAACATAAAAACTACTGACCGATGCAGCAAAAAACAACAATTGAACCACAGCCGAGGAATAAATTACTTAGGTACAAATATACTTCAACGTTCGATTGAAGGAAATATTTGGGGAAAACCGTAGGTTCTGTACGAACCGCAGCTGTACTAGGTAAGTACATACATATGTACAGTTGTATCAGCTTATAAAAATGTATACTGTGTCTACAAACAAACAAATAATTAAACTTACGTCTTTGTTCACTAACTGAGGATCATCCTCCGCCTCAGGAAATCCAACAGCTTCTTTGGTATTTACTGCGATAGCTGAACAAATTAACGAGCACGTAAAAATAACTTTACTTATAAAAAACATTTTAATAAATTACGTAATTGTAACAATAACGATAAATAATACACACGGCACTTTCGTATTAGTTTAAATGACGAGGCATAATGATAGTACGTGAACGGCCGGAGAACGACAGACTACTGAATGAGATGCTGTAGCCAAGTTATAATATATCTACAACATATTTTAAATAATCGAGGGTCATGCGTTTCGATCAAAACAAGTTTCTGCTGGGGGCATTTGCAGATACTGTCGAATTTATTGCTATGCCTAAAACATGGAATAGGTATGTACGTACTTAATGTATTACTACGTACATATATATTACACTCGTTAGTTACCGTTCTTGTTATTTGCTATGTCTGTCAGTGAAAAAAAATAATGCGTCTTATAGATTTCTGGAAACATATTGCGATAGGGAGGGATAGGGTTCGGCGCCAGTAAGGCACTTTAAGTTAGTCTGGCCAAGTGTTGGAACCGTCAGAACTATCTGGCTACTGGTGAAACATCTTCATATAGTTACCCTAGAAACATATATAAAATTCAGCTTTTATGAAATGACGAAAGTACATTCACATTTTCATGATGTTTAAGGGTGTCTGGCGAGGGCTTTCCACCATACTAGGTGTCTGGCAAGAGATGACATGATTTTTTAATACTATCTTGAACAAAATATAATAAACTGAGTTTTATACTTTAACGAATTTAGGTCGCATATTTCAGACCTTTGTTGCCTGATATCTGCCAAAGCCACCATAGCTAGTCCAAACTTCATACCTATTTGGCCATGGTCCTACCTGTGTTGGGGGCATGCGCCGAGAAAGCCTCAGCTTATATACTATAACGAAAGTCTGTCTGTCACAGGCTCTTGGTATATTAGGGAAAAAACAACGATATAAAATAATAACAAATTTCTGCATTATTATGATGAATTTGAAATGACACCTAAAGAAAATTACGACGACTACCTATATTCTCCTAATAGTTAATAAGACAATGACCTACTGATTGGCCTAAATATGCAGCATCAGTCTATGATGGTAATTCGTTTTGTCACCATTTACGTCATCCACGTGGGTACTTTTAAAAAGCATGATACAGATGCACATAGTATAGTGCAACGCTAGTTTCAAGGCGTTTGTGGTTTTAGTCCCCACTGAAAAGCTGCCCACTTTCACGCAGGAACAGTACTGGTCGAAAGGTGTGGTGTTCAGGCGCTTCGGGGGAGGCTGCCGTCACCAACACCTACAAATTAGTTTTAAGTTTTAATATAATATGTATGTTAGTCTTTATAAGGTAATAAATTAATACATCAATAGTAGTACCTACCTACCTACCTAATTAATTGACCTTGCAACACGAAAATGAACTACTTACTTACGTAGGTACCTTTTTTATCATAGTAATAAATGTTTATAAAACCCCCGACGAGAAGTATACCTAGCTGGAATAGGTATTTTTGTAGTGATCAGAGAGAATAGGTATAATAGATAGTGATTTAATTATGCTCGTTGGGCCATGAGGTATAGGTATAGCTAATAAGGGTAATGTAGGTAGGTCAATGGTGAAAACTTGAAAAGGACTTTAAGGTAGGTACCTCTTCATAACGGTCCTTGATGCGAGCATCAATCAAGCTTTGCCACGATCAAAGCAGTCTTGAGTTCTTGACTCAAGCTAAAATCTATGCTTGATTGACGTCACCGGTTGACCGCGGTCGAGGCCCTAACCTCCGCTTACGTCATAAAAGATAAAGAGGTAATTCATGTACCCTTGCTCTGGTTTTGACGTAGGGGATTCCCTAAATCCTATAGCTGATAGCCACAGAGTAAAGACTAAAGAAAGAGATGCCCTTATTAGATATGTGTATGAAAAAAAAACGTGGTCATTGTTTTTTCATTTTCATTGTTCTATTTACCGGTAAATAGTTGAACTACTCTCTTCGTTTTATGTCGATGTTAGTACTAGGCCGACCACTCGGCCGACTTGCTTAGGGCCAGTCCCCTTAGTAACTGGTCCATGCTGATAGCTCTGCTGACGTCCGACGTGCCCTTCTCTTCACTGTCTATTTATCCTGGCAGCTAGCATCAGTACCTAACTAGACTAATTAGCTAAGATACTACGTATTTTCACCGTCTAAAATAAGAGTTTTATTCCAAAAACGGCTTCTATATTATGTAATATTCAATATTTATAAAAATCTAATCCTATTTTAATCGGTTGTGTACCTAAGTGTAAATAAATGTGCATATATTTTAAGTTTTTGGCTGCGTCAAGCACAGGAAGACCTTTGGCTAGGCCTAAAATAAATACCCCCCCAAACCCTATCAGTAAAGTGGCGGATACTTTACTGACAAATTACCAGACATCTCGGGGAACCCGAAAATTATGTTTTACCACTTTTGGTCCAAATACTCACACTCACGGCCTCACGCACATTTATGAACAAATGTGATGGTTAATATTCCACCAATATTACAAATTATAATACAAGGAAACACCGATTTTGGAAATAAAACAAAAACGACTATATCACTTTTCCACTTCCCGCCAAAAACGACCAACCTACCTACACTAGTCAACGGAAGTCTCTTAACAGAAGATACCTATTAAACTTAGACCATCTAACTTAGGGACCCGGTACGCGCATAATTCAACGAACAAAATTTTCTGTCAATTCCTGGGGGAGGGGAGGTAACCACTACATTAAAATTGACGCACACTTACTCAAAACATTTTGTGTCATTATAAACGCACACGTAAAGAAATGTGCAACACTAGTATATTTTACGCACACTAAAAGATCTAATACGTCAACATACAAAATTTTACTACCGTAGGACCATCGGTGTAATAGGGTGAATACCACTATCGATATTTCTAATTAGCTATATCGATAGTTTCATATACTCATTATTACATTTATAGCTGTCATTATAATCTACTGAATTATACTGAATTATCTCTACTGAAACAGCTGAACAAGAAATAATGAGTAACTCACGAGGCGTAAATATTCAACGGAAACAAGATGATTCCGGGTACATCCCAATTCAGTTCCTTGAAAATGAGATTATCTAAAAAATAAGTACCTAATGTTCCCAAATAAGCTGTTTCATCCCCCCCCACTCCCACTCGACCAGCGCCATCTGCTGCCACTGGCCTGGCTGATATATTTTGTTAGGTAGGTACGTATAAACGTAATAGGTATTTGACGGGCCCGTTAGCGTGGTTGGCGCGGAGGCGACATTCACGCTGCAGGTCGTAGGTTCGATTCCTACCCGTGACATGCATTTGTGTGCATGAACATGTCTGTATGTCCGGAGTCTGGGTGTATATGTATATTAAGTATGTATTTACAAATAAAGAGTAGTATATGTAGTAATATCAGTTATCTGGTTTCCATAGTACAAGCTCTGCTTAGTTTGGGATCAGGTAGCCGTGTGTAACAAATGTCCCAGGATATTATTATTATTATTATACTAATGTCATCATCATCATCATTTCAGCCAAAAGACGTCCACTGTTGGACATAGGCCTCTCCCAAGGTTTATTATACACTATATATATTATATTTTTATCGATACCGGTCTGCAATCATAAATAAACACTACTGCAACACTGTTCAAATCAAAAAGTATATATGTCGAAATCATTCTTGCAACACTGGCTAATACGACTGAATAATTTTGATACTTGATTTATTATTTTCCATATTATTTATTATTCATAATGCAAGCGCAAGCACTTTTAAGTTTTCTTTGATGTTGGTCAATAAGATAATATTTGTTATACATATATTTATGCCATATGTGATTCATCGCCTCAGTAGCAGACGCTGCCTGCTTCTGGGTCATATGGACCCGGAGCAGTGTCAGGTTCGATTCCGTTTATCAAGATCAAGAATTTATCGAGATCGTATTTATCTGAATTGTTTCGATAGTGGGTGTTTTTGTTTCAACATGAGTTAGTTTTTTTTTTTTTTGTATTTTAGGAAAATAAAACAAACATATCATAGCTACTGCGTTTTTTAATTAACAAGAGAATATTCTTAGACAGCCCTGGCAGTTACAAAATGTTGATAAAGCTGCAAGAGATGTTGTAAATTCAAAAGATCTTAGTTATCACGCATTCCGGACCTTGAGCGTATTGCCAGAAAGCGGGTTTTCTTTATCCCAGTACCCCAAACCAAAACCGCATTTGCCCAACGTTTCCCTTTTTTCCTAAAACCCTTTCTGTTCAACAAGTTTAATAAATCCAATAAGATCGTCGGCTTAAATTACTTTCAGGCTAAAATCAAAATTACTGCAGAATTACTAAATTGGCCCTACCAACTTACAGAAGAATTCATGAAAATCGATAAATAATATTATTATTCAATTTATTCATTAAATATCCTATAAATTTACATTTTTAAATTTATACTTATATATATAAAAAAAATACATTTAAAAATATAAAAATAGTTCCCCACCGGCATCGGCAACAGGGTCCTAGTTACCGGTGATCAAGGCTCCAGGGAGAGGAACTTCCTCACAATGCGAGCCGTTATTATTATTATTTATTTATTTTTCCATTACTTATTTTGACTGTTCCTACTTTTACTTAATCAGATATGAGATGTTTACAATTCCTAATACTTGTTTATTCTTTAATCAATTATTGTGTTATTCCTTTTCTTTAATTTTATGTTTCTTTTCTTTACCGTACTTTCTTTCTTTCCTTTTCTTTCTTTCTTTTTTGTTCTTTTCTGTACCAAACTGTTATTATTATTTCTTTAAAACCCCCCACAAGACAGGCATTGCCTAGTGTGGGGTGTTTTGCCTGCTCTGTAAATGGTAATGTCTTTTTGGTAATAAATATTATTATTATTATTATTATTAAATATTCCACTCCTGATAAATCAATATATTGGCGTGGGCCTGCCGCTGCCTCATCAACTCATCATCATCAGTCTCCACAGCATTGCTGTCATCTTGAAGATTTATTATTAATCGATTAATGTCATCTTAAAGAGCAATTTTCGACTATTCTTTTAACGGTACCTGAAAAATAAAATAATTCAATAAAAGATCATTTCTTTAATGCTTTAAGATTATTTGTTTATTTAGTAATTAAGTAACGATGTTAACTGACAAGCAAACATAGAAAAATAAAGCAACCTTAGATTATATATTGGTCGATATGAAAGCAACACATAAAAATAATGCCCAAGTATCAAGTGTGTTCAATCGAATGTACCTCTAAGCGATCAATGTATATTTACTGAAAAACCTGTAAACTGAAGCTTTGAGCCTGCCTTTGTATACAATAAACACATTATTTAACTTAAAAACTGTAAAATAAACTGCTTATATACCTATAATATCAGTGGTTCTTTGGTAAACATGGTCGAGTTCTGACAAAATATTTTGCACCTCAAATTCCGCGAGACACCGCCTGTAAACTTTGTGAATCACCTCTCTTGTTGAATTACTAATGATTTATTCATTGTAAATTTAAGTTTTTAACGTTCTGCGACTGGTTTATCACCGCGTAATTCAGTATTTATCCGTTTGTTTACAAAGTTCAAATACTTGACAATTATTTGACAAATAAAAAATACAGTTGCCAGGGTAGAAAAGATTCGTCTATGGTCACAGTAGACTATTCGATTAATTCGTACTCGATTAATTGTATCGATAATGTTTTCGATTCTTATGACATTTAATATTTTAATGAATTTAATAAAAAATTGCATTAATTACATCAAAAATACTAACATATGAAATGTTACCCCATCTTTTTGTATATTACTATTTTTTGTAATTTCTTTGCACACGTTTAATGGCACAATTCGGCATTTTTCACGGAGCACCTTACACCGCGAAAACGATACTTACTCTGATCAAATCGATTTCGAAAACAGTTTTTATATACGTGTCAGAGATTTTTGGTCCTGTACCTATAGAAAAAAGCTAGAGGGGAATGATCATGCGAAGCGTATCCAGGGTAGCTAATACATCCATGCTATTAAAAGTAAATTTTAGCGGAAGCGGATGCGGAAGCAGAAGTGTGTAGGTACAAGGCGAATTTTTCAACGTTTTGTGGATGGCCAAATTAGTAGGTAACTATAGAAAAAATAGCAAAAATAGCATAGGAATCTCGGAGCCGATATTGATGAAACTCCTAGTTTTTTTTTACCCGACTACGGCGGAGGGTTATGATTTTGACCGGTATGTATGTATGTATGTATGTATGTATGTATGTATGTATGTATGTATGTATGTATGTATGCATGTATGTATGTTTGTATGTATGTATGTATGTATGTATGTATGTATATATGTGCATCTGTTCCCACCTAACTTCCAAACGACTTGTCGTAATTTGACGAATGAGGTATCGTTAGAAGCGGCTTAATGGCGCGCTGGTTATAGGCTATGTGACGTCACATAAAATTGCATATAGCGCCCTCTAGAGGACATAGTGTCATGAACTAAAAAAAAAACATTTTTTAATGAAACCGTGTGGGGTATCAAATGAAAGAACTTGATGAGCACATTTCAAAAATATATATATTATTACCTATAGCTCCAAAATAATTAAATAAAAAGTAAGTTTAATAAAAAGTAAGTTTAAAAACTAAAACCCGACTACTGAAAAATCGCGCTCTAAAAAGTATGAAACAAGAAAATATTCTCATCTAGAGGATAGCCGTGGTCCGTGTAGGTCCTTTAGGGCCAAATGGCATAAACACGGACCACGGCTATCCTCTAGATGAGAATATTTTCTTGTTTCATACTTTTTAGAGCGCGATTTTTCAGTAGTCGGGTTTTAGTTTTTAAACTTACTTTTTATTTAATTATTTTGGAGTTATAGGTAACAATATATATATTTTTGAAATGTGCTCATCAAGCTCTTTCATTTGATACCCCACACGGTTTTATTACAAAATGATTTTTTTTTAGTTCATGACATTATGTCCTCTAGAGGGCGCCATATGCAATTTCATGTGACGTCACATAGCCTATAACCAGCGCGCCATTAAGCCGCTTCTAACGATACCTCATTTGTCAAATTACGACAAGTAGTTTGGAAGTTAGGTGGGAACAGATGCACATACATACATACATACATACATACATACATACATACATACATACATACATACATACATACTTACATACATACATACATACATACATACCGGTCAAAATCATAACCCTCCGCCGTAGTCGGGTAAAAACTAAAACCCGACTACTGAAAAATTGCGCTCTAAAAAGTATGAAACAAGAAAATATTCTCATCTAGAGGATAGCCGTGTGGTCCGTGTTCGTATGCCATTTGGCCCTAAAGAACCTACACGGACCACGGCTATCCTCTAGATGAGAATATTTTCTTGTTTCATACTTTTTAGAGCGCAATTTTTCAGTAGTCGGGTTTTAGTTTTTAAACTTACTTTTTTTATAATTTTCCATCAACCGGCCAACCGGCGTCAATCCGGTTGATTTTGATTTAAAAAAAAACAATAAGTCGATAATATCGTGTTCTATGGGTCAAATTCTGGAAAGTAATGACAAACAGCAAACTGAAAGAGAGGACACATTTTTTGAAATAATGAACTTGTAAAAAATACTGTGAAAAGTAACAATTCTTTGTCAAGTACCTCTTTTTTCTATCAAATTAATATTCAAAATTGAGCAATGGCTAGTCATATTTTACAAAAAGCAGTTTTGCCGTTTTTTCACATTGTAAATAGGTACATTATTTTTTCTTATAGAGTCTGGCACACGAAAGTTGAGCCTGAACAAGCGCGGCAAATTTAATAAATCTACATGTGGCATCACTAAGTATAGTAGGAAAAAATGCCTTGATACTTTTTACAAAAAATAATAATAAATGTTAAGTTTAGGTTTGATTTCCCTAAGTAAAATACGCATGTAAATGAGTTTAAACTAAACTCATTATTATTATTCTATTACTAGTTTTATATAGAATGCTCTTAATCTATATTACTCTAAAATTTTTACTTGAGAGCAAAGAATAGTAAGATCCGCAAAAGGCAGAATAGGGTAAAGGCACCCAATATTGGCACCCCCCAATTATTGGCACTTTTGAAGTTATCTTTAAAAAATAAGAAAACTAAACATGGAAATAGTGTTTTTTTGTTAAAAGTCATAAATTTCACAGTTTTTCACACCTACCTAGTTATTCTATCCGCTGAACTAAGAAATCCCATAGAAATGTGTATGGACAATAATTGGTGCAAGGTGCCAATAATTAGGGGTTTTAACCTATCTAAAAATTCAATTTCTAGATAGACATCCAAATCACTGCTATCGTCACATACATTTATAATGATAAACCACTTCATAGATAAATAGTATTAAGTATCAAAACTAAATCTGGTAACTTTTTAGGCCGGGTGACATTTATAGAATGTTGCCATGTAAAAAGTTTCAATTAATCTCAGGATCAACTTTCGTGTGCCAAACTCTATATGAGACCAGCTCCACTGAATAATTAACGGATCGTCAGTCTCGCCATTTCGGTAGTTCCGATAAACTTCCGATACAAATAGTGCGGAACCAGAAGCGGAAGCAGATGTGAATTAGTGTGCGGAACTTCCGCAGTTGCGGAACTTCCGCAGTTGCGGAAGCGGAAGCAGAGGTCTGTTGCATCACTTACACCTACCCTAACTAAGTTCCTCTTTGGCCTGCTCTATTTATGGTATGTTCCATTCACTGTTAATTTTGTTATGTTCGTCCACAAAAACTGTTAGAAACGATAATAATGATCACTTTCAGTACAAGTTGGTTCTAGTGGAACGACATTTATGAACGAAAATTACAAAATGAACAGTGAATGGAACGCACATTTAGTCTATTCAATTGAGTTAGTCTATGCTCAGTATTGCCAACTGGGAGCTTTCGGCGCTAAATCTGGCGCTTTTTTGACAGCTTAAACGTAAAAAAAAAATTATGCCTAGCACGCAATGTAGCACTTTTTCAGAATCCCAATTGGGATCTTACTTATGAAGTGAGTGATTGCTTCTGACTGAGCATTGTGAGCTGAACATATATAATATAATTGATGTGTTCAACTAATAGCTAACTTCCTGTGATATTTTTTCGATTAATGCCAAAGACGTGTGTGAGATACGGCTTTAGCATTCATGCTGTATGCATTCTGTCAAGCTCTATAGTCAGATTTTTAATTAGACGAAGTAAACTGACCGATGCTAATGTCACTTTTCGATATAAATAGAACAAATAAGGTTCAAATTCATAGAACAGTGACATTTTTAGCTGTCAGTTTACTTCGTCTAATTAAAAATCAGACTATATAACGATACGATACGACGATACGATATAATATACGATATGCTTCCAAATCATTTTTCTGGAGCTTCAAACTCTTGTTGTTGTTGGCAAAATCAACGACTAAAGATAATGGGAAGCTGAGTTTGTTTTCAAAGCGATTGAAGTGAACACGTGGACAAGCTAGAAATTAGGGCCTGTTTCAAAATCATCGAATAACTTTAATCCACTAAACAAATTAGATGATTTGACAGTTTTCCCATAGAATATTTGTAAAAACGTCAAATTTATTTGGTGGATAAAAGTCATCTGAAAATTCTGAAATAGGACATAAAACTCCCATAGATGGCAAACTATTAAGTATGCTACAAAAAGATAGGCTAATAAACACAAGAATTCTAATGATATATAAATAGGTATTCCTAATGAGGTTACCTACGAGGTTGCGTTTCCAATCCGGCGGTAAAATTTAGTAAAATAATGTAAAACGACAATTTTTTAAGTGCCCCCGTAGACCTAAACAAAATAAACTACTTGATTTTTATGATTACTATATCTAATTTATTCTTCACAAGCGTATCTGGCCCGCTGTGAGCGCGCTAGTGTCGATACAAGATTAACAAAATTTGACTTTATTGAAAAAGTGATTATTATTTTGGCCACGGGGCCTGATTTTATTGTGGGATTGTAAGTATAATTACGTAATTTTGTGTATTTTTTATTATAAGTATTTTTACTGTCTCCAATTTTAAGCGCTTATTATTAATAGTTAATTTTATTTTCATGTTAATTTGTCTATAGTATTTCTTAGTAATCTAAATATAAAAGAATCAAAGTCCTGACTCACTGACTGACAGACAACGCACAGCCTAAACCACTGGTCGTAGGGACTTGAAATTTGGAGGGTGTGTATATCTTGATGGGTAGAGGTGTACTAAGAAAGGGTCTTTTGAAATTCAACCCCTAACGGCGTTAAATAGGGGATGTTTGTATGGAAGTTCGTAATTTTTGAAGTTAGAAGGATGAAAATTGGTTTTTAGGTTTCTTTTTATAAACCAGAATCCGGGATATCCGGGATACGTGATCCGGGGTATTTGGGATCCGGGATTAGGCAAACGGAATCCGGGATCCGGTGAGAACGGGAAACGGGATCCGAGATACGGGGTCCGGGATCCGGGATCCGGGATTAGAGATCTGATTTTTTTTTTAATTTTAATTCTACGCGGACGAAGTCGTGGGTAGTGATGGGATGTTCTCGAGAACATTCTCACCCTCGGAAACTTACTCGTGAGATTTTTTTATTTTGGGTGACGTTATCCTAACTTTCAGTCTTAAAAACAATTAAAAACACTATACTTGCATGTTTAATGAGGTTTATGCAAAGTTTAACATGCTTCAGAAGATAAATTCTCGAAAATTCTCATGAGTAAGTTTCCGTAAGTTTCCGAGGGTGAGAATGTTCTCGAGAACATCCCATCACTAGTCGTGGGGAAAAGCTAGTAAAAATATATTTCTTAGAGGCCTTTGAATACTGTCTTAACTATTTCCAACATTCTTTTTCTGGTTGTTTATGAGACTTTTAGTCATAATTAGCATAGCATACAAGAATTTTCTTTTTTAATTAGCGTTTATTAAAAAAAATATGCAAATCCAGCGCTTTTATACACCCAATTTAGCGCCTAATCATCAGAGAGAGTTGGCAGCACTGTTTATGCCCCACAGTTTTGTTTACGTCAACGAACGTCAACCGAGCGAGATTTTTATTGTGAAGTGTCAAAAATGGGAGTGAAAACTTGAAGAAAACAATGTAAAAATGCTATAATTTCAATGCTAAGAATGAAAAGAATCTCCGTAATGACCCTTTGAAAATACATTCGAAATGTTTACAAAGAAATCTCACCAGGATGTTAAGAAATCGACAGTTAAAATACAGGACTCTAAAAAGGATTCTGCAACCCGACTAAAGCACTTAAAAATCGTTCTCGGTAAGGAAATTAAAAGATTATAAAGAAATAAACCAATAAATAACTCTTTTAGAATCGTTTTTAACTGTTTAACAAGAGTTTCTCACTATCCACTACCACCACATACCATACATGCTAATTAGTCAAGAATAACTGTAGTTCATGCGCCTCGGGTTAGAACTGTTTATTGTACTGATATTGTATATTTTAGCTCCAGGCTTTCTAATAGATAATGTATCAATAAGTTACCCAGATCTACAAATACAATCTAAGATTTTCTATTGAAATTAGGGTTAATGCCAAGTCAGTATACATTATTACTGTATTTCTAGGTTAACGACTTATGGTATGTACAGTAAATTGTGACTTTTTACACCACTGTTCAATATTGAAGTACATACTATATACCAATTAGCTAGTAATATATAGTAGATAGATGCTACTTAAAAAAAATGTATGTTGTTAAAGAAATCTGCTTTATGAAGGACTACTACTACATAAATACGCTATCAAAGTACTCAGAAAAGAAATAAAAAATACCCCACATGAGCATTAAGCCCCTAATCACTCAATTCAATACGCTGAACTGCCTATAGGCAGACCATGCAGTTGACAACAACTAATATACAAGATACACAATATTCAAGGAAACTTCTAGGGAAAATCGATAACCTGATAACAGAGATACATTCTAAATTATGATTACCTACTATCTATATTATAACTAAAGGATTTGACAGAGTTCCAAGCTGTTATGTTAACTTGTTTAGTCAATATATTTATGTCCAAGAAGAGACAGAATGGTGCCATTCAAGCCCAGCACCGTGTACAAGAGTTTTATTTATTTATATTAAATATGAATGTGGATATACCTACAACAGATTTATGTATGACTAGCTTTTGCCAGCGACTTCGTCCACACATCATTTTGAAAACCTGAATTTATTATCAATGAATATCCACATTGTAATAGCAGTTCAGGACTGGTATGCCTGAAGGAACCAGCCGCTATGTAGGCCGGTTGTTGTCGGAGTCTTCTATAATATATTATAGCGATGGGCCTTGTGAATCTTGATTTTGTGATTCAGGATTTCTATGCAGGATTGCATGTTGTACTGAAGTGTTTATTCAACGCCATCTGTAGGTCGCAGCATGAATGTGTAGTATGTAGTGAGGTCTCTTAAAAACTAATGAATTCTCTCATTTCAGAACATTTTGACGGCGATGAATCCAAGACTTACTTTGAAGGCAACTTCAGTCATGTGTATTTCATATTGTATGACAATTTCATACAAGCTGAAAACAACTTACGTCAAAGAGGTAATTATTGGTTTTCTTAGCAGGTAATTAGTAGAAATATAAAACTATGACTTCAAATACATTGTAACACAGAATAATAAATATGTTAATTAGCTGTCTTGTAGTGTTACAATTGTGAGATTATTTCAAAAACGGTTGTACTAAGCAAGATTATGAACACTAAACTAAATTTGACACAACTCAATATACCTAATTGTTATTCATGCATTACAACCATGACAAATTAGTTTAATCATGTTTAAGTGCAACAGAATTAGCACCTATGTAATATAGTTTTGCAATGTAAAAACATCATACAAGGGGTCTTTCAAATACTGTAAAAAATCGCTTTAAAGTTCACAAGCATTATTTTTAAAAGGGTGTGGAGTAGCATCGGCTGATTTTATAGTCACGTATGGTCACGATGTGGGCCCAAATGAATGGAGTATCCATTACTCCAGTTTTATTGTTACGCGTTTACACCTGCTGTCAACGCATACAATTTGAGCTGCGCTTACCGCACGCGTGGACCATAAGCGTCACTATAAAATCAGTCACAAACAGGATTGACACTTTTTAGTGTCATATTCCATTAATTTTACTTTGCTAATACTGTAAAAAATATTCATACTAAATATTTACAAAAAAATATTGACTGTTATTTTTTCTGTTGTTGCGGTACAGAGCTTCCCTTTCATCTCGGTGAGTTTTGGGTGTTTGAAGTCGTGTCATGTATCATCACCCTTCACCCATAGCATTCGTTAAATAATGTTTAAACTAATCAAGCGATACGCGCGTAAAATACTCGAGTATATTACGCGGCGACATTGCTAACGTAATAACAAACTTTGGTTACTTCATACTGGACTCATATTTGCTTTAAATTGTGTCACATTGTAGTCTTATTAAAAATGAACTCTCCATTTATTGAAATAAAGATTTGTTTGATTGTTATTTGCATACTTGGCAGCGCGTTTGCACTCTTGCGTAATTTTAGAAAATATGTCTAGTGTAGAAGTACATAAAGTCGCTATTATTTTGACTAAGAAGCCCCCGCGTAAAGTACTTGAGTATTTTAAACCACGTCGACGGTGGAAACCTTAAATTCGTATAATATAACTTTATTTTCACAATATTTTTTTACCGAGGATATAATTTACATGATAAATATTTATATCGTAATGGCTATCCATATCCACCACCCACGATCAAATTAACACATGTTTCTGTTAACAAACATACTAAACATAAAACTACTGCTGTCCCATTCACATCTCATATGGTATGAGAAAGATAGCAGCATAATATTATTCTTCTATCTTTAAACATTATTTAACATGTGCAAACAACCTACTTTTTAATAGTACTTGCATTTGATTTTGTTGCTTGACATCGGTCCTGGTAGATGCCACTATCTTATCATTAGATTACCATCTGCTTATCATGAGCTACTTGATTAGCATGACATGTATTAGGATGATGCATTATAATCTCATAGACTGGTCAAATATTATAATAGTAGGTACTTATTTGCTGATTCATGCTTGGGAACTTATAAAAGGTCCATTGTTACATCGCAAGTGGGAATTTCTAACAAGTTTATATACCATTCTCAGAATAAGGATGTCTAAATAATAATAAAGGTCTAATTCACACCTATAACAACCATTGGTGCAAAAAATATTAACTTTTTGGCAGACATATTATGGAACTTGTACTCAGCTTCTAACACTAATTTGTGTCACATTTAAGTATTTTTAATAAATATATATTTTGTATATTCTAGTTCATAAAGCCGGCAAGGAGGAATTGGAAGGCGCTCTGTCCCTTCTAGAAAAAGTATTATGTCTACTACCAGAACTGATTGGCAAGAGATGGCAGTTGCACTCATTGACGAGGATATTTTCAAAACTCCTCCATAATGGGAACTCGCAGAAACTAAGAGCAGAGGCTATAAAGTATTACATTATTTAAATTATATTAAAACATATTCAAAACTTCAGTTATTGTCATTATTGATACTGTCATGATTGATACTTTCAGATATTTCCTGTTGTGGTACCAAGCGCTCGGTGACAATGCGCCTAATGAAGTGCATAAAATGTTCGCGTCGCTTGTTCCCGGCCTGCCGGAGCCAACTATATTGCCTAGCGGAACCCCACTCAAGCCCAAATCTTTAGACATAACATCAAATCCCGCTCATGAGTCCGGGGACTTCAGCATGGACGATATTATGCTACATCCTAACTTCAACACAGCCGACAATGTGAAGAAAGTAGTTGTAGAACAAGTGCCGACCGGTATCATGGGCAAGCTGGCGCACGTGTCCGCGTCCATATTCCACGATACGAACGCGCTAAACCCGGTACAGAGCGTCGAAATACAACCACTACTGCCACCCAGCGCCAATGAGAAACCAATAGACAATGAGACAAAGTACTTCTTTGATATCCTCCTAGAGAGTATGGCCTCGTCGATCACTAAGATACAGTGGAGGGACAGGTCACACGCGAAGTCGATGAGATGTTTCGCGTTTCTACTAGAGAGATTCAAGATATATTATTTGCCGATCATCTGTCCTCAGTTTAATAACAAAAATTCTTTGTATAAGCCTAACTTAGGTGAGTTTTTGATAACGGTTTGCGCATCGATACAAATCATCGACCTCACACCCCGTAGACGTCTAACGCCTACCTATAAATTCGAAATTCGAACTTTCCTGTCAACTAAATTGAAGTGCACGGGCGCGAGATACTGAACGCGTCTTGTTCCGGACAAGGTTACGACAAATCCTGATACAAACGCATAGACATAAACCGGTAGTTACTGGCCAAACATTAGCAGGCATGGATTAATATAAAATCTATATTGAGAGTAAAGTATCAGAAAGCGTACGCCCTATACCATGCGTTTACGGGGTATGGGGTCGATGATACGAACGATCCGCGTCTGCCAGAGTGACAAGCCGCCACAGTATAAATATAATTTTATTGTCCTTAGAACTGCCAGTCCAGCACAATATACTAGAAGACGATTACGTGTTATGTCGAGTGACGTTAATCAAATGGGTGGCTAATTACGCCCACTTCATGAAGAAGCAAGGCAGTGATGGGGGGCAGCCGTCGTCTATGACGAGCACAGGGTCGCACTTGCCGCACTCCAGCACGCCGACGCCGGCGACGTCGCTGCACCACGAGGAGGAAACGTCTTTTACTGTGGGACACCCATCCGATTCTAGTAGAGCGTCCTCCCACGATTCCGCGTCTAATACACCCCACCCTAGTTTGGAGTCAGGTTAGAATTTACTATATCAATGTTAAGAATATCCATAGAATTTTATACAGGGTTAAAGTTTTTTAAGTAGATATATTTTTCGAAATAAAATTAACAGTGACGACTGCTTGGCGCAGTGGTTCGAGCGTAGCACAGTATGTTAAGAGAGCCGAGTTTTGGTCATGTATCGTTTATGTATCTATTTGATGCGTCTAGTTATGATAAAGATTTGTCAGAAATACCGACACTATAATTTTGTTTAGTTTTAGAGATATATTTTTTTTTGTAAGAGGTCAATGACCTTAAGAATATCTTAATTTAATTATAATTCCAAAAATAGTAAACTTGTGCATTTTGTTAGCATTTAAAATAATGTAACAGCACATCATATATTTATATTAGAAAAAAGAGGGTTATAGCTTTAATACTTTGAGAGATATAATTTTTTTTCTGATTTTCACTTATATATATTTTTAAATTATACGTTAGCGTTGTAGCATTTTATTTGTTGCCATAAATATGCGCAATAATATAGTTAATTATACTCTAAAATATCACAAACGACAATCATGCGGCAAAGGAGATAAAGCGTTTCTAAGTATTTTAAATATTTCTATGGAAATAGGGTTGTCAACTTGTCATTGTCACATTAAAAAGTATACATTTTTTTTTTTTTAGTTATTGTCATCTGACAAAGTTAAAATATCTTCTGACGCCAATAAAAGTATTTCATCATCTGTTGAAAATTCAGAAGTGTCGACATCAGTCAAACTTTGTTGTAACTGTGCATGGGTACTGACATTTTTCGTTGAGGGTTTTAAAAGTGCTAGAACTTTTTGGGGAAGAACAGAACGTTTGGTTTTCTTTGGTCGGCTGCCAATGGACATGGTCAATATCAGCGGATCTGAAGATTCAAACGCTCTGTGAAACAAGTCAAGCACTGTAGTTTTACGGTTTAATTTTCGTGTGTGGTGCTCTCGGTCGTAACGCCAAAACATGTTTCTTGACTCACCATCTTGTTCGGAAAGCGTACCGAGTGGCAACTTAACGAGGGTGGACCTCTTCCCAATACCACACGATGACCTTCATCGAAGAAAAAATGCTATGTAGGCTGCGTTATAAACTACAGCGACACAGAGCTTGTACTAGTGTGGGAGTCGTTTTTTAAGAATAAAAGTGTGTATTTATTTCCTAGATAATGCTAAAATTCTAATTCCATCTCAATATTAATCGCCTACCATGTCACGGTGAGAATCTTTGCGTACGAATAATTGTATGTTGTAATAACCTACTTTGTTGACAACCCTAAGTTGGATTTTTAAAATTCATATTTCTGGAACCCAGCCTTTGTAGTGTCTGGTTTTTTTTATGAATATACATTTTAATGTAATAAACATAAATGCAGGGAAAGAAAATGCGACACTGCAAATGTTCGCCAGAAAAAAAAAAATTACGAAATCATAGAAAAAATAGTTTTACTCCTTGCAAGGGCTTTATTTATCAATAATTTATGTATTTATTGGTTCGTTTGGTGAACATCTATGAGACCATACAACATTTTATAAGAAAAAAATAGAAGGAAAGGAGATAAATAATTTCTTTGGTTTCTATGGACTTTTCTCGATTTTGTAAATATCTCGAAAACTATGATAGATAGAGACACGAAAGTTTTATTAAGACTTATGTCTGAGAAGTATCTATCCAGAAAGTATATAAAATGGAGGTGACCAAAACTCGGCTCTCATAACACACTGTGCGTAGGCCGCTCGGCTCACTGCATTAGGTGGTTTCGGCTTCGATTCCCGCCAGAGGCAAATTTCGGAAACGGCCTTTTCGTAATTTGCCCTGGTCTGGGTGTCATTGAGATCGTCCCCAGTCTACTGTACTGTACCCGTAGTACAAGCTTTGCTTAGTTTGGGACCATACAGTTGGTATGTTTGTCTGGCAATATTTATTTATTTCAAAATACTTCAACTGGTATTGTAAGACGATATTAATGACACCGTGTGTAAAGTAGGTAAGCAGTAAGACATTCTTTTTGAAATTCATCCCATATGGGTCAGTTAAGACAGAACGGAAAAATGTCCGGGCAATTTACTGGCTCCATTGAAAATCGGACCGTATTACCGTATTGCCTAACGTAGAAAATTGTATGAATATCGATACAGTCAGCTCGCGTATGCTCGCGACTCGCACCGCAGTGTGAATTGCGGCCAGAGCTATGGTAATACGATCCTATTTTCAATGAAGCCAGTTGCTCGGGTATTTTTCCGTTATGTCTGAACTGACCCTATGGAGTTAAATAGGGGATGAAAGTTTGTATGGATGAAGGTTTGTATTATGAATTTTCAGGTTCAGGTATATTCGAAGAACTGAGCTCGGAGCTGGTGGTGCGCGACGTGCTGTGTTGTTCGTCGCGCGAGCACGTGGACTTCACGGTGGAAGTGCTGCGGCAGGCGTTCCTGCTGCCCTTCTCCCACGCCGCGGCCATCAGGCGCGTCATTGCCTTGTATAAGGACTGGATTCAGATGAATGTAAGTATATTCGTAAAATACTTCATAGATAGGTTAAATTATCTTCTCACTGTATCTCCCACAAAAAGCACCAATGAACTGATTTTGGTGTCGTTTTACGTTCTATAGGATAATCTTTTAAGACGTCATTGAAACCGTCCTAGGTTTAAACGACATTGTCCGACCCACCTCAACTCGGTTAATCCAACGCGACACCAGTCGTTTAAGCTCTTATCACATCAAAAGAAAGTTCTTTAGATCCAGTTTCAGCCGTTTTGCACCGGTCAGTCTGAGGTCGTCTTTACCCGATGCAAGCGCGCGGGTTATCAGCTACCAGCATACCGCTTAACTACATCTTTTCTCGAAGAAGCTGCGCGGTGCGATGATCTGAGGGCCTAACCAAGTTGCAAACGATTCGTTTCTATTCTCTTTCTACAATTGCGAACGCCATATTAACCGTAAGCGAAGAATACGTTTGTTCTGACCACGTGATTTAACGATGAGATATGTCATTCCCATAATTTTTTTTCGTTTTCTATTTACCAGCCGCGGTAAAAAAAAATCCCCCGATTTTTTTCGTTTTCTATTTAGCATTAACGATTGTAGAATTTCAACTTGGCTAAGCCCTCTGTAGTAGTTACTAATATGTATCAGCCCGGCCACGACTTCGTGCGAGGGCGACGGGCGGCAGCGTTTTTTGCTAAAATGTTGAATCGCGCGCGTTGCCGCTGACAGCGGCAGCTCATGGCGTCACGTGCCGCCCGTCGCCGTCGCGCGAAGTCGTGGCCGGGCCGTTAGTATAGTTCCGGCAATAGGTTAGCTATTATTACATCGTGTTGGTATTTGTTTGTGTCAGGTGGGCGAGATCCCGCCGTTCCTGATGGAGAACACGCTCGAGCAGCAGACGGCGGGCGGCGAGCCGGCGCCGCCGCGGCGCCTGCGCAACGACTCGTACCTCGGCGCGCTCGGCCGCGACAACGTCATGGTGCGCGCCGGCATGCAGGTACCACACACACACACTGTTAAAATTTCATGTGTGTAACACCAGCGGTTTCGGCTGTGCACGTCTTGACAGACAGACAGACAGACGGACAACAAAGTGATCCTATAAGGGTTCAGTTTTTTCCTTTTGAGGTACGGAACCCTAAAAAACGTATCGTTTGTTATTGCTTACGCATTTTGAGTGTTTTTCCCATTTTATTGATATTTCCTCGACTTATCTTACCCGTTTTGTGAAGGAAGTGTGTTTATTGTGTTTGAAACATAAATCGGACCTTTCGCACATAAAAGTCAGCAGTTTACAAAGGTTTTTATACATAACCTCACTTTTACTTAAGTTAAAATGAAACTTATAACTCGGCTCTCAGATTTTAAGCATCCGTAGAATTTTCAGTGATAGTTTAATATTATATTAGCTAACAATTGACACCACTTTCGTCCTTTTACAATCTTGGCCCATGATTGTATGAAACTGTGCCGGTCTCCTTTCATTAAAATCGATTTAGCAGTTATGGAGATACGTGGTAACAAACATTCACTCACACCCACACTTACTTTCGCATTTATAATATTAGTAGGATAGGATTTTCATTTGGGAGAGTCAGGTCAGTTTCCATCGGCGCAGGCTAGTGTGTACCGGACAAAACAAATGAAAATGACGCGGTGGCGAGTGGTGGGTAGATAGAGCGCAAGATCAGACTAGGCAAGTCGGCGCGGGGTGCGACAAAGGAAGTGCGGAGGGACACTCGATCTAGTAGTTAGATCAAGGTTCGAGTGACTGTCTCGTCCTTTTACTGGGCCACGCGCACGGATGAGCACTCTTTGATGTGTTTACATGTCAAGTTTATACCGACTGAGTACTCAGATGAGAGCACTATCTCACCAATATTTTATAATTTGCACTCGCCTTGTTGGAAAACTTATTTATCTTCTTTTGGAGCATAAACCATATTTATACCTCATTCATATTCTTCGGCCATTTTTATGTAGTTCTCTGTCAAATGTCCGCAGACCCCTTAGAATAGGTTTCCGAATCCCAGGGATCCATGGACCCCTAGGGAACACTTACTTGACTAAAATATAGAGTGAACTAGTCGGTGGTGATTTGTCATAGAACATCCTGCAAGTGTTCATGACGCAAGCGGCGAACGTGTTCCTGGCTACGGGCGCGCCGGTGGCGCCGCCCGGCGGGCTGGGCCAGCAGCAACTGCTCGAGGAACAGACGGACACGTGCAAGCGCGTGCTCAACATATACAGATACATGGTCATGCACGTCGCCATGGACGCCAACACTTGGTGAGACATACACAGTGGTTCTACGTGATACCGATTTATTGTGTGCTTTTTACGCCGTTAGGGCCGTTAGGGTATAAGATCGACTTTCGTTTTCTATACCGTTCGCATCTGCAGTGTTCCAGCGCAGACTTTTTATTCAAAGACTGAATTCGTTTGAAATACGTTATGTTAGTTGCATACATTGGCTGCTGCCTGAAGTACTGTAGTACGCCGACTTCGGCGCAGTATTTGTTGCTGTATTTTACTAGGACCTCGGGGTGGTACCTACCTAGTTGGAGCATTCTCGCGGACTAGGTGACCTTAGATTAATGATGATGATGATAAAGTTGTTCTGTGACAGGGAACAACTGTTACTGGTGCTATTACAAATCACATCACTCGTGCTCACCAAAGTACCACCGAAAAGAAAACAAGAATCATTAGGTAAGCTACTACCTCGGTATTAATAATAATAATATTTTCAATGTTACATACTCCACAATTAAATAGAGTTGTTTGTAGGAGGATTTCTAGCGCCGGCGCTGTTTCAAACGCTAATAGTGACGTGGATCAAGGCGAACCTGAACGTGTCGGTAAAGCCGGAGCTGTGGCAGAACTTCATGGAGCTGCTCACGCGGCTCACACACTGGGAGGACCTCATCAAGGAGTGGGCGGTGAGTACCTTCACTTTCACAGGATTTAAATACGTATTTTTATAACATAGCATGCATCTAGACGTAAATATTTATCCACCTTCTTATCCGTTATCACTAACAAAAAGTAGTTCTAAGTACTGTAAGCTCCATATCCCAGAACTTGGTCATGACTTGGGACAATTTGTACGCACCCTTACATCGCTTGGGTATTCATATATTAATTAATTATTGTTAAGAACCTAAAAACTTTTTTTTTAAACTGGTCACTGTCAAAATCATGTGGCATATTCTGCTAGTTAACGATAAAAAATGTCGTTGATAGAAAACTATGGAGACGCTGACCCGCGTGCTGGCGCGGCACGTGTACTCGCTGGACTTGAGCGAGAGCGCGGCGAGCAGCGAGCGCGGCCGCGGCCGGCGCGGACCAACCGCCGCGCCACTGCCGCGGCCCGCGCTGCCGCCCCACGCCGCCGCCGCCGCCGCCCGGACTCCCGGTCAGTGCACTACACCTGTCACCTACACAACCCGACCCACCTGTACCCACTGGACGAGTAAATTCGTCTGGGAAAGCATCCGACGCCGCCATGGTAGCATCTGTTGTAAAAAATATTTGGTCTATTTTATTTTTATTCATAGGGAAATCACCAAAATCGGGACACGAGGCCCACCCGCGTAAAGAGGCTAACACCCGACGTCAACTAACAAGGTGCCGCAGTGATCCGCATCTCACCAAACATGCGCAAGCGCAAACAGGTACCTCTCATCTTAACGTTTGTTGTTCAATTCTAATCTTAAATTGGAAATAGTTGCCTCAGTTTATGTTCTTTCTTTAACACAGAAACCAAAGAACCAGCCAGTGACAAGCCAAGAAGATGGTACTCATTGGACTCCTTAAGAAATTCATCACATCATGAAGAAAGGGATTCGGCGAGCGGTATGTTTCTAGATTTTAATTGGACGTACAAAATTGGCGGAATTTCGAGTCGTGTCTCTACAGTTTCTATAAAATCCTAGGGTCCCGATCGCCATCGCCGGCTCCCTCGAGTGGTGTCGAGAGCAGTTCAATCAAGGATTCCCCATTGCAGATAGACTTAGCCTCGGACGGCGGCAATGTTGGTAAGTACTTGCTGCCAAGATTCCAAATTCATTCACAGGTTAGAATATGATAATAATATAATATGTCGGTTGGGTAAATCAGAATGGTCGGAGAACGAGTCGTGCGAGGGCGGGTTGCTGGGCGGGTGCGGGGCGGGGGCGGGCGTGGGCGTGGGCGTGGGCGTGGTGATGGGCGGGCGCGCGCGCGGCTGGCTGCCCGACGTGGCGGCGGCGCTGTGGCGGCGCATGCTGGCCGCGCTCGGCGACCCCAACCTGCTGCGCGACCCGCACGCGCACGCCAACCTCTACAACTATCTCATACACCTCAACTCCACGCTGCTCAAGGTGAGTCATTGCATTACTCACACTACCTATTTGGCTGTAGTTACGCTTCACAATATAGGTTATGAAATACGCAGCAGACACTTTTTATACAGGGCAGTAAGGGCTTGCGCGCAATGCGCATATTCGGGTGGGCTGCATCGTATAAAGTTTTTTTGTATAAGAACGTATACATAAGTATTTTTTTGATGGATTTGATATGTTTATGCTATTGGATAGAGTGAGTAGGATGTCGCGGGTCGTTTCAATTTATCAGAAACCGAAAGACAACAGACATTCATTATTTGAATATTAATAACACTACGTAAGGCATAGGGCCACAAGGCCTTTTATTGCACTCCCGTAAAGTAATTATTTTTGACTTACGCACTGTTAGTACTTCACCGGCGAAATGTATGTTTTTATTTCGACTATTAAAATTGTGTTACCTAAGTTTATAATTTTCTCTTAATGTTATTTATTCAACGCTTCCCAATCAAATGTGCACTAGGGTTAATAAGATGTTGAAATAATTTCATTGAATTTGATTCCTGTTAGTTACGACATAACACATGATATTGCTGTTGGTACGAACACAACACCATATGTGTCTACACATAAATATACAATCCAAACATTTCAAAACCATTTATAAACATACATACAGCAAACAAACCATGTCATATGAAGTAACAAATGGGAGAAAGTAATTCCCAAAAACTGCCAAATCGGGTTCATTTACCCGCCCACCTCACAAGTAAACATTTTCGGTACTCTACACATTAGTAAGTACAAATTGAACCGGTATCGTGAATAAACACTTATGTAATGAAATCATGTTATAGTGGAATAGCCATCTGTTAATATTTATCACAAATAATGGCACGCTGTAGTTACTTATCAGTCGATATCAGTCGATGTTTGGCAGATGGTGAAATACGAGTCATTTGCACTCATCTCGCGTATCAATTGTTTTTGTTTTCATAATCCCTCTATTGTATTATTCGTGCGTTTCCAACCGCTGCGGAGTGTTCCGTGAATGGTTTTGTTGGGTCTGTGCGCGCTGTTGTCCAATTCGAAGGTATTCAAAGACTGCCAATGCGAAAGAGGACCAGGAAAAAGGAGACTCCTGAGGAGACTCAGGAAAAAGAAGGTTGTTATCGTTCACCAAATACGTAGTACGTTTATTTATAGTAATGCGGGTACTTCTGTTTTTTTTATTTAAAACTTTTTGTCACTCGAGGTCAGTGAGCCGTGACGAAGAAAGTGTCTAGCGATTGAATAAAATAAAAGTGATTGTTATTATCGGTTCATTATGGAGTCAAAAAAGTCCGATGTTGTTCTCAACAACAATGATTTGCGACAGATGTCGTTTGAAAGTGATGACAATCGTGATTCTCAGGCACGGATTAAGTTAACGATACCTTGTGTGTGAAAGGTTTATTTTTGAGTTTCGGTTGTGATTCGTGATGTTTATTTCAGATAAGTGCGAACCAAACACTAAATGGAAACACAGAGATCCACGTGCCGTTCAACCTTGTCGCGGGCTGGTGCCTGGAGGCCGAGGCGCTCCCGCCCTCGCACAGGTACGTTATTGACGCATAAAATAGTAAATTAATATCTGAACTTTATGTGATTTCGTTTAATTTGTGGTTGTTGTAAACTCGGAGATATCGAATTTTGGCGTTATTTTCTTGAAATCAAGTACACTATTGCCACAAACACACAACTATGCTGATTTTTAACCCCGGCCTATTCAAAGGGGGTGTTTACGCTCGTATTATTATTTTTAACACCTATAGGCATCTTAGCACTGCGAAATATGTACATAAATTCAACGCATTTTTTCTATAGTTGATATTGTTCTTAGATTATATTAACGAAGACAAAGATATATTAGACGAAATTAACTGACAGGTGCTAATGTCACTTTTCGATATAAATAGAACAAATAAGGTTTAAATTCATAGAACAATGACATTTTCAGCTGTCAGTTTACTTCGTCTAATTAAAAATCAGACTAATACATACGTTTCGCCAGTGCAAATTATTCACGGTTAGTCGTTAAAGATGTTGTGTGGTGGATCAGGGCTGGCAAGCTACTGGCGCTGCGACTGCTGTGCGAGTCGACGCAGGCGCAGGGCCCGGGCACGCCCTCCTCCTGCAACAACCGGCTGCACCTCGCGCACCTAAACTTATACCAGCGCGCATTGCATCACGGTATGTAACACACATTTATGGCCGGCGCAGATCAGAGCATTTTCTCTTGGTCCGATGTCGATCACCGAGCATTGAAATATAAACCTTATTTCAATTATATAAGTATTGAATTCGATTGATTTAAATTAAAATGCCATGCCCTGCCGTTCCCAGTCTTCGCCGGCCATTATTGCAAAACATTACGCAGTATTTTTAAACCGACTTCAAAAAGGAGGAGGTTTCTCAATTCGACCGTATATTTTTTTTTTTTTTATGTGTGTTCGGGGATAACTTCGTCGTTTATGAACCGATTTCGATGATTCTTTTTTTGTTGGAAAGAAGATATCCCAGGGGTGGTACCATGATAAGGAAACCAGGATCTGATGATGGAATCCCAGAGAAATCGAGGGGAACCTTCGAAAATCGTAGGGGCGACTAGTGCGTTTGTAATTTTTTTCATTAAGTACTTTAAAGCACTACTATTTTATGAAGGTCTGGAGTCGATCTGATGATGGGGCCGAAAGACAGTCGAGGGAACTCCTCAACGATTTACAGCAATCACCTGGTGTTTGGGCTTGATTAATTTGTATTGATGAGAACTTTACACCTAGATGGGTTGTGACTGTCATTAGGGTTCTGATGATGAAGACGAAGAATAGTCAAGGGAACTCCTCAACGTTTTACAGTAGCTACCTTTTGTTTGGACTTAATTCATTTCTATTGCTGAGAATTTTGCACCCATATGGTTTATAAGTGCTATTACAGGTCTGATGATGGAGACCATAGACAGTCGAGGGAATTCCTCAACGATTTACAGCAGTAACCTTTTGTTGGGCTTACTTCATACGGTTCAATATGCCAAAATGTTCATTGGTATGGCGCCACTAAAAATCGTGAAATAAAATTATTTTTATAAAAAAAAACAAACCGACTTCAAAAAAACCTGGAGCACTAAAAAGCCTGAAATAATATTTCTATTACTACCTCTGCCTACCCCTTCGGGAAAACCAGACGTGATGGTGTGTTATCGAGTATTTGGAGTCGGTGCCAATCTTGGTATGCCAAGTCTACCTATTATAAAAGTAAGAAGATAAATTGGCACCGACTCCAAATACTCGATAACACACCATCACGTCTGGTTTTCCCGAAGGGGTAGGCAGAGGTAGTAATAGAAATATTATTTCAGGCTTTTTAGTGCTCCAGGTTTTTTTGAAGTCGGTTTGTTTTTTTTTATATATATAGTTTTTTTAACGCAATATTTTTGTTGGACCGTTGTCAACCTAAATAAAGAACGGGGGTTATTTAAAGTAATTCGAAACGGATTAAAATTATTTTGAAATATTTTTTCAGTAATCGTCAGACTCAATTCGATTATTGACTGTGACAAAATTTCAATATAACTTTTAAAATGTGCAAAACTATAAAGTTTCCGAATTCGCTTCCGATTTCAATTTGAATTACTTAAAAAATACACTTGCTGGAGTTTGTTGTTGGAACTTTAATTGTTTAGTCAACTGTTGATGGCATCTCTTAAAATGGGTATTATTGATCTGCATAAAAATAATTCAAAGTTTTGGAACAAAAACTGTGCGTTTAGAAGATAAAACCGATCAAATGCGTAAAACAATTATAGAGAGGAGGGACCCACCACTCACCCTCGGAATTGTCAACCTCCAATATCATAAACCAAATGAATTGATCGATAATAGAAGAAGCCAACAAGACCTAACTCCCTGTCAGTCGAGAGTATGTCTGTCATGAGTCATGGACCCTAACATTTAGCAATTCTCCGCAGACAAAGCGAATAATCTCTATAATTGTTTAACAATGGATTTCCGCAAAGTTACGCCTGATTCCATCAATTAGATCAAATGCGTGTCTGACCTGTACCCAAATTGTATTATAGGTAATTGTTCTAATATACATCATGTGATAATGTGACTAGCAATTGGCTTCAAAATTCACTTGCCATCAAATCCGACGGCTTGTTTGAAAGGTCTGACTGGGGAGGATCGTTCCGTGGTGGATGTGCTGGTGGAACACGCCGCGCCGCGGTACCTGTCGCTGGCGCTGGACGGGTACTCACTCTTACTATTGGACTTCGTTCATGCTTCAACTGTCGTACTCAACTCTTCTGACATGGGACCATCGGTAAGTCCAAAATTTTTTTTTTTTTTTTTTTCATTATAGTTTTAGAAGTTTTCGTTTGTATTTAAATTTTAGAAAACGTTATTGTTGGAGTGCTTGACATGACATGCCGATTGTGAGGTCATAGATTCGATTCCTGTGTCGAAAAAAGTGCCGTTAAAATGATAAGAAACATCCAATTTCCAGGGGAGCCTCTAAATGGCAGGCAATTCGCCCTCTATAACATTCAGACCAAACTCGCCCTTAATTACATTGAGATCTAATATAATCGACATCCATAGTCCATGGGTTAATAGGTGTGTTACAACATTTCCGCCTCTCATCAGAAGGGCTAGCACACGCGCCAAGACAAGACATTTGTCACGCATTATGTCGCACCGAGTCGCGTTCTCTTACTTAATGCATATGAGAGTATGGGACAAATTCGATTTATCTCGCGTTTTGTCTTGGCCGGCTGTGCTACCAGTGCAGGATTATCTCATCATATTATAATTTTATTTTTCAAAAAGCTAGCCGGTCGGTATACTTGTGGTTAATCGACGATGTTTGTTATAGTGTCCGCGGACGGCTGCCGTGACGTTTCTAGGGTCACTGCTGTCTCTTCCCGACGGGCTGATGAACGCGCCCATGCTCCAGCCCTACCCACACCAATACAACACCGTGTCCTGTCCGGATCTTAAGGTAATGGATGACCATACCTTATTATAAATCTAACATGTTGTTGCTATTATTCTGCAATGCTATTTGTTTGCTCCTGCATTGACAGATATTAGGTGAGCACGTTCGTCACGGGTTTTCTGTCTGTTTGTCTACGTAATTCTTCTAAACTACGCAACGAATTTTGATACGGTTTCTACTATCATTTCGTTTTTTTTATAATACCGTATTTAATAAATAGTCAAGAAAAGCCGTGCGCATTTGAATCGATCGCTAAGGGTGCGTTTCGATTGAAGCGGAGCGGGGCGGAGCGGGGCCGAGCGGACCGTGAATTGGCCAATCACAGTGCTCGAAATCTCCACTCCGCATCAGTGGAAACAGTGTAAGCGGGGCGGAGCGGAGATGAGTGGACTTTCGAATAAAACAAATGAACACGCGGCCCCGAGCCGGACAGAGCGGAGTCGAGCAGGCTGTGGTGCCGAGTGGTGGGCACGAAGCGGAGCGGAGCTGGGCGGAGCGGGGCGGGGCGGGGCTGGGCGGAGCGGAGCGGAGCTGGGCTGGGCGGAGCGGAGATGAGTGGACTTTCGAATAAAACAAATGAACACGCGGCCCCGAGCCGGACAGAGCGGAGTCGAGCAGGCTGTGGTGCCGAGTAGTGGGCACGAAGCGGAGCGGAGCTGGGCGGAGCGGGGCGGGGCGGGGCTGGGCGGAGCGGAGCGGAGCTGGGCTGGGCGGAGCGGAGATGAGTGGACTTTCGAATAAAACAAATGAACACGCGGCCCCGAGCCGGACAGAGCGGAGTCGAGAAGGCTGTGGTGCCGAGTGGTGGGCACGAAGCGGAGCTGAGCGGAGCAGAGCGGAGCTGAGCGGAGCTGAGCGGAGCTGAGTGGAGCTGAGCAGAGCGGGGCTGAGCGGAGCTGAGCGGAGCTGAGCGGAGCTGAGCGGAGCAGAGCGGAGCTGAGCGGAGCAGAGCGGAGCTGAGCGGAGCAAAGCGGAGCAGAGCGGAGCAGAGCGGAGCAGAGCGGAGCAGAGCGGAGCTGAGCGGAGCAGAGCGGAGCAGAGCGGAGCTGAGCGGAGCAAAGCGGAGCAGAGCGGAGCAGAGCGGAGCTGAGCGGACTTTCGAATACAATATATGAACACGCGGCCCTGCTCCACCCCGCTCCGCTTCGCCGCGTTCCGCCCCGCTCCGCTTCAATGGAAACATTTGCCACTTCTCACTGCTATTCTCCGCTCCACTCCGCCCAGCACCGCTCCGCTCAACCCCGCTCCGCCCCGCTCCACTTCAATGAAAACATTTGCCACTTTTCACTGCTCTTCTCCGCTCCACTCTGCCCAGCTCCGCCCCGCTCCGCCCCGCTCCGCCCCGCTCCGCCCCGCTCCGCTCCGCCCCGCACCGCTTCAATGGAAACAGTTGCCACTTTTCACTGCTCTTCTCCGCCCCGCTCCGCCCCGCTCCGCTTCAATGGAAACGCAGCCTAATAGTCGATACAGTAAAGCTAGCTGTCAACATTGTATTAATGTGTTGTATAAATTGATCGGATACGATTTTGATATTTTTAACCTAGGGAGATAGATAGAGATAATCGAAGTTAAGGCGGCTACTCACGATACTTCGTATTCAATCCTTTGATTCAACTTGAGTTGATTAGACGGATTGCGCGGTGAGAAGGCCAATTTAAAAAAAAGTATTTCTTAGTAAAGCCTAGCCTGTATCGTGAGGGTCTAAATTGACGCCTACTTTCTTCCACTACTACTTCAACATGCGCCGTGTTGGTTTTAAGTTGAGAGGATGTATACTGTATGTGCAGGAGCACGTGCTGAACATAGTAGTGCGCGTGTGCCGGCGCGAGGGCGCGGCCGCGGCGCGCTGCGCGGGCGCCTGCGCGCTCACCGCACACGTGGCGCACGCGCTGGCCGCGCGAGCACCCTGCCCGCGCCTGCCCGCATACGTCACCTGCCTGCTGCAGATGCTCATGGTCAGTAACCACACGTCACACCTCCCCGCCCCAAAGTATCCAGATTTGTCTTAGGGTCTTTTACGAAGAGCTGCATCTGGACTGTGATTTTCAGTTTAGATGCGGTTATGATGCAGTTGATATAACTGAATCGAAATTGTAAACCAACTGCAGGCGGACTGCTATCCGTGCCGCCATCTGAATAAACTCTTAAAGCATCCTGAAATATTAATTAAGATAACTTTCGCACATATATTTTTTGCGCGAATCTATGTTAATTTATTTTAGGTGCACATAATTCCTACACCAGAACTAGCGAAGAAAATAGTACTACGCACGTAAAGAATGTAATTTAGTAACATGGTTGAAACGCGTAAAGTCGTCATTATTGTAGTGTGTATCTGAAGCGCAGTGAAAGGATTTATTTCAGTGGTCATCCATCACATTAGCGCCTTTATTTCACTCGCAACCTTTGCCTGAAACGTTTTGTAATAGTAACGCCCGAGGTGCCGTCACAAATATTGCGTACAGGCGTATTAGGGACGCAAATATTATATAATGCGTCTAATTAAATTATTACTTTGTCGAAAATAATATCAGCATGTATGGAGTAATGGGCGTTATTTTATGTACCTTCTAAAATTATTATTTTGTCGTAGATGAAGAATAAAAACATTGCAAAGGTGGTCAGTGACTGCATACTGGTGCTAGCAGATTATACAGATCGAATAGTAGAATTATATCCTGGACTTGCTGGTAAGCACTTGACCTTATTTTATGTCAAAAACTCCATGAAAGTGACACAAAAATATCGATCGACTTAACTCATATGTACCTCATTCTATACTCAGTCTATGTGTAAACCAATCAGACAAGTATTTATTATTAAACTAGCAGTTACCCGCGGTACCGCTCGCGTAAAGTCGTAATATACTGGTAAAATCGAAATCGTGGGCAATATTTTAAACGGTGATTCTACACATGATTCAGAATATTTAGGGAATATTAATCAACAAATCAATTAATAAAAAAATATTACTGAGGTAAGGTATAACAGTTAAATGGTTTGCTTATTTGCTTACCCAAGCAATATTTTATATCAATAGGTTCTTTTATTTGTTTCCCAAAATATTCTGAATAACGTGTTGAGTCATATTTTAAAATATTGCCCACGATTTCGATTTCACCCTGTATAATGCGTATATTCTAGCTAAACTCTTTTCAGAAATAACTCTATCGACACTAAATTGCAACAACCTGTAGCCCGCTCTAGAATCAAGAGTCCAGAGCAGGGGTGGTCAACCTTTTTAGCAGCCGGACCAAATTAGTACATATTTCCCACCGGGCCATGCACAAATTTTTTTTTCTCATATGTTTGTGTTGACAGGTAAAATCATCAAATGGATATGCGCGTGCCTCGCTCAGATATCGCCGATCAGCGGGCGCGACTCGGTGAAACCGCTCGCCGGCTCGCTGCTGCTCTGTCTCGCCGAGTTCGCGGTGCGGTGCGGCCCCACGTACCTCATGCAAGAGAAGGACGGCGAACAGACGCTGCTGCTCATGATATTCAAGGTAGGACTCTAATGCCGTCCAGACATTGGCCTAACAAAGGCCAACGCGCTGGCCAAAGATGGCTGTCGCTGGCGGTGGTGACGTCCATATCACTCCTATGTCGAGAATTATTAACATTATGTGAATTTACGTAAATTTTGTGCAATTTTTACTTTAAGTTGGTATCGAAATTTAAAAGATATATTTAAAGTTAAAAATATATTTTACAACAACTTATAACACGTACAAATCGTTCATATAAAAGTATTACAAAATGTGTAGTAAAACCTACACAGTATTCTATCGCGGAGGTGTTTCAAACGTTTGTGCCAACGTTTGCGGCGTTTGGCGTTGTTGAATAGTTGTTTACTGTTGTCCCGGGTGTGAGATGTGCTCTTGTGGCTGGAAGCCGTGCTCGTCGGCGGTGTAGGTGACGGTGTACAGGAGCCCGTCGGTGCCCACGTACTTGTAGCTCCCCTGCACCTCGATCGCCTTGTGGCCGTGCTCGAACTCCTTCAGGGTACCCTTCTCCTGGCGGGCTGTACCATCACTGGTCTCGACGCTGTAAAAATGAAGATGTAAGTTTCTCAATTTATTGAGAACTTGCTTTTGCCTTTTTCATTCTCTAAGAAAATCAGCACTAAAAGCTTTAGAATTTGGTCTGCAGCTCGACTCGCATAATGTACCCTATTATTGTAATAATGAAAACCCCGCCGAAATCTGTGTTTGAACCTACAAACGAACAAACAGGAATTCTAAAAGCACTTGACTTGGAGACCTAAAAACACGCTATTGCATTGATTTCAAAATAAATATTTTGAACGACTCAATAGGCACAGCTTGACAGTTTTATAATAGCATAGATCTATACAAATTGTTTGTCAATAAAGTTTCAACTTACTCGAAAGTGTATCCCTCGGGGTTAACATCCGAATCCTGTTTCACGATGTGAACGGGGTTCTGTTGCGGGTGCTGAGGCTGTTGGGGAGCCGCCAGAGCCACGGCGATCACGGCCAGGGTGCACAACACCTAGAAATATCACGAAATTATAGACCTACACGAAATGAACGATATGTATTCCGTGTTATTTAGAGACTATTGTTCTGAGCACTCACAATCTTATTCATTTTGAAGGTGTGTAGTTATTTGACACTGAACAAGTGAATATTAGTGAAGTCGGCTGTTGACTGTGCAGATCAACAGTCGCGTCCCCGTTATAAACGCATACTCTACTAGATGTCAACACCGTTCGCGTAACATAGTGCTAATGATAAATAAAATCTTTTCAGCGAGTTGCCTGTCCACAAAGGTCGAAGTTATTAAATTACGTATAATACCAAGAAATTACATTTGAAAATTTTTCGATATCTAACTTGCTTTTGAAGGACGCATTTTAGATGCGTAATGTATTACTACATACGTATGATAAGCAATAGATGTGTCCACAAATAATCTTACGATTGAGTACCCTAACATATGTCAATTTAAGTTACTCAAATCTCAAACTTCTTGAGAGATGAGTAGGCCCTTACTTTGAGTCCAAGCCAAACCTCGGCTTGCACCTGTGGGTTTTTCGGATTTCATGTGCTAATTTAAGTTTCAACAATGACTATCACTTGCTAATCAGTGAAGGTAGACATTGTGAAGAAACTAGCACGACTTCCCAAAGACGTATGAAGTTCGCTAAACCGCACTGTGCCGGTGTGATGGCCTATGGCCCGAAGTTATCTCCCTTTAGGGATCGTGTTTCCAGTTAGGCTCGCCCCCTTTGCTATGTGTCTAATGTGGCAAACAAGCGTACGTCCCGCCTGATGTTAAGCAGTTACCGTAGCCATAGATGCTTGCAATACCAAAGCCATTATTCGCACATTGCCCACCTGAAGGGAAATGGGACAGAGGGAGTGAAAGGGGACCCAATACCTTTTACATTGGGGCCCAATTCCATCAGTAAAAGTGTGAACTGCAGTGTACCTCTGTTTACCCGTTCAGAATATGGATTTTGAGGAGTGCTAGATTTGAAAAGGACTTTTGAATCTTAACTTCTGTTATAAAATTTAGTTTACCATTCGTCAATAACATATTGACACTTCTCAGAAATTTACACATCACCCAGTATTTGAATGAGCACTGTGAAGGTAACCAATTGACGATAAGTTACCGGTAGCTTCCTTTCTCGGACCATATCCAACCCCTTTCCGAAAGATGCTCCGCCTACTTTTTTAACCGACTTCTAAAAAGGAGGAGGTTTCTCAATCCGGGAAAATCAGGCGTGATGGTGTGTTATCGAGTATTTGGAGTCGGTGCCCATCTTAGTATGCCAAGTCTACCTACTATAAAAGTAAGAAGATAGATTGGCATCGACCCCAAATACTCGATAACACACAATCACGCCTTATTTTCCCGAAGGGTTAGGCAGAGGGAGGTAGTAATAGAAATATTATTTCAGGCTTTTTAGTGCTCCAGGTTTTTTTGTAGTCGGTTTATTTTTAATAAAAATGTTTTTTTCCAGCGATGACACGAACTTTGCGTTTTGAACATAATGTTTCCCCTATCATCAGCGTTTCCTTCAGCTTTCATAAGTGACAAATGGAAAATCTTTGAATGATCAACAATTGTGCCGCTGCGCAATCCTTTCTTTTTGGATTCCCTAAACGAAACTATGTATTTTACAATGTAGATAAAGATTTAAATGCCATGTAATTTGCGCTTCGATGCCTCTGTAATTAATTTGAAATGAGTAAGGCGTAGCGTGGGTAGCCTGCCCATAAGGTGGACCGACAACTTGGTGAAGGTCGCGGGAATACTCCGGATGCGGGCAGCACAAGACCGGTCATTGTGGCAAACCTTGGGGGCGGCCTATGTCCAGCAGTGGACGTCTTTCGGCTGAGATGATGATGAGTAAGCCATCCCTTAAGCGAGCATACTATTCACTTGTGCCAATTTGAAACAGTTTCCATCCAATGCTGGCCGGTACGATTGCCGCAAACAGTCGCTCGCTCATGTCAGTGAGTACATATTGCTATCATGTATTTGATCAGTCATCAGATTTAAAGGGGATGGAAGGTACATTTCAGAAATATGGTCAGCACAAACTATTTATACCACAAGATGCAAAAGAATCAGAAAAACACTATTTACAATATACCTATTAGTGTACCTACTTACATTTAAAAGTAACAACTAATATTTTGTCAAAATCAACTTTCACTGTGAAGTATCTATAGAAGAATTGTGCATAAGTTTTGCTTGTCCTTAGCTGTTTTAGCTAAGATTTTGTTACAAACTTCAACATTGAATACTATGACTATAATGGTAACAGTAACTAATATTTCACTAATAGTATCGCTATTTAAAAGTCTTTGACCCAGCTAACGTCTATTCAATTGGTGCGTCCACATTAGTCGCCATCCGCGCCCAAGAAAGCAGTTTGGACATATTTCCACGAAGACATCATATTGTTGTTGAAGACCGCTTGGCGCAGTGTTTTGAACGTTGCTTCGGCTCACTGCATCGAGTGATTACGGGTTCAATTCCCGCAGGTGGTAAATTTCGGTAACAGCCATTTCGTAATTTTCACTGGTCTGGGTGTCTGGGATCGACTCCAGCTCTTTGTATGGTAGCCATCTCTATTTATTCAAATTTATCTGGTAGCCACGGTATAACTACTCTGGTTTAACCGTTGCTTAAAATGGGACCAAGCAGTTGGTATGTAAGCCTGGCGATATTTATGTATATCTGATGGCTCTGGCGCGGCTACTCGCAGTTTGTGTAGTCAATAACTTTCGTCGATCCACTATTTTAATTACAATCATTGTAAAATCAAAATACGATCGCTAGTAATCTATCATGGAACAGGGTATTATAGTAAGATCTACACAAGTTGATTTTGAGGGTTCCAAATGTTTCAGTTTAAGCGCGGTAAACAAATAATACAGTAAATAATATAGAGAAAAACGGCGTACGCGCACCGACACGCGTATATCCCTGCGGTCGTGTAAGGGCGTGCACCGATTCGAAATTTTGTATGAATATAATTACTGTATGATTTATATACTGCGGTTTAAACATCAACATTTGTAGCGTTTATTGGTAGTTTTATCATTAGACTAGAGTTTATTGTTGGCCTGGGTGAGAGACGTGTTCTTGGGGCTGGAAGCCGTGCTCGTCGGCAGTGAAGGTGATGGTGTACACCAGGCCGTCGGGGGCCACGTACTTGTAGCTGCCGTTCACTTCGATGGCCTTGTGGTCAGGGCTGATCTCCTTGAGTGTACCCTTCTCCTGGCGGGATGTGCCGTCACTGGTTTCAAAGCTGTAAGGAATAGTTACTTTAGAGGCAGGAACTTAATAAGATAAGATTATTGTATCAACAATTTTGTGTCAATAAGGACATCTTCAAATTAGAGCCGTATGGAAGCGTCACTGTGTGGTGGAATTCTTCTCTCAAAATTAATTGAGGAGTTAACTTACTCGAAAGTATATCCCTCAGGGTTGACATCTGATTCCTGTTTCACGATGTGAACGGGGTTCTGTTGTGGGTGTTGGGGCTGTTGTGGAGCCGCCAGAGCCACTGCGATCACTGCCAGGGTGCACAGCACCTAGGGGACACAAAGGATTATAACATTATTCTTTTTTTTTATTCCCTTTCACACATTGTGTATTTTGCCAGTGTCAATTAGGTATAATAATTTTGAAGTTCGTTTTAAGTACCAAGCACAATATGCAATCCTTTGGCTAAGCCTATACTCCACTCCAACCACTATTCGTAAAGTGGTGTTGCTTTATACTGCAGTGATCCGAAAATCATGTTTACCACTTTAACATCAACATTATAATTCATAGAAACACAAGTTTTGGGAGTTAAAACAAAAATGTCTAAGTACATTATGTTTCCACTTTGCGATAAAAATTCCCATTGATAATCTAGGATTTTTTGTCAATACTCACGATTTTCTGCATTTTGTATATATTTTTTTGGTTTTTTTTATTAGTAAGGAGACTACTAGTGCTGCAGTCAGCTGTTGAATGTACTGATCTGTGTGCGCATCTCCGTTTTAAAGGCATCTAGTGCTTGATGACGACACCGTTCTCAGCGTATACAACACGCAATACAGTGCTAACAAGAAATAAAACCTTTCTGACAAATATAGAACTGACCTCTAAGGTTGCAGTGCATAACATTGAGTACGAAAATAATGGAGTATGTTAATAGATTTTACAATTTATGATGAGAATATGGGACAAATTATGATGTAAAACCGGCCAAGTGCGTGTCGGAGTC
Organism: Drymonia ruficornis; assembly: GCA_947859195.1. Taxonomy (NCBI): domain Eukaryota; kingdom Metazoa; phylum Arthropoda; class Insecta; order Lepidoptera; family Notodontidae; genus Drymonia; species Drymonia ruficornis. The sequence goes on from OX401923.1 coordinate 7,130,267, forward strand.
GCATATAAAGGGTTCCGTACCACCGTAGAATAAAAACGTCAAAAATATCCAGTTTCTTGTATGAGGACCCCCTTTATTTTTACATTTTGGCGTTGTAGCGGCAACAGAAATACATTTCTGTGAAAATTTCAACTCTCTACCTATTACGGTTCGTGAGATACAGGGTCCCGTTGGCACCCTTTGGTTACGGAACCCTAATAAACACTGTTTTCACTAGAAATGGTCCTTTTCAAGTCGGTTGCAAGTTAAGCAAATATGCATTACATCACTAAAATACAAATTAGGTCAAGGTCATTCAACGTACGCACTTGGTTGGATGAAACTTTTTGGCAATGCATTAAAAAAAAAAACAAATTAGGTCAAGGACAATCAACATAGGTCCCACTTGGTGAGATGAAACAGTTTAGTAATTAATACATTTATCAAGATTACGACCTGGAGCATCGTTATATTTTGAAACTTTCATTACTAGGTATGGAATAGAATCTGTTTATTCCTGTCCAAAAACATATTATCATACCATCTTTTTTCATTTTGTTTTTTTTTAATTTATTCTCTCTTTTTCAACCCTCTCTTCCTCCTCCTCATTTTAAAGCCTTTGTCTTTTCTTTGTTGTCATGTTTTTGACTACCTTTCAAAAACACATCCGAAAATTACATCTAAGGATAGTTAAAATGTAATTAGATTCACTTTCTTTGATGCCCATAGCGTTATTGTGATTTATAAACGGACACAACTTTTTCGAGCATCCATGTTACTGCCTCTAGACAAATTTATCATGGTATGATAATTAGGTAGGTACTTATGTGTTTAAAAGTCTCCAACATTACAGTGTTCAGTAACCCTTTGGTTTTCTTAAACAATGTATTTTCGTGTTACACTGCAATACACCTCTGCCTACCCCTTCAGCGAATTACTTCTACTCATTCATTAAAATTGGATGAGTAATTTAGGCGCTCCGGTAGAACATGTACTTAAAACCCTTTTGGCTCTCGTAGTCGGATAAAAAACATTCTTCAAAGGCATTTTAGCAGTGAAACTAATTCACTGACATCACCAAAAGATGAGAGGCATTTCTTACGTCTTGACATTAAGTTACACTACTACGAAACAAGGTCATAAAGGAAAATATCCGGAAATCTTTCATTTATAATACCACAGGATGCTGGCCTATTCCTACTGGTTCGTTTTTTATTTGCTTTCAGCTTTAGCTAACATATCAACTGTCTGGTTATGGGTTATTAAAATGTATAGAACATCGTGTATCAACCAAAAATATATTTATAACATTGCTATACAAAAGTAATACGAAAAGTACAAAATAAGATCACAATGTGTAGTAAAACCTACACAAACGTTTGTGCCAATGTTTGCTGCGTTATTATTGTTTAATGTTGTCCCGGGTGTGAGACGTGCTCTTGTGGCTGGAAGCCGTGCTCGTTGGCGGTGAAGGTGACGGTGTACAGGAGCCCGTCGGTGCCCACGTACTTGTAGCTGCCCTGCACCTCGATCGCCTTGTGGCCGTGCTCGAACTCCTTCAGGGTACCCTTCTCCTGGCGGGCTGTACCATCGCTAGTTTCGAAGCTGTGGAAAAAATATATTTAATGTTGGATGCGATTTTTTGACGCATTTTAAGTAAAGCATTATGTAACAGAAGGATGTAAGGATTTATATTATATCCTTATGAAAGGCAGATTAGCTGCCCCACATCAAAATCATCTCTTGTATTCGTATGCTTTAGAGGGTTTCTGCAAGTCTGGTTCTAAAACTAGCTAGATTAGGTTGAGAACTACCTCTCTGGATCGTGCCTTCAGTGGAGAACTTGTGCTCATTTTACTATGAAGTTTAATAAGGCCGGACTTGCGCTTTGTAGAGCAGGAGTCTTGTATACGTACTCGAATGTGTAGCCGTCAGGGGTGATGTCAGACTCCTGCTTCAGGATGTGAACGGGGTTCTGCTCGTGCTGCTGGTGCTGGGGAGCCGCCAGAGCTACGGCGATAAGGGCGAGGGTGCACAGAGCCTAGAAAAGATAGAACAATAATGTCAACTGGGATTAATACCACACAAATCTGGGCTTCTATTTTGAACCCGGTACTAAAACAAAATTCGTTTGTTTTGGGCTTCGAATTTTGATTGACATATTTCCGTAGTAAATTAGCGTCAAAATCACGAACGAACGAAACAAACGATCTGAGTTTGTAATAGGGCCCCAGAAACGAGCTTGTCTTGCTTGTTCCAACGTTTTCCCAGTCCACTAGCCAAAATAAATTGTGAATTTAGGGTAGATACTTACAATCTTGTTCATTTTAGTTTTTTTTCAGTCGTGCAAGTGACTACGGCTGAAGTCAACTGTTGATTGTAAAGATGTTAGAGCTCCCTGTCAATTTAAATAAAAAGTCGGACCGATGTCAACACCATCGTGCGTATACGTAATATAACGCTAATGATAAATAAATCTTGCGGTAGTGCACTAAACAAGATGAGAAACAATTGAAGAAAAACTATGTATGCGTAATAATTTATGACCTTTGACACCCACACGCGTCCCTGAAAAGATACAGGGCACCCCGCGGCTATGGGACACCGGAGGGAAAGTACTTGAAATTTTGTAAATAGGATATTTTCATGGAGACTTTTTTTTTTAAGTTAGTAATACTCAAGGGTGTTTTTTTCTTTATTCAATCACTAGCTGTGCCCGCGGCTTCGCCCGCGTGGTAATTGATGTTTGTGATTAGTCTGTCTTATTCCAGAACGTACACTATCTGCGTTTCACATTAAAATCAGTTTAGTAGTTATGGAGATACCGACGTGGCAACAAACATTCACACATACAGACACATACACTTATTTAGCTTTTGCGAGCGAATTCGTCGGCGCAAAATTTAAATTAAAAAAAAACGGACTCGATCACGTTTCCCGGGTCCCGGATCCGGTTTGCTGGATCCCAGATCCGGTTTGCCGGATCCTATATCCCAGATCCCGTATCCTGGATCCCGTTTCCTGGATTCCGTTTCCTGGATCTCGTTTCCCGGATCCCGTATCTCTGATCCCGGATCCCGGACATCGTATCTCGGACCCGTATCCCATAATCCTTGATTCCGGATACCAGACCCAATATCCCGGATATCACGTATCCCGGATATCCCTTATCCCAGATATCCCGTATCCCTGATACCGGATCCCATTTACCGTATATATCACGTATCCCAAAACCGACTTGTATTTTTAAGAAGACATCTAAACACCAATTTTCATACTTAATTCTAACTTCAAAAATGACGAACTCCCATACAAACTTTCATCCCCTATTCTACCACCTTAGGGGTTGAATTTTCAAAAACCCTGATTTTAACATTTTTCATTTTATAAAAGACACCTAATCACCAATTTTCATACTTCTAACTTGAAAAATGACGAACTTGCATAAAAACTTTCATCCCTTATTTAACCCCCTTTGGGGATGAATTTTCAAAAACCCTGATTTTAACATTTTTCATTTTATAAAAGACACCTAATCACCAATTTTCATACTTCTAACTTGATAAATGACGAACTTGCATACAAACTTTCATCCCTTATTTAACCCCCTTAGGGGATGAATTTTCAAAAACCCTGAAATTATTTTTTTACATATATAATAATAAACCTTAACACCAATTTTCACAATTCTAACTTCAAAACTGACAAACATGTATGCAAAATAACATACAAACTTTCATCCCCTATTTTACCCCCATAGAGGTTGAATTTTCAAAAACGCTGAAATTACTATTTTTAATTTTTTTAAAGACACCTAATTACAAATTTTCATAATTCTTACTTGAAAAATGACGAACTTGCATACAAACTTTCATCCCCTATTTAACCATCTTAGGGGTTGAAATTTATAGGTATGATTAGCCTATGTCTCCTTCCAGAGTTTACACTATCTACGTTTCAAATTTCATTGAAATCGGTGCAGTAGTTATGGAGATACGTGGTAACAAACATTCACACACACACACACACACACACAGTTACTTTCGCATTTATAATATTAGTAGGATTGGTAATACTTCATTCAAAGACTTAAAATTGTAGATGTGAGATAACTTTTATTCACCACATAAATATGGGTTTTAGTGTATTAGCGTTATTTATTTGGTGGCTAAAAGTTATCTGATTATTCTGAAACAGGCCCTTATAAAAAAGTTGCTTGCCTCAAGTGACCCCAACCGACCAAATGTCAAAAAACCAACATCCTGCATTTTTCACCCTATCAAGTTTAATAAGGCCGGACTTGCGCTCTGTAGAGCATGAGTGTTTGTCTAAGAGTGTGGTACCGATAGGAGTGTTGTATACGTACTCGAAAGTGTATCCCTCAGGGGTGATGTCAGACTCCTGCTTCAGTATGTGAACGGGGTTCTGCTCGTGCTGCTGGTGCTGGGGAGCCGCCAGAGCCACGGCGATGAGGGCGAGGGTGCACAGAGCCTGGAAAAGATAGAACAATACTGTCAACTCGAATTGATACCATTTTATGTACTTTGGTTGTGTGAATTGTTGACACAAATCTGCTATTTTGAACCCGATACGAAAACAATATTCGTTTCGTTCGGGCTTCGAATTTTGAATATTGACACATTTGCGTAGTAAATTAGTGTCAAAATCACGAACGATCGAAACATCGATCACGATCCGGGTTCGTAATAGGGCCCCAGAAACTAGCTTGACTTGCTTGTTTCAGCAGCTATCTCTTCCCAGTCCACTAGCCAAATTAATGTAAATTTAGGGTAGATACTCACAATCTTCACCACATAAATATGGGTTTTAGTGTATTAGCGTTATTTATTTGGTGGCTAAAAGTTATCTGATTATTCTGAAACAGGCCCTTATAAAAAAGTTGCTTGCCTCAAGTGACCCCAACCAACCAAATGTCAACAAACCAACATCCTGCATTTTTATTAAGCCGATAGAAGTGTTCAATTAGGATTTATTATTTCTTAGTAATATATTATTATCTGAAATTTAACGAACACCGTGTTTATATTTTTTTCTAGTTATGATATGTCATGCTGTTCACCAATTTCTCTTTCAAGCTTCCTCGGATGAGACTCATCCTGCCATAGACACTGTTAGGGCACGCAACAAATTACCCCTGGGCAAAAACTTCCCCTTTAGTTGCTCTCTCGCAAAGATGTTCAATTCATGCTGCCGTTTATACCTCGGTCGTTCTTTTCATCATATTATTTTATCTAAATTCAGGCTAAAGTATTTGATAATAAACATACGTTTAAATTCAGGCTAAAGTATTTGATATTAAACGTATGTTAGCCTGAATATTTACAGTAAAGTATTTAAAGTATTTGATATTAAACATACGTTTAATATCAAATACTTTAGCCTGAATTTGGATAAAATAATATGATGAAAAGAACGACCGAGGAATAAACGGCAGCATGAATTGAACATCTTTGCGAGAGAGCCACTAAAGGGGAAGTTTTTGCCCTATGTAATTTGTTTATCGAGCAGGTATGCATAAGAGTATTCTTATGCATACCTGCTCGATAGGCACACGATAAGTGGTTTCATTGTTTTTATTTTGAGCCAGTATTAATCAGACCACTTCTAGGTTTTTAACCTCTTCCATATTAGGTACCCTATTCATTCAGTTTTATGCCAATTAGGCCCTGAAACACCAGATACCTTAGCAGGCAGGCTCTGGTGTAATTCATACATACATAACAGGTCTTCAGCAGGTCCTGTTAGCGATTCTCACTGATACCGCTATTTTTACTTTCTGTAACGCACATAAGTTATGTCTATACTGTTATTTTTGTCTCTCGCTTTGCAACGCTGGGAAGTGGATCTTCTTTCAACTCCTATCCTTTCTTTTGATTAAATTCGTGCGAAGATAATTAGCTTTCCCTGGGACTCGTCGAGGGTCAAACCTTGGTGTCATCGTCTCACAGTGTGCGTCAAACTTTATGTTCATTCCTTACTTAGACAATTATTGTTTGGCCGTAAATCACTACATTACAAGAACACTTATTGTCCTTCTTCTCATCGTTCATAACTGAGCGACAGAATACGATACAGAACATCGAAACGATAGATGCAGAAGTACTTTGCTCGGCTAGACCGCTTCTGTATGCCTCATTGCATAAAATGTTAAGGAACACAGACACTAGTTATTTTGTTTAGATTCGTCGGTTGAAAGGTAAATCTCACTAAAACATATTTTATTTAAAAACATTTAATGAGTTTTACCTTTAAATGATGTTATATTTGATTTAGTAAAGGGAAGTGGCTCCCACGATTTACTATTGTGTTGTTGGGACGATACATAGTTTACCTATCGTCGAGATAATGCTATCGTCTGCAAGCCTGACCATCAATCCAAAAGGGTTCTTGGGTAACTGACTTGAGTGTGGGGTACATCATAAATTATTCGAATTTCACATTATTTCATTTAACACACATATATTTACACACAGTACAAAAAAATATAAACAAAATATAAAATAACATCACAATGACTTCGCAGTAAAACCTGCTCGAACTGTAGCCGTACTACCAACATTTGCGGCCATTATTTGTACTTCACAATATTGGTGTTAACTGGTCTTCAATTAATGTTGTCCCGGGTGTGAAACGTGCTCTTGTGGCTGGAAGCCGTGCTCGTTGGCGGTGAAGGTGACGGTGTACAGGAGCCCGTCGGTGCCCACGTACTTGTAGCTGCCCTGCACCTCAATCGCCTTGTGGCCGTGCTCGAACTCCTTCAGGTTACCCTTCTCCTGGCGGGCTGTACCATCGCTAGTTTCAAAGCTGTGGAAAGAATATATTTACATATCTGTTCTTTAATGTCGGATGCGATTTCTTGACTCATTTTAAGTAAAGCATTCGGTGACTCGCAGAAGGATATAAGGATAGATATTATATCCTTATGAAAGTCAGATTGGCTGTCTTTTATCACAATCATACCTTGTATTCGTATGCTTTCGAGGGTTTCTGCAAGTCTGGTTCTAAAACTGTAGCTAGATTAGGTTTTTTTTAGTATATGTACTACCGAAGCAAGTACAGCTAGATTAGGTTGGAGAAGTGCCTCAGTATCGTGTCGCCAGGGGAGAACAAGTGGTCAGTTTACTATCAAGTTTAATAAGGCCGGACTTGCGCTTTGTAGAGCATGAGTGTTTGTCCAAGAGTGTGGTACCGATAGGAGTGTTGTATACGTACTCGAAAGTGTATCCCTCAGGGGTGATGTCCGACTCCTGCTTCAGTATGTGAACGGGGTTCTGCTCGTGCTGCTGGTGCTGGGGAGCCGCCAGAGCCATGGCGATGAGGGCGAGGGTGCACAGAGCCTAGAAAAGATAGAACAATACTGTCAACTCGAATTGATACCATTTTATGTACTTTGGTTGTCTGAATTGTTGACACAAATCTGCTATTTTGAACCCGGTACGAAAACAATATTCGTTTCGTTCGGGCTTCGAATTTTGAATATTGACACATTTGCGTAGTAAATTAGTGTCAAAATCACGAACGATCGAAACATCGATCACGATCCGGGTTCGTTATAGGGCCCCAGAAACTAGCTTGACTTGCTTGTTTCCAGCAGCTATCTCTCCCCAGTCCACTAGCCAAATTAATGTAAATTTAGGGTAGATACTCACAATCTTGTTCATTTTAGTTTTTTTTTTTCAGTCGTGCAAGTGACTGCTGCTGAAGTCAACTGTTGATTGTAAAGATGTTAGAGCTCACTGTCAATTTAAATAAAAAGTCGGACCGATGTCAACACTATCGTGCGTATACGTAATATAACGCTAATGATAAATAAATCTTGCGGTAGTACACTAAACACGATGAGAAACAATTGAAGAAAAACGATGTATACGTAATAATTTATGACCTTTGACGCCCACACGTGTGTCTGAAACGATACAGGGCATTCCGCGGCTATGGGACACAGGGGGAAAGTACTTAAAATATTGTAAACTAGCTTTTGCCCGCGACTTCGTCCGCGCATTTGTATCACGGGAACATACTATCGGGATTAAAAATAGCCCATGTGCTATTCCAGACTATAATCTATCTCTGTGCCAAATTTCATCCAGATCCGTTCAGCCGTTCTAGCGTAAAAGAGTAACAAACATCCATCCATCCAAACCAAACTTTCACATTTATAATATTAGTGGGATGGGATAGGATATTTTCATGGAGACATGTTTTTTTTCAAGTTAGTAATACTCAAGGGTGTTTTTTGTTTATTCAATCATTGGTAATACTGCATTAAAAGATTTTTTACTGTAGATGTCAGATAACTTTTATTCACCACATAAATACGGGTTTTAGTGTATTGGCGTTATTTATTTGGTGGCTAAAGTAAAGTTATCTGACTATTCTGAAACAGGCCCTTATAAAAAGTTACTTGCCTCTAGTGACTCCAACCGACCAAATGTCAAAAAACCAACATCCTGCATTTTATTAAGCCGATCGAAGTGTTCAATTAGGATTTATTCCTTCTCAGTAATATATTATTATCTAAAATTTAAGGAACACCGTGTTTATATTTTTTTCCAGTTATGACATGTTGAACAATGCTGTTGTTGTTGCTGTTGAACAATTTCTCTTTTAAGCTACCTCGGATGACACTCATCATCCTGCCTTAGACACTGTTAGGGCATGCAACAAATTACTCCTGGGCAAAAACTTCCCCTTTAGTGGCTCCCTCGCAATGATGTTTTTTATTATTATTTATTTATTTCTACAACACAGACAATTCAATTCATGCTGCCGTTTATTCTTCGGTCGTTCTTTTCATCATATTATTTTAGAAGTGGGCTGATTAATACTGGCTCAAAATAAAAACAATGAAATCACTTATCGTGTGCCTATCGAGCAGGTATGCATAAGAGTATGTTTAATATCAAATACTTTAGCCTGAATTTATTCAGGCTAAAGGCACACGATAAGTGATTTCATTGTTTTTATTTTGAGCCAGTATTAATCAGCCCACTTCTAGGTTTTTAACCTCTTCCATATTAGGTACCCTATTCGTTCAGTTTTATGCCAATTAGGCCCTGAAACACCAGATACCTTAGCAGGCAGGCTCGGGTGTAATACATAACAGGTCTTCAGCAGGTCCTGTTAACGATTCTCACTGATACCCTTATTTGTGCTTTCTGTAACGCACATAAGTGTTTGGTATAGTCTATACTGTTTTTAGGGTATATCCACCCAAAGGGTGCCAAAGGGACCCTATTATTAAGCCTACGCTGTCCGTCCGTCTGTCCGTCTGTCAGCGGGCTGTATGTCACGAACCGTAATAGTTAGAGACTTGAAATTTTCACAGAATGTGTATTTCTGATGCCGCTACAACAACAAATACTAAAATAAAAATAAATGTTTAAAAATAAAGGGGGTCCCCATACAAGAAACAATATATAACTTTTTATTCTACGGTGGTACGGATCCCTTTATGCGCGAGTCCGACACGCACTTGGCCGGTTTTTGTCTCTCGCTTTGCAACGCTAGGAAGTGGATCTTCTTTCAACTCCTCCTATCCTTTCTTTTGATTAAATTCGTGCGGGTTTCAAGACAATTAGCTTTCCCCCGGGTCTCGTCGAGGGTCAAACCTTGGCGTCATCGTAGGACACCATTGTTGATCCTGGCTTACATGAGTAACAGTGGTGAAAGAGTGTGGCGGGCCTAGTGCCAAACATTATTATGAGGTCTCACAGTGGGCGTCAAACTTGCCCATAAATCACTACATTACAAGAACACTTTGTTCTTCTCATAGTTCATTGCTGGGCCACGGAATACGACCTAAACATCGAAGCGATGATACACAAGTACTGTGCTCGGCTAGACCGCTTTTCTGTATGCCTCAAATAATTTGGTATCGCGGACTTGCATAAAATTTTAAAGAACACAGACGCTAGTTATTTTTTGTTTTGATATGTTATATTTGATTTAGTAAAGGAAAGTGGCTCCCAAGATTTACCAATGATTGTGCTGTTGGGACGGTACATAGTTTACCTATCGACTGCCAGCCTGACAATCGATCCAAAAGGGTTATTGGGTAACTGACTTTTGAGTTTGGGTACATCATACATTATTCGAATTTCACTTATTTCATTTAACAAACATATATTTACACACAGTACAAAAATTATAAACAAAATATAAAATAACATCACAATGACTTCGCAGGAAAACCTGCTTGAACTGTAGCCGTACTACCAACATTTGCGGCCATTATTTGTACTTTACAATATTGGTGTTAACTGGTCTTGAATTTATTGTTGTCCGGGGTGAGAGACGTGCTCTTGTGGCTGGAAGCCGTGCTCGTCGGCGACGAAGGTGACGGTGTACAGGAGCCCGTCGGTGCCCACGTACTTGTAGCTGCCCTGCACCTCGATCGCCTTGTGGTCAGGCCCAAACTCCTTCAGGGTACCCTTCTCCTGGCGGGCTGTACCATCGCTAGTTTCAAAGCTGTGGAAAAAATAAATAATAAGTCCTTGTTTTACGATTTTGAACCTTAGAATAAATTGATGGGGTTTGTTTTTCATTGAACGGGTTTGAGGCATTTGCAACTTACTCGAAGTTGTATCCTTCGGGGTTTACATCAGCATCGTGCTTAACAATGTAGACTTCGTGTTGCTGGGGGTGTTGTTGAGGTGCAGCCAAGATGGCAGCTACCAGGGCGAGGGTGCACAGTACCTGAAGAGAACACGTATTTTAAAGAATTTGGTATAAACGAAATAATGCATAGGACCTTATATTAAAAATTAATTTTAAAATACATACGATCTTGTACATTTTGACAATAAGAGTTTAGTATGTGACTAGACAGAAATCTGCTGTTGACTGTGCAGAATGATGCTCGCGGCCGCCTTAAATGCGAACAGATTGTGACAGAACTGTCTTTTGCGGACACGTAACAGGGTGCTAATGAGTGGCGGCGTCCCACGAAATTGTACCAACCGTTACATAAGCGTATATTTGTCTATGACAAACTTTGCTCCGTCAATCTTGCTAACGAATGAGTGATCTGGCCTATTTGTAACCTTGGCCGATATTTCAGGTGCTGTACGCGGTGATGAAAGGCTCCAACGGGTCGGACATCGAGGGTCTATCGCTGCCGGTAGATGAGGACTTTGACCCCAATATCCAACTGGATAATTTGGGACCGAAAACGTCTCCCGCGTCTACTATTGATGTCAAGCTGTGGGCACAAACGGTAAATATTAATATTTTTTGTTTCCTATTACCTTATTCATCCAAGGCACATTTGAGTAATAAGTTACTTTGTGTTTGTTAACTTGTTTGCAAAGGCCGGTTGGTGCGTTTTAAGGTGTCGGCAAACATGCCTTTATGGTTATCGAGGTTGGAAGTGTACACTTACCTACATATTTTAATCATTTGTGCAAATACAATGAACCTGCACCTACAACATAAACTATCGAAGCCATAGTACAAGCGTTGCGTAGTTTGGGACCATACAGTTGGTGTGTAAGGGGCTTTGCACACAGGCAACTTTTGCGCCAACTGGCAACTCGCAACTCGCAACTAGCTGTTTACATATAAAACAATTGCGAAACAGTTGCGGCAACTGTTGCTGCAACTGGCAATTGTTTGCTGCAACTGCCAAAAAACTAGTAAAAAGTTGATAGTTTCGGCAACTAAGTTGCTAGTTGCGGCAACTAAAGTTGCTGTGTGCATAGCCTCCAAGGCTCGTATTAATAAATGCATCTCAAAGTTGAGATCGATATTAAGATGCTGTTTTTGAATGTTCCATACATTAAACGCCAAAACTGCATCTTATGATCGATCTCAACTTTGCGATGCATTTAATAATACGAGCCTAACGGCCGAATACTCAAAGGCTATTTAAATATTTAAGTTTCACTTGGCAGTTTGAGACGTCGTTAACTGTAATTTTTTGTATGGCGCAAGTATACGAGTATTCGGCCGTAAGTCTGGCGATATCGATTTATTTATTTCTATGTGGAATAGATATGCACGCAACTGGTGTTATTCCTGGGGCACTGGCCGCTGTGGGGCGGGTGGCAGCTGTCGTCGAGCGTGTGCGAGCAGCACGACAGCCCGGCGCTGGGCGGCGAGCTGGGCCCGGCGGTGCTGACGGCGCCGCACGTGCAGCTGCTGCGGCTCAGCGACTCCACGCTCGCCTCGCTCGTCGAGCTGCCCGCGCTCGACCTGCCCGCCGCCACCACGCCAGGTGAGTACCACTACAATCCCCCCGAGTACGAATACGAGTGCGATGGCGAGTGTCTCTGGCATCGCCTCCAGTCCATTGTATGGTGGCCATAGTACAAGTGTTGCTTAGTTTGGAACCATACAGTTAGCGATATTATTATTATCCCCTATACACACACCACTGTGGGCTTGACATGACTTCCATACATTATGGACCTCAGCAACTTCCGCCCTGTTTTATTTTTATATGACTAAGGGTGCGTTTCCTTTGATGCGGAGCGGCGGACTGTGATTGGCCAACTGTGATGGGCCAAGAGCGGAGTGGAGATTTCGAGCACTATGATTGGCCAATTCATGGTCCGCTCCGCGTGAGTGGAAACGCACCCTAAGGCGGCAAGCAAGCGTACGGCTCGCCCGATGTTAGGCAGATACTGCAGACCATAGATGCTTGTAATACCAAAGCCATCGCTCGCACGTTGCCGACCTAAAACAGATAGGGACAAAGGGAGGGGCCTAGCTCACTTATCGTATGAAACGCAGCTATAATAGTTATTTCGCGCAGATTTTCTGTGAGAGGGTGGTACGACCCCGGTTGAGCCATGGATGTTATATGATGATTAATTAATCACTAGGTCTAGTGACGTCAGACCGGCAAGTGCGGATACTGCTGCGCGACATAGCCGGCAAAGCTTGCTGGGACGCCTCCGCGCTCTACTATGACCCCTCGGTCGCTTCTTCGGAATCTCTAGAACCACTCGAATTGCCTGAAAGGTAAGGTATTAAATGGCTTACTATATTCTTAGAAGGTCATTGCTGCATTGCATTTACTTAGCTTTTCTCCGGGACTCGTCGAGGGTCAAACCTTGGCGTCATCGTTGGACACCATTGTCGATCCTAGCTTACAGGAGTAAAGGCGGAAACCCACCGCGGCGCGCGCTACGCACGAAATGGCGTAGCTTCCACTAGCTGCGTGGGTCCATTGGTTGACGTTAGTTTCGTAGCGTGCGCCGCGGTGGGTTTTCGCCTTAACAGTGGTGGGAGTGTGTGGCGGGCCTAGTCGCAATAAAAAATAGCCCATTACTGCTTACTAATACGCTACACAAATTCCACAATTGCATTTTTTTGCTTTTGCATAGATATTTCTTGGATGGTAACAATAGCGGTTCCGCCATTTGTATTTAAATTTTAGAGGTCTCGTAATGTTGGTAACACTTTGACTGCCATAATACTTTTGCCTTTAGCGTTGAATGCCCAAGAGACAACACGTTGTCATCCCTCCCACCGCCTCTACCACCGGACCTGTTGCCAGATTACAAAAACTCCCCACCGGATAAGCATCAATTGGACCACGTATGTATTTCACACTTAAGTTAATTAATTAATAACCCCCTTTTTTCTATGAATCGAACGCCTCATTTTACGGCGACTATAAAAAACTCTAAGTTATGAAGAGCTCCAAGACCTAGTAAACTGGCCTTATTCACATCCCTTCTTAATTTGGAGCATTGTATCCGCTGCCATATTGATAGTGGTCCGTTTCATTCACTTTGCGAATAATCGAATTCAATAGTACATTAATGCCGCGGTCTCTAATGAGTGTGTTGTTGACCGCGTTGTTGATGGGCGAAAGCGCGGCGCAGCGCAGCTCCAGTCCTCCACAGCGCGGTCAGCATTGCAACTCTTCATGGACAAGCTAAAATAAAGGCCGAGACCAAAGGTCGAGGCCTTTATAGCGCGGCCAGCAAGAGTTGCAATGATGACCAAGCTTGGAGGCCGAGAGCGTAGCGAAGCTTAGCTTGAGGCCATTATAGCGTGGTCAGCAGTACACTCATTAGAGACTAAGGCTTGTATAGTGCTTTACTCAAAAATGCGACTATTAGTTTAAACAAAACTAGCTAAGTAGGTATAAAAATTAATACAATTATAATTATATTTTTAGTAACTATATCTATAGTTGTGTATTTTCTCTGTTTACGTTTCCATGGCAACGGCACGACCTACTCGTTTTTAACCTTCAATCAGTTGTTTTACGAACCATAAACATACCTGTTTGTTACGTTTCCATGGCAACGGTCAAATAACAAATATAATGACGATAATATCGGGTAATAATACATTGTATGTCTAGTAGTTCTTGCAGTACGACAAATCCGATTTTGCTCGAAGAAGGTTTGTGAAATAATGACAACATTATAAACTTTTTTGAGTAAAAATACTATTCTTTTAACGTACTCTCGTCACTCGGGTGAATGCGGCTTCCCCACCGACAGGTGCCTAGTTGGCTTGGGAGAGAAGTAGTGGTTATATTCTGTTTGGTGCAGGTGTTGTCGTACATCGGTCACACGTCGCCGGAGGTGGTGTGCGGGCGGCGGCTGGACGAGGCGGGCCCGTCGCCGCTGGCGGCCGGCGCCGAGGACGAGCTGGTGGCCGCGCTCGTTGCAAACCGCAACCAGGAGCGACACTACCTCGCCTCCAGGGACTGGTAACTGCACTTGCTACTGACTAGCTTCTGCCCGCGACTTCGTCCGCGTTAACTTTTAAATCCCACAGGAACCTGAATTTTTTCCGGGATAAAAAGTAGCCTATGTGCTATTCCAGACTATAATCTATATCTGTGCCAAATTTCATCCAGATCCTATCAACCGTTTTGGCGTGATTGAGTAACAAACATCCATCCATCCAAACTTTCGCATTTATAATATTGGTGGGATTTATTTAGATTAGCTATAGATGTATATTATGTTTTTCAGATAGGTATGAGGGAATAAATTACGTGAGGCGTTTAGGGGGGAGGGGGTAGAGCCGAATCTCACCCAATCTCACGTGGGGGAGAGGGAGGTCTCGTCAAATATCACGGTCTCTTTCCGCAAGAAATATTGTTTTGCGAGAAAACAGGGTTAAATAAAATAAAACATGTTTCTTCACTAAAACATAGCTTTTGAAAAATCTCACATGTGGTTTGGTCGAGTCAAATCTCACATCTCACCAATGGGGGGGGGGGGGGGCGAAAATTTCATATCCCGGTAACAAAGAGTGGTCGGATCATTGACATTAATAATTCACGTGGGCGAAATCGTTGGCTCGGCTGGCTAATAGTAATACGAGATCACGTACGGCAGGTACGAGGAAGAGGAGGCGCCCGTGGCGTGCGAGCAGGTAGCGGGGGGAGTGGGGGTGGCGGCGGGGACAGGCGGGGCGGCGCCGCGTCCCTTCGCGGTGTGCCGCGCGCTGGCCGCGCAGCTGGGCGTGCTGGCGCCGCCGCGCCGCGCGCACGCGCACCTGCTGCGCCGCTCCGACCGCCTGCTGCGCGAACTGCGCAACCTCGACGCACAAAGGTACAATGCGATTAAAATAAGAATAGGACGGGCTCACGGCTAACTTCACTCATGTAAGTACGGTACCAAGTACTGTACTTATGAGTGAAGTTAGCCGAGAGCCTGTACAAGTTCCAGTTGTGACGTCACAACATGGCGCTAGGCCAGTCCTATTCTTATTTTAATCGCATAGTACTTCATGGATGGTACCTCTATTCTATTCTGACGACCGCTTGACACAGTAGTTCGAATGTACTCGGCTCACTGCATCTGGTGGTTGCGGGTTCTATTCCCGTCAGAGGCAAATTTCGGAAACGGACTTTTCGTAATTTACCCTATTCTGGGTGTCACTGGGATCGCCTACAGTTGGTGTGTAAGTCTGGTGATATTTATTTATTAATTCTATACTACGCAAGTACCGACCACCCCTTGGACTTCACATTAGGAGTAACTTGCATCAAAATAATTCCGGAAAAAGTTGCGGGGCGGGAGCAGAGGTAACGCTTTTATGATTGGTTGGGAGCGGAGGCAACGCATTATGTTTGGTCTACCGAATATAATAATGGATTGTGATTGGTCGATCGTAAATCTTATAAAAGTGTAACCTAACCCAAAAATATTGAACAGATGCCGCGAGACTCACAAGGTGGCAGTGATATACGTAGCGAAGGGCCAGGAGACGCGTAACGAGATCCTGTCCAACCGGTGCGGCAGCCCTGCGTATGAAGCGTTCCTGGCTGCTCTGGCCTGGGAGGTCAGACCATTTTACTATTTAATTATTTCAAAATGTATTTACTGATATTAGTTAGGGTGCGTATAGATTGACGAATGCACGGCTGGCGCGTCGGTACTACAACTGTTGCTGTAATGGGTTTCCGTAACGAATTTAGTTGAGAATGCCGATTTATAGAGCTAAGAAATCCATAACATACAGTGCAAACATTTTTGGTCTACGACAAAAATTGACGAAGGTGTGACCAAATTACTAGCGAAGTTCGCGCGCGGTTGTTGTGACGTCATTTGGTTTACGCGTGCTTTGTAATGAACGGCGGCGCGGGTACAGCGCGCCTTCAATACGACGGCCCCGTGACGTCACACGCACATGAAATCGCAATGGATGGACCGATTTCGATGTTTTTAAAATTATATTGATAAGAAACCTTAGCTTTAACTATAGTGTTGGTTATGAGTTGATTTGTTGACCTAGTATTGATTCTCTCAATTCAACTCAAGCAAGCCTCGCGATTTGCGCGCGTGCACTCCCCTTTCTTGTTCAACCGTTGACGTCCGACACGGGAAATTTTCATACAGAATCATGTTGCCGCTGTCGGCAATACAAACACAATTTTGATGTAGTTTGCCGGATCGGTAACAAAAAGTGCGTTTGCGCAGTGCTTTTCTGCACCGCGTATGATTTTTTTTTGTCTGGATTTTGGGAAGCTTCGTTCCTTTTGAGAAGCACGTTTAGCGTTACTAATTAGTTTTGAGTAGCGCCATGGAGGAATGGGCTAAGAGTGTTTGGTGCGCAGGTGGAGCTGGAGAGCCACGTTGGGTTCACGGGCGGGCTGCGCGGCGGCGGCGGCGGCGGCGTCAGCGCGCCCTACGCCGCCACGCTCACGCTCGAGGCGCTGTTCCACGTCGCCACGCGCATGCCCGCCGACACGCCCGACGCCATACTCAACAAGGTACCTCGACCATGCTTCACAATACACCCACACTCACATCCCCAAATTTATATTAAGTTATGATAGATTTACACTGGCATTACAAAACACTTTTGTACCTGGAAATATTTTTATAAGCCATTGTAAACTGGCCAAAAATCTCTATAATTTTGGCGGACACTACAACTACACACTTTAGGGTGGATGGTGACGCTTTCAACCCGCGCATGCGGTTAACGCAGCTCGAATTGTATGCACTGACAGCACGAGTCAGACGCGCAACAATAAAATGGGAGCGATAGTATGGACACCGGTTACAGCGTAACCATAAAACCAGCCTGCTGTATTACAAAATATTGGCGAAATTTCCACCACCGTAGTGAGAGTACACTGAACCAGTGAGTTCAATGCAATAAATAAATAGATAAATGGTAACACTGAATTTTTGTACTAGTTCACTATTCGCTTCATTTAAAAAGAAAATAGGTAATTGACCTGCTAATGCGAGTATTTGTTGATGTTGTGACAGACTCGTCACCTCGGCAACGACGAGGTGCACGTGGTGTGGAGCGAGCACTGGCGGCCGTACAAGCGCGACACGCTGCCGACGCAGTTCTGCGACGTGCTCATTGTGCTGTACCCGCTGCCCGGCGGCCTGCTGCGCGTCACCGTCTCCAGGAAACCCGACGTGAGTTTGTACTGACACTGACATAAGTGACGTAACCAGGGGCGCCGACTCCGTGGGTGCTCGGGGGCTCCAGCACCCATGAAAGCCAAATAGTGGGTGCAGAGCACCCGTGACCCCAGACATCAAAATTGATCAGTAATCGGTTTTGAGCAATATTACTACAACCACACCCGCTCGCACGTTTCAATTGATTTATTTAAATTAAACAATGTTAACTGTAACTTCCAATTAAAAAGCTGGATTATGATTAAGTATATTTTCAACGTTTTTTGGGATTCAAAGTTAGACTTGGAAAACTTACATCCAAAATATTACATGAGCGTTTGAGGTGTGCACTTTAGGATTTTCCAAATAGGTAATTCTATTTACAAATTTTCCTACATTTAAAAAATGCATCACCTTTTAGTCTTACTGCTTGTCTGTTCTTTTAAACGATTCATGAAATAGGCATGAGCACCCACGAGATTGTTTAAAAGCCGGCGCCCCTGAACCTAACAGATATCGTCAGCCCAGGGCCGCGTTCAGAGGCTACGCTCCGGTGCAACTTTTCACTCTTACGTCGTTCCGTACCTCAACCCACACTTCGGTTATCACGAACGCGGCCCTGTCGAATCAAGCGACATCAAGAACTGGTTTTTTGTCGTCAATGACATTTCACTTTTGGGGTTACCGAACAAGGTTACACTCTTCTTTTGTCTCGATCAGAGTCACTTTTTCCCCCTTTCTTGAATACTATGTTTATTATTATGCATTGTGCCATGTAAGTTAAATAATAGTTTTGACGATCACTGGTTTTCTAAGTGATATCAGGAGGCCAATAGATTCTTGACAACGTGTAATACCTATTTTGTGGTTGAATGTATTGTGTGTGCGGTAGGTGTGCGTGTTCGGCCCGCTGTGGGAGGAGTGCATCATCCGGTGGCGGTGCTGCGCGGCGCTGGTGCGCAGCGCGGCGGTGGGCGGCGGGCGCGCGGTGCGGGCCACCATGCCGCTGTACCAGCACGCGTACGGCGAGCGCGCGCGCAGCCTCGACGCGCTCGTCGCGCACCACACGCTGCCCACCACCTTCGAGCAGTTCGTGGAGCGCGTGCGCGACCCGCTGCCGCTCCGCGCCGACCATCCCGACCACCCCGACTACCCCGACCGGCACGCCGCCAGCGGTATGACCTAGCCTACTCGCTCTTGCTATATGACGCCGTTGTCCACGACTTATACAGGGTGAAAACGAAATCGTGGACAATATTTTAAAATATGACTCAACACATGATTCAGAATATTTTGGGAAAACATAAAAAAATCTATTGATAAAAAAATATTGCTCGGGTAAGCAAATAAGGAAACCATTTAACTGTTATACTTTACCTGGGTAATACATTTTTATGATTAATATTCCCTAAATATTCTGAATCATGTGTAGAATCACCGTTTAAAATATTGCCCACGATTTCGATTTCACCCAGTATACTCGTAGTCAATCGACATCTTTATAATCTTTCGTATATCCGCGTGGAGTCTTAAAAACTAGACAAATTTTATTTAAATAATTTTCTATCGTACGTGTGCTCTAGCGTCCGCGTGAAATATGACTCGTGTCGTCGTCAATCAATATTGATCGTTTGGATGGCGGTCGGCAGAGCGCGGCAGCGGGCGGCTGGCGGCGGCGCTGCTGGACCACGGCGCGAGCGCGTGGGGCGGCGCGGCGCCGCTGGCCGTGTCGCCGCGCGCCGTGAAGCGGCTCGGCCCCTTCAAGCGGCCGCCGCACGGCACCCACGCACCGCCCGCACCGCACACGGCGCCGCCGCACGCCGCGCAGCCGGTGCTGCCAGCGCCCGCGCCCGCGCCCCGCCGCAACCGGTGAAAACTCAAACCTATTTGTAACTTACTACTTAACTAGCGTCGCCCACCCACCCTCCATGAAGTTCATTGATTTGGTAAAAATCGTTACTGTTTAATTTTTATTATTTTTGGGGTTAGGAAAAAGTGGATCTAATGTGGAAAGGGAGAACGGAACTCCACTGAACTACCAAAACATAAATTCGTGAAAATACGATTTCAACGCTAGTTTTCTGTTATTTTATGGCACAAGTTATTTTAAATAAAAAGACTGTATTATCCCTAAATCTGTTGGCAGCCCTCCTCGGGAATACTTGTATTGTTATTTATTCCAAACTTAAGATTGAAGCTTAGCGCAGTATATGAATCATTTATATTTTTCGATACCTATGCAAACACGAAAGCGATAGTTTGCTGGTTATAAAGACTTCAATACTAAGCGTGCGGCCAGTGCTTACGTACTCTGTTCCATAAACAGTGCACCATTGCATTGGCACTTTTTTTTTCGTGTTTTAATTGTTTAGCTCCAGAATTATTCAATTTAAAATTATTCGGTCGCTACATTGTAATCATGGTGCTTAAACCCAAAAATATTCCAATTATTATAATTGTATCGAAAATGAGAAGGAAAACTCGGAAGAAAGGAGTAACTGTTTTGATGCAGTAAAAATAATATTTCTGACAATATCCTCACAAATGACAAGTTATCGGTCAGTAACGCGATTCGGTCATACACAATGACCAAAAGAATGTTCCGTGAACGCATACTTTCTTGTATCTCAAGATAAATTCGTCCATTGAGAGATTATAGCATTACTTAACGGACTTATGGAATTTTCATGTACTTAATATTTTGTAAGCTTTTAATATATGTAGAGACTTGCATTTAAAAATGTAACGCGGGTGTTTGCTGAGAACACGATAGATTAGATACAGTTAAAATGTTCAAAACATTTCGACGCGTATTTTTATGTAATTCTCTTCTTTCAGTTTAACTCGTTTGCTCTGACGAAACATTTACAACTATTTATGTTGTCTCTATTTTGTTGTGTCAAAAACTAAAGACAACAAATCGGTACTTTTAATCTAATTTCAGCAAACACTTGACATTACATAGATATTTTCTGTACATATGTAAACTAGATATAGAGCTTTAACTGTTGTAGGTTTTGTTCGATTCTATTTATTTGCATATTCGAGATTTCAGTAATCCTTCCCTTGTTTATTATTATTTATTATCTTCTTTTGTGCAGAATCGCCTCGATCACGCCATAATATAAGGGAAATACTTGAAAACCAGGCACATTACCTAATCATTATTGTTATTATAATATAAAGTTTTGCGTCATCTGACAGTATTTCATACATTTTAATATCTGATGAAGTAATTTAGATGTTATTACTTGATATCATCAATGGACTAGCTTTGTCAGTGTCAATCAAATTCCTACTGTCTATAGTCTTAATAATACTGGCTTTGTCGTGTAATATTGCGGTCTTATTATTAATATTATTATTGTTTGTATATTTCATATGAACACCTGGGATATATTGATAAAACGAAATAACGTTAATCTACATTCCATATTATTATTTTTGAAAGTTAAACAAAATAAAACGGAAATTATGGAAACAAGTAAATCATATAATATACTAAACCAAGAGTAATTAGAATTGGTGGTGATAATTAATTTAATAATTGCATTTATGGTTATTTTTTATTACATTAATAAATATTATGCATTCCATATAAAATATTTTTCGAAGAATCTGTATTGTTTCTCAGTATCTCTTAGTTTTATTAAAATATGTAGTTAATTATTATTTATTTCCTACTTTAATATAACATACTGAATATAAACGATTATTTCCACAGTATTTTTATAGTTGTTAAGACTGACACAAGATTATGTATTGCAAACACTAAGTATTAAAATGTTATTAATATTTTTATTAATTAAAACAATGTGGTGGTATTACTTATACATTATTTCAGCTAATTTATTGTATTTTTGTTGAATAGATTTGATAATAATTGTCACTATAATAAGTTATCCAGATATTAACCCACAGACATTAATGTAACCAAAATTTTATATTTAAAGTAATATAAAAATAAAAGTTTTGTTAAACTTTTGGAAGTCTATTTACTGAATTCCCATAAATGTATTTACCTGGGGGCAAATACATTTATAATACTTCACAACATCACTGAGAGTAATTAAATAAATTAAAATACATAAATTATAGCTATGTATATGTATATTATGTTTTGGGTAACTTATACATTCCACCTTGTAAAACAAGCTGATGAGTCCTTACTTTTGTATCTAAGAATTGCCTCAGTTCCTGTAAACTACATTCTGTCCCTGGAGCTTGTGATGCAAACATCTTGAGCATCTGATGAATGCGGTCTAACGGCAATGAATCCAAATTTGTAAGCATTCCGACAATATACGACCAGAACACTTGCAGTTCGCCCTCCCGTTGGTCATGTGCAGAAGCCATCACACTTTCAGTCTCATCATCCTCACAAATCATTTCCTGGACTTGATTTGATGCCACATTTGCCTTATTCCCATCAGAACCATCCACTAAAACATAGTAATCTGTGCTCTTCTCTGTAATAAGCCCCATTGACTGCCAATATGTAATTTTTCGCCTTAAAATTGTAACGGGCACTTTCATAATTTGATGCAGTTCATCGATTGACCACTCAGGCTTGTCTTGAAAGTGCATAATAAGCGTAGCATTAAATGGTGAGACAGTGAGATCTAACTTTTTATCACCAATTTCTATTTCAATATTTACATTTCCAAGATGTGGCTTCCAACTCAAAGTCCTGTTACCTTTTAGTGCCTCGAATGATTTTGTGTATGCCTGTAAATGGTGTTTTATCTCTTCAGGCAACTCCAAACTTTCATCTTTGAAAGGAGGCCAAAACTGAGCCGATAATATCATGGCATTTGATGTAAACTTTTTATTCAAGGACTCTATTTCTTTATCTTGATGTATAAGAGCATTTATTCTCTTTGAATCTGAAATGTCCTTAAGCATTACTTCACAGAAATGAAGTTGTGACTCTCCAAATCTTAATTTCAATAGCTCTAAATATCTTATTTCCTTTTCGGTATTAATTGCACTCTGTGCCAACAATCTATCTGCTAATAGAGTCCTGTATTCATTCACGAATAACTCCTTACTGCCGTAGACATTGACAAGCATGGAGATAATATCATTTGCTTTTCTATTATTGGAATCAATGCTGGGATCAGCATCTACAGGATCTGGATTCCATTCATCCCATGCCTCATCTTTATCAATGTCTCCATCGGTCTCAGCTGCATATTTTACTAGTTCCTCGGCTAGCTCACTGCCTGCACCTTCTTCTGTCAAGCTACTAACAACACTGCGGACTGTGTCTTCTCTATTCCTCAAATAATTACGGACTGGCTTTGTAACAGTTTCAAGGATTACCCCCGATGGATCGAGATGTCTTAATGCTCTGATAGTAGTCACATAAGCTGTTAATATATCAGGAGTGTTGACTCCTGGATGTAGGAGTCTTGTTTCTAAAGAATTCTGCAATTTCGTACACAATGTTGATCTCAGATCTGTCTTATCCAAACACAATTTAATGTCATCAACGGCAGGTTGGGAGTCTGGGTATTCAATGATAATATTAAATAGTTGGTCTATTCTCAATTTTGTGTAACTGTGGTACAAGAAGTAACTCAGTTTTTGCTTGAATTTAGAAATTGCACTTTGGACATTCTTATCATCAGGGGATGGTTTTGATGAGCCTCCACAGTATATTCTAGTGAGCCATGACATCACAGTGGTGTCCAGCCAATTTTCCAAGAACTGTATGTGGGAAACATCAAATGTGCCAGTGCAGAGCTTCTCAATGTGAGATTCTATCCTCATTTGTATAAAATTTGTCAACACTTGACCGGTGAGTCTTTCCAGCAATTGTAGTTCCATAAGTTTTCTATTGGTATCATGAAACACTTTGACAATGTACATACAGTTGCAGTCGGAGCATTCATTCTGGCATCCTGAACACATGACATCTTCACCCATATCAGAATTCTCATATTCATTGTCAAAAACATTGAAAGAGACTTTGTAAAAATGATTAATGATTACATGGTAATCCAAAGGTAATTGAGATAGTAATGTAGCTCTCACCAGTTGCTTGAACCCTAACATCATATCTTTTTCTCCATATATAGGTTTGTTGTCACTGCAACTGTTATTTAATATGACCAATCTTTGTAACATTGGTGAGAAATTCGCTACAGAATCGAACAAATCATTCACAGCTGTCTTGAACAGTTGGAACCCTTTCACTTCCTCGTCTGCTTTGATAAATTTTGACCAGAACGAAGGCGCCACATGTTGTCGAAGATATTTTTCTACATGAACTAGAACTAGGTCTCGTATCTTGACTTGAATACCCAAATTGCCAATTATTTCATGAACTTCCTCGTACTCGGCGCTGTTGCAGTCACTAAATATTGTGTCGTTCAGAATGGGAAAAGCGTAGTTTATCTTGTTCCAGTAGACTTTCAGATCTTCTTTTTTATAAGACATGATACCTATGTTAGTATGGATGATCACCACACGAGTGGTTATTTGATGATATTCCTTTTTCTTGGTATTTCTCTCTCAATTATTTGAAAACTGCAGAAAAACGCTTTCTTTAGGTTTTGTTGTTGGTTGTTTTTAGAGATGGGTCTAAATTTAATAAGCTGCTAAATTTATTTAATGTCAGCACCTGTTAAATAAATTCTAAAATAGGTGTTAAATATAGCAGTCACAAGTACCTATATTTTCGTGTTGCGTTATCTAGGTAATGAGTACTGTGAGTGAAATTTCAATTGTTTGTGTAGTGTTGTTTACGTTTTCAAAATAATACTTTCATATTTCAAAAAGTACTCTAAAATGGATATTCAAAGGCAAAAAAATGTGAAATATGTAATTTTTTTACGATAGCGATACCGTAAAACAAATTGGAATGAATTGATAATGTATGTACAATCTGTATGTCGTCAGTGGAAAGGAAAATACGCTAAAACGCCAAAATGGTACTTTTGGAAAAGTTTTAAAGTAAATTACTTTAAACCTCGTTTTCCAAAAGTACCATTTTGGCGTTGTAGCGTTTTTTCCTTTCCACTGACGATGTGTTTAAATGTAGCAGTCGCTAAAATAGCTATTAATTTTAAGTGTTAATTATTATTAGCATTTAGCAGTGTTATTTTATTTTAACGTTTAAGCCCATCTCTACAAAGAGCAATGAATGACAGCCTTGATGACAGCATCACAGCAATGTCATTTTTTTCTTCGTTCGGCGTCGCTTTTCGCATATAGCCAGTGTCAAGTAAAATATATATCTACAAGTTTTTGAATATGTCAAGTAAAGGAAGACCTTTTCGATAAGCTAGGCCTAAAATACCTTTGTAAAATACCTACCCTATCAGTAAAGCGATATAATATATCTATGTGAAAGCAACGGATACTTTACTGACAAATCACCAGACTTCTTGGGGAACCCGAAAATCATGTTTCCCCACTTTTGTTCCAATTGCCCACATTCACGCGCATTTATGAACATCTATATATATAAAAATGAATCCCTATTTCATGTCATGATTTGACGCGAGAACGGCTGGACCAATTTTGATGATTTATTTTTTAGATTATTTCGCGAAGTTATAGGAAGGTTCATACATTTAAAAAAAATGGAAAAATTGCCCGGAAAGCGTTAAAAACCCATATTTTACGTATGATTCAAATTACTTTCAATAGATGGCGTAATGAACGCCGGTGTCAGATGGCGGATGGCGACTATAAATTCCTGCAAATTTATTTCATGGGCAATTCATCACAAGAAATAGGTCTGCGTTGTGCACATAACAGTGCTGGGCAAAGGTCTCTCCCCATCTTATTCCATCCATCGCGGTCTTAGGCTCTCTCATACCACCCGTCTAGATGAGCGTCGAGGTCACCGCGCCACTGTTTTTTGGGTCTACGTCGGCGACGACGGTCGTGCTCTGGGACCGCACTCGGTGATTGCTTTGGCCTACCTTTCTGAGCTCATTCGGCTCAGGTGACCCGCCCAGGTCCACTTAAGTGTAGCTGTTTTCGCTCCTACATCCGCGATAAGGGTCATGGAACGCAGCTGGGTGTTCCGCACCCTATCAGTGTGTTTAACACCCAAAATGCTGCTCCATTGCTGTTTGGCAAACCTTCAGTTTGGACTTCTGAGCCTCGGTTGACCATGTCTGGGCGCCGCACTGTGGGCTGAAAATCGAGCTTCATAGTACTTTAAACTTTATTTTTTTGCTTTTCTTAAGCTTCTAATGCCTTCAGCAGTCATGTCAGCAGTCATACATATTTGGATTTATTACTTTGGAGCCATACAAAATTTTCTTTTTTTATTTAGTAGACCTACGAAATTATATTATACTAGCTGTCCCGGCGAACTTCGTACCGCCTCAGAATTAATGTTGTATTTACTTATTAGCCAAAAAGAACTAAACCCTCCCCCCCCCCCGTTCTCCCGTTCGTCAAAAATATCAAGTTTCTTGTATGGGGACCCCCTTTGTTTTGAATTTTTATTTTATTTTTAGTATTATTTGTTGTTGTAGCGGCAACAGAAATATACTTTCTGTGAAAATTTCAACTCACTACCTATTACGGTTTGTGAGATACAGCCCCCCCCCTTTATTTTTAAATTTTATTTTATTTTAGTATTTGTTGTTGTAGCGCTAACACGCTACGGATACCGACTTAGTAATAGAGTCCCGTTGGTACCCTTTGGGTACGAACGAATCCCTAAAAATAGCTAAATTGGTCGAAGAGCTACTGGTCCATGGGAGACATCATGAAGGGCAACCTTCCACTGACACATTGACATGTGTATCCCTCCCGTTCTTACCTACGGCGCCACTGGGAACTGAAAATCGAGCTTCATAGTACTTTAATTTTTTTCTCTTTTTTATTTATTTTTTGCTTTTGATAAGCTTCTAATGCCTTCAGCAGTCATGAATATATAATATAATTTCGTAGGTCTACTAAATAAAAAAAGAAAATTTTGTATGGCTCCAAAGTAATAAATCCAAATATGTATGACTGCTGACATGACTGCTGAAGGCATTAGAAGCTTAAGAAAAGCAAAAAAATAAAGTTTAAAGTACTATGAAGCTCGATTTTCAGCCCACAGTGCGGCGCCCAGACATGGTCAACCGAGGCTCAGAAGTCCAAACTGAAGGTTTGCCAAACAGCAATGGAGCAGCATTTTGGGTGTTAAACACACTGATAGGGTGCGGAACACCCAGCTGCGTTCCATGACCCTTATCGCGGATGTAGGAGCGAAAACAGCTACACTTAAGTGGACCTGGGCGGGTCACCTGAGCCGAATGAGCTCAGAAAGGTAGGCCAAAGCAATCACCGAGTGCGGTCCCAGAGCACGACCGTCGTCGCCGACGTAGACCCAAAAAACAGTGGCGCGGTGACCTCGACGCTCATCTAGACGGGTGGTATGAGAGAGCCTAAGACCGCGATGGATGGAATAAGATGGGGAGAGACCTTTGCCCAGCACTGTTATGTGCACAACGCAGACCTATTTCTTGTGATGAATTGCCCATGAAATAAATTTGCAGGAATTTATAGTCGCCATCCGCCATCTGACACCGGCGTTCATTACGCCATCTATTGAAAGTAATTTGAATCATACGTAAAATATGGGTTTTTAACGCTTTCCGGGCAATTTTTCCATTTTTTTTAAATGTATGAACCTTCCTATAACTTCGCGAAATAATCTAAAAAATAAATCATCAAAATTGGTCCAGCCGTTCTCGCGTCAAATCATGACATGAAATAGGGATTCATTTTTATATATATAGATATTCATGACTGCTGAAGGCATTAGAAGCTTATCAAAAGCAAAAAATAAATAAAAAAGAGAAAAAAATTAAAGTACTATGAAGCTCGATTTTCAGTTCCCAGTGGCGCCGTAGGTAAGAACGGGAGGGATACACATGTCAATGTGTCAGTGGAAGGTTGCCCTTCATGATGTCTCCCATGGACCAGTAGCTCTTCGACCAATTTAGCTATTTTTAGGGATTCGTTCGTACCCAAAGGGTACCAACGGGACTCTATTACTAAGTCGGTATCCGTAGCGTGTTAGCGCTACAACAACAAATACTAAAATAAAATAAAATTTAAAAATAAAGGGGGGGGGCTGTATCTCACAAACCGTAATAGGTAGTGAGTTGAAATTTTCACAGAAAGTATATTTCTGTTGCCGCTACAACAACAAATAATACTAAAAATAAAATAAAAATTCAAAACAAAGGGGGTCCCCATACAAGAAACTTGATATTTTTGACGAACGGGAGAACGGGGGGGGGGGGAGGGTTTAGTTCTTTTTGGCTAATAAGTAAATACAACATTAATTCTGAGGCGGTACGAAGTTCGCCGGGACAGCTAGTATATTATAATGGTTAATATTCCACCAACATAAGACATTATAATACAAAGAAACAAGTTTCCCTTTCTACTAGGGTGTCCACGCAATAATAAAATTCAGGGATTTAACACTTTAAAAATACTTAACTGAAAGAAGAGTTCACAAGAAATATCTTAACATTATTTATTTATTCTATTCACAAATTTAAAGTACAGGTTCCGGTTGCTGAGTGATCAGGAGGCCAAACCTTTTCTTGATTGTTATTCTCTGTCTAGAGTATTTATCTTCCGGTGAGAAGCGCGCTGAAAATAAACAGA
Organism: Drymonia ruficornis; assembly: GCA_947859195.1. Lineage (NCBI taxonomy): Eukaryota > Metazoa > Arthropoda > Insecta > Lepidoptera > Notodontidae > Drymonia > Drymonia ruficornis. The sequence continues at coordinate 7,158,754 of OX401923.1, forward strand.
TTATTAAACTATCATAGCTACTTAGACGTTATTATTGAGGTGCTACTTTTTCACTATAATGGGTTATAGTGAAAAAGTAGGAATATCACTGACCACATACCAATAAGTACTTTACAGGCCCGTTGATGGGGTTGGTTTAGATTCAGCCTATCATGCTGCAGGTTGTAGGTTCGATACCTACCCGGGACATGCATTTGTGTGCATGTCCTGAGTCTGAGTGTAATTATAATAAATAAAAAAATAAAAAAAATATCCTGGGATATTTTTTACAAATGGCTACCTGATCCCAACCTAAGCAGAGCTTGTACTATGGAAACCAGATAACTGATATTTCTACATATACTTTTTATTTGTAAATACATACTTAATATACATATACACCCAGACTCGGGACATACATACATACATGTTCATGCACACATTTGTGTGCATGTCCAGGGTAGGAATCGAACCTACGACGTGCAGCGTGAAAGGCGCCATCACGCCAACCACGCTAACGGGCTCGTCAAATAGAATTATTAATTATGTATATTAAGTATGTATCTATAAACAACAAGTAGTATAATGTAGTAATATCAGTTATCTGGTTTCCATAGTACAAGCTCTGCTTAGTTTGGGATCAGGTGGGCGTGTGTGAAAGAATATCCCAGGATATTTATTTTGAGTATATTATGATATGTATTATGGTTTATTTACTTACCTGGATGTGCTGATAATGTAGGTTTTCCACTAGGATCAAGAGTCTGGAATTAAAAGTAAATGTAGGCAGTTAGTTTTAATTCGAAGTTATAATAGAATAGATTCACAGTAGGTTAAAAAACTAAAGAAGCACCATAGGCATAGCAAAGTAGTAAACAAACACGTGAAGCAGAGGTTATGAATTATTAAAATTTGCATATTTACCGCCAAAGTGTATTGTCTTTCACCATTCTCGTTTAAATAGTATCTGAGATACATTTTGGTATATTAGTCTGGCGATATTACGAAAATAAACGATACGGGTAAATAATCACACAACCATCAATCAACCCCCTGCAACTAAAAATTATAGTGATGTGATTGATGTGTACCTTATCAAATCGTTTGTTACTTTTTCACACTTATTACTAATAATTATTATATCTCTCGATCAACTCTATCGATTGTCATAGGTATATTTTATTCTACACAAACTCAATTCGACAGACATCTCAAGAAAAAAATAATTAGCTATGTAGTAAAGCTAAAGCAACGACCATCTTGAACGGCTGCGAAGTCGGATGTTTGGTAACTAATTTGCTTAGTTTTTATTAAATTGGTGAGCAAAACCCGGCGTTGCTGGTTGGGTGTCATCCATGCTGTTTAAAACACAATGGTTAAATAAATCATATTCGCGTTACATAATGCGAATACGAATATTATGAGTAGGTATTGAATGAAATAAAAATAATTCAAAATAATCGTTTGTTTTCACTATCATTACATCACTACAGACAAGAAAAAATCAACCACAGATTATAAAATAAATGTCAAATGCAGGGTTGCCAGATCTCCCGATTTTCCAGGAGATTTCCTGATTTGTCTGATATTCCCGTGATCTACTGATTTTATTATTAAATCTCCTGATATTTGTGTTTTGAAATAAATACATACCTACATACCACAAGTATGCGTAAAAAGGAACGTATCTGAGTCTTCTGACTGAACTACCAATTTTTAATAGTAATAAGTTTATGGAATAAACACTCTATATCATGCTCTAACTCAGTTTATTAGGGGTGTTTTTGCAATAAGCCTTTAACGATCGCCGATTTTGTTTATTGCGCATGCGTAAGGGAGAAGGGACGTCGACGCAAGTCGCAATGCTTCGCGACTAAACTTTTGCGGTACTATAATATTTGATATGTTCTAAAATACACTTAAATTTTGCATGTAATAGCAGCTGTCGTTTGTTTTTTGCCGGAGTCTTGAGAACTAAAAACATACTAAAAATAAAAATTGTTTTGATTTTCCAACAAAAATGAATAGCCATTTGTATAAGAAAAAGTACATATAAGGCTGCGTTCCAGACGACGTAATTTTTGTTATTTTCGTTCATAAATGTCGTTCCACTAGAACCAACTTGTACTGAAAGTGATCATTATTATCGTTTTTAACCGTTTTTGTGAACGAAAATAACAAAAATTACGTCGAATGGAACACAGCATGAGAATTTTATTGAACTCCTGATTTATCAGATCTGTCTCCTGGTTTTTTTAAATCTCAATTCCTGGATTTTGAAATTTTGGTCTGGCAACCCTGGTCAAATGTCATGTCAATCAAGAATGTGAAAGTTTTGTTGTTGTTTTTTCATGAAATTAAATTTTCATGCCTCGTTTTTATGCAGCGGGTTTGGTGTAATATCATAAGTCGTTTACCGAAAATGGCAAATCTCCCTCCGCGAAAAGTTTCGTCGTCAAATAAAGCTAAACAAGATGTATCTCCGCTACAAATACTGCTTCAAATGGGTTTCCCAAGACACCGGGCGTAAGTCATGTTTTTTTCACATTATTTCGGTTTTGGTGAATGAAATTATCAATTATTTAATTCACATAGTTGTACAATTCGTTAGACCTGATATTACCTCACCTTCATATTGTATTCATAGGTTAAAAGCATTAGCTGCCACTGGTAACAGGAGTGTTCAATTAGCATCTGATTGGCTTCTCACTCATGTGAATGACGCCTACATTGACGTCGACGAGCCTCGCGAGTACATCTTCTATGCCAGCCCTACGGGACCGCTGCTCAGCCAGTTGCTGGAGTTTTGGGACAAATCTAAAGCTATAACTGGTTGGAATGGAGCTCTCAACTTTCCACCACATATTACTTTGGTGTCATTTTATAAGGTAAATTCCTATAAATATTCTACTGGTTCGGTTAATATATGAGTTTTTAATAATCATCTCAGCCAAAAGACGTCCACTGCTACACATAGGCCTCCCCCAAGATCCGTTGTTGCACTGCCCGCATCCAGCGTATTTTCGCGACCTTCACCAGCTCGTCGGCCCACCTACGCTTTCCGGTGCATGGCCTTCACTCGAGAACTCTTGGGCCCCAACTTTTTGATAATCTTATAAAGATATTAAATAATCCCATAAATAATGTTGTATTTGGCCACTCACTCTTTAGGTAATAAAAGCTATGTTTTTTGTGCATTGTATGTAATAAGGGATAGGTCTTTTATTGACAACTCCTTAATAGGGGGAAGCTTCTCTATGGTCATGATTTATAATATAAAAATAAATTTCTAGGCTCCAGATGAAGCATCCCTCCAACTAGCGAAAGCAGTCAAACATGTTGTAGAGAGTGTGGGGGACCCCCCTAACTGCCCCCTGAAGCTAGAGCCCTACGTCTCACACAACTTTATGGGGCTCTTTGTTTCTGAGGAGCATGCTGATTACTTGAAGAGAATAGCTGTGCAGTATGTTAAGCAGGTGTCATCTGTGTGTGAGTATGTTAGGATGCTTTCGTATGATGAGGATATCTTAACAAAATATGGGGGTTCATAGATTTACATAAGGTGATTGGTGTAGGTATTATTAACAGTATGTAATTAGATGGTGGGAGTTTACCACATATTACATTAATTTACGTACATATTGCGTATCGGTGATGGACCAATGAGATTTCAGTATAAAAAAATCTACTGTCTATGTGATGGTCAGTAGGTACTGTAGCAAAATAGTTTACTGTATTTTTAGTTAATTCTCTAACATTATTGTATGATCACACAGTGGGTGTTATGGTGGATACTTATGAACATTTGGACGCATTGGGAACATGCTTCCCATGGTGTACCATACCACAAGAAAAACCAAGCCAACGTAAGACTAACCACATCATTCTATGTTTATTGTTGTTCTATGTAGATTGTAAATTCACATTGAGTAAATCTCATTATGATGATGTATTTTTTTTTTAATTTATTTACTTGGTACGTAAACAGTACAAAAAAAAAATTCACTTAATTATATTGTAAAAAGGTATTATCCTAGTTACTGTAGCTTATAACATACGTTCACAGCGTTCGTATCGTATGTATAGTGCTGAGACTGCTTATATATTTACACTTTGTTTATTCTGCATTGTTCATTTTGTTTTTGTATTATTTTTGTTATACTATATTCATTTAAAACCTGTTTCAGAAATACATTTAACTTTATTTCGAGATTTTCAGAGTTGATAGAAGATTTTTGTGTCTGAAATAGGTTTCTAATTTACGTAATTATTTTATTTATGAGCTATTTTGTATGTTAGGGAGGTGGTTGCAGGCGCCTTGAGCATGTTCAGCTAGTTTCATGAGGTAACTATTTTTGCAAGCTACATTTTAATTCCTTATATTTTAATTTTTTTCTTCATGTGGTGGTAATCTTTTTATGTAGTTATACTCTAGTAGATATGCATGCTTGATTTTTATAATCTACCCTACTTTAAAAATTCTAATTCAATTCGTGCAATTATTTTCCTGCTTGCATTTATCATGGTTTTCGTCCTAATAAGGCAGGTTCTAAATCAATGCATTCAGAAACGTCACTTTAAGCAGTGGTCTTTTTATTCACTGGAAGGTATTAGTCGGGTCGATAGCGCGAGCGTTTGCCTTGGAGCAGATAATACGTATTGATTGAGCCTCGCGAGGCTGCTCAGCCAGTTAGTGCACGGCTATCGTATAAAAAAGTTAGGTACTCTCCACTGTAAAATTGTTTGTCGTTAGCTAAGGTTCTCGAAGTCAAAATAATCGATGTGCTCCCGTCCTAGCGATAAACCTGGAGGCGCACGTCAAGTCCCTGCACATAACGCTAGCGTACCACTTCGAGGTCGGCGCGTACGACGCGCTGAAGAGCCTCGTTGACGGGATACAACCTCCGGAACACTCCAACTGGGAGCTGCGGCTCTACTCCAGAGACCCGCGGTTCGCCAATCACCAGGTCAGTTTCTATAGGAGTACCATATACGTGACAGTGCATGAGTCCTTTGCAGGCTTTCTATCAGTTCATGACCTTATGCAGACAACATAAGGCACGAGACCGTCCCGGTAAATTTCGGTTTGCGCAGCCCAGAACAAAAAGTATGCGCGGAGCGCCTTTTTCTGACAGAGAGTTTCTGATAATGTGCTGCAGCTCTTAGAAGGGCCTCCTATTTACATTTTAATTGCTGTAGAGAGAGACACTTCTGCTACTGCATTGTAATTGCGCCCCTCTTGAATGAATCGTACTTTGAACTGGTCACTAACCACGGCAGACAACCGCGGCGTACAATAGAATTAGATGCACTAGGGTCTAACTAGAAGCATGAGATTTTGCACAGGATTCTCTATAATGGACTGAGGGCGATCCCAGTAATAGAACATATAGGTATGTCGTGCAATTTAAGGTTTGGTTAAGTGTCCAACTCAGACTGAATTTTATATGATGACTGATTCACTTATAATACAATAATACAAATGTCTGCAAGCAACCGGTCGCGTCGTCTCCATTCATTATATGCACCCCACCCTTATTTTGTTGACGTAAAGGTTATTTTTAGCCGCTTCACTAAGGGGACTCCCTAACGCGGTACATTGTTGGCAGGTTCACGAAGTGACTCAAGGTTACGCTCCGAAAGCGAGCGACGAGCTTGAGTTGGTGCTCGGAGACTACATCTACATAGAGGAGAAGGAGTTGGATACTTCGCCCGACGGCTGGGTGCACGGCACGTCCTGGCTCACAGGTAGGTCTCATAGAAAAATTGGTACACAAAATGAATCCTTCCCTTAGTTTGATGCTTAACATTACTTCCCAGAATTTTATCTTTACGGCCCGGCCACGACTTGCCGCGAAGTCGTGACCGGGCCGTTAGACTCGACACTATCGGCTGGTGCTATAATAAAGGTGTTTTTTTTCTGATTACAAAATTAACCGGATCGATTCCCCGCTACGAAAAAATATTTTTCAAAAATCTAATGGTGTTTGGGTTTTCATCAAAATCTTTTGATAAATTTTCGCTTTATATTTCCTATAGATATTGTAGAAATGTAGCGTTTCTGGCAGTGTTTGAATTCTATTTCTAGCGTCGTCAGTAAATGTGCTATAGACTTTATGTAAATAACGTACATATCATTAATGCTGTTGCTACACACGTTTGGTCGCACTCGGTTATCAATAAGGATAGTTCGGTGACGCACAAATAATTATAATAACACACAACACAGTATAGGATAAAATATTTCCGTGAGCGTGCTACCGTGAGTGCGTGCCTTTACAATCAGTCCTTTGTGTTTTGCGCTTAGCTTGTTTGTATACTCTAAAATAGCATACTGTTGATAACGAGCGACCAATCACGCGAGTTCAACACCTACGGTCAGCTGTTTTTATAGAAGTCAGGGCTATTACTGTTAACGTGATGAAAACCATTTTTCTTACGTGATTTCTTTTTGTCTCTATATGTTATCGAGCGGTTTGAATTAAATGACCCGCGCGCTCTATTGCTTCGCCTTATCATCTAGTGCGATGACGTCAACGATGACGAAGATTATAAAGTGTGCCAGACTGTTGAACTTGAAATTTGGAGGTTAGTATTATGTACTATGTAGTGAGAACCTAATATACATACTAAGCATCACCATTAAAGGTTGATATGATAGGTAGTCGATATTATAGCATAGTTTGTGTTATTTTTGTGATGCTCTTAAGTTAATCGCAGGCGCAAATACCTAATATAATATCTTATGTTATTCAGTTCTCCATGTATAATGATAACTGTGGATGACGTCATGCTGCCTAAAGTAATATTGGGGTATACGTTCCATGGAAATATGAACTCTAATTACTTTAAAGACACTTCAAATTCCTTTACCGCACTGCAAAATGTACTCCTGCGCGGTCCGCTAGATGTGAATGGTCACTAGTTTTTTATCCTAGTTTAACTGGCGGCGTCTGTTTCGTATTCGTAGGTGTCAGTGGGTATTTGCCGGCGGTGTACGCGCGACGCACTGCCGAGTCGGACGCCTGGACCCTACACCGCACCATCGCGCTTGGCAACAACAACTGTGAGTCGGACAAACAAACATGATCTAAGCGATGTACACAATGACTAAGGATGTTTAGTTTCGTCTAGACTCTAGCCTAGACTAGTTATTTTTGGCGATTTTTATTTATTTACATTTATTATACAGACTTGAACGCAAACACGTGTTAATTACTTACATTGTAATTCCAAAAGCATTTTTTTTGTTTGTGAGTACAAAGTGTTAAATTCACACTTAGGTATCGATTCGATATAAGAATTATTGTAAATAAACAACATATTACTTGGTTAATTGTGCCTAGCTAGAGTGTCTTGTTATTACCTAACCTGTGTATAATAAGTTTTATAAATTAGTATATCTATAACAAATTAATTACATTATGGATATTTCCTACGAGAACACCGCCCCTCTCAGAACTTCTATTGTTAATGTACATTCGCTAACAAAAGATAATACATGCCTATTGCTCGTAATTAAGACAGACTATTAATTATTGTTAAATTATTTCGTATGATTTATTGAATAGTTTATTATAATTAGGGCCTGTTTCAGAGTCATCAGATAACTTTTATCCACCAGATAAATTTGACGTTTTAACAGATAAATCCATGGAAAAAACTGTCAAAACCTCAAATTTATTTGGTGGATGAAAGATTTCTGAAACAAGCCAGAGTAATAATATGGCACAATACCATAAGCGCGCTACAAGTTGGCCGCTCTGAATTTAGTTTTAGCGGCATCGCAATAGATATTTTTCATATGAAACATTTATTGCAACGCCGCTACACCCAACTTCAGGCTGTAAAAATAAATAAAATAAAAATTAATTTATTTTCCAAAGTACACACATGAGATAATTGCTGACAGTTTTTATGACTATATATGAAAGTGTACTCGGTGGTAGCATTTAAATGAAGTAGAATTGTCAGTGGACCTCACACTAGGCCTAGCCTGTATCGTGAGGTCCAAAACAAAGGTTCAAAGGTTTACCAGTAGTGTTGTAGTGCGCGTACCTCCTGTACGCAGAGTTGGGCAAAATTTAATTGCAATTAATTAATTGCAAATTGCATGTGGTGTCACAATTAACAATTAATTTTGATTTGTTTGTCAATCGCGAACAAATCACAATTAATTGTTAATTGTGACACCACCTGCAATTTGCAATTAAATTTTTCCCAACTCTGACTGTACTACATGCATTCGACTGTACCCGATACACCAAATTAATTGTTTCTCTTTGTGTCGAATTTCAGATAAAACCGTAACGTTTAATAAACAAAAGACATTTATAAAGTGGGAGCCTAACGAAAGTGTTATGATTATCACTGTGAGACGCGCGGACGTGGCTTGCGAACATGGTTCTTTCACATCGGGTACTCATCTTATTGTTGGTTTTAAAAGGTTCCGATTCGAAGTCTGAGTCGGAGTCGACTGACGGCGAGATGGCGAGCGCGCACCCGCACGAGGACGCGGCAGAGTTGGCGCACGACAAGTCCGAGGAGACCTACAAGGAGTGGGACAAGTACTGGACCGCTGTGCAGCTGGACAAGAGCGACAGCATCCTGAACGTCACACAGGGTAAAGTTGCGTGTATACACGCCTATTTCTTTATTCTTACTTGTCCCTCTGCTGGGCAGCCTCTCCCACTACTTGCTTGAACAAAGTAACAAAATGGACCCGCTACACGCATAATTCAACGAACAAAATGTTCTGTCAATTCTTGGGGGAGGGGAGGTAACCACTACATTAAAATTGACGCACACTTACTCAAAACATTTTGTGTCATTATAAACGCACACGTAAAGAAATGTGCAACACTAAAGTCTGTTTCAATCAGAAAAAAAAACTTTGTAAACAAACCATCACTCAACACAAAATCGTCGATTTCACACTTATTTCGTTTTCACTACATTAAATTCTGATGTGGGAATCTTCGGAAATACTGTCGCCTTCATATTACACTCGTTTTAGATTGTAATTTCAACTAAAACACGTAAAAATTAAAGAACTTATAAAATTGTAATAAGTTTGTTGTTTTTTTTTTCCAATGCTTTAGTGAAGTGCCGATTTGTACCATATTGAATGAATGAAAAACAGATTCAAAAAAGTGTAAAGGCAAAGGAATTCTAGGCCATTATGCCAATATGCCCACTGCATTTTCAGGTAGTTTTAAAAACAGAAATTTAAAAAATTCATTTAATTTTTATTTCTTACCGATTTATTTCTACTTCTATGTACAACGAGTGCAATTTGCAGTTTACACTATATTTTAATCTCAAATTTATTTTACTTAAATGTCTTTTTGACTGTATATTGAGTTTTTAACTTGAAATAAATAATTATTATTATGTTTCTCTATTTTGACCACTCGGGCTAAACCTGGACTTTTGGAAAGCTTGCATGAGGACATGGGTCCATCACGTAGAGGCCTATAGAGATAAATTTGATGTTATTAGTTCATCATCATCATTTCAGCCAAAAGACGTCCACTGTATGACATAGGCCTCCCCCGAGGTTTTCCACAACGACCGGTCCTGTGCCACTTGCATCCAGCGGTTTCCCGCGATCTTCACTAGGTCGTCGGTCCACCTTGTCGCGAGCCTACCCACGCTACGTCTTCCGGTACGTGGTCACACTCAAGAACCTTTCTGCCCCATCGGTCATCAGTTCTCCGAGCTATGTGCCCCGCCCACTGCCACTTCAGCCTACTAATTCGCAGTGCTATATCGGTGACCTTGGTTTGTCTACGTATCTCCTCATTTCTGATTCGATCTCGTAGAGGAACTCCGAGCATAGCCCTCTCCATAGCTCTCTGAGTGACCTTGAGCCTTCTTATGAGGCCTACAGTTAGTGTTATTAAGATTTTTTTTTAAATAATTTTGGGCCATAAAACTTGAGCATATTGCGCGCTTCTTTGTACTTATGGGCCCGCCCATAAGATCCGTAAGTGCAAGGGAGCGCGTAATATTCTAGCAACGTTTTATGGTCTCGTGTGCCACGAGCGCAGTTATAATCATAGTAAAAATTACCTCTTTTGTTTATTATTTTGTTGATTTATTGTCCAGCCCGTATTTATCTCGACTGTCGGCATCATACGTACTGATGATTCTAATAAATTTGTTGTTTTGTTTGTTGTAATTATGTACACACTATATTTTAATGCATAACAATAGTTAAAATCTAAGGAAAGCCATATACTAATATCAAATTTAATAAGTTTTATTATGCATAGGTTATTGATTTCATTTCATAACTATATTTCTATAAGTTGACGTAAAGAAGCCGATACCTTCTCATCAAGTTTATTCCATCGAATGAAAATAATCCATTCACTCATTCATTCATATTCGTTATAGTATACAATAGGCACATCACTAAAACTATTTAAGCACTTTGACGTTTCTTTGTTTACAAAGTTTTTTTTTCTGATTGAAACAGACTTTAGTATATTTTACGCACACTAAAAGATCTAATACGTCAACATACAAAATTTTACTACTGTAGGATCATCGGTGTAATAGGGAGAATACCACTATCGATATTTCTAATTAGCTATATCGATAGTTTCATATACTCATTATTACATTTATAGCTGTCATTATAATCTACTGAATTATCTCTACTGAAACAGCTGAACAAGAAATAATGAGTAACTCACGAGGCGTAAATATTCAACGGAAACAAGATGATTCCGGGTACATCCCAATTCAGTTCCTTGAAAATGAGATTATCTAAAAAATAAGTACCTAATGTTCCCAAATAAGCTGTTTCATCCCCCCTCACTCCCACTCGACCAGCGCCATCTGCTGTCACTGGCCTGGCTGATATATTTTGTTAGGTAGGTACGTATAAACATAATAGGTATTATTATACCAATGTCATCATCATCATCATTTCAGCCAAAAGACGTCCACTGTTGGACATAGGCCTCTCCCAAGGTTTATTATACACTATATATATTATATTTTTATCGATACCGGTCTGCAATCATAAATAAACACTACTACAACACTGTTCAAATCAAAAAGTATATAGTATAAAATAAAATCTTGCAACACTGACTAATACGACTAAATAATTTTGATACTTGATTTATTATTTTCCATATTATTTATTATTCATAATGCAAGCGCAAGCACTTTTAAGTTTTCTTTGATGTTGGTCAATAAGATAATATTTGTTATACATATATTTATGCCATATGTGATTCATCGCCTCAGTAGCAGATGCTGCCTGCTTCTGGGTCATATGGACCCGGAGCAGTGTCAGGTTCGATTCCGTTTATCAAGATCAAGAATTTATCGAGATCGTATTTATCTGAATTGTTTCGATAGTGGGTGTTTTTGTTTCAACATGAGTTAGTTATATTTTTTTTGTATTTTAGGAAAATAAAACAAACATCATAGCTACTGCGTTTTTTAATTAACAAGAGACTATTCTTAGACAGCCCTGGCAGTTACAAAATGTTGATAAAGCTGCAAGAGATGTTGTACATTCAAAAGATCTTGGTCTAAATATTCCACTCCTGATAAATCCATATATTGGCGTGGGCCTGCCGCTGCCTCATCAACTCATCATCATCAGTCTCCACAGCATTGCTGTCATCTTGAAGATGTATTATTAATCGATTAATGTCATCGTAAAGAGCAATTTTCGACTATTCTTCTAACGGTACCTGAAAAATAAAATAATTCAATAAAAGATAATTTATTTAATGCTTTAAGATTATTTGTTTATTTAGTAATTAAGTAACGATGTTAACTGACAAGCAAACATAGAAAAATAAAGCAACCTTAGTTTATGTATTGGTCGAGATGAAAGCAACACATAAAAATAATGCGCAAGTATCAAGTGTGTTCAATCGAATGTACCTCTAAGCGATCAATGTATATTTACTGAAAAACCTGTAAACTGAAGCTTTGAGCCTGCCTTTGTATACAATAAACACATTATTTAACTTAAAAAATGTAAAACAAACTGCTTATATACCTATAATATCAGCGGTTCTTTGGTAAACATGGTCGAGTTCTGACAAAATATGTTGCACCTCAAACTCCGCGATCCACCGCCTGTAAACTTTGTGAATCACCTCTCTTGTTGAATTACTAATGATTTATTCATTGTAAATCGTTTTTAACGTTCTGCGACTGGTTTATCACCGCGTAATTCAGTATTTATCCGTTTGTTTACAAAGTTCAAATACTTGACAATTATTTGACAAATAAAAAATACAGTTGCCAGGGTAGAAAAGATTCGTCTATGGTCACAGTAGACTATTCGATTAATTCGTACTCGATTAATTGTATCGATAATGGTTTCGATTCTTATGACATTTAATATTTTAATGAATTTAATAGAAAAATGGCATTAATTACATCAAAAATACTTACATATGAAATGTTACCCCATCTTTTTGTATATTACTATTTTTTGTAATTTCTTTGCACACGTTTAATGGGACAATTCGGCATTTTCCACGGAGCACCTTACACCGCGAAAACGATACTTACTCTGATCAAATCGATTTCGAAAACAGTTTTTATATACGTGTCAGAGATTTTTGGTCTAGTACCTATAAAAAAAAGCTAGAGGGGAAGATCATGCGAAGCGCATCCTGAGTTAATACATCCATGACTACTTGCCATCAACCTCGCTCCTTAACTCTCCAATCTTTCTAGAAGGCGTCTAGCAGCCAGTTTCTTTATGAATATTGTAAAAAAAAATCCGCTAAAATTGTCAAGAAAAGCGATCAATTTAACCGTTACTTTTACTTTAAGACATTAATGGAGAAACTTGCCGCGACATCCCTGCTGCAACCTACGAATAAAATAATAATAATAATTTATTCGTAGGCCGCCACGGCGTCTCTATCCGTTCTCCCGCATACATTCGTTTTCGATAGCAAAACTAAATGAGTAATTAAATGAGCCATTCAATTTGTTCCACCTATAGAGAAGATATATAAGATGTAGAACGGTTTTCTCACAATCCTAGGAGATTGAAGCTTGTCTATCACGCTGGTGGCAGACTCAAACTGGAATCGATTATTTCGTTTAGGCCTTTGGGGGCACTAACAAACTGTCTTTTTTACATTAAAGTCTCATGCAGTTTTACGCTATCCTATGCACAAAAACACAAGTTTAGTACATCTTTATTATCAAATTATGTTTATCAATAAGAATAATTTAAAATATTTACATCTTATCTACATTTGATTGATATAAAAGATTGTATATCGTAAATCATGTAATCTACAATTTCATAATGTTTGATGCAGGTGTCTCGATAGACTGGAAATCCGACGAGCCCCAGGAGATTGGTGATGTTCCTGTGAGTTCCACTTAATTATTGATAGTGTAATGCACCTCTGGGTTTTTATGGAAATTATATCCGTTACATAATTTCAATACGATTATCAAAAACTTACGGTGAAGGAAAACATCGTGAGGACACCAGCCGCCCTAGAGAAGTGGCTTTGTCTGCAAGCGTTTCTATAAAACGCTACGCTTAAATGTATAGAAATGACATTACACGTCGATAAGTATTTAACGTGACTTATTTCATTTCCATACATGAAGGCTAGGTCTTAGAAATAGAAACAAATTTTCGAAAGAAATGTGAAATCTACCTACCCGCGATCTCTCTCGCATTGAGGGGAGGCCCATGCCCAGCGGGGCGATTGCGAAACTGTTTCGTCAATGTTTCAATTGGTTTTCATCCCGTATAGCATTTTCAGTTGAAATTAATTGAAATCCGGATGAGTCTGGAGTTCACTCTTCTCGATTTTAATAAATTCCAATTGATAAAACAACACAGGATGAACTAAACCAATTGAAACATTGACGAAAAAGTTACGCAATCGCCGCGCAGGAGTGAGAAAGGAAAATGTTTACTGTTGCTATCGGTCTAATAGTGTATTTGATAGGACATTTGTTTGTGAGTGTACCAGTTCAGCGGTTGCCTCGGTACACTCGCTCATGCCTGGCATACCCTTGTCCATTTAAGTGTGACTATCGATGCTATGCTTGAGGTGTTGCTCTGATCCTTTAATTAACATTATCCGAACTATATGAGAGTGTACGTAATGTTGCTGTCTGAATATTGAGCTTTAACGCCAGTCTGGTATCATTACAGAGATACCAACAATAGCAGCGTATAATATTTTACTAAAGCCAAAACAAACTTTGTTCTCTACTGCACTGGGTAAGACATTCTTGCTGGATTTTTTTATAAAATGTGCCCAGTGCAGGAGTGAATAGTTTTTTAATTTTGGCAAATTAATTTACACACTTATAAGCCGCGTATTTATTAGGGGACAAATGTCCCGTGACTATTGTTGCTAGAGTTGTCGCGCGACGTTGGGCGATGTCTACTTACGTTGCTGGACATCATGTCTGGCGAACTTTTTCGTCCACATTTGATGCCAGACATGTCCTGCGATGTCGAGTGTCCTCGCCCGACATGTCTGGCGAAGTCGAGTGACCTGGCCCGACATGTCTGGCGACACGTGTCCCGGGACATATGTCCCCTAGTGAATACACGGCTCACGCGGCTGTCGGTGGGAGCCTTGAATTGTTATGATTCCGTAATTGTGTCAGAGAGCAAGCGGTGACAAGGGTCGCCGCTGGATATTCTCGATGCGGCACGGCGAGCGGGTAGACCTCACCTACGGCCAGTGGGTCCCCTTCTGCTTCGACAAGAACGGCACTTACATCAGGAAAGACTTGAATTTGCCGCTGAAGTTGGGAAACAGGTATAGTTTTCTGACACTGCCGTTTGTTTTCTGCCGCGTCCCGCGAAATCGCACCTTAACTGGGTAAACACGCGTCTTGCGGGCTTATGGTTCAGGGTTCAACCAGTGCAAGGTAATTTCCTAATGTAGGATTTTGTAACCTTATTGAAAATTATACTTTTGATTGAGAACGGTATTATTTATTTCGGTAGGTAAAATGAATCCCGAATTTATAAAATCGCATTCCAAATGTTCGCGAGCCCGGACGGTGGGCGGCGGCTAGCTTGAACTTTGAACATGATTACTGTAAACTCGCGGCATTATGATTATTATGTCAAATACACGAAATCGAAAGGGATAGATAATAATATATTGATATTGTCTATTCTATAGTCGTGTTTTAGGTGAATGACCATTAGGATCGCTTTTCGTTGTCCTTACTATATGGGGTTATTGGTAAAACAGTAACAACCTTGCAGGACTGTATTACTAACATCATAAACAACAACTTTTGTTCTATGATTTAATACCAAACATAATACATTAAAAAAAAAACGCACACACTTTAAAAAAAATCTCATCTAGAGGATAGCCGTGGTCTGTGGTCAAACGGTGGTCTCGTAAAAAGTCATAGAACATAAGTTGTTGTTTATGATGTCAGTGATACAGTTCAGATTTTAGCCAATTTGCAATGGGTTTGAAAAGCATTTTTAGGAACAAATTTGATTTGTAATTTCACTGCAAATCGATCATAACTTTCTATGAATTTGGGGGTTAGGGTTTTACCAATAACCGTGTATATTGTGTGTTGGCAGGGTGGGTGGCAGCGAGTCGTACGCGCGCGACACGCCGCTGACGCGCGTGGGGCGGCTGCAGGCGCAGCTGGTGGGCGAGGGGCTGCGCCTGGCCGCGGTGCAAGTGCGCCACGTGTACGCCTCCGCCGCGCTGCGCTGCGTCGAGACCGCGCACGCATTCCTTGAAGGTTACCCATCATCATTTCACCCAAAAGACGTCCACTCTTGGACCTAGGCCTCCCCCATGGACCACACGTCTCTTTTACCATCCTAAACTTAGAGACATCTAGTGTGAAAAAGTAAAACTACGTACTAACATCGACATAGAACGAAGCGAGTAGTTTTGCTGTTCTCTGTTGCCTTCCCCAAGGTTTTCCACAAGGACCGGTCCTGTGCCACATGCATCCAGCGGTTTGTCGCGACCTTCACTAGGCCCGTGTCCAAGTCCCCTTCAGGTCGGCAACTTGTGAGCGATGCCTTTGATGCAAGGCTATTGTAACTGCTTAATATCAGTAGGGCCGTAAGCTTGTTTGCCGTCTTAGTTAAAAAAAATGCTCGTACATTTGAAACAGTGTTTTGTGAGCAATGTTCGAAACTTTAACGAATACGAAATATGGTTTCCTCATCCAGTCATGAGTGGAGAGACTAAGCGCACGCATCTTCGGTTAAAGCACTTCCAAAAACAGTCGCCTACTTATACTATCATTCGTATTGTTATGATGGAGTTGGAACGTGGGTATAGAATGTGTTTGGGCTAATTGTCCTAACAAGTAGCTATTTACTATTGACAGAGTTGGGCAAAATTTAATTGTAATTAATTAATTGCAAATTGCATGTGGTGTCACCATTAACAACTAATTGTGATTTGTTTGTCAATCGCATACAAATCACAATTAATTGATAATTGTGACCACATGCAATTTGCAATTAATAGTTCCAATTACATTTTGCCCATCTCTGACTATTGATTATATTATAGCATCTGCGTGTTGTTTCCAGGCTTGCAAGCGGACCCGTCGGTCAAGATCCGCGTGGACCCGGGACTGTTCGAGTACAAGATGTGGCACTTGGCGAAGGGCATGGCGCCGTTCATGACACCGATGGAACTCCACAAAGCTGGCTACAATGTCGACCTTACGTGAGTTCGTACGTCTAAACAAAAGTGCCACAATAAGTACCTCCCAAATCCTCCGATATGTGTTCTCTAAATTGATAACTTAATATTTTTCATCAAAGATCGTTAAGAACCTTTTCGCCGATCGATATTATATTTAAAACAGAACACTGTGTGAAAATGTATTCATCCTTTGAGTCTCCGTAGATGTCTGAGTCTAATCTTGGGGATGGTGTACCCATGCGAACTTGTTTTTCCTGCCGATATAAGATGTGTATTATTTTTATGTTTTACAGCTATAAACCCTACGTTGAAATAGATACAGTCACACCGGAGACCCTGGAAGATTTCTACAAAAGGGGCGAGAAAGTGATGCAATCGGCTGTCAAAGACACTGAACAGGAAGGTGGGTTGAGGTGCTGTTCAATAGGCTATAAATTATTAAGCTATAAATTAAATTGCACGGTCCTTTAACTCACAAACAATAAATGTACAAACAGACAGGGCCAATTTGCCAATCCAATTCTGTAGTTACTTATAGATGAAGAGCCGTAGAAGGGATTTCTGGATTTACTCGAGCGCGTCAGATTAATATAAAGGAGAATACCTTACATATTGATAATAACCTCCAACCAGTACGAGCCCTTAAATAGGGGCGTACGCTCAGGGGAACCAAAAAAAAATCGACCATCTGAAATACTCGAGCGCGCCAGATTAAGATAAGGGGGATTAATTACTAGCTAAGAAGTATCAATTTGCTAATTTGATCGTCAGTCTAAGAAATGGGAGCATCTGTAGGGTTCACTGAACACCCCCTCTGAAAATCTGACGTGCTTGAGTATTATTTTTTTCAATTTTTCATGTTGGAGCATGAAAATATATCTGACACACTTGAGTATTTACATGTCATTGTTTTTTTTTACAATTTGAAGACGCTTCCCCCACCGCTGTAAGTGGAAACATATAAGACCATTTATTCTTCCTATCATCTAATCTACCGAATCTAACAGGTTTCCGCGACGCTCGAGTAAATCCAGAGTAAGCATCATGGGCTCCACCACTTTAGTAATTTTATCAACTGTTTTCATTTCGAACGCGAGTCAAAGTAAAATAAATTGAATTTTCATAATTCAAATGCAGGTACAGAAGGTCGGTCCATGTGTATATTCGTTAATCATCCAAATTTACAGGTGGCAACATAATGTTCGTCGGACACGCGGCGACACTAGACATGATGGCTATCGCCATGAAGCGATACGATGAAAACAAAACCGACTACCCTCCGTATCAGATCAACAGCAACTTGCTGAGGGTGCCGTACTGCGCACTGGGAGCGGTCAGAGAAAAGCCCATGGAGGTGGTGTGCCCCCCCTGTCCGCCATCCATTAACTCCAGCTCGGGCCGGTTTGATTGGAGAATTCTATTAGATATGTGAAATTATCTCTAAAAGAATACTTAGTGTAATAATAGTCTAATGACAGTGATATTGGTCGCATTTGGTCGTTAGTTACGTCTAACGAGTATTTTTTACAGGAATAAAAGGTTTGCATTTTATTTTATTCTTTCTTTAAAATTATATGGCCCACCCAGATTAATAGGTATTTCGCCAATGTCAAGTGGAAAATAGCATAATTATTAATGTTTGTCACATTAATAATTATAGAAGACAAAAAAAGACAAGTATGTGGGCAACCACTTTGAAAATCATAATGCGAGGCCTTTTGTTATTTTATTGAATTTTCTATAACTAGAGTACCTATTGCTTTTAAAAATACATGCGGGCCATGGTTTGGGCAAATAGTATTATATATTTTTCCCCGTTACACCTTTGCGGGTAATAATTCAGTAATTTGCGGCCACAAAAAGCCTAAGACCGGGACGCGTGGAGCAAAAAAGGGGAGGCTGTTGCCTAGCAGAAAAATAATAGGCCATAAAAATCCCCCGTTTATAGTATTCTTACGGCCGAATATTCAAGGGCTTATAAATATTTAAGTCCCACTTAGCAGTTTGAGACGTCGTTAACTGTAATTTTTTGTATGGCGCGTCAAAGTTAAGCAGCTCTCAAATTTAATTCGCGTACGAGTATTCGGCCGTTAATGTCCTAAATATCACTGGCGTATTATTAAAATAAAATTGACTAACAACCAAATGTTAACAAGTAAATCATTTTGTTACTTATTTTAACGCAATATTCTTTATGCGTTTTTTAATTTTGCTACGTTATAGATTTTAATAGGTATTTTTCATCACTAAGAACACCATTTTTATTAGATTGTAAGATAAATTAATAGCAGCAGCATTAGGTGCTCGTTTTTGTTATAACATTCCTGTTGAATAGAAAACAATGGCTAATTAGTTGAGATTTCAGTTTTGAAGACTATCCTAACTTATATGTAAATCACCTATAATAACAGACTTGTAGGTACTTACATGCATCATGTAAATAAAAATGTGTACCTACCGTATTCTTATATTATCCTAGTCAGTGGTTAAAACTTCGCTAGTTGGTAACAATCCACTGTCAGCATTACGTTATATTGTAATCAAATTATGAGAGCACCCAGTCATGATATTCTGCTTTCTTATGGAGTACTTCAACGGTACCTGTCTAATTTAGTGAATGGTGTTTGCTTTGTATGCCTTATTAGACTGATTAGATGATATATTATGAACAGTACGCGCGCTAAAAGTTGATAGACCTGGAGTAAACGGCGTCGAGTCGCAATATATATTTTTCAAACGAAACATCTATTGAGACGCCGGTAAGTTCAGCAACTTGTAGCCCGCGAACTGTACATAGGATGAGTGTTGATTTTATATTTGTACCTATGACAATCAGTGAAATAAACGACTTGATAAAATTATACTTATTTATTTTTATTTACAATAGTATAAATGACATTCCTGATATTGCACAGCACAATTAATCACCGAAAATAACCAAATAAATATTACAAAACGTCATATTTATTTGGTGGATAAGTTATGTGACTATTCTGAACCAGTAACTTTGCCTATCCTAAAGAAAACCTGACGTTAGCCAGTGAGAGCTGCGCTCGCAATCATACCCGCTTGTATAGTTCTTGGGCGCCCTCGCAAGTTTCCATTATTTCAATGCAAGCTGGTATCAGCTCATATCGATGATCAGCGCGCGTCACTAGCTAAACTTATTTTATCCTTACCACCACAATGCTTTCGCAGTAAAAAAAATCGTATATGACTAGAACATTGGGGCACTCATCTTGATTTAAAAAAAAAATGCAAACATAATCACAAGCGAAATTAATTATAAAATGCTAACCATCACTGGAGAAAATAAATATAACACGATATTCAAGGCACACGTTTTTTTTTATAATAGTTTTCTTAGTTATTGGCACATAGTTTTTTTTTGGTACGACAGACTGGCAACGCGCGACCGCTTTGGAACATATTTTCAGTCTAAGGCTGCGTTTCCATTGAAGCGGAGCGGGGCGGAGCGGGGCGGAGAAGAGCAGTGAAAAGTGGCAACTGTTTCCATTGAAGCGGTGCGGTGCGGGGCGGAGCGGAGCGGGGCGGAGCGGGGCGGAGCTGGGCGGAGTGGAGCGGAGAAGAGCAGTGAAAAGTGGCAAATGTTTCCATTGAAGCGGTGCGGTGCGGGGCGGAGCGGAGCGGGGCGGAGCGGGGCGGAGCTGGGCGGAGTGGAGCGGAGAAGAGCAGTGAAAAGTGGCAAATGTTTTCATTGAAGTGGAGCGGGGCTGAGCGGGGTTGAGCGGGGTGGAGCGGAGCGGTGCTGGGCGGAGTGGAGCGGAGAAGAGCAGTGAAAAGTGGCAAATGTTTTCATTGAAGTGGAGCGGGGCGGAGCGGGGTTGAGCGGGGTGGAGCGGAGCGGTGCTGGGCGGAGTGGAGCGGAGAATAGCAGTGAGAAGTGGCAAATGTTTCCATTGAAGCGGAGCGGGGCGGATCGCGGCGAAGCGGAGCGGGGTGGAGCGGGGCAGCGTGTTCATATATTGTATTCGAAAGTCCGCTCAGCTCCGCTCAGCTCCGCTCAGCTCCGCTCAGCTCCGCTCAGCTCCGCTCTGCTCCGCTCTGGCCGCTCAGCTCCGCTCTGCTCATTTCCGCTCTGCTCCGCTCAGCTCCGCTCAGCTCCGCTCAGCTCCACTCAGCTCCGCTCAGCTCCGCTCTGCTCCGCTCTGCTCCGCTCTGCTCCGCTCTGCTCCGTTCAGCTCCGTTCAGCTCCGCTCAGCTCCGCACAGTTCCGCACAGCTCCGCTTCGTGCCCACCACTCGGCACCACAGCCTGCTCGACTCCGCTCTGTCCGGCTCGAGGCCGCGTGTTCATTTGTTTTATTCGAAAGTCCACTCATCTCCGCTCCGCCCAGCCCAGCTCCGCTCCGCTCCGCCCAGCCCCGCCCCGCCCCGCTCCGCCCAGCTCCGCTCCGCTTCGTGCCCACTACTCGGCACCACAGCCTGCTCGACTCCGCTCTGTCCGGCTCGGGGCCGCGTGTTCATTTGTTTTATTCGAAAGTCCACTCATCTCCGCTCCGCCCCGCTTACACTGTTTCCACTGATGCGGAGTGGAGATTTCGAGCACTGTGATTGGCCAATTCACGGTCCGCTCGGCCCCGCTCCGCCCCGCTCCGCTTCAATGGAAACGCAGCCTAATGGTGCGTTTCTACTGACGCGGAGCTGGGCGGACTGGACCGTGAATTGGCCAATCGCAGTGCTCGCAATCTCCACTCCGCTCTTGGCCCATCACAATTGGCCAATCGCATTCCGCCGCTCCGCTCCACTCCGCCCAGCTCCGCGTCAGTGAAAACGCACCCTTGGCACGGTCGCGCGTTGTCAACCGCCACCTCGATAACCAACCTTTTAAACTACTGCGAGATCAAGTTAACAACGGAGCAGTGCAATTAAAATCAGTGAAGGTACTCACTTGTTTTCCGTATTGGAATAATTCATTCGCTCCGATAAAACTTCTTCGACAATTTTCTGAATCATCAGTCTATCTTCGGCTTTTATATCTTCAGGTTTCGTTTTGTCGTCGTAAATTTTTCTATCTATTAATCTAACTATAACCTCCTCCACAATAGCGTCTATGTTGTTATTGGTACGGTTATCACTCATTTCTATTATATTTTCAAATGAACCTTCATCCTTCTTTTCTATTTGTTCATCTTTCGATTCAATAACGTCATCCGTTGCCGCCTTTTGTATTTCAGCAACAATTTCCAACTCTGGTATATCACCTCTACCGTCTTGCTGTTCTACTTCATCTCTAACTTCCGATATGGCATTATTTGAAAGCTCATCAGCGATATGTTTGTGTCGTTTCATTATTTCCTTAAGTTTCTCTTTTGCTGAAGCTACTACTTCTTTACGAGTTTCAGATTTGATTTTTTCTATGGCTTTCTTTTTTCGCTCTTGCCTCGAAGTTTTTAATTCATCGAATGCTTTTTTGGCTTTATTTAATTTTAGCTCTAATTCGTTTTCAGTGGTCAATGTCGGAGCCTCGTCCTGTTCCATAATGTTTTCTTGCGTAGTTATAGGAGTAACTTCAGGTACTTCACCTATCGGAATATCCTCTGTTTCGTCCATTTCCAAATCATTATGCACTTGTTGCACTGTATTTGTAGTTTCTTGTTGTTCTGGTTCTTTTTCCTCGTCATCATCCACATTGATGATGTCCTCTTTTGATACTTGCTCACTTTCGGACATTATTTGTGAGCTATCAATCGTTCGTATATTATGCCCCTGGGGATAGTCACGGAAATCTTTTCTTTCTAGAATGAAGATTGCTGGTTTTGTCTTGATTCTTACTGGGGGCATCAATTTATAGTTCATAGCTACTTGCGAAAATGACTCAATGCTGTCTAGAATTACGTGTGAATGAGTGAAAGCTTTCACATTGGACGAATATTTACTCTTGGCTTCGAGGAGGAGATGCGTGTACTCTAGTAACTGTTCAGACTCCAGGGATTCGTTCTTGCTATAGATCCATTTATTGTTAATTTGTGTGTACCTTGTCACACCAGTTTGTGCGGCTAAATTACAGATATGTACATGGACGAATGGTTCGTTTTTCAAAAGTTTATGAAACCTGGAAAATATACTGTAATAAGAAAATGTTTTATACATAACATGTAAGTATATGCAAATGTTTGATGGTGGAATACCTAGTTATCGCCACTCCGCCCGGATAGTTGGTCATGGCAACCAAAACGAATGCTAATGATATGACAATATTACCAAGTATTATAACAATTGTTCCCCAAAATAACAATTCAAAAATAGGAGCTTTCGTTCGTCTTATATATCTGAAAAGAGAAACAACTATAAGGATCAGTATGACGAGGTGTAGGGTCCTCCGCATTAAAACTTAATAGCTTTTAGAAGTACAACAAATGAAGACACTTCCAAGCTAAAGCCAGAGCTAACTTTTCTACTTTAACTAGAGAGGCGGGGTCTAGCGTGAGTCAGTCGTGTTTTTTTTATAGGACAGGTGGCAAACAAGCTTACGGCCCGCCTGATGTTAAGCAGTTACCGTAGCCTATAAATGCTTGCGATCCAAAGGCATTGCTCGCACGTTGTTGACCTAAAGGGGAGTAGAACGAAAGGAGGGGGAGTTAGGCTTCCGGCTCTCTCACTTATCGTACGAAACGCAGCTGTAATAGCTACTCTACATCTTCTGCGAGAGGGTGGTACTACCCCGGTCGAGCCAGCCCGTATATGAGCTACAGTTGATTGACTGCATCTTGGCTCTATCACCAATTTATTCTGTTGTTATATGTTACGGTATTTGAACAATACAGGGTGAAATCTAAATCGTGGGAAATATTTTAAAATATGACTCGACACATGATTCAGAATATTTTGGGAAAACAAATAAAAAAATCTATTGATAAAAAATATTGCTCGGGTAAGCAAATAAGCAAACCATTTAACTGTTATACCTTACTGGGGTAATAAATTTTTATCACTTGATTAGATGATTAATATTCCCTAAATATTCTGAATTCCCTAATGATTCTACACATGAATCACCGTTTAAAATATTGCCCACGATTTCGATTTCACCCAGTATAATAACTTACACATATGAACATGCAGCGGCAGACGCCATGTTGAGCAACGGGAACACATATACGATGAACCTCAGTTCCTTGTGCGGCAAGAACGAGTACAGCAGTATGTACACGAAGGCGGGCGCCGCGACTTGTACCATGCGCCTGTCTAAGTACACGCCGACGGGTATTAAAACCAGACTCGGTCCTAAGCCCCGAGGCAGAGCGGAGTAGAAGTACCAGAGGAATGGAGATGTCTGTGCTTTCATTCAGTTCATTACTTGTGATACTAATAGTCTATAGTTTTGGGTACGAGCCGTTTTAGTTTTAATCTAATTCAGTTTTAATTTAACTATATTTCTAACGTTATGCGTCCGTGAAATCGCCAAACAGACCCAATGGAAGACCAGCGCTGGTTCTTGCTAACTAGCACATGCTGAATTGGGTCCGTTTGCGGCGAGCATAATCGATATTTTTTTCTTATTTTTATATTTATTATTATTTTATATTGCTAGTCGCAATAACATGTTTCTTTCTTTCTAATAAGCGAAATATATGGGTTACTAAAATAAACTAAGGATTGCAAAAGTCCGAAGTTATAATTTTGCTACATATATGAAAGCTGATAAGTTGATGCCTAGTAAAGACAGACTATACTTAACTATCATAGTTTCCGAGTTATGGGCCTTTGAATATTTGTAACAACTTTTGTGTTGCAGCCTTATAACACATCAAATGGCGAAGAAACTATTGTAAACGACATGTAGGAGCAGCAGCAACTAATATTTATGAACTAGTTTGTCAAACTTTCCACAGTTCTTGATATAATACAAGTTTTTAAAAATGGAGGGCAATATATTTTTTTTAAATTATGAAATTTCAATAAAGATCTTATACCATTAAATTCTATTCCCAAAACTCATCCAAACCGCCAAGTATTATTTCGCACTTCTGAATGGTTACGTCAATGGTTACTACACGATCGGATTAACCACCCACAGAGATATGAGAACAAGAGAAGCGCTGCAACTCCCTCAATATTTTGGAGAGTTTGCGGAAAAGTTATCAGACAAAAAGGATACACCCCAATTTGAGCTTTTGTTCATAATGGTGTTGTACCAAAAGACCTCCGCCTCCGGCCACAGCAGCCGCCCCCAGAACACAGAGTCCACTACCACAGTGAGAGCCACCAATCCCACTCCCGCTGGTATAACTATCTTCAGTAGCCTGTAAATAATCAAATTTTACAAGAAATCATATTGCAAGATGGACTTACAGGTGAAGATTAATAAGGCTCCAACCAACTACCGCGTATAATACGGGGTGGCCTTTTCGAAAATCCAAAGTAAAAACTAATCTTATTTACATTTGAATTGGGCACATTTTCTAAAAAAAACAGCATTTATGCAAGGATGTCCAACACACTACCATATAAAAAATGCAAATACGTATTTAGCTGAAATACTTAAATCTCTTTTTATGTATAGTCCTGGGTGGCAGTTCCACATACCATAAGATGAACCGTCTATCTGTGTTTTCCTAAGCAATAGAAATAGTATAGGGAGCATTTTTCATTATACGCACGTGTGTTGAGTGCTTATTATATGTGGCACTCGGTTAGAGCCTACATCATTACCTACTTAGCTTATAATTACTAATAGTAACATATATATGATTGCAAAATATACAAGTGGTGGTCAGTATTGAATATAGCTGAAAAATTATGGAGTATAGAATGTTGGTTCTATTTAATCAACTGTACAAATAAGTTGTAACGAATATACTAATTTGAGGATATAGATGTTAATAACTTACGTTTTGATACCAATGTTCTTGAAGTACAGATCAATAATGAGGAATAAACCAAATAGCATGGCCAGCTCAGATCTAAATATAATAATGGATGCTCCTGCCGATATCAGGAATTGCTTGTGTTTGCCAGACAACCAACCTTCAAAGGCCAAGAGCACTGTAAATAAAATTATATATTAATACAGGTGTGTGAAAACCAAAAATGAATACCATTTTCCTACTATTGGTAAGAAAATTCCTACTGTTAGCACTAGCTGGTAAGACTACTGGGAACAGCCAAACTTTTTTAGCCTGTTCTATGCCTCTTTTCCACACCTCCTAATCTATATAATCATCTTTTAATTGGACCCTTGTGTTGCATAGACACCTTTTAAAATCAACAGGACTTTCAAACTGAGCCAAATACCTTTTCGGTACAGTTCGCTCTGACCCCTTTTTTTCTGTTTCCTCTGTCTATGTGTTGTGAGTGTGTCGAATAAATGTTGCTTTCTTTCTTTTCTTTCAAACAGTACATATTTTTACATAAAGAATTGAATATAATGTTATCTTTTACTGAAAACATATTGCGAGATAATTATACAGCAACGATGGCTCCTTATTCATCTGATCATTTTCCGTGAGACCTATGTCAAAGAAAAATGTTGCCAGTTCCCATGGAAAACAGTCAGATGAAGAATGGCCCCTATACACAATCCGTATTCATAAAAATAGTTTTATCTTTATCTTTATTGTTATTGATGTGTGCGACATACCTAACGGTAAAACCATGATGTTAGGTAATGGCCGGCTCATGTAGAACATGAAATGGTACTGTGTGACAGTGATAAGGGAGTACCACCAGGCATATGTGTTGCCAAACTGCTTCTGGAGGGCACTCCGCAGCCGGCTCCATGCTGCTATCACCGTTAATGCTAGTGTCAAACGAACTGAAACAAAACCGATGGATTCTATAGTCGGCGACAGGTCGAGATGACATTCGGGTTATGAGCTTTTTGCAGAATAAAATCCGAATCAAAATTACCAGGACCCGCAGTGCTACAGAATAATTTAATTTGATAATTTTGTGGGGGATTTTAATTGTTTATCGGGTCCTGTTAATTTTGATTCGGATTTTATTCTGCAAAAAGCTCATAAACCGAATGTCATCTCAACCTATCGCAAACTATACATAGTAAAATTCTATGAAAAAATAAAATAGCAAGACAAAACACTGGTGTCATTATAAAGTCTGTATGTACTATTTATAAATATTGGTTTAAGATATTTATTCTTATTACCATTAATTATGTTAGATAAATAAATAATAATAAATGTTGGCAGACATAATAAATAAAATTACCTACTTACTAAAGTTAACTAGATGATGACTAAATTGCTAATCAATGTTAATGATGCTATTAAAATATTTCAGATAAGTCTGAAGAGATTTACACGATTTATTTTCATCATACTGACCTACATACTGCATCCAGAATTTGTTTATCCCGGTGATATGGAACAAGCCAACGACAGGCGCGGACAGTGCCGATATTACCAGCGGACCGACAAACGTGCGCGGCACAACCCCCGGGAACTCATTATGATCGTACTGCAAAAAAGTTACCAATGTATGCCTATAGTACGGAGGAATCCAAAATTAGATCTCATAGATACCTGTGATAGGTTATGTCGATGATACAAAATATCGTGAGTGGCTTGAATATTAAAACTTTCCTCTACTTTTGTGAATGGGCATAGCAATACATGTAAGCTAGCAACAATATAAAGTAATTGGACCATTTCTTTTAATAATTATAACTACAATAAATGAATAAACTACCAATCAACCCATAGTTAAATTTTCACTGACGATAAAATGTCAAATGTCAATGTCATACAAGTAAAACATCATGATGACAATGACACTTGACTTTTTTGCAGTACTTATTGTCGATGGCTAGAGCTGCGTTCCATTCACCGTAATTTTTGTTATTTTCGTCCACAAAAAGTGTTAAAAACGTGTCAGTTACGTCCGCAGTGTGGTTTTTTCCTGCTGGTCTAATCAAAATTTGAATGATACAGATAATTAGTGCTCCATCTCGTGTAAATGTGCCGAAATTTTTAAATTTGTGCCTATAGCCGTTTTGGAGTTATTCACGAATATATGATCTTGCTGGCGTAACGTTACCGCAGCAGTGTGGTTTTTTCCTGCTGGTCCAATCAAAATTTGAATGATACAGATAATTAGTGCTCCATGTCGTGTAAATGTGCCGAAAATTTTAAATTTGTGCCCCCTAAGGTTTCAGAGTTATTTCAAATCTTGCTGGCGTAACGTTTTGCGAATTCCTGTATCTCAAAAACTGTTTGGCACACAATCATGATTTTTCGTACACACATTAGTGTTAATTTGTGCCCATTTGTGACAGTTTCATATTTCAATAAATCAGAAAGGTTCGGGTGTTATAATATTTTTCCTAAAAAAACTAAAATAGCTCC
The DNA here is from genome assembly GCA_947859195.1 of Drymonia ruficornis. Lineage (NCBI taxonomy): Eukaryota > Metazoa > Arthropoda > Insecta > Lepidoptera > Notodontidae > Drymonia > Drymonia ruficornis. The sequence goes on from OX401923.1 coordinate 7,186,747, forward strand.
TAGCTCTTAAACTGGGAAACCTAGAAACCAAATGTTAGTGCTAGCTTGTATTTCTTATGGATCCTAAGCATTTCTATAATGATCGTAAGCCTACTCCATGGAATTTACGATTTATTACGATTTTATTGCCATCTCGCGGTGAAATTATTTAAACCCTAAATACACGAGTTTCGTATGTTCCGATTACTTTTATTAATATACAAAAATTAGTGCCCTACTTCAAATATACGTGTACGAAATATCAGCTCTGTAAACCTTATAATTAAAATATTATTAATAAATAACCATCACGAAGCGCTTTCGGTGGTTAACTGACGGAATTGGAATGTATAGAAACAAGCGAACGCTCCGTACTTCAAGCCATCCTATTTCAATTGACAGCGTTGTAATGAGTGCAGACGCGTACATAATACTTTGGAGTGTATTTATAAACTATTAAATAAGGTAAATAAATGTATAATCACAGGGTATGCTGAATTTAAATATGTAGGTACCTTCCTTAATATTCCTTTTATGTTTCGTGTAGCTAAATGAGCTTTAACTAATAACACACAGCAACAGTAAAAGTATCTTCTTTTATATATTTCTAGAGATAAAAAATCGACGCTTATAAACAGCAATACGACTTTGAAAAATAATATCCATTCTTTAAATCGAAATCATTCACCATCATCGAAATATGAAACGAATGAACACTTATAAATATTAGTATTTTCAACAATTATAAACAAACAAAACATTACTTCATTGACACAACATCAAAATATAAAAATAATGTAGGTACTTACATTAAACAAAAAAAATATCTTGATATTAGAAATAATAAAAAAACTTATGGTAGTAGCACAGTACAAACAGTGAGCGGACGAAGGGGTCTAGACAGGGGGCAAGGGTAGGAAGTCGAGTTTAACCATTACAAAGAAAATATAAAAATAAATATTACTCATTCACTTTTCTACAGAACTGTTAGCACACAGCCAATTTATTGTATACATTTAAGATGGTAGGCGCTATTTATCGGGCGGCCGCATTTTTCAAATCATTTTATTTGGTCGGTTAACCATTGAAAGTTTGTCATGGTGTTTTTTATTAATTATTTTATAATTTTATAATTATAAGGTTTACAGAGCTGATATTTCGTACACTTATATTTGGAGTAGGGCACTAATTTTTGTATATTAATAAAAGTAATCGGAACATACGAAACTCGTGTATTTAGGGTTTAAATAATTTCACCGCGAGATAGCAATAAAATCATAATAAATCGTAAATTCCTTGGAGTAGGCTTACGATCATTATAGAAATGCTTAGGATCAATAAGAAATACAAGCTAGCACTAACATTTGGTTTCTAGGTTTCCCAGTTTAAGAGCTAGGAGCTATTTTAGTTTTTTTAGGAAAAATATTATAACACCCGAACCTTTCTGATTTATTGAAATATGAAACTGTCACAAATGGGCACAAATTAACACTAATGTGTGTACGAAAAATCATGATTGTGTGCCAAACAGTTTTTGAGATACAGGAATTCGCAAAACGTTACGCCAGCAAGATTTGAAATAACTCTGAAACCTTAGGGGGCACAAATTTAAAATTTTCGGCACATTTACACGACATGGAGCACTAATTATCTGTATCATTCAAATTTTGATTAGACCAGCAGGAAAAAACCACACTGCTGCGGTAACGTTACGCCAGCAAGATCATATATTCGTGAATAACTCCAAAACGGCTATAGGCACAAATTTAAAATTTTCGGCACATTTACACGAGATGGAGCACTAATTATCTGTATCATTCAAATTTTGATTAGACCAGCAGGAAAAAACCACACTGCGGACGTAACTCACTCGTTAAAAACGATAATAATGATCACTTTCAGTACAAGTTGGAGCGAGTGGAACGTGATTTGTGGACAAAAATAACGAAAATAACAAAATTAACAGTGAATGGAACGCACCATAGGGCTAACCGATGCTGGCCTGTTTAGACTAATGCCAAAACATGCTTTTTAACAGCTGTAATAAAATAGTTGATTAATCGACTACTATTTGAATAATAAAACGTAGTACGCTAAAAACTCAATTTTCAGGAACCCGAGATTTTAAAACATAGGGTTGTATTTGTTTAGTTATTATATTGTATAATATCATTATTGATTAATATTTATAAGAAAAGCTCAATATTTAAATTATTTCCTTATTTTTCGATTACAATTCGTTCAATAACAAAACGTATTTTTGACAATAATCGTCAACAATGGTGGAACGGATTCCGTGACATTATATGGCAGTGTTCGTTTTCTGATACGAAAAATATCAATAATGATCAGTAATTCACATGAAATAACCTTTGCAATTACATTGCAATAATATTTCGCTCCATCTTGACACAAAACAATAAGAATGTGTGATGTTTGTTCGGAGTTTTCACAGCTTTTGTTAAATTGTAAGTTCATTGTTTCGAAATTCAGCAACCCATTCGCCTGATCCTATATTATTTTGTATAAAAAGGGCAAATGGGTTGTTTAATAACACAAACGCTTTAGTTTCGATGAATATGGGATGTCATGATGTTGCACTTTTGTGTTTTTAGGTGAAGCCAGACTAACTGACGATGTATCGCAGTACCCAACAATAAGCCAATCTGAACTGGAAATTGTACTGAACTATATTCTCTCATGGCCTCAGAGGTAAATATTTGACCATGCATACCCTTCAAAACATCCCTTCAGCTGTTTAGTGCATAAAAGTTAATAATATCAAGGACTGATATCATTGGTTTAATTTTTAAGTCGAACAAAACTAATACAATGTGTATGGAACACTGTAGTTAGATATTTTTGTTATAAAATCTGATAGGCAAAATATTATTTTGGTGATGGCAATAATAATTTTGAGGGTTTTACAATATTTTGTATTAATGTTCCACTTATTTTAGACAATGCATGTGCTGCTATCGAGATGTGAAGAATTTCGAAAGATTCTACCTTGTGGTGCAGAGTATACTCTGCTTATCCGTGTGCCAACTGAAACAGCTAAAGGATGAACTAATAGAAGCAGCTAAAACACCTCCGGATGATGAAGAAGACAAATCTAAATCTGAAGATCCTAGTCCATCCAAAGATGAAGAAAAGGCAGATGAAGAGAAGGAAACAACCCCTCAATCAGATAAACCTGAGCCAATGTCTGATTCCACTGAAGAGTCAAAACCAGCTGATAAGCCTACAACATCAAATGAGGATACTGAAATATGGTCAATGCAACAAAAAGAAAAGCTCATGCATATTGTTTCAAAAGTGTTTCTGCTCAACTTTCCCTTGTACCTAGCCTGTAAAAACTCTGCACTGAGCCGGCTAGATGACCTCTCTGCTCAAGAAATATCCAACTTAAGCTCATACTGTGACCTACATGATACAGAGATACCGGCATACTTGCTCCGCAATGTTAGTCTGTTCTGCAAACTGGGAGGTGTGTGTGCAATGACATCTGTGTTTGAGCATGCAACACCAAGCAGCTTGCCATTGTCAATGGCTCATGCTATAGTGGCAGCAGTTGGGAATCTCAAGCTCTGGCTGAACTTCAGAGCAGTGGCTCAACTCTTTATGCCGTTGAGGAGCACAATATTAAAGTACATGTGTAGCTTAGAGGATAAGGATCTAAGAGTACCCGCAGTCAAGTCTATGGCAGGTGAGTTTATGCATTACTTATGATCAGGGTTGTTCCGAAAAAATCACCTTGTTTTAAACACCGTGTTTAAAACATGTTTTAAACACGGTGATTTATTCCTTCTGATTTAAATCAATGTTTTAAACAATGATTTAAACACATTTTAATCAGTTTTCATTTTAAATTTCCTGTTTTTTTGCAACTCTGCTTATGATAAATGATTTCCAAAAAAATACATATTTATAATGTTTATTCAGTGAAAAGGAGTATCAACCTCTTTCCTCTCCTTCTACCAGATCTATCTGGAATTTGTTACATCATGATTAAATGTAGGTCAGAAGAAACCCCCTTCAATATATCAAAGAAGCTGCATCTTAGATACAGGCTACAGAGTACTGTGCACTCACCATTCCTCTGTAGCTGTAAAGGACATCTGCAGCCATTTCGAAAAATATTTAAATATGTTGAGTTACAGTTTATTTTACAAAATTCAACAGATTTCATGTGGGGGGCAGCGAAGGAGCCGCTCGACGCGCCGCTAGCGTTTGACGGTGACGGACTCGCCTTAGCGTTCAAGTACTTCAACAGCAGCACTCTGACGATGCGGCTGGCGGGCGTGGCGCAGATAAACGCGCATATCGCCGCGCACAACGAGCTGTGCGCGGGCGAGCCCGCCGCGGAAGCGGAGGTGGCCGGCCAGCGGCTCGGAATATGGCTGTCCTATAATAACATCATTGAACATCTTTTTGGGCCTAACTTGCATGTGGAGGCAAGTACATTTTTAAATCATTGTATTATCTTGCAGGTTCTTTATAGGCATCTGGGGCTTCTTACATTGGACTGGTTACAGTCAGAAGTCATCACCAAAAATTAGGATATTTTAGCTAACAGCTCTGGCTTTCTGTCACTTTTCGTACTTATATATTAATGTTTCATCTTCATTTCTTGTCCTATAACAATATTTGGCTATGGTTATTGCATTAGACATGGTTGCATTCAAATCCCTCCTGGTTTTACTGTCTCCCATACATGAATCAATGTCTCCCACAGGTGATCAAGCAATCTCACATGATCCTCAAGTTCCTGGCAGTGGAGGGCCGCGTGGGCCCGGACCACATAGACCTGGTGTGGGCGGCTGCGCAGCTCAAGCACTGCGGCCGGCAGGTGTACGACCTGCTGCCCGGGTTCATCAGGGCGCTGGCTCCTAAGCCCTGCGCACATCTCTACAGCCTGCTGTGCGCGTTGCCGCCTAAGGAACATACGGAACAGGTAACCTACATTATGCAGTATGTCGCGCAACTAAACCAAGCGGCATATTTTTTACCATTATCAAGACTGTGCCAGATGAGTGAACTAACGAGTACAGGGCATTTTTTTGATGATTGAAAGTATAGAAATTTTTATTTGATCTTAGTATTTATCCGCACCCGACTACGTGGATTTTGAGGGGTAGTAGATAACATAGATTTCAAAACATAACTTATTGCTGTAGTTACCATATTTTTTTTAAATCTCTTTTACAACGGTCAAAATATAACAGAGTGGCGGGGAATTAATAACAATTTAAATTTCACTTTACCTTTTTTGACATACGGCTGAAATTCGTATAACGAGATAAAATCACACTGCTCAATCACGCGGCTCAAAGCGGTGCGATGCGCAGTCGAGAGGCAGTGTATCAATGTGAATCAAATTGACTTTCAATTTGTTATTGAGTTGGCTTAGTAGTTTGCTACTATATTAAATAATAATAATCTATGTAAAAAAGACAAGCACGCTAAGTTTCTTGCCGGATCTTCTCAGTCGAGGTCGCGTTTCCGATCTGGAGGTAGAATTAAGTAAAGAACGTAAAAATGGTAATTTGTAAGTTGCCCCCGTAGGCCTAAACGACAAAGTATTTGAATTGAATGATGCTGAGGGTGTGTGTGTGTCCGGCAGAGCCTGTACCTGGCGTCGGCGCTGATGCGCGCGCTGTGGTCGCGCGGGTGCGCGGGCGGCGCGGGCACGCCGCCGCCGGCCGACGAGCCGCCGCTGCGGCCGCCGCAGCCCTCCTGCAAGCCGCACCACAACTCCTCCTCCGAGGCCAGCGTCAGCATGGACCAGACCAACTCCGACGACGACCCGGTCACTATTCTGTCTACATTTTTTATCATATGCTATAAAATTACATGGTTCATGAGAACCCATTAAGTTTTGTCTTTCCTCTGATATTCCTAACTTGGTACATACGCCAACTGTTCTGTGAAGCAGATGGTTGGGTTGTCTGGCTGTCACTACCCAGAATAATTATCTTTGCGCATCCAGAATGGAGGGGAGTGGAGTAAGGGGAGGCAGGCCTTTTTTTTTATTGGACTGCGGTGGCGAAAAAGCGTATGTCCCACCTGATGTTAAGCAGTTACCTTAGCCTATAGATGCTTACAATACCAAAGGCATTGCTCGCACATTGCCGACCTGAAGGGGAGTGGGATGGAGGGAGGGGGAGGGGGGGTGGGCTTACGGCTCTTGACCTAGCAACGGACACAACGTTAATAATAATAAGGCACCAGCACACCCATGGGAGATTTTAGCAGCAGCAAAGTGGACAGGCTAAAACATATTAATTTCTGAGTTTATTTCAACGCTTACAGTGTGAACAATTTTCTGCCAGTCAAATATATTTCATTCTTTACTACCGTAGTGCGAGGAGCTGAGCACATCAGGAGAAGAGGCGGGACCTACTCCGCGCAAACAGAGTAAACACCAACGAGAATTAACCGGTAAGCTTGTTTCATTTAGCAACCATTCACCAGTTATGAGACAAACACTATAATTCGTACGTTTTCAGCTGAACAAGAGGCGTGGCTGCGTGAAGGAGAAGAACCGTCGAAGAAAGAGTGTCCCACACTCAAATCTTGCCAAAAGTGAGTAATTATTTATAGTTTTAATCAAAACAATTTCTGTGAAAGGCGATATCCTGTATTCGCCTTTTACCGAATAAAATTTTCAAGCGGACTTGCATGGCCAAATCCTAAACTATGTGGAATAGCGAAAAGTACTCAAAGAAGTGTCGGGCCGGATTTTGATGAAAACTAAAACTACATCATTGGATTTTCGAAAAATCAATATTTCTAGCAAGAAATCGAACCAGTTGATTTTGAAAAATTCAAACTGTTTATTACACCTTTCGATAGTGTCGCTAAGAATGAAATTCTGGGAAGTACTGACTGATATGGCAAACTTAAACTTCTCTTCTACTCTTTCATAGTCCACATTTTGTCCAAATTATCACGCCATCATCGCCTTTATCTGCCAGTATCTTAATCATGTAATGTCATCTATATAATGACTATGACGTGACGTTGTTAATGAGGCTCTGTGTGCAGACGCAAGCCGCGCGCGGGCAGCAGCGGCAGCGCCAGCAGCGGCGCGGAGGAGTTGCTGCGCCCGCGCAAGAAGAAACTCTACAAGAAGCGCCACAAGCCGCCCAAGCCGAGACACTTTCGTAAGTCATAAATATCCATACCTAATTGATTCTGTTTTCTATTCTGGTACCCTCACCTCCCCTCACCCCTCTTGGTCAAAAACATACTCAAATAGGTATTAACCGAGGTCCATTGAGCTTTGTACTGTGAGAGAGAGAGAGATAATCATATAGCCGAGCATTTTTGACTGCTTGACAACGCCTTGTCAATATATGAAGAGATGAAAGCATATACAGGATGAAATTTTCAAGTGGCCGTGCATGGCCAAAACCGAAACTATTGGTCTAAGATACACTGAAGAGCGACCTTCACCCATCGACTTACCGGATCAACCCTAGATTTTATCAAATAAAATATGTGTCTGAACATTTACCAATAGGGTTGCCATAAAGAATATGCTCAATTATAAAAACTTAAAAAAAAAGCAAAAAGCTAAAAGCTTCTCTGTCATACGTTTTTGCTTGCTCCGATTTTTTAATTTCAAAGCCCGGCTACCGTTATTCTTGACTGGATTTTCGCAAGCAACACTATACACTGTATACGCAATAAAATTGCCTTCATTTTTATATAATTTTCATCTGGCAAGCAAGTCGGTGAAAATTGTTAAAAAAAAATATGGTTCTTGAAATTTTAATTAATCATATCCATGAGCATATTTTTTACAGCAACCCTATTGGTATACGTTCAGAAACATATTTTATTTGATAAAATCTAGGGTTGATCCGGTAAGTCGATGGGTGAAGGTCGTCCTTAAGCGTATCTCGTACTATATGAGGAATAGCGAAAAGTACTCAAAGGAACTAAAACCATGTATGTGTGAGTGAGTGAGTGAGTGTGTGTGTGTGTTGAGTCTTTGGCATGTTTTTTCATTCACATAGTTTATTACTAACAGTGTTAAAAAAAGGTAATTAATTAAGATAATGGACGCCAATTGTATTGTTCAGCTACACAACTGAAGACCGCCGACCTGGCGGAGTCCGTGTCGGAGGTGGAGGAGGAGTCCTCCGGCAGCGACACCGCTCACTGCCAGCTGCTGTGCGACAACGTCGACGCTAGGTATTTTATGACCAACTAGGATTTAGGACTAGATGGATTTTAAAGGAACAAGTTTTGATTGATTTTTCGCCTTCGGCGGCAACCACATTTCGTAACCAGTTGCGATAAAGGTAATAACTATTCTGTTTCGGCAATTGTTTGCTACTTTTTTTATTCACATATAAGGTAAAAGTCAAATTTAATTTACAGTAATTAAATAAATAAATATCGCCAGACTTACACACCAACTGTATGTTCCGAAACTAAGCATTGCTTGTATTATGGCTACCGTACAATGAACTGGGGGCGATACCAGTATCACCCAGACAAGAGAAAATTACGAAAAGGCCGTTTCCGAAATTTGCCTCTGGTGGGAATCGGAATCGCAACCAACCAACTCTGCCGTGAGCTGAACAGCCTACGCTCGGATCATTGCGCCAAATGGTCGTGATCACATTAACCGGGCCCTAAGTCGCTTAGCCATGGTGGCGCCACTGTGGCGTTTTGCTATAGTGAACAACCTTTTGATTGGTCTGTTGATTCTGACCGGCCAATCAGAAGCCGACCAACCGGTCGGCCAACCAATCAGAGGGTCGATCACTATAGCAGCTCAATGGCAATGGCTAAGCGACTTAGAGCCCCGGTATGTTGTAAATTGAAAGAGTTGAGTGTCCGGGGTCGTTACGTGTGGTTGTAATGTGGGTAAAGCAGGCGGCTGATGGAGCTGCGTCTGATGGAGAGCTACAAGCGGCGCGGGGAGGGTGCGGGTGTGGGTGCGGGGGAGGAGGAGGAGGGCAGCGCTTCCTCCGCGCTGTCGCCGCACTCGCACCCGCACCTCGCCGACCTGGACGAGGACGACTCCGCCTGCGAGGAGGAGCTGGCCCGTCTCGCCGCGCAGGTAACCAGCTGGAACTATGCCTATATACTTCCTCCAGCTACGTTAAATCGATTATACGAGATCATCCCCATTTTTTTAGATCCTAAGACCTATTGTCGTCGACGACTGACGGCGAAAGATAAGCAGAGAGAGGCACTCATCGACTATAACTACTACTACACTGTACTTACATTCTTGATGCGTTCTACTATTATTAGCACACTACGTTCTTGATGCGTACCGCTAACGAGTGGAATTCGCTGCCACCTTCCGTGGTCTCTTCAAATCAAGATTTTCGGTCTCATCGTCACTTTCCATCGGGTATGAATGGTAAAGATGATGATGATGGTACTCCTCGGCTATTGTCTTGTCTACTATCGTTTGATTGAACTTTACTTTAGGCACGGGAGACGTGGATAATATTTTCCATTTGCACCAAGGAGGCGTGGTAAAGAGTGTATGTGATATCGTTGTGTGGGTGTGCAGGCGCAGTGCTTGACGGAGTACCAGGGCGCGGCGGCGGCGGCGGGGGCGGGCGCGGGGGCGGGGGCGGCGGCGGGGGCGGAGCGCAAGCGCGCGCGCGCCGCGTCGTGCGCGCTGCCGTGCGACGTGGACGACGTGTGCCGCCCCGGGAACACGCTGCTCTGGGACCTGCTGCAGGACGGGAACATTGTGAGTTGTATGAACACTCACCACCAACACCATATACCACACAATACATCTATTATTATTATTTTTATACTTTTTGGAAAGCTAAACATATACAATAGAAGAAAGAGAACAAGGAGTGAGGCATAGCAGAAAGATGGGTAGAATGAAGTTAACAGGTTGACATAGACAGATAAAGCATAACAAGAAAACAGTAGGGGTCGAGTAAATTAGCAAATGCCAGTAAAAACAAATGAGATACAAGTTACATAAAAAGATAATACACGTGATAGACAAGCAAGACTATAGAAACAGTACATCACACTTCAAAGAGAACATTACTTAGGGTCTTTTTAAGACTAGCAATGTCAACTTTACGGAACAAAGTGTTAACTGCAGGGTTGTCACGAAAAAATCATCTTGTTTTAAACACCGTGTTTAAAACATGTTTTAAACATTTAAAAACAATGATTTTTTGTCCTACTGTTTTAAATCAATGTTTTAAACAATGATTTTAACACGTTTTAAACAGTTTCCATTTTTAATTTTCTGTTTCTTTGCAACTCTGGTTAAATGTACGCCAGACTCTAATCAGGTACACGGGAACTATTTATAGAAGAATTGAATGATGTAATGATATTAATGTGTTGCTCAGGAACAACTGGGCGAGGGTTTGGCGCTGGAGGCGGAGAAGGCTCTCTGCGCGCTGCTGTGTTTCAGCACGGACAAGTTTATACGCATCAAGTTCATTGAAGGGTGTCTCGACAATCTCGCTAACCACAGGTAACCTTCGACCAAATTTAACCCGTGGAATGTTGCAGCACAAAAATCTATAGATCTTCTTTTGTTTTTATGCCCATGCGTATGCGCCCGTGACACGCGGTCGGAGCATTGGCACAGTAATTAAGTCGTACAGGCTGGTTTCAGCTTGAATGTTGGTTTTGTTCATGTTTGTTTTATTAATGTTTATTTGGTTCCTCAGGTCTGTTGCGGTCTCGCTCCGATTGCTGCCAAAGTTGTTCTCCTCATTTCAACAACTCCGCGGTATGGATATGCATCAGGTAATTGCATGTCGTACTATTAAAACGGTCTCATAAAAGAATGTTAAAACATCCATAACACACAAGTTTTCAATATAAAAACATACATCGAGATTCAGAATACCTATCTACAGGTGCTCTCCCTGAACAGCTCTCAAAATACCAATGTTTATAATTTGGTATAATTTTTACTTTTTTTATAGCACAGGTGGAAAACAAGTGTACGGCCCACCTGGTGTTAAGCAGTCAATGTAGCTTATAGATGCATTCAATACCAAAGGCATTACTCACACGTTGCCGACCTGAAGGGCCGCCACATACATACCTATAACAAATATCGAATCGGGATTCCGCAAGCTTATCACACACATACGTTTATTTCCGTTTGAAATAATTCCTGACGCACAGGCTACCATTCGGAATTCCGAAACGGAAAAATTCCGTACGTATGTGATACCCATACATTTGGATGGATTTACTGCGTTCGGAATCCTGATTCGATATTCCGAAACGGAATTCCGTATGTGGCGACCCGAAGGGGAGTGGGATGGAGTGAGGGAGGGGGAGGGGTGGGCTTCCGGCTCTCACTCAGGGTACAAAACACAGCTGTAACAGCTGGTAATGTCATGTTGTCATGTTGTGTGGTGTGGTGTGGTATAGGTGGTGATGTGGGCGGAGCGCGAGCGCGGCATGATGCGGCTGTTCCTGGCGGACCTGCGGCACTACACGGCGCAGCCGCGCGGCGCCGCCGACCACGCGCACTACGCGCACATCACCGAGCTCACCGTGCGCTTGCACTTCCTCACCGCCATCTTCTCGCCCGTCGGATCGCCGCAGCACTTCAGGTTAGATTTCTACATCTAGTAACCACCGAGTGGTCTAATGACAGCTGTATGCTCTGGTGACAACCACGTGGCCCGGTGGTGACCGCGTGGTCCAGTACCAACCGAGGGATTTAGTGATGATTATATGGGCTGGGAACGATCGCGTAGTGTGGTAATAACCATAGAGAACTTAGACAGAAGAGATGTTTTTAGTAGATTTATCTATGAAACAACGCGTAGAAATTTGCGCGGGATGGCGCTGACTGTGGTGGGGGTTAAGAAATGGGTTGGCATCTAATAAGATACCGCCCACCCGATTATTTCTATCTACCGGTCAATAACAGAACTACTCGCTTCGTTTTATGTCGATGTTAGTACGTAGTTTAACTTCTTGCACTAGATGCCACTAAGTGTAGGATGGTAAAAGGGACGTACAAAGGGTCGCCATCTGGTGTCGATATATAATTATATTTGGGATGCGAACGATTGCAAGACGTCTGCACTGGACGAACGCCGACAGCACACTGACTTAAGCCATGCCTACTGTGATGACGTCACGGGCCTAATGGAGTCTTCGGGCCCGGATGCTTAGACCCAGTCCTCTTAGTATTAGGTCCATGAGTAATAACTAAGTGGTTTAGTGATGACGGTCTGATCAAGATCGCGTGATCTGGTAATAACAGAGTATTTAATGACGACTGTATGAGTTGGTTACGATTGCGTGGTCTGGTGAAGATCGCCTGCACCAGTGACGACTACACGGTCTGATAATGACTGTCTGTTCCAGGTTAACAGTGGAACAAGTGGAGGAGCTGTGGCAGTGCCTGGTGGTGCGCGGCAGCAGCGAGTGCGCGGACTGCCTGTACTCGTGGCTGCTCTCGCACACCAAGTCGCCGGACCAGCACGCGCTCGGCATTGATGCGTTGCGGTTTCTATACGTTGAGAAGATGCCCACTCTAGACCCTGAGGTAAGTCTGTGTATCATTATACTGGCTACACCTGATACTTGTGTAATGCAAATAGACTATTCTGATGGTTAAATGAGTCAGATAAATTATGTTTTTTTATGTGACTATGTTAGCAATTAAGCGTACGACCCGCCTGATGTTAAGCAGTTACCGTAGCTTATATATGCTTTCAATACCAAAGGCATCGCTCGCACGTTGCCGATCTGAAGGGGAGTGGGTCAGAGCGAGGGGAATGGGGATGGGCTTCCGGCTCTCTCACTCATCCTACGAAACGCAGCTGTAATAGCTACTTTACGCAGATTTAGTTTTCGTCATCATTATTATCTCTGCAATTTTTTTATTATTTTGGGGTGCGTACAGCTAGCAAAACGGGTTTAATAATAGCACAAGCCTCAACCTAATGCCGCTAGAAACGTGTAACATATTCATTGATATCGAAATTTATTTTATTCTTTCAACATTTTGATTTAATGCTGTGTTGGTATTGAGTGTGTTGTGTGTTGGGCTTGACCCACCACCAACCTTACGGTTATACTACGGACCGCAGAAATCGCGGGAGATGCGTGTGCATGTCTTCGTCCCTACAAATTCTCTCAAATCCTGTGTCCCTTATGCAACTGCGGTGTGTGTTGTGCAGTCGATAAGCGTGATGGGTCTGAGCCTGTACCAGCAGCTGTGCAACCTGGCGCGCATGGCGCTGGGCACGGGCGACTCGCGCGACGCCGCGCACCCGCACACGCTCGCCATCGACCACCTCTGGAAGATCGCGCTCCGGGCCAACAGCACAGGTACATTGTCACCCACTTTGGGGGCGTCCATAGATTACGTGAAGTCATTTTTGAGATTTTTCGACCCCCCCCCTTGGTGAAATATCGTGAGATTTTGCTCGACCCCCTCCCTGCCCCTCTAATCTCACGTGAGGTTATCCAAAAGCCATATACTACTGGAGAAACATGTTCTACTTAATATAACCCAGTTTTCTCGCAATTTTACAGTTTCTTGCGGTAAAAATAAATTACGTGAGATTTGCTAGGAGCCGAGCCAAATCTCACATGGGGGAGAGGGGGGGGGCCCTCTCCCCCATGTGAGATTTGGCTCGGCTGCTAGCAAACCTAGATAAATAAATTAACCATTATTTTTTATTGTCACTGAAACGTTCATTAGCACCACAACGAAATATACTATCTAAATAAACAATCACTTCATACAGTACTATGTTAGAAATAATATACATAACAAATACGAGCATTATAATATGTCCGTACATTACAGACGTATCGATGGGCGCCATACAGTACCTGAACAGTTATTACATGGGCCAGCAGTTACAGCAAGAGGATGATTTCGTAGCGAAATGCATGTTCCATCTCTCTTCCGCCGCCGAGAGGCTCATAACGAAGAAACAGGACGGCGAAGGGCCGTCAACGCAGATAGCTTGCGAGGACGTCAAGGAGCCGGAGAAAGTGCCCGACAAACTGAACATTTACGAGCACATGACGGAGGAGGCCGCGCTGCAGTGCATACAGCGGGCGCTGCTGCTTTTGAAAACACACTTGGACACGTTCAAGCGGAGGTACGTGCTGCTCTATGTAACGTTTTTTTACAGCTGACATTTCTTACAGTGACGGAAATAGTGTTCAAAATTTCATCGTTTTGCACATCATATCCATAACCGAGTCGACGAGTTGGCGTAACGTGTCGGCCTTCCCTTAGTCCTATTAAGGCAACGAAGCGAGACAGATGTCGTCGCCGAATGCACGCCGGAGATAGTTAGGGTCTACATACATACAGTCGAGCTGCAGCCGAACTGCAAGATCGTTAAAAAATTGGAATTTTGGTGCATTGGATGTAATTATTGATCTTATTTTTACTCCTTTAATTAATTTGGTTAGCTATATCAACATGGAAGATATTCTTTTTATATTTTTGAAAGACGTTAGAATTTTATAAGTTATAGAAACATAAAATAACCGAGTAGTCGTTCCGGACATTCGAGAGAGTTAAAAAACAACCGACAACTTCGAAGCCCAGTTAGTACCGCATGCGGACCGCGCAGTCAGTTGGCAGTTTAGGTGCATCGTGGCCAAACCGAGATTAAATTTGCCTTCGTTTGGCCAAGTTGGCCCAACGTATTGCATGCACGTGGTGTGTGTGTAGGTACGCGTACCACCTGCGTCGCTGGGCGCTGGCGGAGTCGGGCGCGTGGGAGGGGTGGGCGGGCGGCGCGGGCGCGGGCGCGGGCGGCGGCGTGCGCGTCACGCTGCAGCCGGCCGGCGCCGGCCCGCGCGCCTGCCTCGCGCTGCACCACTCCGACCTCGTCGCGCATCTGCGCGCGCACGTGCACGTCTGGTGGGAGAAACAGGTACCAACTCACCACATCATAACACACCAATAACAACCCGCCACTTCCTCATGAAGTTGGTTAATTTGTCAGTAGAGTATCCGTCACTTTGTTGATAGGGTTTGGGGGTATATTAGGCCTAGCCAAAGGTCTGTGCTTGAAGCATCCAAAAAAAATTATTTTACTTGACACTGGCTATATGCGAAAAGCGTAGCCATAACGAAGAAAAAAAACCGCCACTCATCACTTATCACGTAACAACACTTTCTTATTATACGCAGCTTACATCGTCCGATCTGTGCGTAGAATTCACGACGAACTTCTCTATTTGCTTGATTAACTCCTCGCACTATTGTTACATTTTATAACGATTACACTGTCGCATAACCGAGCAATATGCGCCACCCTACTAGGAACTTTGATGTACTTGAATTTTGTTGCTAAAAGATGTCGAAGAAGACTAAAAAGTAATGGAAAAATATCGATCTGATGCCTAAAATATAGTTATTATTTAAATATAATTATTACATGATTTATAGTATCCATAAATCATGTAATAATAAAACATGGTACAGATCCAAGGCGAGGAAGGCGTGACGGCGCTGTCGACTGACGGCCCGCTGCGTATGATAACACAAGGGCAGGAGTTGACTATAGACTACGATGAGAGGACGCTGTACGATATGGGCTTCAAAGATAACCAGGTAACCCGTTCTTTTCAGTCATTCATCCATCAGCTGAAAGGTTTACCCTAAGAACTTCCAAACTGCTCTTTCCATGATGTCGTGTGGTGCGGTTAATAATGAACCTTATTTTGATTGAAGATTTCAATTACAACATTGAGCGTGAAATAGTCTTGGGTCATCGTTGGAAGATAATACCAGACGTAGCATATCGCATTTTTTCTATGGCCCGACTTACCAACTGTATGGTCCCAAACTAAGCAACGCTTGTACTATCTACCATACCATGGACTGGGGTCGATCCCGGTGACACCCAGACCAGGGCAAATTACGAAAAGGCCGTTTCCGAAATTTGCGTCTGGCGGGAATCGAACCATTGCGCCAAGTGGTCGTCGTCGGTCATAGAGATGACACGGTAATAATAATACCGTGCTTGCCCGATATCCTAAGAGTGAAAGGGATAGACGTACTATCTTTTGTCACTTTCTGCGTATCGCCCTAAGTTTGTTGGGCTCATACTTTTGGTAGGTCTTTGGTCCAGTATGAGCCAAACAAAGCATCACCCAACCAAATTTAGAAGTAGTATACGTCAGATCACGTTCCATAGACATTAGGGTTAAGCGTAATTTAGCAGGATTATACATCTTTTGTCTCTTACGGGTGTACGCGCTTGTCAAATCTACAGGTACATTCTTACCCCCAAATTCATAGAGATTTTAGCCAGTTTACAATGGTTTTGAAAAGCATTTTTAGGAACAAATGTGATTTTTAATTCCACTGCAGGTCGGTTATAACTTTCTATGAATATGGGGTTTAATCTAAGTCGTCAGTAGTATTGTATGACGCGAGGTGTGTACCCGGCAGCTGGTGTTCGTGTCGGTGGGCGTGGGCGGGCGCGGCGCGTGGGCGGACTGGCCCTCGGCGCAGCCCGCGCCGGCGCGCGCGCGGCTGCCCACGCTGCTGCTGCTGGACCCCGTCTACTTCCACCAGCTCTTCACGCTCATGCAGGCGCTCGGCCAGATGAAGGAGCCCGGACACACCGGGGTGAGGAGTATAACCTTACGGGACCGATTTAATAAATGTTTGGTCTCAGTATGCTTTATTTTTTTATTAATAGGCAAACATCGATTTCAGTTCATTGTCCTGTGTCCATTGTTAAACATAAAAAAAGATTATTTCCTATTGCCGTATTTTTTTTTCAAGTGCATGTATAATAATATTCGCACGTCATTCGAAATAAGTATTGTTTTCTCGCACTAGCATATCACGATTTGACTTTATTATAGCAACAAAATATGATTTAATGAATGTTGCTTTTACCACTAAATACCTACAACAAAGGGGGAAAAAATTCAGCTCACGAGATGTCGCTTGACTGGACTGGGGTGACACTTTTTGTCAGTATAAATACAAAATACTTATAATAGCGAAGTCGGAAACTGTCTTAATTATCAAAGGTGGCGACGTGGCGCCACTCTAGTGGCAACAATACGTATCCATACCATACAAGCATTTTAACTGTTGTCTTTAGGAGCCAGTAGCCCACACAAAAGCCCAACTGCTATCGCGACGCGTATGGGACATTTTACAAGCTGTGCCGCTCAACCCTACACTGCTGGAAGCCTTCCAGAACCCAATAGAGAGCAAACTACCAGAACTGCTAGACCCCAACAGTCCGCAGAAACTCATGTACTCGCTCCACATTATCGACAAACTGAGCTCAAGTAATACTGGTAGCCCGAACGTGAAAGAGCCCACGGGAAGTACGGAGAAGAGTGAGGAGGAGAAAGTCGCTATAGAGAACTGGAATGAACTGTTCATCAAGAAAGGGGGATTAAGACTGCTGTACGATATTATGATGTCGGGTGAGTGAAAAGCTGATATTACTAGAAAGAAAGAAAAGAAAGAAAAACTTTACTACAATTTACCTTGCTCGTCCTTATATGCATTATATGGTATATGCTTGTTGCTTGAATGGAAAAATAAGTCGCAGCTCGCGACCTGTTCCATCCCGTTCTAACGTTTTATTGGTGGTAAAGCCAAGCTGTAGCTAATTGATTGCAGCTCATACATAGGCTGGCTTGACAGGGGTAGTACCACCCTCTCACAGAAGATCGCCGTAAAGTAGCTATTGCAGATGCGTTTCGTACGATAAGTGAGACTACCCCTGTCCCGTTCCGCTTCCGTGCGCGCGATGCCTATGGTATTGCAAGCGTCGATAGGCTACGGTAACTGCTTAACGTTAGGCGGACCGTACGCTTGTTTGCCACCAGTCACTTTTAAAAAATCCCACTAACGAAATTGACTGACTTTTTTACAATATAAAATTGAATTTCGTGGATGTTGTAGGCGTGCTACAGCGGAGTGACGACAGCGAATGGCGGCAGGACTGCCTCGCGTTATTACTGCAGCTGCTCTGCCGCATCGGTACACTGCCGTCTGCGGACCCGGCGCACACGCCGAAATTACACCCGGTATGACAGTTTTTTATTTTTTTATTAGCCTATTTCGTGTCCCACTGCTGGGAAAGTTTCACCCAAATTTATTGCAATTATAAGTTATGGTGCAATAAAGCATCTCACATAAATACAAACATACAAACAAACATACATGAACCCTAACCACATATACACTCCTTTTTTTTGGGCAGTCGTGTAACAAGGATGTAGCTAAGAAGGTTATAGGCAAATTAAACTGATGCAGGCTCTTTGTTTATGTACCTTGCTCAAATATATTGACTTTCTCCATGTTTACTCCCAAGAAGAGAGCGAGGAACGTCATTTAGGCCCGCCACATACATACGGAATTCCGATCGAATCGGGGTTTCCGAACGCGATACGTCCATACATTAGGATGGTTTTACTGCGTTCGGAATCCCCGATCCGATATTTCGAAACGGAATTCCGATGTATGTCGCGGGCCTAAACAATTTTTTTCTCCACTAGGTGTAATCTCCATATGGGTATAAACTTCTTGGGATAGCTTAATAACTTCGCGCGTTGTTTTCAGTCCTTGCTGTCGTTGATGAGCGTGGAGGAGACCACGGAGCGGTTGATATCGATACTATGCGAGGCCGCCACACTCAAGGAACCCACTACTTATAAGACTGGCTTTTGGGGCAGAGCTCAGGTAATACCGGTATTTTAAATTATTTTTCCACTGCCCCTTTTAGGTACAGGGACCATTCTGGATAAATGTTAGTAAGCGATCACGGTGCAACTCACACGATGAGTACTAGAGCGTAAGCTCTGGCAGCAGGACCTACCGTAGACGGTCCCTGACGCCTTGTAACGGGTTGCCAGGTATAGTGTGCCTCCTTCTTATAACCTTACGGTTGGTAGGGGGGGCCACTATAAATATCTATACAGGTATGGGTCCTTGTACCTTTTAGGTGTATGTTTGATAATCTAAATTGTTGAGATATTTTTCTTGATGATTTACGAATGGGGGCTATTTTCAGCTCCCCAAATGTCGCTTGGTTAGTAGTTACAGTGGGGTTACGTTATTTGTCACTTCACGTCTGTCAGTGCCACTACAAATACTAACCATTGCGAGGTCTGGAAGAGTAAGAAACTGTCTGATTTTAAAATCAGACAGTTTCGTAGGCCCGTCACATACATACGGAATTCCGTTTCGAAATATCGAATCGGGATTTCGAACGTAGTAAATCCATCGAAATGCATGGACGTATCACATACGTACGGAATTTTTACGTTCGATTTTTTTCGTTTCGGAATTCCGAATGGTAGCCTGTGCATCCGGAATTATTCCGAACGGAAACAAACGTATGTGTATAATAAGCTTACGTAATCCCGATTCGATATTTCGAAACGGAATTCCGTATGCATGTGGCGGCCCTTACTCTTCTTCCACGCCGATCTGGTGGCGCAAAACATCCTGGATATCCCATTGGTAATCGATATTATGATTGTATGCAGGTGGTGCAGCACGCGATGCGCATGTGCGTGTGGTGGGCGCGCGGCGGCGGCGACGCCGTGGCGCTGGCCTGGTCGCTGCGCCGCGCCGCGCCGCGCCTGCTGCTCGACGACGCCGACCCCGCCGTACGTTACCCAGTGCCACTACACAATACAACATAGAATATACAACACATTACAACATGTTGTGTTACCTTTCAGCTACATACTACTCCACTAAGCCCACTAGAAACTCGGATGGAATGCGGCTTCCCCGCCCGCACGCCCCCACCGCCTGCGGCTTTCCGTCCGCCACACCTCCCGCACACCGCCGCCGCCTTATTGTGCGGGTGACTTTACTTCTCACAAGTTCCTAGTTGGCTTGGAGGAGTAGTAACACTATTATCTTCCTACCTTATAGACTCATTGGCGAAGAGACTTGATTGCGAGAACTTTTTCGAATGTCCTAAAAAATATTTATCTCTTATAGTGTCATCGCACGTTTTCAATATAAATGTGGAAGCAGTTAGAGGACGTCTATTTATGATTGAATCGCTTGAACGCATTCACATCGATCCATTCATGGTAGCTTGCGCGTCTAGTACAAATGCATTCAAACTTTATAGCGGCTGTAAAGTTACGGGCGGTCGCTGCGCAATAGCCATTTTCAACACGTTTCTTTTTGTTTTTCAACTGGCAACAGAGGGGTTGTTACAATCAGTTGTTCCGTTAGCAAGATAGGCATGTGTTGTTGTAATGTACCTACATGTGTATGGGCAGGTGCGTCGCGAGGCGGGCAGCGCGCTGTACCGGCTGTGCGCGGGCGGCGAGGTGGCGGTGCTGGCGCCGCTGCTGCAGCTGCTGCTGGAGCACCTGCCGCGCGCCGCCGACATGCGCCCGCACCACCACCTCCACCACCACCACCACCATCTGGTACCACGCACACACACACCACCAAACAATCATCATCATGTCAGCCAAAAGACGTCCACTGTTGGACATAGGACTCCCTCAAGGTTCGCCATTATGACCGGTCTTGCGCTGCCCGCATCCAGCGGATTCCCGCGACCTTCACCAGCTCGTCGGTCCACCTTGTGAAAGACCTACCTACCAACGCTACGACCCTATTCTACGAGAATGCAATCGCCAGAATCGCCTCAATCAATGTACGCCTCCTTATTATAATGAAATACCCAAATCACCTATAGGATTGAAAAATGTCTAACCAGTGGAACGATGGCCTACGTATGCACATTAATTAACGAATTTCTAAATCTTTTGGTATATAGATCAATGGTTCTTCGTGGGTGGTTATGCACTACACATGCTTGTAGAGTATTAGGGATCATTAAATAATTACTTGGTATAGGCGGTGCACCATCACGCAGAGGAAGGCAAGGAGCCATATGGACCTGCGTGTCGAGACTACTTTTGGCTGGTATGCAGACTAATAGACGGCCTACCTGAGGACTTTTTCAAAGGTAAGTGCAAATGGATTTAGGGATTTATAACACTATACAATTGTCACAGATATTCGGTAGGTTCTGAACATACATTCGCAGACCAGACTTACGTTTGCGCAAATTTTAAAGGCGGTATCATGTTGTTTAATGTGGGGTAAAACGTGGTATATCTGGCCATGTTCAGTTACTAGCTCTACGTAATTTAATCATCTAAAATAAGAGTTGTATTTAATAAACGCCAACTATAGGTAATTATTAAACTCTATGAGTAAAATTTGGTATAACTGGCCATTTTCAGTTATTAGCCATATGTACTTTAAGCGTCTAAAATAAATGTTGTGTTCAATAAATGCCAGGTAATGAGTACCGATTATTAAACTCGTCTAGAGTAAGACTAGATATAACTGGCCACTGGCAGTAACTAGCCACTGCGTATTTTAAGAGGGCGCCACCTCCGAAGACAGCGGCGCGCCTGATCTGAACGAGCTATGCGAGCAGATAAGCACATCCCTAGAGAAGAGGGAGATTATAGAGAAGCGCACGGAGCCGTGCACGCCCGACGACGGCCTGTACGGACAGCTCAGCCTGCTGACGCACCTGCTCAAGCACCCGCTCAGGTTCAAGATGTCCGAGCAGGGGACTCGAGCGCTCGAAATGGTAAGTGTTGGTTACATTTCTCGCTGTGTGAGGCGTGACCGCAATGAGTTGAGGATGATAAAGTCTCCAACCGACTGCCGCGTAAAAAACGCGGTGGCCTCCAAAGTAAAAGAAAAGCCCTTTAACGTCCCACTCATGGGCACGGGCCTCCAGTGCGAAGGGGATTCAGGCCATAAACCACCAAGCTGGCCCAGTACGGGTTGGTGGATTTCACATGTCCTGCGAAAATTTGTTAAGTTTTCTAAGACATGCAGATTTCCTCACGATGTGTTCTTTCACCGTAAGTAAGTGATAATCATATTAAAGATATGATTCGCACATAGATTTCGAAAAATCCAAAGGTGCGAGCTGGGGTTTGAATCCTGGATCTTAATATACGGGGTAGTTGGTTGAAGTTTTGATGACTGTTGCGTCCAACCGCAGGTGTTCGGGTTCTTGTTCGACGTGCCGAACCCCGAGAAGCGCAACCTGCCCAAGTGCAAGTCTCAGAAGTCGCGCGCCGCCGCCTACGACCTGCTCGTGGAGCTGGTGAAGGGCGCGCCTGACAACTACATGGTGCTGCACAACAAGCTCATGGAACACCATAAACCGGGTAAGTCGACACTACAATTGCATCCAATCCTGGCGTCTTGCGACTTTACCTGGTGTTTCCTAGAATAGCAGTCTATACAACGAAGTGTTATGTTTGACGTCGTAAAGTCAAACAATTTCCACATGTATATTCTTATTTTTCGTAAATCATAATACGGAAATGTTTGATTATAAAAGCTATTAATAGACCTGTATTCGGAAAAATAATAATATATTCTATGGTGGATAATTGATGACTGTTTCAAATTGACTACTATGCCAAACCGGCTATTTTCCAAATCGTCAGGTCTCAAAATGTCTGGTATTGTAAACGTGTCTCAGTTCTTTCATTTTTACAATGCGTCCTTCCACACGCAGAACAACCATCTGCCGCGAAAATACGCGCGACTTTTAAGTTTCTCTAGCAAAAAACTGCGATATTATTCGCAGTATTGCGTTGGACATTCTTGCGTTTTTTTTTTATTTGCCCAGTGAAGTTTTGGATAGCGAAAAATTCGCGTGAATTTTCCTCGGCACACGATTGAAGCCTTCACATTGACCAAATGTGCATTCTGTACGTAGTGTTGTATGTTCGCGGGCCAGGTCCGCAGTCGTCGTACCCGTGGGACTACTGGCCGGCGGAGGAGTCGCGGTCGGAGTGTGGGTTCGTGGGCCTCACCAACCTGGGCGCCACGTGCTACATGGCCTCGTGCATGCAGCACCTCTACATGATGCCGCAGGCGCGCGCCGCGCTGCTGCAGGCCGACCCCGCCGCCAGCCGACACCGCCCCACGCTGCACGAGATGCAGAGGATGTTCGCATACCTCATGGTATACATTACACTAACACTACACTACACTACCTCACTATACACACACTTGTTTTAACATCTCACAACATACTTCATGGTATACGTTACACTACACTGCACAATCTCACTATACATATACAAACACTTGATTTTACATCTCACTCAATATACCTCATGGTATACACTACACTAAACTACACTACCTCACCATACACACACATGTTTTCACAACTCACTCAACATTCCTCATGCTATACACTCGCTACACTACACAATACTGCACAAGCTCACTATACATACACACACTTGTTTTTACATCTTACTCAACATACCTCATGGTACCTATACACTACACTGCACAACCTCACTATCCACACACTTGAGTTTACATCTCACTCGACATACCTCATGGTATACACTACACAACACAACCTCACTATCCACACACTTGTTTTAACATCTCACTCAATTTGCTAAATTACATTGTTATGCTACCAGGAAAGCGAGCGCAAAGCGTACAACCCGCGCAGTTTCTGCAAGGTGTACCAGATGGACCACCAGCCGCTGAACACGGGCGAGCAGAAGGACATGGCCGAGTTCTTCATAGACCTCGTCTCCAAGCTCGAAGAGATGACGCCAGAGCTCAAGAAACTGGTGAAGACGCTGTTCTGTGGCGTACTCAGCAATAATGTGGTGTCTTTGGTAAGTTACTAATCAATCGGATTTAACTACAAGCACTTCTTTTTTTCGTGTCACAACAGTTCTACTATTTGTTTAGAGTTTTGACCTTATTTATATGGCCACATTAATAGCGTTGGATGAGGCCGCGTTCAAGTCCTCCCTCGTGCAGGCGTTCGGGCACAAGGGACACTCCAGCAGGTGTTGCATCGTACAAACACACCATAGTACGAGCACTATAGCTTGCCCGTGTCGGGCGACGTCGCGGGGGACATCGCCGACATCGCAGGCAACATCTACGTGTCGCGTGTCGACGCTCCGCGAGCGTCGAACTTGCGCGACTTCGTGACCCTTGACAGTCGCCCGACGGAATTTGAGTAGTGAGGACGTGTATTCCGCAACTACCTCGACATTGTCTCCGGCTTGTCCGGATTGTCGCAAGTAAATGTCCCGCGACTGCTCGCGACATGTCTCTCGACTTTGTCACCTAGTGAATACGTGGCTTAACGATGTGGAGTGTTTGTGTCAGGACTGCCCGCACGTGTCGCGCACGCTGGAGGAGTTCTACACGGTGCGGTGCCAGGTGGCCGACATGCGCAACCTGCACCAGAGCCTGGACGAGGTCACCGTCAAGGACACGCTCGAGGGCGACAACTGCTACACTTGCTCGCACTGCGCCGCCAAAGTGCGCGCAGAGAAACGGTCAGTTCACACTACACTAAAGCCTAGTTTACATTAGTCAAGTAGGCGACCGAGTCGAGTACCGAGCGATAAAAAGCAGGCGAACTCTGGCAAGTAAACTGGGCAGAGTAATGAGCGAGTCGAGTGGTCTCGCGCGGAACGTAGTTACTCGGCCGAGTTGTTCCCCCACCACCTATTTTACTCGACTCGGCCTGCCTACTCGCCCTGTGTAAACCGTCGACTCAGTCCGAAAGCCAGTTGAATGTATGTATTCACCAACTGGGCCCAGTACTTTTACCAGAGGTTACTGGGCCTAATTACTTTACCAATGTAAATGGTGGAAGACGAGTCGAGTGATGCCCGAGTTACTGGGCTTAGTTTGCTAGGCCGAGCTGCTGGCGTAATGTAAACTTAGTTTAACCGCCAAATTTATGGAGATTTTATCCAGTTTACAAGAGTTTTACAAACATTGCTAGGAACCAAAGTGATTTGTAATGCCAGAACATTAGGTACATTAGCATTATTCAGTATTTTTGAAGGTTTTTCATGATCATTTATCTGTAAATAAAACTTAATCTTACTTGAGTTCGTAAATATTGTAATTTATACTAGGATGACATTTCCAAGTTCACTCTAAGACCTCATAGGAATGTTTGTGAATACGGGTCTTTATATTATTTTTTGTAGGGCGTGTTTCAAGAAACTCCCGCGCATCCTGTGCTTCAACACCATGCGGTACACGTTCAACATGTTGACCATGCTCAAGGAGAAGGTCAACACGCACTTCTCGTTCCCGATGCGGCTCGACATGTCCGGATATGTCGAGAAACATCTGATGCCGGCGCAGTATCAAGGTATGAAATATAAAAATACTAAAAAACGCCGTGTAAGTTTTATAGTATACTTAGCAGTTGTTTTTTTTCCTAGAGGAGAAAATGAAATCGGCGGAGAAAAAGGAAGGAGATTCAAGTCCGAGTCTGGAAAGTGAGGACAATTCAGAATTTGAAGAACATTATGAGTAAGTGAATCTATAAAAAGTATTTGATGTTATCATTTGTGTATTGTGTGTTTTTCTTTGTTGTTGCCTTGTCAAACATTCGAAAACCAGTGTGACAAGACCCTTAGAATTACACTCCCCTTCAGGTCGGCAACGTGTGAAGTACCTAAGAAAGTAACGAGCAACATTACCTTCAGTATGAGCTGTGCCGAAAGGTGTTTCGCTCAGCATGTGCTGGAGCTGCTGATTTTCAGCCAAAACCTCCTCATACTCTGACTTACATCGAACCGAACTTGAATAATAATAAATAATAATAATATCCTGGGACATTTATTACACACGGCTACCTGATCCCAAACTAAGCAGAGCTTGTACTATGGAAACCAGATAACTGATATTACTACATATACTACTTTTTTATTTGTAAATACATACTTAATATACATATACACCCGGACTCCGGACATACAGATATGTTCATGCACACAAATGCATGTCACGGGTAGGAATCGAACCTACGACCTGCGCGTGAAAGTCGCCTCCGCGCCAACCACGCTAACGGGCCCGTCAATAGTACGACGTGAGTAGTAAAGTTTGCCGCCTTGCCAGGTACGAGCTGATAGGCGTGACGGTGCACACGGGCACTGCGGACGGCGGCCACTACTACTCGTTCATCCGCGACCGCGAGCACGACCACCACGACCGCTGGCTGCTCTTCAACGACGCAGAGGTCAAGCCCTTCGACCCCGCGCACATCGCCGCCGAGTGCTTCGGCGGGGAGATGACGGTAACTATACTATACTACACACAGACATCACTAGCTATACTTTTTTTCCCCAAGCTTACAGCGTCAGCTGAAGTTTAGTGTCAGAACTAGGTGACTTTAGCAGTAATAGCCGGCGCACAGTGAGGAAGGCAGGGCATGGGATTTTAATTTTAATTAATCGAATTTAATACTTATCCAATCGAAATAAGGTGCTCCAGCGGGCGCACCGAGAAAATGATCCGCGATGCTCCGAGGTCGATCACCGAGCATTGAAATATATACCTTATTTCGATTGATAAAAATTAAAATGCCATGCCCTGCCGTCCTCACTGAGCGCCGGCCATAATGCGTCTAGCGCGAATAACGACTGCAACGCAAATTCATTGGATTCTTGTGTAAGAATAATTGTGAAGATTTATTGTGGTCGCAAGCAATCCGTATCGCGACACGTGCGATTCTTATGCTACGGCTACACTATGAGGCGAAGTTTCGCGTTCACGTTGCCTCGAAAATACTTCGGGTTTGACCCACGACGAAGTGTATGGCCACATATATCCCAACTTCACAATAGTCTAGAACTGCGCGATATTCCGGCGATAATTGAATATTAAATAAAATAAAATGGAAGAGGCGGTTGCGCTGTATTACATGTCAGCAAATAATTATTTACTGCACCTACACGGCTTAACTACGCTATACAAAGGCATAGTCAAACCTATAAAGTGATTTGCAGAGTAAAACGTACGACTCGGTGACGGACAAGTTCATGGACTTCTCGTTCGAGAAGACGAACAGCGCGTACATGCTGTTCTACGAGTGGAGCCCGCCGCGCGCGCAGCGCGGCTCCGACTGCGGCCCGCAGGAGGAGGCGCAGGTATTTGTTGAACACTGTAATTAAAAAACACTGTAAAGGTTTGAAGGTGGCTCGACAGGGGTAGTATTACCCTCTCACATATGATCGGCATAAAGCAGCTATAACAGCTGCGTTTCGTACGATGACTGAAAGAGCCGGAATCTACCCCCTCCCCTCCCTCCTTCCCATTCAGGTCGGTAAAGTGCGAGCAATGCCTTTGGTATTGCAAGCGTCTATAGGTTACGGTAACTGCTTGACATCAGGCTGGCCGTACGCTTGTGTGCAACCTCAATCCTATACAAAAAAAATTGTACCTCCAGCACTTGTAACACAGCCGGCTGTGACAAAACAAAGCGCAAGATAAATCGATTTTGTCGTCTTATCTTCTATACATTAAGTGAGAGAGAGAGCAACTCGGTGCGACATAACGCGTGAGAAAAGTCTTGTCTTGACGTGTGTGCTAGCTCTGCTGATGTAAACCGACGGGGCTACGGCAAAAGATGCGGACTTTTTCAGAATCGTCAGATACTTTTATCCACTAAATAAATAGGACGTTATCATAGTTTTTCCATAGAATATCTGTAGAAAGCTGACCACCACCTGAGAAGATCCGGCAAGAAACTCGACGGATTTTTATTACTGTTTATTTTTACTACCAATTAAATGCCTCATTCTGTATCAATGTGTTATCGTAACTCTTAAAGTTCAGGGTATCGCTTTTATTACGAGTTTGGACCATCATCAGTGTCATAGCCACAGCACAGCAAATGGACCCTCATTTTTGGACACTGCGGCCAAGTAACTCGCGTCATTCTTGAGGATGAATTTGAAATCATGGGCATCCTTCTAAACGGTGATTCTACACATTATTCAGAATATTTAGAGAATATTAATCGACAAATCAACTGATAAAAAGGTATTGCCCAGGTAAGGCTGGTTTGCTTAGGGGCCATCCATAAATTACGTCACACGTAAAGGGGGGAGGGGGTTGACGAAATGTGACATTGTGTGACAAGGGGGTGGGAGGTTGTATGACGTCACATTTGAAAATCAAATATATCTAAGTATTAAATCCGAAATTTGAATTTTTAATGAAAGATATTGAAAATTGAAAAAAATATGTGACGTCACACAGGGAGGGGGGGAGTCTTGCAAATTTGACCAGCTGTGACAAGGGGGGGAGAGGTCTAAAAATCATGAAATTCGTGTGACGTAATTTATGGATGGCCCCTTATTTGCTTACTCAAGCAATATTTTTTTATCAATAGATTTTTTTATTTATTTTTCCGAAGTATTCGGAATCATGTGTAGAGTCATCGTTTAAAAGGATGCCCATGATTTCAAATTCAGCATGTATAATGTGTCTTTGCAGTCGTCAACAGCGGAAGAGTCCAGTCCGAGTTCGTCGGTGGAGCGGCGCAGTAGCGACGCCGCGCCCGCCATCAAGCTGCCCGCCGACCTGCTCAAGTGGATATGGGACGACAACATGCAGTTCCTGCACGACAAGAACATATTCCAGCATGCGTACTTCACGTGAGTACGACACATCATCATGGCCCACGCTTTAATACCCACTAGTCTGTACTTTTAATTTTTTAAGTACTGGTAACTACATCAAGCATCGTTCATACAAGCGCCAATAGGTTTTCAAACAAATAATCCAAAAAGTTCATGTTGAATTTTCGGTTCTTTAGCAATAGTTTAGCATATTATCGATTTCTTCGATTTACTAAGCGAAGGCAATGTTGAATTTTTAATTAAACTTTTATTGCAATTATATACTTATAGTTCAATTTTCAGTGGAGTTATTGAAATATGTGTTTGTCTTGTATACAGCTTTATGGGGCAAATGTGTAGTTCAGTGCCGCAATCCCTGCTCACACTCAGGCCCGAGGTCACGGAAGTTGCGGCGCGTTTGTCCACCTCATTCTTCATTGAAACGTTCATTCACGCTAAGGAAAAGGTAATCTAATAGGTGTATGGGTCCCTCATATCAAATTTGTATTGTATATTTTTTATGTTAAATTGTCAGTGTCAATAGTATGTTAGATATAGTCGCTGACACCTCTCGGGGAATATTTGCAGCATAATTTGAGCTTACTTTATAACGGTTTTCAATAGTCAAGAGACCACAGCTTATGCTGGAAATGTACCCCTTTACTCATTTACTTTATTTACTTTTACTCATACTGTACTAGAGTAAGGGGCAAGCCTTTGTCCAGCAGTGGACTTGGACTGATAGATGGATGAGAAAACATATAAATATTGTTCGTTCGTTGTGTACCTAGCCTACGATGGTGTCGTGGGTGGAACTGGTGACAAAACAGTTCAACGCGTCCGCGGCGGCCTCCGAGTGGTTCTTGGGGCACATGGCGGACGACACGTGGTGGCCGATGCAGGTCAGTCCTATAGCATCTCAAAGGCCAGCCGCTCATCATAAGAAACTTTCTAACAGAAAATTTATGGATATGGATTTATTATCCCTTATGCAGTCCACATAAAGCACCTAACCGGGTCGGCAAATTTTTTATAGTATACGGGGTCCAGTACAAAATGTTTCTTATAATGTGCGGCCGGCCTAAAGGTGGCGACGACGACGACGACGATAGATGTTCGATAGTCAGATGAGGCAAATGGACTCGTGCATACATTACATACATTTGTCGGAATACACATCCGATCCGACAGCCGTGTCAGACGTCTGGGTCACGCGCAGACAGAATAGCGCACAGGCGTTCGCGAACAATCATGGTTATTATGTCATAGTTTTAAGGTCGTTTTTAAAATAGTCGGTCATTAAAACCGGATATGTATCAGATCCGATAGTCTGATCAGACAGTTGGAAGCAAAATTGGACATCTTTTGCCACTCTAAAGTAACTGTTGTTACCGATAATGACAGAAAACTGACGACAGAAGTACCTATTATGCAATTAATATAAAAAATGTATTTTTTTAGATCATGACATTATGTCCTCTAGAGGGCGCCATATTTTATGTGACGTCACATAGCCTATAACCAGCGCGCCATTAAGCCGCTTCTAACGATACCTCATTTGTCAAATTACGACAAGTAGTTTGGAAGTTAGGTGGGAACAGACGCACATACATACATACATACATACATACATACATACATACATACATACATACATACCGGTCAAAATCATAACCCTCCGCCGTAGTCGGGTAAAAAGTAAGCTGTATTCTTTCTCTCTTCCAGGTGTTAATAAAATGTCCGAACCAGATGGTCCGGCAGATGTTTCAAAGGCTTTGTATGCACGTTATACAAAGGCTCAGGTAATATCCCAATACTATGACATCAATATTTTGATCTATGTTCAGGATATAGCTATATTATTTTTGTTACAGATCTAGTCATTGTGCCTTATACCTGCAGGGTATGGAAGAAGGCGAGGATAATAGCAAGTTGGGCGAAGCGAGTTGTGTTACTAGGTTTATAAGAATGTTATTGTCTTTGGTGAGTAGTACGTGATGTCCTATACTGGGTGTAAGGGAAGCGCTCACGAAAATGAAGACAAATGATGGTGCTGGTGATTACTGACACAATATCAGAAAAAATAACTAGAAAATATCGAAGAAAAATATTATTTTTTTCGCTTCCCTTACACCCAGTATACGAATTTAGCCACTATAGTCCTTTAACTGTTATACTAAATTGTGAAATATTGCTTGAATAATTGTTTTGTCGTCAGATGGAAAGTGGTGCGCGGTCTCACCTGCGACATTTAACGGAATATTTCAGTCTGCTGTACGAGTTCAGCAAAATGGGGGAAGAGGAGGGGAAGTTCATGTTGCGCATCAACGCCATATCCAGTATGGTCAACTTTTATCTCGGACAAAACTCAACTATGGTAAGTATTGGAATTATCGGTGTCTTTTTATCAAAAGGTATAGAGAATAAATCCGGTCATAAATAAACTGGATGAAAATAAAAGTGACATAGTAAATAAATTTAGAGCAAGCCTAGCTAAAGTGAAAGCTAATCTTCGAAAAGGAACGCCGTAGATGACATGATCTTTGAGGCGTAAAAGAGCCACTTTTTAATCTTTCTTAAGCTGCGGCATGATGACGTGGTGGCCGTACCGCGCCGATTAACCAGCATGGCGCGGTACAGACACGCGCCGCGCCAAAGTTTGCACGATCCATTGAGTATCAATTTTTCGACACGGCTCAAAGGCGTCATGCACCGTTTTCCGAACCGCTCTTGACCTCGTGTAGACGGAGTCTCCGGTAGAAGAGGCGAGCGGTAGCGGCAGCGGCAGCGGCAACACGGAGAGCGCGGGCGACAAGCTGCGGCCCGGCGCGCTCGACAAGATGGTGGCGCTGGTGGGCGGGCTCGTGGAGCGCTCGCGCGACGCCGCCGGACATCTGGCGCTGCACGAGCCCGACGCGCGTGCACTGCTCCACGCCAAGGTAACGCACGGGGTGCGTTTTGCCCTCTGATTGGTCATCAACCGACCAATCAGAGGGAAAAATACAATAGCAAAACGCTACAGTGGCAATTCAATGCCTTAGCTCAGCGCCCTGCACTCTACACCACCAGGATGGTGGTGCTGGTGGCCGTCCTGAAGGTCGAAATTAACAATAAAATCATTCATCCATGCGCTACTCAAAAGAAATTTGTTAATAATATAAATTACTAATGTAATTAGTTGCTAGAATTTTATATTTAAATAATAATTGTTATCGGCAGGGGTTCCCGTTCATATACCAGCAGACGCGCGACTGTTTGAACCTGCAGCAGACGCGCTCGCTGATATTCGCGCTGTGCCGGTGGAACGAGCCGCTCGCGCAGAAGATCGTCAACATGATCTTCCAGGCCATCGCTAAACATTCAGAAGTAAGTTTGTACTCTTAATTTCAGGTTTCTATGATGGTCACGCTCCAACGAGGTCAAGGTCCTCGTCCACGACCCCATTATACGTCCACGAGAGGGGCCATTCTATACATACAGATTTCTTAAATGGAGGAGACGTTTATGCAACCTGTTTATCAACATGTTGCATACACGTCAACATGGCACGACAACATGACAACATGTTTATCAACATTACTGCCATGTTGTGTGTAGTGATGATAAAATACCACGGGGAACATTTTGACGCAGACTGCCGCGTGGAAAGGAAATATGGCGGAAACATTGTTGCCAGCAATGCTGATGTTAAGAAACTTTGGTGTTGAGCAACTGTTGCGCAACAAATGTTTACAATGAATATGGGGCTTTAATGTTATGTGTTTGTTGTTGCAGACTTGCGGTCCATTTTTTAAGCTGCTGACCCTCCTGGTGGAGGGCAGCGGCGGGGGTGCGGGCGCGGGCGCGGGCGGGCTGCCGTGCTTCACGCAGCTGGTGCTGGCGCGCCTGTGGGACGCCGCCGACGTCTGCCCGCACGCCGCGCTCGAGTGGCTCGCGCTGCAGGTACGTACCACACGACACGCACGTGCCGCAACAAACACTGCCCATATTGCCCCTTATTCGTCGGGGGATCCTGTACACGCGTTGCGTAGGGTGAACGCTTTCAGATACCATATTAGGAAAATAGATCTTATGTAAATGTACGGTTGATTAGTAACAATCAGCATTACGCTCGACTTTATTAGACTTTATTAGGCGTAGATTTTAACTTTACAAAGTTATCTGTATTAGGTATAACCTAAAAGAGATCTCCGTTCCGTCATGATTCTCAAACAAATATACTTAACATTTTGACTGTTTTAAGTTTTATCGAAAAATTGTGGATGTGAAATTGTCGCTTATAGAAATTTGTCTAGATTCCTGGAGTGTCACGTGTAGTGTGTATGATTTCGTAGTATATGTATGTGATTTGTTGAAAGATCACTATTGTGACAAGCAAACTCGGTGACAAAATTGTAAAAAATAAAATGAACCTCCTCCTTTTTTGAAGTCGTTTAAAAATGTAACATAAATCATACTGGTCGTGGTTGCCGCAAACGGAGCCACTTGAGCATGTGTTGTGTGTGCGGTTGTTAGGTGCCGCGCAACAAGGCGGCGCACGCGTGGGCGCTGCGCACGGCCGAGCGGTGGGTGGAGGCGCAGCTGCTGGCGGCGGGCGCGGCGCGCGTGCGCGCGGCCGCCGCGCTGCTGCTGGTCGCGCTCGTGCCCAGCCAGCACTTCCGCGCCGGCTACGCTCGCGCGCGCCCCGCGCCCGCGCCGCAGCCGCACCACCCGCACCACCCGCACCATCCGCACCACCCGCACCACCAGCACCACCCGCCCGCCGCCAAGCTGCCGGACACCGCGCACCACACGCTGCACCAGGTAACATATCCACCGTCTCACATTACTATACAACTTTGTCTCACCGCAGATTACAGATTAGTCGCCTCAAGGGAAGCCAGTTCCACCAAGCTGGTCTAAGTTGGCGGACGTTCAGATGTACCCATCGTGGTAAACAAGCAAGCAACACACGAACAGTTCACTAGGCAAATATTTTAAAATAAATTGTGACTATTGCTTCGAAGCAATAAAGAGCAATTCAGCTCGCACAGTGCTGCGTGCCTAAAATTATATTTACCTACAATTTTTTTTACAATCTATTTTTATATGAAAGGCTCAATTACAAACCCACAACTTCCCCAATTGTTATAACTACCGACCAATAATCCGTAAACGCCGCCTAGCCGGGCACCCCCGCTCGCCTAACGACGACTGCA
The DNA here is from genome assembly GCA_947859195.1 of Drymonia ruficornis. Classification (NCBI taxonomy): domain Eukaryota; kingdom Metazoa; phylum Arthropoda; class Insecta; order Lepidoptera; family Notodontidae; genus Drymonia; species Drymonia ruficornis. The sequence goes on from OX401923.1 coordinate 7,220,376, forward strand.
AATGTCGAATGTGCAAATTTTCTCATGTGATTTCGTGAGTTTGACTGTTGTGTTCAAGGTGCCTTCTCAGTTTAATTCGCCGTCTTCCCTGATATCCCGCCAACTTCCGACGAAGGCATTCTTATACAATAGTGAATGGGGTATCTTGTCTTTTTGATATGTGATGTGTAACTAGTAATACTTGGCTAGGTGTACACGATGCTGCTGGGCAAGCTGAAAGCGGCGCGCAAGTACACCGACATCGCGGTGCACGGCACCATGAAGCTGACGGCGTACTTCGGCGTCATGTCCTACTGCGTCGTCAGCAGGGTCGAGAAGCTCATGGTCAGTACCTTTCAGCATCTCCGACTGATATCATGTTCCCGTACTCCTGAGCAGTGCTGTATACTGACGACTCGCTTCACTGAGCGACTCATTCGTTCGGACTTCGAATTCTGAAGTTTGAAACTTTTCCATCGTAATTAGGTTCTAAACAGGCCCCAAGGGTCTCTCGTTATATCTCTTTCGCGTAACTCTTATCTTAGCTGATGCGCGGGAACGCGTTGAGCGGGCTAACCAAGGCGAGTTCGAACCTAAAGTTCAAAGTACCCTAATCAAGTGGCCGTAATCTGGGTCTGGGTGGCGGCCGCGCACCGGAAAGCGTAGCGTGGGTAGGCCCCTCACAAGGTGAACCGACGACCTGGCGAAGGTCGCGGGAATTCGCTGGATGCGGGCAGCGCAAGACCGGTCATTGTGGCGAACCTTGGGGGAGGCCTATGTCCAGCAGTGGACGTCTTTCGGCTGAGATGAATCTGGGTTAAAGTTGCCCGTTTAATATTCAGTTCGGTCAATACTTCAATGACCTGTGGGAGTTGTACCACCCCGCGATATCGGAGCCGTCGGTGGCGGTGCACCCCAACAAGCAGGCGCTGCTCACCTTCTGGCACGCCGTCTCCGTCGACTGCCCGGAGAACGTGCAGCTGGCCGTCTCCAACCCGCGGCTCACCAAGCACATCGCATTCAATTACATACTGTGAGTACAATGGCTGGAATTATAAAGACATTTTATTTAGGCACGCCGCGGACTGCCATCTTCTTTAAAAAACTAATTACAGCTCGTTCCCACTTTTCGGGTGTCGGCGCCTCTGTTCACACTAGTCTTTTCTTGGACCCGATCGAAGCTGGACCAATTTTTGGCAGTCTAGTATCTGCGGCAGACAGCAGCGACGGGCGGAAGAAGGGGGAGCGGGGAGAGGGTTGTCGGGCCCGACATCCGACATAATGTGTTTACATACTTAGGCTGCGTTTCCATTGAAGCGGAGCGGGGCGGAGAAGAGCAGTGAAAAGTGGCAACTGTTTCCATTGAAGCGGTGCGGGGCGGAGCGGAGCGGGGCGGAGCGGGGCGGAGCTGGGCGGAGTGGAGCGGAGAAGAGCAGTGAAAAGTGGCAAATGTTTTCATTGAAGTGGAGCGGGGCGGAGCGGGGTTGAGCGGGGTGGAGCGGAGCGGTGCTGGGTGGAGTGGAGCGGAGAATAGCAGTGAGAAGTGGCAAATGTTTCCATTGAAGCGGAGCGGGGCGGAACGCGGCGAAGCGGAGCGGGGTGGAGCGGGGCAGCGTGTTCATATATTGTATTCGAAAGTCCGCTCAGCTCCGCTCTGCTCCGCTCTGCTCCGCTCAGCTCCGCTCTGCTCCGCTCAGCTCCGCTCTGCTCCGCTCAGCTCCGCTCAGCTCCGCTCAGCTCCGCTCTGCTCCGCTCAGCTCCGGTCAGCTCCGCTCAGATCCGCTCAGCTCCGCTCAGCTCCGCTCTGCTCCGCTCAGCTCCGCTCAGCTCCGCTCTGCTCCGCTCAGCTCCGCTCAGCTCCGCACTGCTCCGCTCAGCGCCGCTCAGCTCCGTTCAGCTCCGCACAGTTCCGCACAGCTCCGCTTCGTGCCCACCACTCGGCACCACAGCCTGCTCGACTCCGTTCTGTCCGGCTCGGGGCCACGTGTTCATTTGTTTTATTCGAAAGTACGCTCAACTCCGCTCCGCTCCTCTCCGCTCCGCTCGGATCCTCTCCGCTCCGCTCCGATCCTCTCCGCGCCGCTCCGCTCCTCTCCGCTCCGCTCCGATCCTCTCCGCGCCGCTCCGCTCCTCTCCTCTCCGCTCCGCTCCGCTCCGCTTCGTGCCCACCACTCGGCACCACAGCCTGCTCGACTCTGCTCTGTCCGGCTCGGGGCCGCGTGTTCATTTGTTTTATTCGAAAGTCCACTCATCTCCGCTCCGCCCCGCTTACACCGTTTCCACTGATGCGGAGTGGAGATTTCGAGCACTGTGATTGGCCAATTCACGGTCCGCTCGGCCCCGCTCCGCCCCGCTCCGCTTCAATCGAAACGCACCCTTACTCATAAGCGAAAGAGGTTTTTTTACAGACAATTTTTTTACAGACGTAGAGGACTGTCAAATCCCCCGACATTTCTTATCTGCGCCGAATATAAATCGGTGTCGCATAAGTGTGAACAGCTCCATAATCAATGTTCTGCCACTAGAGCAGCCGATTTTCTGTCGGGCCCGACACCCGACAAGTGGGAACGAGCTCTGACTCTTAATTTAAAGTTTATTTCACTCTCGTTTATCAAATTGTAACGAGGATTGACGGTATGCCGTTCGTTTTGCATAGCGCGGACCACGAAGACGGCGAGGTAGTGGCGTACAACCGCGCCATGCTGCTGCCGTACTACGCGCTGCTGCGGCTGTGCTGCCGGCGCTCGAGCGCGTTCGCGCGCGCGCTCGCGCAACACCAGAACATACACTGGGCGTTCAGAAACATCGCGCCGCACGCGCACCTCTATCCCGGCGCTGCTGACGAGCTGCTCAGGTCTGTTGACCATTGGAATTTAACTTCAATTGCAACTGTAAACTTTAATTTGCATTGTGGAGGAATATTTACCGACATTTTTTTTTTTAATTTTGAGCATTGACAATGGCTTTATAAACCTTTTTTAGATCAAAATCCATTATGGCTTTCTGTAAAAGGGGCAATTAGTTGTAAGTGAGTGCGCTCTAGTAATATAATACCTACAGCTTGTGTTAGAACCTCCAATGGAAATAAATAAATAATCGGCATGTTAGTTTGATATTGAAACCAAAAAAAAAAATTCTCGATTTTTTTTAGTATGTAGATATTCGTTGATAAAACCCTTCTGGCAATAGGCTTGCACGGATTTTGGCGGCACGCGGCGGCAACGGCAGCGGCGGCAACGGCAACGGTGGCAACGGCAACAGCGGCAGCAACAGCAGCGGCAACGGCAGCGCGCACAGCGGCAGCAGCGGCAGCGAGACAGTAGACGGCAGGGAGGCGGCCGCGTTCAGGCGGAGCACGCTCTCCGCGTACTTACAGGGTGAGACAACATGCCATTTCAGAACCAACATCAACGGCTACTATCTATCCTTATTCCACTTACGATGTTTTAACGCAATATCCAACCTCGATATAGAAAGTTATTAGATATAGGGTTGTCACACACCAAGGAGTGGTGCCGAACCGCCTAACTCAACAACAATTGAAAATTAACTTTACTGACTTTGACTTACGGCGTCTCGACAGCGCTTCGCGCTGCTTAAGCCGCGCAGTCTGATTTTATTTCGTTATACAAATTTTAGGATATGTCAAAATAAGTAAAGTCCATTATCATTCGTTTCAATCAACGGTAGTTGTTGGTGGTATTCCAGTCATGTCCCACTTCAATTTAAAAGACTCCACTGGGCGATTTTTGTCAGCTAAGGCTACATTTACAAATTAATCATTATGTACACATTATTTTTAGAGCCTTATATTCCAGGATTGAACGGCCGGACGTGTTGGACGACGTTAATATCGGCGTTCTGCACGCTAGTAGAGAACGAGGATGATCGGTTGTACGTAGTGTACAACGGTGGGCTGCAGATGACATTCGAAGTGAGTAGAATATACTCATGCAAATCTATATCTAACTGGATCGCACTTGATATACTAACTGTAGACAGAAATACGAGCCAAGGGGGATAGTCGCTGGTGGGGCTGTGTTCCTGCTCCTCCGTCTCTCGCGTCTCCGCGTCTGCTCCCCTTAATTTGTATATGTCCTGGGCGGCGACTTCCACTTACCGGGTGGAAGGCCTGCCAGTGTGCCACCCTTGGCTATAAAAAAAGTAAATAGTTGGTAGACTTGCCCAGCTTGATTGCAATGATTTGTGAGCGTTCAGCACGTATCGATTGTGTGCGCAGGCGCTGCACAGTCTACACGCGGTGTACATAGAGGGCGGCGGGGGCGGGGCTGGCAGCGGCGGGGGTGGCGCGGGCGGCGGCGCGGGCGTGCGCGCGGAGCTGACGACGGCGCTGCGCTGGGCGCGCGCGCTGTGCCGCACGCTGCGCACGCGCCGCGACGCCAAGGAGGCGCGCGCGCTGCTGCTGGCCTGCAAGGACTGGCCCGAGTGCGCGCGCCGCCTGCTCACCATGCTCAACCTGCACCACCGACACAACCATCTCCGGGACGCCGCGCTAGGTCAGTACATACCACCGATACCACCGACACTGGATAGCTTACCTGTGTTTTTTTAAGTGCATAATAATGATTCCCCATTCAGAATAACGCGTTGAACGAATACCTTGTAAGGCATGTTTGTTTATTTGCATATTTTTGTATCACTGTTTCCAATTCCATATTATGCCGTAATTAAAAAAAAATATACCGTTGAATAATCAAATGTAGCTCACTAGAATGTAGCTTAATTTCAAATTACTGTAGTCATAGAAAACCCTCTAAACTTTGCATGTAAAATATTTACAGAATTGCTAAGAACTAAAATAAAATAAGGAATTGGAATTTATTTAGAGAATTGTCAATTCTTGGCAAACAACATTATCTGATCGATCGCGCTGCCATATTAATAACACGCGTTTTCGATATTTTGTATGAAAGCAAGTTTGTTAATCAAATGTGTGTGTTGGCAGGCGTGCTGCGCGAGCTGGTGATGATCGGCGGGTGCGCGGCGCTGGGCGCGCTGGTGCCGCTGGCGGCGGGCGCGCAGTGCGCCGCGCGCGCCGCGCCGCCCGCCCGCCCGCGCGCGCCGCCCGCCCCCGCGCCGCCCGCTCCCGCCCAGCCCGCGCCCGCCGCCACGCCCGCCCAGCCCTCCGCGCCCGCCCCGCGCGACAACCACCCGCCCAAGCTCGCGCTCGCCTGCAGACCCTACCACAGGCTCATCGGTGAGCAATTACATCTTATAACATACACACCTTAACATATTCGTCCTCGACTTCGGGCGAGGTCTTTGAATGCGACTGGACCAGACCTCCCAGATTCCGACTAATGTTGATTACAATTACTGTCTACTGTTTCAATAGCGTGGTACTTGGCGTGATATCGGGCTACCTTAACTCGTTGTATATTACACGAGACAATTTCATTTTCTATTGTGTCTGGAATTACTGCATACCAGCGGTTTATACAACGAACCGTTCTCCATACCAGTAACGTAGTATAACATACGAGTTTCCGATGCCATCAGTCCGGAGCTGCTGACTCCTTTTAGCATAACACCCGGCCTAGAGCTAAGACAATTTGACCTTATCTAAAATGTTGACTAGGTTCTTTCGTCTACAGCTAAAACAGTATTCCGAAATTGTACGACTTTTTTTTTTTATTCATGTATTGAGCATAAAGCATTTATAAATAGTCATAAATAAAGAATATTTTAGAATTACCTGACTGGTTACGTTATCCGTAGACACGTGTTGTCGCGTGGCGCGCAGCCAGCGCTGCATGTCGGAGCAGCTGGTGCTGCTGTCGGCGCTGTGCGCGCTGGAGGCGGTGCCGCTGCGGTTCAACTACTTCGCCGCCTTCTGGCGGGAAGTCGCCAACTCGCCGGTCAGCAACAAAAGCGCTTTTTAATAAACCTTTTTATATGTATCTCTATGACAATTTAACGGCTGGACACGAGAAGTACTCGATAAGTTTGAAATTTCGTTCAACCAACCTCGCGAGGGAGGACTAGTAACCTACTCTAGCAAGAAGCGTCTAATAACCGACCTTGTTCTGTCGTCACAGTCACACTGTCGTCTGAAGCGGCGTAAAAACGACAGAGTGAGTGCGTAGCATGGACCAGTTACTAAGGGGGCTGGCCCTAAGCAAGTCGGCCGAGTGGTCGGCCTAGTACTAACATCGACATAAAACGAAGCGAGTAGTTCAACTCTTTACCGGTAAATAGTAAAATGAAAATGAAAAAACAATGACCACGTTTTGTTTCATATAAATATCTAATAAGGGCACCTCTTTCTTTAGTCTTTACTCTGTGGTGCGTAGCTAGCAGGGTATAAATGTGAGAAAGGCAAAATCGGGCGTCAAATGTTCAACTGTACGCTTTTAGAGCTAATTAGACAAAGTTCATAGGCTTGGCTGAACCTTGTTCACTAAAATATTGGCATGAATTAATCAGTGTAAGAAACCTAGACACATACATAGCACAGACCCAATTTATCGATTGACATAAAAGTAACAACATAGACTGTTTGACTAGACGTTGTGCAGCCACATTTTTTTAATGGTGTGATGTTGTTCTTCAACATGGACCAATTACTAAGGGGACTGGCCCTAAGCAACTCGGCCGAGTGGTCGGCCTAGTACTAACATCGACATAAAACGAAGCGAGTAGTTCAACTATTTACCGGTAAATAGTAAAATGAAAATGAAAAAACAATGACCACGTTTTGTTTTATACAAATATCTAATAAGGGCACCTCTTTCTTTAGTCTTTACTCTGTGGTGCAGCCACATTTTTTGAGTGGTGTGATGTTTTTCTTCAATAAGTAAGTTGTTCGCAGGCGGACTCGAAGTTAGAAGAAATGCTTTTAGAATGCAGTGTGGCGACGGAATATGTGGAAGCGGTCTTGTTAGACGAACGCGAGTCGCTCGAGGACCCCGTCATATACCAGTTCATGCAGCATTACTATCCAAAGGTAACACATTGCTAACAATTCAACTCGTGGAATTGTGTGAACTCTTGTGTGACATTTTATTTTTTATTTTTTTTATTTTACTTTATTCGGATAGCTTACAGCGATAATGCAAAAAAAAAAAACAATATAGGAATCTAGAAGCCATTTACAAGCTACCGCATATAGGAAGCTAATGTAAATTAAGATTAACGACTAGCATACGATGACAACATATGATTATGTAAATAATACTACATTGGATGATGATAGGTTAATGAGCCCTTACTTAACAATGTTTTTTTAACATTAATGATACTATCGTGAAACACATCAATACCTTTACCTGAACCTAAAGGTCTCTATGTTTTAGTGTTTATTTTAAATGTCAATACTTTGGTCCATTATAGCTGAAATGTCAGATTGACGTCATACTACCGAGAGTAGAGATGTGATGTGATGGTAGTTTTAACTTGTTATATTACTCTTCGATCCCGAAATTAGATTCCCTAGCTGCTTTCCTATGATTGAATTAGATTAATTAGAACGGGCACTAACGGACCGTTAGAGTAGCAACCGATCGACTGCAGGGCTAATAGCGACACTATGCAACATTGCAGCATTTTTACAAGAGCAATTAGTTTTTCAGCAGAATCCGCCAAACTTCCGTGAAACGGTCACGAATGGCGTAAAATGTGTGACAATTTTACATAAATTTAGCGACATTACTAAGTAATTCCTCATAAAATCTGAAAAAATGAATTGCATCGGCAATGTTGCATAGCGTCGCTATTAGCCCCCCAGATGTACTGGTAACAGGCGCTTGCTGGTGTCCGTAAATGTTAGGGCAGTGTAAACTGACGTTGTAATAACGCGTGGGTGTGTCAGCTGGGCGGCGGGGGCGCGGGGTGCGCGGAGGCGCTGGCGGAGGAGGTGTGCCGGCGGGCGGCGGCGGGGGGTGCGGGCGGCGCGGGGGGGCTGCGCGCGCTGGTGGCGCCCGTGCGCGCGCTGTGCCTGGTGGCGGCGCGCGCCGCGCTGCGCCCCGCCACCACGCGCGACCTGCTGCGCACAACGCGCGCGCTGCGTCAGCGACTGCACGCCAACGGTATGTACACTACACTACACTACACTACACTACACTACACTACACTACACTACACTACACCACACTACACTCTACACTGCACTACATTCGTGAAAAATGCTCATGTATTTTAGATAATTCCTTTCCTGTTTCTTTTCTTACATTGATGATATGAGTAGATTAGTTGAATTCGTTGAATTGTTTTAATTAAAATACTGTGAGAATTTGTTAGCTCGCATACACTGTCAGACACAGTATCATACACCAGTGTGCAATAGTTCTGCAATCGATAATAACATCGATATTATGCTTTAACTAGCGTAAATACGAACGAAGTCATTTTTAGTCTCGATCATCGTCACGTCATGATCAGTGTTGACATTGATTGACATCTCATTACAAATGAGGTAGCTTCATTACTAACCGCACCACAGCCGATGGCGTAGTCTTGGCATCACCATGCGTCGTGACAGAGAGAGAAACCTAGTTTTATTAAAGCATAGTCTCGATATAAATTCTGACACTAATCGCATCCTCCCTCAACCAGAGGAGGAGAGCTCTGAACCGGAGACGGGCGGTGCGGCGGGCGGGTCAGCGGCCCTGGGGCAGTCGGGGTCGGGCAGCTCGGCGGACGAGGCGGGGTCGGCGGGTGGCGAGGCGGAGGACTCGGGCTCGGAGGCGGGCGCGGCGCCGGCGCAGCGCCCGCACCTCGCGCACGCGCTCGACGCGCTCGAGGCGCTGCTCGCGCCCCGCCCCGCCGCCACCGCCACAACTGCCACCGCCGCCCCCGCGACCGCCACCACCGCCACCACGGCCACCGCCACCCAGCCCGACGACCAGACCTAGCCGCCGAACACTTACATATACTATAAGGTTTAATGACTCTTATCAGTTGTCACTCCTGACAATGTGCTACAAAATTGAGCCAAGTGGCGTTATTCGTTTCACCCGCGACATCAGTGATGGTGTTTGACTAAGATTCGATAATTTATACGTAAACACGGCAAGTGTTGGTCTTTTTTAAATGGGAAATTTTGTGTATATGACATTCTAGGTATCACTTAATCTATTTTATTTATCGAGTTGAGGAAATGTAAGATTTTATAGGTAAGCTGCGAGGTTACCTAATAAAGGCTCCAACCTACTGTCGCGTAAAAACGTCCGCGTTGGACATTCTTGCGTATTTTTTAGAAAATGTTCCCAGTCCTGGAGTAAATAAAGTTGACTTTAACTTAGCAGAATGCAAAACCCGCGTATTTCACGCGCCAGTCGGTTGGTGTCTTAAATGGACAGCGCAACTAATGGTGTCCTTTCTTAAGCATTGACACATACGCTTGTTTGCTAGACTTGGTTCTTACGTGCGAGTCAACAGATATTTCACAGCGTGTACACGTGTACACCACGTAGGAGGTAGCGAATATACATGGGTTCTGAATCAGCTGATTCGAACGTGCGTGCGCGATTCTACGTACACTCATGCTTTAAAGATAAACGAACAAATGTACGGTATGATGAATTAGATCTCAAAAATCGGTTTTGAATATCCTTTAGCGTTATTGCAGTATGTCTCGAAATCTCGAGAGCATGTAGTCTTTGTTACTGTTGTGTCGTGTGCGATCGATTTGGGGTACATTTAATTTCTTAAAAAAGCTATTTTCTTTAGACCCTTACCTTTCTCTTCTTATTGCGGATGACTACAGTAGCGGCATTTTACGATGGCCGGTTTGACATGTGGGGGGGAAGAAAATGAACTTTATTATAACGGAATAAGACTGGCCGTTTAAAAAATAAGAATGTCAAAAAATGAATGCGAAAATGGATTTTATTCCGTTATAATAAGGTTCATCCTTTCCCCCTCCCACATGTCAAACCGGCCATCATAACGTGCCGCAGGTATAGACTCGAACCTACCTATCGGTAGTTTCTCCTCTTGAATATTTTACATTCTGGCGTAAATTCATAACTCCGTTTTTAAATGTAGATAGTGCATTTATGTATCTTCTGACCTATGCGACATATCCGTTAGAAAGTTTTAGTTTGTAGTATATTAAAAGACTTTTTAAATTTTTGGAGTAGAAATTGTATAAGGTTTAACAATAATAGTGTCAAATTACTACAAACGGTAGGTTATAAGGATCACTTCCCGTAAATAACACTGTTTGTACTATACCACGGCCAACGAGAAGCCATACGAAATGGTAATAATTATATTTGAGTTCATGTAGGTCACCGATGGGCTCGCTAAAATTCGGTCGGGAATTTTACAAATTCGTGGTTCATTATGTGTCTGAAAGCGTTATATGTATTAATTTAAAATAAATGATGGCGGAACGTTAAAAATAAGGATTTTACTAAAATAATTTATTAAATTTTGTATCGGTTCTCGTTAGCCGTGGTATAATAGATGAAACGTTAATTAAACAGCGCATCTAGTTGAGACGTAGTGTTATAAATTTCTCATGTTTTTTTTATAGGACTGTCTTTATTACCTACCGTAATTTTACACAATTATAGATCTTTATATTTGAGATGTGGATGTATTAATCGGTGCGGTAGACATACTTAAACTTTCATAACTAATAATGATTAAAAAATATATCAAATTACCTTTTATCGAACTCTGTATATTATTATAGTTTTAATTATCTTTGGAAGCATGTATAGACTGTACATATATACACTGTGTTACGAAAACCCTGTCCGACCGGTGAAGGTATTATTAGGCATCGAGATTAGATTGTATTTATGTAAAAAAATTAAAATTCCAAGTATTTTTTTACCCCATATTAAATTTATAAGTATTTCATAAAATGAGGAAACATGGCAATACAGGCGGTGCTGCCACACGATCTAATATAATACCGCCGATGACGGTGTTGTCATATTTTAAAAATTTGCTACATTTTGGGGGAAAAAAGGACAAAATATTGGCATTTTATATTTAATTATTATGTTTACTATAATGAATATTTAATAAATTTTTTTTTGATCATGTCATTGGGAAACCTAATAATGGTTTCGGATCGGACAGGGTTTTCTTAACACACTGTATATTTAACTATGTCTGATTCTAAAGTGTTAATTGTCGCATCTAATAATGGTAATGTTACGGTGATTGTCCGAAGTGTGACTTATGGCCTACGCACACTGGCGGACGGCAATGGAGAGGATACCTCTATCCGCCAGCGCACACTGACGAGAAAAATCCTCTGCGATACTGCGACTTACCGGAGCATCCGCCAGTATGCCGCGGTACCCCCCCGCGTGACTCCAGCGCACATCGGCGGCTGGCGCATACCGCCGCCTCCCGCCGCGGTATCCTCCGGCGTGCCTTTCGATGCTCCAGAGAAAACTGCGCTTCAATGCTCCGATGTCGATCACCGACCATTGAAATATAGATCTTATTTCGTTTAGATAGGTATTAAATTCGATTAATGAATTTAAAATGCTCTCCCCTGCCGTCCGCCAGTGTGCGCGGGCCATTATATTTAACGAGCTATAAGTTACTCACGAGCGTTCTAACATAGAGTATGTTGTATGCGAAACCTAGGTGTCACCGCACTTCGGACTTTCGTAACATTACATCATACATTGGTGCCAATTCTGTTGTCACAAATGACGACTAAATTAAATTTGACTTAGCTAAAAATGTTTATATTCTGCTCATATATTATGGCCAGGAGCAGGACGGTAAAACTGACAAATCTATAGAGATTTTTAGTCCGTTTACAATGGAATTACAAAGCATTTCTAGTGATTTGTAATTCCATTGTAAGTCCGTCAAAACTTTCTATAAATTTGGGGCAAGTCTTTTTATTGGAATCATATCTGCAAATTGATAAATGCTGTCTTTCTTGCTCCTACAACCGGTGAGAAAGACTGCAATCTAATTAGTTAAGTTTCGTTTTTGTTTCAACAGAATGAAGGCAGTCAAATTCTATTGAATTACGTTTAAATATAATCTCTATTTAGTTGACTCGACCGATGACTAAGTTGACTGATATTTTATCTATAAAATAGGAAAAGAATTATTGCATGGAATGGGTGTTTTACTTTGTGTTTTTGCACAGGCCTAGACCTGATGCCCGTACTGAGTAAAGCGTGGCCTCTGATAAGCCGCAATATTTAGAGGAATCATCTCCTTTAGATTACGTTCCCCAGTATTCCTTTGAAATGTCACCAACTGCACGTTTTAAAGGATTACTGCTCGAGATAATGTATTTAAATTTTAGTTTTTTTCTACTTTCCGCAGGCGGCTACTTCGTTATTGACTGTAACATTCCTTATTTCTTATTCTTAGTTTATATTAGACAAACCTTCTACAAATTAGTGAAATTAGGAATTTTATGGTCTCTCTATAAATGTCGTATTAACTTACTGTTGACGTATTTTTTTATAACATAGAATATATTCGCATAATATACATTTCTCACCTCATCTGAAATATTTAGGTATTGTTTTATAGTAGGCATACATGCAGCTATATTGCGAAATAATTATTTTATATTTTTCAACTCTCCCTATAACATAGGGATACTCGTTTGTCAGTATAAAGCCTTTGTCTCGCGGAGATATTCACAAGCTTTGCGACTGAGCACGGTCCGGTTTCCGTACACGACGCTACCCAAATTCGACTCTATTTCCGACCCTTATGGCTGGCGCACAGTGAGGACGGCATGGCATGGTATTTTAATTTTTATTAATCTGATTTAATACTTATCCAATCGAAATAAGGTATATATTTCAATGCTCGGTGATCGATCTCGGAGTATCGCGGAGTATTTTCTCGGTGCACCTGCTGGAGCACCTTATTCCGATTGGATAAGTATTCAATTCGATTAATAAAAATTAAAATACCATGCCATGCCGCCTCACTGTGCGCCGGCCATTAGTCACTGTGCGCTGGCCATTAGTAGTATACCAATTGGTGACCGACGATTTGCATCTCAGTTGCGAAGCTTGTCTCCGTGGAGAAAGGCTTATTGGGAGTCGGCATAATTCGTCAACCAATACAAATCGCTCATTTTCGGGTCAGTTACCTCGAAACCAGCCAATAGCGTTAGTGCCGCGAAAATGAGCGATCGCTGAATAAGTTTCGTCAATGCCCGTTTATGATGTGTAATCCTGTACCTCTGTTATGGGACTTGTAAAATACTTCAAGCCGTTTTTAACTGTCATGCATTTCTTTAGTAGTGTTAAAAGTATGTCTGTGTGTGTATGACTGTCGCGAAATTTATATGGTGTGTCAAAATTTTGATTATGTACGTTTAGGCTGTGAACATTTTGTTAATTTATATTTAAATAATAATCTATTTAGTCGAAAATTAAAAAAAAAATATCCCCACCCCGCTTATGATATGGAAGTCTGAAGATGCTAATATTATCAACAAAATCACCCGTCCAAGGCGCGTACTTTCATTTTTATCCATGTAGGTGTGTCCACAAGCCCCGAGCCGTCGCGCCCAAGCAATCGGTTATAACGCGTTATATTTACAGGGTCCGACGTCAAAATTGATTGGTCGGGCGCGCTGCACTGAGTACTTTGTCGTCGCTCGGCACTTGAAGACGCCGCGATTAGCGAATCTTAAAAAATTAGGCCAGTATGAGAATAACTTGATAGTCGAATCTAATCCCTTCTAATGTAATGTGAGTACATATAAATGTTTTATCTCGAACGTATATTTACTGTAAATTCTAAATTACGGTCTCCGTTACAAATGACCGTGTAGCTTTGATGAACTTGCATTCTTCCAGCGTTAACACTCATACACTGCCCAGTTCAATAAGATATTAAATACTTAAGTCATATAATCTCACAATGCGTAGAAGATATAAAACTTAATTCAATGTATATAAGGACAATTAACTACAGTTGTTACAAAAACCTGTCCATTTTTTTATATAGTTTATAGTAAATACATTGTAGCACGACCTTTACACTATAGTCCATCACAAATTTAGTTGTTTAGAATACATAAAGCGAATATTAATGTTGTATGTAATTCACCAATATTAATGTAACGGTAATTTCTCGAATAATGTACTTTTACAGAAATACCACCTTTGTAGAAATACAATCTTTGCATGTGGATTTTACAATCGAAAGAAAAGCAATAATATTCAACTAAATACGAATTAATCAATAGATATAATGTCTCAAGTTTTTTCGTAAATGTATTATTGCGATATGCGACACCTAGCTCCATGCGTTCGCATCGGCGATTATGTCCGTTGTACGTCTCATTAATACGGATTTATATGTCGTTGGACGATGTGAATGTCTGCGGCCGAATGTAATTTATCGCCAATTCGTGTACCTATTATTGTTATGAATTTTATCATATATTGTGTTATAAGGATTATGTCGGTAAACTTCGTTGTGCGGTGGCAGTCACTGAACCGTTTTGTAAATGGGTATATGTAAAGACGCAATGTGGTGCTATCAATCTGATTGGAGTGACTGGATTAGACAAAACATGTATTTAAGTTTGTCCTGTTTTTAGAGCTTATTAATATATACACTTAATATATCTATGCTGTAATTATCTTTATTAATTTTAAGATTATAGTGTGCGCGAGGTGATCGCCGACCGCCTGTGGTACTTACCGCGGTCGCTTGTACACCGTTTCGTTTTTGGCTTTGAATTTGTGTATTATAACTATACTCCATTTATTATAGCATTAGACAGAAGTTAAAAAAGGTTATTTTTAGTGTCCACTTTGTAACAAAAGTACAAATAACATGTTACAGTTATGATTAACGTCGAATTTATTATAATCTATTTATATACCAGCTTGTCACACCTAACTGTAATTATTTTAAGTATTTATATTATAAAATAAATTGTCTTTCATTTAAATATTATCATTTCAGTCCAATTTAAAATTAAGTGTCAATGCTAAAAACCTAAAAGAAGCAGGGGTGAACAATACCGGGAACGTGTTTCGTTCCACTATAATCCTAACAAATCTAAAATGTTACCTAATCCGTTCAGAGGTTATGACAGCAGGGCATTTCTAATTTTGTCGGATTATGTTGTCTATGAAATTGACGTAAATAATTTTCTGTCAGTGTTTGTCATTGAGTCATTCACCATCATTTTTTTTTTCATTAATTTTTTGTTGTCAGCTTAAAATGTGTGATACGATGTTATTATAAATAAAACATAGTATAAAAAGTACTTTTATTTTGGTTATCGAAGTATTTAGCATTGTTTTATGTGAAAACAATTTTAATGTAACCACTCTAAATAAAAGTTGTTTTGACTTTGAAATAAAATGTTTTGGATCCCTGCTTCTACGAGCCTCTTATTTCTAATGTTATAATAAATGGGGTATAAGTGTTGCTGGAACTAGAGTTTCGGTCAAATATAACTGTGTTAAATACATTTGTGAAAATTTAAGAAAATACTGTAAATCGGACTGGAAAGCCAAAGTAAACAGTATTTTATAGACAAGCCTTTTATTTGTTACTAGCTTTTCGCCGCGACTTCGTCCGCGTAGAATTTAAATTTAAAAAAGGATCTCTGATCCCGGATCCCGTTTTTACCGGATCCCGGATCTCGTATCCCGAATCCCAAAAAATATAGCCTATGTTACTCAGGGATAATGTAGCATTCTAATGGTGAAAGAGTTTTTGTAATCAGTCCAGTAGTTTTTGAGTTTACTCATACAAACATACATACAAATCTTTTCTCTTTATAATAGTGTAGGCATCATTTTGTAGTTACAAGGTGTTAATGACAACAAGCCAGTTTTTTGTACTTTTTTTATTATCTTTTTAATTGAGCTAATTTATTTCTGATTTCTAAAGGAAACTGTTCAATAGACTTGCAAGCACAATCTAAACAGAAAATCTTCAAATAAAAGATGCTGCATTCTTTGTTTATACAAACGGTTTTCTCACAGACTGAACAGTCTGATCCCAATACTAATATTTCGCCTTTTCCGGGAGGACTAAAAGGGTCTTTCATGACGTAATTGGGGTACTTTAGTACAATATTGCGGGAAAATGGTGGTTTCGTGCCTTTGTAGTGCGCTATTTCATTCATTTCACATTTTGAACACTTGAAATCATAAGTTAATTGTACAGGTTCTTCTTTAGAATCTTTTTTATCCTCCATATTTTACTGAAACAAAAACAATACATATTTTAAACTCAACACTGAATATGTGCTAGGATGGTACCAGGTGGGTTTTAGTTAAGCAGAGGGGGATGACTGAGTTCTATCATATTTAATTGCAAGCAGGTTCTTTATTTTCAAACAAATATTTTTGAGTTACAACAGCACCTTATAGCACTGGGATTTTTACCTAAATAAACTTCCATTCCTTAAATACTTCAATCCTTGATTATAGTAGCTTTCTCTTTAGGTGCTTCCATAGGCCACCAGGTCGGCTTGACAACTTCTACTGAATATTTGCCAATTACTAATGATTTAGCTTCGAGGCCTTCTTTTATTCTAACTAAACCTAGTCCATAGTCATTTAGATAACTTTTCAATTTTCCTACATTTGATTTTGGATTATCGCTAGCTGAGATCACAGAGTCCTTCTCCAAGTTATCTTTGATTTCCTCACTGAACTTAAGTGGCATTATCCTCTTTCTGACAACACCAGTATGATGGACCCGGGCGGTCAGTTCCTGACCGATATAACATCCTTTGTGGAAACTCACACCATGCAGATAGTCGCAGTTAGCCTCCAGAGGGAAACTAGAGCCTAGGGGCAGGTCTTCGGCACCTTCGCTAACGCCTAGTTTATATCTTAAATATTTATACCCTTCTTCACTGTTTTCTATCAATGTGTCTTTACCAACAGTCTCTTGAATTTCATCTTTTGTCACAGACGCTGCTGATAGTATTCTACTACCTAAATCTACAAGCCGAGGGTCTTTGTAAATATTAATTTTATTGTCTCCTTGACTCTCTAAAATTGTTTCTGAAGGTGATATCAGAGCCCACAAATTAAAATCTTTGCTAGCATCTGCAATCTCAACTTTACGTTTCAGTTTGTAAATTCTTAAGTGCTTTTGCAGCAAAATTAGGACATTTTTGTCACATTCGAGCATGAACGCATCTTTGTCCTGCCACTTGTGTATCAAAGTGTCGTACAGGACCCTGCCCTTGTTGTTGAGGAACATGGCATACATAGAGTTGTGGCCTTCTTCGAAATGTCTCATGTCGTTGGTAATGAGGCCCTGTAGGAACACTGTCGCCTCGTTGCCGCTGACTTTGAGTAATGTTCGACTTTCTAGCGGGTACAACACCTTAGCCGCCGTGTGTTTGTGGATCCCCCTCACGAATTGCCTTAGAAAGTGTTGTTTGTACAAAGTTCTATTTACCTGATACAGTGTCATTGCGTGATATTTTTAAATAAACCAGTGCAATCAATTTCACATAACAGTTTACGATATTCGTTTGAGAAAAGAACACTGGAAAATTGAAAATAATTTGCAAGAAATTTGTATTGTAGGAACAGCTGATTGAGGCTGCGTTCCAGACGTATAATTTTTGTTCATAAATGTCGTTCCACTCGAACCAACTTGTACTGAAAGTGATCATTATTAGCGTTTTTAACAGTTTTTGTAAACGAAAATAACAAAAATTACGAATGGAACGCAGCAGGAGTGAACTTACGTGACAGTAGGTAGTGACAGATTTATGTATGGATGACAGTGACAATAAGCAAAACATATTTTTTTCTGAACTACTGGCAGAATTACATGCGCATTATGCCTATACGATTTTAATAATTGCTTGTCTGCTACATTGTGATTATATTTGTTTTTGCCTTTTACTACTCTCTCTTGGGCAATGGGCACTTCACTTGTCTCTTTCTTGCCCCCGAATTGGGTATGGCACGAATTGAGTTGGGCGTTGTACGAAAGAAAAGAAACCTCGGGGAAATCATTTTTTTTTTAAATAAAAATGTAGTTTTAATAATTTCTTATAATTTGTCAAAAAGCAATAGCAAAAAATACTTAAGACATTGCTCTTGTATAATGCTCTTGAATGTAAAATTAGCTTATTATGATTTGCGGTTGGCCATTGAAGACACAAAATAATCTTTTTTGTTAGAGCACAATAGAATTTCTATAATTTAATCTTAAATAAAGTAGGTCCTTAAGTATACTTATTAAATCATACAGTATTCACTCATACTAAATAAAGAGGTAAAGTTTATATAGGAGGTAGGGTATAATCTCTGGAACTACTGAACCGATTCTGATAATTCGGAATTCGGATAACGGAAAGCTACAGTCTCCTCGAGAGAAAAGTACCTAGTACATTAAACTTAGAAGTATTTTATGGACAACTTTCTGAGCAAAGACGTACTTAGTTACTATTGATAAATGTATTTCTGAATAAATATTACAAATTTACATAGAATCATAGATTTATGAAAGTTACGCGCACGTGGAGCGCTTTCGCGAAACCAATAATTATTATCCTTTGCATAGAATTGATAGGCAATAAAGTAAGTAGGGAGGTATATAGGTACTACTTATCGACCATTGTAAGTCAAACATGTACTTCCCATTGTGTTAGATCAATAATCATATTTTATTAAGTAAACTTAGGTACATTAAATTAATAACACCGTCAAAAACAAAAGATTTATCGCTGTTGTTGGAGGCGCTCTTGCGGCGAGTACGCCAATTCGATGTGCTCTGCGTTCGGCGTCGGCGGCGCCCTCAGCGGCGTCGTCATGAGCGAGGTGGGCGCGGAGTCCTCGTGCTCCACGGAGGCCGTCACCAGCTCCGTCGTGACCGTCGGGTCAGACCGCACCGACGCAGTGTCGCGTTTAGTCGGCGAGCCCTGGTTAGAACGCTGGCCGGACCTCGACTTCTTCAAGTATGGGGTGAGTTTCTAGAAAAGGAACCAAATTGAATAATGGAACAGGTATGCAGGACTTTTGGGAGACCAGGCAAATAGCAGTGTAAAAAGGTATTATAACTACGCACCTCTGTCCTCTGGTAGTTTCGAATAACATGTGCGAATAAGGGGGCGTCCATAAATTACGTGAGGTGATTTTTGAGATTTTTTGACCCCCCCCCTCCCCCTCTAATCTCATGTGAGATTTTTCAAAAGCTATTTTCTAGGGACGAAATAATTTTTACTTAATTTAACCCAGTTTTTTTCTCAATTTTACACTGTTTCTTGCAGTAAAAAAAATGACGTGAGATTTGCTGAGACCCCCCCTCTCCCCCACGTGAGATTTGGTGAGATTTTGCTCGACCCCTCCCCCCCCCCCCTTAAATGCCTCACGTAATTTATGGACGCCTCCTAACATGTGCAAACCTACCTACTTGGTAAAGGAAACCATCGTGTAGCCAACATCATACTCAGGGGCGTAGCTACCGCCCCGTATCAACCGCAATAATGATACGGGGCCCCGGGTTACAGGGGCCCCGAACATGTGTGAAAATTTACCCTTCATTTGGGCCCCCCCATCAAATTTTGATACAGAGTCCGTCTAAGGCAAGCTACGCCACAGATCATACTCCACAGTACAAGCGTTGGTTTGTTGTGGACCCCCGTCCATACTGGGGGCGATCTCAGTGGCACCCAGACCAGGGCAAATCACGAATAAGCCGTTTCAGAAATTTACCACTAGCGGGAATCGAATTCACAATCACCCGTAGCAGTGAGCCGAGCGTCCTAGGCCCGAACCACAGCGCAGAGCGATTGTCTTGAGACCAGTTTTTTTTTCATAGTACTGCGGTGGCAAAAAAGCGTACGGCCCGCCTGATGTTAAGCAGTTACCGTAGCCTATAGATGCTTACAATACCAAAGGCTCGCACATTGCCAACCTGAAGGGGAGAGGGATCGAGAGAGGGGGAAGGGGGGTTGGACTATCGGCTCTTTCATTCACTCATCGTACGAAACGCAGCTGTAGCATAGCTGCTTTACGCCGATCTTCTGTGAGAGGGTGGTACTACCCCGGTCGAGCCAGCCCGTTTATGAGCTGCAGTCAAATGGCTACAGCTTGACTCTACCACCTTAAAATGGCAAAAGTACGGCAATCAGTACGTACATGGTGTGGGTCCTTAGTGATGTAGACGCCGGTGCGCCTGACGAGGAAGTCGGGCGCGGCGAGGCAGCGCGCCAGCAGCAGCGCGGCCGCGCACGCCCAGCTCGCCCACACGCCGGCGCTGGCGGCGCGCGTCGCCGCCGCGCGCCCGCCGAAGCCCCACGACGCGTTCCAACCTAACTCCAGAAGTGGGTTCACTGATGAACACCTGCAAAATAAGTCACAATGTTTTTGACGACAGGTCGCTATAATTACTGCACCAAATGGTTGAGAGCTCAGAGCTCAGCTGTGCGGGAAAATTTCGGAATTCGCCTTTGTAGTAATTTTTCCTGGTTTACTAAGTAGGTGTCTCTGGGTATTCTCTCATCCATAGTTCAAGAGTCTGGCGATATTTTTAGGGTTCCGTACCCAAAGGGTGCCAACGGGACCCTATTACTAAGCCTACGCTGTCTGTCTGTCTATCTGTCCGTCTGTCTGTCAGCGGGCTGTATCTCACGAACCGTAATAGCTAGAGACTTGAAATTTTCACAGAATGTGTATTTCTGTTGCCGCTACAACAACAAATTCTAAAATTTTAAAAAATTGATATTTATGACGTTTTTATTCTACCTACGGTGGTACGGAACACTTTATGTGCGAGTCCGACACGCATTTGGCCGGTTTTTAATTTCTATAAGAAATTGTCGATCGACAACGTCTCATCTCAAATCGATCGATTGGTGGGGTGACAGCCTAACCCATAGAAGTAATGTAAATGTAAACTTTTCATTTCACCAAAACTTTTCTCAAAAATTATCTAACTTAATAGGTACTAAATACTGACGTAGTAGAATTAGTGATGTTGACAAACTCGGCGCAGAAGGCGTGCAGGCCGCCGTTGGTGACAGTGAAGCTGTGCCCGGTGAGGCCCACCAGCACCAGCGCGAACAGCAGCGCCGGCGCCAGGATCCGCCACGGCTGCACCAGCCTGACATACCAATCACCACGTTATCAATAGAATACTTATTCAGTTTTATTACATCGGCGGCGTCTTCATCAGGCGCATGCCTCGCGCGAGCACTCACTTTTGACGTCGGAACGCATAGACGTAATGTCATAATATGAGTGCTCGGGTGAGGCATGCGCGCCATATGGACACATCTAAAACAGTTCGAAAACGTGTTTTATTTTTTGTAATGTTTGGTGGTTGAAAGAGGTCGATCAAGGAAGGGATGGGGAGATGATTTGAACATCGTGGCAGGAAATAGCCCAATTTAAGACTGAGCTATATGGAGAAGTAAAGGGAAGGCCTTTGCCCAGAACTGGATCAAAACTCTAAACATGTTTGTTGATAAACATCCATATCGAGTTTTGAAAGCAGCAGTGCTGTTCTAGGTGTATCGACAAACTCATCTCACGCATGTATCCGCGGCTAAAATGTCAAATTTCAATAGGTACCTAAGTACAATTTAGCATTTTACCCGTGGATTCACGTGAGATACGAGTTTTTCGTCACAGTAGCACAGAATAGATAATGTAACAGTAGTACCAGACCCGTATTTCTCGATCATCTGTATGCTATCTATTCTTTTGTCTGTATGAATTATTTTTAAACACACCTTGTGTTGGAAAACCGTTTCAATGTAATGATGGACGTGTGTGGTGAGTCAAGAGTCAAGTTCCCTAAATAAACAAGAGCACTGAAACATTAATAAACCCCGAAGCCACAAAAAGACGGTCTTCTCGCTCCAATTACATCTACTGGAACTAGACTGAGAATACCAGCCTCCCTAGACAAGTGGCTGTCCTCTACCAGCGTTTATACAAATCGCTACGCTTCATCTATGGAAATAACATAAGTCACGTGATCTACTTATCGACTTGTAATGTCATTTCTCATTTAAGCGTAGCGATTTGTAGAAACGCTTGCAGACGTAGCCACTTGTCTAGAGGGGCTGATATATCACGGCCTTCCAGTGCAAAGAGTTAATATGAAGTATATCTACAGCTAGCAGTGTAATTTCAAACCACGATGTACCTACAATAAATCCGTGACCCTTTTGGAAACATGCCATCTAGTGCCGTTCGCGGCTGTGTCACGGTTTCTAACGTTTATTGTTTCCCAAATATCCACACATTACGAAGAATGCGATGCCGGATGTAGATGGAGGAATGTTTGTAAACAACATACCTACAAACTCTTAACTATTAATCTTATTAAAAAACAGATTGGTTCTTGGCTATCAATGTTGTCGGCCATCTGTTAGCAGTTCTCTGGCCGCCAGCATGACCGTAAAGAATTTATGAGTTATAATGAACAATTTACGAAGAATAACATTAGAGGGTGTGCAAATTACGTGAGGCATTTAAGGGGGGGGGGGGGTCGAGCCAAAACTCACGTGGTGGAGAGGGGGGGTCTCGGCAAATTTCACGTAATTATTATTTACCGCAAGAAACAGTGTAAAATTGCGAGAACATATTTCTCCACTAGAATATGGTTATTGAAAAATCTCACGTGAGATTAGAGGGAGAGGGAGGGGGTCGAGCCAGATCTCATGACATGTCAACAAGGGGCGGGGGTCGAAAAATCGCAAAAATCGCCTCCCGTAATTTATGTTCGCCCTCTTGGAGACCAGTAGTACTGGTTAATTTTTAGCGGACTTGGGGACCAGCTTGTTTGCTTCGGGCTTCACAGGTCCTCAGCACGTTTGCGTTGCAGGTGAGGACCTGCATAATGATTGATGATTCTCGTTATTGTCCTTACCCAGTCCGGACGTGTCCGCCCCCCGCGCACATGGTGAACAGGGTGATCCACACCGCTGCGAACACGGTCGACAGCACTGGCATGTACTCAGCGAACAAACAATCGCCGAACAGCGACCTCGCAGTATCCAGCACTAAGTGATGGGTGATGTTCTCTGAAAAAATCGTAGTGGAATTGAGAACCTCCTCCTTTTTGAAGTCGGTTATATTATGTTCACCTCTTGATTTTGTTATAATTGATGACAGCTTGGTCTGGTGGCGTAGGCCGCCTGATGCACAGGAGTGGATGGTTGCAGGTTCGATTCCCGACAAGGTAAATTTTGAAAATGGTATTTTCATGATTTGCACCAGTTTGGGTGTCACTAGGATCGCCTACAGTCCATCCCATAGCAAAGGCTTTATTTAGTTTGGTACCATCTTCTCATGAACGCAATAATGCAACACCAAGTTCTCACGACAACGTAAAAGATAACATAAAATCGCGTTATCAGTAAAAAAACTTACCGGTAAATATAGTCATGTTGTCGTCGTCTATTGCTATCCCGTTCACAAGTATTGTGTTGTCATATCGTGCTTCTCTTTTTATTTTACCATTGTCCGTTTCGTTTTGGACTGCCAGGATAAGTTGAGCGTCTTCAGTGCTGTTGGAGTCTTGAGCTGATAGTTCAATTGTTTTGAACGCGAGCTCCCGAGGGTGGAGGACACAGTGGGTGTTCACTAGCGCCATAGTGTCTTGTAGAAACACGTAATTCATGATGCCGAATACGGCTGCTAACACGAACAGCACTATGTGCCATACTGAAAGAAAAAAAATCACTGTAGTAGAGATTTTTTGTCTTTAAGACAGTTTGCTCTATATGGATAAATTAGGTGCAATTAGCCTAAATAGGCTATACTTAGTAGGTTTTAGGTAAATACCTAAAACCCGAATTATAACACCAGATGTATAGGGCCCATACCCTAAATAAGAGAGGTGTAATAAGAGTTAGACTATTTATTAGATTTAAAGAATTAGGGACCCTAGATTAGCCAGTTTAAAATGGTTTTACAGCGCATTTCTAGGAAGAATAGTGAATTATAAGCCCCAGTAACAGCCCATCATAACTTTCTATAAATTTGGGGGTAAGTATTTCCAATATGGTTTCATTTTGAAATGTTAGGTACTACAAAAACATACTTAACTTACCAACGTAGCTACATAAGGTAAACCTGCCGTTTCCTCGTAGATAACTATATTTGGCCCACATTTTAACTAATGTTTTACCCAACAAGTGTTACGATTAAGGTTGCGCCCTGGATTACTACAATTTGGCCACCAAATAGATAAGTAGATATAGATACTTACTATATTTTTTGATAAAAATCATTTTAGCTAATTCTACTAATTTTTTGTGCATGAGCTCAAGTTAGTCAAAGAAAGTCAATGGTCAATTTTAGTTCTCATTTAGACAGTTTTTATTAGTTCTGATTTTGAAACTACTACATCGCACTAGAAAAAAGTGGCATCCCTAGTTCCGATATACAACGTATATACTAGGTATACGTACCTATGTTTAAAATTCAAATGGCCTTTAGGTGAACGTGTGAGGTCATAATGACATAAGACCGATGAACGATCAGTATCTACTGTATGTACCTATCTTGTACCTATTAGCTACGAAATAAGGTTGACCCTCATTTACGGACAAAGGACCACGTTTTAAGAAGTTAAGCAGTACCATGTATTTTGAGGGTGCATTCAAATATGGGGTCAAAATGATCAAAATTGCTTGGCAGATTGTTAAGCTAGGGTAGCTAATAGGTAGGTACATCCATCATACTATTTCGTCTTGTTACGTCATAGAGTATAAAAACACCTAATATAGGGCAGGTAGGTACCTATTATCAAGATAACGCAGTGAAGTCATCGTGATTATACCAACGTATCCAGTATCTTTGAAAGCATGTCCTTAGATAAGTTCTCAGATAATAACCACAGTATAAAATTGAGTTTAAGTAGGACACTATAACAATATTTTGTTTAAAACTTGTACCTTTCCATGCTTTCAGATGTTTCGAGGCCCGCTCCTCGAGCTCGTAGTGATCGTAAAGAAGAATAGTCATCTCGAATTCACTCCATTTTATCAGATCTGTAACAATAAAACATTAACAAGTAATCAAATAAAAACCTTGAGTTGAAGGAGAGACGCCTAACTACCTCTAGAAGGCGTGTGAAAACCGTCAATCCGCAATTGACCAGCATATTTGGACTCGTATGTTTGTTTGGTCATATCATATCTTAACCTTATCATGAATAACAACTCTCAGAGTTACGTTTCAACTGCACAAAATGATGCACGCTCGGACGACAAAAACCGTTGGAGGAAAATTAATGGTCCTACAACAACTGTATTTTAAATCATTCGAATCGATAACGACATGTGTTTCCAAAATAAATTTCAAATTTTCTAAAATATAGGACGTTTATAGTTTCCGATATCGATTTTAAAGATTTAAAATATCGTTGCAAAATAATGGACATACCTACATACCTATACCGTCACGATCCTCAGAATTGAGGAAACCACTGGATGGATGGGTCAAGTACACTTGGAGTACCTAGGTACATTCAAAAGAGGGATTGTACAATCCCTCTCGTATTGAGGTTCCCGAGCCTTAGTAAGGCAAAATTACTACCTGATAACATTATTAACGCTAATAAAGCCTGCCCCGACTGTGAATTATTATGTTAGCTCGCCATAACTCATCAGTCATTGCTAATGTTCTAATTACTTACCTTAATTAATGAACTTATAGATCAATATAGACCTCACCTAATTCGCTTATTGGGTTCAGCCGGCCCTGGGTGCGATTATGAACTGAATTAGGTAACTATTCCCAACGGTAACAACGCTTCAAATAAATTTGGTGAAACTGGGACGTCGCCGAACAGTCGCCATGTTAACGAGGACTTTATTGGTTACAAGTGGCTCTATTTGATGTTACAATAAATTATTTTATTGCAGAGGCAACTAAACACTAAAATGTGAAATGTATCTTACCTACGTAAGAGATTTCTACTGTTGTCGATTGTACGCTCGCATACCTACCTACTAGGTATAACGTTTGCTTACGTGCACTGATAGGTTTACAACAACAGCCACAGGGCCAGTCAAAGCCCAACGAGGTAAACGAATGACGATTTAGTCCAGAAATAGCTGAACATAATACCAATGACGCGAGGAACGGCATGAGTTATTCATCTAGGTATGAAAATGATTATGATACAATTCATTTACGATCGCGGAAACATCCTGCACGAAAATAAATCTTACGAATGAAAGAATAAAAACCTGGAGTTGGTATAACGGGGGAAAGAATCAAGTTTAACTAGGCCCTACATCATGTTAAAATATCATCATGTTTGACGACCGCTTGGCTCTGTGCTTCGAGCGTAGCTAGGCCGCTCCGCACTGCTTCAGTTGGTTGCGGGTTCGATTCTCGCCAGATGCAAATTTCGGAAATGACCTTGTCGTCATTTACC
The DNA here is from genome assembly GCA_947859195.1 of Drymonia ruficornis. NCBI lineage: Eukaryota > Metazoa > Arthropoda > Insecta > Lepidoptera > Notodontidae > Drymonia > Drymonia ruficornis. The sequence continues at coordinate 7,246,683 of OX401923.1, forward strand.
TTGGTCTGGGAGTCACTGGGATTGCCCCCAGTCCGCTGCACGGTGGTCATAGTACAAGCGTTGGTTAGTTTTGGTCCATACAGTTGGTGTTCTGGCGATATTTATTTATAATAACGGCAAAAAAAGATTGCAACATACCATACCACCTACTGATAGCGTCCAATGGAATAGATAAGATTAACTAGATAACAGGTAGGTAACAATTCTGATTTTGTTCAAAGCGAGATTTGGAATGGTCAGTCATGTTTCATTTAAAATTATCAAACCACCGATCCTGTTATTTTCAAGACGACCCATTTTATATTTTATAAACTAACAAATATCTCAGCAATGTACTAAGATAGATAGATAGATAACTCTTTATTAATCCACCACTAGAAAAATAAACATTTATAAATAATTACATAATTTACACAGAAAGTGGAAAATGGGCGGCCTTATCACTAATAGTGATCTCTACCAGGCAACCTTTGGATGGAGAGGATCTAAAGAAAAAAGGTCCCAAGTCAACGAATTTTTACCAGTGGAAATCCACTGATTATTAAGTAGGTAGTATATTAATATTATAAAATTTTCAGAATCGATTAGGGCTTCTTGAACAACTCTCATACAGATTGGCCACTATAAATAACGATACAACCATACGATAAGAAGAAGAAACAAACTCAGTACCCTGCTATGTGACATTGTTGTGGTTGGAGATAGCTACAATTATCTACGATCAAGTCCTATCTAGAAACAGAAAGCTTATGTTGAGGCCACATCGGTAGTTGAGGGTTAAAAACTAGGAATACTTTTGGGACGTGAGAGGCAAGTCGTAGTCGTTATTCTGCTGCGCACACAAAGTATTAAAAGTAATGTAACTATACTTAGACGTAAGTACATATTTACCCAGGATATTATGTTTGGTCTGAATGCAAAACAAACCATACCGTCATGGTTCAACACACGCCGCAAGGTCGTCTGGCGAGACTGGTTTATTTCGATGCTACCATACCGCTGTTAGCCATAGCCTTTGAAGATGAGTGTTAATTAACTGCGCTTATTCTATGGCAGCATGAATGCAAGGTATCTTCTACACATTTTCTTCCCGACATCCTTAGGGCCTCCGCAGACTTGCTACTTTTAGCATCGGCGATCGGCGATTTTGATGCTGCGTCTCGCTCGTTCGCGCTCGAAGAAACGCGACGCAGCATAGATACGTCACAAAATCGCCTGTCTCCGATGCTAAAAGTAGCAAGTCTGCGGAGGCCCTTAGTCACGCACGCGCAACCCAGGGTTGCAGCTGCACGGCTCTACGTGCGCTCGCGCCTATGATTATGTAGCTAATAAATTTATAAAATAACGCTACAATGTATATTCATCTGTTTCTAACAAGTCTGGCGTAGATATATGGCCTGTATTAATTTATACAGGTGAATTTGAAATCATGGGCATCCTTTTAAACTATAACTCTAAAAATGATCCAGAATATTTTGAGAAAAAAAATAAAAAAAATTAATGGAAAAAAAAATATTGCTCGAGTTGTAAGCAAATAAGCAAACCTGTTAACTGTTATACATTACCTGGACAATATTTTTTTTATAATTGTTTTTTTTTGATTAATATTCCCTAAATATTCTGAATCATGTGTAGAATCACCATTTAAAAGGATGCCCATGATTTCAAATTCACCCTGTATGTAATAGGTTTTATTTTAATGTCATGTTTTTAGAGCACTAATGTATGTATAATATGTCAGGACAAAATATAAATCGTCATTGTCAGTCGATGCCTGTTTTATCTACTTATCTATCTGTTACTGCCCATCATCTGCAAAATATTATGAGGTGCGCGGACACAGTTGCAGATAAAGAATATTTCCACAACTGCAACTGGCGGCTGGAGGCAATCTACCAATAGACTTTACATGTGATTTAATTGTACGTTCATTAACCAGGTAATATAATGGGGTTTCGAGTCATGTGCGACACGACTAATTAACCCACACCGACGATGATTTCCCGCGAGGCTGCACATGACGGAATTATTGACTGACAGACTGTGGGTGCGCGTTGTTTATTTTATCTACAATGACGCAAGAGTTTTGTTAACTTTATCAAGAAAAACAAACTATCTAGTCAATAGTTTCTACATCGGAAGCCTACGCACTTATTTCTGAATAAGTACCTACTGAAAATTCCTTCTTGTCCATCAGCGGGCGACGCCATTCTTGGTCGGTGCAGATGCAGTTCAAAAATACGATCCATTTAGCTCTCAGACTCTCAGTGCTGGCAGATTGCAAGATGCACTTGTAAAGAACCTACAATCAAAATTGCACTATGTTCAAAAATGGCTTGGAAGCGAACATTTTCAGCTAAGGCTGCAATTAACGGTACTTTCTATGAATGTACCAGAAGAGCAGCAGGGCTAACACACGCGCCAGGACAAGATTTTTTTTGTCACGCATTATGTAGCACCGATTCGCTCTCTCGCTCTTACTTAATGAATAGGATATAATGAGACAAAATCGATTTATCTCGCGTTTTGTCTTGTCACAGCCGGCTGTGCTACTAGTGCAGCTGTACGTGTTGTCAAGCGTGCTACTAATGCTTAAATGATGACCTCGATGACTCTGCCAAGAGTGGAACGAAGAAGAAGAAGTTAGTTATATGTATCTAGCGCATTGTGATTAAGTTCATCTAAGTGACTTTAATGATAATAATAATAATAATAATATCCTGGGACATTTTTGTACACACGGCTACCTGATCCCAAACTAAGCAGAGCTTGTACTATGGAAACCAGATAACTGATATTACTACATATACTACTTTTTTATTTGTAAATACATACTTAATATACATATACACCCAGACTCCGGACATACAGACATGTTCATGCACACAAATGCATGTCCCGGGTAGGAATCGAACCTACGACCTGCAGCGTGAAAGGCGCCTCCACGCCAACCACGCTAACGGGCCCGTCATGATGCTTTAATCATCGTTGAAATATTTTTATCTGAACCTTGTGCACTAATTTAGATGCCTTATAGGTACCTGTAACTACTGACTGTAACTATTTTCACACAATTTCGCAGTGAGCGGCTGCAGTTGAAATATAGCTGAAGCTATTGTGCAATCAGCGAAGACAGACACCATTGCGACTGCGCGAGTGCTAAATGACCTGCATTTACTCAAGTTGTGAGAAATGAAATGTTTACACGTGATACGCAACTCGATGTTTCTACCACAGAGTAAAGACTAAAGAAAGAGGTGCCCTTATTAGATATATGTATGAAAACAAACGTGGTCATTGTTTTTTCATTTTCATTGTTCTATCTACCGGTAAATAGTTGAACTACTCGCTTCGTTTTATGTCGATGTTAGTACTAGGCCGACCACTCGGCCGAGTTGCTTAGGGCCAGTCCCCTTAGTAATTGCTCCATGGTTTCTACCTATCTATTCTGTGAATTTGTAAATCAGATGCTAAATCCGAAATTCGACGCTATTATTATAAAGCACACATTATGCGCAAAGGTTTATATTCTTTAGTAAAATAATCTTTACTTTATTAGTAGCTTACACACACATAGACCTTCGGTTAGGCCCTAGACTTTTACCTACAATTTTATGACAATCATCAGAGGTAGACCAATGACTTTGTGCCTTAAAAGCTTTCAAGCAATCCGACAATGCAAACGTTAATAGAATCTTAACTGTACTTTTCCTTAAACTTATGCTTTGATCGGGTTTGGTTACTACTAAACTAGGTATTTCTCTTTCTTTAGCCATTTCGAGTTTTGGTGTAGGCCTTCAGCGTCCACCACTTATGTCTGTCATGGGCGACCTTTACGCAATTAAATCCAACAAACCGACGTCTATCTTCCCAACGTACTCTTACCCCCTTATTCATAGAGATTTTGCCCAGTTTGCAATAGTTATGAAAGGCATTTTTAGGAACAAATGTGATTTGTAACTCCACTGCAGGTCGATTATAACTTTCTATGAATAAGGGGGTTAATCTCCACTGAAGTAGAGATTTGCAAAAGATTTGCTTTGGTTTGGCTTGCTTTGGTCTCCAGTCAGTCCTTTGTTTCACAGTCTGTCGGTAAAAACCCACCAGTTATCTCCCGACATGTTTAAAATAAACCACTATCGCACATTATGTCCAATAATATGTATGCACCGACCGGAACGCGCCGCGCTCGTGGGAATCGAATATGAAACCTTGGCGCTCTCGACCTTTTGGGAGACGTTGGGTTATTGCCTCTTGAGCCTCATCAATGAAATGATATATAATTGATATACCGTACATTCTTTCTTCGTGGAATCTTCGTTGTAATTCGTCAATTATTGGCGGTCGACATTTTATCAGCCAGGCCCAGAGGATTGTTAGAAGATGGCCAGCAACATGTCGATCGCCAAGAAATAGATTATTAGCGACCAGTTATCAGACCAGAGAGAGACCGAGTACCTAAAAGGCCAGTTTTTAGGGTGCCGTACCCAAAGGGTGCCAACGGGACCCTATTACTAAGCGTACGCTGTCCGTCCGTCTGTCTGTCAGCGGGCTGTACCTTACGAACCGTAATAGGTAGAGACTTTAAATTTTCACAGAATGTGTATTTCTGTTGCCGCTACAACAACAAATACTAAAAATAAAATAAAACTTAAAAATAAAAGGGGTCCCCATACAAAAAAGTAATATTTTTAAGTTATTTGACTTATGGTCGGTTTCCATACAAAAGACTTCAACGTGAGACTCTAAATATCACCATTTTGGGGATGTTTGTTTATATTCTACGGTGGTACGAAACCCTTTAAGTGCGAGTCCGACACGCACTTGCCGGTTTTTTTTTCTTTTTGTCAAGAAGATCTGTGGTATTACGCAAATGGGTTTTCAACTTCAATGACTGATTGGAAACTACACGATACTGTATCCTCGTCTCGTCTAGTAATCTAATTAGCACAGATGACGTAACGAGCTCATTTTATATTCGTTTTTTATAGCCACACGTCCGCGTCGGTGCCGGTGGCGTGGCACGGTGGCGGGAGCCGGCAATCGATGGTTTCTTGTGTTCATTGTTATCGGAAACTTGTTGTTGCATGCGGGTTTCGCATGCAGTTGTTTTGGAACAAGTTATTTTAAGACTAGTACACAGTCAGACAGTCGAATAAATAGTGGCGTAGCTTGCCTTAGACTGGCCCTGTATCAAAATTTGTTGGGTGCCCAAATTAAGGTTAAAGAATTTTCACACACGTTCGGGGCCCAGGGGCTACAGGTAGCCCGGGGGCCCCGTATCATTGATATGGCTGATGCAGCCCCAGCTAATAAATCATTCATATAGTTGTCCGATGAAAGCCCGAAATTAACTGACATACTGAGATTAAGATTGACTGATCAGTGAACTTTAATCAGTAAAAGTGTGACATTGACCGTGTACATTCCTACAGCTACGCCTTCTGTAACACCCATGAGAATAGTTGGTACTATGTTCTATTTTGTGCCACCATAAGTGCGAACGTCAGCGTGAAGTCGGCAATGGTCTGCTATTAGTCTCCGTTCACTACGATAGTTGTTCCCACTTTAGACGCAGAAAATAAAAAGCCTACTATCGTATTTAAAGACAGAATTAGGGCCTCCGCAGACTAGCTACTTTTAGCATCGGCGACCGGCGATATTGTGACGTATCGATGCTGTGTCGCGTTTCTTCGAGCGCGAACGAGCGAGACGCAGCATCAAAATCGCCGATCGCCGATGCTAAAAGTAGCTAGTCTGCGGAGGCCCTTATTCTCCTCACTATTTTGATCGTAAAAGAAAGTACGAACGTAAACGGACGTGACGGCATGTTTTATCGCATACACCTATCTTTAAAACTGCCGTTGGTGCGTACCTTTGAGACATTTAGGTTTGCACAAAATGATACTAAGATAACTGACTGCTCGCGCAATTCCATTAAAGAATCTACGATGTGGTCTGTGGTCCTGTGGATGTCTATGACCTGGTTTTATGTCATCATCATCATGTCAGCCTAAAGACATCCACTGTTGGAGATAGGCCTCTCTCACGCGCACGTGAGGTCCTGTGCTGGATGCAAGCTGCACAGGACCGGTCGTTGTTGAAAACCTTGGGGACCTATGTTTTGTGTACCTACCTATAACATAATTGTGGTAGGCATAAAGATGTATAGTTATATAGTTACGCACTTAAGCTGCAGAATCGTTTGCCTAGCAATAGGTATACTTACTCATTATTTATAAAATAGTGTTTACTTTACTTACCTACCATTTGTCATTGGTTATACTTAAAGTTAAGTCTCGCAACTGGTATAGATAGAAAAAATATCGTATTTTATGATAATACAACACCACTTTGACCTCTCTATCTTATGCATTAAACATTTGGAGTTTCTGATATCATAGCTTGAAAATAACTACACTTAAATAGGTAGGATAGGTACCTACATTATTCTTTTAAATGATAAATTATTTAGGAGAATTATCATCGTTCAACATCGATCATCGATCTCGTTATTGACAGTGGGTAAACCACCCTATATTTAGGGGTCCTTATCCCAAAATCAGGGAGGTGAAATCAGAGTTATAAGTTAGTTAATAGGAACCCTTACCTAAAATCTGGTAGGTAGTGAAATCTAAGAAGGTTGAAGTGCACCTATGCGTCCTAAAAGTATTGATTTAATTTGGGTGTTCTTGTGAGTGATGGTGTGGGCAGTCGTGATAGGTGTTTCAGTACTGCCCCCCCCCCTCCTCCCATCGTCCTTGCGGGATCCTTGACCTTGCCGGCGACTGCGAGACGGGGCCCCGGAGGCTTACGTAAGATATTGAGCTACGCCATAGAGTTCTAATAAAATACAGATTGTCACCTACGATTTGAATGATGTTTGGAATGATGAAACAATATTCCAGACAGTAAGTTAAGTTAAATTAGACCTGTGTGCAATAAAAAAGTAGAAAAACGTAAAAGTACCCCCTTATCTACTTATATTGTTACCTTTTTCGACGCGATAGTTATTACAGAGATTTAATTATATAAATCTTTAATAATATGTCAACTAAGTACCTAAGTAACTTAGTAGTTTCCTGTTTCAATAGGTTTCATATTTCTATGAAGTCATCTTTAAAGTATTTAACCAAATCAATTTCCTCCTACCTTATCGCGAAAAATATCCATGCGGTGAAGACGTTACACCCATGATAAATTATTCCTTTGTAAATCATTCCAGACATTTCCAGACAGTAAGTTAAGTTAAATTAGACCTGTGTGCAATAAAAAAGTAGAAAAACGTAAAAGTACCCCCTTATCTACTTATATTGTTACCTTTTTCGACGCGATAGTTATTACAGAGATTTAATTATATAAATCTTTAATAATATGTAAACTAAGTAGCTAAGTAACTTAGTAGTTTCCTGTTTCAATAGGTTTCATATTTCTATGAAGTATTTAACCAAATCAATTTCCTCCTACCTTATCGCGAAAAATATCCATTCGGTGAAGACGTTACACCCATGATAAATTATTCCTTTGTAAATCATTCACATTTTCATTCATAAAGTAATTTTTAGCACCGTAAAATATCCATGAAAATTGAAACCGTAAATAATCACACAGTAGTCCCACCACACATGCCGCACTGACTGACTCAAATATAATTCAATTCGAGATAAGACCTTTTCGTATGAAGCTCGTGGTCGGCAAATGTACTGCCGAGAACGAGACAGCAGGAAAACATGAACAAGGACCCTATATATGATAAAGACAGCTATACATAATCAACTCCAACTCTGCAACCTCCAACTCCTAACAATTTTGTTTACGTGACGTAACCACATGATGTCATGGTAACGCTCGCTGCGCTGCCATGTTGATAATTCGTCTCGATTTTAGCGGGCTTTTTGTTTTGATACAATCGCACTGAAATAGGCTATAGATTACGATCAGAGGAATCATTTTGCCTGTTCACATTGAACTGTACGTGACTGTAGAGGCAAACAAGGTTGTTATTGCGCATTGCGATAGGAGAAAGGAACACTTGGGTACGACTGCCTGAAGTTGCGTTGAGCGCTGGGTCCTCCAAGCCGTTTTCCTTTATTCCAGTCTGATATTAGTGTCCAACAGGATTAACGCTACATTCGTACTACGAAGACGACAACGTATTTTCTATATACATTTTTTGACAGATAATGGCTGTATAGTCCGATTTTTAATTAAACGAAGTAAACTGACAGCTGAAAATGTCATTGTTCTATGAATTTGAACCTTATTTGTTCTATTTATATCGAAACGTGACATTTGCACCTGTCAGTTTACTTCGTCTAATTAAAAATCAGACTATAGGTATTCGGCATCCGTTATACCGTAGCATTACCATACCATTTATGGAAAAACGTGTTGTCGTCTTCATAATGTAAATGACCGCTCAATAAGTAGTATGCGCCTGGTAGGTATTTATTTTACATAGATTGTCTTGGGTATAGTCTTTTATTGTACCTTGTCAAGTACATTGTACCAAAAACTCATTTCAACTCCGCAGGTAGTACTTATTAGCTTATTACTTACTGCACAGTTACTGGTCGAAGACCAGCCGCCAGTTTACAATGCAAAGCATTTCTGGCATTACAAGTGATTTGTAATGCCATTGTAAGTGCATCATAACATTCTGAGGGTCTAAACTATCTAATCTGTGGGTCTAACGGCCGAATACTCGTACGCAACTTAAATTTGAGAGCTGCTTAACTTTGACGCGCCATACAAAAGATGACAGTTAACGACGTCTCAAACTGCTAAGTGGGACTTAAATATTTAAGTAGCTTTTGAGTATTCGGCCGTAACTCTAGTTAGACCTTATTTGTGGGTCATGGTGAGTGAACTAACTTCTTAACCCAATTTAAAGCGCAATGCGGCATACACTAGCGTTTGGAGTTCGGCTGCAATCCTGGCTGTACCTATGTACCTATCGCTGAACGGTACTGCGCATTGAATGGTTATTGTACCACAATGCTTCACACCCTACGAAATAGAATAGGCTATGTTGCGCTTCAAGGTATCAGGGGCCCTACCACCACCTCTTATAGCAGTATTGTTTTAACGTTTCAGCGACTTTTTGTGCAATGACGTTTCTTATTGTCATGACAATAAGGTACGTCATTGCACAAAAAGTCGCTGAAACGTAAAAACGTTCCTACAATTGAATCGCGATAAGAGGTCGTGGTAAGCCCCCAGGATAGATCTACGTATCAGGCAAGAATATTTCGTTTCTACACAACCAGTTACAGAATAAGGAGGATTTATGATTTGTAAAAAATGAAAAACCAGGATTTCCATTGCACTGGAATTTATTATACAAAATATTAATTACAAACTTGGACCCAGAGAATGTGGGGGTTGCTAAACATTCAGTGCATGCTGATCTCCAAAGCCCTTATACAAATACATCAGCAGCTCCTACACATTCTCTTTCCAAACGATTGCTAGCATTCCTATCTCATGGAATCCGTTAAGTATCAGTAAGCAACGACAATACGACAATGACAATATTAATTTTGTTTTAATAAGCTAATGTAATGTTTGTGTCCTTCCAATTTATTGGATCTATTTTGTCGGATATAAAGACAATAGAAAACTGTGCTTAGCTACCTATAGTTTTTTGTTCGTCGATATAACTGGGAAAAAAATTGGCGATATTTCTAAAAAAAAAAAATGTGACGACATAAAAAAATATAAATGGCATACTTAGGTACCTAAATAGAGTAATGCAGTTACCATAAAATTGTTACTAAACATTAAATATTTCGACAACTTGTTACAGACATCAAATATCGACAACTGGATTAACGTTCGCTTACAGCAAACTTCTACGACTAGGTTTGGTACCTATAAAAGTACCTAGAAGGTTAACAATGTTTTAAAACAAAGTGTTTTCGCTTAAAGCAACTGACTGTTTTAAACAAAGAATTTTAAACTTTTTGTTTTAAAATTTAAAAACAACCCTGCCGAGCATTAATACAACATCGATCACACCGACACAGCGGCGGGAATCGATTCCTTAACCTATCACATTATCGAACCCATTTCCATTGAAATGGTAAGTTTAGGATTTCGTTTCAAGCAGTCTTATCCGAGTATCACTAGCCTAAGATCAGCAGAAGACGTACGGCCTAACGCAGATAGGACACCTGTCGGTTGTGGCGAGGCATCTTCTGAGGCAGTCGGCGTGGAAGAAGTGCGCGCACGGAGTGACGCGAGCCGACTTCATGGTCCCGAGGCACACCGCGCACACGTCCTCGAGGGTGGCGAGCTCCTCCGCCGTCGCGCGCCTGAACTTGGCCAGGCAGCCCCGCGCTGCCCGCAAGCTCACGAGTGCCTCGCCCAATCTATGTCTCCCGTGCACGAACACACACACGTACAGAAGCAGAACGGCCAGTCTCCACCGCTCACACCACGCTAAAGCAGGCACTATTGGCACTGCTAGCATTGTGGTTACACCTCTCGCCCAAACACCACAATACAAAGCCTCCATGCCTTCTAATCCTTCCAATTTCATAGCGGACAGCGCGATCGGCCAGAGCTCTAGGAATGTCCTTTCCGTTAATAGGTAATAAGTGCCAGTGATCACTGTGTATAGGGCTGTGGGTTGGTAATGCTCCAGGCCTTGCTCTAGTCCTAGAGCGATGAGAACGAACGTGATTGTCACTATGAAAGTGACGGCTTTGGTCCATTCGAGGACAATTTTGGTGGCGGACATGGCGAGGTGCTTGACTTGGGAGTGGCGGGTGAGGTTGACGTATGGCGACCAGTCCTCTTTGGTGCAGATCTCGCGGACATAGCTGACGGAGTAGGTAAGCACGTTGTAGAACATGAGAGAGTATAGGCAGGTCAGTCTTCCTTGGAAAACGAGCAGCCTGTCGCACGCTGTGAACATCAGTAACTGGAAACAGATTAAATAGAACGTTAAGATTGATGGGCAGGAGATATCTAAATTCCTGAGATATGAAGCATCGTTTAACACGTAGGGTCAGTGTATTACATTAAACTTTACAGCTCTTAGCACAATTTTTGACAATTATGAAAGAAATAAAATTACCTGTCCAATCATAGTTGATAAGTTGCTCATTTGTAAGAACATCTTTTCGGCCCGCTCGACCGGCGCGTACGCAGCTTTAAGCACAGCCAGCGCGCGCGTCACCGGCGCCCGTAGTCTTTTCGCTACTTCTGAAATATCCAATAAAAAATGTTTTTGTGAAATGGTGTTGTCTTATTTCGGAACGGACCTATCTTCATCTAAAAGTCGAAAGGCATCCACAGCTGGATATTAAGCCTCCCCAAAGCATGGCGCTCCTTCGAGAGGCTTTTGTAGAATTGTATTTTCTCTTTTTTTCAGATTCATTAAGGAAAAAATGCTGTCTCTATTTTCAAATTAGCAAAACTTGATATTCGTAAGTTTCGTTCAATTGATAATGTGAAAAGTATCCCTACCTACCTTTTCGTCAAAGGAAGTCTGCACTTTTTATGACTTGAAGACAAAGCTAACTCGACTCGACTGGATTCCATTAAATTCGAGGATAAAAATCTAGCTAGTATCTAACGGAGGTCGGTAAGTACTTCCAACTGTCTGCGAGTCCACAAGCGAACGCCCACGAGCTGTCAATTTGCGTTGACCATGTCCAGTTAAACACTGTTTCAAGAACTCTTCACTCATTTGCATAATCTTATCTTAAACCTTATAATTTTTCTATTCCAAGTAATATGCGATGGACCAACAATTGGAGACGTTACCAAGAATATTAACATTATTATTTTTAATCCTTATTCAGATTGTTAAATCCTATAAGTTATATTGCTCTAGTAGCAGGTAATAATAGTTTCCAAAATGCAAATCTTAGGTAGTTACTTAATTAAGTTTCTTAAATCCTCAAAAATCTCTGCCAGTTTCTCCTACATAGGTAAGCTTGTATAATTAGATAAGTTCGACATAAAGCGCCAATTAGACTCAGTGGTGTAATCTATGTTTATCTACATTTTCAAAATGATAAATCCCCTCCTACTTTTCAGGTAAAGCTATAATTTTCAATATTGATGGTTCATCAAACATTGTCCATCCCTCAGTAAAGCAATCCTTCGGGAGAATGAGTATAAAAGCCCCAGCCAGGACCGAGGAAGGCCAGTTCAGAGCAGCCCCTCATCGACTACAACCACCATCTACCATTCATCTTTCAAAGGCTCTGGTAAGGAAAATCTCTCATTTGTATCTCTATTGTCTATTACCTACCTATGACGAAGTATGTAGAAAGGTAAGAAAGTACTTAACATCTTCTTACAATACTTATTCCTTTCTAGTTCGCTTGGGTTCTATGATACCTGTAAGGTGTGTGTTCTTACATACACCATCACTATTCGGTTAGCCACAGTTTAAGATAGTAAAACATTTTACATGCATGTTCAGCAATATGTTTATCGTAAACTAAAGTGTTTATTTGTTGTTATGTTTAAAGCCAATTTCTAGAGCATTTGAATTAAAGAGTGTATCATTAAATGCAACAGAAAGTATAAATATCTAAATTTGCACAACAAAGCAATAACAAATAAATTAATTTACATCTGAAATGTGCGCAGTGTCAGATGTTTCAAAACGACTTCGCATAAAAGTTGAGACTTGAGGTGTTGACAATCTGTTGACGTAGTTGCGTTAGCGCTAAATATGAAGCAACAAGCAACATTAGGAAATAGGTATGTAGTTAAAATAAACATTATCCTGTCAACAAATAAAATTAAACGCTATCGATACATTCATTGACTTATAGGATATAGGTATACCACCAATGTCGTTTTTAATAGTTATCACTGCAAATACATGTTCAAACGTTTCTTATGATTTATTTAGATTAATTTCAACAACGAGCATTGGACTCGAAAGGTCGTATCGGGTCCTGACTTTCCATTAAACGATTTTAAAGTAATAAATCGTTGGGGCGTCTGACTTTAAGGTGTGTATCCAGAACATGTGTTTTTGTTTAGGCGCACAAGAAACGCGCATGACGCACGTCGGCTGGCGACATGCCAGCTTCCGCCGGCGTCGGCCCATTCAGTTTCATTTCGACAATGACCCTACTTTTACACATAAATATAAATCCCAGATTAAAACAATAAAATACTACTACTAGACTTTTTAAATTGTCTCAATTAGGATAGGTTGGATTAGGATCACAACATTGTTGAGTACTCGGGAAACTTTCATTCCGCGACTGTTAAAGAAATCGGTCTTAAAAATTCCACAACAGTAATAAGTAGGTACCTGTTATCAAAGAAAAGTTGAGTTAACTTCACACTTACAAAATTGCAAAATTGTATAGAGAAAATAATAAATAGTTAACATTTTTATCTGTTCTCGTTCGTACTAATTGACTTCAACAAAAGCTTTTTCTACATTAACCTTTTTATGTTTCTTTTGACCTAGCCGACTCTGTTCACTGTTTCAAAATAAATTATTCTTTCCAAAGATCATTCGATTCCTAAAATTGGTATTCATCGCACTCGCTACTGACGTCGTAAAAATCTTTGCAACTGCGTGGGCGGAGCATAGGTCGGGAGATTGGCACACCCAGCTGTTTACACGCCACATTACTTTCAGATGTTTACTGTAGGCCTAAAGATGTCTAATTTAAAGCATCCTTTACGTACGTCAATATATTGACGATCAATGGTACTACGGTACGGTTTTTGTTTTGCACTTATACCAACCTACGTTATTCAAACGATTGTAGTGTTTTTTCGTTTCCGTTTTCCTTTAAAAAATGTCGGCGTTATGCCAAGCTTAATTTCCTGATCGGTCTATCGTCGCATCCGATTTTACTAATCATCTCATTCTCAATAACTTCTTATTTTCTAAATGTAATTTCACATAGCTGCCAGCGATACGTGGTCGTTTCTACGTTTTACTAAACCTTGAGTTCTCTTGGTCAAAGATTTGGTCCTCCACTAGAGTCTGTTGACGACCGCGGCGCTGTGGTTCGAGGGTTGGCCGTTCGGCTCACTGCATCGGGTGGTTGCGGATTCGATTCCCGCCAGAGGCAAATTTCGGAACCGTCTTTTCGTAATTTGCCCTGGTCTGGGTGACACCTGGATCGCTCCCAGTCCATTGTACTGTACCCATAGTACAAGCATTGCTTAGTTTGGGACCATACAGTTGGTGTGTAAGTCTGGCGATATTTATTTATCTAAGTTATAGTACCTAACTCTTTATCAATTAATATACGTATCTAACTTGACTATATTAGTGAATGTAACGTAAAATTGACAGAAAATAGTGTCGTAGCGTACCATGTGCTAGTTTGACGACAGCCGGATACCACCTCGCGGGGTATCTGTAGTTGGCCGAGATGAGGACTGGCACCACGAGGCAGGTGTAGGCGGCCATCAGCCACGCCCCTCCGAGGGCCACGAGCAGCCCTCGGGGCGCCCAGTATGGCAGCAGCAGTACCACGGACAATAGCCATACTGAAATCAGAACAATGAAGTTGGTTAGTGTACTTGCTTGCCTGTTCGACGCATTGAGGCCACAGTAGCACGCTTAAGATAATATTGTTATGCGCATACGGCACAGTATTGATTGAGATTGCTATTGGACTATGAACGCCACTGTACAGTCAGCAACATAAGTAGCTGAACATTTTCATTTTTGAAATCGACTATAGTTACTGTTTATTTTCCTCACTTTGGTAAAACCAAACGAAAAGTGAATTTGAAGCATAATAAAAGTGTGCAAGCGCAATTTGAAAAACTGAAAATGTTCACTTGTACTTTGTTATTTACGTTATTTTTATACATATGTCCTCTATCCTTCTATTATCCCCAAAGATTCAGCGTTTCTTTATGGATAGTTACAGGTTTAACGTAAATAGAATAGACGAAGAACGTGTTCGTTTCGTCGTCTGTAATTTTGCAATCTCGTGGGAAGGGCGCTAACATCCAGTGTCAGTGCACCGCACACAATTATTAATAACGCGCCCAAAATAAGAAATCTGACGCCACAGAAAAATAAGGGGATTGAAAACAATTTTACTCATAAATAACTTTGCTCTTGAAATTAAGTTTATTCCATCTTTTCAACCTGTTTGCGTCGTTTCGGTTATTCGCGTCGAGCATTAACAGGATGATTGAACTGAACGACCATTGTGAGGGTTTGCCATGCTTGGTGTGGGTTACTGACCGCAGTCACTCTGCCAAATTTATACAGATTTTTAACCAGTTTACAATGGTCTTACCAAGCATTTCTAGGAACAAAAGTGATTTGTAATGCCAGTGTAAGTCCATCATAACTCTCTATAAATTTGTGGGTCTGATTTTTCACAAAGCTCCATGTTCACGTAAATTATGACGTGTTGGTTAGACAAAAGACGTATACCTATTTATATTTAGGCACAATTATTCAATTTGTAGGTATGTATTTTAGTTATAGGTCAAGTTTATTGGTCTTTCATTTTATTATAAGGAAATGCTTTTATGTGGTCGCCATCAATTTTGCCTTGTTCCACATTTCATTTGATTGTCGCCATTTCTTGAGTCGTAAAACTAAAACATTTAGATGGAGTGGACATTTATGAACTTCATGAATTATAATCAATTTCAGCAAGTAGATAGGTAATATCCAACGACAGTCAAGGCGAAAATCGTAAAAAGATGAATAGGTATAAATTTTACGTTATTGCTCATTACCATTAAATTATTTTCCTTTGAGTAGCTATGTGCTATATACCAATATTTATGACATAGTAGTAGGTATTATATATTGATTTGAATGGTAGAGGTACTTAATTTAATACTTGATCAAAATCTACATTTAGGGATTATTTACCTAATCAGTAATTGAATAATAATTAATTATAAATAATAATTATTAATTAATTAATAATAATAATATCCTGGGACCTACGCGCTACGGTAAAATAAAGAAGGGAGAAGAATTCAATACTATTTAAATGTACGTTAGAACCAATTAGAAGTTATAAGAAAAGAAGTATATAATAATACTATTTGTCATGTTTGTTCTACATATTCCCTTCACCTCTGGCGCGTGCCGTAAATGTACGACATGTCCTATTTTCGGTAGGCCAACGGTCTTGTTTGGGTTAGTATGCCGATACATTTATTTCTCTGTAACGTATAAACATCGAGAGTGATCGAGCATTCAGAATGGCCCTGCGCACACGCATGTTATTTGACAGTAATGTTTGCAAAACACGCGTGGGAATTGTAAACAAATGAGTCACGGATTAAAGGAAAACAATAATAAATGTAAATAATGACATGAGTCTACTGCTGACGAAAGCTTCCCAATTTATTTTCTTTTGTTTTAAGTATGTAAGCTACCTGCATCTAATTATTACCTTCCCTTGTTAGGTATTTGTTAAGTAAATTGTCTCAAGCAATGTAAGTTATTAAATTACAATTAAGTCTATACTTAATACCTTAATACTCATTTAAAAATACACGTACTATGGCTATGTAGCTTGATCTAATGTTTTTTAGTTTATAAAAATATTGTCACTTACCGATATTGGCAATTTTATCCTCCGATTTGAGCGTATGAATCTTCGAGAAAGAATCACTCCTAATGCGTCCGCGCACTCTCGAAATCATACCCATTTTGTATTAAAATTTATCAAGAAAATGTTTGAAAATCACTATTCTTAAATCACCACAGACGCTTTAAACAAATGTCTCTTAAATTATTGTGACCGAAAATGTTATAAATAATTCGTTAATATACGATGCCTCCGTTTCGCGCAGAGTGTGTCACATGAATGCGCATACAGCGGGCGGGCGGATGCCGGACGTTGGGCGGGCGGCGATTGCGCAGACGCACCTCTACCACGACGCCGTTTAATTCTATTACATTATACATTTACAAACAATACATTACCCGCAACATACAGTTGAATAAACATTTACCGAAGTTTCTCTTAGCAATGTAAATAAATATTTGCTAATGTATCGCTTCTATTCCTCCCACTCACATTGCAATGACGTTTTATTTTTATTAAATTTCGTGTCACTGACATTGTTTTGGTTTATATCTACGGTCTACGGAGTTTTGATAAATCATACAATGATAAATGAATACATACATTGTACAATTTCATATCTTTTAAGCGATCGCGCGATCTAGGTACATTCACCTAATGACGTTTTCCCATTGCTTTCAATTATTTATTTCTACAGTATTGACTGTAGTTCACAAACCCCAGTTTCAGGTGTTTAGTACGCACACAAAATGCTTACAAACACTACGTACGTTAAACCCTATTCATGAAACTATTTATGTAAACAAAAATAGGTTTGTGAACGTGCACATTACCACGACGCGGCGTGTATCACGAGAAACATAACAATACCTATATTTATTTTAAAAACAAATTTAAATACGTGGGCCGCGCGTATTATTAGACTCAATTTCAGTTTCATCTCATTTCTGCTCTAGTTGGAGGCTATTAGTAGGTACATCTAGACTAGACTTACATAACATTGTTTATCGATAGTGGGTTGTAATAATGGTGATAATTGCTCCAAGAAAGGGAATCTAAGGTTTCTAAAACAGCGATGAATGAGAGCCTGATAACTTTGAAGTATGGACTTCAAAGGTTCTATCATACCTACCTAATGTAAATGATTTTACCGGCCGTTCCCAATAACTTACAGGCTGGTCTTATGTAGAACTACCTACTGGGTATTTTCTGTAACGTTTAATAGAAATATGGAGTACCTACCTACCTACATTAGGGTAACCATATAGGTCACTTTGAGTGGTCATCGAAAAAAGCAATTACTACCAGACTACCTTTTGAAAAACTACAATGGACAGTTGGTTACTTCTTCTTTGATTGTAACGTTGTTTACCTAAACTTTTAGTTCACATCGTAAAATTGGCCATCATAAGTAAAATAACAAAGGTCCACGTACCTTTACTAATATGAGTCATATGTAACGTACACGTAATTATTCATTAGCGACGTCGTCTCTCGTAAGGAATAACGTTCTGGCACCGATAATAATCTGTGATTAACATTTCCAAAAGGCCAAACAGATGATTCATAATTATTTAAGTATGATGAAAATTCAAGCCGGATACCTACGCGCTAAGAGTTTTCCCAGAACGATGGTTGTCGTCATTACGATCAAATATACTGAAATAATGTTGTATCCACTTATGTTAACAATGTACCTACAAAGAACTTCATTTCAAGCCTATCCCAGTATTAAGAAGTATGTTACACTCAAATCTTCGGAGGTACCTATGTGTGGGTACGTTATCATAACGTACGAGACCTTTCTGGGAATACGAAACCAAACTCTTTATTCCATTAAATTAAGAAAGTTTGGATACCTTAATAAGGTTCGGGGTTCGGGCTCCGCAAGCATTTCCTATCTCCATTGTTCTGTTTGGTTCCCAGAACTCTAGGTATGATGCATCCGCTGCTGAGCCTGTTACTGCTGACCGGCACCTGCCTCGCGCACTACAGAGGCGCATACGACTCCAGGAACTTCATCGTCAGAGAGGAGCCGACTAATGATCAAGTGTAATGACCACATTAATAAATTGACATGTTACTGTAATGCCCAATTTACACTATTAAGGCGGAAACCCACCGCGGTGCACGGAGAGGCCACGCACATGCTACGCACGTGGGTCAAGCTTCGCTTTGCACGAAAATATAGGTAACCGTGTGCACCGCGGTGCACAGAGAGGCTACGCACGAAATGACGTCATCCATACATTTTCTTGCAAAACGTAACCGTGGCCGTGTGCGTGGCCTCTCCGTGCGCCGCGGTGGGTTTCCGGCTTTAACGTTGGCAAATGAACGCAGTAGTTTACCTCTTGGGTTCTCTACATTTTCTACTGTCTACTTGTATTTGGCAACTTAATCGTGTAATCGGGAATTTGAAAGTTGCGTGGATGTAGTAAAGTACACATGAGATTACTTCATAACCCGAAGGAGAGAGAAACTTATGCAATAAATACGATAGTAAAAGAACATAGTCTATACTACGAAAAGGAATAGCCCCCTTAAAAGACACAAATCCACAGCTGACACAAACGCTCGCATGAAATTAGTATTAAAAAACGTGTTATGTCGATGCCATAAAACATGGGCATACCGACAAGGCAGGGGGGCTGTTGCCCCCACCCCATCCACCTCCTCCACAGGTAACCTATTTCAAAATGTTAATTCAGGACACTACATACCTACAAGAAATACCTGAATTATCCCTTAGGCCAAGATTACTTTGATTTGCCACAACCTGAGCCTAAAAAATATTATTATTTTACAGAGAAATCGTCGAGTGCCCAGTGTGCGAGGAGTCTGAGCACTGGATGGCGAGCAATGAGAAGTGTAACATCATGAAAGGCAACAAGACTTATAAGGAGTGCAAGCTCGGCACCTACACCAACGAAGTCTGCGGAAACCGTCCCGACTGCTACAGCGTTCGTATTCTTTTATTTCACCATTTCGAGACTTGTTGCTTAACATGGATTTCAATCATCCCTGTGACTAGGCAAGGCAACAAAAATTTAATTGGGTGCGTCCACATGAGCTGCTCACCCGAGCAATAAATTCGTCTGACCACGTACAGTCGAGGAACTATTTTTGTCCAGGAAACGTTTTTAAGAAGTCAGAACAGAAAATAGCTCATAGTTGTTTTTGAATTTTTATCAATTTTTATCGTAGTCGGGTCAGTTTTAGGGTACCGTACCCAAAGGGTGCCAACGGGACCTTATGACTAATGTCTGTCTGTCTGACAGCAGGCTATATCTCACGAACCGTAATAGGTAGAGACTTGAAATTTTCACAGAATGTGTATTTCTGTTGCCGCTATAACAACAAATACAGGAATAATTTATTTTAAATAACTTAAGTAAGACGGTATCTTAAATTTAAAAAATCCTTTCAGTAACATTTGCAACCATCAATATTTAGGGTACTTTCCTTCCCAACTCGGTCTTTTTTCCATCCTGTATAATAATGTTATTGAACCTCCCCAGGGTCCCGGCGAACCTTGCACTGAGAAGCGCGAGTTCGACATGTTCGGCAAGAAGTGCGCGGCCGGGTACTACTGCAACAAGTTGCTAGGCGTGTGCACCGGCCTGGGCTACTCCGGGGACGGCCCCGCGCAGCGCCAGCTCAACAGATACCCCTACACGTGGCGCCGCAGCGACGGCAAGCCGCAGCTCGACTCTTTCGCACCCATCAGAAACTAAACTCATGGATATACTGTATTCCTCGCTCGTACTGACTTAAAAGACTTGTCTTAGTTTCTGCCCACTTTTCTAGACTGTGCAACAGTGGTGAAACCGGTGTCATATGAAAGCTCTTGGGGTGTACTTTATTTCATATGACAGCTAAGATCAAATCCAGCGCGAATATTGTTATGGTACGTTTTTGAAAAAAAATCATACATTCCATTACTTTTTTTTTCAAAATCTTACCATATCTCCATTTTCGAGCTCGACTTGAACTTAGCTGCCTTAGAATGAAATAAAGGACAACTCAAGAGCTTTCATAACATAGGTCTCATATCACTGTCGGACTATGTTGAAAAGTGGTGGGCCCAAGGTTTATACAAAATGCCCATGGTTCTTGGTTTTGCTTGGGACTAGTCAACATTCCAATTTGATGTAGAATCTTTGAATTTGAGATTCCGTAGTTTTGTATTGCTTCTATAAGATGTACGCAGATCTCAGTATCTAGTCATATTTATTAAGGTCTATATTTAATAATGATCTCAATTTTACAATTTTATACATTTTGACGCGATGCAATTAGAAAATGTATTAAGCTTTTATAACAAATAATAAAAGCATGTATTGAATGAAACTCCGTTTTTTTTTAATTATACAGGGTGTCACACGACTTTGCCACATGGACGGAAAGTACCTTAAATACAGTAGATATAACATTTTACTGAATGAAGACTTCATTTTTATTTTAAAAACAATACGAACTGCATTCAAAGATTTTCGAAAACTCGCTTGCCAGAACCGGAATCGAACCGGCTAAAATCCGAAAAAATTGCACCCTGTACTTTTATGGCACCAACCGATAGGATCAATCATAAGGACCAAATCTCTCTAACAAACATGGTTAATACGGTTATACAGTAAAGCAGACGGAACGCGAAGAGTAACATAATAATAAACGATACCAGTAACATAGAAGTAAGGGGCCATCCATTAATTACGTCACACGAATTTAATGATTTGTAGACCCCTCCCCCCTTGTCACAGCTGGTCACATTTGCGAGACTCCCCCCCTCCCTGTGTGACGTCACATAGTTTTTTAAAATTTTTCGTTAAAAATTTAAATTTCGGTTTTAATACTTAGATATATTAGATTTTTAAATGTGACGTCACAAAATTTAGGACCCCTCCCACCCCCTTGTCACACAATGTCACATTTCGTCGACCCCTCCCCCCCTTTACTTGAGACGTAATTTATGGATTTCCCCTAACCACAGAATAAATATGCATGCCCTAACGTACAAGAAGATAACGTACAAGCGGATTTTAGAGCTTATAATTCGACTATAATTAAAAAAATCGACGTTTATAAAATCTTTACACAGTTTATAGGTACTCCGTCATATCCCAACCTAAAAATGTAGTTATAATTAAGAAAAACATAGTCATCAACACCAACCGTTTTAAATCGGAAAAAATGGTTTATTTCGTGTTTAAACGGCTTTTTTCGTTTCAAACGGATTTGTTTAATTGGTTTTAAACCGGCCTTACATCTATAGTCACGCCTGTATCACCAAAGAGGATAGGCAGGCAGAGGTGTGTGTGAAGAATGGCTACGACTGTAAATTTAACCAATTTTAATGAGCAAATAAAAGGGTAATGTATTCCATAAAAGATCGTTTACGTATTCATAGTCCATTTTATTAGATATCTGCATTATAATTATAAAATGTAATATAAAAATATCACAATCTTCTTCAGTACTATTATCTTACTACTATATAACTATATGGTACATTATATTTATACTATTTATATTACAATAATAAAGTATCAAAAAGACAGAATCAGAATAGATAAAACAGATATTGATATTTTAATAGACAACTAAAAAAAAGAAAATCTTAATAAGTACCTAAATATTTTTGGCTCCGAAAAAATAATTCAAAAATATATGTAATATGTCATAAACATTGTAAAATATATAAAAATAATTGCTATAAAACAAAATACTATAACTATAAAATTAACAATAAAGGCATCGTTTTTCCTTACAATACTCAAATAAAACAATAAAAGCAATGTATACTCATTACAATCATTATACAATATGTTAAAAAAACCCTGTCCGAGCCGAAACCGGTATTTAGGTTTCCCAATCACATGACCAAATAAAATAAATAAAAAATATATTCATGATAGTAAACATATTAATGACAATTTAAAATTCCATTTTTTTCCCCTCAAAATCTAGCAAATTTTAAAAATATGACACCCGTGTTACCGGAAGTAATTGTTAGATCGTGTGGCGGCACCCCCGACCACAAAGTATGTGATGACGTCATTTTATGTTTTTTTTTAAATGTAATCGGGGTAATTGTATTCCAAAAAAATATGGGAGGCCTTTGCCCAGCAGTGGGACACTTACTATGCTAAAAAATATTTAAAAATAAAATAACAATATAAAAAAATAAAAACTTTACGAAAATAGAATCTAATCTCGATACCCAACAATACGTTTTCGTGTCGGACAGGGTTTTCTTAACCTATTGTATAAAATTTATCAAAAATAGTCTTTCTAGCCTCAGGAAAAAGGCTTTTCGTCATTATATTTCGTAACAATACATAATCTCTTTAAATACATTACCAATATTTTAATGGCACAATGGCAATAATCCGTCGATGTCGACTAGTTTTAAAAATGTCCAAAAACTTACAAATTATAAATTTATAACTTCATCCATTTTTTTTAATTGGACTAAGCCCGCCACACACTCCCACCACTGTTACTCCTGTAAGCCAGGATCGATAATGGTGTCCAACGATGACGCCAAGGTTTGACCATCGACGAATCCCGGGGAAAAGCTAAGTTGTCTTGGAACCCGCACGAATTTAATCAAAAGAAAGGATAGGCGGGGTTGGAAGATTATCCACTTCCCTCCGTAGCAAAGCGGGGTCCATACACCCAATATACACAATTCACTTTTGCCAATTGAATCAGTTAACATGAATAAAAGTGAATGAAAGGACGAACACGTAGGACAAGAATAGCAACAGACCAAAAAGAATAGTGCGAAAGAGAAGAGGCATAAGATTAAACTAATCAAATAGAAGTGACACTCATATACAGTGAACTTGATTACGTTTTAATTGTTACTGTTTATTCCATAACATACGTGACAGGCCTTAACAGTCGGGTGGTCGACATCGACAGAGGTCACATTGGTCGAGTTGACGTAAGGCCTTATCAAACTTCTATTGCCTGTCCGCCAAATTTATAAAGATTTTTAGCATTTTCCGTGGTTTTACAGAGCATTTCTAGGAGCAAAAGTGCTTTGTAATGCCAGTGCAAGTCGATCATAACTCTATAAATTTGAGGGTGTGAGTTTATCATCAAATATTAGATCAGTATATTATGAAATACACGTTTTGTAAGTTAGTATAATGGGTAGGCTCGAATCAAAGCTTTGTTCATTTGAGTGTTAGAAGCGCTAGTGTCATTTCTACTCATGCAGTTTAATTAATCACATCGACGCTTGAAAGGCAATCCTTACTAAGCGACATTAGGTGAACTTTACAGGAGAGTGATTTAAAGTTTTTATTTTTACAAAAAAAATCATATAAATTTTATAAATAGTCGTATTAAAATAATTTCAATAGCTTTGGAAATCTTATTTTTTTAAGCTATTGAAGATATTGGATTAACGTACCAGACACTTTTTATTTAAGACATTTATGTCGCTTATATAAAAGTTACCTCTATTTAAAAACAAGTAAAAATATCTAAGCTATCACTGTAACATTAGCGGTAACAGGTAAATATAAGTAAACTCGTTCATTTTTAAATTTAGTTATGGGAATAATCATCTAAGCAAATCTAAATATTTAAATTATTTCAAGTATAGTCCTCTAAGTGTTATCGAATAGTTTACATGATCGCGGAATATATAACTTATGAAGATGTTGACACCCAAACTCTCCCTTCGTAACCGACGTTCAACCATAAAGTCCTCAACTAACATACTATAATAAAATTAATTAAAGACTGAAAATTAGAAATAAATAGAAATTCAACATTTATTGAAAAGAAAAAGACAGTTACTTATACAGAAAAGGCAAATAAGACCTCAAGGCAAGTTTATTTTACGTGACGAGAGACGAGAGCTATTATTTAAGTGCACGAATATGGTCTATTCAGACCTAATTCCTGCACTAATTAATAGCTCTTGTCAGTTCTCATCCCACGGTGTTGTGACTATCTTATTATTTGCAACATCAAAATGTCATATTTAATATCTTCTATATCATCATCATCATTTCAGCCAAAAGACGTCCATTATTGGACAAAGGCCTCCCCAAAGTTTTTCAATAATGACCGGTTATGTGCCACTTGCATCCAGTAGTTTCCCGCGACCTTCCCAGGTCGTCGGTCCACCTTGTGGGGGGGTCTACCCACGCTGCATCTTCCGGTACATGGTTGCCACTCAAGAACCTTTCTGCCCCATCGGCCATCGGATCTTCGGACTATGTGCCCCGCCCACTAATACTTCAGACTACCGATTCGCAAGGCTATGTCGGTGAACTTGGTGTGTCAACGTATCTCCTCATTTCTGATTCGATCTCGTGAAGAAACTCCAAGCATAACCTTCTCCGTAGCTCTCTGAGTGACCTTGAGCCTTCTTATGAGGCCCACTGCAGTTCTTTTCAGTGCCATAAGTCATCACTGGTAACACACATTCGTTAAAGTCTTCTTTAAGTGCTGAGGTAGTTTTGAGGAGAAAACGTTTTGTAAGTTCCCGAATGCTGCCCAGCCGAGTTGGATTCGACGACTGACCTCTCTCTCGAAGTTCGATCAACCTAAACGGACTGTTTGCCCTAGGCAGACGTATTCATCGACGACTTTGAGAGTGGAGCTACCAACTATAACTGAAGTGGGCACAACAAAGACGTTTGACATGATGTTCGTCTTCGCCATATTCATTTTAGGGCGCACTTGTTGGGAGACTGTGTTGTGGCCATGGAGCATTCTGCTAAGATCCTCTAGCGATTCCGCCATGATCACAATATCGTTGGCAAATCGAAGGTGACTCTTGTACTCGCCGTTTATGTTGATTTCAAATCCCTGCCATTCCAGGAGTCTGAAAGCATCTTCCAATGCATCGGTTAACAGTTTCGTAGTATTTACGTCTCCTTGTCTGACTCCTCACTGCAGTGGAATTGCCCCCGTGCACTGTTTCTATACTCGGACCGACATAGTGGCGTTACTGTACAAGAACTACAACACTTCGATGTACCGGTAGTCAATGGGACACTGCTGGAGTGATTGTAGTACCGCCCATGTTTCGATCGAATCGAAGGCTTTTTCATAGTCCACTAATGCTTAGCAAAGTGGCACTCCTCGGTTTTCTGTATAACCTACCACAGCGTATGGATGTGGTCTATGGTGTTGAAGGCTTTTCGGAAACCGACTTGTTCAGGAGGCTGGAAGTCATCGAACCTGCGCGCCAGTCGGTTCATACCTTTTTTGAAGAAAAGTATCACCACGCTTCCATTCCATGCTTCTGGCGTAACACCTTCGAGGATATAGGAATTAAACAGCCTCTGAAGGACTCGAAGTACCGGTGTTCCACCCGCTTTCAAAAGTTCTGTGGTAATTCCGTCCTCCCCTAGCGCCTTATTGTTCTTGAGCTGTTTGAGGGCCATTCTTAGCTCATACATGCTGATATCCGGGATATCTTCAGTGTAATGTCGGGTCAGTGTGGCTCTAGGGTCTTTAGTCACACCAGTAACAGGTTTGGCTACCGAGGTGTACAACTGTCCAACCTCTCTCAATACCTCTGCCTTGGTCGACGTTATGCCACCATTCTCGGTTTTCAGCTTCGTCAACCGGCTTTGCCCAATAGATAGCAGATACAGCTCTTGCGAAAATTTTGGAGCTTCTGTTCTGCTCTATCGTATCCTTAATACAATTTGTATTAAAGTTACACATGTCATGTCGTCGCAAGGACTTCCATATCTGTCTATTGAGCTGCTTATATGCGTCTACTGTTTGGACAGTGTCCACCAACCTATTATTTATTTCGTCCACTGTGGCGCAGCTCTCTAGGCTTTCGAATTTTTTTTTTTGTTTGAGGTGAAAGCTCTCGGGGTTTTGATTTGAGAAGCATCAGGTCGGAGCGTAGACTTCATCAGACGAGACCTTTCCAACTTGGAATTTATATCCAGTGCCTCTCACCATTCGGTGATCACATTCGGTTTCCACCTTATGAATCACGGAGAAATCATTAAATATTTGTCTCTTATTGGTAATGATTATAGTCAGTCTCAATTTTTCTCATTTTCTATAATCAACTTTTAAACAAACTAAAAATATACTTATATGAAGTTGTTTTAAAATAAGTAAGTAAAAAATCATGTTAAACAAAATGCTGTTTTGAAGTAATTTGATTGGATTCTCACCATTACTAAGCGATTTGCGCTGCAAAATTATAAAAATCCGTGTCGGACGTCCACCGTAAACGACACCTCGCGCCCAAACGTCGACCTGCTGATACGTATTACGCGAAGTCACGCGCATACGCAAGCGACGCCATTCGGACAAGTGAAGTTATAAGCGACTAACAAAAATATATGTTGCGTTCAGGTAAAAATATCTAAGCGACAGTCACAACCATCTCATGAAGTCGGCTAAGATTATCTAACCACCGTCAATAATATTTGAAGTTATCAAGTAAAATTATCTAAGGCTGACCAAACATTGTTTATATTATACAGGTAAAACTATCTAAGCGACGATATTCTTCTATTTCATTTCAAGTAAAATTGTACAAGTAAATTTACGGGAATATACTACATCAGGTTAAATTATCCAACCACATCAATAAAAGGTACTTCAGCCCTGGTTAAAATATATAAGCGTCATAAGTTATAATTGCTTAAGTAAGTAAAAACTACTAAATGAATTTAAAAGTTTTTGTCATTACAAGTAAAAAGGAGTAAAAGCCAAACAGTAGAACAGTCTATGTCCTAACCGCCGGCAGTCCAAAAAATCATTTTTTTTTTGTCGCTAAGTGAGCACAAAGATGTGAAATTGATTGAAATCACGCTATAACTAAGCGACAGTAAAACTCGTCGTAGAGCTATGGGACCCAGACCAAACGACGTAGAAAAATTTTGCGGTTCGAATGGTATATATAACTCAATATCGGCCTATATGTCGCTTAGTCAGGATTGCCTTTCAAGCGTCGACATGTAAAAAATAGACGTTTAAAAAAAGGAAAAGAAATCGATCAATCGTCATCTCGTTCATTTGTTTTCATTTCAAAGTACCAGTGCCACAAACTTATTTGGCCCGGTGGACAAAAGAGGAACTAAAATGTTTGATGGAGAAATGTCATACACTTCATGACACTAGCGACGCTCTCAGCGGGCCAGATAAATTTGTAGGACGTTAGTGTATTATTGGGTAATTTGGTTGCGTTTGTCGTTATTTTTGTTAATCTATGGGTTATAAGGGAAAAATACATTTTCGAATTGGTATGTCTCAATTAGGTATTGATTGGTCTCTGCAAGAGCGCTCCGACTAGATAGCACCGGCGAATTAGTAAAATGCGGCAACAAATACTACGCCGCAATCGGCGTACCCAGTAATCTGAGAGCAACCAATGTATGAAATTGACGTAACTTGCATTGGATCATTTCATTTTAGTAGGGCGTATTTTTTATAGCCAAGGATGGCACTCTGGCAGACGGTCTACCTGATGGTAAGTGGAAGCCGCCGCCCAGGACATCAGCAACTTAAGAGAAGCAGACCCGGCGCCGATCTTTTAGACCTGTCAACATGCCCTTTGAAGAACCCTATGTTGTGGTATCTAGTTAAAGCGCACACGCGAAATAATCACAAATCTATGGGTTATGTGGTTATGTGCTATTTTCTTTCCGTTTGATTTTTAATTCCTTCATTGCCTGAGTAAGGCGACACCTGTCGAACCTTGTCCCCGCCACCTCGTGCAGCAGCGCAGCGGTCCGCTCGAGCTGCTGATGTTCCTTCCCGTGGTGCGTGTCGTACTCCTCGCAGAGGTCCATGTACATCCGCCATTTCACATCCTTCACGAGACACGCGGGGTTGCCGATTATAATGATCTTCGCTTTCGCACGCGTCAACGCGACGTTGAATCTCTGAAATGAGAATTGATGAAGTAATTAACAGCAGTAAGCGGGTTATAGTTGTAGCCATTTTATTGGGGGGGACCCTATAAAATAGATTAATTATTGGTCTCCGCGAGAGAGCTCGCGCGCGAAGCTATCATAAATCTTATTTTTTCAAAAATCCTATGATGCAGTTTTAGTTTTCATCAAAATCGGCCCCGAGATTCATTTCAGTACTTTTCATTATTCCTGATAGTTTCGGATTTGGCCATCCACGCACACTTGAAAAATTCACCCTGTATATTATTGACAGAATGGCAATCGCGTGCCCATTTCGTAGCCGCTTCCGTGTACGTAACTGTATGAATTACTATAAACTGTCGATCGGTATCCGTCGAACAGCCAATGATACAACAATAAGTCGATTGATTAGTGCTAAGTGACTAGCTATAAGATTAAAATAAAAATAATAATAATAACCATTTATTTCAGGCAACGATGGCCCATATTATAAATACCTTAACAACTAACATACATATTATATTTAACATACATTAACATACATATTATTATATTAGATTAATCAGTGTACAATCTACATAAAGGAATTGAGACCCATTTTGCATTGCAATGCCTGCGCTGTGCTCGCGCCGCCGTTCATTACAAAGCGCGCGTGGCTCAAATGACGTCACAACATCCGCGCGCAAACTTCGCTAGTAATTTGGTCACAACTTCGTCAATTTTTGTCGTAGACCAAAAAATTTTGCACTGTATGTTATACATTTCTTAGCTCTATATACATGCGTTCTCAACTAAATTCGTTACGGAAACCCATTCTAAAACCATTGGTCGAAAGTCTCTTACGTACAGTCCGTAGTCTCGTACGGTAACAAACTTAAAAGTATTCCTCACCTCATCGTCAACTAGAAAGCCGAGGCCGTACTTGGCGTCGTACTCGAGCAGTCTGCAGTTGGCGCGCACGGTGGTCACGAGTATGACGCGCTTCTCCTTCCCTTGGAACGCCTCCACGGTGCCCACCTCGATCTTGTCGTAATGCTGCTCCTTGAGCCACGCCTTCACCTTGTAAACCTATTGGGGGATCGCGTCCACAAAATTAACTAAACTTTTACTAACTGAACATAATTTTACAGTGTAGGGTATGGCGCGCCTAGTCCGCTATACCACGGTTAACAAGAAGCGATACGAAATGCTAATAATGTTCGAATTTAAGTAGGTCACTCCATTTTACAAATCGTGTTTCAAACTGTGTCTGAAGCCGTACGTAATTTTAATTAAATAACAACCGATTTATAAAATAATCGATTCATTTTTGTATCGCTTCTCGTTGGCCGTGGTTTAGACTAACACAGAGCAGACTTTTTGAATGATAGGGAAGTACACAATTGCTTAAAAGACTGGTAACAATCGTGTAATGCTCTAGGTCCTAGGGTGTGATAAATAATAATAAAAAACTTCCTCGAACATACATATAATATGAAAGGACTTAAACAAAACATACCTGTCTTATATAGGGTGCGATAACGCCAATGTCTTCCGTTTGTACGTTGTGCACGTTTATCAATTGCGTGACGTATCGCTTCAACATTTCCAACTCTTTCTCATTGTAGTAGCTGTAAATTTCAAACATTACATGCCTTTTGCCTTAGCTGTTTGAGACGCAGTTATCTATCATTTTTTGGATGACGCATCAAAAAATTAAGTCTAAGACCATTCGTCCACAGCGCTAGGTAGGTTACTCAAATGAAACGGAATTAGTAAGTAATTAATTATTAATCAGTTTCTTTTGAGTAGCGTACCGCACCGCCATAGATATACTATACTTCGTCCCCGTTTATTTTACTTTTGAAATTCAAAGAATGTCAAAGAAAGTACATCTAACTGCGTCATACTAAGACTTATCTGTCAAATCTACTATCATATTTCAGAAAGTAATTAGTAATTTAAGTTAGTAACTTTTGAGTAATGCCGTGGAGAATGGCCTAAGAGTCGCGTTTGAGTCGAGTATGAAGGGGTAGGGTAGATATAACAATTAAAATCGCCCACAAAATAATTAAATTAAATTATTCTGTTGCGTTGCGGGTGCTGCTAATTTTGATTCCGATTTTATTCAGCAAAAAGCTCATAACCCGAATGTCATCTCGACCTGTCGCGAACTATAGTTGTAGTTGTCGTGGTTACCTGGGCGCTTTCCCCATGCGCTGCTCGCGCGAGTTGACGGCGTGGAACACGACTGCGCGCGCGCCGCCCGCCAGCCCCAGCACGCTCACCGCGCTCAGCGGGTCGCGCGGAGCCAGCGCCTTAACCACATTTACCATCGTTATTATTGTTACTACTATACAGGATTATTGGAAAAAACATTAACAACGTGACGTGAAAGTTTTCGTGAGGAAACCTACCTATCCCTCGGGATTAGGTAATAGTCAGTTCCTGTATACACGGTCACAAGGTTCACCACCTGTCACGTTGGGTTCTATCTATACTATCTGGTGAAACGTGGGCTTTGAGTTGGTTAATACCTCCACAATGTGGTGGTGTATGGCCACTCAAGCCTCTGACTACCCCCGAATGGGGATAAGTCGTGACGTTAAATTTTTTTTGTTACATTAACAACCTTGCATGACTGTATTACTAACATCAAAAACAGCAACTTAAAAAAAAAAAAAAAAAAAAAAAATATAACGTCACGACTTTTATCCCCATTCGGGGGGAGCAACTTTTGTTGTATGACTTTTTACAAAACAATAATAAATTTAACACAAAATCACACTTTAAAATGTATGAAAAAAGAAAATATGCTCATCTAGAGGATAACCGTGGTCCGTTTAGATACTTTAGGGCAAAGTGGAATAAAACCACGTACCATGGCTTTCCTCTAGACCCACCCCTGTACCAACTACCAAACATCAAAGAGCAGCAGTTTTCGTGTGATGTTCAGTCAATTGTATTATGAACACGCCTGACGCGCTCCGTACTTTAGGTACGCAGCTACAAGTAGGTACTCAATTACCCTTGGTGGGTCAACTCAATGGAACGCATTGAATGGACCCACCAAGGGTCAGCCGCGTTAGAAAGTACAACCCTTGTAGATAAATATAATTTTAGGGAGTCTATTAGTGTATTGGTGAACTTGGCCTTAAATGTCTGAAGTATCTGTTCGTATGTAATCTCTATATTGTCTATGTATTTCTTCTATATATCTATATATAAAAATGAATCCTATTTCCCGTTGTCATGACTTGACGCAAGAACGGCTGGACCAATTTAGATGTTTTTAGAATATTCCGTGAAGTTCAAGGAAGGTTAAAAAAATATGAAAAAATTGCCTGGTAAACGCTAAAAACACCCATTTTATGTAAAAATTATGGTTCAAATTACTTTCAATAGATGGCGTAACGAACGCCGGTGTCAAATGGCGACTACAAATTCCTGCAAATTCTTCTTTTTCTAAATATAATAATAATTATTACAATTTAGCCCTTTGCACGTCCCACTCCTGGGCGCGGGCCTCCCCTCAATGCGAGAGGGATTCAGGCCATAATCCACCACGCTGGCCCAGTGCGGGTTGGTGGATTTCACATGTCTAATGGTTCATTATAAATTATCAGACAGAATTTTTAATATTTATCGGAAAAGGGGAAGAACGGACGACGAACGGGGGAACGGGGTTTTTAGTTCTTTTTTAGCTAATAAGTTTATACAACATTTATTAACTCTGAGGCGGTACGAAGTTCGCGGGGTCAGCTTCTTCTAATTGTTCATTTTAAATCATAAGACTGGGGTTACAGCATTTTTAATATTTGACGGGAAAGGGTAAGAACGGACGACGAACGGGGGAACGGGGGGTTTAGTTCTTTTTTAGCTAATAAGTTTATACAACATTTATTAACTCTGAGGCGGTACGAAGTTCGCGGGGTCAGTTAGTCTGGGATATTAGTAAGGTTTGACTTACCTTTAATTTATTTTCGTAAAACAATTCGTTGGGAATCTTCAGTATGTCGGGGTCTGATCGGAAGTTGTTGACGAGCAGCGTCATGTAGTCGGGGTTGTTCTCGTACAAGTTCGCGAACGACAGCAGCAGCCGCTCCATGAGAGACGTGCCTGCCAACCGAGTATTGATCATATGACCGCTCCACAGTACACTTCACTCCACTGCTCCTCTCCTCACTCACAGCTCCACTATTTAGGGGTCATCCATAAATTACTTCACACGAATTTGATTTCATTTGCACGTACAAAGTCGGTCTCGGTTGTTATCTAGGCAGTAGTCGTTAAGCCTTGTCAGAGGCCTTCGGGCGGCTTGAACAACTCTGACACCAGCCCCCCTAGGCAAGTGGCCAACCTGCCCCCCCCTGATAAGTGTCTTCGTCCACAAGCGTTTCTACAAAACGCTACGCTGAAATGTATAGAAATGACATTACAAGTCGATAAGTAGATCACGTGACACGTGTCATTTCCATACATGAAGCGTAGCGCTCTGTAGAAACGCTTGTAGACGAAGCCAGTTATCAAGAAGGGCAGGTTGGCCACTAACCATACGATAAGAAGAATGAGCTCACCGAGGCCGTATTTGGCAGCATTCCTGGACATGCAGACGGGCTTGAGCTGGCGCGTGTCGCCGGCCAGCACGAGCTGGCCCGCGGCGGCCAGCAGCCCGCACACCGGCACCAGCGACTTGGGCTCCGAGGCCTGCGCTGCCTCGTCGATGAACACGTGGCTCATCTGCAGCCGGTGCCGCCACTGGCTGCGCGATCTAGTACACCAATACATAGAGGACTCTATCTCCCAATTACTTCTAACTATACCACGGCGATCGAGAAGCGATACCAAAATAGTAATCTTTGTAATGTAATGTAATGTAACGTCACGACTTTTATCCCCATTCGGGGGTAGTCAGAGGCTTGAGTGGCCATACACCACCACATTGTGGAGATATTAACCAACTTCACCAGATAGTCAGAACACAACGTGAGTGGTGGTGAACCTTGTCGCCGTGTATACAGGAACTGACTATTACCTAATCCCAAGGGAAAGGTAGGTTTAGGTAGTAACCTTTATTTTTTAAATTACTTGTTTTGTTTCTAAAGTTTTGCATTACACTTAATTTTTTTTGCATTATAATTAAATGAACCAAGAATATATAAAATGGCCGCGACACGCTATTCTGGTGGTTCCCAGACGCAGCCGCCCCGGCCTGCTATTACAAATCCGGTATGAAAGCAATAATTAGTTACGTTCGGGTTTCGAATTTTGAATATTGACACAGCGCCCGCGCCGCACGCATCACAAACGAACGAATGAAACAGATGGGTTCGTAATAGGTATGATTTTGACAGAATAAGGGCGTCGAATATGATCAATATCTGTCAAAATGTATGGAAGGAACCCCGTCTTTTCCCGTGTGACTGTGGGCTAAACGAAGAAATGAAATATCTTATCATATTTCAGTGACAGAATGATATGGGGGATATAATATTTTACTCCCCATACAAGGATTTCCTGTGTCGTGGGGGCTAGTATTTCAGTGTAGCATCCAACTACATAAATGTGAAACATTTGAAGGGTGTGTAGTGTACGTACGAGGCGTATTTGGCGGCGTGCAGCAGCGTGGTGACGACGACGCGGTACATGGCGACGTACGCGTTGTCGAGCGGCACGAACGACTCGAAGCTGGTGCCGTTCGACACTGGCGCCAGCTCCGGCGGCAGCACGCTCCTGACAACGTCACATACATTAGTCTCATCGGACCAGATAGCAGAGGCTTCAGTACCGGAACGGATATTTAAAACTGATACTTAAGTAGGTACCTACCGCATTTGAGTATCAGTGTATATTATAATTCACAGTCAGCTTATACAGGGTGGTGACGACATCATGACAATAATTGAAACCACATACTGGGCATCACATTAGTAGTTCGCACATAAAATATTATTAAATTATATTCAAAGGTATTGCCAAGGGATTGCTTTTTTATTTTGACTATTTTAACTTTACGCCTACAAAGATACCGCTAAAACACCGACACCGAAGCGAGTTGTCACGCTTGAACTTACAGGTCAGTCTATGAGGTCGGCAGACGTTTATAAAGAGTGTTGTTTCGTTTAGACTATATCCGCATTTAATTTGTTTGAAAATATGAAATTTTGGACTTTGATGTAAACCTAATTTTATAATTTAATGTGTTGTGATTGACTAGCAGGGATCGTGTTTTAATTTATTGTCACTACGTCGCCGCGTCGTCACCACCCTGTATATGGGCTGGCTCAACCGGGGTAATTACACCCTCACACAGATGATTTGTGGGGAAATTGTGCGCGACGTTAATAAGTAGCCATTTTACCATGAATAGAATGCAAATGAAAAAATATTGGGTATTATGTAGGCATGTTACCATTCCCGTGTCTGTGCGTTGGCGCGCAACAAGTACTTGTTGATGTTCAACACTTTGTTGTATTTGAGCAGCATCAGCGCGATGTGGTCGGCCGCCATGTTCGAGTCCGCGCACACCAGGATCCTGTTCCGAGGGTTGCGATGCACCAACTACGGACACGAAGCCACCAGACATTTACATACGTAACACCTTTTAGTAGTGTGTGTAATCGCACATTCGCAAATGCGTGTTCAATCGAACACGAATTTTAGCAGCGATATAAACGCGCATTTGTAAAACGCGCGATATCATCAGGACACTAACGATTTTATAGAGGCTAATTAATAGGGTACAAGGTTAGAGTAGGTGAACGGCTAGCATATCCATCTGGGTTCCCCCGAGCCCAGACAGAATGCGAAACTGCATTTCCCATCAAAAAAAAAAGTGAATGGTTAGCGATTACACCGCGATTTAATCGCCGCAGAAATGCTGAAATAAAAAAAATGCTGCTTAATCGCTGCAAAAGTCGCTCTATAACCGCTCTTACACCGACCATCCACTCCGACCGGCCGGAATGGCTGGTTTTTTTTTTTTCTTTTTATAGCCAAGGATAGCACACTGGCAGACGGTCCACCTGATGGTAAGTGGAAGCCGCCGCCCAGGACATCTGCAACTTAAGGGGAGCAGATGCGGCGCCGACCTTTTAGGGACCTGTAAACATGCCTTTTGAAGAATCCCATGTTGTAGTGCATAGGAAAGACTTCGGGAGGGAGATCGTTCCACAACTTGCACGTGCGCGGAAGAAATACTCGCGATGCACGTACATTTGGTTCACTCGCTTCATAAAAATGAAGCGCCCCAATTGGTCGAAACGAGCGAGCCAGCTATACAATCTTACACACCTAGCCCCATGGCACTCTATGAAAAATTCGCACTGGTCGCCGATTGGGTATAGAAGTTCATTATATTGATTACCTGGACTATAGCTTCGACTATAGTGAGCGTCTTGCCCGTGCCCGGCGGGCCGAACACGATGTAAGGAGCCTTGCCCGACGTGCCCGACACGATGTGCTCGACCGCAGACCTTTGCTCCATATTACTCTTTATCAGAATATTAAAAAATCTGAAAACATAATAATAACATGCTGATTTCCATCCTCTGTGCCTCAAAAAGTGTGAGCAAAGTAGGTATTTTTTCCACTAGAATTTCACAGAGGGTAGTAATGAGTTTGATGGGCAGCGCGGCGCGTCGGCTGGATTTACATACAAAGCACCGAACTATGTTACTTTTTAACAGACTTCAAAATGGAGGAGGTTCTCAATTCGACTGTATGTTGTGTTTTTTTTTGTATGTTTGTTATGTTATAGAGATGGAAAATGAAAAGGTGTAACCTCGGTCGTAAAATTAGCGACATATACTTTGACACCGTCGCTGCGTGTTTAGGATTCAAATTAAAAATCCCTCGCCCGGATATAAAATAGCGTCCTCGCTGTAAAAATATAATATTGGTCCCTATGATACAGTGTAGGTAGGTACTACTCCCCCAAGTCAACTGGGTGCCTGTCAAATGTGACGTACCGCACCGCGGCGGCGGGGCGGGTGACGGTGTGCGGGAGGTGTGGCGGGCGGGAAGCCGCAGGCGGTGGCGGATGTGCGGGCGGGCAAGCCGCATTCCACCCGAGCGCCTAGTTGGCTTGGTATAGTAGTAGTTTTCTCGCACTGACTTGTTAATCTTGAGCAGCGGCGCCTTGTGGTTGCGCGGGCGCGGGAACACGCGCGGCAGTTGGTTGGCGGAGTGCAGGCGCGACACCGCCTCGTGGGTGC
The DNA here is from genome assembly GCA_947859195.1 of Drymonia ruficornis. Lineage (NCBI taxonomy): Eukaryota > Metazoa > Arthropoda > Insecta > Lepidoptera > Notodontidae > Drymonia > Drymonia ruficornis. The sequence continues at coordinate 7,283,280 of OX401923.1, forward strand.
GTTCAAACGGCACGCGCGACAGCAGGAAGTGCACCGCCCACAACCACTCCGGACTGTAGTTCGCGTGGAACCTACACGCATCAAGCTAGGTTCAAAAGTGTGCTAGCGATTTCAAAAACTCATGATGTTCAGAGAATTATGTTGCTAGTCATACTACAATGGGATATAAAAAAAATGTTATGTGTTTATGTTGGCTATGGTTGAAGTTTGTTTTGGCACCTGTATCAATTATTGTTTTATATTATTTTTCATATTTTAATTAAATAAAACAAATCGCCATCTTGTCTTCAATTTTTTAATTACCATAAACAAACTTCTGCTATAGCCAACATAAACACATAACAATTAATAATACAACAAGACTAGTATCTTTATGAAATTTAGAATGAGGCACCTACGATTCATCCAACCCGCCGATATGAATGAAGTTGTCTTCGATGTTTTCAATTACACCTTCGTAAATAACTTTCTTGTTTTCATTCGAACGTAGACATACTTTGTCACCTAAAAGATATTATTAAACAAATATCAACCATATTACAGAATATACTTTTGTTTGAATATACGTGCGGCCGGCCCTTGGTTGAGGTACTTGTGGTAAAGCGTATCTGTATACGTGTTAATGTGTGAGTTTACGGCTCCGCCACGCACACACTGCCACACTGCGCATGTACCTGATGAACCACAACCAAAGGCCGACCGCACTCGTGAATCGCAAGATCTGGGGGCTTACCACAAGCTCTTATTGCGATTCAATTACAGGAACGTATTAACGTTTCAGCGACTTTTTGTGCAATGACGTACCTTATTGTCATGACAATAAGAAACGTCATTAAAACGTCGTTAAAACGTTCCTATAATTGAATCGCAATAAGAGCTTGTGGTAAGCCCCCTGTACGACAATAAAGTAAGGAAAACTCACCGCGCATCAAAGATGGTCGCTTTTCAGCTAGTCCAGGTACTTCAAGCAGGTACACAAAACCTTTCTTCAGTAATGTCACACCAGTCATGTTGTATTTCTGCAGACAAAATGAGTCCTTTCAATTATTGTGCTATTTTTAAGCAGGTGTGGAAGCTAGCACAAGCGGCTGGGACGAGACAAATTATGAGATAAATCAGATTTTTGTCTCATTCCATCATATGAACCCTTCGCAATACAAATTGTCGGTCTTGTGGCTCTTTGTCTTGGCCAGCAAATGAAAGTAGGTAAGTAGCTTACCCTAAGGTTAATTCTCGCAACGATTTCCTCCCACCATAGTAAATGATGAAAGCATGCCATATAGTTTTCTTCGGTAAGGCCTGTGTCAAATATAGCTCTGAAAAAACACATTAATATATTATTAACCGTATGACGTTGGTAATAAAAAGGTTTAATGTTCACATGGGAATTTTCGTCCCAGAACCCAAAAGGGTCCTTCAAAATAGGTTCGTCTTCGTGACACCCGCTCCTAATAACCAGTAATGGGCGTTTTCACATTGGCCGATAACGAACCCGGATCGGATCGGTTCGCCCGCTACTCTCACCCCGCAGTGTCGTCGCCGGTATCGATGACAATATGCGGTGTCGGTCACCGTCGGCGACGATATTCATGACGATAACGACACAATTATGACACAACACACAATATAAATAAATAAATCTGCACCAGAGATATTATAATGCACAAGGGTGTGCACAAGCACAGGTAAACTCTCTCTGCCCTCACCGTTATTACTATGAAACGGCTCCGACACGACCAGGGAGGTCTATTTTATCTGGCATTGCGTCACATCTGATTGATCACCGATCAGTGATTACAACAGTTTATGAGCGGCTCGAATAAATGTATATAGTGTCGGAATCAGCTCGGTGTTGTTATTGGCGAATGTAAAAACGCCCAGTAAGATGATTTGTTACCTCGTAGCTATTAGTACTGTCCGCAATTCTTCTTGAATTTCTCGTGGCACACCTTCCAGCGCCCTCTCGTCGAGCCCTCGGGGTAGAAGAAACTTCAATAACTTAGGAATTTTAAACATATCATGAATGGGCCTGAAAACAATATAACAAATAAATAATTAGTTGGCAAATCAGGAATTTCCTATACGTAAAGGATAAGAGGTCTCAATTATGTCTGAATGAATATTTTGGAATACCTATAAAATTCACTTAATATCTGTGAAATTCACAATATTTTATTAAATACAACAATACCTAGGCATGAGCACATAATTAACCAGCTAAGCGAGGCAGAAGAGCCTAGCAGGTGTGGTAGTTCAGACCCAGGATCCAGGGTCCAGGTTGGGTTGGGGATATTATTTTTTGTTTGCGCAAAGTAGGCGTCATATAAACCGTATAGGGTTTGGGAAACCCTAGACGTTCGAACACTTTACAAGTGCCGACATGACATGACATGACATGACATTACTTCCCAAAATTCGTTGCTTATTAGCAGAGATCGGAGTAGGTAGATTGATTTAAGGTTATTAATGTCAAACGTATATGTTAATATGGATAAGACTCAGACTTCTACAGATGTTGAACGATCATTTTCTACTTATAAATAGATTTTAGATGTCAAAAGAAATAGATTGAAATTAAAAAAACATTGAAAAACTTATGGTCATTTATTTTAATTGTATAGAGACATAATCAGGATGTACAAATTGTAACCGATGAAGATTAAAAATAAACAACAATAAATGATGTAATATGCTCACTTAAACGTTTTTCATTTAAATATATTTTTACGAAATATTTTGACATACCAGTTCCATTTCCGGTAATTCCGGAAAAATGGCATGTCCATGTTATGACCTCATGGCGCAAGTACGAAAAATCAATCTACCTACTCCGATCTCTGCTTATTAGCGACACTATCGAATGGTGTAATATAGTGTTTTTTTTTTTTTCAAAATCAACGGGTTTGATTACTGGACTGGCTAGGATTATTGATATTTCAAAAATCCAATGATGCAGATTTAGTTTTCATCAAAATCGGGACCGAGACTCCTTTGAGCACTTTTCGCTATTCCTCATAGTTTCGGATTTGAACATGAAAGCACACTTGAAAAATTCACCTGTATATTACTAAGGAGATCTATCAAAATTCAAAATTCGAAACCCAAACGAAACGGATTACATAGGTACCTATTGCTTTTGTTATTTACTGTTATTACCGGCCCAGTGCTGTTATGGAACGTTAATAAAAAAAAACAAAAACGTACTGATCGCTCGTAGACCGAATGAAGTGGTCCGCTTTCTCCCATTCCTTGTTCATGTACGGGCTCTTGGTGAACTTGTTATCTATCGGTGACTCTTCCACCATCACCACCTGTTAAACAAAAAAATAAATACATAACCAAAGTCTCGGTACGAGGTTATAAGCAGTACAAAAATATATTTTGCAATATAAGGCAACTGATACATAAATGCTCGGTGAGACATCGGTCGCAAAATAAAACCAACGCTATTGCATAAAGCAGGGTTTCTCAAAGTGGGGTTCGCGAACCCCTAGGGGTTCGCCATTCGACGGCAGGGGGTTCGCGACAATATTTACGTTATGGTAGCTCGATGACTGGCAGGCAGAAACGTAGATGAAACTCTACAAGCTGATTTAAAAAGGATGCGTTTGATAGATTTTTGGGCGGCTAGACAGGAAGAGTATCCCGAACTATCACGCAAAGCGGTAAATTTCCTTTTACTCTTTGCTACAACATACTTATGTGAGAGTGGGTTTTCACACCTGGTCATGATAAAAACTAAATACAGAAATCGACTTGATACCGAGTCAGAATTAAGGTTAAAATTGTCCAAAATTACTCCTAAATTGACTCCATTTGCACTATTTTGCACACCCATCACATTAATATTAAAAATATATTTCTTTTGGCACTTTATTTGTTACCTTTTATTTGAATAAAAACCTTATTTTCTTCAACAGTCAATTTTATTATTTTCTTTAGTTAGTTAAGGGGTTCGCTGTCACCTGGAAACTTTAACAGGGGTTCGTGGAGCCGAAAGTTTGAGAAACCCTGGCATAAAGCATAGAATAGAGAACAGCTTACATGTATTATCAACTTGATAATATCAAGACGTAAAGCCCTTTAGTTAGAGCGTTATCCCACTGGCGGTTTGCGAGCAGGGCAGTATGAGTGCGAGTGAGACGAGACGATCGCACTCGCACCCACCGTGTTGATTGGTAAACCCGCTCGCAAGCTGCCATTGAGAAAGGCCCTAACAAGAAATACTTACCATTTCCCTTATAAATATTAAGTCCCTGTTTGTACTTTTTCTATGAAATGTAAACATAACAGGCATTTCATACTGCCCAATATCGGACGAATTAAATATAAACGAAACTTCGTTTTTTCCTTGTGGTAGAGACGATTCTGAAATTGGAAAGACGGAAATAAGTTTTATTTAGACCTTGAATTAACTTTCCGATTCATATTTTAGATTATTACGATTTATTATGCTGCCTTCCCACGGTCCGTGGTTTCGCAAGCCTTGCCAAGGCCGGGCATCACAGGCGACCGCCAACGTCCGCGCGCCAATCCCCATAACCGTTCCGACGGTCCGATCCACAAAACCACGCATCGTTGGAAGGCCCCATTACACTTATTCATGTGTCTCATAATGCTTTACCAGTTTGAACCTTAAGGATAAGTAAAATATATAAAAAAGGTGCTAACTTTTTCCCAAGATATGCGGTGTTTCCCCAAAAACATAAGGATGGTTGCTCATTTCATACTGCGGCTGAGGATGGCCCGGTTGAATACCGACCACAAGTAGATCCTCATTTTTCATGTCACTTCTAATATGAAATAGAAATTTCACTTTCTGGTTTGGTTTTACCTGTAAAAGAAGGACTGTCAACACAGGCTGGAAACTGGGCCGCGTTCAGAGGCTATGTACCAAGTGCATTCACGGTGACGTCACAACTGAACAAGTAGGAAGTAGGTATGGTTTGGGATCAGAGTGAATAGTTGCACTTGGTGCATAGCCTCTGAACACGGCCCAGCACTTTGATAAAAAAATACTAAAATGATCAGAGACACCAATAGTTACATAAATGTGAAACGTCTATTTTGTTACAATTACATCTATTTATAAGATACCAATAATGCACACACAAAACAATATTCAACAATAAAATTAACCATTATGGATAAGCATGCATATTAATTACTAGCTGTGCCCGCGACTCCGTACGCTTCAAGTCGGTGAAGCCGGTAAATATAATTTTGACCATCTTCTAATCTGTATTACGTCAGTCTGAGTCTGTCTGAATCCGTTTGTCCGTGTGTCTGTCTGTACCAGTCTATACCAGTAAGGTGGTAGAGTCAAGCCGTGGCTATACTCCATTTATTATAGCATTAGACAGAAGTTAAAAAAGGTTATTTTTAGTGTCCACTTTGTAACAGAACTACAAATAACATGTTACAGTTATGATTGACGTCGAATTTATTATAATCTATTTATATACCAGCTTGTCACACCTAACTGTAATTATTTTAAGTATTTATATTATAAAATAAATTGTCTTTCATTTAAATATTATCATTTCAGTCCAATTTAAAATTAAGTGTCAATGCTAAAAACCTAAAAGAAGCAGGGGTGAACAATACCGGGAACGTGTTTCTTTCCACTATAATCCTAACAAATCTAAAATGTTACCTAATCCGTTCAGAGGTTATGACAGCAGGGCATTTCTAATTTTGTCGGATTATGTTGTCTATGAAATTGACGTAAATAATTTTCTGTCAGTGTTTGTCATTGAGTCATTCACCATCATTTTTTTTTCATATTTTTTTTGTTGTCAGCTTAAAATGTGTGATACGATGTTATTATAAATAAAACATAGTATAAAAAGTACTTTTATTTTGGTTATCGAAGTATTTAGCATTGTTTTATGTGAAAACAATTTTAATGTAACCACTCTAAATAAAAGTTGTTTTGACTTTGAAATAAAATGTTTTGGATCCCTGCTTCTACGAGCCTCTTATTTCTAATGTTATAATAAATGGGGTATAATATTTAGGCTGGCTTGACCGGAAGATCGGCATTCAAGTAGCTAATTTAGCTGCGTTTCATATGATGACAGAGAGAGAGCTGGAAGTCCAACCCAGCCCCCTTCTGTTCCCCTCCCACTATCCCACTCCCCTTTAGATTGGCAACGTGCGAGCGATGCCATTTGTATTGCAAGCATCTATAGGCTACGGCCCCTTTGATAAATATTATCTAGTCCAAATTGTGTCGCTCGTAACCAGCTGCAATCACTGATCGGTAAACGATCGGAGGTTAAGCAACACTCGGCAAGGTCAATCAGAGATGGGTGACCATTTAGTGGCATTTGAACTGAAGGTCTCCGTGCTTCGGAGGGCATGTTAAAAGTCGGTTCCGGTTGTTGTCACCTAAGCAGCACCTACACCATACGATAAGAAGTTTCGAATCACACACAACCGTAGGGCTCCGTAGGGCTACGCTCTAAAATGACGTATTTCAATAACGAAAACATATTTTTGGCTAGGATTTCTGTGTGGTCATAAAAATCTACAACCGATGATTTTAGAAAAAAATATCCTAGATGTTAAGTTGGAACATTAGTCATATTTATGCCAAATTTCATTAAAATCTGTTCAGTAGTTTCTGAGTTGTGCGCGTTCAAACAAACATACAAACAGACAAAAAATTTAAAAATGACATAAATGCACTCTGTTTGTCAATCTAAGTCCCCCCCACTATTTTTTTTCCCAAATATTTCGAATGTACAGACGCGACGATTTTACATTCTTATTATATGTACTTATAGAATTATATGTACTTATAATGTAGGTTCGACATTATGGCCTGAATCCCCCTTGCATTGAGGGGAGGCCTGTGTCCAGGAGTAGGACGTTAAAAGGGCTAATTATTATCATTCCACTTGACACCGTTGTTCCAAAACTTTTACAGACAAGACCTAAGCACGGAAGGCATCACACCAAAACAATCGTTCTAAATATTCACCTTTTGGTTTGACAGTTAAGTGGGAGTAGGCATGCACAGCTTTCTAGGCTAGTTTTTATTATTTTTTATTTAAATACCTTATTTTCTTTTTTTACTCACACTGTGTTAATGCATGCCTGCTCACATAGCGTTACTGTTTGAAAATGTATACAATTATTCTTTTGAAAAGAGTAACCATTGAGTTTCTTGCCGGCTCTTCTCAATGGAAGCAACATTTCGAACCGGTGGTAACGCTAAAATATTGTTTATATTGACTATTTATAAATGCTCTAATGAGCTTACATGAATAAAAACCTTTTGACTTTGACTTGACTTTGACTTTGACATTATACGTACAACATTAAACAAAATAACACTCTCAAAAAAATATAATCTATACTTAGTTCAACCATTTATTTTACATTTGACATTAAATAATAATAATAATAATTATATTTATTTCAGATAGCAAATTCAATCCATATAATCTGTTAGTAAAGTCCTAGACAATTATGTTAGTATATGTAGTTGGCATAACTGGTCTTATTACTTTACATTATGGTTCATCTATATTATTATACAATTAACCATAGCTTTGACAGATAAGCCTTATTATGACGCAATAAGATTTATTTTTCTTTGACATTCATAAAAGTCAAAAATAAAATAAATGGTTGGACGAAGTATAGTTCCCTACTGTACTATACTTTAGGTACTGTGTTCTTGTAAATGTTGACTTACATAGATCCGCACTTTATAGTGATCAATGTCCTTTTCTTTTATAGTGTAGGATCCATCAGGGTTTATAAATATTGCATCACAGTGGATGTACACGCCATCCCGGTTTTTGCTAAAATGCCTCCTGCAAATACAACAACTATCATTATTATGTGTCAAATAATTCTTGTAAATCTAACTGCAGGGTTATTTTATTATCAGTGTACTACAAATAAACTATGAGTTGGTGTGGTATTATTTGTTATAAGTACATTGACCTATTTTATTCAAGCAAGTTTTTGTATTTGAGTCAGAGAGCAAGTGACAATCATATTGAAGTATTTGGACATAGATTTCGATAAACCTAGATGTGTGGGCCGGGGTTTGAACCCTGGTCACCCCCATAGATGGTTTGTCACTTACTTGTTATCTTTATATTCATACAATTTGACATTGCACAAATGTTTAGGAGTCTTCTCATGGATTGCTTCACTGTTTTCGTCGTAGAAGTCATCTACATCACCGCAAAACTTGCAATACATTTTTCTGAAAATTAGTATGTAATAAAAATCATAGGTAAAGAAAATCATGAGTTAGTAGCAAAGGCTAGTAGCAGAGTTGGGCAAAATTTAATTGCAAATGGCAGGTGGTGTCACAATTTGTTAATTGTGACACCACCTGCGATTTGCAATTACTTAATTGCAATTAAATTTTGACCAACTCTGGTTAGTGGGCACTTAGATATTGTTTGGTTATAGAGATGGGAATTTATTTCAGTTTGGTTTTTTAAATACATAATGTTTTTATTGTAGGTAGGGAATAGTTAAACAGCTACCTAATTTATTTTTTGCTATTTTATTTTATTTATTTGGGAAAACAAACAATTGTACATTATGGCAGTCGAAATACAGTTTTAGAAGTACAGGATACACAAATGCACAATCAACTACATTTTCCTCAGATAGCACACACATGTTAAATAGGGTAGACAGTTTTGTTAGGTACAGTTTGCGAAAACAAAGTTCAAAATTAGGGATGGGGAGGGGGATAAATAGTAGATTTGAGAGCATACAGATAGTCAAAGTGCATGATAGAATTGCAGTAAGAAGTACATAGGAAATTAAGAAAGGGAAAAAGAAAGCAAAACAAAAAAGTGTAAGGTGTGTAAGGTGTACCTATAGTACGTTTTTTAATACTTGTCCTATTTGGTAAGCAAAGATCGCGTCCAGTGGGGCGATTGTGTAACTTTTTGTCAATGTTTCAATTGGTTTCGTATATACCTAATTGACACAGGTGAACGAAATAGGACATGTATAATGGTGCGTTCCATTCACTGTTAATTTTGTTATTTTCGTCCACAAAAACTGTTAACAACGATAAATAATAATTATCACTTTCAGTACAAGTTGGTTCGAGTGGAACGACATTTATGAACGAAAATTACAAAATTAACAGTGAATGGAACGCACCATTAATAAACGTACTATAGTCGAAGCGAGCCACGCCTACATCCCGCAGGCTTGGGGGAGTTTTTCTGCGCCTATAGTCCTGATCCTGCTAACATTGAATGTTAATTTGTGCGCTAAGTAACCGACGCTTCGTGGCGCTAATGGTCGAGTATTATTAGGCTAGTCAAATGCAGGTAACCTAACACACTTGGGGCTCAGCTTAAGCCTTTGATTAGCTAACTTTACTCACAGAGTGTGCAAGGCCAGTGCTGAGGCCGTAGTTATGAATTATGTGCACATAAAAAAATATTCTCTTTGTGTATAAGATTATAACTACTGAAAAAAGAAACCTACGTAATTGACACCCGTTAACCGATAGGTTCTACTACTTATACCTACTTTTACAAATAAGAAGACGTAGATACGTACCAGCCTATAAATGGAGTTTCCTTCAAAGTTCCGATACAATATGTAGGTAATGATAATTTGATATCTACCACACCAAGCGCGACACAAAACTAAACTCAACTACTAGGTAGGTACTCAATAATGGATGACTCAAAAGCAAAGCGGGTGATAAAAAAATAATGCAAATTAAAGGTAGGTATTTCCCTAACCATAGACAAGCATAAAGCTGCCTAAAGCTGCCCCTTGACAGTCCAACCAATAATTGCTTGTTTGTAAAGTCAGTTGACTTGCCACTAAAGATGTAATAAACGGCTTTATATTAAAAGCACGCTGTAACGCTTGTGCTTGTTATTAAAAGTCGCTGTAAAAAGCGTGGAAGTGCTTTTCTGCTTGATACTTTTTTACTTAGTTTTCTGCTTTCTACTTTTTTTAGTGCTTTTGTGCATTGAAATTTTAGATGGCAAAAACTTATCTGCTGAAAAATTGATAGTGAGCCTTATGTGCATAGAAATATGGTTGTAAAAATAAATAAATATAACGTCACGACTTTTATCCCCATTCGGGGGTAGTCAGAGGCTTGAGTGGCCATACACCACCACATTGTGGAGGTATTAACCAACTCAAAGCCCACGTTTCACCAGATAGTCAGAACCCAACGTGACAGGTGGTGAACCTTGTCGCCGTGTATACAGGAACTGACTATTACCTAATCCCGAGGGATAGGTAGGTTTCCTCACGATGTTTTCCCTCACCGTAAATATGGTTGTCAATCTAATATATTTAGTATCAATGTATTGCTTTTTATGGGTAAAGAAATAAGGTTCAATTTAGTTAAATATTCATTTGAGCTGTATTTTCATAACAATAAGGTTCGTTTTTGTAAATTTGTGGCATTTCTTTCTCTTTCTGGCAGTCATTGCTTAATTAAAAAAACTAACTTTTCAAACGGCTTTTCGTTTAAGCACCCACTTCTACTTGCCACCACTACGGCAATTGGATTGATCTATGCAAGAGCCAGCTTTAACAGATTAGATAGTTTGCAAAGCAAAAGTACTTGGTACAGATCCTAATGAAAACGCAACACTGCGTATACCGTAAGTAAGGGACAGACAGTAAGCAATAGTACCTATAAAAAATACCAAGCTAACCATTGTTAACCATTGCTAAACATTCTTATTTGTTGTTGTTATTGACCTTATTAAAACGATGTTACACACTTTTCATTCTTCAGTCGTGGCCGGGCCGTTAGGGCCGCGTGTAGGCGCTTTAATAAAAGGTACCTTTTATTGTGCTTTTACTTTATAGTTTCTGAACGCAGTTCTGTCTGAACCATAGACAGACCAACAATAAAACCTTGAAATAAAAATACTACCAGTGATATCAGATTGAAGAATCTGCCAATATTTGGGGGTTTTTGTAGCTATCGGGGAAAATTGGCGAAGCAAAATGTTTGGGTTGATTTGTGTATTACCTACTTACTTTTTCAATCATGTGTCTGGATTCGTTCATCCCGTCACATATTAGATAGTTATATGTGTAGCTTTGTCAATTGACATTGATTGAAATCGGGAGGACTCAAGTCCAAACTGTTACCGATTTCAATTCATAAAGCAACACGATAGGAACAAAAGCAATTAAAACATGGATGAAAAAGTTACGTAATTGCCCTGCTGGAGGGAAAATACGGGACTATTGGAGTTGTTGGAGAGGATAACGGGACAAAAAAATACTGTAGGTACCTGGAATATGTCACCGGGTAATTGTTTGTACGAATCTTTAGTTTATAATTAATTTAGTGGGATTATAAACTGTATGTTAGGTTACTTTGTAATGTCACTAGATTAATTATAAACTATAACGATCCGTACAATTATCCAATGACATAGGTATACTAGGTTGTACAATATTTTTTGCCAATACGGTATTTTTCCTCTCGTGTGCGGTAATCGTAAAGCAGCCAGCGGCCACACTAGGGGTATTTTTGTTCTGTGAAAAACCTGAACTTGATTTGAATTTAAAGATGTGATAAACGGCTTTATATTAAAAGCGCGCTGTAAAAAGCGCGGAAGTGCTTGTCTGCTTTTTACTTTTTTACTTAGTTTTCTGCTTTCTACTTTTTTGTGTTTTTTTTTCATTGAACTTTTAGATAGCAAAAAGTTATCTGCTGAAAAATTGATTGTGAGCCTTATGCGCATAGAAATATGGTTGTCAATCTAATATAATTTAGTATAATGTATTGCTTTTTATGGGTAAAGAAATAAGGTTAAATTTAATTAAATATTGATTTGAGCTGTATTTTTATAACAATAAGGTTATTTTTGTAAATTTTTGGAATTTCTTTCTCTTTCTGGCCGTCATTGCTTAAAAGCTACACGCTTGTGTTTGTAAACGCGGTTGTGTGCTTACGTAAAAAAACGAACTTTTCAAACGGCTTTTCGTTTAAGCACCCACTTCTATTTGAATTGGATTCAGCGTTGCCAGTGCGTTACAAAAGTAACGCATTGCGTTACATTTGGCCCTGTTGCGTTACCCCCGCGTTACATGACTCATTGAGTTACTTTGCGTTACTTTTCGAAACTGAATATCAAATTTTGAAAATATTAAAGAAATTTTCCTAACGCAGCTTAGTAAACAAAAAAACTAAAACGGAATGCAGGCAAGCTAAGTGGTAGAGTTCGTTTCACAAAAGAAGTCATGCGACGGAATGTTGATAACCCTCTATAGTTTAGAATCCCCAAAAATTCAATCTTCCATCAATCCGATCTTATTGCTTCAGTGATTTATTAAAATTGTTTTATATTAAAACATAACAAAATATTTAAATGAAAATTGAAGCAACATTACTAACCGGTGTTAACGCTAAAATATTGTATTTCACGATTCACAAATTACACGGATAAAAAAAACAATACTGACTAAATAACTGCTACGTACATAAACAAAATTAAATGCTTATAAATGTATTGATAAAGATAGGTATGTCATTACTTCAGAAAAAAACAAGGTTATAAAAATAGATTATTCAGAGATATTTCAGAGAAATTGCGTTTTTTTGTGGTTTTTATGGGAATTCGTTACTTTGTGCTCAGTGCATTACTTTTTCAGTAGCCTTGCGTTACTTTTGACTAGAAGTGGGTGCTTAAACGAAAAGCCGTTTGAAAAGTTCGCTTTTTTAAGTAAGCGCCTAAGCGCGCTTACAAATTTAAGCGTGTTGCTTTTAAGCAATGACGGCAAGAATGAGAAAGAAATTCCAAAAAATTACAAAAAGTAACTTATTTGTATGACAATACAGTTCAAATCAATATTTAATTAAATTTAACCTTATTTCTTTACCCATAAAAAGCAATAATTTATAATACATTATATTAGATTAAAAACCATATTTCCATGCACATAAGACTCACTATCAATTTTTCAGCGCCTAAGTTTTTGGCTTTTTGCTTGAACTTATGTTTAGTAAGCGTTTTGCTTTTGTTGTCCGTTTATTGACGGACGAATTTTTGTTTAATTTAAAAAAGCAGAAAAGCACTTTTACAACGACTTTTAAAAACAAGCACAAGCGTAACAACGTGCTTTTAATATAAAGCCGTTTATCACATCTTTACTTTTGACTATCGGGCACTGGCAACACTGATTGGATTTGATCGGTTATCGTTGGTTGGTTTTTGGTTTGCATTGTTAGTTGATTAATATTGTGAAAAACAAAGTGGAACAACTTACTTCAACCGGCATATTATACCGATGAACCCGTAAATTGTTGATATTGATCTATGTAAAAATGTTATCAGTGTAATATATATTGTTGAGAAATTGAAAATGCACTCATTATAAGGTGCACTTGGCATACACCGCTTACCGTATAAAATAGTTTAATTTCCTTTGTCGAGTGTTAAGAATACACAAACAATGTTCTGCGATCTGTGTTCTGAGAAGACTGTTGGGGAGGAGCATTATAGCACCGATAAACATATAAAAAATAAAGTTTTACACGAATACTCGGCGAACAAGTAAGTTTACAAGATATAGCTATGTTTTGCGTTAGTTAAATTGCTACTTGTTAGATCAGGCTTCCTAGAATTTCCGGTAGGTACCTACTGCAAGGCCAGTACCGGTAGGTACTGTAGATATTAGATTTTTTGAAGGTGGTAGAGCCAAGCTGTAGCCAATTGACTGCAGCTCATAAACGGGCTGGCTCGACCGGGGTAGTACCACCCTCTCACAGAAGATCGGCGTAAAGCTGCTATTACAGCTGCGTTTCGTACGATGAGTGAGAGAGCCGTAAGCCCACCCCCCCTCCCCCTCCCTCCATCCCACTCCCCTTCAGGTCGGCAATGTGCGAGCAATACCTTTGGTATTGTAAGCATCTATAGGCTACGGTAACTGCTTAACATCAGGCGGGCCGTACACTTTTTTGCCACCGCAGTCCTATAAAAAAAAAAAAAAAAAAAAAAAAAAAAAAGATTACTGTGCACTGGGCTGTGCCAATAAAATGTTCTTTCATAGAATATCTACCTACTTGCTTATTTTTTTAACAGAAAGGAGTTTGCCGAAAACAGAAATGGCATTTTTGTTTCCTGTAATGCACAGACAGCATTTGGAGCTGTTTCCAACTGTGTTGACCCCAAAGTTATTGTATCTGTAAGTCTGATTTGTTTTACAAATTTACAAATGTTAGGTAGGTGGTACCTACCTTCCAAATATTAAAGGCTACAAGTCATGTTGTTCATCTATGTAGCTATTACAAACACTTAGTCTAAGTCAGGGTTTCCCAACTTGAAGGAATGCAAACCTATCCTAAGGCGTCCGCAGACAAAATAAAAATAAAATTAGTAACTATTCCAATAAAAACATGCAGATTATATATTCTTATTTTTTTTTATGTCAAACCGGCCATCATAATGTGCCGCTACTGTAATGTTTTTTATTATTATCAAGGGGTCAGTGGTAATCATTATTCCTATAATTATTGCCATGGACCATTAGGTGGGTAATCCCGACCTCAACTCTTAGGGGTACAACATTGAAAAAGGTTGGGAAAGGCTGATTTAAGTTAAAGTGCACTGTAGTACGTCGACATGTTTCCAATAAACAATTGTGCAAAATTCTGAACAACAACTTATATTGCAGGCAAAGCCCAATGAACAGATAACAATGAAATTTAAAATATATAACGACAGTCCTAAGGATAAGATACATGTTAAATTGGTACAAATGATTCATTCTAAATTTAGTTTTGTACTAAACAATCATGGATTGGACATAGGATGCACACCGCAGTGCGTGCTACCAAGTAAGTATAATCAAAAACAACTAAATCAAGTTTGGACCAACCAATACAAATATGAGCCTTACACACCTACTGTATAATGCCAAACTGAGTAACACTTGTACTATGGATACCATACAATGGACTGAGGGGGATCCCAACCACACCCAGACGAGGGCAAATTACGAAAAGGCAGATTCCGAAATTTGCCTCTGGTGGGAATCTAACCCACAACCATCCATTACAATTTCCACTGCGCCAAGTGGTCGTCAAAAATAGTAGTATCAAAAGTCTTTACCTTGTTTGGGTCTTGCACTTGATCCTTATATTCAGAAAACTGTAGCAGTTGTTCCTTCATATAACTGACAATAAACAGCACTGAGATTAAACTGTCTCAAAAATCAACTGAGCTTTTAAAAAAGTGTTGGTAATATTTATTATTTTATATTAATCAATAATCAGTATTTTATATTAATCAATAATTTAATGATAGGTAAATATTATTTTGTTATCACGATATAATTCATTACCTTAATCACCGGTTTAAAAAGTGGTTTTAAAGTAATGATGGTGATAATTCACTAAAAAAATAAATATTTAAAATTTGATTTTAATGATGATTAAGATATAAAAATAAATTATGTACACATTAACTAATCATGGTGTTATCTAATTAGGTACCTACTTGAAGTGTTTTGTGAAATTATAAAAAAAAAATGTACCAGCAGCAGTAAACGTTAATAAATATACTCATAACTTTCTGTTTTCAGAATCAAACATGAATGAAGAAATCACAGTTAAATTCAGACATGCTAACATTGGACAATATGAAACAACAATCATTTTCTTGTTCACCAAGAATACCAATGAAAACATTATCATCATGAGAGATATGGCAAGTATTGTAAAACCATCATAATTAAACCTTAATTTTGACTCTTACTGTTTCAACACAGTTTCTGATGTTGGGGACAAATTTTACTTTAGTCATAAGTTTAAACCAGGGATTCCCAAACTATTTTGGGCAAGAGACTCCTTTTCCAAAATGAACTGATACCTCAGACCCCCATAGCCAAATTACATTAAAACTCCTATCTGTAGTTTTTTTCCTATTGATACAAAATACTTAAAAATAGTTAATAGAGTAGGTAATTATTTAAAAATAAAAATATAAAGTAAGATAAAAAAATAAAAAAATCTGTGTGATTCAGTCATTCTTATAACAAGTTGGTACACGTAACACAACTTATACACTATCTTGAAAGTTTCATATAAGAACTTGTGTTAATTAATAGGGGTCGATTTTTAGATCTTGTGGACCCCCAAAATCAGTTTTCGTTTATGTCGACCAAAATCAGTTTTCGTTTATGTTCGTTTATGTCGGTCGACATAACATAACCACTTTGGGAATCCCTGGTCTAAACTATAAATTAGAATTCAGTAGGCAACTAGACATTGTTTTTATTCATCACAGGCCACTTCACGGGTATTCCCCTCTTTAGGCAAAAATCTGTGATTCATCAATGTGAAAAGATCCTCTTCACAGATTTTTCTTTGTCTGTAGAGGGGATTACCCGTGAAGTGTGCAGAAATTTTACTTTTAGGGCCTTCCCCAAGTATACAATTGAATGTTACCATACTAAAAATATATAGATACCTACTGAAATGAATGGTATATTTTAAATTCAGGGCTATTCTAGGTGGCTTATCTATTAACTTTGATGTACTCATCATTATGTCCAATGCTTTATTTACCCGACTGTGCCAAGAATGGTGATTATTGGTGTAGACGGGGTTTCCCCTAATACTAAAATGCAGGTATCGTCATGCTACATATTGAAGTGTGTAATCACGATCAGATTCACATTCAATTTTTCGAAGTCGAGATTGACTGTAGTCTCATGTGCTGTAGTTTAATCAGGTTCAACCGTGCATAAAAAAAAAACAGAGAGTGAGAGTGACAGACAGACGAGACTAGCGCAACTGACACCAAATTGACTCAACCGTCCGATTCAATATTCAACCCAGGTTCAATCTGCACATTCAATTTCTTGATCGGACTGCATCTCAACATTCAACACGTTGAAGGTATCACGCAACGTGCCTTTTTGTAGCGTGATTTTACACTCAATAAATTTAATTTGAAATCAAACTGCACCTCTATATCTCCCGTACCTACATACAAGATATTTTCCTACTGATAGTTTACAAATACCTATCTAAGTTCGCTGTTAATCGAAGTAGGAAGAAACCACAGATTTCGAGTAGGCTAAAGACTGCAAACCAAGCGTGCCCCCTAAAATTACTGCACCACTTTGATTAGAGGTAATCAACTGGTTAAAGCTATACTTATAATAATAAATAATAATTTAGCCCCTTTACGTCCCACTGCTGGGCACGGGCCTCCCCTCAATGCGAGGGGGATTCAGGCCATAATCCACCACGCTGGCCCAGTGCGGGTTGGTGGATTACACATGTCTAAAGACATGCAGGTTTCCTCACGATGTTTTCCTTCACCGTAAGCAAGTGATAATCATATTAAAGTTATGATTCACACATAGATTTCGAAAAATCCAGAGGTGTGAGCCAGGGTTTGAACCCAAGACCTTAAGCCCGCAAGACGCGTGCTTAACCAATCGGCTACCACTGCTATTATACTGCTATACTTACAATGTATTAAAGCTCTATCATTCTAACAAATGATTTTTCGCACGGGAAGGGATACGGATACATACATTGGGTATATGGTGCACATTACTGTACTTTCGGGGCTTGTGTGCCACAATGTGTAGGTTCATTCTAGCTGTACTGGTAAACAGGAAATCATAACAATGTGGCGACACAAAGGCCTTCTTTAAAATAATTTGGTGTGGCCAGATGCCGCGCATGCCTCTCCCGAGCACTCATGTTATGATATTATTGTCTATGTGTTCCAACTTCAAAACTGAGTGCTCGGCAAGAGCTTGGGCGCGGCATGCGCCTGGTGTAGACGCACCCATCGAATTGCGAGTTCCGTTCCCATTGTGTAGGTACCTACTTCTATGTAATACATTATTATATTGCATTAACGACACTATATTAGTTAGTTAGTTGTGATATTAGTTATTTAGTTGTAAATAGGTACGTATACAGGGTGGTGACGACATTACGACAATAAATTAAAACACGATCCCTACTAGTCAACCACAATACTTTAAAATTATCAAATTGGGTTTACATCATTGTTCAAAATTCAATTTTTTAAACAAATCAAACGCGGAACTAGTCTAAACTGAAGACAACATCCTTTATAATCGTCTAATTACCTCATAGACTGACCTGTAGGTACAAGCGTGGCAACATCAATTCAGTGTCGGTGTTTTTAGCGGTACCTTTGTAGGCGTAAAGTTAAAATGGTAAAAGTAAAAAAGCGATCCTGTGGCAATATTTTTGAATATTATCTGATAATATTTTATGTACGAACTACTAACGTGATACCCAATTTGTGGTTACAATTATTGTCGTAATGTCGTCACCACTCTGTATAATGTTTGTTTATATTGAATTTGTAATAAAAAAGTACTTTTTTATACTCTGTACTGTAAAAGCTATTTCTGTTATCCAGTCTTCACAATACGCTTAGGTGCACCAACGCCCCCCACCAAAGTCGCGGCAACAAGCGCAACAGTACCATTACTTAAAGTGCTTCGCTGTTTTTTTTCTTTTCATAAATTGGAAGCATTTTGAACCCTTATCACGTATTTTTTGTTCCTATACAGTGTAGGGTAACACCTTACTTATTATTAGACAATCACAAAGGCATGTCGGTATACCTATTCCATTAATATTATTTTGACTATTCATTTATAAAATACTTACCTATTTTATAAATATGAGTTTATAAATATTGCAGGTAGTCTATGTGGAGGAGAGTCCAACAGTCCACGAAAAAGAAATAAGTCCTTACGATCTTAAAACTGTGATGGCGACCAATCTGTACAAGACTAAACTTTCTAAGTAAGTATTCATTGGATTTTTAGCTTGTTAACAGTCCCAATGGTGAACAATTCCTTCCGTTATCTCTTCCTTAACGGTCTGGATCTGATTCCGGCCACGTAATATTATTAACTTGGTACATTTATTACAGCCTTTCTCAACCTTTTTCAATGTGGGCCCCTTGTGGCTGTACAATTTTTTTGCTAGTATGACTTAGTGACCAAATAAAATTACTTTATAAATGCTTATAAAGCTTACATGAATAATTTTTGTTTTAATTTGAATTTGAAATCGGAGTTGTTTGAGTCGGAGTCGGAGTTTTCAGGCTGCCTGAAGGCCTCTGACTTTTACGTCAGTGATAGCCGGGGTTGACAACCGCCAACCTTAACGCGCCCTCCGAAGCACGGACGGAACCGCTCAGATTTAAATGACACTAGCGGTCACCCATCAAGGTGTTTACCGCCACAAGCGCTGCTTGCTGCTTTAGGAATGTGGTATGCGCACAGTCTTCCTGTGAAAGTCCATTGGTGTACGCCCGTTATTAGGATTAGAACCCACGAGTTTCTGAGTACAAGCCTGGGCCATTCCCACTAGGGTAGTAGACGCTGAATTTCGACGACGATTTTTATGATCGATATAATAAACAATAAATCATTTTGTTTTATTGAAATAGAAATGAAGGATATGTTAGGACCTCCGAGGGTCCATGGACCCCAGGTTGGGAAACTCTGGTTCATATCGTAATCTGTTGTTTTGTTACAGTTCCTCCTACTGGAATGAGTTTCGTATAACCAAAAGCTATAAGAAGGTATTCGCTAGCTCTCTAAAACTGAAGCCCGACGCCTCGGAGGAGGACCAACTTGCGGCGGCTGAGTTGAAGTTAGTGTATTACCACAGAATAGATAAGGAGTACAGAAGTTGCACTCCTTTGATCTTGAAGAAAGCCGACATTTTAAATTATTATTATTACCTAAACTTGCCGCGCCCGACCGCGCGCAATCTAAATTGTGCCTTGACGCAACGCGTTAGCGTATGTAATTCGCCGTCCCGCTGCCGCACGCTGCTGCACGCTACTTAACCTTCAATCGGTAGGGTTGTCACAATTAATAAAAATAAAATAGTACCAACATTTTTGTATTTAAATGTTAATTAAAACTATACATTTTAAAAAATTACAGTTGTTGCACTTTAATGTAATGCCTTCGATATTTTTTGTCTTTAAAATAGCGGTTATTAAATTTAATGGCAGCATAAATGCGAAATCTAACAAATAATTTAAAAATGTAGTCTGAAGGGAAGCATGGACATGGAGTGGTGAAATTAATATGTTTTAGTAAATTAATTAGCGCATATAACAGCACGCAATAGCATGGGAACAATACGCAATAGCATAGCATGGATGCATAGTAGAATATCAAGCAACAGCAAGTGCAAGTCGCTCATTGAGTTATGACCGTTAACCTTGAATTTATAGTTCTCTCACTCGCTTTTTCCGCCGGTGGCCGAGTGCTCATAAAACGCTACGGCAACTAGTATCTACTTATATCGACTTAGGTAAGTGTCTAATACGAATATAGGTAAGTAGAAAAACTGGCAACACGATGGATCTCGTCAACTATGGAAGGAATTAAGGTAGGTAGGTATTCCGTAATCGATGCTAGTAGGTATAACGTGGTATAACCGTAAAAAACTGTCATTTCATTCTGTTCCAAATTACATATTTTCGCTTCAATTCCACTATTCGATCCTACCTCTTGTAAATAACGTCTACTGCACTGAACTATGAGCTTCTTTTTATATCTAAATAACAAAATAAAACTTCAATTAGCTTCAATTACCTTTCACAATCATCTGGCAAAGAAAAAAAAGTCAATTTGCAGTTTCTATAACTATTTAGACAGCCATATACGCCACAGTTCGTCTTGCTCGTCATTTTTAATTTTAAAATAATAATTCCAACGCGAGCGACCAACCAAAAGCGCGCGAAACGTTATAGCGCGTGTTCACGCCAGGAGCGCGGCGGCCATATTGAATTGCGTACAGACTTTGTACGCGAACCGATCGGAGCTAGTTCGACCAAAACCACAGAGTGACTGAGGCCTGGTATTACTCTTTTCTATATTTATTTCATTAGGATGAGGATTGCAAAACTTAAGTGGCAGTGGGCAGGGCACATTGCTCGTATAACGGATGGCCGATGGGGCCGAAAAGTTCTCGGGTGGCGGCCGCGCACCGGAAAGCGTAGCGTGGGTAGGCCTCCCACAAGGTGGACCGATGACCTGGTGAAGGTCGCGGGAATCCGCTGGATGCGGGCAGCGCAAGACCGATCATTGTGGCGAACCTTGGGGGAGGCCTATGTCCAGCAGTAGACGTCTTTCGGCTGAGATGATGATGATGATGATATTTATTTATTCGGATTCGCACCTACATACACCATCAAGCTTATAATCCCGAAGGGGCAGGCAAAGATACGCTGCAGTGGTATTTTGGTACAATAGGTATAAGGCCAGATTATTGCTATTGTACTGGGCACCTGTCCCCTTTAATGCGAGGGAGATTCAGACCATTGTCTACGTCGCTGGCTTGGCGAACTATTCAAAAGACTTGCCAGTTTCCTCACGATGTTATCCTTCACTGTTCAGCATGTGATAATCTATGAGATTTGCAATCGAAAATCCCAAATGTACTAGCCGGGATTCGAACCTGCACACCTTGTATTCAAAGCGTACGACCACGACCACTTATCTTTTACAGAGAAACTTTCGATGCTGGGGTCAACAAAGAGAATTATGTGAGATTCTTCCACTGTCTCCTTTGGTATGAAGAAACGATAGCCAGAATAAATCTAAAGGTAGGTTTATTATTATTATTGAATAGATTATTATAATGTATATTATACTACTTTTGCCATACCTATTTTCGAAATCAAGAATAACTAGCTCACGAGTTTAGGTCCAAATAGTCGAATTGCTATCTGTGGTGCTTTACAGCTAGTCTTCCATCAGTTGTAATAGTCTTATTTCTGAGGCAATCAGTCTTTAGTATAGACTGATTGCCTCAGAAATAAGAAAAAAATATAGTATAGACTCTATACTATACTGTAATTTTTTGTCTCCTGCTTTGCAATGACAGGAAGTGGATAATCTTTTTCCAACTCCTCCTATCCTTTCTTTTGACTCGTCGAGGTTCAAACCTTGGCGTCATCTTTGGAAACCATTGTCGATCCTGGCTTACAGGAGCAAAAGTGGCGAGCCTAGTAAAAAAAAAAAACTAGCTGTGTGACTTGACTAAACGCTATGTATTGCCGTCTTTTTCATGGTTGTGTTAAATAAGCAAGTAATATTTTTAGATATTATTACGTCAAAAGTTTTGTCACATAAATTACAACCTTGAACTTTATACTTTTTTGTAGAAATACAACATGTCTGGGATCCTTCTGACGAATCACGGGAACACGTACTCCTTCTTTGTACCGGGCCTCGCCGAAAAGCGTCCATCCTTGTTACTCGGTGAGTTGTTCCATCCACGTTGAATAACTTTTGTGAGCTGGCGACAGCGTAGGTTCACGTACTCCTATTATTATCAAGGAGTTAAATTGATCTACTGGTCTATGCATTGGCCATGACATATTTACAATATTCTTATTGTGTTATTTGCAGGCGACCTGTTGTTTATAAAGCCACATCACCCCGATGACGTCATGTTCGAAGCTGTCATATCAGAATTAAATGAAAACGTTGCACACGTAAAAGGTTTAGATCAAAAGTAAGTCATGTGAAAAAAAACTATGGTCCTGCTACATATTGTTTTCTTTTTTACCACGAACCACGAACTTCAGCCTATAAAACATTATTAACTGAATTTACGCGTAGTGACCACTCATATACTGGGTGTAATCGATATCGTGAGCAATATTTTAAACGGTGATTCTACACATGATTCAGAATATTTAGGGAATACTAATCAACAAATCTATTGATAAATATTTATTATCCAGGTAAGGTATAACAGTTAAATGGTTTGCTAATTTGCTTACCCGAGCAATACTTTTTATCAATCGATTTTTTTATTTAGATTCCCAAAATATTCTGAATCATTTGTAGTCATATTTTAAAATATTGCCCACGATTTCCATTTTATTATTATTATTTTTTTTTTTGTTTAATTTTAAATGCCACTTTTGCGGTTAAGTAATAGCGTAAATTGAATAATGTATTACCTAATTTGTAGATTTTCCGAGTACTACAAGCCGTTGGTGAAGTTCGACGTGAGGTTCTTCATGTCGCGCGCGCCGCTGGTGCGCATGCACCGCGCCGTGCACAGCGTGTGGGAGGTGGGGCACCACTCCAAGATCTTCCCCACCAAGAGCACGATCGTCATTGAGCCGAAACCGATCGTCGAGTGAGTCATACCATCCATCCATCGGTCGGAAGACGACCATTGGCTATGGGCGTACCGAGTTT
Organism: Drymonia ruficornis; assembly: GCA_947859195.1. Classification (NCBI taxonomy): domain Eukaryota; kingdom Metazoa; phylum Arthropoda; class Insecta; order Lepidoptera; family Notodontidae; genus Drymonia; species Drymonia ruficornis. The sequence goes on from OX401923.1 coordinate 7,306,524, forward strand.
TTTTTTAATAGGACTTGCGGCAAAAAAGCTTACGGCCTGCCTGATGTTAAGCAGTTATCGTAGCCTATAGATGCTTGCAATACCAAAGGCATTGCTCGCACATTGCCGACCTGATGGGGAGTGGAATGGAGGGAGGGAAAGGGGGTTTGGGCTTTCGGCTCTCTCACTCATCGTACGAAACGCAGCTGTAATAGCTGCTTTACGCCGATCTTCTGTGAGAGAGTGGTACTACCCCGGTTGAGCCAGCCCATATAATATGAGCTGCAGTCAATTGGCTAAAGCTTGGCTCTCCACCAGTTTTCAGCCTGGGGGAAAAAAAGAGGTGCTTTTAGAGCTTTTAGGTGGGGGGGAGATCAAAAATTACCCCTAGGTAAAATATAAGATAAGTAGGAGTGAAATGAGTTTGAGCAGCTGCCCCCATTGGTCATACCCATTAATATAATAATAATAATAATATCCTGGGACATTTTTTACACACGGCTACCTGATCCCAAACTAAGCAGAGCTTGTACTATGGAAACCAGATAATTGATATTACTACATATACTACTTTTTTATTTGTAAATACATACTTAATATACATATAATAATATCCTGGGACATTTTTTACACACGGCTACCTGATCCCAAAGTGAAAGTCGCCTCCGCGCCAACCACGCTAACGGGCCCGTCACCATTGGCCCTATGGTGAGCTGAAAAAAAATCCCCTTATATGAGTAGGCGGGTGGGGGTGCCTGGCTATGCGCCGTCTTCTTATTGATCTGTCTCCACGCAGTACGTTGTTTCGCCATACACAAGGTGGATCCATGTCGCAAGCAACAGGTCGTCTGAAGGGATGTTACTTGTATTTAGTTTGTACAACCCGTTGGTGGGCGCCAACCCCGAGCAGCTGCGCGCGGTGCGGTACGTGGTGGCGGGCGGGGCGGGCGGGGCGGGCGGGGCGGGCGGGGAGGGCGCGGCGCCCTTCCTGCTGCACGGCCCGCCCGGCACCGGCAAGACCGTCACGCTCGTCGAGGCCGCGCTGCAGGTACGCACACAACACTATCTGACACTATCGTCTGACCGCAACCGCTGTACCGCGCCTTAGGTATGCGTGGGAAGGAAAGAGCAAGAGCGATGACGGCAGAATGACGAAATGGAGCAACTGCTTTGCCCTCCCGTCTCGCCGCTCGCGTACCTAAGGCGCGGTACAGCGGTTGCGGTCAACAAATAAGGTCACGCCAATAAGGCCGCAAAAGAGCGGCACTTAGCCAACGATGGCTAAGTACGCCGACCAGTGTCCACGACTGCAGTTGGCTTTGGCGACGGCAAAGTGCCGCTCGTGTGTTTGCGGATTCAGTTATTTTGATACTTCAGAATTTTCGGTTGACGAAGGGCCAGATATGTTTAGATAGAAACTCTCGAATATGTGTGTACTATATTCATGTGAAATCACTATTTTAGATTCATCGTATTTCACGTGTTCTCTTGTTTCATCATGCTTGTATTATTTTCCAGACTTTTATTTTTTAACAATATTGATGCGCGTTTACATTGGGAAACTAGTATCATAACCAGAGATCGGAGTAGGTAGATTGATTTAAGGTTATTGACGTCAAATGTATATGTTAATATGGATAAGACTCAGACTTCTACAGATGTTGAACGGTCATTTTCTACTTATAAATAGATTTTAGACGTCAAAAGAAATAGATTGAAATTAAAAAACATTGAAAAACTTATGGACATTTATTTTAATTGTATAGAGACACATAATCAGCATGTACAAATTGTAACCGATGAAGATTAAAATAGACAACAATGAAAGATGTAATTTTCTCACTTAAACGTTTTTCATTTTAATATATTTTTTACGAAATGTTTTGACATCCCAGTTCCATTTCCGATAATTCCGGAAAAATGGCATGTCCATGTTATGACCTCATGGCGCAAGTACGAAAATCAATCTACCTACTCCGATCTCTGATCATAACGAATTTGAATTCAGGGTGGGATTTTCGGGCTGGGGAGGGGCAGGATGGGCAAGTATCTTAACCGTTGTAGCTACAGGAAAACTAACGTTCAGGAGTCTGTCCTCGGTTGACCTCAGTTGGTCCGATAAACTGTTTTGATCCTTAGAAGAAACAGGATCGACTTGGCATAAAACAAATGTTTGAGTTAATTGACCATTTTCCTGCCCCCTTATACTTTTTAAAATGCATTTCAAAAAGACGACAGTCTCGTCAGAACGTTTTCTTGCACCTACAATGGTTAAGGTACTTATTTAGATCGGAAAACCCCTTTATGGGTCTCAGAGGCGGAAGGGGGATCATAAAGAAGGAAGGGATATTTAGAAGTCCCGACGGAGTGCCGGTAAACCCAGTATCGCACTAGCTTGCACCGCTACGTCCGGCGGTCCTTCCTTCCCCATCTCAAAAATCTACACTATACAGGCTGGATTTTTGAGATGGGGCAGTAAGGGCAGGTACCTTAACCGTTATAGTTACAGGAAAACGTTCCTAGGAGACCATCCATAACATTTTGAGATATTATGATCTGCATTCACAGATTTTGTAAAAAATGTATTCAGCGAAAAAATAATAAAATATTTTTTTTTATTCCTATCGATCCTATTTCGTGTAGGGATCAAAAGACTCCATGAGACCATTTAAGGTATGAGTACTAGAAATGACAAAAATCGGCAAAAACTTTTTCCATACATTTTGTACGGAAAAACGATTAATCAACTCGAAATATTTTTTTTGCCGAAAGATCCTACTTCTTACTGTGATCAAAAGACTTTGAGGCCAACTGAATTTTGAGAACAGAACCTGCCCTTACTGCCCCATCTCAAAAATCCACCCTGTATACTGATATTTCTTGCCCACTTTAGATCCTGACTTACAGGAGTAACAGTGGCGGTAGTGTGATGGACCAAGTCCCCTAAATAAACAAAGATAGGTACTAGTTTCGTATTGCAAACGCCGCTTTAATTTGTGCTTGGTTGATGTTTTGTTGCAGTTGATAGGCAAGAACCCTGATCACCGCATTATGATCTGCACCGATTCCAACATGGCCGCGGATAACGTCGCCACAATGCTTATTAAATACGCTCACATGTTCCCTAGTGAAAATTTCATGCTTCGCGCCAATTCAAAGTTTAGAAATTGGTTAGTTGTTTTTTTTTATTATTTGATTTAATAATAACCATAATGAGTTACAATAACATTATCTATTGTTGTATCAAAAGTTTGCAATGTAAAGTATGATTCGGAGAGTAGCGTGTCGAAGAGCATTTTACAATGTTAACCCTTTACCTAATTGAAATGTGTTTACAATAGGTCAATTTCATATTTCCATGCGCCAAAGGACCTGTTTTCACAATCCTCGAACAACCACCAAATAAATATGACGTATGACAGATTTCCCATAGAATATCTTTCAACACTTCAAATTAATAAATGTGGACAAAAGGTATCCGAGGATTCTGAAACAGGCACTTATTCATCTTAGAAAATGGCATCATGAATCCTACTTTACATTTTACAAGCATAAATAATGTTTCTGATTAAAACTAATAGTATAGGCAATCACATTATGAGGCACAATAGTTTAAGATATCATTGCATTTATTTTAAGGTAGGAGTTCGATGCAAGCGGCAGATAACGTCAGACGATCTCATAGAAATTGTAATGCCGTCTGCCGTCGCGGTACATGTCATCGTCACAATTTATATGAGATCGAATGACGTCCGCCATCTGCCACTTGTATTGAACTCCTACCTTTAGACTTTGAATGCCGCGCAGAAGTAGAGTACCAACGGAACAGCACCAAATCTCTAGTAACATTACGACGTCGACTTAATACCCCATAAATGATTAGTATAGGGCGAATGCTTTCAGATTCTACATTAGGAATATTGATCTTAAATAAATCCACCTAATGTTTGGCCTGTAACAAACAAACTGTGTTAATGTGTGGACGTCAGCATTTGTCGTGTCTTTATCTAAAGTCTAGACGACTAGATGAGACACATACATTTCTTTAGAGTCAAAACGACCGTGCGACGAAATCGCATCGTCTGATTGTGCGATCGTTTGCCAATCAGGACGACGCCCTACGCCGTGTACTTGTCTTATATTGTTTATTCGATTATGTTTTAGGGAGTCTTTGCCGGAATGTCTGAGGAAATACTCGAACGGGCACAGCCGAGACACGTTTACGAACGTCGACTTAGTGAGCTTTATGGCCTACAAGATAGTGATAACTACGCTCTCGCACGCTGCGAAATTCGGCAGGTCAGTTCACACTGTGCACATTTTTTGTCACCATACACATCCGATTTTTATTTTCATTTTTGATTACAATGGTTTTTTATGTCACTAATGGCCTGGGTGACCATTTAGTTGCATTTGAACTGAGCGTCTCCGTGCTTCGGAGGGCACTTAAAAGTCGGTCTCGGTTGTTGTAATCTAGGCAGCAGCCGGTTAAGGGTGCGTTTCCACTCACGCGGAGCGGACCGTGAATTAGCCAATCACAGTGCTCAAAATCTCTATTTCGCTCTTGGCCCATCACAGTTTGCCAATCACAGTCCGCCGCTCCGCCCAGCTCCGCATCAAAGGAAACGCACCCTAAGCCTTGTCAGAGGCCTTCGGGCGGCTTGAACAACTCTGACACCAGTGGGGCTAGCACACACGCCAAGACAAGACTTGTCACGCATTATGTCGCAGCGAGTCGCTTTCTCTCTTTCTTAATATAAGAGAATGAGACATAATCTCGCGTTTTGTCTTGTCATGATTGGGTGTGCTATAATGCTAGAAGAAGAATCAGTAATAAAAATACCTCGCCAACTTTTGGCGGCGAGAAGTGACGTCTTGTGAATTGTAGTGTGGTTATACATGTGTGTGATGGTGTGGTGTGGTAGTGATCTGAAGAGGAGGGAGTACTCGCGGCACGTGCACCACGTGTTCATCGACGAGGCGGCGCAGGCCACGGAGCCGGCGAGCCTGGTGCCGGTGTGCGGGCTGCTGGCGCCGCGCGGCCGGCTCGTGCTGGCCGGCGACCCGCTGCAGCTGGGGCCCGTCGTCATCTCGCACGACGCAAGGAACACCGGACTCGGTATGTGTAACGTCACGACTTTTATCCCCATTCGGGGGTAGTCAGAGGCTTGAGTGGCAATACACCACCACATTGTGGAGGTATTAACCAACTCAAAGACCGCCCGCCCGCCCGGACTCGGTATGTCTAGCTATTAACCAGCTTTTTCTCGCGACGTAGGCCCGCCACATACATACGGAATTTCCGTACGGAATTCCGTTTCGAAATATCGAATCGGGGTTTCCAAACGCGATACGTCTATACATTTGGATGGATTAACTGCGTTCGGAATCCCCGATTCGATATTTCGAAACGGAATTCCGTATGTATGTGGCGGGCCTTAGTCCGCGTGGATCTTGGTACGAAATTTATATACAAACTTCCATCCTTTACTGTGCTTTCAAACTAGCGTATAAGGTCTTTTTCGAAGCGCGTGTACGCCTTTTGCCACGCGCAAATCGTACGAGTCGTATAAGCGCGAGTCGCGAGAGACGACTCCACCGGTTCGAGCGTACACGCTGGAATAATTGCATTGTGACTTAATCCTGTTGATCCCTCCCAACTAGTTCATATTTCGATGCCACTTATGCATCCTTAATGCATAAGAGCCATGGAAATATGAACTTTAATCACTGTGACTTCACTTCCATTTACTTACTGCATTGTACTTGCGTGGAGCTGCGCTCCGCTCAATGTGACTCGTACTTTACTGTTTATTGTTCATTGTGAATAGGTCTATCACTGATGGAGCGGCTGAAGAACACGTGCCCGCTGTACAGCGACGAGGAGAATGACCCGCAGTACGTGGTGATGCTGCGGAACAACTTCAGGTCCGACCAGGACATACTCGACCTGCCCAACCAACTGTTCTACAAGGGACAACTCAAAGTCAGCACGTTTTATCATCCTTTAATCCGTATTACGTACCCAAATCAGCAGATAAACATTAGTTATACTATAGCTATAGTTATTCATAGCTGATATTATGTATAAGGAACTGCCATATTGTCTGCGTTACATGCCTTTAAATATTTGTCACAATCTTCGTGTTGTGGCCTTAGACCTCCAAGGGTCTACAAAACAGTGTAAACTGAAGAAATAGTTTGTGAAAATATTCCATTATTTAGTATTTTTTAAATTGGCTGAAAAATAAAATTGATGTAAAAAATGTGTTCGAATTTAGATCCAATTTTTATATCAATTAAGTCTATATCCGATACTCATCCTAACCCCTAAGTATTATTGAGAATAGAAGAAGAATAGATTAGAGTGTGTCTTGATTTAACCAGTTGTGGATACATATTGATTACATTTGAGTACTCAGAGTGTGGCAACATTTAATTGCGATTAATTAGTTGCAAATTGCAGTTGATGTCACAATTAACAATTAATTGTGATTTGTTCGCGATTGACAAAGAAATCAAAATTAATTGTTAATTGTGACACCACATGCAATTAATTAGTTGCAATTAAAATTTGCCCAACTCTGTCAGTTCTAGAGTAGCGGCAGTGTCACAACTGCTTTAAAATTGAGTCTACGCTTATGGAACATCACGTCATATTCAACTCAAATAGTTTTTATTATTTCATGATTAAATTAGTAAGTGTAATGTGGCAGGCGTCCGCCCCGGTGGACCCGATCAGTGCGACGGACATCCTGGGCGAGCGGCGGCACAGCCGCGCCGTGCTGTTCCACGGGGTGCTGTCCCGGGAACAGAAGGTCGGCAAGTCGCCCAGGTACGATATCACTGTACAGGATAGAACGTTTTCATGCGTGTTACACGATTTTACTAGCTTAGCTTTTGACGGAGACTACCGACTACCGAAAATAAAACCTTGTTTACGTTGGAGATCACTGTAGATTCTGGCTTACAGGATAACCAGTGGTAAGAGTGAGTGGTGGGCCAAGCCCCAAAAAAAACATGAGATGGTATAGTCATACAGCCTATCAAGTTTCGAGGATATAACACCTAGTAGTGATGATGACGATACAATATTTCATAATCCTCTAAAAAAAAAAATTGTCATCTGGGAATTGAACACAGAACTTCTGGATTGGTGTTGTGTGATCACTGAACCAAAAATTGTAGTATTTTGTTCTTCATTTAACTCCGGCGCGTATTAGGCGGCTACATATTCCATAGTTCAATGCGTGCGTCTACAATAGGCGAGCGGTGCGCTCGCGCAGTCAGTTTCCGCTCAGCTCGGGCTTGGCAGTTCGGGGTGTACGCACCCACACTCGGTAAATCGCGCATACTTCACGTGCGGTGGATTTGCTACTGATTTTCTTTTAGATTTCGGTCTCTTAATGCTCGTGTACTCTTAATATAAAATTATTTTTATGAACAGCTTCTTCAACACCATCGAGATAGAGATAGTGCAGCTGTACGTGACTGCGCTGATAAAGAAACACAACGTGCAGCAGTGCGATATTGGCATCGTCACGCCGTACATTAGGCAGGTGAGGAAGTGTTCAGCGAACCGCTAACATACGACGCGTCTTTTATTAAATAGAAGACAATATCTTGTCTGTCAGATGTCGATGTCGATGTTGTACAATGACCTAAGAGAGAAAGCACGAGCCCTATGTGACGTCATCTGTAGCCAAACACGAGCACACGACCGTCCAAAATGGCGCACAGCAAAAAGTGTTGTACTTTTAGTTAGTCGATAGTATCCATATCGATATACCTAACGATCATGTCGCGGGAAAAGTGCTGGGTCCTGATTAGGTAGGTTCAGCTATGCTGGGCTAAATCAAATAAGGCAAAAAAGGGGGGAGACAAATCTGTAAGGCTCAGGTCAATGTCAAGCGTGTACATGAACGACACGATGGAGGCGGGTGCATTTCCAGGGTGGTATGGCTGGATCGTCAGGTTCTTCTGCGCAGGTACATCACTAGAGCACTCACTTGGGTTTATCCAGTTCACACAACACAATTACACAAAGGATTAAGTAGATTTCATGCGATTAAGGTTTTTAGACACAGGAGGCACCGCGACGACGAGTGTACCAAACGAGTCGGTAAGTCAAGTGTCATGAAGGGGGGAAAGAGACCGCAGCACAAATATCACGTTAATCGGGGGTAGGCAGTACAAAATTATGTTTTTATTTATGACTATTATGTTATTTTATGGCTCTGTGGAGCGAGTCACCCTCTTCCCTCTAAAATGGTTGTGCAGAGTGACGCTGCTGCTCAAGTAAAGTCATTTTCACATGGCAACTCTTCGGGATTCGCAATTTAACGTTAGAGACCACCAGAATTTCAATGTCTCGGCCTTGTTGGCGCCTCAACTTTACCACGAAAATATGCACGTGTGGAGAGCCTCATGCATACACGGCCATCATCCCTACCTACCACTGCCCAGTGTAGCAAAAGCGTAAAATTAAAAATCTACAAATTTATCAGCTAAAAATCTTGCGAAATCGGGAGATTTTGAATAAACTCTATTTGAACTTCTTTAAGCCGTTTTAGCAAATCCCACATTTAATTTTAAAATGTTCACTATCCATAAATCAACTTGTTATCTCTGTCGCGCATCTTTATGTTCGTGAGTAGTGATGACAAATATTATAAAACAAATTTAAGGCGGCGCAGTCACGCACCTTCCAAAACAAAAATAATTTCTTTGTGGTCACCCCGGGGTGACGGCGCGGCCCAACGCGTAGGTGAATAGAATTTGTATCGATAACTTTGAAACAAAACTTATAAGAACAGCACTACGTTTTTATGTAAACATAGCAAATATTTGTAAGTTCTATTTTATTTGAAAATATGAATTCGAGAGTACGATTATAGACGGGAACTCAATTAAAAATTAATATAATGTACACGAAAGGTATTTTCACACACTATAAATACACTTAAATATGAAAATAACACAACTAACCTGAAAAATGACAATCCTTCGAAATTCTTTAGAGAATCAGAACTGCATGCCCTAGCGCAACACTAAACTATATTGATTTTTCCTTAATAATCCTAAATAATATAATAAAGAGTCCCAAAATACACACAGTTCAGCGTAAAATTTAAAATAATTAGTATAAGACGCTGACATGACAGATGAAGTACTAACCATAGTGACCCGACCATAGCCGACAACCCAATATGGTGGTCCAAAAAGGCCCTCAGGGAGGCGGCTTACTGACAGAACTAACCAAAAACTTCCAGAAAAAAGAAATATATGACATATACTGTACTGTTTTACATAGCTAAATTGTCACGAGTAAGAATGAGACAGATATGTTTTCGTTAATGTGGTCCATATTTGCATCAAATATGTATACCATAAACAATAGCTTCGTATCTGCTAATAATAAATCTATGATGTTGTATCCAACATCGACCTCATACACAGTAGACGCCTAATAATTAATTTGCAATGCAAACTTTTCTTTCAACTTACTGAGTTGCGGGGTGTACTGAATGCTAATTGGTGTGAACTAGGTGTCGGTATATCCCATAGCGTAAATACTAAAGAAAGAGATGTTTTTAGTAGATATCTCTATGAAACAACGCGTGGAAATTTGCGCGGGATGGCGCGGGTGGTGGGGGTTAAGAAATGCGTGGCATCTATCTACCGGTAAATAGCAGAACTACTTGCTTCGTTTTATGTCGATGTTAGTACGTAGTTTAACTTTTTGCACTAGATGTCACTAAGTGTATGATGATAAAAAATGACGTTCAAAGGGACGCCATCTAGTGTCGAATAGAATTATATTAGGGATGCGAACGTTGGCAAGACGTCTGCACAGGACGAACGCCAACTGCACACTGAGAAGTCACGTCTACTGTGATGACGTCAGCGGCCGAGTTATGCGATGTCTAAGCAACGCGGCCGAGTTGCTTAGACCCAGTCCTTCTTTAGTATTAGGTTCATGGTATATCCTTACAGACAATTGGTCGTTACTGGCTAAACAATAAAGTGCGTAGATAAGATATATTTTCCTAATGTGTTATCTCCAACTATTGCCCTATACAAGGCGTCTACGGAGTATGAGATGACTCCAATATAATTATATCTCGCTCACGTGATTATTTTCTCCACATTACCATCAGGTATACCACATAAAGACCTGGCTCAAGGAGAGCGGCTACGACCAGATAGAGGTGGGCACAGTAGAGGCGTACCAGGGCAAGGAGAAGCGCGTCATCATCATATCCACCGTCCGCGCCAACTGCGACCTGCTCGGCCACGACGCCAAGTTCCAACTCGGATTCCTCGTCGATGACAAGGTACCTATTATTAAGACGTTTGGCAATATTGAGGCTAGTTTTAGAGTTATGCGGACACCATACAGTGTAAGCAACATATAGAGAATACAATCCCGAGCGTGTTTTTCAATCCCGGGATTACGGGATTTTTGATGCGTAATCCCGGGATCCCGGGGCTATCCCGGGATTAGACTAAGTGGTTTCTAATTGGGCCCAAATAAAAAAAAACTTAGTATAACAGTAGGTAATTTCTTAAAAAATGTTTGTAATATTGTTGCACACAACACAAATCACAATAAGAAAAGAAAAAAGCCATAACAAAAAACTTATTTAGAATTTCGAAAATACTATCGCTAAAATATCAAAGCATCCAATTTTTGACTTACAAGCCTGCTTCGTAGTTTATTAGCAACATAAGCAGCAGCTGAAAACGCTCGCTCAGGTTTACACTGTTTTTTTTTTCTATTTTTCTGATAACTGTTATGACTTGGCCTATCACCCGCTTCCGGCTTGACTTCGCGTCGGCTTCTGGGGCATCCTGTATGCTGTTTCTAAGTGATATCCACGAACTCCTCCATTTTCAAACAGGCTCATTTCACATTTAATACTAAACTAGACCTGTTTGTGGCAATCCCGAAAATCCCGAGATTAGCCAAGTACAGTCCCGGGATTTTAGGGACCAGGAAACGGACGGGATCCCGAATCCCGGGATTGTATTCTCTAGCTACATATCAAAAGAACCGGCTAAGGGTGCGTTTCTACTGACGCGGAGCTGGGCGGAGTAGAGCAGAGAAGAGCACTGTGATTGGCCAACTGTGATGGGCCAAGAGCGGTGTGGAGATTTCAAGCACTGTGATTGGCCAATTCACGGTCCGCTCCGCTCCACTCCGCCCAGGTCCGCGTCAGTGGAAACGCACCCTAAGTGTGCCACGCACAAACTAGAGATGCGTAGCTATTTCAATAACGATTATATTTGGTATCTTTAACTTAAAGTCCTGTGATACCCTAACGCGAGAGTACTCTTATGCTGCCGCCCATGGTCCTTGATTGCCCAGGCAGTGCCCAGGCCACCGTCTCTACGAGCAACCTTACGCCCGCGACGATACCGGACAAGCACGGGCGTACCGGCCGTTCGCATACAAATTGAATCACGGTGGATTTAACGGTCGCGGACGTCATCTACGCTCCGATCAGCAAGTCCAATCCCGTGGTCCGTTGGCGCGGTACAGTCCGCAAAATCACGGATCGTGTGAAGGCACCATAAAACTTTTTTCCACTGCTGGGCAAAAGTCTCTCTCATCGGCCTCCATTGATAGCATGCATAGCATGCGTAGTATGCATGTGCATAGCGAGTTTTTCCAGTCGTTCTCGAAGGCGTCATTCGAGAGTTAGTATTGCGAAAGTATTTATTCCGGTAGTGTGTTGCGTTGTTTTAAAATAACTAGTAATTTACAGCGTTTCAACGTAGCTCTAACCAGAGCGAAGGCGAAGGCCATCATAATAGGCAACCCGCTGTGCCTCCAGACAGACGCCAAGTGGCGGATGTTGATGCAAAGGTGCCGCGACATGGGCACGTACTTCGGCGTCGAGTGGGAGAACGCGAGCGAAGTGAGTCGCGAGTTCATCGACAATTTGGTACCCTTGCTGCAACAGGTCGAAATTAAAGCATAGACACGTGTACAGTAGCCCGATTCACGTAACCAAAACCGTAACGATGTCTCAGCGATATAGTCGTTGATAGCCTTTTCGTATTATGAAAAAGCTATCAACGACTATATCGTTGAGACATCGTTACGGTTTTGGTTACGTGAATCGGGCCACTGTTATTACTCTACCAAGCCAACTAAGAACATGGGAAATGTGACGTCACCCGCACAAGGCGGCGTTTGGCGGTGTGCGGGAGGTGTGCGGGCGGGGAAGCCGCATTCTATCCGAGTTCCTAGTTGGTTTGGTGGGGTTGTATTCGAAATTAATGCGCCTCGACAATTTAACCTAACATAAGGTCTAAATTACGATGATATATTTTTGTTATCAAAACATTGTTATGGGAATTTAGATATTGTTTTACATTCCATTGCTTGTGGTATGGTACTTTACACTTGCACTCAGCAAATCATGGGTCCATCTGGTTGTCCACGTCTGCGTCAATCATTCTTACTCAGTATTTTATCAGTACTCAGTTCTCTATCTGTACTTTTTTGTCCAGTTTATGGCATTTATGATTGCATAGTGTAATTTAAACCTTATTTCAATACCGCTACATTCCTTTTCTATTAGTTGGCGAAGGTTGCCCAGGCGCATGTTAGTAATTTCGTAGCCGTAACTGCGATTGCTATTTTGTTTTGCTCTCTTATTTTCATGTTTACTGGTAAAAGTTTTAAGTTAATTTAGTTAAAGTTTATTTTATATAACACTCGCAGGCCGGTCGTCCATTAAATATTGCATTTATTATCGTTGTTTCGCGTTGCTTGTGAACGGCTGTAAGGGGGCTTTTCTAATCATCTTGTAAATGTAGATTAAATGTGATACATTTCTATCATTACCAAAAAAAACATTAATGCAGTTCTTTGTTTCTGCAAAGATTCAAGTATCTATATATTTTCTTGTTCTTTTTATTTCATATTTTCTTTCTTACCCTCGTTTAGTTTTGAAATAGATATACCCACAGATTTCAGAAAAATACAGATGTAGTGCGTAGAACACGAAAGTGAAGCCACCAAAGCAAATACAAAACGTGAAAGCGAATACAATCTCGCCCTATAGCTACACAACTTTACACGCACACAAATGTATATTTCCTTAGTGCCGCTCCTAGTTGTCACGCACACATAAAATGCTACCCGGCTTCACATCGTTTGTTGCCAAGACTCCATCTGTCTACTTCTATAATCTGTGGATATACCTACTTACTTTACACTTTCTTCTATATTATTTTATTTTTTACAATTAATCCTTTAATTCCACTTTAAGGGCCTGGTGGCGTTACATGGAATTTGTCATGATATTATGATTAGTGCTATTGTTACGATAGATGAAGACAGTATTTGATGCTATAGCTTTATAAGTCGTGTAGTAAGTATGTGGTAATTATTCCACATGGTTAGATATAATGTTTAGAATATTTAGATAATATTTAAGCAATTTTTTTGGGAATTAACAAAGTTTTTTGGTGCCGTCTAAAATTATGTTTAATTTCAATGTGCCATGGGTTTTTAAAAGATGTAATGACAGATCTAAAGCATGCTATTTTTATAATATTATTTATAAAGACTTATTTTTGGACGTTAGCTAATAATTTCTAAAAGCTTTACGTTCTTAAAATTCGTGTTTATAATTTATATCTTAGATGTAAGTACAATCATGTTTTTTACTGTTTTATAAAATTAATACATTTGATTAAAAAATATTGCAATTTGTGATGTACTGTTTTGTAGGGGCCTAAATGTATGGGAGTATGGGTCCAACATGTTAGTTTAGCGAGTGTTAAATGTTCTCGGAATAAGTTGGCCAAATAAAGATATTGGTGCTAATTCTGTTGATACACAAACTACTTAAGACGATACAAGAAAAAAATGAATTTTAGTTTCGGGGTGTGGCTAGCGTCGCGTGAGCTGCCGAAGGATATATCCCTCTCGCTTAGCTAGGACAGAACAGCTATGGAGTAGACTATAGTATAGTTATTTTTTGAAGGAACAATATTGTTTAATTCGTACAATTAAAATAATATGTCCCAGTGCACCTTTTAAAATAGATGAAATGGATGAAAATATTCAAATATATTTTTTTCGTTTTATATGGGATTTTTATGTCGAGTGTATTTGAAAAAAATAATTTAATTTCTATGTTGTTTTTATTGCTGAAGACAAAGTAAGTCAAAAGAAGACAAACGATACCTACAATATGCTGATAGATACGTATAACAATATTTCGATCGTATAATAGCCTATAACCAGCGGACGATCCAGACGCGTCCAACGATATCTCATTAGTCAAATTATTATGATAAAAATAGTTTGGACGTTATACGGGAGCAGATGAACATACATACATATCGGTCAAAATCATAACCCTCCGCCCACCGTAGTCGGGTAAAAATGTACATACTCTGTGTCAGTGACTGACTGCCGGATATGAGTATCTTTTTCATGTTTCGTAGGCAAAGGAATACTTTGGTACTTAACTTCGATGCCGATCATGAAGTCATCAGCGGTGTCATAATATTTATTTTTACCATATTTAATTTATTTTTTAATTTAATTTTCAGTTTTTATTAATTTTATTGATTTAACCATGCATTTATTTATTGTTTATCTTTTTATCTTTATTTTTTTATCTATCAAAATCACCCTTAGACTGGTTACCGCCACAGGTGACAAGAGGGCTGGCTCTTTCCTTGCTCAAAAAATTCGCTTGACAACAGGAACAGCTTGAATACAGGGAGGACATGCAGCCAGTATCCCACGCGGACGGTATTTGTTTAATTAGGGGTAGGTTTTTATTTTATTGTATTTTATTTTAATTTATGTTATATTATATTGTATTTTAATGATAAAACATGGTAGGTAGGACCTGAGGGTTGGCCAGTTAATTACTTAAAATACACTATATTTATTTCAAGAAAACATTCATAAGATCTGAAGGCGTCGGACTCGCACATAAAGGGTTCCGTACCACCGTAGAATAAACACATCAAAAATATCAAGTTTGAGACTTGATATTTATTTTTAAATGTTATTATATTTTTAGTATTTGTTCTGCACCGGCAACAGAAATACACATTCAGTGAAAATTTCAACTCTCTACCTGTTACGGTTCGTGAGATACAGCCCGCGCTGACAGACGGACAGACAGACAGACGGACAGCGTAGGCCTAGTAATAGGGTCCCGTTAGCACCCTTTGGAACCCTAAAAAGTAGCCTATGTTCTCCGCCAAGACCCAGTCTATCTCCATACCAAAATTCATCAACATTGGTTCAGCGGTTTAGCCGTGAAAAGGTAACAGACAGAGTTACTTTCGTTTATAATATAATAGATTGAATAGGACGGACAAACATTTTCCTATCCATATCTGTAATGTTATTTTTTACGATAATTTATTGATGTATGATATATTTATTACTTGCCCATCCATACCTACAACAAACGCAATAAAGCGACTCCATTGTTTTGACAAGCAATGTATTCCCACTGTCGGCCCAAGACCATGCTGCAAGTATATAACAGTAAGCGAAATAGGGAGTTTTTACAGAAATGACACGAATAACTATGAAATGACAAGAGATGACACAAAATGACAAGAGATGAAAAGAAATTACACAAGACAAGGAAAAGCAAACGAAAATCACGCTGCAGTGCAGGTCGTAGGTTCGATTCCTGCCCAGGACATGCATTTGTGTGCATGAACATATCCGCATGTCCCGAGTCTAGGTGTAATTAAGTGTATATTTAGTTTGTATTTACAAACAAAAAGTAGTATATGTAGTAATATCAGTTATCTGGTTTCCATAGTACAAGCTCTGCTTAGTTTGGGATCAGGTAGTCATGTGTAAAAGAATTTCCAAGGATATTTATTTATTTATCATAGGCGTCGGCGGACTGTAAATACTGTACTGTACCTGTAATGTGGCACGACCGTAATATTTTTTCGTAATATTTTTTAAAAAATCCTTCACAGGTCCGACGTCGAACAAGTCCGAGCGGACACTGACAATACAAAGTTAGAGAGAGACATGGTTAGTTCAAGTACTTAAAATGTGAGATGGCGATATTGTGCGCGCGCTCGGAAATAAACAACGTAAGCGCCAAACCACATTTACTTGAATTAAAAAAAAACTACTTCATGAATTAAAATATGGTTGAAGGGTAGTTTAGCTATCATTATTTGCTATGTTTTAGAAATAATTTCGTGATCTAAATCGTAAAAACATCGTGGTAGCAAGGAAAATTGTAAATAATTAGAGCTCATTTCATAATTTTTTTTTATCGAGAAAATTTCATCAAATCGTGATTTGGATTTAAAGATACTCAAGATAATATAGTCAAAAATCATACATCTAAATATAAGATTCCTAGTCCACATACTTACTTAAAGAAAAAGTAGAATAGAAAATCAACCAAATTTCGAACCCTCCTCTTAAACTAAAATTATTGCCTTCCTCCTCATGGTCGTAGGGATTAGCAATAGGTTTAGTCGTGTGACATTTTGTTCAGTCGTAACTTGTGGATAACAGAATAAGCAAAAGTTTTTGTTTCGCTAGTAAATAGTTTGTAAGAATTTGTTAGAGAACTTTGATTTTGAGCTAATCATGGCTAATCTTTTCTTTTTATTTTATATCCTTGACCTACTTATTTTTGTACACAGATTTTTGGAAGACAATTAATAAATGGTGCTATAAGTAACCATCAATGTGATGTGATGTGATCACTTAAATAAAATTGTATCTACTTGTTTGCTTGCTTTTTTTCTTCATATCATGAATGTATCCATCCATTAACCGGAAGATTTCGACTGCTGGTCATAGGCTTCATAATGATTTAGGTTTAGTTACGTAGATTTATGAAGGTACTTATACTTAAGTAAAAAAATCTAATTCAAGATCTCATTCTATAGCTCCAAGAAGCAATAATTACGAGTCCAGTCCGAGAGGGTCCGTGGCTGTGCCCAAAGAGGATGCCTTTGGATGCTGTGCCAAGAAGCTAGATATTTTTTTACACCCTATCACTTTGCTGCCTTAGATAAAGAATGTACCTGTAGATTTGACAAGCGCGTACACCCGTAAGGGACAAAAGATGTATAATCCTGCTAAATTACGCTTAACCCTAATGTCTATGGAACGTGATCTGACGTATACTACTTCTAAAGGTTGGTGATGCTTTGCTTGGCTCATCCTGGACCAAATACGCAGAAAGTGAAATTATATAGTATGTCTATCTCTTTCACTCTTAGGATATCGGGCGTAAGCATGTCTCGCTCAAGCATGGTATTATTATTACCGTGTCATCTCTATTGATGCTTTCTCTATGTTTGCTGTATTCTTTGCTGTCAGTTGTCATGGTTGTCACTCGCACGTATGTCAGTGTCACTCGTAATGACGTATCCTGTCCTGTGTGATTTCGTCATTGAGCCGGTGTTAGTGATGTGCCGAGTCGGCTATTTTTGGTACTCGAGTATTCTGGTACTCGTTAAAGAAAGAATCAAGTCAGTACTCGAGTCGGAGGACTCGGACAGGTACTTGAATACTTGTACGAGTACGAGTACTTAATAGGACTCGAGTACTTTTATGTTATGTATTTTTTTAATTGTGGCGTCGCTTTTCGCATATTCCAGTGTCAAGTAAAATATCTATTTCAAGTTTTTGGCTACGTCAAGCACAGGAAGACCTTTGGCCTAAAATATGACCCCCCCAATCCTTATCAGTAAAGTGGCGGTGGTATATTTCACTGTCAAATTAACACACTTCAAGGGGGACCCGAAAAATAAAATAAAAAATAATATTAGACCTCTATTTATAAAATCAACGAAAACACTGATCACTGACTACAAACATAAAATACCTTCCTCAGTATTATCATTACCAACTTAAAATATCTTCCTCGTTATTATATCCTTATAAATATAGTAGAGATGGGTTGGACTAGGTAAATTTGGGGCTAGGTGCACCTATTCCTAGTATTTAAAAATACGTGATCCAAACACCTGTTCCACCTAGTCCGCCTAGTCCACCTTGTCTCCAGTACTTATCGGCTATGGTTCACGTACTTAGTCCTTAGATCCATAATAGGACTCGATACATGAGATCAAATGGGGACAAAAATTGACTTTTGCTCACTTCAGTTAGACGTCGCCTACTGCTTACTACTGATGATGACTTGATGATGATGATGATGATGATGACGACGATGATGATGATGACGATGACGATGATGATGATGATGATGATGATGATGATAATGATGATGATGACGATGATGACCATGATGATAATGATGACAACTTCCTTTTAGAGCCATTTTGTTATAAAACAAAAATAGGTGATCTCAACAATTTAACACAAAAATATGATATTAATACTACTTGGACTAGAAGACTAGTTACCTAAAATATACTATGTAGACTAAGCAGTTCGTAATACTCATAATAATACGCGATATCCGTACGCAATCGAGAGAGCATCACGTCCGCTGGGACGTGTGGAGTGAAATACTAAGTGGATTAAGTACTCTCCAAATGAATTACCGTAACAAATTTAGTTGAAACTGCAGATTTATAGAGCTAAGGATTCTATAACATACAGCTCAATAATTTTTGGTCTACGACAAAGATTAACGAAGATACGACTAATTTCCTAACGAAGTTTCCTGACCGGGCCGCGCCGGCCGCCGCACTCGCTGTGACGTCACGCGGGCTGATACGCGCTCGGCTAGCGCTAGGGTTCGGTTGTCTTGTTCGCGCGCAGCGTGTTTTAAGCCTCAAAATGAGTTTACAGGAAAGTTTTCAACAAGCTAAGTCGGATAACCTACCAAAAGTCGATACTTTTATGGTATTCGACTACTTAAACAATAATTTAAAATACACCAGCGCCGAGACACGTGGTTGGAAACGGAAAAGGTACACTTAGGTACCTTTTCACTTACCTTTTCTGTTATGAATACTATTTATACAAAGAAACCTATTATTTTACCACTAGGTTAAGCATGGAAAGGTTCGGTGTACCTACCCAAAGCACTATAAGATATATAAGATACCTAGGAAGGGAGGTAGTATCCTGTCATAAGTAGGTAGATTAGGTGTTTATCCTATTGAGTACTATTTTTATTCCTGTTTATTTTTGACGACCGCTTGGCGCTATAGTTTGAGCGTTGGCCGCTTGGCTCACTGCATCGGGTGGTTGTGGGTTCGATTCCCGCCAGAGGCAAATTTCGGAAATGGCCTTTTCGTAATCTACTCTGGTCTGGTTGTCACTGAGATCGCCCCCAGTCCATTGTATGGTAGCCAAGTATCAGCGGTGCTTAGGGCGCGTCCATAAATTACGTGAGGCATTTAGAGGGGGGGGGGGGGGGTCGAGCCAAAACTCACCAAATCTCACGTGGGGGAGAGGAGGGGTCTCTGCAAATCTCACGTAATTTTTTCTCCGCAAAAATTAGGGTGCGTTTCCATTGAAGCGGAACTGGCCTATCACAGTGCTCGAAATCTCCACTCCGCATCAGTGGAAACAGTGTAAGCGGAGCGGAGCGGAGTTGAGTGGACTTTCGAATAAAACAAATGAACACGCGGCCCCGAGCCGGACAGAACGGAGTCGAGCAGGCTGTGGTGCCGAGTGGTGGGCACGAAGCAGAGCGGAGTGGAGCGGAGCGGAGCGGACCGGAGCTGAGTGGAGCGGAGCTGAGCGAAGCTGAGCGGAACTGAGCGGATCTAACCGAAGCTGAGCGGAGCTGAGCTGAGCGGACTTTCGAATACAGTATATGAACACGCGGCGGATAGCTTCCGAATTTTCATCTTCTAGTAGAGAAAGATGTAAAAGCGCTGTTCTTTTCTTAACCGATAACATGACGTATGATCACTCCATGAGATTGAATTTGACTCAAATTTGACTGATCGGAACACGGCTCAATGCAGCTCAGCTTGACTCCGCCCCGCTCCGCTCCGCCCCGCTCCACTCCGCCCCGCTCCACTCCGCCCCGCTCCACTCCGCCCCGCTCTGCTCCACCCAGTTCCGCTTAAATGGAAAAAGTTGCCACTTTTCACTGCTCTTCTCCGCCCCGCTCCGCTTCAATGGAAACGCACCCTTAAACTGCGAGAAAACTGGGTTAAATTAAGTAAAACATGTTTCTCCACTAGAATATGGCTTTTGAAAAATCTCACCTAAGATTAGAGGGGGAGGGAGGGGGTCGAGCAAAATCTCACAACATCTTACTAAGGGGGATGGGGGAGGCAAAAATTCACAAAAATCACCTCACGTAATTTATGGACGCCCCCTTAGTTTGGGACCATACAGATGGCGTGTAAGTCTGGCGATATTTATTATTATTATTTATTATTCCTTTATAATCTATTATTAACATAATATTATATTACCCATCACCCTACCTAAGGATTCACTATCACTACATACCTAGTATAAAACAAAGTCGCTTCCCGCTTTCTGGCTGTCTGTCTCTATGTATGCTTAGATCTTTAAAACTACGCAGCGGATTTTGATGCGGTTTTTTTAATAGATAGTGATTCAAGAGGAAGGTTTATTATGTATAATACATGCTTAATATAGTAGAGAAACACTGATAATTTTAGAGGTTTCTAATGTGATGTCGTAAATAAATACATTTTTTGCGCTTACATTGCAAACGCTGGCTGAATCCTACGAGATAGATCAAAATAATGTACTACAGTATTGTACACCATAAAAAGGTATACAAAAAGTCCGCGATGATATTTATGTCTATCTCTTAGGGATAACCCACAATAACCACTTTTTATCCTTTACTTTTTATGAGAAATAATGGCTTATTTACGAAGCGATTTTAAGCAATACAGCATTAATCCTTATCCAATTAAGTACCTTAAATACATTGTGCATTTAATATAGATCAATATGGCCCTTTACAGCATGTAATTTAAATGAATAACACCTAAAATAGTGAATGGCGGCGCAAGCGGGAAACCGGGCACAGCGCGAAATCAACGAGGCGAGCACGGTGACGTCACGCGCGCTGGCCGCACTTACCGCCCGTCGATAAATTTTGGATACATAAAATGTGTTAGGAAATCGCAACCGATGGACCGATTTCCATGATTTAAAAACTATATTGATAAGAAAGCTTAGTTTTAACTGTTAGTGTTGGTTATGAGTTGATTTGTTGACCTATTACTGATCCTCATTGGAATAGGGGCCGCCTAGTCTCGTAAAATACCTGTTCTTCGCACCTGTTCTAGTAAATACGAGTCACATCTCTACTGTCAGTCAGTGCAATTTCAATTTGAACGTGGGTGGTTGCGTGTGTGTTTTCGTGCAATTTTAGATATTTATTCGAATAATTAAATAAAACTACGAGCTTACCAGAAGCATTTCCATGTATAAGGCACAATCTTATTCAATTATTATTTGAAACGAATCGTAATAAATAACCTTGCAGCACAGCGAAGTAATGTGTTAATTTTTGTGTCAATATTTGCAAAATCTCGTTGAAAATGAGTGAACAATTAAAGTTTGTGGACATTATGGAGCCGAGGAGGACTCAGACCGGGATATTTAGTTTCATGTCTCGTAATTGGTACCCGCAGCGGACGATAGTCATGGACCAGTATTACTCGCCGCAAGACCTCAAAGATGCCGTCGCCAGCTCAATGTATTTGGACTCTATCATAGAATCTGTAAGTCTATAATTTTATTCAGTAATGTGCCCATGGTCTTATAATAAGACTAGCGCCTTGTCCGGGCTTCGCACGGTTTTTCTCTGCTATTTATCGAATGTATATACTTAATACAAAAAAATCTGGAAGAGATTCTCCGAATTATCGTGAAAAGAGCATCACAATCGGTTTAGTAGTTTAGAAGAATGAAGCAGATATACAGATGTTTTATACTATTTAAAGATAGAGATGCTATAGGTATTATAGCTACTTTCTACAACTCCAGATCAGAGCAACATGTATGCTAAGCCTCAAGCCTTAGGTTTTTCATAATGAATGAGTCTGTTAGGAGTACCTATTTCGTTCTTATAAGATAGAAGTTCAGTCATATCAATATTATATTTATTTAAACTACCATTTACCAGCAGCTCCGCTTGGGTAGTACATGTGGCCACTCTAAGATATAGCTTTCAATCAGCGAAAGAATTATCAGAATCTGATCAGTAGTTCCAGAGATTAGCTTGGACAAACATACTACCTACGTTCATCCTTCATATAATAAACCAAATCAGAACTAAAATGTGTCACTGTCTGATAATCATAATCATACCTAATTCTTATAAAGGTGGGCCGAGTCATATGTAACAAAATTTCTTATCAGAAAATAGAACTGTATCAAGTTTATAACATTTATTTCATAAACCGGTTGATGATAAGAAATCGAATGTTTTGGTTGGCTAAATTAGACAAATAGATATTATTTTATTTAAGTTTTTATTCATATAACATATGCAGGGATGTGTAGAACAGGGATACACTGTAGTTCACTTATAATTTTCTTTGGTGAGCTTATATTTCCAGTATAAAATACATATTTAGTACTTGGTTCACTTACTGGAATTTTTCCAGTAAACCAAGTACAATATATGTAAACCAAGTACAATATATTTAAATATGACAACCGGTAGGCAACCTGCCACAAGTGTTGCCATGTAAGTGGTTTTATTTTATCAGGAATGCTCCAGGACTGGTGTGAGTAAAGCCAAGTTACAGCAGGAAGTTGTGGAGTACCTTGAGGAGATGGGCCTCGACAAGAAGATACACATCATCCGCTGGATGGGAGTCTTCTTCCTCAAGATCAGTTTCATGATGAAAATAAAACTGTTTGTCAATGAACCGGCGATATTACAGGTAAGCCTTCGGATCTTTACGAAAACCAGGCAGCTAAGTGTGGCTTCCCATTTTGTTAGGTCTGTCTTTATCTCTGTTCTCTGTTGGTCTGTGAATGGGATTGTAAGGCACGTCGCTCACACGCATAACTCGAGGCGTCGAGGCGTCGATGCTTTTCGCCTGCGCCTCGAGAAGCGATACAAAATGGTAAATAATGTTTGACTTCAAGTCCATTACCATTGGGTCAACATTCAGACGGCTATTTTATGCACTATCTTGTTGGCCGTATTGGTTTTCATTAGGAATAAATGGCACTCATCTAATACCTACAATCGAGATGGCGCGGCGTCGCGGCTCGTCGAGGTGGGGGCGTGAGGTTAGGAGTTCGATGCAAGCGGCAGATGACGGACGTCAGTCGATCTCATAGAAATTGAATGCCGTCGTGCCGTCGCGGTACATGTCATCGATACAATTTCTATGAGATCGACTGACGTCCGTCATCTGCCGCTTGCAACGAACTCCTACCTGCGCCTCGCGTCGTGCCGCCGCCCTTTTGTCATTTCGTTTTGGACGAAAAAGCATAGCCGCGTCTCGACTCATTAAAGTTCAGAACAGTGCAGCACTCGACCTCGACTTAGCAGTGAGCGAGGCGCCTAAGTTAGTAAAAATAGTTATACCTAACATGATATATTTTTTTTAGCTGAAATCGACGATGGGAAAGGATCCTGTGCTGTTTCTGCCGACACACAGGAGCTATGCTGACTTTTGTCTGATGACTTACCTCTGTTATCATTACGACATTGACTTCCCAGCTGTTGCGGCTGGCATGGGTATGTACTTTCTTCCTGGCGAACACAGTTGTTGCTCAGCATTCAGTTATAGCCAAGTGTCTAGCCGAACTGATTAACCGCAATTATGCTGAAATCAGGACAATAGAAAATCCAGGGGCATACAAAGGGTTAAATTCTATACTATAACATTGCGAGTACAAATGTAACCCTTCTTAGCGATAGTTTAAAGTCAACAAACGTTTGAAGGGATAGTTTGTAGTTGTGCAAGCGGTGTTTACCTCTAATTGCTTGTCACACATTGCGTTGTGACTAGTCCGTCCTCAGCGTTGCCTAATGGCATACATATAAGGCATCATCGAGGCTTGTGCGGTTAATATTGTAAGAATTTAGTTTAAGTGAGTGTGTATTAAGCGCTGGTAAACCAATAAATAAATAAATAAACAACTGAAAATTTCAATCCATATCATTGAATGTTCACTAAATTGAAATTGGAACGACCCAACAGATTTCTACTCGATGGCCGTGGTTGGTCGGCGTATGCGCGAGACGTGCGCGTTCTACATGAGACGGACACTGTCCGGCGCGCCGCTGTACGCCGCTACGCTGAAGCAGTACGTGCGTACTCTGGTGGCCAAGCATTGCGCGCCCATCGAGTTCTTCCTCGAGGGCACTCGGAGCAGGAGCAATAAGAGCCTCCCGCCTAAATACGGTGAGATGACGCCATAGAGTAACAAAATTTATATGGTAAACTGCAGAGTCAACACTCCTATATGATTACCGCTTAACTAAACGCGAGCAGTACATTAACAGACCGTTGCTGAAGTAACTGATTGTTTGATGTACGTCTCTAATGGTCCGTTAGTGTGTTGGTGAATTCGACTCCTAACTTTGAAACTGTCTGTAGTTCCTTTATATTAATCTATGGTGGTTACATAATGTAGTATTTACCGAATGGATGAACTCATCTTTGAACAAAGATGTCATTAAATAAATGTTTTCTTTGACTAATGTACCCACTAGTGGCGTGTGGCTAGCTAAACAGTCAATTGCGTAATTTATATTACGCGTACTACTCCATTTGCTATGGAGAGGACTATGCTCGGAGTTTCTCTGCGGGATCAAATCAGAAATGAGGAGATACGCAGAAGGACCAAAGTCACCGACATAGCCCGCAGTATTGCTAAACTTAAGTGGCAGTGGGCAGGGCACATTGCTCGTAGAACGGATGGCCGATGGGGCCGAAGAGTTCTCGAGTGGCGGCCGCGCACCGGAAAGCGTAGCGTGGGTAGGCCTCCCACAAGGTGGACCGACGACCTGGTGAAGGTCGCGGGAATTCGCTGGATGCGGGCAGCGCAAGACCGGTCATTGTGGCGAACCTTGGGGGAGGCCTATGTCCAGCAGTGGACGTCTTTCGGCTGATATGGCCACGTGATCTGACAGCAAAAGCTATACAAAGAAATAAGGCTAAGTGTCACCTGCCTGTTGTTCCCTCTGTTCCCTCTCTCTGACGTTGGATCAGGTGGTCGGTAGGGAGTGTAAGGCCTCTGTGCTGTGTGTGTGTGTACTACTCCACCAAGCGAACTAGGCGCCTGTCGAATATGACGTCACCCGCACAAAAAGGCGGTGTGCGCGCGGGGAAGCCGCATTCCACCCGAGCGCGGTTTAGTACCTAAAGGTCTTCATACGTTTTACTAGAACTGATCAACCCACCCCGAAAATTGTTCTATCTAGGTGTCTCCCAAGTGTTGTTACGCTCTGCATTGCCACAGAAAACATATTAGTACTACATACAGAAGAATCACTCTGCAAAGACCAAAGCTACTCTTATCACGCGGTAATAAAGTGCAAACTCAACAGAATATTTATCTGGTTCCCAGGTATGTTATCAATGATGTTGCTCCCTCTGTTCGCGCGGGAGGTGTCCGACATCACGATAGTGCCGGTCAACATCAGTTATGACAGACTCATGGAGCACTCGCTGTTTGCGTATGAGCATCTCGGCGTGCCCAAGCCTAAGGAGTCTACAGGGGTGAGTTTTAATGAGAATCAATACTAGGTCCCATTACTTGTCACCAGTTGTTTCCAAGTTGGTCACCGGTTTGAACTGGGTCAACTAATAAGGGGGCGTCCATAAATTACGTGAGGTGATTTTTGAGATTTTTCGACCCCCCCTCCCCCTTGGAGAGATTTCGTGAGATTTTGCTGGACCCCCTCCCTCCCCCTCTAATCTCACGTGAGATTTTTCAAAAGCTTTATTCTAGAGGAGAAACATGTTTTACTTAATGTAACAAAACTTAGTGAAATTAAAAGTTACAGTTAAGTTCAATTTAATAAAAAAACTTAATTTAACTTAGTTTTCTTGCAATTGTACACAATTTCTTGCGGTAAAAAAAAAAACGTGAGATTTGCCGAGACCCCCCTCTCCCCCACGTGAGATTTGGTGAGATTTTACTCGACCCCCTCCCCCCCATAAATGCCTCACGATTTATGGACGCCCCCTAAGATCTGAGTATACCTTGGTAAAGCTTCTATCAGACACGAACCGGTTATACAATTTTAGGAACAAATAGCCGCTACCTTCGCCTTTGAATGCTTAAAGTTAGCAAAAATGGAAAAACTTGCAAAGTTGTATGCTTATACGAGAACGGCATAGCTAGTAAGAAGGTCAATGAAACTAATTCGAATGTCAATATGTGTTGATGTGAGCGACAGAGGCGTGGTTGGCCTTGTTTTATCGCGAGCTTAGAATTTCGTTTTTTTTTTTTTTATGTGACATCTGGCAAACAAACCTACGGCCCGACTGATGTTAAGCAGTTACCGTAGCCTATAGATGCTTGCAATACCAAAGGCATCGCTCGCACGTTGCCGATCCGAGGGGAGTGGGACAGAGGGAGGGGAAGGGGAGCGGGGTTTTCTTCCGGCTCTCTCGCTCATCGTATGAAATGCAGCTGTAATCGCTACTTTACGTCGATCTTCTGTGAAAAGGTGGTACTACCCCGGTCGAGCCAGTCCATATATGAGTTGCAGTCAAGCTACAGCTTGGCTCTATCATTAGAAATCAATATTAAAAAGGTGCCCATAAATCGTACATTTTATAAATGAGTTCAATCCATGGACCAATTACTAAGGGGACTGGGTCTAAGCAACTCGGCCGAGTGGTCGGCCTAGTACTAACATCGATATGAAACGAAGCGAAGTAGTTCAGCTATTCACCGGTAGATAGATGCCACGCATCCCGGGAACATGACCACGCGTTGTTTCATAGATATATCTACTAAGAACGTCTCTTCTAATTAAAATCTCTATGGTTCAATCTAAAGATGAGTATTAGGCCGTCTTACATACCTATCAACACAATTGTCACGCGTTAATTGATTTCTGTTTTAATCAGTATGTTGAGATTTGAATTCATTTTAGTTGAAGTTAAAAAAAATTAAGAGAAAAATAATCCTCTTAAGTCTATATTTGCCAGTACTGTTAAAAGTAAATGTACATGTAAGTGAATGTAAAATTCTATTTGAGAAATAAAGTTATCTTAAACCCGAAAAAGAATATATTATGAGAACTAGTCGACATTACATTTGTTTTGATCAAGTTTGGTATTCGGAACACAAGGTCGCTATCGAACCCTGACCCGAGTCTAACAGAATGTTAAATTCATTCCATTGAAATTATTTGTAAATTTTAATGAAAAAGGTATTCTGCTAATGAACATTTTACGACTTAACTTTATAATAGATATTTTTTTACGTTACGTTTTACGTTAACTATACCATAAAATACACATACCTATACTACGGCCAACAGCAAGGGAATAATGAATAGATTATTTTATTAAATTAGTCGTTTCTAACATTTCGCCTTCATTTAATTTTAATTAACATTACGCTTTCCGCAACAGAATGAATTACGAATTTATAGTAAAGCCGCTCGAAAACGGCGAGCCCGGCGATGACCGACTTGAATTCGAAAATTATTTATTACCATTGAATATCGCTTCTCGTTGGCCGTGGTATAGACGTCCGTTTTGTAATTTTCCCTAGTCTGGGTGTCACTGGGATCGCACCCAGACCATTGTATGGTAGCCATAGTACAAACGTTGCTTAGTTTGGGAATATTTATTATTATTATATATTATACAATTGGTGTGTAAGTCTGGCGAAATAATAATAATAAATATTATAATTCTCATCCTGGGCGGAATCTTAAAACATGACATCAATGGACAAAGAAACCGTCTCGCACACGTATGACAAACAAAAAGTATGCACATGAAATTATAATATCCTCGTTTGATTATTACGTGGCACTTAGTTAAAACATGGTCTAATCATGTTATATAAGGTGCTATTATCACCATTATGTGAAGGACCGTTGGGTCTATAATCTATAGCTTACAAACAAGTTTCTGTTCGGATCCTCTATAGGAGCGCCTATGAGAAGTTGTGTTAAATTCAGATAAGGCAGTTCGCACATGGTCGCTAGCTCTTGATAAGACGCAAACTACAACCGTTTACCGTATACCTATAGTAGGCGATAGGTTCGGATGACATTTTTCTAGTGCTATGGCATCAATCACTACCAGGTAGTTTATATCGATATATTTTTTTGCAACGTAACTAATTAATAACATGTTTTTTTAATGTTTGTTTAATGTTTTTCACAAGGTAATTATAATAATTGTTTTTCGATCAATGTCACAATTTTTTAATACTTTTCTGGCTAGTTCTCGTGTTTGAGAATGAATTATTGGTTTTTCTGTTTCAACACGTGTCGAGGAAGCGACCAAAGTCATTTTAATACACAAGAACAATGTGAGCGAGATCGAAATCGATAACTATCGATGGCGATAATGCGTACTCGTGCAGCGCTAAGGCTAGGGTCGCGCGGGCGATGCGTGGGTATGTGGGGTGTCACCTCGCCCGCGCCTCAGCTCATACCCCGTTTGTCATCCCAACCTGTCGCCTACTAAAGTAATACAGACGTTGGTTTCTTTTAAACATACTGAGGGTTGGCGACGGATTGTCTAGCTTATTTTAGAATTAGGAATGTTCATTAGGTGCGTCTGCTTCAGGCGCATGCCGTGCCTCAGTCTTGTCGTCGGAATGTGAAATGCGATTAAAATAATAATAGGACGGGCTCCCGGCTAACTTTACTCATATAAGTGCGGTACCAAGTACTGTACTTCTGAGTGAAGTTAGCCGAGAGCCTGTACAAGTTCCAGTTGTGACGTCACAACATAGCGCTTAGCCGGTCCTATTCTTATTTAAATCGCATAGTAAAGACATAATGTTATGACAAGAGTGCTCGGGGGAGGCATGCGAGGCGTCTTGACGCACCAAATGACGTGTTACTGTCAAATAAATTTGTATACCTATGTCATTACTTGTTACTATGAACCTAATTTGCGTACCTACGTAAATCATTAAATCAAACCTTGATATATCATTATATATCATTATTTAAATGAATCTGCTTTGCGTTCTTACTTAATCCGATTGATTCTTTTTTTTTATAGGGCTGCGGTGGAATATAAGCGTATGGCCCGCCTGATGTTAAGCAGTTACCGTAGCCTATAGATGCTTGCAATACCAAAGGCATTGCACGCACATTGCCGACCTGAAGGGGAGTGGGATGGAGGCAGGGTAAGGGGGTTGGGTTTTCGCCTGTCTCACTCACCGTACGAAACGCAGCTGTAATAGCTGCTTTACGCCGATCTTCTGTGAGAGGGTGGTACTACCCCGGTCGAGCCAGCCCGTATATGAGCTGCAGTCAATTGGCTACAGCTTGGCTGTGCCACCTTTAATAAATATGCTTGCGTACTTCTAGCATATTAACAATCAAACATACTAACAATCATCTTTTCAGGGCCTCATCAAAGCACTCCGCAGTCTAAACGATCACTTCGGCAACATATACATCAATCTAGGCTCACCGCTCTCCGTCAAAGACTATCTGCGAAACGACATCACGCCTACCGAGGAGACGCTCAAACCGATGGACTTGCAGCAGTTGACCCCAGACCAGTTCATAAGCGTTCAGAAGATAGCTGATCACGTCATAACATTACAGCAGAAGAGTACTGTAGCGACGATTTCGAACTTGCTAGCAATGGTGCTGATGCAGAGTTTAATGAAAGAGACGCCGTTGGAACTAGAGGCGGCGATATTTGAAGTTGATTGGATAATGGGAGTGCTGAAGAGTTTGGGTGCGTCTGTGTTCGAGAACGATGTTAGGGGCAGCGTGGAGAGGATATTGATGGTGCACGGAAAGATGGTGAGGCTGGATAGAGATAGAAAGCTGCGGTTGATATCCGGCCTGCCCATGGAACTGTCCAGCGATGTTCAAAACAAAATGAAAGGTATTTTACTTAGGGACTGTTGCACAATCCTCAGTTAACGATTTTATTTTTTTCCAAAGTTGATCTATGGAAAAAAATATTACTGTCATAAATAATATTACTTAGCGAATGCGAGAATAAATAATCACAATATTTGATTCAAGCTTTAGTTAAGTTGGCCCCCAGCACTGGTTGCACAGCCGACCGTGACAAGACAAATCGCGAGATAAATCGATTGTCTCATTCTCTCCTATGCATTAAGAAAGAGAGAGAGTGGCTTGTTGCGACGTACATAATGTGTGACTAAAATCTTGGCTTGACGCAACTACTTGTCCTGAATGATGCTAATATAGTACCTATCATAAGCTGTTGATCTTTTTGAATATTCATGACTTTACGAAAATCGTTAGTGTATAAAAATAAGTAAATTACCAAACGTTCTGGCAACTGGCTGACAACATACCGCAAATAGGTAAGGTAAATGTTATACTTATATGCTCACATTGTATTATGTGGAAAACTACTTCATCTAGCATAAAACGATAAGCTGAATGGTTTCTACAATGTTCACGCGATTATTATAGTTTTTACGGTTGTTTTATTGCTATGTTGCGGTGTCGAATGGCGATGGCGAACGCAATAGTCCACGTAGTGATAAACTGCAGGATATTCGTTGTGGTATTCCTATTAACTTCGTCACTTACTATGAGGCTCTGCCATATTTATTTTTTTATGTTACTAAGGTGGCAAACAATATACCGCCGCCTGATGTTAAGCAGTTACAGTAGCCTATAGTTGCTTGCGATACCAAAGCCATCGCTTGCACGTTGCCGACCTAAAGGGGATTGGGACAGAGGGAGGGGAAGAGCCCCCTACCCCCTTCCCTTCTTTTGGGCTTCCGGCTCTCTCACTCATCGTACGAAACTACTAATGACTGATGAGACTACCATACTTTACGCCGATCTTCTGTGATAGGGTGGTACTACCCCGGTTCAGCTTGGCACCATTATCATTATGGAGCAGCAACATGCTGAGGTAGCGATCTATTTCTCTATTTGTTCTTACATCCATCGCATGTACTAGATACATGAAGCCGAACCCCCCCCCCCTCCCCCTCCCTCCAGCCCACTTCCCTTCAGGTCGGCAATGTGCGAGCAATGCCTTTGGTATTGCAAGCATCTATAGGCTTCGGTAACTTCTTAACATCAGGCGGGCCGTACGTTTTTTTGCCACCGCCGTCCTATAAAAATGCATTACTATGCATTATCATATACACATTTTCTATCTTTATTTCTATCACGTGTTGAATAATTCCTCGGTATTCCCGTACTAAGCGGAATCGGAGCATCAACTGATATTGAAAGGATTATAATGATATAAATCTCTTTAATTTACCTAATCTTCGGTATTAATCTTTATCAAACCGGTTTCCGATATCGGAGCTTAATGCCGCAATAGCGAGCCTACAAGATAAATTAATATTTATTACAATGATTAACATTTGTTGTCATGCTAACTATCTTAATGCACAGTACCACAGTAGATATGTTTCAGTCTAAAAATACACGCCTCTTCATTATTTAAATGTGTGAAAATAAAATATGTATTGCAACGCTTTACTTAAAGAACAGGTATATAGTAAATTATCTACATTTGTGAATTGCCTATTGCTAATAATCTTTAAGTGAAGCGTTGCAATAAAGCGAGCATTACATTATCTAATGTACAGAGCGCTAGGTAAGCTAGTGTGCTAAAATTTGATGGTTTAAAGGCAGTTATGGGGCGTCCATAAATTACGTGAGGTGATTTTTGAGATTTTTCGACACCCCCTCCCCCCTTGGTGAGATGTCGTGAGATTTTGCTCGACCCCCTCCCTCCCCCTCTAATCTCTCGTGACATTTTTCAAAAGCAATATTCTAGAGGAGAAACAAGTTATACTTAATTTAACCAGTTTTCTTGCAATTTTACACTGCTTCTTGCGGTAAAAAAAAAATTACGTGAGATTTGCCGAGACCCCCCTCTCCCCCACGTGAGATTTTGTGAGATTTTGCTCGACCCCCTCCCCCCTAAATGCCTCACGTAATTTATGGACGCCCCCTTAGTGATTCAATTCTAGTACAATCTCGCACTGCAGCACTCGGCCAATTGGATAATGTAATGCCTGCTTAAATATTTTATTATCACACATTTAAATGATCACGTTTAGTGGAGGGGCGTGGATTTTTAGACTGAAACGAAATAAGCTGCGGTATAAATAAGTTCAGAAGCGACAATGTCATCCACGAAACCTCGTGGTTGAGCACTAGGGGATTCGCTGCCACAAATAAAATAACCTATCGAATTGTAACTGCCGTTACGTGTATCTCTGACCGCTTAGCGCAGTGATTCGAAAGTAGGCCGCTCGGCTCACCGCATCGGGTGGTTGCGGGTT
The DNA here is from genome assembly GCA_947859195.1 of Drymonia ruficornis. Classification (NCBI taxonomy): domain Eukaryota; kingdom Metazoa; phylum Arthropoda; class Insecta; order Lepidoptera; family Notodontidae; genus Drymonia; species Drymonia ruficornis. The sequence goes on from OX401923.1 coordinate 7,338,898, forward strand.
CGATTCCAGAGACAAATTTCGGAAAAGGCCTTTTCGTAATTTGCTCTCGTCTGGGTGTCACTGAGATCGCCCCCAGTCTATTGTACGGTACCCATAGTACAATCTTAGCTTAGTTTGGGACCCATTGACCAATTACTAAGGGGACAGGCCCTAAGCAACTCAGCCGAGTGGTCGGCCTAGTACTAACATCGGCATAAAACGAAGCGAGTAGTTCAACTATTTACCGGTAGATAGAACAATGAAAATGAAAAAACAATGACCACGTTTTTTCATCATCATCATCATCATCATCATCATCATCTCAGCCGAAAGACGTCCACTGCTGGACATAGGCCTCCCCCAAGGTTCGCCACAATGACCGGTCTTGCGCTGCCCGCATCCAGCGGATTCCCGCGACCTTCACCAGGTCGTCGGTCCACCTTGTGGGAGGCCTACCCACGCTACGCTTTCCGGTGCGCGGCCGCCACTCGAGAACTTTTCGGCCCCATCGGCCATCCGTTCTACGAGCAATGTGCCCTGCCCACTGCCACTTAAGTTTTTTCATACATATATCTAATAAGGGCACCTCTTTCTTTAGTCTTTACTCTGTGTTGGGACCATACAGTGTGTTTGTCGGGCGATATTTATTTATTATTGACATGTTCTTTCAGGTCACATACTAGATGCGGACACGATGGTAGTCGCGATACCGATCATCCAGTTGCAGCTGTACGTGAACCCTATATTGCACTACCTGGTGCCGCCCGCCATCGTCTGCCTCGCGGTGCACAGGGGAGCCGTGCATAGAGGTTGGTTTATACTTCATTTTCATGCCACTTACCAGAGGGATATCTATCAGATGTAGCGAGGACGTAATAATTGTGCCACTCTGCACATCTGTACCAGATTCCTGAAACAGCTACGGGCGTAGGGGGCACACTCGAATCAGTCGAGTAATCGAGTTTGCGCCTTATTGCCGCGTAGCAAGAACAGCGCAATTTATTTATACATATTATGAAACATCTGTATATGTAGTGCTAATAGATGTGTAATCTCTCTGTGTACTAGCCAGAGTCATTTCTGAAATATTTTTGCCTACATTCGTTTTCTCATTTAGGTACTGCAATCCACCTAAATAGCTATGCGGAGATAAGTAATTTTAAATTATATTTATTTTTTCAGATAAGCTTAAATTAGATTACCATCGCATCAGAAGACTGCTCAGTCATGAATTCTTCTATATGGAAACGGAAGAGGAAGAAGTAAGAATTACCTTTTTTTATTGTAACCATTGTTGGATAATGACTTAAGTAAATTAATAACTTATGATTTTTTTTTAATGGCAGACATTCAACAAAGCACTTGATTACTGCATACGAAACGGAGTAGTGAAAGACAACAACTCATTGACTATAGGCGAAGAGATAAAGCTACAGTACCTACTGAAGTGGTCTGTGTGGCCAGCGCTCACCACACTCATGACGTGCGCTGAGGTCATGACGGAGGTAAATTAAACTACTACAACTACAGAACTATAGTATATTAAATACACTAGTATAGTAGAAGTATTCTAAAGTGGAGGTTTACTAAAGTGGACTTTTAGTATTTGAAATGGAGTTCATTTTGTAAATTCAAATGCAACTCTGAGAACGCAGCAGGCCATAGGGCAAAAAGATAATAAGTTAGCTTCTGTAATATCAACCACTTCTATCGGGACAATGATTAGAACTAAAAGTTATTAAAGCAATCTTCATGTTTACTATATTTGGTAAGTGAAAAGATACCTTAACGCATCGATGTATTATTTTACTAGATATGGTACACTGACTACTTTGTTATTGTTCTCGCAATTCGTTAATCAACTTAAAGGCATTTTGATGCGTATTATTTACCAGAAGATGAGCCGTATTGGCAATACCGACATGATTTCAACATAATTTTCTGCGACTGAGTCGTACAGTTTCGTAGGAAATACTATTTAGGATAGTCACATTTCTCCCTATTTCTTGGTACTTTCATTGCCTTTACGCATGCTACGTTTAAACGAGATAAAAAGAGACATATTATTGATTGGCAGCAAGTGAAGTGCGATCACAAACAAGCGCTCAAGTTAGTTCAGCAGAGGGTGGAGGCGCAGCGGAGCCACCCGTACTGCCTCAGCCTGGAAGCCATCGCCAACTGCCTGCACGGGCTCGCGGCGGCGGGCGCGCTACTCAAACACAAGGGGTAAGTTCAATCATCTAAGGCTCGTATTTGTAAATGCATCTCAAAGCAGAGTTGGGCAAAATTTAATTTCAATTAACTAATTGCAAATCGCAGGTGGTGTCACAATTAACAATTAATTTTGTTTTGTTCGCGATTGCAAAAAAAAAATTGTTAATTGTGACACCACATGCAATTTGCAATTAATTAATTTCAATTAAATTTTGCCCAACTCTGTCTCAAAGTTGACGTCGATCTTAAAATGCTGTTTTTGAAAGATGTTCCATACAATAAAGGTCAACACTGCATTTTAAGATCGATCTCAACTTTGAGATCCATTTATTAATACTAGCCTAAAAGAGTCAGGAGCGGATTTGATACGCTGCCTGCCTTAACAAATAACGAAATTCTGTAAATGATAAAACTATCCCAATCGGTGTCTATTTTCGTAAAGTTCTGCCGCCCCCGAATTTTTGCCGTTCTAGGCCTACTCGGTCTAAAGAGAAATCTGCCCCTGATGAGAGTCGAGTTTTTATTACTGATAGTTTGCATTATTATACTCAGATTATATCCTAAAACAACTTTTAGGAAGTTTTTACATTTATTTTCATTCCTATCCTGTCCGAACTTAGAACCTCAAACATTCAAAATACAGTATATTCTGTGGCATAGACTGACGGTATTTTCTGAACCTATTTATTTATTTTCCAGGGAAAAAGATGTTACTTATCAACTGGTGCCAGCAGTGATGCAAGAATGCCACAGTCTAGTCAATTCAGTATTACCACTGTTTAGGGTAGAGTTCGACAAGAATAACTCGGTTGTGTTAGATCATAAGACGTCGTCTAAATTGTAAATGTAGAATATTAGGATAGTTTAATGGACCATTCATTGTGTTTTCTTTCCGTATAGTATTTGCTCAAAGCATAATATGCCAGTATTTATTTTGTGGTTACCTCAAATGAACTCGCCATAATTCGTACCTTAAATAAACCAATCTCTTTATTATTTAAGTACTGGACCCGCTGCCTTTGCTAGATTTTTGCAATAAAATATAGCCTAGATTGTATCTACTGTGTGTTCATATTTTATACATCTTCATAAAGATGTATGAATAAAGCAGATACGCCATAATATTTATTAATATTGATAGTGATATTAACGAATAATACTGACGATTCTCAATTTAAACAATAGATAGAAATGTTAAGCACCATTATGCTGTAATGACATTTAGGTATTATTTAAGGGCTTATTTCACTTGGCTGAATTTAGTCGACTAAATTAAGAAGCGTCTTAATGTTTAAACCATCCTAGCTTCTGAATAGCTTGCTGAATGTAATTATACTTGACTAAATTCAGTAACGACTAAATTAAGATGACTAAATTGAGCCAAGTGAAATAAGCCCTTTAGCTAGAGCCAGGCCGTTACGATGTGTTCTCAATATACGCAGTTATATTTATTTAATATGTAAATTGTAGGTAGTATTTTATATTTACAGGTATTAGGTATGATAAGTGTAATTTGATGGGTTTTTGAGTAAATTTAGGCACCAAATTGTATTGTAAAGTCCTGAGTCAGTCGTGTGAAATACAGGCGCTAAGGTTTGTGGACCCCAAGTTCAAATAATGTACCCGCGAATTATAAATAGAGCACCTACATGGGTACTAACCAAATATATTTTCATTAGTAAATGAACTGCAAGTACCTATTAGGGTTCCCGCAAACATACTACTTGTAGCATCGGCGATCGATTTAGTCTCTTTTTAGAAGCTAAATACAGCGACCAGTCTCAAAATCGCGCGATTTTGATACTGCGATCGAACGCAGCGAGTCGCCAAACCGCGATGCAGTCGCAAAATCGCCGATCGCTGATGCAAAAAGTAGCATGTCTGCGGTGGCCCTTAGTTTCATTTACAGAATATAAATTATAGTAGGTATATTCCTGGCTTTTTATTTGTCGCTTGTCAAATCAGCAGTACTCATGAAATATTATTTGATTGTATTATGTTGCCACAATTGTGATAATTTATTGTATAAATGTTAAGTTTTAAAATAAACCCTGAAATTCTCAGATCCATATGTTTCATTTAATACACCCTTTATTTCTCCATCTACTTCCTAAATAAATAAAACGAATTTGCTAATATTAAACATATTCTATATTTACAAAATAAAATGTACATCTATTAACAGTTTAGTACTTGATTTAGTACTCTACATAAGTTACGCGGTTCTATAAATACATATGCACTTGTATAAATTGATATCATAATAATATATGAAAAATTTGTGATACGTTTAATACTTATATGAATAATGAGATCTTACAGTGCATTTCGGCTCGGTATGACGCATACAACGAATTATACAAAACTAGAGAAATAGTACCTGTGAAGAATTTTAGTCGTTAATATATCAATGGACTGTCTTTTGTTTTTACATTTATAACTTGAGACGAAAACAAATAAAAGAAAAACGCGTCTAAGGTCATAAATGATTAATTCAAGGAATTAAGTAACTCGTAAGTAAATTAATATCTAAGAACGGAGAAGAGACTACCCTATAATAATCTAATTATTATACAGACAAGTATATACCACCAAATTTATAGATTTTTTTATCCAATTTACAATGGTATTACAAAGCATTTTTAGGAAAAAAGTGATGTGTAATGCCAGTGTACGTCCATCATAACTTTCTATTAATTGGGGGGGGTATACAAGTCAATAATAGAAACTGAAATATATGACGGCCTCTTAAGCTATACACGATTGTAAAATCATGAAATAAGTTCAAACTTAACTATACAAAATTAACAATTATTTATTTTATACTGTTAATTCATGGTTTCATTTATTTAATAGGCCAAAATAATTTCTTTGTTAAAAAAAAAACTGTTCTAAACGTCTAATATATGTTAATATTTACTTTGGTAACTCCTTATTTTGGCCTACAACATGGTAAATGTACATGATGTAAGCTTAAAATGTTGATATTAGCTATTAATTGCATTAAAAATAATGGCTTAATTACCTACTATGTATTACTTAATTTGAGAAACAATGGAGGAACTAAGAATAGTATTTATCACGCTCGATGTCTTTGCACAAGTACATATTCTGCAACATAGTAACCTAAATTACTATTGTTTTTGTGCCCTAAAATGTCCATAGCGGTCAACACAACAATTTCCTCTATTAGCCTTAAGCCAAAAACCCACCGCGGCGTACAGAGGCCACGCTACGCACGTGGCCGTTTGCGTGGCCTCTCCGTGCACCGCGGTGGATTTTCGGCTTTATGGCAGTGCATCGAGTTTTCATACTACAATTGTTGTGGAGTATTTATTTTTTACTTTTCGCTATCAATCACAATCACCCCTCCTAAAAAACCTGAGCTGTTTCTTTACAAAGAGGGGAAAATTTAAAATCCAGGTCAAATTTATTTTACCAAACCATTTTTTTTGTCTTTTCCAATGAAAAAAAAAAAGGGTTCTCAGTATTTCGATGGAAATTTATTTTCATCTATTTCTCGAAGTGCCTTAAGTTTAATATTTGAATGTTGTACTCAAGACAACATGTTACAGGTATGGTTTCCTCGGAAAGCGGTACCGTCATATAGCGGTAAATGACGTCACTAGAACGTTGGCTATGTAAACAAAATGGCGCGGTTTCCTAGAGAGCGGTATTAAAACCGCCATTCACTGCTATATTACTATATGACGGTACCGCTTTCCGAGGAAACCATAGCTTTACCCACAAATGGTTCATAACTAGTATGGAAGCGCCTTAAATATTCGCGAATTTCGCGATACTGTTCCCCATCTACTAGTTCCATTGATTCGGTCAGTGGTTCTTCAGTGTTTGGTTGATGACCACCGACCTCACTTCCATGGGACACAGCGTGACCACGCCGTTGGGTACCGCACCTCGTACGCTGGCGAACGTTAGTGTACTGTCGTATATATCGTCTGACGGCTCGTCTAACAGATCTGATATCTGTATCTGTGGAAACAATTAACGAATTAATACATTACAGTGGGTCTGACCCGAAATTCAGGGGCAGAGCGAAGGGAGGGGAAGGGGGAGGGTTGGGCTTTCGGCTCTCAGTCATCGTACGAAACAAAGCTGTAATAGCTACTTTACGCCGATCATCTGTGAGAGGATGGTACATTGATGATATTGTAATCATTAATATATTATTAACAAAACAATTTTATTTTACCAAACCATTTTTTTCCAATGAAAAAAAAGTGTTCTCAGTATTTCGATGGAATTTTTTTTCATCATTTTCCCGAAGTGCCTTACACGGAATATCACCTTGACACCCGTCAAGGTGATATTCAGAATAAGCCGGTTGAGCTGTATTTATTTTAGGAACCCCTTCATCATTATTATTTTTACCCAACTGCCCCGAAAGACGTAATGTTATGATTGTTAGTAGTCCGAGTAATTGGCCTACATAAATAAATAAATCATATCAACGTCATTTAACCAGCTTCAAATGGCGAAATACTTAAATTGGTGCGGCCATATGCGAGTATTACCATACTATGTGAAAATTTAACAAAAGTACTTGCCTGTCCGTCGGTGAGATGATACCAGTTGTAGATGTCCTTGCTGCCGTAGCAGGTGTCCAGGTAGACACGCTGCAGCGTCATGCCCATGCCGTGCAGCGTGGCGCCCTCTTTGCTCTGCCAGACCAACAAAATATTGTTAACTAGCAGTAACCGCAGTACGTAACGTTTTCTTATATTCTTGCGTAAAATATTATTTTCAGTTCTTTAAATATAAAACTTTGATAACTGTTGATGTTAAAATAATAAGGAATGTAACATATTAGTTGGACCTTCATCATCAATCTTCACAAATGTTATACAATATGTTAAAAGAACCCTGTCCGAGCCGAAACCGGTAATTAGGTTTCCCAATCACATGACCAAATAAATAAAAAAAACATGATAGTAAACATATTAATGTAAATTTAAAATGCCATATTTTTTTCCTTTTTCCCCCAAAATGTAGCAAATTTTAAAAATAAGACAACACCGTTACCGGCAGTAATTATGTTAGATCGTGTGGCGGCACCTCTGACCTCAAAGTACGTAATGACGTAATTTTATGAAAAAAAAAAATATATACGGTAATTGTTTTAAAAAAAAATATGGGGAGGCTTTTGCCAGCAGTGGGACACTTACTATGCCAAAAAAGTTTTTTTTTTTTATAAAAAAAATGAATCTAATCTCGATACCCAACAATACGTTTTCGGGTCGGACAGGGTTTTCTTAACATATTGTATATTTAGTTCAAGCTCTAAAATCATTGACTGACTCAAAACATCTTACTAAGTTGAGAGCCGGAAATCTAACCATTCCTCCCTCCCTTTATCCCACTCTTCTTCATCCCAACGCGTTTGTCTCAGTAGCAATGCCTTTGGTATTGCAAGCATCTGTAGACTACGTTAACTTCTCAACATCAGGCGGGGGCTTAAGATTATTTAATAATAAATAATAATGATAATAATAATATCCTGGGACATTTTTGTACACACGGTTACCTGATCCCAAACTAAGCAGACCTTGTACTATGGAAACCAGATAACTGATATTACTACATGTACTACTTTTTTATTTGTAAATACATACTTAATATACATATACACCCAGACTCCGGACATACAGACATGTTCATGCACACAAATGCATGTCCCGGGTAGGAATCGAACCTACGACCTGCAGCGTACCTACCGTACCTACGATTTGCCACTATTGTTGTATAAAAAACGTCGTGAAGAACACGGAGACGTTCAGTTCAAAGTCAAAGCGTTTATTTTGTTTAGGCCTACGGGGGCACTTACAAATTGTCATTTTACATTTTTTCCTTAAATTCTACTGCCGGATCGGAAACGCGACCTCGACTGAGAAGATCCGGCAAGAAACTCAGCGGGCTTGTCTTTTTTACATTGTTTTTTTTTATCGCCATTTACTTATTTTAATACAATGTAATTTGGTAAACAATAGCTCCAGTGTGCTGCCTTCCGAAATAAGCAAGGCAAGACACGCAACACTTTAACATGACACTGTTATTAACAAAGTGTATTTGAGCGATCAGTCCCAAGGCAATCCAATGGCACTAAATGGTCACCCATGCCTGACCTTGCCGAGTGTTGCTTAACCTCCGAAGGTTTAACAGTGATTGCAGCCGGGTAGAGCGCGTCCTCACCTTAGCGGATACGTGGGAGTGGTAGGATGCGAGCACGACGTCCGCGGCGTTGTGGCTGCAGCGCGAGTAGGCGACGCGCGTGGAGTCGTCGCGCGGCGTGTAGTGCATGGCGAGCAGCGGTTGCAGCAACAGTTGCTGCGACACGTGCGCGCCCAGCGACAGCTGCCCGCTCGGGTGCGACAAGGGCGGCTTCTGCTATACACCATAACAACATGTTACAGTTGCGTTTCGTGCGATGAGTGTGCAGCACAGAGAATTCACGAAGAAAGAGACGTTCTTATTAGATTTCCCTATGAAACGACGCTTGACAATTTGCGCGGGTGTAGGCACGGGTGAAGGGGTGTAGATAACGCCTACATTGACATTTGAATCTACCGGTCAATAGCGAAACTATTCGCTTCGTTCTATGTCGATGTTAGTACGTAGTTTAACTTGTTCACTAAGTGTAGGTTCATATAAAAAACGTACCGAGGGTCGTCATCTAGTGTCGAATAGAATTATATTTGGGATGCGAACGTTGGCAAGACGTCTGCACATGACGAACGCCAACAGCACACTGACTTAAGCCACGCCTACTGTGATGACGTCAACAGCCTAGCCGGTCGGCCGGCCGACCACTGCGGCCAAGTTGCTTAGACCCAGTCCCCTAAGTAATTCATCCATGGTGTGCAGCGACCTTACATCTCGCTACGAGCAGATGGCGGTGAGTGCAACGCTCCAATACAACATACTATCCTGAATCGCGATATCACGATTCACGAGACACATCAGTGTATGAGACCCCGACAACATCCATTGGGGAATAACGACTGGCCCTGCCAGGCACAACATCCGCCAGACAGGAAGATCTTCCCTTTTCTGCTTAAAAGGGAGCCGGAAGGCCAACTACCCCCCCCCCCATCTCCTGCCCTCCTTCTTTCTCACTCCCCTTCAGATCGACGTGCGATGTCTTTGGTACTGCAAGCATCAGACACTTACGCGTGTTTTCTGCATTCGTTGAATAAGTGGCGGTTTGATCTATTCAGACGAACTACATCCGGACTGGAAGCTGACTGCAAAATTGCAGTTTACTTCTAAACTCAGGGGGCTTACCACGACCTCTTATCGCGATTCAATTATAGGAACGTTTTAACGTTTCAGCGACTTTTTGTGCAATGACGTACCTTATTTTCATGACAATAAGAAACGTCATTGCACAAAAAGTCGCTGAAACGTTAAAACAAAACTGCTATAAGAGGTGGTGGTAGGGCCCAAGTAAAAAATGTTTAGTTGCAAAGACAGGAGAACATACCGAGCACGGTTTGATGGCGTTCTCGTGTATGATCTTGAAGGTGTGTCGCGTGCGCACGTTGTCCATGACCCCCTGGTTGAGCCCTCGGTTGTCGTCTCTGCTCAGCCGCCTGTCCTGCATCACCTGGAAACAAACCACTGTTACAGTAGGAATATGGTTAGATTGGACTGACGTGATTTTCATCTATGGGCATAATTTACAGTTCGCTGACGGTGAGGGAAAATATCGTAAGGAAACCTACCTATCCCTCGGGATTAGGTAATAGTCAGTTCCTGTATACACGGCAACAAGGTTCACCACCTGTCACGTTGGGTTCCGACTATCTGGTGAAACGTGGGCTTTGAGTTGGTTAATACCTCCACAATGAGGTGGTTCTGACTAACCCCGAATGGGGATAAAAGTCGTGACGTTACATTAAAGTTTTTACATTTCATTTGGACATACTGTTGTGGAAGAAGAGACCCAGAAATGGGACAGCCCCATGGGCTAGTTAGACATTTGTACAGATGTGACCCATGCGTGTGTCAATTCCAAGTTAGCTCTCAAAGTTGAGTATGAATTATGATTAATCAATACTGGCCTAAAAGCCTGTTTCAGAATAGTCGGATAACAATTATTCACCAAATCAATTTGACGTTTTGACAGATACTAACCCCCTTATTCATAGAAAGTTATGATCGAATTGCAGTGGAATTACAGAACACATTTGTTCCTAAAAATGCTTTTCAAACACATTGTAAACGGGCTAAAATCTCTATGAATAAGGGGGTTATTCTATAGGAGAACTGTCAAAATGGCTGCGGTCTGCGACTGCGAGCTTGTTTCCAGCAAGATGATCAATCAGCGCGGTCGGTTTGTATATCGACCTATTATTATAGTAAGGCTGGAGTTCACCAACATTTTACCCAACTGATTAAGCAGTAACCGGCTCTTTAAGAACTATTTGGTTCACCAAAAATAATCAGGCGTTTAACGCCTGATCGGGTGTGTAACTTTAACCGGGAATGGTAGGGTGGGTTAAACAGGTCATTTTGATGTCAACTGTCATTGTATTCCTGTGTGTCTTTTTGCAAAAAGAAATGGAGGCTGCAATAAATTTTATTTTTGAAGACGACGATGTATTAGAAGAACTAGAGGATATTGAGAGAATACTACGCCCTGTGTCCCGAACATATCAACACAGGAGAAATTATTATGAAGAATATGATGAAAATAATTTCGTGACAAGATTTCGGTTATCCAAGACTATCTGTTTATATATACTAGGATTTATTGAAAATAGACTGGAGTATCAGCATAACAGGTAACTACCTAGTACCTACTAACTACCAGAGTAGTCGACATAGCTCAAAGGAAGTGGCAGTGGGCTGGTTACGACTTCCGAAAAACCGACAACCGTTGGAGTAAACGAGTTCTTGAGTGGAGACAACGAGTAGGCAGACGTAGTGAAGGGCGCCCTGCGGCCAGGTGGAGTGACGACTGAGCTCAGTAGCATGCATCGGGGGAGATTTATGTCCAGTAGTAGACACCAATAGGCTGATGATAATTATGAAATACACTACTAGGTATATATTCATTAAAAAACGTTGTTACAGGAATAATTCACTTTCTCCAATCAACCAGTTGCTCCTCACGCTAAGGTACTACGCCACGGGTAGTTTTCAGGTCACTATCGGTGACTTTGCTGGTGTCAGTAGGCCTACAGCAAACAGAGTGATACATCGAGTTTCTTCGAGTATATATATATATATATATATATAGATATAAATGATGATAGATGATGATATTGTGACAAGCGCTAGATTTCATTGCATTTAGCGTAATAATTTCTCCTATATCATATGTTCGGGACACAGGGCGTATATTGTTTCAATATCCTCTAGATCTTCTAATACATCGTCTTGTTCACAAATATGCCTACAATAGTTGTACTATTAATACTTAAAATAAAACATTTGAGAAATAAATATTTATTTTATTTAATCTAAACAAAGCTTTGAGGTAGGGTACATAACATATACCACGGCCTACGAGAAGCGATACGAAATGGCCAATAATGTTTGATTTAAAACGAAAAATAATTGAAAAAATTAAAAACACGACTGCCCTGCCAAAAACGAACTAAAAGTATAAAACAAGCGCAGTGTCATTGCAGTCGGGGGACCTCTTAAATTAAAAAGTGTTCCACAGAACGGTCCCCCGACTGCAATGACACTGCGCTTGTTTTATACTTTTAGTTCGTTTTTGGCAGGGCAGACGTGTTTTTATTTTGTTTAATTATTTATTTTTATTTTATGCATTTCAGTGACAGCAGCCAAAAATGAAATGTTTGTTTTGCAAGTACACCCTACCTATGTTAAATTGTGCATATAAATTCTACAGTTTTGGAATGTGCTCATCAAGGCCTTCAATTTGATACCCATATTGTAATAATGGAACAAACATATTTTTTTTCATCTTTCAAAATTGAGCCATAATGCCGCCATATTTATTTTTTTTTCAAAAATATTATACCCAGTGTTACCCGGGATGATGTAAGGATTCTAACGATACCCCATACATCCAATTCGGTTCAGGCATTTATGAGTTATGGTGGAATAAAGAATCTCACATACATACAGACATACATGAACCCTAAACACATATACACTCCTTTTTTTGGGCAGTCGTGTAAAAATAAAAACGAACTCCAATTTAACAAAATAAACTTGTATTAATTTCCGTATCGATTCCCGTTAGACGTGTTTTATTAGGGTTCCGCACCTAAAGGGTGCCAACGGAATCCTATTACATCATCATCATCTCAGCCCAAAGACGTCCAGTGCTACACATAGGCCTCCCCCAAGGTTCGACACAATGATATTGGAAGGGGCCACAGGAGATAAGATTTTAGTTTTTCCAATAAATGACTTTGAGCTTTCTCATAAGGCCCATTGTGAGCGGCCATGTCTCTGTGCCATAGGTCATCACTGGCAACATACACTGGTCGACGTCTGGTCTATTGTTCTACGGTGGTATGGAACCCTTTATGTAAGAGTCCGACACACACTTGGCCGATTTTAAGGTTTTATTTTTCTCTCTTTCAAAATCTTCTAATAATAATTGCTGTTTTGATTTTTTCTTGTTTTAATTTTTCGTCAAAAATTAATAGTTTTATTTTTGCTTCTTCTTGGGCATTCGTAGTTAGAGTCCTTACTAATGTAATTTTTTCTTTTAAAAACTGATCTGCTATATTTTCCCTATTCGGCCGTCGTCTCAGCATCCAGTCTTTACTGTTCTTGTCCGTTTTATTTTGGTTTCTTAAAATACTTGAAACTGGTGTTTTAAGCGTTGTCGGATTCCATGTAGTCCAATCTGTGTTAGCCTGAAATATTTTAATGAATTTGATAAATAAATAAAAACGCGCGCGCGCAACGCTTGTAATATAAATCGTCGTAATGTGCATTGCTGGGGAATATTTTATTGGTACCTTTGCCTATTTTTACTAACATGAAATAAATAGGTACTATGTATGGCATCCTAATAATAATAAATATATTATTTATTTATACATTACCTGCAACCCATTTGAAACTTGTGTGCTCTCTGGTGTGTCTTGAATGTTATTCTCGTCATTTTGTGACACGGAAAATAGCGACATACCATTTTCCTTATCCTGTAAATTACAACACAGATATTTTGTCAAAGTTGTAAGGGAAGAAAAGTAAAACACCTATCCTATATTGGACAACCAAGACACAATATAAAACCACTTACATTGGTATCAAATGAATCACCGTCATCTTTGTTTAATATCCCTTCATAGGCTGGTCCTAGTATAAGTTCCACAGCGGAGTCTGTTATCTTATATTTTGGTGGTGGTGGTGGTGGATCATTTCCACCGCCTGTGTATAACAAATGTTCACGAAAATTAGGTAGGCAGGAATTGTCCATGGGAATTGTATAATATAAATCCTTGGTAGATATAGCAACAAACAGCAGGTATAGTGTAGGTAGGTATATGGACATCCAGGCGTGGATACAGATTTCGTTTTGGAGGAAAAGAGAGCGTCTGTGAACATCATAAGCTAAGACGTGAAAGCTTACCAGTCTTAAAAACATCTTTTTTTCGAAGCGCTGATTCTTTTTTGGATTTTCGTTTTATATTGTCCCAACAGGATCTTAAGTTGCTTGCTGAGCGATGGCTATGTACACACACATTGTTAAACTCTTCTGCAAGCTGCACCCAACCTTTATTTTTCTGTGAATTTGTGGAAGCATCAGTTCGCTTATTTTCGACGATATCTTGGTATTTTAATACCAGTTCTGCCAACACATTCTTTTCATGAGTTGTGTAATTCGCCGTTCGCCTTTTAGCTTCCATCACAGACTACTTTGTATATTATGCTTTGATATGCTTCCATTCTTACCAAAAACCGGACAAGTGCCAGTAGGACTCGCGCCCTGAGGGTTCCGTACAATTTGGGACCCCCATACAAACTTCCACCCCTTATTTTAGCCCTTAGAGCGTTTTCAGATTATCCGATACGATATCGGTATCGGACGACGATAGCCGGCAGCCGATAGCCGGTACCATGTGCTGTTTTCACACATTTCCGATAAAATCGTTCCGATTCGGCCATTTGCCGCGCATCGGGCTCTGCGCACACAGAGACAATTTAGATTCACGTATAGCACACTACAAACAATATCGTCCGATAGCTCACGGGCATCCGATGGTGCCGGCAACACATCGGTGTCGGCTCCGATATCCGATATGGGGCCGGACAATGTTAAAGACAGATACATATTTCATACATTTAACTTCCTCCGATATCGTGTCGTGGTCCGATACCGATATCGTATCGGATAATCTGAAAACGCTCTTAGGGGTGGAATTTTCGAAATCGTTGAAATTACTATTTCTCATTTGTAATTAATAGCTTAAATACAAATTTTCATGTTCTTAACTTCAGAAATGAGGGACTTTTATACAAACTTCCACCACTTATTTTACCCCCTTAGGGGTGGAATTTTCCAAAATCCTTCCTATGCTCTTCTTCTAAGCTGTAAAAGGTGCCTACTGTTTAAATTTCATGCTAGTAACACCAGCGGTTTGGGCTGTGCACGTCTTGACAGACGGACAACAAAGTGATCCTATAAGGTTTCCGTTTTTTCCTTTTAAGGTAAGGAACTCTAAAAATACTATAAAGAATACAGATAATTCTTCTTATTGTAGACGTCAGGTGTTACGTAGACACAGCACGCGAATGTTTTTTTTGCTTATGGTTCTGCTTTTTGTATCCAGACAGTATCAAATTAAAACTGTACGGTACCAAATTCCAAAGACCTACAATTTCATACAAAACTGTCCTAACCGTGTTTTAACAATTTAGTTGGGTTATATGAAATACGACCAGTTTTAGTGGTTAGTGTTATTGATAGAGATTAGATGTGACAAATTGATATAATCATTTGTCGTATTATACCATTCTCGTCATTCGTTTCCTATCATTCGGTTAGGTAACAACATCAATGTAAGGAACAACTTCCCCGGTTATATCACGTGGTTAAGATTTAATCGGCCGATACGGAATCAGGACATTACCGGGACTTTGGTGAACTTCAGCCTAAGTAGTTTAGTGTAACCAGTGAGCGGTGATATGTCATTGTCATGTCGTGTCGTGTCGTGTCGCGTCGCGTCGCGTCGTGTCGTGTACCTCGATCTGCCCGGGCTGCAGCGCGGCGACGCCGAGCGGCGTGGAGGTGAGCAGCGTGAGCCGCGCGGCCTCGTCCTCTATGTAGGCGGCCGCCGACAGCGGGTAGAAGTTGGCCTGCAGCGGCAGCTTCTCGAAGTACCGCCGCTTCGTCATCTAGCCACCGCGAGATATATTAATGTGTTAAGTCCGCTACAGATTCGAATCCCCTATTTTACCCCCTTCATCATCATCATCATTACAGCCAAAAGTTATCTAATGTTGGCCATATGCCTCCCCCTAGATTTTCCACAAACGATGGGTGGAATTTTCAAAAACGATGAAATTGTAATTTATTTTTTGTAATGAGTAGCCTAAATACAAATTTTCATATCTTTGGCTTCAGAAATATGGGACCCCTATACAAAAATTCACCCCTTATTTAAACCCGAACTTAAATAAGGGGTGAGTTTGTATGTGAATTTTCCAAAATACTTCCTATGCTCTCCTTCTACGCTATAAAAGGTACCTTCTGTTACAATTTCATGTTCCCAACAGCAACGGTTTGGGCTGGGCACGTCTTGACAGACGGATGGACAGACAGACGCACAACAAAATGATCCTATAAGGGTTCCGTTTTATCCTTTTGAGGTGCTTACGTACGTACTTTACACAAACATACTTTCGCGTGATCAGTAAGGAGTGTCAAAACAGCAGTACCTGCATTCCGTTCAAGTCTGTATAGAAGACGTCCCCGTTCTGTATGCCGGTGGAGAGGCGCATGGCGAGCTCGAGGTCGTCGACCTGCGGGTTGATCTGCAGCAGGTTGGTCACCTCCACCTCGCTGTGCGGCACGCTCGGGTTGTTGTACACGGTCGCCTGACAACAAACAATAAAGCCGTGTATTCACTAGGGAACATAGTCAATCATCATAGTCATAGCCCCGGTGGGGCATGCACCAATGAATGAGTTTTCATCTATGTGCATAATTTACAGTTCGCTGATGGTGATGGAAAACATCGTGAGGAAACCTACCTTCCTTCGAGGAATCTCTCGGGATTAGGTAATAGTCAGTTCCTGTATACACGGCGACAAGGTTCACCGCCTGTCGCGTTGGGTTCTGACTATCTGGTGAAACGTGGGCTTTGAGTTGGTTAATACCTGCACAATGTGGTGGTGTATGGCCACTCAAGCCTCTGACTACCCCCGAATGGGGATAAAAGTCGTGACGTTACAACAATAACATAGTCAAGAGACATGTCGCGAGCAGTCGCGGGACATTTACGTGCGACTGTCCGGAGACAATGTCGAGGGTAGTCGCGGAACACAGTGACAACAAGACAACTCTAGTGCGTCGACAAGCGACATGTCCCGCGACACGTAGATGACGCCTACGATGTCGGGCGATGTACCCACGCGAACGCCCGACACGTAGAATTCGTGTCCGGCGACAAGGTCGTGGGAGAGATGTCCCCTAATGAATACGCGGCTTAAAGGTTATACTGCACTGCAGCGGAGCGATGCGACAAATTTACGAAATGCGATGTTCCAAATTTTTGCTAAAGCTACATAATACTAGTTTTAAGTTTCATCGAATAAATCTCGTGCGTCGTAGGTACCCCGCGCCATCGATCATAGAAATACTGAAGATGAGTAACTTCATACTTCAACTATTATTCAAATCGTGTATGGTAGTGTGTGTATCGAATTGTGCATGACGTTCGCCATCAAGAGGCGACCTTGTGCCATCCTACTCCCGCGCGCAGTTACCCCGTCTCGCTTGCCTGTACAAACCACACTACAGCTGCAGGTTACGCACACAGGCGAGAGGTTTTGACAGCTTGTATGACAATATAATTTAACGTACATTTGGTGGTGACACGATTGGGACTAACTTGCTGAATCTAGCCCTTTAAAATATCGTTGCCCCACGCCCTATCTATCCTGACGATACAAACATGGCCCTACTCCCTCACCGTTAGGAAGACGTCTGCGGCGGCGGGCGCGGAGAGCGCGGCGTACAGCGTGGCCTTGAACAGGCCCTCGACAGTGGCCAGCTCGGGGTACGGCTCCAGCTTCAACTCCTGCGCCGGCCCGCTCGGGATGAACAGGTACGCGCCGCTGTTGTTGTCCTTGCCTTTCTCCGTGTCGTACCTGTATAGTAATCAGGGTTGTTACGAAAAAAATCACCCTGTTTAAACACCGTTTTTAAAACATGTTTTAATCATTTAAACATGTTTTAAACATGGTGATTTATTCCTTCTGATTTAAACAATGTTTTAAACAATTATTTAAACACGCTTTAAACAGTTTCCATTTTAAATTCCCTTTTTTTTGCAACTCTGATAGTAATGGAAAACGTATGTACTCCCACCAGAGGCAAATTTCGGAAACGGCCTTTTTGTAATTTGCCTTGGTCTGGGTGGTTTCGCCCCCAATCGATTGTAAGGTATCCATAGCACAAGCGTTGCTTAGTTTGGGACCATCCAGTTGGTGTCTGTCTGGCGAGCGGCCAACGTTCAAACCACTGCGCCAAACGATCGTCATTTATCTACATTGCTTTCATTTTCTGGATAATAATGGGCTCATTTAACTTGGCTAAATTTAGTCCATCCTAGCTTTTGAATAGCTTGCTGAATGCGATTATACTTGACTAAATTCAGTAACGACTAAATTAAGAAATAAGCCCTTAATATAGAAGCGTCCGTCTGATTGTACGATGATCTTCTTCCAACTCCTCCTATCCTTTCTTCTGTTTTAATTCTTGCGGGTTCCAAGACAACTTAGCTTTTCCCCGGGACTCGCCGAGGGTCAAACCTTGAAGTCATCGTTGAACACCATTGTCGATCCTGGCTTACAGGAGTAACAGGACCCTTATCTCTGCTATTATATTTATAATAGTGGCTACTCCTAGCAAACCTGAGGGTTACAAAAAGAGGCACACTATACCTGGCAACCCCTTACGAGGCGTCAGGGACCACGTACGGTAGGAGGAACAGGAGGTACAGGAGCCAAGCTGTAGTCAATTGACTGCAGCTCATAAACGGGCTGGTTCACCCGGGACCACCCTCTTACAGAAGATCGACGTAAAGCAGCTATTACAGCTGCGTTTCGTACGATAAGTGCGTGAGCCGATAACCCACTCCCCCCTCCCCCTCCCTCCATCCCACTCCCCTTCAGGTCGGCAATGTGCGAGCAATGCCTTTGGTATCTATAGGCTTCGGAAACTGCTTAACATCAGGCGGGCCATACGCTTTTTTGCCACCGCAGTTATATAAAAATATATAAAAAAAAACAGGTGGGAGTGTGTGGCGGGCCTAGTCCCATAAAAAAAGTACTGACTGTACGAAGTCCATGTGCACGGGTACAGTAGCGCCGTCGGGCGCCACCAGCGCCTTGACGAGGCCGCGGCTGGAGGCCACGAGCCGCGAGCTGTTGCCCGCGCGCACGCTCACGTCGCCCTCCAGCCGCGCGCTCGGCTTCTCCACCGGGAACATCTTCGGCAGGTCCACGGACAAGTAGTCCGCGTTGTATATGCACACGCGCGCATATGCCGTGTACCTGAACAAGGTCGAATGATTCAGGATTAGTGGACGGAGTGTACGAAGGAGGCTAAAAGAACCTTGTGACACATTTCCTGCAGTAAATTATTTAAAAAAAGTCGTTACTTTTAACCCCATTCGGGTAGTCAGAGGCTTGAGTGGCCATCACCACCACATTGTGGACCTATTAAGCCAACCCAAAGCACACGTTTCACCAGATAGTCAGAACCCAACGTGACAGGTAATGAACCTTGTCGCCGTGTATTCAGGAACTGACAAAAATTAAAAATAATAATAATAAATAATTAAATTATCAAATGTACCACAATCTAACGTCAACCGAAGTTTACGAATCGTTTTGGAGAAGCAGTTTTATATTTTTTTGTTAGAAAACATTAGACTGCTTGCGTGGGTCTCCCACAACGTGGACCGACGACCTGGTGAAGGTCGCCGGAATCCGCTGGATGCGGGCAGCGCAAGGCCGGTCATTGTGCCGAAACTTTGGGAGGCTTATGTCCAACACTAGTAGCACAGGCGGACCGCGGCAAGACATAACGCGATTTTATCTCATTCTCTCCTATGCATTAAGGTAGAGATAGAGCATTTCGGTGCGACATAAGTCTTGTCTTGCGCGGTTATGCTAGCCCCACTGCATTGGACGTCTTTCCGCTGAGATGATGACATTCAAACCATCGCCTACGAGTTAGAGACATGCCCCACTAGCGCACTGCGTTGCATCATCGCAACGGACAACGCATTGTATGCCACACCTGTGTTGCGACGACGCACGAGGTCGCAACGTAACAGGGCGACGCCACGCCGTCATATACGTCATTTCGTATACGCACGTCTCCCTCTAGCAGCGGACCGCTGTGCGTCATCGCACCGATACCGCAGCGCATCACCCTCCCCCGCTTCGTCTCACCGTTGAACGTCGCATGCGACGACGCAACGCATAAATGTGCCATGCCACTATAAAATATATGTATAACGACGCAGCAAAGACGCAGCGACGACGCAACGCACCGCAACGCGGTAATGGGACATCAGTCTAACGGAAAAGTATATTAGATAAAGTACAAAAATGTAATAATAATTGTCATGTACTAACTTGTTAATACTCATGTTGTCTCTCAAGGAGACGGTGTATGCGGTGAGCGCGAGCGGCTCCACGGTCACCGGGAACGAGAGCTGGTACTTGTTGGCGGCGATCGCGAGCCGCTTCTCGCCCACCACCACGGGCGATATCTGAGCCATCATGGGGTTGCCTTCGGGGTCGAACACCTGCAACAAATCATCAGTGGAAAAAGCTTTTAACATCATCGTAACTAGTATCTGTTATTCTTTTTTTTGTATAGTTAGTGGCCAACCTAATGCCATGCTTAAGCCGCTCGAAGGCCATAACATAGCATAACAACTGCTGCCTAGACGACAACTAAACTAACAACAATAAGTATCTGTTTAGATCAAAGAATTTATCAGAGATATCTTTCATCCATCAAATAAATGTCAAGCTTTGACATGTTTTCCATAGAATATCTGTGAAAATATCATATTTATTTGGTGGATAAAAGTTATCCGACGATTTTGAAACATGCCCTTAGTAATAAAATAATTATTATCATCCATCGCATGTCTAAATAAATAAATATCCTGGGACAATCTTTTACACACGGCCTGCACCTGATCCCAAACTAAGCAGAGCTTGTACTATGGAAACCAGATAACTGATTTTACTGCATATACTACTTTTTGTTTGTAAATACATACTTAATATACATAATTACACCCAGACTCGGTTCATGCACACAAATGCATGTCCCGGGTAGGAATCTAACCTACGACCTTCAGCGTGATAGGCGGAATCTAAACCAACCTCGCCAACGGGCCCGTCTATGACTTTGATCGCGGTCACTAGCTATAAAACGACAAAATACAATAGGCACCTCGACATGTGGCGAGGACACGAGCACAGTGAGTATCTCGTGCCTCCTGAACCCGAGCGCGTTGTACAGCAGCACGCGGCGCGACGGCGACACCACGTCCAGCGCGATGGTGATCTTGGAAGGAACCTCGTCGTGCACCCGCCACACGTCGTCCACGTCGAAGTATATATCCTCTTGGGTCTGGTCCAGGATCGGCGGCTGTTTTAGGAGGTAGTACGCCGCTTGTTGGATGGCGGATTGACTGTATTTGATTGCGGTTAACATTCTGGAAAAAGGTATACTTAGTATGAATTTTCGGAATTCCTGGCTTTGTAGTTTGTAGTCTTCATATAAGTGATAGCGGGGTAAAGACAGTATTACTTCTTTGTATTTGCCACTTCAATCTCGACATTTTCTCGGATTTATCATAGGTTTTAATATATGATGTTAGATATGATAGGGAAATTTATTGAATTGAATCATTTTCCTCATGGGACAAACAAGAGTAAAAAAAATTCTAACGACACTTTTACTTGCAGTTGTCATTTTGTACCGAAATAACATCAGAATATCATTTCCAAGCTCTCAGACATCGGAGCGAACTATGAACACCAGCCTTATTAAACCGACTTCAAAAAGGAGGTTTCTCAATACGATCGTATATTTGTTTAGCCAAGTTTTGTTTATAGTTTATCGACAGAATGAGGCAGTTTCTTCCTATTAAACAAAATCCTATTAAGTTTCTATTAAAAATATATCCAGGAGCATGTAAATTGGTTACTTCTTGGCGTAGTCGACGTGCACGTCGTCCCTGGCGGTGCCGGCGACGCCGTCGTGGTGCTGGAAGAGCGCGAGCGCGCGCCGCGCCTGCTCCACGCGGTCGCGCAGCTGCAGCGCCAGCAGCGGCGACACCGTGCGCGACGACCGCGCCTGCGACGTGATTATCTCCGCCGCCCTGAACACATGGAACGCCGAGTTGACACAGGCAAACGGCGCGGGGGTACTAATATGTTTCATCGCGCGCTGCCGCCGAGAGCGGCAGCTCGTGTCGTGATGCAACATTTTAGTACCCCCGCGCTAAGTTGTCGCTAGCGACAAGGTTGTGGCCGGGCCGAAACTCCACTTTAGGAGAGCGCATTTTCATGATTACTTGGACCGAGGCAACACTAATTAAACCCCCACTTTCGTTAATAGGTGCGTCTAAGCGCCTAGAGGGGTCTAGACGCACCTAGGCATTCGACAAGCGCGCTGTTTATCTTGCCGGATAATCTCAGTGAGGTCGCGTTGTGATCCGGTGTTAATTTTGCCCTGTGACCTCTAATAGACAGCAGCCCAAGCCACAGTAGCCCAAGCCGAGGCCGTTGCCCTACGTGGCGCCTTTGAACCAGCTGTCCCCCTGCCCCTCTGGCTGGAGCGCACTATACGTTCGCCCTCTGCCCACAATGTAATAAAAAACTAATTAAAGCGCAATTGGACAATGGCGTCCAATCACAGTGGACTTGAAGCGGTAAGCCGAGCTGCTCTCAGCGCAATATTTTTTTTCAAACCGCTCTATGAATGCAGTCATTGCGATGACGTTCGAAAATAACATTTATTAGAAAAAAAATCCCAATTTTGGAGTTGACACGAAAGTGTTCTGATCCGGTTGTAGATTTAAAACAAATAATAATTTGTAGGCCAAAAATTTTAGAAAGAAGTCGACTCTCACCTAACATAAGCGAGCAGCACTCTGTCCATGTTCTTGTAGAAGGGCCTCGAGGTGAAGTACCCGCTCCAGTAGTGCTGGTTCCGGTCCGCGTACGTGAAGAAGTCGCCCGACAGCACGGGGAAGTCGGCCATCTTCACTTCAGCGTGCACCGCTTTGAAGTAGTCTTGAAGCGTCCCGAATTGAACCTAAGGTTATAGAAATACAACATCAAGAATGTATTCGCCGAAGGGCTAGACAGAGTACCCAGAGTACAGAGTATTTTAGACAGAGTAACACAATACGTTACTCTGTCTAAAATACTCTGTACCCACATTTCGCAATTGGTATTGTTTTAATATCCTATAAGATGGTTTTATCTTATAAAAACTATCACGAAACGTCCTATAGTAGAAAGTTTCCAAAGGACTGCAGAGAAGGATGCGTGAAGTAAAATCGTTATAACAGCGGCCATCGAAACTGGTAACCCATAACCACGACCACTCTGTCAAGAGTGCCGCCTGAGAAGAGATAATTGTTGTTCATAGTGATTGATTTTTTTTTTATTGCCAAGGATGGCACACTGGCGGACGGTCGACCTGATGGTAAGTGGAAGCCGCCGCCCAGGACATCAGGAATCTTAAGGGGAGCAGACGCGGCGCCAACCTTTTAGGGACCTCTGAACATGCCCTTCGAAGAACCCCATGTTGTAGTGCAAAGAAAAGACTTCGGAAGAAGATTACCATTGTTTCAAAATTGGCGGTTAAAACTATTTAAAAAACCGGCCAAGTGCGAGTCGGACTCGCGCACGAAGGGTTCCGTACCATTCTATAAAAACGGCAATCATGTCTGTTGTATGGGAACCCCACTTAAATATTTTTTTATTCTGTTTTAGTATTTGTTGTTACAGCGGCAACAGAAATACAAATTTTATTCTGACTTTTCGGATAGTTTTGATAAAATCTATTGCTCAATTCGAAATTGTATCCATAAAGGGCTAGGTAACTAAAGAGTGCACAGTATGTGCCAGCATTCAAGTCAATATTGATAAACACATTATCTATTTGAGTATAACCCGTTGTGGTAACAACACGAGGAAGTTTTGAATTTAAACCAATATGGTCAAAATATTTTTTTAAAGGTGCATTCTCATTAGATTCCAGTAAGTCTACATTAAAATCCCCGCACACTATAGTCGGAGGCAACGGGAGTATTCTGCCATCAAATATGACACTATGAAAGCAATACAACAATTTCCAATCGATCGAAACCTAGAGATAACGCAAAACTTGTCAATAGCAGGCGAATTTTGGTCGTGACTATATTGCGATCTGAAAAACGAAACCATAGGGCGATCTAGGAGCTCATCTAGCGTCATCTAGTGGTGCGTAGCGGTACTATTATTTTATATATTATGAGATTCTTATTTTATATTATCTTTGTTATAGCAACAATTATTTACTCTTTGCTACCTCACTCCCATAAAAAAAAACTGCTCAACATCAGGCGGGCTGTACGCTTTTTTGCCACCTCAGTCCCATAATTGTTAGTACACACCTGCAATAATATGTACATAAAGTACACAAATAAATAAATACACATTCTGTGAAAAACTATTACAACGCCATCTATAGTTCTAATACTCTGTGCTTGAAACTCCGAATGCATTTGAAACTTGATTTACAAATATGTTTACGTACGTAAACAATGTATTTGCACAAATCAGTTTAGTGTTAACATTATTTTAATTTAAGCTGTGGGCGACAAAAAAAATGCGAATTACTCAAACAAAAAAAACTCGTAGTAAGATTCGAACCTAATACCCACATACACGTGGACTAACGCCTTAACCATACGGCTAAGATGATCTCTAGTATTGCACTCGAATTATTATACTACTTATGACACTGTAATGCCAATGATATCATAACAATGTTAGATGGCGCTACTTTGACTGGTACTATTAATTTAAAACTTATTTATGGGTCAAAAATGTAGTTTTACATTTCTTTTTTTTGTCAACAATTTATCTAAAATATGTCATAATGATCACTCATGGTTAAAATGTTAGTTTTCTCTTTATATATTGTTTAATTTATGAGTTATCAATAAAAACGCCAAAAATATCGAGTTTATTGTATGGGGACCCCCTTTATTTTTAAGTTTTATTTTATTTTTAGTATTTGTTGTTGTAGCGGCAACAGAAATACACATTCTGTGAAAATTTCATGTCTCTAGCTATTACCGTTTGTTAGATACAGCCCGCTGACAGACAGACGGACAGACAGACAGACAGACAGACAGACAGACAGACAGACAGACAGACGGACAGCGTAGGCTTAGTAATAGGGTCCCGTTGGCACCCTTTGGGTACGGAACCCTAAAAACGTGATCAAACTTAAATTAAATGTGTATACCATTGAAGTCTATGCCCGATACTCATCCAACCAAACCCCCAAATATTACTCCGGACTGTTCAAAAATGTATATTTGTACTGGCACTTTTTTATTTTTTATAGGACTGCGGTTGCAAAATAGCGTACAGCCCGCCTGGTGTTAAGCAGTTACCGTAGCCTATAGATGCTTGCAATGCCAAAAAGATTGCTGGCACGTTGCAGCCCTGAAGAGGAGTGGGACAGAGGGAGAGGAAGGGGGGGTGTTGGGCTTCCGTCTCATTCAATCATCGTACGAAACGAAGTTGTAATAGTTACTTTACGATTTTCTGTGAGAGGGTAGTATATTTGTACCGGCTCAGCTCACCTCAGCATTCCACTCGTCTTTGTTGTTAATATAGTCTATGATCATCTCGTAGTTCTGGTACTGGTTGTCCCACTCGTTGGCGCGGTCGTACCGGAAGTCGTCGCCGAGCGGGAACAGCACCACGTTGCTGCGGTACAGCTGCGCCTTCTTGCGCCACTGCTCTAGGATTGTTGACGCCCTACGATAGCATTAATATTAAAAACCCCAAATGCATTTATGTACAGTTCTTGCAATTCACGAGTGCGGACGGCCCTTGGATGTGGTAAAGCGTATCTGCACTCGTGAATTTCAAGAACTGTATCTTAGAAACGACTGAATCTACTTTCATCAAACAAGAACTATCCCAAAGATAGTAGTAGGTTTCAAACTAAAAACACCGACTTTATGGCCTTATTCCATCGACAAAAAAATACCACAACACAATATCATAGACACAAAAGCGTCCAAACACCTCTTGAACTTGCTTTGATGGTTAAAAATGCAAATTTTGATGGCATAAGCATAACTTTCTTGAATTTGCAAGATTATGCATCGACCTTGGACAGTAATTTGGACCATGCAAGCTCTTACCAAAGGGCGACAGCCGCATCTCTCAAACCAAATAATTAATTTCAATACTATACATAGTGGTCTAAAGCTAATATACATTTAAGCTTATATTAATAGAACATCAAAAGGTGCTTCTACTTGAGCCGAGCGGCGCGCTCAACCTATTAGTTTTAACGTCATATATGACTGCTTGGGCGCGGCTGTAGCTTGTGAACATAGCCAATAAAATGATTATTATTCACAGTTTTCATGCACCATAGATATATTATCGTGCTTACCTCTCGTGAACATTCTTCTGAATGATTTTCCTAGGCGCTATACCCCACGGACAAGTAACACCATTGCCCGGCAGCCGTTTGAAGTCGAATTGACAGCAGATCTAAAAGAACATGTTTATTTCTTACTGCTTTCTAGAAACTAATATATTGTTTGAAATATACAGGGGGGCTAATGGCGACACTATGCAACAATGCCAATGCAATATTTTTTTCTGATTTTCTAGCAGAATCCTTAGCAATTCCGCAAAATTTCTGTAAAATTGTCATTTTACGCCTATCGTGACAATTTAGCGGATTCTGCTGAAGGGTCGGAGAAATGAATTGCTTTTGCCGAATTGCTTCAATGTTGCATAGTGTTGCTATTATCCCCGCAGGCACAGATTAGAAAAAGGGACAGATACATCACTTCTATACAAAAGCTAAAATTCCCACGCTATTACGTTATTATTATTATTACGCTACGCCTACCAAAGACGCTGCAAGAAGAAACGCACTCTACCTACGCGCGCCGAGAATCGAAATTCCCGTGTACTCCGAGTGATTACGTCATCGAGCTAAAACGTTAGGGTTGTACAAAGAACAAATTAAACAAAATGGCTGAGGTAAAACTTACATATTATTATTGTTTATAAAGTTATATATTTATCTATATAATATAGTTAATTATATATATTTATCTTTTAATAATATAAAATATTGATTTCAAGGTTTTTGAAAATTCAACCCCAACACTTTATAGTACACCAGTGGAAAACAAATACCTAGTACATAAATAAAACAAGAAACAAACAATTAGGTATCTAAATATTTAAAATATTTAGGTAGGTAGGTAGATAGATTTCAAATAACGTTATTTACCTTTCTTCATCTTTAGGCAATTTAAATAATGACAAACTTTTGTTTTTCTTTTGACTATTACACCCAACAACTTCACAAAAATTAACCATCGTATCGATATAATCGATAATACGTAAGTATCGCAGCGTTTTGCGCGGGAAACGCGGAGTGCGTGCGCTCGGTCTCGCGTGTAGCGGCCCACTGTCTGACCGATGTCCGGAGATCTACCTAGCAGTAGGCACTTATAACGCTTTTTTGCGCGAGTGACGGTGGCCTGCCGCAGGTCTTACTTTAGGGTCAGGGCCGCACGAATGTGGCACGTCGTAGGAGTAGAATGGGAACATGTGTGTGAACATGTCCGTTTTGCCGACACCATCTGTAAGTATGAAGACATATACCATGCGCCGGTAACTGTAAAAACTTTGGAAGTATTTTGGAATATTCCACCCTAGGGGGAGTAAAATAAAGGATGGAGATTTGTATGTAAATTCCATTTCAAGATCCACGCTACTGGCTCATTTTATGGGGCAAATACACTCTCGCGAGTACGCCTCGTGGAGGCCCTCGCGTGAGCCGCGCCAACGGAGGCTACACGAGTGCTGCCTATCCACACTCTCGTTTTATTCAGTGACAGAGTTGGGCACTAATTATTGATTAAATTTTCAATCAATTAAACTTTTAATCGTAATTGTTGCATTCTGCAATTAATTTATTTAGATTAAAGTACATTAATTGTGAGGTTCAATTAAAATCAATTGCAATTATTTTTTTTAACTGTGAAAAAATCTATTACAACTAACAATTATTAGCCTCGTACAATAGGTACATGTACACAGATATCTATTTAGGTGGATGCATGTATAGATAAATAGGCATATAGAATTAAATACTACTTCGGTGAATGCGTGTTTAGGTAGGTAGGTATATAGAGCCAGAATCCCAAATCCCCCCCTACTCTTCCTCTACCCCCTCAACCCCATTCCTATTCCCCCCCTCCACGTAAATAAAAATTGTTAATTGGGAGAATTACAATTAATTAATTGTTAATTGTAAAAAATACAATTAATTAATTTTTAATTGTAAAAATACTATTAATAAAATTTTAATTGTAAAAAATACAATTAATTAATTGTTAATTGTAAAAAATACAATTAATTAATTGTTAATTGTAAAAAATACAATTAATTAATTATTAATTGTAAAAAATGCAATTAATTAATTGTTAATTGTAAAAATACAATTAATCAATTGTTAATTGGGAATTCTGGAAGTCATAATTACAATTAATTAATTGGAAATTGGAAATTCTGGAAGTCACAATTACAATTAACTAATTGTGACTTCCAAAAATTAACAATTATTAATTGTAAATTTTTAATTGTTCTGAAATTTAATTTTCCCAACACTTGGTTCGCCCGCCTCCCGCCACGCGTCCTTTGACTCCGGTCAAAAAAACCGACACGGAGCGGAGCACGCCGGAGGCGAGGCGAGACATACAAGAGGAGGCGAGCGCGCAATCTACACTCTCGTGCTCGCGTCGCCTCCTCATGCCTCCTAGAGAGTCTGTAGCCGCGGTTATGAGTAAGGCACCTATTAGCAACTATTTCTTCCAGCAAAATAGTTTGTTTAACACTTATAAGGTTTTCGCTGAGGTAGAGAATTTTAAATGCGATAAGGATGCTTAAAAAATAAGGAACTTCCGCAATGATAGGAAGATAGAACATCACTATGCTTCCACCGACTCCAATCACGCATCCTTTCGCCATAACCCGTGTCGCACCGAATATCACACGTATCTGTTGTTTGATACAACAGATTATCTGGACATAGATAATGGTGTTATGGTCGCTCGTCAACTTACCCCATAACTGCCTCCATTTGAACTCCAACTGTCTGTTTGAAGCGAGTTCCTTCTTCACTCTGTAATGCACCCGCTGTATCACAGAGTTCTCGAACCCTGCGAGCTTCAGAATATAGGGCTGCGAACTCGAGTAGCCAAACGGATCTATAGACCATGCGTTCTTCGGTATGTACCCTAGATTGTCGATCAGCCATTGGTGGCCAGTCGTCAGTTGTTGTGCGATGGACAGCCAATGGGCGTTGGCTTCGTCGTTCATCACCCAACCGCCGGTCACTATTTCTAGTTTACCGGTTTTCAGTAAACTGAAAAAATTTACATTATTTTCATAATTTTCTCAGTTCTGGGGTTATGCCTGGAACTACTACACTATGGAACTATCCACAAATCCTACAGGTTATGTTATATGTGACTATACTATGGGATCATTTTAGAACAAATTAAAATTCTGGAATTTGTCAGTCTTTGATTATTTCCTTGGGTAGGCATGCAATGGTTGTCCATTAAATTACCCTTCTGATAAAATATGTCAAGATAAATTAGTTTGAAGGTGTTCAATTTAATATATTACTAGGGGTAACATTTTTTTTTACTCTACCAATAAGCTATAAATATATTATGTTTATGGTCAGGACTAGAACTATTTCAATATAAAAGAGGTAAAGGTAAATACTGTAATGTCTTAACCTCTACAACCCAGACCGAGTTTTGAATTTTAGAACCTACGAATGAGAGTTTCGTCACTGGCCGCCACGGCCTGGCACCGTTACCGACATCAGTAGACGCATAATTCTATGAAATTGTACTGCACGCTGTCTCACTGGCCCGGCCCGGCAACAACATGTCGCTAATGACGATTTCATAGCTTTATGCGTCCACTGATGTCGGTATCGGTGCGGGGCAGGTGTCGTTGCCGGGCCGTGTTGGCCAGTACAGAAACGCTCATTAGTCTATTTTTTCCAATGATAGTTAGTTTCCATTGTAATAATTTCATCGGTCAAACTCACTCCTGGAATATAGCTTTATCCTTATCATTAGCGTCGCTGTTCCACCACAGTGACAAGTAGCTGATCTCAGCCCATATGAACTTCCTGCCGATACCTTCAGACATCTTCTCCACCATATTGTTGAATATAGCCTTCGTTTGCGACTTGTAGTAATTCTCGAATGTCTTGATCCATCCTGAAAGATGTTTAAGGCTACATACATATTCATAAACACCATGATAATATTACCAAATAAGATTATCACTTGGTAAATGGTGCATGAAATCATCGTAGGGTAGCCTCACAGAGTAAAGACTAAAGAAAGAGGTGCCCTTATTAGATATATGTATGAAAAAAATCGTGGTCATTGTTTTTCATTTTCATTGTTCTATCTATCGCTAAATAGTTGAACTACTCGCTTCGGTTTTGTCGATGTTAGTACTAGGCCGACCGCTCGGCCGAGTTGCTTAGGGCCAGTCCCCTTAGTAATTGGTCCATGGGTAGCCTGCACCTTTTCGGAAGACATGCATTCGAAAATCTGCCAGAAGCCAGCATGGTTGACTATCGGCCAGCTCAAAGGCTACTTAGAGGCTATAAATTTGGCCATCTACGGATGCCGCATGCCGACTACCGCAAAGCCAAAGGGAGGGTTATAGTTTTGAATAAGTGAATTAAACATATCGACGTACAAATGTTATCATTGACGGTTAAGTCGTTTGATAAGACATTTTATTAGTAGATAGTTAGTAACCTTGTAACTAATCTGGAAGATGCATTGTCATGTCCAAAATGTGTTGTTATTCAAGCCCATTTCCATTAGCAATGGATAACAAGCAAAGCAAAGGCCTCCTTCAGATAAAGAACAATCAGCATTTCATAAACAAGACTACAATAGCACACATATTTCTCTATCTGGTAGCATCACTTGTCTCTTAAACCCTTTTATCTTCGTGAATTCTTCATTATAAATCGTGTTAAATTACTATGATGAGTCTTCTGGTCGACAACATGCCGACCGCCATGAATTTACGATTTACAATGAAGAATTGACAAAGATAATTGATAGATATTAGAGACCACTGGTTTCGCAATGGTTAATAGTAAGAAGACTCCGAGCCCTGGGGAATAGCTGTAAAAGTTTTACTTTTTAATTCAAGCCTTATCACATTATTGCATACTATATTGTTTGTAGTGTTATCGTGAAAGCATGTACGCACAGTCGTCATATTTATTACTAGCTAGTGCCTTAAATTTGTACATCGAGTAGCCTTGAGAAATAATTGGTCTACTATACTAAGTTTCATCTCCTATTTCACTCTCCTCAAATTATAATTTCGCTACTAAAAGTAGCCTATGTACCAAGGTCCAAGGTCCTATCTATCTCTATACCAAAATTTACAGACAGACTGACGGACAGTTACTTTCGCATTTATAATATTAGCATAGATGTGATGTGAGCAGGAAGGAAAATAGATTGAGCTTAGTT
This sequence comes from Drymonia ruficornis, assembly GCA_947859195.1. NCBI lineage: Eukaryota > Metazoa > Arthropoda > Insecta > Lepidoptera > Notodontidae > Drymonia > Drymonia ruficornis. The sequence goes on from OX401923.1 coordinate 7,370,172, forward strand.
TATCGGTAGTGTGTGGTCAATACTATTACACTGCTTACGTCATAATTAACCCCCCTTCCCGCTCCGCGCGGCTACCTCAGGAAGGGCCACTGCGCGGTAAGCGTATACCATACCTGGATCATTGTGTGAGTGCGGCACTATGAAAACCTTGAGCTTGTTCTTCTGACTCCACTGGTCTTCCTTGTACTCAATGTTCCAGCCCTGCTTCCACACCCCACCGTCGATGTCATCGAACAGTATGCGTTCGTACATTGACAGCATCTGTAAACCACAAACTGATAAGTTAGGAGGAAGACGTCACATTCTAAAATAGTTTGTCCTACTAGAATTCCATGGACTCAGTACGTATGGAACATCATCTTGAATGCATATCTGCATAGTCAATACAGCTTACCATTAATTTCACTTTATGGTGAATAATACGCATTGATAATGAAGGTCCGACCGAGACCAGTGTTTCATCACGGCCGAGACAGAGAACGAGAACGAGAATAAAATAAATTCTCGGCCGAGACCGTGAATGTAAAATTTTCAAAATGTCACTCTACCTGACCTTTTTTATTAATCCTCTATAGTCTTGGGTAGTGATGCCAACATTATAAAAAAAATTAAGGTCACGCACTATAAAAAGAAAAGTTTTTGCTTTGTAGCGCCGTACGGCGCTAGCGAGGCTGTAGAGGTTTTAAGCCGATCACAATCTCGGTTCGGCCGAGATTCTCCCAAAAATTTCGCCGAGACCGAGATGTACATTTTAGCCAAGAATGGCCGAGACCGAGATCTCGGTCGGACCTTATTGATAATTGATATTAAGGATCACAAATGTTTAAGAGTCTGGTTAATATTAACAGTAAAGTGGTAATTAATACCAGCCTCTAAAACATTTCTAATAAGCACTTTTACAGTTGAAAGTTTGAGAATGGAAAAATTTAATAAAAAAATACTCCCTTTACCAACTACACTTTTTCCCACACTGCCCTTCTCTCCTCATTGTTGATTTTTAAAAGTACACAAATATAAACAGGTGTTACTATAAAAATAATAATTAAGCATGCTTTCAAAACATTATTTGTTTGTACAGCTATAATAATACATACTTGAACATCTGTTTTCGGCACAACCTGCTTCTGTATAGGGCATGAGGAAGTGTTAAAATTAACAAGCATTCTCGGTGGTTCATCTCCAACAACTTTGAACTCCCTGACTTTTGGTTCCTTGTACGCTTGCTTAGGCTTCTTCTGTGGTTGGTGGTTGTCTTGAGCGTTCTCCACAATTTGGTTCATGGCGGATTTAATTTCACCAACCACAGCATGATTTTGGTTCAATTCGTTTTCTATGTGACGTAATTTTGTTTCTAGTGATGACCATTTTGTCTGTAAGATACATGATTTGAATAGTCTAATTTTATACACAATGGTCCTTATTATGTTGCTACATATTAAACCTAGTCAGTGGCCATACACCACCACATTGTGGAGGTATTAACCAACTCAAAGGCCACGTTTCACCAGATAGTCAGAACCCAACGTGACAGGTGGTGAACCTTGTCGCCGTGTATACAGGAACTGACTATTACCCAATCCCGAGAAATAGGTAGGTTTCCACTCAAGCCTCTGACTACCCCTGAATGGGGATAAAAGTCGTGATGTTACATTTTCATATTAGTACACAACCTAAGCTGATTAGTTCGTTTTATTTCTTAGTACCTAGATATGGTGTAATTTATTTGGAAGGTCTAGAAATATTCTGCCTACCATATAAAAGATCTGATAATATGTTCTAATTACTCACATCATCAAATTCTTGCACAGCTGGTTTTATGCTAGGCAGTTTGAAGCTCAGGTCCGTCACCACATACAAGATAAATATAAATGCAATGATGCATGTTGACCAGAACACAGCAGAAAGCCTTCTTATCCGCATATTTACAACCTTACCAATTTACTTTTTACACAATATTCCAGTAACACTTCATTGGTTTACACCAAAGCAATCTGTACTGAACTGTAAAGGAAATTGCAAATGTGAACAAACTTTTTTTTTTCGCAAATCACAACACACAATCATCCGGTATTTGGATAACAACAAGCGTACAACAACGTAAGCAAAACTGTAGATATCAACCTGCAAAAGATCGTTAAATACTATGAATAATGTTTAACACCCACCATAAAATACAGTACCTAATTATTATTATTTCTGATTATAGTATTGATTAAAAATAGGAAGGAGTAGCAAATCGGAGGAAGGAATAATTTCTAAAATAAAAAATAAGCAATCGTACTTTTGATCGCTCTGTTTTGAGTCTAGGGTTGTGCAAACACAAATAATGAAAATAATATAATGTAAAAAAAAAAAGGAATGTTAGTCTAATAAATTATGTGTTTTATCATGAAAGAAGGATTATAGTACCGATAAGTACCTTCTTAAAAATAAGTTATTTATTAAAATAATACACCTACCTACTTTTTCAAAAGTAGGCACTTGACACTATTATATCACCTATAATCAAGGAAGTTTTAAGTCTCTAACACCTGGAATGCGGACTTGGCAGCAAAAGTGAAGCCGACAGCGAGATACCATACTGAACGTTGTTTCCTTTGCCAACAAGAGTGACCATAATATTTTGAAATTTTGAGAACGTCCCCATGGACATCTAGTGAAAACGTGCTTTTGTTCCGAGATTGTTATGATAGGAAAATAATAAAATAAGGAAAGGGATGTTTATTTTCTTAAGAACATGAGTAGGTACAATAAATTAGTCTGCGGTGGCCAAACCACACGAGTGCCTGTCTGTATCTTGGCAACCTAAATGAAGTTACAAAATAGTATTTAAGATCGTAGATTTTGCCACTTTGTAATATAAAGTAACATGACACTTCACACGCTTGACGTTGTCTAGGCTCTCCATATCTATGGTTTTTCCAATACTTATCTTTCCTATACTTACTCTTTTTCTATGCTATAAAAGGTACCTACTACTGTTAACATGTTATGTTTGATTTGGGCTGTGCAAGTTGTGACAGACGGACATAGAGACAGATAGACGGACAACAAAGTTATCATATTAGGGTTTAGTTTTTTTCCTTATTAGGTACTGTACCCTAAGAATATCTAACTAATTAGACCATAAGACAAAATTAAAGGACAATGGGCAAAACTGTATGGGACTTGGTCCAAATATCCACCACTGACGAGACCTACGTAACCCGATAGACCACTAAATACTGAGTAACTTTTACAAAGACAGTTCAACAAAATAAGCTGTAAGTAAAAAAAAGTAAGTTTAAAAACTAAAACCCGACTACTGAAAAATCACGCTCTAAAAAGTATGAAACAAGAAAACATTCTCATCTAGAGGATAGCCGTGGTCCGTGTAGGTTCTTTAGGGCCAAATGGCATATGAACACGGACCACGGCTATCCTCTAGATGAGAATATTTTCTTGTTTCATACTTTTTAGAGCGTGATTTTTCAGTAGTCGGGTTTTAGTTTTTAAACTTACTTTTTATTTAAATATTTTTGAGTTATAGGTAACAATATATATATTTTTGAAATGTGCTCATCAAGCTCTTTCATTTGATACCCCACACGGTTTAATTAAAAATGTTTTTTTTTTAGTTCATGACATTATGTCCTCTAGAGGGCGCCATATGCAATTTTATGTGACGTCACATAGCCTATAACCAGCGCGCCATTAAGCCGCTTCTAACGATACCTCATTTGTTAAATTACGACAAGTAGTTTGGAAGTTAGGTGGGAACAGATGCACATACATACATACATACATACATACATACATACATACCGGTCAAAATCATAACCCTCCGCCGTAGTCGGGTAAAAAATACGGGTAGTTTAAAAAAAAATATGATTTCACCATTAGTATTATGTTTATACATTTTTTTCGAAAGGCAACAATATAAATACTCTTACTAACATTAAATAAAAATAAAATAAGCTGTCAGAAAGCAAAAAATGCCGTGAAAAGTTTTTATTATTATTTTTGTTACCTGATGAAAAGTGAACAACAAGCGCTTCTATAAAATAAATAAGCAGGTACCTTCTATGCGTTACCTTACTTTTTCACTTATCATCAGGTAACAAAAATAATAATAAAATATGTTTCACGGCATTTTTTGCTTTCTGACAGCTTATTTTATTTTTATTTAATGTTAGAAAGTGTATTTATATTGTTGCCTTTCGAAAAAAATGTATAAGACATAACACTGGTGGTGCGTTCCAATCACTGTTAATTTTGTTATTTTCGTTATTTTTGTCCACAAATCACGTTCCACTCGCACCAACTTGTACTGAAAGTTATCATTATTATCGTTTTTAACACTTTTTGTGGACGAAAATAACAAAAATTACGGTGAATGGAACGCAGCATAAGTGTGAAATAAAAAAATTAAAATATTTTTTTAAACTACAAATTTTTTTTTACTGACAGCCTATTTTGTTGAACTGGCTTTGCAAAAGTTACTCAGTATGTAGTGGTCTATCGAGTGACGTAGGTCTCGGAAGTGGTGGACATTTGGACCATTTTTGCCCATTGTCCTTTGTGCTAACGAAAAGGAACAGTGAGGGCAGGGCATTTTCCTTTAAAACTCGTTGTGTTAAATTAGGGACATAATCTGTCGGCTTAAAATGCTTGCTGTATATGACGGAATTTTGGGTAATTTTTCTGTAGCCAATAGGTATTTGTTGTAACCAATTTACACGCCTGGGATCTGTAAAAGATAAAATTGTTTTTTTGTTTTTTATTGCTTAGGAGTAATCGGGAAGTGTAAAGTCAAAAGTCGTCCCAATTGCAAACAATTTCAATCGACAAACCATCGGTCTCGGCCTTTATTTTATATTGTCCATCAAGGGTTGCAATGCTGACCGCGCTGTGGAGCCCTGGAGCTGCGCTGCGCCGCGCTTTCGGCCATCAACAACGCGCCCAGCAACACACTCATTACAGACCGTGGCAGTAATGTACTATTAAAAAGTAACAAAAGGGTAAAGGAAAGGGGCCCCGAGAATTACATTGCCTGAAATGGTTAATCTGGCCCTAGACGTGCGCGTTCCTCGAGCGTGTGAACGACGCGAACGCCGTGTGCGAGCCCGGCGAGCCGTGACAACGCGGCGTGAGCGTCGCGTTTTACCAGCGTGTGGTCTGTCGCGCGCTGCAAATGCGACCGACTTCAAAAAGTAGCGATGTAGTCGTGCGGCAACGAAAAGCGCGACTTTATCGCTGCAAACAGTTCCCGTGGACGATATTCCTCAGTTAACACAGACACATAATAAGATTTATATTATAGTCCTTTTTACTAGAGAAATTTGTGTCACCCGAACATCTAAAATGTACTTAACGTGGAAAACATAGTTACCCACTTACCTATGTTAAGATAATCCTTAATTCGGATAATATTCGCTTTTACACCCTTCCATTACGCATATTCTACCCATTTTTATGAGAAAATTCAGCACAATCCTCTAGATTTAAAATTAGCTGAAAATGTCGTGTGTCACGCAAATTGACGTTCTGTGTTTCAAGTTATTAATTTTATTTCTGCTACGATTCCTATAGACATCACGGAACTGACAATTACAAGCGAATTATTAAAGAAGGTAAGTACTTATTTCCAGATATTTATTTATATTTGAAATTTTAATCTTAGGATATTCTTATACTTTACCATAGGTATTTCATTAATCGACTTTATTGTTTATTATTCTTAACATGAAAATGTACCAAGTTTAAGGTGATCGAATAAATATTAACTGGCAACACAAGGGATGAAAGGTTGTACTATTAGAAAGGGAAAGAAGGCGCAGTTATAGGTATCTGGCTCGGACCGGTTTTTATAATGCGTGCATCGTGGGCGTTAAGTCCGTCACATAAGGATTATTTTTGATTAAATGAATGGAAAATAAAGTTTGTAGTCCACAGTCATGTTCAATGGTATTACGTCGATGCCTATAATGCGATTAATATAAGAATGGGACGGGCTCTCAGCTAACTTCACTCATATATAGTACTGAACTTATGAATAAGAAAGCCGAGAGCCGTAACAGTTCCAGTTGTGACGTCACAACATGGCGCTAGGCCGGTCCCTTTCTTATCTCAATCGTGTAGTCATTTATGTAGGTAGACTCTAATTTTTAATTTCGCTGACTAAAATTACAGCGTTTTATATCAAACATAAATTTAATTTGATCTGTTTGATCATTAATTATGTTGGTTTTATGATTCTGATTTCTGGTTCCAATTAAGTCAATTTTATTTCCTATTTACTAAAAAATAAAATAAACAAGATCACTCATGATCATAAAATAGATTTAATCAAAATATAAATTGACATTTATAGCTGTCATTTTAGTCCACGAAATTAAAAATCAGAGTTGATAGAATGGTTTGAAAATTTCCAAATAGGTAAGTCGGTCAGCACAATGAAGATGGATTGATAATGCAAGAACGAGTAGGTAAACAGTGCTGTGTGGGCAGCCCTAGCTAGCCTAGCCCAGCCAGCAGACTAGCACTGTCACTTGGCTGTCAGCTGTCAGTTATGTCACCTAAATTTTAAGAGGGCAGCAAGGCTTTTTGGGCAGGTTGGCGAAAGATAATGGAAAAAACATGTTTTTATGAAACGAAGGAAGCATAAAGATCTAAGAACGAAGGTGTTCTATTCTAGTGGCTATAAAATTCTATAAATTATTATATATGCTGCGTTCCATTCACCGTAATTTTTGTTATTTTCGCCCACAAAAACAGTTAAAAACTAAAATAATGATCACTTTCAGTACAAATTGGTGCGAGTAGAACGTGATTTGTGAACGAAAATAACGAAATTAACAAAATTAACAGTGAATGGAACGCACTATTAATAGTGCCAAGAATTAGTAAACCGGCCTTATAAACTTCTTAACTTCATCTTCCGCCATAACAAAGAGAATGTAGGCAAAATGTAGGTAATCGCCATACTGATAGTTGTCCGTTTCATACATTTTACGAATCATAGTTGAATATAAAAAGAAGATAATACTTTAATACTCTTCTAAAGAAGCGGTTATAATATTCTCTTTGGAGGAGGGCTTTTTAAACTCTATCACAGAGTAGGTTTTTTACATCGACGTAATACCATTGAACATGACTGTGGACTACAAACTTTATTTTCCATTCATTTAATCAAGAATAATCCTTATGTGACGGACTTAACGCCCACGATGCACGCATTATAAAAACCGGTCCGAGCCAGATACCTATAACTGCGCCTTCTTTCCCTTTCTAACAGTACAACCTTTCATCCCTTGTGTTGCCAGTTAATATTTATTCGATCACCTTAAACTTGGTACATTTTCATGTTAAGAATAATAAACAATAAAGTCGATTAATGAAATACCTATGGTAAAGTATAAGAATATCCTAAGATTAAAATTTCAAATATAAATAAATATCTGGAAATAAGTACTTACCTTCTTTAATAATTCGCTTGTAATTGTCAGTTCCGTGATGTCTATAGGAATCGTAGCAGAAATAAAATTAAAAACTTGAAACACAGAACGTCAATTTGCGTGACACACGACATTTTCAGCTAATTTTAAATCTAGAGGATTGTGCTGAATTTTCTCATAAAAATGGGTAGAATATGCGTAATGGAAGGGTGTAAAAGCGAATATTATCCGAATTAAGGATTATCTTAACATAGGTAAGTGGGTAACTATGTTTTCCACGTTAAGTACATTTTAGATGTTCGGGTGACATAAATTTCGCTAGTAAAAAGGACTATAATATAAATCTTATTATGTGTCTGTGTTAACTGAGGAATATCGTCCACGGGAACTGTTTGCAGCGATAAAGTCGCGCTTTTCGTTGCCGCACGACTACATCGCTACTTTTTGAAGTCGGTCGCATTTGCAACGCGCGATAGACCACACGCTGGTAAAACGCGACGCTCACGCCGCGTTGTCACGGCTCGCCGGGCTCGCACACGGCGTTCGCGTCGTTCACACGCTCGAGGAACGCGCACGTCTAGGGCCAGATTAACCCTTTCAGGCAATGTAATTCTCGGGGCCCCTTTCCTTTACCCTTTTGATACTTTTTAATAGTACATTACTGCCACGGTCTGTAATGAGTGTGTTGCTGGGCGCGTTGTTGATGGCCGAAAGCGCGGCGCAGCGCAGCTCCAGGGCTCCACAGCGCGGTCAGCATTGCAACCCTTGATGGACAATATAAAATAAAGGCCGAGACCGATGGTTTGTCGATTGAAATTGTTTGAAATCGGGACGACTTTTGACTTTACACTTCCCGATTACTCCTAAGCAATAAAAAACAAAAAAACTATTTTGTCTTTAACAGATCCCAGGCGTGTAAATTGGTTACAACAAATACCTATTGGCTACAGAAAAATTACCCAAAATTCCGTCATATGCAGCAAGCATTTTAAGCCGACAGATTATGTCCCTAATTTAACACAAGGAGTTTTAAAAGAAAATGCCCTGCCCTCACTGTTCCTTTACGTTAGCACAAAGGACAATGGGCAAAAATGGTCCAAATGTCCAACACTTCCGAGACCTACGTCACTCGATAGACCACTACATACTGAGTAACTTTTGCAAAGGCAGTTCAACAAAATAGGTTGTCAGTAAAAAATGAGTAGTTTAAAAGAATTTTTTTATTTTTTTATTTCACACTTAGTGTTATGTCTTATACATTTTTTTCGAAAGGCAACAATATAAATACACTTTCTAACATTACATAAAAATAAAAAAAGCTGTCAGAAAGCAAAAAATGCCGTGAAACATATTTTATTATTATTATTGTTACCTGATGATAAGTGAAAAAGTAAGGTAACGCATAGAAGGTACCTGCTTATTTATTTTATAGAAGCGCAACATCAGAAAATACGTAAGAATGCTGCTGTTGTTGTTGTTGTTCACTTTTCATCAGGTAACAAAAATAATAATAAAATATTTTTCACGGCATTTTTTGCTTTCTGACAGCTTATTTTATTTTTATTTAATGTAAGTAAGACTATTTGTATTGTTGCCTTTCAAAAAAAATGTATAAACATAATAATAAGGGTGAAATCAAAAAAATATGTTTTTTAAACTACCCATATTTTTTTACTGACAGCTTATTTTGTTGATCTGTCTTTGTAAAAGTTACTCAGTATTTAGTGGTCTATCGGGTCACGTAAGTCTCGTCAGTGGTGTATATTTGGACCAAGTCCCATACAATTTTGCCCATTGTCCTTTAATTTTGTCTTATGGTCTAATTAGTTGGATATTCTTAGGGTACCGTACCTAATAAGGAAAAAAAACTTAACCCTAATATGATCACTTTGTTGTCCTTCTGTCTGTATCTATGTCCGTCTGTCACAACTTGCACAGCCCAAATCAAACATAACATGTTAACAGTAGTAGGTACCTTTTATATAGCATAGAAAAAGAGTAAGTATAGGAAAGATAAGTATAGGAAAAACCAGAGATATGGAGAGCCTAGACAACGTCCAAGCGTGTGAAGTGTCATGTTACTTTATATTACAAAGTGGCAAAATCTACGATCTTAAATACTATTTTGTAACTTCATTTAGGTTGCCAAGATACAGACAGGCACTCGTGTGGTTTGGCCACCGCAGACTAATTTATTGTACCTACTCATGTTCTTAAGAAAATAAACATCCCTTTCCTTATTTTATTATTTTCCTATCATAACAATCTCGGAACAAAAGCACGTTTTCACTAGATGTCCATGGGGACGTTCTCAAAATTTCAAAATATGGTCACTCTTGTTGGCAAAGGAAACAACGTTCAGTATGGTATCTCGCTGTCGGCTTCACTTTTGCTGCCAAGTCCGCATTCCAGGTGTTAGAGACTTAAAACTTCCTTGGTTTTTTATATGTCTTTAAATCATTGACTATAAGAAAGAGACTTTAAATACAACTTATCAGTTGCATCATGATTCATGAGGGTTCAGGGAAAATCAATGATGGGATGCATGCATTGTTTTTAGGATGAGGCGCATGCATAAGATTATACATTCGATATTTAATTTTGCTTTAGAGGTGTAAAATTTGGCTTAAAAAGACGAATGAAAGATTTTAATACAGGTAGGCAGGCCAAATAAAATGTAAGGCAATGTATCCGATCAAACCCCATGCCCTTGTTTATCGATTTTCAGAGAAACGTCAAACTGATTTGTTTGTGTGTGAAAGATGGCGTCAAAGGAGTCTTTGGACGTGAGTATAAATTTATTTTCACTCTTTTACTGTTTATTCAACTTATTTTGTCAATTTTACATTTAATCTATGAATAAGATGTAATTTTCTACGAATTGGTTCTACAGAAACTGCAAATGTTATTCAAATTAGGTAGATAATCGAAGAAGACCACGCCCAAGGTGTCCGTTTCTTCTTTACTCATATTTCCAACGTTCTTTTCACTATTTCCGATTACAATAAATTCAAAAACTCACCAGGACTATCCAAATTTAATTTGTGCTACTTATGCTAGGGTTTGAAGTCTATATTAATAAGTTTTAATTCATGAAAAACTGAAATTCATAATAGTGTGAACGAAAACTTTGACAACAACAAAAGCCGGCACTTAAATAATAATACTGAGGTACTAATTTTTATCTATTGTAGGTAAAATGTTCAGTAGGTAGGTATCTACCTACCTATTACATAACAATATTTTCTTATTTTATTCTAAGTAGTATCCAATTAGGTATGTATATGCATCCATAGACTGGGTATTATTAATAAGCCACAATATTTCTAAAGGTAGTAGGCGATTGGATAGGTAGTGGTTAATTTTTGTTTTGTAGGTATTCTACCACTGTAAGGTGAGTTGCATGGGAACCGAACACCATTGCATCTCAATACAAGTTTGATGATGACATAAATATTGCTATTTCTCTACTTACAACCATTCATGTAACACAGGTGAAGAGAAAACCAAAAACCTTTGGTATTTTTGAAGTACCTACCTACATAATGTCTAATGCTCTGCGCAGACATTATTTTAAACTCAGTACAAACATCTCAACCTTTTATCTTTCTTTGCTGGTTGTAAAAAACCGGGAAAAACATTAGAATTCTTATTTGAAATTGTGTAGCGCCAAAGCAGATAAGGCCTGGGAATTAGGTATTAATATTGAAATGCTAATAATATCATACCAAGATATTAACTGCGTAGGCATACCTGTAGTAAAAAGTGATCTCAACATTTTATTTTGTAAGTTTATGACAAAAATATACTTATTAATTTTCACAGTATACATTTCAAGTACTGTCAGAAACAAGGACGGAGTACATGAAATCTAAGTTGAAACATTTTGTAAAATTATATGCTACTTTTATAAAAATGAGGTCATTGGAATCGGTTCTTATTTCTACCGACAGAACCGGGAATTCTCAGGGTTATAATAAGAACTGGTTCTGATACCCTAGCAACAATAGATCAGTATTATCATTATTATCACAACTTATTTGGTCCCATATTGGACAAGTTAATTTTACTACTTTTCATTAGGAGCTGTATAGGATAAGTGAGCTTCTTTTTTAAGGAGGATGAAATAATACCAGGCTAAAACCCACCATAGACTTGCAAAAGCGCGCCCGTTCAGCCTTGCGTGGTGTTTAGCGCGGTTTGATAACAGTCACTGCGACAATTGACCGCATCCGCATTTGTGTCAAAGGACGCAGCACGCGTTCCAAGACGAGCTCATCTTCTACCAAGGTTACCCGCACATCCGTAGGCAAAATACTCCGTTAGATACCCACGCCACGTACAGTTCTATAGCGGAAAATAACTTTAAAATTAATTAGATTTTAGAACGTATTTCTTTTAATGGGACCTGGGTACTCCTGTAAGACAGGATCCATATTGGTGATATTGGCGAAACAAGTGTGTAAGGATCGTAGCAAGTGGAAAGAAGTGGTCTCTGCCTACTCCTCCGGGAAACAGGCGTGATTATATGTATGTATGTGATATTGGTGACCAACAATGACGCCGAGGTTTGACCTTCGACGAGGACCCGGGAAAAGCTCTTGGCAAAGGCTCCGGGAAAAGGTCTTGGCATGAATTTAATCAATAGAAAGAATAGGAGAATCTGGAAGAAGATCATCCACACCCGTCAGTTACAAAGCGGTTGACAAAACTAACAGTATGAGATAAATATTCTAGAACGTATTCCGACAAGTTCATTGTATTCTTGCGAATGATTAGTCGGTACACCTTTGTTTTGCGTTTTGGAGACTGGTTTATCTTAACTGGGACCTTAAGATACATTACGAACCCTGGCGCTTATGTGCCTTCTTTAGCTTAATGGCTCAACAAATAATTACAATGATTAACAGGATCAGAATATGCTCATGAATAATTTTATTTGGGTATGTTGAATCCAAAAGATCCTTTTTCAGTTTTGTTGAAACCAATACACACATCCATGTTTCGGTTCCCACAGTTAACCAAAATCTGGGGTCTATTATCGGTTAGTACAGAATAAGAGTCACCTAATCTTTGCCCACATCTAGTACTAAATTTGCAATGGCAACGCAACCTTCTTCTGAATGAATTGACGGATAGCAACCATTGCTAATACATGAATAGTCGACCTTCCCGCCCATCCCTACATTGTGCCACTCGCATTGTGGTCTGAATGAGTGCGCTTGAATAACCTGTGCGTCTCATTTTTCATCATCATTAGTACGCCGGTACTAGTCTATTCAACAAGATTTTTCCACGCATCATTTTATACACCTTGAAAATATATTTTGTGGGCGTAATGTCCCTACTGTCAAAAGTCCAAGTGTCGTAGTGTCCAAAATATTCCGACTGTACACAACGTCATTCTAAGCTTTGCAAATAGTACTCGACGAAGTCCTTTCTACACGTAATAAGAAACTCGTATCTAATATCCCGTAATCGGCATTCGACTGTGAAATTAGAAAACAGCCTTGCGAATATGGGGCACGTCAAAACGGAACCCCTTTCAAAGATAACTCGATTCAATTCTCCAGAGGTCTCCAGGGAGAATTCATTAGATGCGAACCCGTTATCTGGCTGTGCGGGCCGCACGTGCCTTGAAAAGTTTCCATTCATTACGGTTTAGAATCATCGTTGCGATTGTTCTAGAGACTTAGAGACTCCCCATAACCTTGAACATCATCTCTATTTATTATTATTATTATCTACTGGTTTCCTAACAGTAAAATAATCCTATCAATTCAAATTCACAAAATCTTGTGGTTTATTTTAAATAGGTTTATATGGTTAGAGCTGTCACCAAGCGTTTGATGGCAAGTGAGGGTGGCACACCATAAATCTTACTTGCAATCGTCTGCGGGATCGTCTACACCCAACAGGCTAAGGTCCTGCACGGCGCTGACGCAAGTGGCCGCACGTCCCGCAGGATGTTGGGAATAAGAGCGTGTCCTCATAACTCTTGCGTTGTCGTGGGTGGCGATCGTCCCAGACGTTGTTACTCCACGTTCTAATGAGGATATTATTCAGGAGCATCTAAACGTTAGCGGAGAAACGCTGCTCGCGTTTTGAGGCGATTTAATTACATCGTTGAAGGCGGCCACCTCATCGTTAGCGGCCGACGAAACAGCAGACAGATTGTGTCGTTAATTTAATGAAATCGTTTGTTAGTACTAAATGAGCTGTTATGTGCCGCTATTTCGACAATTCTTTTCATTTGATAAAATTAAAGCTAATAGCTAAGCTAGATACCGACACTGTAATTAATAAAACTACTGTAGCCGGCCTATCTCGTATAATAAATAATTAATTAGGTTACATTTATAGCTACGTATCGTTCCTGTCTAATACATATACCTCTGATATTAACAAACTCTTGAGTAAAAATAACATCTTTTTTAAAATGATGCTCGCCCGCTTCGATAATACATTTCTCGCTGAAAGAAGGTCATTAAGTGGGTATTAGACGAGCCGGCCTTTTTCAAGAGTTTGGTAAAGATGAGGTGTTTGTTCTTGTTAGGAAGCCGATTTGTCAACTTTCGGTCGTGGTTATTTAAACATCGACATTAATGAGGTTACCGTTGACAAATGCGAGTCATGATGTTCGGCAAAATTTTTGATTAAATATAATGATTAAATACAAAAATATTTTGTTTCACCATAATAATAACGTCCCTTTATCCCTTTATACAAAGAAAATTGATTGTGTCGGATTTGGGCCTTTAACACGTTGTCACTGGAAACTTAATGACCATAGTAAATGAATGTTCTAGAATGTTGAATATTTTATATGTCGAAGGTCGCATTCCTGAAGTTGTTCAATATTTAATGGAGGATTTCCTTAATTTAAAGTTAATACGTATACATCGATAAACTTTGAGACGGGCGCTTAGTAACAGACGTTGTTAGGCACCCTGTACGTCAGTTATTTCTTCAAGGATAGCCCTAATAGCACAGAAGCTCGTACGGGGGAGGTAACAGCTTGTATTTATTACGTAAGCCACGCAGGGTTGCGGCCGTAGGTATATATTAGAACTTGTAAATTTCACCGTTACGAAATTCGAAAGGGTAGAACAGGTTGCGTGCGGCAGCCTTAAAGATAAGCTCGCAAAGAATATTTTGCAAAAGTTACCGGGGAAATAAGCCTGTAATCGTTTAGTTGTATAGGTAGGCTGGGGCTCGGTTCGTCAGATATAGATCTAGCAATACCGATAGGTATCAATTACCTAGCAACAACTACGTTTTCGTGATCAAAGTCATTTAAATTTCAAGTTTTTTCAATACCTAGCTCATTATTTAAACACCAGTTAATATTCTTTCGATATCAGTTATTTCCAAATGAATAAGTACCTTGGAGACTGGTATTAGGAACATATATCGTGTATTATTCTGTATTAGTACCACATGGCGCATTGCACCTCCACACACCTGATTGAAATTAAACTACTAACAGCTACCTAGATGGGCCATAGAATATTGAATAGTAGGTTAAAGACTTCTTATAATGGATGCGCGGGCGGCTTATTTTACAATAACTACTTTATACGTTGGCAAATTATTAGCCACACGAACAAGATTTTACGCGAGAAGTGTATTGTGATGATCGGGGCGGACCCGTAAATGTGTAATATAATATTCAACCTTCATTGATCAATACGTTTGACGCAGTTAGGATGGCGAAACATAAATACTCCCAATTTTTGTCGTAAAAGCAGTTTTATTGCTTATTACTCGTAATGTCAGCTGCTCTAATATTCCTTTGGACTCCGTTGAAGTCCCAGTTGCCGTCGTTTTACCGTTTGTTCGATATATTCAAGGTTGCACATGAAACAAGTTGAAGTTTTAGAGATGTCGTGACTGCCGGACATTAGAATAACACTACCAGTGTGAGACGCCCCACAACAGTGTTTAAATGTTAATGACGTGTGTAACGAACTTGTGTACTTACTTTGTGTAGATATAGAGTTAGTTTACTACGTCGTAAATGGCCCCTCAGTTACCATACCCCGTGTGCTTCGTTGGAAATGTATGAATTTGTCTACATACATGCCAAGACATTATCTTCCATACCAACAGTGAGCAATTTACTCGGGCAAATGAACTATATTTAAAAACAGAATATTCTTGGTTTTGTTCGTCGTTTCGCCTGTTATAATTGTTCAGGCCATATGGGGCCTTCGTGAAAATATGGTTACAGGTAACCAAGTAATATTGGTTGAAATAAGGTTCGTATGCTTGACATCAGAAAAAGAAATAAAATAACATGATTGTGTAATTTTTACCCTAAACTGTATCGGTTGTCCTAGTACTTTTATTATGTAAAATCTCCGCTTATCGTGGGTGTGGCTCTTGATTTTCTCTTTTCTCATGTTATCTAAGTAACATACTGCCCCAGAATAGCTTGAGGTTTTCAAAATAAATCACATTCTATATTATGAACACTCAAAAAATAGTGTTTCAAATGATTCAGTAATTTTCGCCGATAAAACACTTTGTGAGAGCAAGCCCGAGCTTGTATGGCACCTACCTTTTGTTAACGCAAAGATATGGAGTCCGGATATAAGAGGCTTTTCCTCAGTAATGGCGGCTTACAAATCTCTGTGGAAGAAAGGTCATAGGAACGAAACTGCTTTATACTATATGAGAAAGATCGTCTTAGGCTTTGATGTCGTCTTTGGCGTCGTAATGTGACGCGTGCCGTTCACGTTCGATAATTGTGGAGATTTTGTAAATCATGTTATGGATAAGGAACTTATTCTATCTTTCGTTTGCTTTCGTACTCATCGGTCTCTGACGACTCTTTGGTCCTCTTGCTCCGTTAGACCTTTTCCAACTTACTGCTACTAAAAAGTATTGGTATTTTTAGATGGTGCTTAGAATTTAGAATACGTTGCATTTCCGAACAGCGTCATAAATAATCCCACGGCCGACATATTGCTATTGATCTTCCCCTAATATCGGCATGTAACGCTAGCTCATCTTTTAAACATAAAATGAATGATGGCTTAACGAGCAGAATTTCACCTCGCACTCGTTTTTCTTTTTACTTTCATATCGGATCCTCCTCGTGGAAAATGATGTGCCTCCATCTATCTATCCAGCCTGCCTTTGTATCGAATTACAACGATAAAAGTTTTGCTCGGAAATATTCCGAAGGCTTTTTGCGAACGACTGAATTCGAGGAAAAATGTTCTTATTTATTTAGATGAAACAGTGGTTTAACCTTTCTTTACATTTCAATCTCCACTTTTGAAATACGAAATACTGTTTTTTACTGGAACATATACGTACGATTATCATTTTTAATGTCGACTTAAGTGTACTACCTAAAATCATAAATAAGTAGAGTCTATTTTCAAAATGACTTGTGTTTGAATTCTATAAATTAGTTCAGTTCCGTTTTCGATTGCTTAAATATTCTCCTATATTATTCCTAGTTCTTAGTAAGTGCAAGCAAACAAAACCGTTTGTACTATTTGATAATATTAATGTAACAAAGCATACGCCACGGTTTCCCGGGGCAGTTAACTTGGTGCAACGTTCGGTAAAGGGGTCGCCATCGATCGCGCCAGGTCGCGTTGCAAGTTTCACAACTTGATGCACTGGCGCCAAATTATTACCAATTTATGTTTTATGGCTTTAACTGAAAACTACGTACGAATCCGATTTAAGTTTTTTTGTGAAATTAAATATGGCCTCAGTACTATTTTGAGATTGAATTCGAATACATAAAATAATATGTATATTAAGGTAAAGCCATTTTTTAAAAGATGTCTATGTTTTCTCATGCATAATAATATAAGTTACTTACACAAAAAGCATATAATAATAATATCCTGGGACATTTTTTACACACGGCTACCTGATCCCAAACTAAACAGAGCTTGTACTATGGAAACCAGATAACTGATATTACTACATATACTATTTTTTTTATTTTGTAAATAGGTACATACTTAATATACACCCAGACATGCATGTTATAATGTCCCTGAGAAACTTTACGTGTGAGTCTACTAGTATCAGCTTATGTATACCCATCACGTCACTCGACTTCTTATAGTTGATTTACTGCAAATTGACTATATTCAGTGCCTGGCACGCGACGTTATGCACTATAATACGGAACTTGGTTGCTTACTACGAGCTTCCTTTGTCTAGTTCTTTAGCTATATCTCCGTAGTTTTAATAATGGTGTCTACATGGCAGGATCAATATAGTCGTGTGGAATAGTTGTTTCAAGATGACCAGTCTCAATGTTTCTTTCTTTTCTCGAAAGTCCGGTACTCTACTAAATTCTGTTATAACATGAATTACACTAGTAATGTGGTATGTTACACCGAAAATACGTGTTCTCGGTTGTATAACATTTCTGCAGTCAGAACCCTGACAAATTTTGACAATAGATGGTCTAGGTTTACCATTATTTTTATACTAGTACGCCCCGTGTAAATATCAGCCAAATCAAGGTAGACTACTATACTGGAAGTCGACCCCATTACAAATAAATGGAATAATAAGAGACCGCACAAATATGGGTGTGTCCTCTCAGCGTAACGCAGAAAAATCTTCAAACTGGATTCAATCAAACGGGCGTTTTGTCAAAACAACTCTTTTAACCAAAAGCCGTTTTTGTTGTAGTAACAGATGTTTTAAAGTCGGACATAGTGAAGTAGGTCAACATTTTCGCAAAAACTCTAGTCTGTTTGCCTCTCGATCGATAGCAAGCGAGTCGAATAAGGTGGATTGTGCTCCTCGATTTTCATGACGCTGTTGACATTTCGATATACGACAAGTTATTGTGATGAAATAGTTTTGGATATTGGTTCGTGGAGATAATATTGTAGTATAAATTCAGTAACCCTAACTCTATTAAATCTACCAAGAATTTACTAGACTAATAATCATGAATCCTATATTGTTATATTACTATCAGTGTAATCGTGATAAATGGATAAGAGTTTAGTGGACGACGAAACAAAGAATGAATATAAACATACATAAAAAATCAGGTATATTGATAATGAATGCCGATTCCCTTACTTGCTCACGGTTTTTCAAAGGTTTAGATAGAATTGCATCGGTATGGAAAAATTTCAGCCCTGCACTATATTTACACCTATTAAACACCACTTCAATTAAGCTTTTGTTTACAAAGATTAAATACCATCATCATGGAGTGGAGAAGCGGAACCAATTAAGCTCGAAGGTCGGTTTACTTTCCCGATTAATTTTTCTGAAGGGGAGTGCCGACGTAAAAATAGCCTATTAATGTCTTATCAAGTTGTCTAACAAGCTTCTGGAGGGCTTACGATGTTATATTATTACGGATTTTAAGGCTGCCTTTTTCATCCTGAAGAGAACATTTTACAGTTGAATAATATCTTGACAAAAACTGACATAAGAATTCAAGTATCTCACCTATAAGTACTTAATCTTTATTCAATTTAAAAAGGAGTAGTCTGCAAAGATTTTATTTATTTTGCAAAACCAGTAAAACTAGCAACTTCGGTTTTCTGCACTTTCTGGCTAGAGTTCTGAAGTAGATTTTCTCCACTTTCTGCTTGAGGTTTAGAGCTAAAGCATTCATCGGTGTTCTATTTTGCGGTGATATTTCTTGGGGTACAATGGTAAAGAGCTTTAGTGCTGCGCCGTTTAAATTTATCGTTGACAAATTGACAGCGACTTGGCTTAAGTCGAGTGTTGCCTAGTGCTTCACATGTTATGCCGAGAAAAACATTTAATTGGAATGTCCTCGAGTAGCATCTTGTTATAGACTTGTTAAAGGTGAAGACGATACAAGAAAAAAATGAATTTTAGTTTCGGGGTGTGGCTAGCGTCGCGTGAGCTGCCGAAGGATATATCCCTCTCGCTTAGCTAGGACAGAACAGCTATGGAGTAGACTATAGTATAGTTATTTTTTGAAGGAACAATATTGTTTAATTCGTACAATTAAAATAATATGTCCCAGTGCACCTTTTAAAATAGATGAAATGGATGAAAATATTCAAATATATTTTTTTCGTTTTATATGGGATTTTTATGTCGAGTGTATTTGAAAAAAATAATTTAATTTCTATGTTGTTTTTATTGCTGAAGACAAAAGAAGACAAACGATACCTACAATATGCTGATAGATACGTATAACAATATTTCGATCGTATAATAGCCTATAACCAGCGGACGATCCAGACGCGTCCAACGATATCTCATTAGTCAAATTATTATGATACAAATAGTTTGGACGTTATACGGGAGCAGATGAACATACATACATATCGGTCAAAATCATAACCCTCCGCCCACCGTAGTCGGGTAAAAATGTACATACTCTGTGTCAGTGACTGACTGCCGGATATGAGTATCTTTTTCATGTTTCGTAGGCTAAGGAATACTTTGGTACTTAACTTCGATGCCGATCATGAAGTCATCAGCGGTGTCATAATATTTTTTTTTACCATATTTAATTTATGTTTTAATTTAATTTTCAGTTTTTATTAATTTTATTGATTTAACCATGCATTTATTTTTTGTTTATCTTTTTATATTTATTTTTTTATCTATCAAAATCACCCTTAGACTGGTTACCGCCACAGGTGACAAGAGGGCTGGCTCTTTCCTTGCTCAAAAAATTCGCTTGACAACAGGAACAGCTTGAATACAGGGAGGACATGCAGCCAGTATCCCACGCGGACGGTATTTGTTTAATTAGGGGTAGGTTTTTATTTTATTGTATTTTATTTTAATTTATGTTATATTATATTGTATTTTAATGATAAAACATGAAAAATAAAAATAAATATTTTTTTTTTTAAATTTAATTTTACTTTTATTTATTGTTTTATATTTATTGTGAAATTATAATAATTATATCAATATTGGACTATGTCTGAAACAAAAACATTGAATTGAATAATTTAAAAAATACAAAAATTATCACATTAACTCGTTAAATCACGGTTTACACCCGCTAGAACGAAAAAGATCCTAACATGGTAGGTAGGACCTGAGGGTTGGCCAGTTAATTACTTAAAATACACTATATTTATTTCAAGAAAACATTCATAAGATCTGAAGGCGTCGGACTCGCACATAAAGGGTTCCGTACCACCGTAGAATAAACACATCAAAAATATCAAGTTTGAGACTTGATATTTATTTTTAAATGTTATTATATTTTTAGTATTTGTTCTGCACCGGCAACAGAAATACACATTCAGTGAAAATTTCAACTCTCTACCTGTTACGGTTCGTGAGATACAGCCCGCGCTGACAGACGGACAGACAGACAGACGGACAGCGTAGGCCTAGTAATAGGGTCCCGTTAGCACCCTTTGGAACCCTAAAAAGTAGCCTATGTTCTCCGCCAAGACCCAGTCTATCTCCATACCAAAATTCATCAACATTGGTTCAGCGGTTTAGCCGTGAAAAGGTAACAGACAGAGTTACTTTCGTTTATAATATAATAGATTGAATAGGACGGACAAACATTTTCCTATCCATATCTGTAATGTTATTTTTTACGATAATTTATTGATGTATGATATATTTATTACTTGCCCATCCATACCTACAACAAACGCAATAAAGCGACTCCATTGTTTTGACAAGCAATGTATTCCCACTGTCGGCCCAAGACCATGCTGCAAGTATATAACAGTAAGCGAAATAGGGAGTTTTTACAGAAATGACACGAATAACTATGAAATTACAAGAGATGACACAAAATGACAAGAGATGACACAAAATGACAAGAGATGAAAAGAAATTACACAAGACAAGGAAAAGCAAACGAAAATCACGCTGCAGTGCAGGTCGTAGGTTCGATTCCTGCCCAGGACATGCATTTGTGTGCATGAACATGTCCGCATGTCCCGAGTCTAGGTGTAATTAAGTGTATATTTAGTTTGTATTTACAAACAAAAAGTAGTATATGTAGTAATATCAGTTATCTGGTTTCCATAGTACAAGCTCTGCTTAGTTTGGGATCAGGTAGTCATGTGTAAAATAATTTCCAAGGATATTTATTTATTTATCATAGGCGTCGGCGGACTGTAAATACTGTACTGTACCTGTAATGTGGCACGACCGTAATATTTTTTCGTAATATTTTTTAAAAAATCCTTCACAGGTCCGACGTCGAACAAGTCCGACTGGACACTGACAATACAAAGTTAGAGAGAGACATGGTTAGTTCAAGTACTTAAAATGTGAGATGGCGATATTGTGCGCGCGCTCGGAAATAAACAACGTAAGCGCCAAACCACATTTTCTTGAATTAAAAAAAAACTACTTCATGAATTAAAATATGGTTGAAGGGTAGTTTAGATATCATTATTTGCTATGTTTTAGAAATAATTTCGTGATCTAAATCGTAAAAACATCGTGGTAGCAAGGAAAATTGTAAATAATTAGAGCTCATTTCATATTTTTTTTTTATCGAGAAAATTTCATCAAATCGTGATTTGGATTTAAAGATACTCATGATAATATAGTCAAAAATCATACATCTAAATATAAGATTCCTAGTCCACATACTTACTTAAAGAAAAAGTAGAATAGAAAATCAACCAAATTTCGAACCCTCATCTGAATAAGAAAATTTATACCGGCGCTTCAACTTTGCCGTAGCATAGCATCAATAGCCGTAGATTGGAGAACTCAAATTGAGTTGGAAAAGTTAAACGAAAGGCTTTAATCATTCAGGACCATCTTCGCGGTGGAATAGTATTATTCAAGTCTCCAGAGCTCTTCAGTATTCCAAATTAACTTTGTTCCTAGAGTGGGATCATGCAGTTCCCTTGGCGGTGCTGGGAAACTCGACAATCTTATTCAAATGACGTGATTTCATTATGCAAGTTGCCCACAAACACAGTCATATTAGCTTACAGAAACATCCCTGTGTACGTTTACTGTAGGTAGTCAATAGTTTTCCATGAATATTTCGGTTTTTAGGCTTTTTACCTACATGAAACTTGAATTTCATAAGGTACTTACAAAAGTGGACATTTCGGTGAGATGGGTTAGCTAATAATTTAATATCTTGTCACACTGGCGTTGGGGACGCCTTCTTCCGTCAATCTCTTTTTTATTACTTATCAAATTATACAGATCTGAAGGCACGTGGGTGGCGTATGGATAGTTTTCCCAATATTGTCAAGGATACGAGATCCATCAAGACATTTTTTCTTGCGAAACTCAGAATTTATATGTAAATTTGTCCTAACATAAGGGGCGTGCCAGTCATGAACAGAGTCGGTACAGTTCGGCTATCGATTTTCAGGAGTCATGAAAATAATGACTCCGCAATATTTAAAAGCTTTCGCTGTATTGGCATGGAAGAGGGTGGAATTTTCCTATGTGAAGCATTCGTTAACGCCTTGTTTGCTCTCTTGACATCCTCTTGGTCGTTATAAGTAGGGAAGGTCATAGGTTCGTAGTTGCGTGTCGTATTTTCGTGGGTATAACTGCGGGGAACGAAGGCAAAAAGTCCTTGAAACAAAATTCAGGGGATCCTAGTAATGGGTTATTGGGCTTTACGTGCGTGCCCGTCATTGACACAGTTACGATTGGTTCACATTCCCAGAGGGTTTTCTTTGCTTCATCCCATATTTACGGGAAAGGAATGTATAGTATTTTTTGACTTATAATTTATTGTTTAATTTTTTCATAGAACTACCATCAACATTTCCATTACACTATTTTTGGCCTTATTTTACCTGCAGAGTAAATTTTTTGAACAGTATATTTGGAACTAATCCTAATTCATGGTTTTGATAACGAAACAATATAATTTATTAAAGATTATTTATTAATGCAAGTTTAAGATTATTTACTAGCTGGCTTGACCGAATTCCCTTTGTTCTCCTCATAAATAGTCCATCAAGTAGGACTCGAGAACCTTTCCGTGGCAGGCTTACCTTAATAATTGTTTTGGGAGCCTGAAGGGCACTATTTTGAACCTTCACAATGAAGCTATTTTAAAAGGGGTGGTCATACTGATTCCACGAAATTTCTTTTAACAGTATTCAACATTATTATCTACGCATTTTGTAAATTTTGCACTATGGCAAAAATATTCGTGTAATTCGTTGCCTATTTGTGCCAAAAGGGAGTGCCAACCCTCGTAATAAAACGTACAATAGCATTATTCCATACGTAAATTACCCTGATGTATTATAGATGTTTCATTATTTTATAGTTTGCACAATGTACGCATAAAGCTACATTAGCATTATTTTAGTTCAGACAAGCCTTGTTTCAGCGCTTAAGCAGGCAGAGTTAGCTAAGGTATTTATTAACTTTTCTTTTCCAAGTTGTATTGGTGAATCAGCAAAACGCTCTCTTTATCCCCATCCATGACAATATCGAATAGATTTAACGTTATATGCATAATGTATACTGTCAAAAATTCTTAGTGTTTATATACCTTCCTAATACGTAACCTAATGCGAATTACGCTAAAAGCAGACGGATCCTCTGGCAAGATGGGCGCCGAGATATCTACAGCGGAACGCCCGGCGTTTCCCCGTACGTTGGCCCTGCCGGCGTGGAGTGCCCGTCGGCGTATTGATTAGACAGGACTGCTGAATGTTACATAACTCTGGAGGCGACGCGCCCGCACTCAACTGCAAGAATACATTGATTATACTTCTGTATCGGTTTGGTATCTTCTTTCGCGAACTCCATAAAGGTATTGCGGAAATTATTCTGCGAATCCATTTGTTTCGACGCGAAAAACAAGGGTGCGACGTAACGAATTCCTTATGAATTTTACTCAATTTCTGAGAGATGCATCAGTTTCTTGTCTTTTACTGCTGCGTGAATAGATAATTCTAATTGCGTGATTTTTCTAATTTCGCTTGACTCCCAGACGTTTTCGACGCCTCACTCTCAATATTCTTGGATGATCGTTTGATGTTCCAGTAGTCATTACAGCAATGAATTATCTTTTTCTATCTCTCGTTTTCCTGGGAATCCGCTGGATGCGGGCAGCGCAAGACCGGTCATTGTGGCGAACTTTGGGGGAGGCCTATGTCCAGCAGTGGACGTCTTTCGGTTGAGATGATGATCTCTCGTTTTAATATCTATCAGCTTCTTCCTATATTCATTGAATGCTCTTGTACACTATTACCATGAATCATGTATAATTTATGAATCTTAGAACACGTTCATGTTCTCATGCTACGCCTTATATCAAAACTTTCTTTGAAAGTATAATGGCAAGCTGTCAATGGACGTTTTTGTTTTTCTCTCAATGCATGATGTGTAATCGTGAATATTCCCAGCTTGCTTTTATAGGCATCTTGTACCAAGCTCTTCCATATTCTGCTTATATATTTTTGTCCGGACCTTAACCCTTATCAAGAACAAGATCACTAGAGCAATCCTGTTTGACATATGACACCTTCTAAAATAGGTATTGGTTTTCTCAGTTGTGCTTATTGTAATTTGTTCAGGGCAGTGATTCTTGTCCAGGACCTTATATTCTAGCAAAAGAAGTTATTCATGTATTTCGTTACACGACGACCTTTCTCGAACGTGACATACATAAATACCCACGTTCGTATGTAGGTACTCCACACAATTGCAGTAATATTAAATCGAATCTACGTTGAAAATGTATCTGTCGATGTCATACGTATGGAACGAGAGGCAATGGAAATTCAATTTGTTCGAGACAAAGTTTCAAATGGAGATACCACAATTAAAATGAAATTTCTCGTTTAAGTCGAACCCTGAAGTGGTTTCACTTCACGACAATGGAACACAAGCAAGCCTGAAACAAATTGCATCGTCATTTAAAGCAAACGTCTGGAACTGTATAACCACGTATCCTAAATGATTTTACCTTTTCCTAGATGGCTTCCCTTTTCTTTAGTTGCATAAATCGTTTGGGAAATGTTCTCGAGATCCTTTGCTTTGAATTTATGCTCATGTTGTCTTAGGATTGAGGTTTCCTATAAAAAGTACATTAATACTCGCTATGTGCTACTTTTTAAACAAGCTAATATGAGATTTAATCGCATGTACAATATGACCTACCTAAGACTTAAGTTATCTGCCAACACCGAACATATATTTTTACTTCGGACCTTAACAGTCTTATAAATGCACGCGTAATATGAATCGACTTTCTGTCTTGTCACATAAAACATATTTCGCCAACAGACGAAATATTATTCCTCTGAAATCTGTTATTTTCAGGCTTTGTACCACAAGACACATTTTACTTGCTGAGCTCTAATTTTTATTTCAAACTGCAATTTTTTTCAGTTATTTGCGACTGAGAAATCTAGTAAATTTTAATCATTCGAAGAAACGTTTTCTAATCGTGAAAAGCTTCATAGAAGGTCTTTAATTCCAGGCCATACAGTCCATGGCAATGAGTAAATGCCAAATGCTTTATATTTTACATACGATGGTTTGATATACGGTGGAAACTTGAAATATTTAGTGAATTACTGCACAATGTCAATGTGTTTATTAACAGCTATGAAAAAAAAACAACTACGTATCTATTTTAGGAAATATATTGCCTGATTGGCGTGCTAGTAAACATATTCCATTGATCAAAGACGTACGTGTAGTAGGTATATAAAATTTTATTCTGATATCCTGTTTTGCTTTATCGACGTCTCGCCCAAGGCTCGCAAGGCCCAACTTCTTCATTTTTAAATAAAAATCATAAAATGTCGCATATATTTGTATGGCATTCGTAGGTATTGCTATAATTTGTTACCAGGTACTGAAAAGAAAATACTTGTAGTCATGACACAATAATTTACCTTCGTCGTCTCTTTGTGAATAACGCCAGTTTTGTCTAGATTTAACTGCATTGTACAGAAGAATGAATCCAATCTCTTTTCAATTGCAATTGCATGTATTGTGTCCCGGCTATTACTGCCTATGTATTTCAATATTATGCACTTGGTATCTGAGTCACATTTGGTAAGGATAATATTACATTATATTTTTCATTTTGTAGCAATACGTAGGGCTTACCTTACTACATCCTTCTGTCTCAGAACATTCCCACTCTAACGTTCATTATTGGTATTACCCCTGGGTTTCTTTAGTCTTATTTCCTTCCACTTTGGCAATGTAAGTTACTTTGTCATCTGATACCCCCTTTTTACCAGTTAAACTACTGTTGGTTACACACACTACACGCACCAGGTCGTCTGCACCGCATCCTAAAGTGCTAGATAATTCGGCTAATTTAAATTAACAAACCTAAACAGTTCTTTTCCTCTGACTCATTCTAGGTACGCAGATTACCCAGTTAAATGGGTTCAAAGGCTAAAATGAAATCCAGCTTCAACTGCAGTGTGCTCGCTATCCAGTCTTTTGATTGCATGACTAATGCCTGCGTCTGACATCGTATGTGAAGCTGATGCTGCCGGCTTATTGTGCCTGCAGCGTGTACTCGCATATTGTGTAACATGATTTATTGTTGTTATGTAACATAGCAGCTACATTATAACGCTGGAGCACTTGGATCCACTTTGTAAAAACGGTAGCCGCGTTTTTGTCGTGACACGAGTAGCGTTGTCGATGTTGTAAAGTGCGAACTCATTGCGGGCGTTAATGTCTAAATTTTCCGTCCTTAGATTGATTACTGACAATCACATAAGTTCGTGAATTAATTAATTTAAAAGCGAGAGATAACAGTGTATAATAGCACTTTACGACGCCCACATTCAATTTCTCTCAAACCTTGGAGTCCCGCGGCAGCGCGGCACATAATGGCACCTCAATCATTTAGTGTGACAGCTAGTATTTGCATGGAAGTATGGAACTGCTTATTCCAATGCTTTTACAGATATTACGCTCTTAACACGTTATAAATTCGTATGAATAGAATGAATAGATAAAGAACATGAAAAATTTGCATCTTGAAATAATAAAGAATATATCAAATATGTATTTGGAGAGGGTAGTCTGGTAGTTGGAATAAAATGAGACTGCTAATATTGACACTGTTAAAAGAAGCTAAGAACTACGAGACTTCTTTTTAATTCGGAATATTTATTTACCCAAATAATTTAGTTACTTGTAGCCACAATCTTTTTTAGACCTGCATTGTGTGCGTTAATTTCCATAGTTTTCCCTTGATGTTATTTCATCTTACCTAATAATTATGTATGTGCCTCTACATATATTTTATGCGTCTACGCAATGCATAAATCGCTCCACTGCAATATATTTTTCTTTAGTTACATATTCATTTCGCAATGGTCCACAAATATTTTACTCATTTAAGATCCGCGGGGAATGCGGCAAGGCTCTAGGAAAAATTAAATTTTCAATTCTGCAAGGCAGCGGAGGAGCTATTTATAAATCTCATTTGATTTACCGCGCTGCTCTAGCTTTGATGTACATTATTGCAATTACTTTATTTGTTAACCAATTTCCAGAAATTCCAACGGCTTAAGTTACTTAATAATTCGTTTCTGTATATTTATTGTCTGTTGAATTACTTAATAATGTTTTACTATTAAACTATGTTTTGCTTGCATGTCTTTCTTAAACTCCTGTTATTTATCTTACTGGCTTGTACATACATGACCCAATGACCACTCGCTTAGATGAGAAACGAATTTCATTTGCACGAAGCGGCCACACCCACTTGGCTCACCCCTGGCCAAACGATACAGAGCAAACAACTTGCATGAAAGTTTTCCTGTATTGTTTAAGTTCCTAACGTAATGTTACTCGGCTATGGTCCATTTACTGTTTCACTACTAAAGTTTTTATACACAATTCCTTTAATTGTACCGGTATTAGCGTATACTCCGAAGCAAGATTCGATTGTTTTCAACTTGTGACCAATTTCTCGAGGGGTGGTTTCTAATATAATAGTGTTTCGCAAATAACACTATGATAGGTATGCCATTATTCCATATAGGGTAAAACCCCCAATTATTGGCACCCTGCACCAATTATTGTCCATACATATTTCTATGTGATTTCTTAATTCAGCGGATAGAATAACTAGGTAGGTGTGAAAAACTGAGAAATTTATGACTTTTAACAAAAAAACACTATTTCCATGTTTAGTTTTCTTATTTTTTAAAGATAACTTCAAAAGTGCCAATAATTGGGGGGCGTGCCAATATTGGGTGCCGTTACCCTACCTATATTAAATTATGCAGTTACTATTTGTTGTTGAGCGTTAGACTGAAAATTTCTGTAAGTAATAATATACTCGTCTTCTCGTATTAAAAGTCTCGAATAATGTGATATGTACAATTTCGAAACATAAAAGATTAGTGCTTTTGGTTTCAAGGACTACATAGTACATACCTGTATTATGAATTTTTCCATTTTGAATTTGTAGGAAGAAGATCAAATCGAGTAACTACATTGGCATGCAGTTGCTTAGTTGGGGCCATACAGATGGTGTGTTAGTGTGGGTTTTTTATTTATTATTTTATCCTCGTAAAATACATGCTAACCAAAGATATATGTAAAAATAAAGTGCTACCACTCCGGCTTGAATTAATAATACACCATGACGACGTGATGAAATTTTTCGCACTGCGTGTATCCATTTCCCGACGGAAGAAATTAGTATGCTTTCCCGCTTCACAACGGATGAATAGCTTAAGCCTAATCTCACATGGAATTAAACCATTTCGTAATTTCAGTATTATAATGGTATCCTTCTTGGAATAATCCATTCTAAATGTAAAAAACGTGTTTCAGCGGCATCACGTTTATATTTACATTACGCATGTATAACTGCATAAACAGAAGGAAGTGCTCAAAGTGAAAGTATTTATATTTTGGGTGCTCAGATTTAATAACTGCATATTTATTGGCGATTGTTCAATAAAGGCAACACGTATTTATTTCAGAACTCTTTACAACCAGTAAACGTACTTACTTCAGTTTCTGTACATAGTTACGTTATTTCTCCCTAAAATATAGTCAGTTGAACTGATATAACTGGTGCCGCGCCGTGATGGGCGGAAACTGCGATCCGTCCACCGCCCGCTTCACTGGTCCGCACCGCTTTGGCCGGATCGCTCCGGCACTTACTAGCATCTAGTGCTGCCATACTAACAAAAAGGGACCATTTACTGACCAATTGATACTTATGGGCGTTTTAGAAACCACACTTCGTGATATGTGCTTGTTTACATAACCTAAAAAATATTTATTGAAAAGGTAAAATTATTAGCTAGAAAACCAATAAAGACTGTTAAGTTCGCTTTATATACTTATCCATGCAATCGATTAACGATTATTAACTTGACATTAATCATCAAAAATATTCAAATCTTTATTTTAAAGATCTTGTCAAGTCGTACAATTTCAAATAATTTACAATTTCACTTCTGGCAACACTTATTATCGGTTAAAGGGCTATCATTGGGATTCGGGAATACTATCCTATGCACACATTGGTCCCTGGGAGACATTGAACACCATTCCACAGTTTAGGGCAGACTGCATAATACATTACCAAGCTTCCAGTAAAAACAGTAAATTGGAATTGACTGTGATGATGCTTAATGTACTTAGTACTTAGGTATGATCTGTGTACCAGTTTTTATTTCAAATCGGATTTCGACCATTCAGCTCATGATATAGAGTCTATTTAACCAAAAATAACTTAGATGCGTCCATAGTTTAGCACATAAATACGGTTTGAGTGCTACGTGCTTTAAGATAATGTGTAATATGCATAATGAGTAATGACTGATAAAGATAAATCTTACATCCACAAGAAATAAATAGGATCCTAGTAATATCTCCGTCTTTAAAATACTCATATGTTAAGTTCTAGGACCTCCGCCAAAAGGACAACAGGCGGAGCCGCGTCCATATACTAGTCGTCCATAGTGCCGTCAAGCTCATAATTGAATTATGTGGAGCACGACATTTCTCGCGTGCACTTAACGCCGGCTGATTCGCGGCCACGTTAATGTAACGCGGAATACCCTGGAGTCTGTTTAGCACGCCGCCCTGACCGTGTGCCCGATACTGGGGGTTATATAACCCAGTGTTATAGCCACCCTAAATCCTCTGCATAACTTTTATACGTTGGGTAGTCGGTTTTATGCTGAAAATAGCAAGGACAAATTAAAAGGAGTTTTACTTTTCTAGTCTTTTATTTTTACATTGTTTGAAAATGCCAGACGAAAACGCGGCGGGAATGGCGGGATGAACTAGACTCACGCCAAAAAGAATGACCACCATAGACCGGAATAGAGAAGAATGTAGGAAGGGGAGAGACACTATTGCTCAGCCGTAGGATATTACTCATAGTAATTACTGTTTTCTGGTCAGGTCTTTACAAGAAGTTGCTGTATTAGTTACCATACCTTTGTTTTAAGCAACGAGGTACCTTTACCAATTGGTACAAAGGGTCCATCGCAATTCGTAAAAAGCACTGCCCGAGTACTCAACTAATCCACTGAATGTCAATGCAATCGGTCCCTCACAGCCCTCACTGCCACAGCTCAAATGTCACCTACACACAGCCCACAGCGTTCTAAAATAGTTCATGTTTTCTGACAGTTAATTGGCTTCGTGGTTAGCTAAGCCTACGGAAGTATTGAGTTTAATTTTAAAGAAAGCCGCAGATTAAACATGCAACTAAAAGGACTGGTATTGCGTTCTTCGCATATGTATGTGAATTAGCAGTTCTAGCTCTATGAGGTCTTAAACCCCAGAGACTACTGTCACGCAAATCAAACGGAAACAGACTTGTTAATGGCCAAAGACAACAATCTATACAACCATTATTAATAAATATCAGTGGTATTTTATAATTTACGATGCCAATAAATCTCCTATTCCTGTAAATATTGCGTTCATATCGCGGCTCACCGAAATACCACCGACAAACCTTGTTGAAACATCGCTTTCCGAACCATCCACCAATGGTGCGTGAGCCGAGTCGTGTGCAATTTTTAGAATAGTTACAGAGAAACTATAAATATTATCTGGTAGTAGGTACATATTGCAATAAACTTCCTTCGTCTTCACCTTCGGTTTGTACGCGAGAAGTGAGTGAATCAACAGCACCGGCCGCGGCCGTACCAACGACCGTGACGTTATGTTTATAGTTGTTCATATTATGTTTACTCTGTAATAATTTCATTGACTGTTATGTTACACGGAATATATCTGTAAAAGCCACTAGTCATGGGAAATATCGATAAACTATAAATTAACCAGAATACGAGCTAGATACCCACGTCAGATCTTTGTGAATAGGTATTTAAGCAAAGGGTATGATGAATCTGTTTAAATATTAAATTTAATTTCATTGGATATTATAATGAAACAATCATTTCAGTGTTTAATAACAATAATCGGTAGGCTAGACTGCTTATATAACTATATTTTTATTTTACCAACATAATTACGTTCTAATGCGAAATACTATCCATAATTGAATAAACGTGACCTAAATTGCCGCTGTAATAATATCGTTTACGTAAATATCGATATTCACATCGGCATCATTTATCGGCTCTACGAAAAATCGTAGCAGGCCTACGTATCTTGACGTAGAGGACGCGGTCTATGGCAAGGCCACATGCCACTTTCCGGATGTCTGTGAATCCCCTTCGGACGCCTACTCCCATGAAAATTTAACACAATATCCCTCATCTTTTTTCCTCCGCCTCGGGCTAATGTTATTGGATGCGAAATTCGGAGATTTTTATGACGCCTTCATTCGGGATATAACTCGATCCCAGAGTTTATTTTATTGAATTTTATGTGATTTTCGTAACATTGGCAATGGATTACGTTTCTGTGATGATGTGCTGATGAGGTGTTTTACATTATTAGCACATATCGATAATGTAAGATAAATAAACTGCATCGATGTTTCAATGAGGGCAGTAAGATCAATTGTAGCTTAAACCACGGGAGACGGCTTTAACTCACAATCTTAAATATGGAATCGGCAGTTTAAATGATCTAACGGCCGTAAGACTATTATTGTTATCATAATCGAAAGTTCTCTAACATCCAATTCATTCCATTGAGCATTGGTCGTAGCTCAAAACACTTGATTGAAAACCCCGTTCGGCTGCATCATCTAAAGATAACGCAGCGCTCCCTCCGTCCGGAATATCGTCGCCTCACTTCTGCCTGTAGGCAAATCTAATATCGGAAATTGACTCGACTCGACGGTTTATTCACTTTGACCTCGTCCCGAGTCGGCTGGAGGTGAGGTAAAACTATTATCAGTCTACTTCATTGTGCGAGCCTCGCAATTACACCTATCTCGTTTTACATCTGAGATGGTGGATTAGTGCACCTTTAGATTTTTAAAGCCAATGGAGAATCTGTGGAGTTTGATTTTGTCATTGCACCTTAAAAAATTAGTATATTCCATGCCGTATGTACCAATAGAAAGATTTGTAAGAAAAACCAAACCTATAAAATATAAGAAAACCGAGCTCTCCTGTTACACTCCTTATCTCGACCGAGTTTCTGCTTGAAATTCAAGATAAAATAATGGACCGTATCGTATCCGTCCGCAGTCTCATAAATAAACTTGTTTCTTTCGTCATGGTATATGCCATCGAGATTTCAAATGATGAGGTTTTATCATTTCCTGATGGGTCTTTTTATTTGCAGATCTTATTCATAACCACGTCGTTCGTGTATAGGCGTTATTTTATTATTTACACATGTACGCATATTACCTACAACACGTTTTATATGGAAATCTAATATTGAAATACTGAAACTGACGCACCAGCGTTGGCTTTGGTATCGATTACATAAACGTGTCTTCTTTGAGGCGGTTTGAAGCGCCCGTCAACCAGGTTGGAGGCTATTGCCCATCTCATACCTGCACGTGGATTAGTTACTGAGGTTATAGGCTCATTCGTAACACTTGATTCAATCTTATACGTCGGTATTACGTTGCTCGATAGTCGATACGACCACATTATCTAATGGGTTAACTGGTGAGACAGACCAGAAGTATCTACTAATGAAAATCGATTTATCTGTTTCATTTATATATAAATGAAAATATGTAAAATCATTGATACAATTTTATATGCATTTTTACTTAAGTAATAGTTGCACAAGGAAATGAGATGCTCCAGTTTTCTAGTCTGCCAGCTGATTACCATAAAACAGGTATATTTTTTGTCGATTTCCTTTAACTATTTCCATGATGTCGAGTGAGAGAAAAGGAAGTACCTTTAATAGGGGATTACAACCTATATTCCACATATACAAGTCCACAGACAGTTCCACATTTTCGAAGTAATACCAATATTATTTGTTCGTATGGTGTTCCATAGATGTTAAGCCGTAATTCACAGGACATTGATGTGAATTAAGTAAATACGTACTTTTACAAGCAGTAGTGTTAATTCAATGAACGTTATTTGTTATAATTAACGTACTAAGGTACCTTGTAAAACTGCATACCTGTTCTACAAGTATGTAGTCTTAAAGTATCTCATTTGTGTTAACAATCATAGCTTTAGTTGAATAGAAAAAAATAAACATTTCTTACATTTAGTAAGAAGCAGATCTCTCACTGAATTAGCTGGTGTTTATTTTTACTATTGTTTGTAAAATAGCCGTTACGAATTGAATACTAAGTAAATGGACCACTTTATTTGAAAGCTGTTTCCCCTAAATTAGTACTGAAATAAAAATGTTCCTATATTTACGATTTTATTGTCGATATTGAGAAATTAATTTGTTATAATAACGTCAATAAATAATCGAATAAAAGCAATGTTATAAAATTATGCCAAATACCTAATGGTTAAAATACCTGTTACCTTGTAAGATAAGTTCGATAACTTATTACTGTTACTTAAGTTTCAAGGATGACTTTAGAATCGGCTGAGCTTTCCGCAAAACAGGCATTTCGCGGAGATTTGTAGCTCAAAGTTTACTCGTGGCGTAGCGTGGATTGCGGTCTCCTTAAATTCTACTCCTGCGAAGTGGTTTACCAATAAGTTTGCCAATTTTATGGCTTCATTTTGGCAACGAATATACACTACGGCATACGTCACATAGTTGCCTATATGTATACGTCAGTTTACCTTATATTCCTACGCGCCACTCTCCAGCCAGAGTTATTTCTGAAACACGCTAACTGCGGTCTAGGTATTTTGCCTAATAATAGGCGATTTATTATATTCTAGAAGTATTTGATACGCAAATAACAGATAATAGCATAGATACCTATACCAGTAAAAAGGGGTATGAATTGTCAATATCTCTACCGGAAAAGTTTCCATCCGATGGAGCTTAATGTGAAAAGTTTGGTCAATGCGATTCAGTTTAAACGCAGATTTCCAGAATTCCACTGGGTTATATCATGTGTCATCATTAGTTTCATGTGTCATGTTTGTAAAAATTCGTTCGTGTTTAATTACGGAAGTATGTGCAGAGATATACTTGCGCAAGGTTTTTTAAAATTTAAAATCTATATTAGCGGAATATGAAGCCAAATCTCGGGCAAAGGCAGACTCAGTCTTCTCACCTGCGACGTAACTTTTTCTAACTAGTTAGTATTCTACGCTTCATCGGCTCTACTCGTTTGTAATATGGCCACTTCAGTCCGCTCCTCGACTCGGAACGCCTCGTTATAAGCTTTCAACGTAGTTTTAAAATTATGAGCCGTTTCAGATAGAGCTGACTGGCAATTTATTGCACCATCTATTCAACTCAAGACGCCCACAGAACATCATGAGATTGCTCCTTCCGAAAACCGCCGGTGTCCGATATAATTCGCTACAGTCCTGTTTGCCGGATCACTTTTTATATCTTTGTTCTGTATTACGTAAGTTGCAGACTCGTACTGGGAAAGAGCCTAGATGAGGGATGTTGTTGCCATGTCAGATTATCCTTCCTGTTAAATATGGATCGTTTGTAAATAGATTTGTTATTCCTTGCTTCGGAAAGCATGGTTAGTCTTCGGCATTGTCTAAATAGTTGATATAAGAGGCGATTTGGAAAATAATTAATGTTGGTGGGGCAGCGTGCGAGACGCGTTAGGTAACCGGCGGCGGCGAGCGAGGGAGACGACAGGCGGCGCGCGCCGACTCCGCTATTGATCGTGGGGAGTGACGCCCGGGGTGACCCAAATAGAGCCTCCGTGCACCCTCCCGCCCCCAAACCGAACACCCCTTCGCTGACACCCCTCGCCCGCCGGCCGCTCGACGAATTTTCATATCAGCCGGTCCTTCACGGCGAAGGAATGGCCTGCTGGCCCAACTAAGATACTACTAAAGCCTTGCATAATACATCATGAACACCCCTGTGGAATTATCTACGTTTAAAATCTCTTTGTACTTTACCATTTTGATATCTATTTTGAGTTGACCTTTCGTTAAGCAGCTATGTAATATCATTTTAACTGAAGAACTTGGGTATAAAACAGAATATGATATTTATCATCTATTTGAAAGTTACTAATTGAATTGTCCTGTTAAATCGTACCGGTTTGGCTTATTTTTGGACGTTCTTGAACACATTGTTTAAGGATACTCAAACATATACAGTTATAATTTAAAACTGGTAAATAGACTCGAGTGGAGAAAAAAATTCACAAGTTCATAATGAGTTGCAAACTCCACATGTAACAAACAGACTCATTTGAATGCATGAAACTATAATGTAGTTTCTGTTGGGGCTCGGAGTAACTGACCTATGCCTGGGCACCACCCTGGTAACGGTGCATGCGTACTATATAATTCAGGTAGCTGACATATAGCAATTATATTGATCGGCTCTACTTGGGAATTCCATGTTAAATAGACTCCTGGAAATGCATTTTTAAAAAATCCGATTTCGGCTAACAGTCTTTAGGGAACTGTCTTAGGGCTTCATTAGCGTAGAGTTTTTTTAAAGCAATTAATTATGAGAAACCGTTGGAATGTTCACAATTCTGAAACAATGAGCAGAAAATCCTTTTGTTTGATGTTCCAGTTCAGAGCTAGTAAAATGAGAAATACGCACACAGCAGGGCACGACAGACGTTGAAATTGAAAAGTGTGCAACTTTGCGTTTTATTGTACCGGGGAGGCATAGACTGCAGGAGATTGCGAATAAAATGTACCCACGATCGCTTCAGAACGCAGTTACCACTGGTATTTTTCTACCGACTTTTTCCAGCGGCTCTTGTTAACTCGTTGCACTCGGCTGCGTTCAGCAATATTATTCTCTTCGTAAGAAATTATCAATTCGGTTTCACATTTTTTTATGAGTTCTTTTCTCTGTTCTTTCAATTTTTGACTTGAAATTTTTGTGTCACTACTCCCATATTTCTGGCTTAAGCGGTGTTCATTTGAATAACGCCGTTTTACCGTCTTTATATTAGAAAAATCTAATCTTGTTTGAGGGCTTTTGCGTGCTCGAGTGGGGGCGGTTGAGCTGCCCACTAGGTACGTCGCAACAGCGATACGTCTATATTTGCTGATGTGTAATTACGCTACGGCAAGCGTCGTCGAGCACCGGAAATTAATATCTGGCAGGTGGCGCTCTCTGCGCACCGGAAACGTATTCGCCGCGTTAGCCTCTTGACGCTACCACCCATGAAATTTCAGATTTTTTGGCGTACAAGTACAGGGTTCGGTCATATATTACATTGTTGAGAACATTTCATCGTTTTATGACTTAGAGCACTTTTGTGCGGTAGTCACGCTCGTTATTGCAATCTCATGGCTGAGTGGTTAAATCCATATGATGATTCATGGCTGGAAGCTGCAACTTCTGGGCCATCTATTAACACATATAAAGCCAGCTTATGATTATAGATCGTGATTTTGTAGATGTGTAATGATGATGTTAACTCGATATAAAATTAGACTACAAGACTAGTTAATGTCTTGAATATTTCTAGACTACGTAAATCATAATTTAAATTAGTTACATAAACACAGACTGAATAATTTGTAAGTGTAATGTAATCATGACCGCACGCACATTGGGAACGATATTGTTTACCTATTAAATATTTACTATAGATAATTTCAACAAAGAGAATTTATTTTTGTATCAAAGTTTTAAGAAAAACTGTAAAAAATCTTAGTAAGAAGTGTAGCTATTATGCTTACTTTAGCGTATTACTTTCATCGTGAGTTGTAGTCTGCATCACGGCTAGTATTTTTCAAAATATTTTTTTAAATTATCCTTAGGTATATTAACATCATATACGGTGAGGGAAAACATCGTGAGGAAACCTACCTATCCCCAGGGATTAGGTAATAGTCAGTTCCTGTATACACGGCGACAAGGTTCACCATCTGTCACGTTGGGTTCTGACTATCTAGTGAAACGTGGGCTTTGAGTTGGCTTAATACCTCCACAATGTGGTGGCCACTCAAGCCTCTGACTACCCCCGAATGGGGATAAAAATCGTGACGTTATATTTATTTATATATATATATTTTTGAATACTATCTTTTTATTATTCTTCTTATCATATAGTTAGTGGCCAACCTGGTGTCAGAGTTGTTCAAGCCGCGCAAAGGCCTCTATGGAAAAGTATAATACTTACCCCACTGGATGTGAGGAACTAATAACCTAATATTTTGGTTGTACCGATTATATGACACACACAAAAGGAAGTTTTCTAGTTCTTAGATAATAATTATATCATGCTATATCACGGCGTAGCTTAGTCAATATATGCCTTTGATCATATTTATATTCAGTAAAAATAACAAAAGCTGGGCTATTAGTCTTTGTGTGGTTTCACAGACATTCTCAGATCTTCATATTGTTTCCAGACGCCGATTCATTTGCTATAATCTCTGTTTATTTTCTGGACATCAATCATTTGTTCGAACATTAGTTCACGGTTCGTTATTATCGAGATTCTGTCTTCTTTCGTTGATCGGTCATTGTATAGTTCCTTCCTTGGTCGGTAATACGAAATGTCGGTGGTAGCTACATGGAAACTACTTTATCGATTAGATCTATGAATAGATTTTAAATGCATCGCCCACCTCTTCAGTCGTGCAATTTTAGTGTCCGTAGCGTTATATTACGTAGTAACGTACCTACATTTTGTATAGCTTCAGAACTTTCAACGCCATTAACTGACCAGTAGTGTGCAACAAAATAAAATAATAAAAAACCTGGGACGTCTTTTAGGGCAAAGGGATTTTTTGGGACAGAGGATTTAATGGTCCCTATATAATGCGCCTAAAGCTCCTTTCAGGATCTAATGCGGGTTTCTAGTCGGTGATCACAAGTAATAAATTCCGCGTGTATTCCGGAAGACGGGTCTCGCGGATAGGCGGGTGGGGAGCGGCAGCGCGGCCACTCCGGTAGGACCACTGACTATAAAACATTTACGTCTACGATTTATTTATATGCAGAGGTTACATTATAATAAATGTTCGCAATGTATTCACTCGCTATAAAATTGCTTTACTATCCAGCCACCGAAATTTAAACTGGTATCTTTTAGGTTTACATTTAAATAAAATCCTGCGAAACTGATCACTTACATTGGTCGGGAAATAATTTAATTATTCTATAAAGGCGACCTTACGCTAACTGAAAACATTATTCTCCGAATTTATAGACATTTTTAGCCAGTTTACAATGATTTTATAAAGCAATTTTGGGAACAAAAGTGTTTTGTAATGCCCTGTAAGTCCATCATAACTTGTTATCAATTTGTGGGTATGTTTATACCTCGTTTACGAAGGGTAGCTTTTCTATGAAGTGTTTAAGAGGAGGGTTCGAAATTTGGTTGATTTTCTATTCTACTTTTTCTTTAAGTAAGTATGTGGACTAGGAATCTTATATTTAGATGTATGATTTTTGACTATATTATCTTGAGTATCTTTAAATCCAAATCACGATTTGATGAAATTTTCTCGATAAAAAAAATTTATGAAATGAGCTCTAATTATTTACAATTTTCCTTGCTACCACGATGTTTTTACGATTTAGATCACGAAATTATTTCTAAAACATAGCAAATAATGATATCTAAACTACCTTTCAACCATATTTTAATTCATGAAGTAGTTTTTTTTTAATTCAAGTAAATGTGGTTTGGCGCTTACGTTGTTTATTTCCGAGCGCGCGCACAATATCGCCATCTCACATTTTAAGTACTTGAACTAACCATGTCTCTCTCTAACTTTGTATTGTCAGTGTCCGCTCGGACTTGTTCGACGTCGGACCTGTGAAGGATTTTTTAAAAAATATTACGAAAAAATATTACGGTCGTGCCACATTACAGGTACAGTACAGTATTTACAGTCCGCCGACGCCTATGATAAATAAATAAATATCCTTGGAAATTCTTTTACACATGACTACCTGATCCCAAACTAAGCAGAGCTTATACTATGGAAACCAGATAACTGATATTACTACATATACTACTTTTTGTTTGTAAATACAAACTAAATATACACTTAATTACACCTAGACTCGGGACATGCGGACATGTTCATGCACACAAATGCATGTCCTGGGCAGGAATCGAACCTACGACCTGCACTGCAGCGTGATTTTCGTTTGCTTTTCCTTGTCTTGTGTAATTTCTTTTCATCTCTTGTCATTTTGTGTCATCTCTTGTCATTTTGTGTCATCTCTTGTCATTTCATAGTTATTCGTGTCATTTCTGTAAAAACTCCCTATTTCGCTTACTGTTATATACTTGCAGCATGGTCTTGGGCCGACAGTGGGAATACATTGCTTGTCAAAACAATGGAGTCGCTTTATTGCGTTTGTTGTAGGTATGGATGGGCAAGTAATAAATATATCATACATCAATAAATTATCGTAAAAAATAACATTACAGATATGGATA
This sequence comes from Drymonia ruficornis, assembly GCA_947859195.1. Classification (NCBI taxonomy): domain Eukaryota; kingdom Metazoa; phylum Arthropoda; class Insecta; order Lepidoptera; family Notodontidae; genus Drymonia; species Drymonia ruficornis. The sequence goes on from OX401923.1 coordinate 7,410,438, forward strand.
GGAAAATGTTTGTCCGTCCTATTCAATCTATTATATTATAAACGAAAGTAACTCTGTCTGTTACCTTTTCACGGCTAAACCGCTGAACCAATGTTGATGAATTTTGGTATGGAGATAGACTGGGTCTTGGCGGAGAACATAGGCTACTTTTTAGGGTTCCAAAGGGTGCTAACGGGACCCTATTACTAGGCCTACGCTGTCCGTCTGTCTGTCTGTCCGTCTGTCAGCGCGGGCTGTATCTCACGAACCGTAACAGGTAGAGAGTTGAAATTTTCACTGAATGTGTATTTCTGTTGCCGGTGCAGAACAAATACTAAAAATATAATAACATTTAAAAATAAATATCAAGTCTCAAACTTGATATTTTTGATGTGTTTATTCTTCGGTGGTACGGAACCCTTTATGTGCGAGTCCGACGCCTTCAGATCTTATGAATGTTTTCTTGAAATAAATATAGTGTATTTTAAGTAATTAACTGGCCAACCCTCAGGTCCTACCTACCATGTTAGGATCTTTTTCGTTCTAGCGGGTGTAAACCGTGATTTAACGAGTTAATGTGATAATTTTTGTATTTAAATTATTCAATTCAATGTATTTGTTTCAGACATAGTCCAATATTGATTATTAAAATTATTATAATTTCACAATAAATATAAAACAATATATAAAAGTAAAATTAAATTAAAAAATTATAAAAAAATATTTTTCATGTTTTATCATTAAAATACAATATAATATAACATAAATTAAAATAAAATACAATAAAATAAAAACCTACCCCTAATTAAACAAATACCGTCCGCGTGGGATACTGGCTGCATGTCCTCCCTGTATTCAAGCTGTTCCTGTTGTCAAGCGAATTTTTTGAGCAAGGAAAGAGCCAGCCCTCTTGTCACCTGTGGCGGTAACCAGTCTAAGGGTGATTTTGATAGATAAAAAAATAAAGATAAAAAGATAAACAATAAATAAATGCATGGTTAAATCAATAAAATTAATAAAAACTGAAAATTAAATTAAAAATAAATTAAATATGGTAAAAATAAATATTATGACACCGCTGATGACTTCATGATCGGCATCGATGTTAAGTACCAAAGTATTCCTTTGCCTACGAAACATGAAAAAGATACTCATATCCGGCAGTCAGTCACTGACACAGAGTATGTACATTTTTACCCGACTACGGTGGGCGGAGGGTTATGATTTTGACCGATATGTATGTATGTTCATCTGCTCCCGTATAACGTCCAAACTATTTTTATCATAATAATTTGACTAATGAGATATCGTTGGACGCGTCTGGATCGTCCGCTGGTTATAGGCTATTATACGATCGAAATATTGTTATACGTATCTATCAGCATATTGTAGGTATCGTTTGTCTTCTTTTGACTTACTTTGTCTTCAGCAATAAAAACAACATAGAAATTAAATTATTTTTTTCAAATACACTCGACATAAAAATCCCGTATAAAACGAAAAAAATATATTTGAATATTTTCATCCATTTCATCTATTTTAAAAGGTGCACTGGGACATATTATTTTAATTGTACGAATTAAACAATATTGTTCCTTCAAAAAATAACTATACTATAGTCTACTCCATAGCTGTTCTGTCCTAGCTAAGCGAGAGGGATATATCCTTCGGCAGCTCACGCGACGCTAGCCACACCCCGAAACTAAAATTCATTTTTTTCTTGTATCGTCTTAATCCAGATAAGAACGTTTATCAATAAGTACAAGTACTGGGCGCGTCTCGTCGAGGTGCCTTTCGTCCGCCTTCGCTCAACGCTATTGATAAAATGTTCTCTAAAATGATTAACACCGCTGCTATAAGAGCTCTCATCGATTGATACTTGTAACGGCCCCGAATGAACGCTTTGCGTGCATGTCGAGTGGCATTTACCTAAATACTTCATTAAAAGAATATTCGAATTGGACAAATATTTGCGAGCCCGCAACGACCAGAACGTGCGTCGATGGAAAGCTTGTCGATCAGAGGGGGCTGTCAACGTACCGGTTGTGGAAGGTTACGAGCGGGGAGGGCGCGGCGCCAACAACGGCGGCAGAGGGCGCCGCGCGCAGCGGGCTGCGCGCGACGCTGGCAGCGGCGGCGCTGGCGTCGTGACGCAGTGTGACGTCAGTGCGCCGTCGGCTCAATACGCGCCGGCCCCATCGTCAGTCGCCGCCCGAAGCAGGCCGCCGAACGTCGCGCCCTACGCGCCTCCGCCACCCGCGCACTTCTCTCATACCGGGTTTTAGTTTTGTACCACGATGACATAGCCCCAGTGCCGTGCGACGAGGCTGCGTGATAGCACATACATTTTTAAGTTTTTCCGTTGGAACGAGGAAACCGTAAAGGTCCCCGTTGTTGCAGAACTAGCGACGACCCACCCCACTCCGCTGAGGGAAAGAGGCGAGACGAAGAGGCGGCTTATTCCTTTATATCCGCCTTTTAAATAAAGACTAGCGAAAATGGGCGAGGTGAGTGCGGTGCTTTCAGTAGTGCTTGCAATAGCCTTTACAGTAGCGTGGCCGACTCGGCGAGACAGTGCTTTCGTGAAGGTGTAAGTGCATGTCGCATACAGTGAGTGCAGACAGGTAACGCCGAAGGAGCCTGCGGGTGCGGTGCTAGAGTCCCATGATCCTTGCCCCTGTGTCGTCTCATGCAGGAAACCATTTGCACGATCCATCGCCTTTGTTCTGCTACCAAAATTCCGGACATTCCATTATCCTGCGCACGTAGCCGACGGATTGTTAATTTTCACTCGTAAACGCTTAAATTGCTTTGTAATTGTTAAATTATTCTTTTCCTGCATTATATACCATAGTTTTTAAGGTATTATTATCAAAAATATAATGAATTGCAAACTTAGGAGGACTAAAGAGGGAGCAATCGGATCGGCGCCGGTTGGGTTGCGTAACTTGCCCGTATCGATCTGTCCGGAGAGGGACACCATTCTGGGATCTCTCATATGCCACTGATCCACTTCCTTGTTATATATTTTATGTTTCAAATTGGTAATGGAAGGATTCAAAGGATTTTCATTTATATATGAGATCCAACTTAGAGTTTTTTGAGATTGTTAGATCGTATCTCGATTATCCCAATTTATTACAAAATGGATGATTTATGCATGGTTTTTCACGATGCAGAAATCTGTAACTATTTAAATTATCTAATTGTAACAAGTATTTAAAGATTTTATACATCTTTAAAATCTCCTGTTTCATAATCATTTCCGCAAAGCAATTGGACCTAAATGGCTCAAAACTAAAATTAATCTTCGAAATGTATCGACCGAAATCAATTGGTTCGGTCGTGAGCAAAGTTATTATGACAAAATAAATCCAACGTTCGTAGAATATTGATTTTGGCGTTGAGTCTGCTATGGATTTAGGTATATTACATCAGGAAAACCGATTCTATTTCTATTCTTTGAAGTCTTCTCAAACGTATCATGGATACATGAATGCAAAGACGAAAGAGTATTATTTCTCGCTGGGTGTTCTGAAGGAAGTAGCTAACAGGTTGTCGCGGGAGCCGGCCGTGCTTCGGACACGACAACTAGAAGAGCACCGAAGGTTTATTAGAAAATTGCCTTGTCATTATGTCATTTAAATCGCATAGAGTGCCGTCGCTCTATTGGAGTATTTCCTTTATCCTTCATGACGACAGCACGCATCAATTACGATGCTAGAACTGTTCCTTGGGATATTTCCTAAACTTGTGTTATGACGGTTAGACCATTTCGGATTCCTCAATTTTAACCTTTTTCATTTAAGCATGAATTATGATAACTGTAAGTGCTGTTTTAGATGGAACAGTTGGAGCAATTGCATATGCATAATCTGAATCTTAAAGAGTCCTTATTATAATTTCCTTACACGAATTTCAAATCACGTTTGTCTTCTCTCAATATAATGATCTCGTTATATTTATTATAGTTTTCGGTCTTCAAAATGTGGCGAAATTTCCGCAAATATTCAAGCATGCAGTAGGTCGCTTGCACGTGATATACGAGTACTGCTATTATGGAATAGGTTTTCGTTTACGTTTCTTATCTATGTTTCACGGTTTATCCTTCACACTTCACATAATATATTAGTAAAAGTTGCTTAGGTTATCAACATTACACTTTCAATATTCCTCTTTATCTATCTGTTAATATTTTTGTACTTTCAACTTGCTTCGTCATTACGTTGATTTGGTTAATTAATACAGTTGAAGTTCAGAATCACTTGCGTGATTTCTTCGTATCTCTGTTTCATTTACCTTCTAGCTAAAAAAACCTCTTATACCATTAAAATGTCCGACTTAATTTAGATATCGTCGGCAATTTGTATTTGCCAAAACAAATATTGAATGATCGTTCTGATTTTATCTGAACGTTAGTTTTTAAAGAATTATTGATTTTCAACATCGCACTCAATCACTGCTAATGTCTGATGAGATGCAATTTTCTTCAGAAATGTATGGAATGCAAGTTATTGTTCTTCATTCTAGATATTGTGATCGACTGAGTCAATTAGGGTTCAGATAATAATAGTGTTTTGGCACCAGACGCCGCAGATCCCGGCGTCACGGGGAGTCCGAAGCGGCGTCACATTCGTCACGCCTCATTTATGTTAAAAATAATTGTCTCATTCACGCGCCACGCATCTACTACGATAGTAACCACACATTTTCGGTGTAAAGCAGTTTGTGGCCATGACAATGAATCTCATCAGCGCTAACATAATGACATGACATTTATTTGGCATTGAATTAGATCGTTATTTCAGTTGATGCCTTTGTTCTTTTTTATTGCTATCTCAATTTATAGTCAAACCTATAGCACCATCGGGTCAACCTAGCAAAATGTCTAATTCTAAACAATGGTGGGCATGCGTAAAATTCATAGGTAAGGCATTGGCAGGTCCCAGAACTTAGACAGTCGAAAATTAATTTCTCAATTTCATGTAATGTATATCCAATTTTGACTACCCTTGTCGTCAATATACCCTTTGCGTCAAATGTGACGCAAAACACCCTTTCGACTCTTACCATAATGTCCCAATTGAAGGATTTTAAACTAGGTTAATCATCCCCTCACGGACGTGTTTCCGTTTTATTCTTGTCCGAACCAGTTTCGATTTTTCATCTGATATTCCGGTTTAACCTTTATAGAGATTATAAATGCGGTCGCCGGGGCCCCGGGGTGGCAACCTTGTCTTTTAGCTATTTATGTCGAGGGTAGTGAGCGGGGGATGGTGCGCGGCGCGCATGCTCGGTGCTCGCCGCTTATGTAACGCGGCCGACCACGCCGCCGCACTCCTGCCGCATGTCAGTTCCTCTAATTTGATCTCATGGGGCGAGGAAGCTCTCGCCATGGGCCATATTAATATTTCATTATCCCTTTTATAGCGCCTCATTATCCCGTTTATAGGGGCCGCTATGATGATAATTAAGTCCTTTTCTGATTAAAACCCTTTGACACCTCCCAATTTCCATTATTCATGACCCTTTCAAAGGGCAAAAACGTATAATAGCAGAGTTTTACTTGGTCAGCCGCATATTTCGGAGTAATGACTCTTATAAAATTCACAGCTCTTTTCTGCAAAATATGCCTCGAATGATTAAAATGGTGTAATAAAAAGAAATCACTCACAGTATCAAACATTAGCACTTGTAATAACACGATCCATCATTCTTAGAACTGTTGGGAGTGAGTGCTTTCCACAGCCTGTTCCAGATATTCTCGCGGTAACCTTCACGGGAATTCAGGGCGCGGTTTAATGAGGCCTGCCATGAAAACGTTCATCAATTATCGACGGCGACGGCCGCCTTGTTTACGGCACCGCGGACGCATTTAGACTTTGTGACATTACTCCCCTCTGGAGCACAGAGCGGAGTATACAAGTAGGCATGTATGGGTACTTACGTAAGAAGCTATACTTTGGGTTGAGGATTAACTTTGAATCACGGATAAATCTCTTAAACTTGACAAAAAAATATGAAAATTTAACTCCTTGTTGTGGTGAGATGTGCCTTCAGAAATCGTTATTTAGCTGTAGATGAATATAACGGAATATGTGGCTTGCTCGGCGCAAGTAGGTATGCCCGGAGTCAGTCATGCACAGAGGTGTACGCCTGTGTCCTTCCATTTGCTCTCAGGTTCGCACGCACAACTAGTTCGGTCCAATTGAGCGCCATTGAGCGGTTGGTCCCTAGCTCTATAGAATACACGGTTAGCAAGGTTATGCCACGATGTGTGTTAGGTACTATCGGCTAAATGCTTTGCAATTTATTGTGAACAGATTTTAGTACACTATAATGTATTTCCTACACATTGTAGTTTAATAATGTACATAGCACAATCATGTTCAGCTGCAATTAGTATTTGCGCTGCTTCTTTGTTTTAACATCTACATTCATATTTTTATTTTGTATTTCCTCAAGTGCCTGGATTATTTTCTTAGTTGTTCTTAAATCCAGTCTCTTAGTAATTTTGAAATATGTTTCGTTCTTGAGCATCGATATTGCATGTTTACATTACATACTTCTAATCATAATTTTTAACCCCTGATGCAACGCAACGGTGTAACAGTTTTCACCTGTTGTGTCGGTCTCAACCGATATCAAAACGACTTTTATAGTTATTTAACTGTAAAGGCATCAGGGGTTCTTCAATTTCGTAGTTACTAGCATGGTATGTGATGCGATATCGTTGCTTCTATGATCACAATCATCCATGAGTGCATGGCCCTAGGGCCGCCTAGTAGAACGTGTCTAGCCCCTAGTTGTGTTTGCAGCATGGCCGCACCGACTCGTACCGCGTCGCCACCATCGGCCCCATTAAGGACGATAATAGAACTGCTGACGGACAGTACAAGGTTTATATTTACATTACCATCTTTCATTTAATATTCCCAAGTGATATTTGCCACAAGTAAGGCAGGCAGCTGTCAACATGGACTATTCAGAGAACAATACATGTAGAAATCAGAATGCAAATAAATAGCAGCCTCTCTCATTTTACTCATCTACAATTGAATAGGTACTCAAAGTAACTCAATGGGTTCTGCATTATTTCAATGCTTCACAAACAGAGACGGCTCAACCAGTCAAAATGGACTTAAATATTTGAGTAGTATTTATCTTAACAATAACTCTGATTTCTATATGTATGAACACATCAATGAATGTACTGCATGTTTATCAACTGTGTCTTTTGATTGCATTTTGATTTTATTCTATAAAATTTAGTGTTTCATTCATAGACATAACTCTGGTTCCAATCAAACAATGTCAAGAGAAATCCTTCGAACTGTTTAATCAAGATGCTAATGGTATTCCTGACGTGATTACAGACACGCCGGAAACCCCCCGCGAAGAAACGGAAAGCAGGAGACTTGGATGATCTTAAACAGGAGCTGGATATTGACTTCCACAAAGTAACACCCGAGGAACTCTACCAAAGATTTCAGACACACCCAGAAAATGTAAGACATTGTTGACGTTAGATTTGTGAAGCAAGGTGATTGATCATATGTAGGATGGTGGTGCTATTACAAGTACAACACTGTCTGCAATGTTTCCAAGAGGATATATTAGTTCCCCTCGTGGAAGCGCTGACGACGTTGATAATATATTTTTAAGACTATCGGCAGCGATCGATGTATCTCATCAATAAATTGTTCTTCCAGGGCCTTAGTCACGCAAAAGCGAAAGAGAATCTCGAAAGGGACGGTCCAAACGCACTTACGCCGCCAAAACAGACGCCCGAGTGGGTGAAGTTTTGTAAAAATCTGTTCGGTGGCTTCGCGTTATTACTCTGGATTGGTGCTATCCTATGCTTTATTGCCTACGGAATTCAGGTCAGTTTTCCACCCACTTTACAGTAGATTGTATTAACATTGAACTCAATGACGTAGGTGTTCATAAGCAAAACGTTCTTGGTATACTCATGATTCTTGAATACGTTACGAATAAACGGCCTCTTAAAAGTCTTGACTACAGATTTCAAGGATAAAAGTTTGATCTCTGATCGAGAACAAGAAAGCCAAGAATGTTCATGCTTTATTTGCAACTTTAATGAAACGTTTGTAAAATTCTCACCGAGAACCTCGGCTCAATTCTCTGGAATCATTGCAGGCGAGTACCGTAGAAGAACCGGCGGACGACAACCTGTACCTTGGCATCGTGTTAGCGGCAGTGGTGATCGTGACAGGCATCTTCTCGTACTACCAGGAAAGCAAGTCGTCTAAAATCATGGAATCCTTCAAGAACATGGTCCCTCAATTCGCTACCGTCATCCGTGAGGGCGAGAAGCTTACGTTGCGCGCTGAAGACCTTGTTCTCGGTGATATTGTTGAGGTAAGTTGAAAGAAGGTAAGATTGTTTTTCAGCAATGTCGCGGAAGAATATTAATAAGAAGTCGTTTTGAAATGTTCTTTTTAGACAGGTTCTTATACGTAACGAAAAAATCTAAAACAGCCCACCAGCATTAACTTTCCCAATCTGATTGACCATGACCCTTTTTCTTAAACTACAAATGATATCAAACTGACAATATCTTACGTTTCATAAAACTATAATTTGAGCATATTCTTCTTTTCATTCGTTTTCGGGCCTACCCGATGTCAGAGATCATACCTCCCGAAAGCCTCTGACATGATTTGAGCATGAGCATATTAGTAAAATGCAATCTCCGATGGGCAGGTGAAATTCGGTGACCGCATTCCCGCTGACATTCGCATCATCGAGGCACGAGGCTTCAAGGTGGACAACTCGAGTTTGACCGGCGAGTCGGAGCCCCAGTCGCGCGGAGCCGATTTCACACACGAGAACCCCCTGGAAACCAAGAACCTGGCATTCTTCTCTACTAACGCGGTCGAGGGCACGGCGAAGGGCATTGTCATCTGCTGTGGCGACAACACCGTGAGATATTTTATGTCATAAACATAAGTGTGCTACAGCTAATGTCTAAATTACTTGGGTGTTAACGCAGCGTAAGTCCCGCTCACGGAGGTCTGCTACACTTCAGTTAACAGTCCTGTAAACCTTTTGCACTTGATTCGTAGCGGAATATGGCGTGTTTTTTTCCTGCGGGAATTTGGACTTCAATTTAGACTAAATTGAAAGAGTTAATAAATTCACACATCCCAAAAAGTTTCAGGCTTTATTGTTAAAACGTGGTTATTACAAATGGTCACCTATTTCTATGGCACTATAGGTCATGGGCCGTATTGCTGGCCTTGCATCCGGCTTGGACACCGGCGAGACCCCCATCGCGAAGGAAATCCACCACTTCATCCACCTCATCACTGGCGTGGCCGTATTCCTCGGAGTCACTTTCTTCGTCATCGCGTTCATTCTTGGATACCATTGGCTTGATGCTGTCATTTTCCTTATCGGTAAGTTTTATTTCAGCTACCACATTCTGGAACACTTATGGCCGAATACTCGTACGCCACTTAAATTTGAGAGCTGCTTAACTTTGACGCGCCATACAAAAAATGACAGTTAACGACGTCTCAAACTGCTAAGTGGGACTTAAATATTTAAGTGGCCTTTGAGTATTCGGCCGTTAGTGGCCGATTTTTTACAGGATAACCTACTTCTGGTAAATTAGTCGCTTTCTCAGCTTCTGTGAACTACGCTACTTCGAAAGACGTTCTGGTTATGCGTGATTTAGAGTTATGCTTGCAATCTATATATATTTTTTCTTAATTCTAACCGGATCGGAACGCGACTTCGATTAGAAGATCCACCAAGAAACTCAGTCAGCTTATTTTTTTTTATATATATTGCATACAAAGATTACATTGGTAAAATAAACAGCACGTTGCCTTTGGAAACTTGAGATAGAATACACAGAGTATTCTTTTCCATCGACCACAAATTCTAACTCCAATACTAAAACCACAACTTCCCCTCAGGTATCATCGTCGCGAACGTACCCGAAGGTCTTCTGGCTACTGTAACCGTATGCCTGACTCTGACCGCCAAGCGAATGGCGTCCAAGAACTGCCTGGTGAAGAACCTGGAAGCCGTCGAGACCCTCGGCTCCACCTCCACCATCTGCTCGGACAAGACCGGCACGTTGACCCAGAACAGGATGACCGTCGCCCACATGTGGTTCGATAACCAGATCATTGAGGCTGACACCACTGAGGATCAATCTGGAGTACAATATGGTGAGCGGTACTAAGCAGACTCATATATGGGCTGGCTCGACCGGGGTTGTATCACCCTCTCACACAAGTAGTTAATACAGCTGCGTTTCCTACGATGAGTGATAGAGCTGGAAGCCCAAACCCCTTCCCCCTTCCCCTCCCTCTGTCCCGCTCCTCTTTTGTCTGTTGGCTGGCTGCTTCAGATGCTGGCTGGCTGCGATAACTGCTTAACACCGTGGTGGTCGCAAGCTGGTTTGCCACCTTAGTCCCATAAAAAAATAAGAGCCATTAACTGATTAGAACGATGGATAGTGGATATCTTCACAGACCATTTCACCCATCATTTCCCAGTACGAAGTAAAGATACTTGTGCATCTTTATAAAATGTACCTCATGATTTATGCAGTAGGGGTCCAATATAATTGTTGGCTTCAAATATGAATTTTACTCAGACCGACGTTTACAACAAGTTTTTCTTCGCAGACCGCACGAGCCCTGGATTCAAGGCACTCGCCAAGATCGCGACCCTCTGCAACCGCGCCGAATTCAAGGGCGGCCAAGACGGTGTCCCGATTCTGAAGAAAGAAGTCGCCGGCGACGCATCTGAAGCTGCTCTCCTCAAATGCATGGAACTGGCTCTCGGTGACGTTTTGTCGATCAGGAAGAGGAACAAGAAAGTTTGCGAGATTCCATTTAATTCCACCAATAAGTACCAAGTGTCTATCCACGAGAGCGACGACCCTAGCGACCCACGTCATCTGCTCGTCATGAAGGGAGCTCCTGAGAGGATCTTGGAACGATGCAGCACTATCTTTATTGGTGGCAAGGAAAAGGTAAAAATATATCCTTGTTTGAGTAATTTTTCTATCACAAATTTAACTCGTGGCAATCTGTCGATACAATAATAAAACTCCTTTTTAATCGTAATTTGTGTTCTCCAACTCCTATTATTTAGTTTGATTAGCGGGCGAACGAAGGTATATTTGCGGGTTCCAAGATAATTTAACTTTTCCTGGGAACTCATCGAGGGTCAAACTTTGACATCATCGTTGGACAACATTGTCGATCTTGGCTTACAGGAGTACCTAACAGTGGTGGGACTGTGTGGCGGGCCTATTCCCATTTTTTCAAGTGTCATTGTCACTCCACTGCACCGTGGCGCCGCCCTGGTGGCGAAAAAAACTTGGATGCTGCCAGGACACATTTTGATCTGTCGACTTTTGAGTCTTTGAGGAACTCTTCAAGCATTTTTTTTTTTTATATATTAGGTATTGGATGAGGAAATGAAGGAAGCATTCAACAACGCCTATCTCGAACTTGGTGGCCTCGGCGAGCGCGTGCTTGGCTTCTGCGACCTGCAGCTGCCATCGGACAAGTACCCCGTGGGCTACAAGTACAACACGGACGACCCCAACTTCCCGCTGGACAACCTGCGCTTCGTCGGACTCATGAGCATGATCGATCCTCCCCGCGCCGCTGTACCCGATGCCGTCGCTAAGTGCCGCTCTGCTGGTATCAAGGTGAGGAGAGAACAGCATATACAAGGTGTTATTTAAATAACTAAATTCCTCAGACACCCCAAACAATTTTTTGTTGTATTAAATTGATATGGCAAGTTTTTATTTGTATCCATAAATTATTGCCGAATATATTAGTAATTTTCGGTATTAACCATGAACATTTTGAATCAGCATGATACAAATATTGCATTTTTTGGGAAGAAAAACTTTATTAAAAAGTAGTGATACCGATTTTACTCTCGATTCTGAACAAACTATTTTCAGGTTTATTGTTATTTCAATAACACATTGTATAAACACACACCTACCCACCCATCATATGATTTTGGAAAGTGGTCATTTCGGGAAGTGAACATTTTCATGTCCAAAGACTGTTGGACAATAAATTTACATAAATGTGTACTATTTCATTATAAGTACCGATCATCTGACTCTTACGTCATCACTCAGGTTATCATGGTAACCGGTGACCACCCGATCACTGCCAAAGCCATCGCCAAGTCAGTGGGCATCATCTCGGAAGGCAACGAGACCGTCGAGGATATTGCCGCCCGCCTCAACATCCCCGTGTCTGAAGTCAACCCTCGCGAAGCCAAGGCCGCTGTCATCCACGGCACCGAACTCAGGGAGCTCAATTCTGACCAGCTTGATGAAATTCTCAAGTGAGTACCATCACCATGCAATTTGAACCTTATGGTTTAAGGGCGTGGTCACATTCTCAACACAATTATTTTCCATAGAACGAGGAACTAGATTGTTAAGACCTATACAGCGAAAGTGGTTGTGAGACAATTATATTGTTTATTGACGTCTTCCCAATAAACACTTGCGATTGCGTATCGCAAAAAATACAAGGTTACACTATAAACTTGTATGTAAATTCTGAGACAGTTTTAAAGATGTTATTATAAAAGAGTTTTTAACTGATAAGCTTCATCAGAAACAGATGAATCTGTCAACTGAAACGAACCTCTAACTCCAGGGACTAATATTCTCCTTATAAGCGTTGAATATCCCTCCATTCCATCCCATCCAACTTTCGGCCAATTTTTACTGCAGCCCTGTTCTTCATGACAAGCAACCTTTGACATGTTTTCCTCTCCCAGGTACCACACTGAGATCGTGTTCGCTCGTACCTCCCCGCAACAGAAGCTGATCATCGTGGAAGGTTGCCAGCGTCTCGGCGCCATCGTGGCTGTCACTGGTGACGGCGTCAACGACTCGCCCGCTCTCAAGAAGGCTGATATCGGCGTCGCTATGGGTATCGCTGGCTCTGACGTGTCTAAGCAGGTAAGTTTCGACTTTAACGACGTTTACTTTATGACTCAATACAGAATCACAATTTGGAAAACAAATATTTCGTTGTAGTCAGCTCAGCAATAAAAATACAGGTATCAATACCAGGTTGCGTCACTGGCTGTAATAATTAGTACCTACTTATGTGTAAGACATCTAGCATATTCTAGTATACCTCTTTCAATAAAGATATGAATTCCCTAATTGTATCTTATCGAGTCTATTGAAGTTGAAAATCTTAACTCCTATTCTCTCTTTTGATTAAATTCGTGCGGGTTCCAAGACAATTTAGCTTTTCCCCGGGACTTGCCGAGGATCGAATCTCGGCGTCATTATTGGACACTTCGATCCAGGCTTACAGGAGTAACAGTAGTGGGAGTGTGTGGTAGGCCCCCTCATATTGAGATATCCAAGGCAAAGTCAAAGTCGAATTGATATTGACAAGGCAAAGTTGAAAATACGTTTTTAACCAACAAAACAATTGTAGGCCGCCGACATGATCCTCCTAGACGACAACTTCGCGTCGATCGTGACTGGCGTCGAGGAAGGCCGCCTGATTTTTGACAACCTGAAGAAGTCCATCGCCTACACCCTCACCTCCAACATTCCTGAGATCTCGCCCTTCCTTGCGTTTATCCTGTGCGACATTCCCCTGCCCCTCGGCACTGTTACCATCCTTTGCATCGATCTTGGAACCGACATGGTAAGTTCGACCTTATTTTTATCGCTCTATGATGTCATATTGAATAAATGTTATGCGACAAGGGTCAGTTGAGGATAAACAATGATCAAACAATACTATGAAAAATGATCCTGATCGAAATGATCAAGATGTGGGAGAGATAAATATATCTCTGGGCTGTCATTGAAATGTTTAACCGTTCGATACGGTCTTGTCGCGTAACATTGATGTGTTATACAATAATTAAATGATTTATTCTCAGCTGTTGTTCGCCTAAAACAATACTTTATCACATTTACTGGTTCCTACATTAAAATAATATTTTTGCCGAACAACATCTGTTGAATAAATCATTATATTTTACTTAAAAATTGCAGCCTAGTCAGACTACAAGGTATATAATTATAGTGTTGTATGAACTAAGTGATTGACACTAGGTGCCAGCGATCGCACTGGCCTACGAGGCGGCCGAGGCAGACATTATGAAACGCCCTCCTAGGAACCCATTTTGCGACAAACTAGTCAATGAGAGGTCTCTATTACCTGATTAAATAATGTGTTGCCATAACTCCTAACTGGTTTTCAGCTAATAACGTCGCTGTTGTTTTGTTATCGTATAAGTGGGTGTCATTCTAATGAGTATAAATTTCACATGTTTGTAAGGACGATTTTTATATCAGTATTTCAAGTAATCTACGAATAGTAAGATCTACCGCCATATACTCGTACACAACTCAAATTTGAGAGCTGCTTAACTTTGACGCATCATACAAAAATGACAGATAACGACGTCAACTACTGAGTGGGAGTTAAACATTTGAGTGTCCTTTGAATATTCGGCTGTATGTCTGTTACGTCCATGTGAAATATAATTATGTTTAAATTGTATTAAAATGTGGAGTTATGCATGATTCTACTGAGAGGATGCAGAGCTACTAACAAGAGACTTGTACGTTAATGTAACATCATGTTTCTGTTTAGGGAGTGAGTTAACGATAGCCTAGATGTGTTTTGTTTGTTCTAATATTTATTGATTTTTAATAATATTAGCTACCATGAGGGTCTGATGGGAGTCGGGTGACCGTGGATAGTTAATATTCTACAGTTAAGACAGACACAACACACTGATGTGACCACAGTCATCATCATTTCATCATCATCATTCGATTCAATAACGATCATCGACCATTGTGAAGTCCCGAACATGAACCATCTCACTCTCCATTTGGTTTATTTGTTTTCGCAGAGGATCAGTCGGTCACAACTGACGTCATCCCATAATCTACATTATTATTTTGTGTTAATTATTTTTTTGTGATAGTTTTAAGCGTCACAAGTAGTTACAAGCATACGCCACTCCGCTCGGAGGACACTGGTCAGTTATAGGCCGGCCGAACATTATAATAACCTTTTATCACCACATAAGGCTCCCCACCGATTCGTCAAATTTCTGATATTTTCCGGGCCAATACAAAATTTATGCGCGGAACGCCTTTAGACGTATTTCTGATAGTGTGCGGCCGGCCTTGGAGGTGGAACGGTGGCGGTATCCAATGGCGTCTGTTCGTAACGTCTTGCTGTATGTTCGATGTTGTACACATGTGACAATGATGCACCACGCTTTCGTCCGACGCGTGCGTGGCAGCGCGTGGCGGGCGGCGCGCGCGCCGCTCCGCTCCGCTCACGTGGCTAGTGTTTGTGTAGGTGCCCGCCATTTCGCTGGCTTACGAGGAGGCCGAATCTGACATTATGAAGCGACAGCCGCGTAACCCTTTCACTGATAAACTCGTTAACGAGAGGTAAAACATCACGAGTGACGTGACTCGTTCAAAGATATTATTCTATCCGCTAATTGCTTGCTACCACGTGTAATAGTCTTCAATATTGAGGTTTGGTTGTTGCCTGCAGTGTGTGGACGGTGTCCCATAGGTACACGATCCTAGTTCATGTGTGGATATTGAAGGCGACAATCGCACCGCTCCTAACTTCTGCCTTGCGTTGTCTTTTTATAAATCTTTCTGTACTAACGTATCTCCTTTGACTCTGTAGCTTGTTGTCCGAATGAAATAACGTGTTTCGACAGATTGAGCTCGCAAACGCGTTGTTCCATTGTTTCTCGTGGTTTTATTAAATTGCTAACTGTGGTATTGATGTGGTCGTGTGCTAAGGTAAGTGCGGTGTCTCCCTGTCTATAATATGTCTATCGTGCATGTATGGACACATATTGACGTTTTTTCGATAACTACCGATTATTTGTTTATTACATACTTATTCTATTTTATATTTCTCATTCTTACCTCTCATTATCGCCATGTACACCATGACACAATATTTTGTCGACATCGTTATCATTCGATATTATTCCTCACACGATTCCGCTACGGGCTTCACCACACAGCATAATTCATACTCCTCACACTTGGGCCTTTACTGTATCATATGTATGTTATATACCATTAGGTACAGTAACACTGTGTATTATAAGTACATTATATGACAACACGCTAGGGGCTTATCTGTTACTGTATCACTAGAGTAGTATTTCGATTACATTTTATATTACTCTGTACGACGATAGTATCGAGCTATGATGGTTTTTAAACTTGAATCACGCCAATTTTTTCACTTTTGTAACTACTAGCTAATTTATGCGTATACTTTTGTAAGTAAACACTAGATTTACTATAATTTACTTTTATCAGATAATAGGACTAGACGTGTAGGTAACCATCGCGTCGTGGCCGAGGGCTCACGTACGTATGTTTATTGCGTATGGTTAAGTCGCGTGCGCCGACGCGCGGTCGGCCGGTATTGGTTTGTCCTGATTGCTTGGTGTTACCGAAGGTGCCTGCTATATCATTGGCGTACGAGGCGCCCGAGTCCGATATCATGAAGCGGCAGCCGCGGGACCCTTACCGCGACAACCTCGTCAACAGAAGGTTGGCCCCGCGCGCCGCGCCCGCCCCGCAGCCCCGCCCGGCGGCGGTCGCGCGCGCCCACGCTTGCTAGACTCTCATTTGGGTGTTAACACAATGACTAGCCCACCATCTAAACTTGTATAAAACCACTTACAACATTGGTGAGATTAAATATTTGAGTGGTGCGGCTACTTGTGATTCAACAGTACCATTTGAAATTAGATGTGGAAGAGTGATATGATTATATTGTATCCCCCACCTTATGTTATCCATCCTCTGATGCTAAGAGATGGCTGCGACCTTCATTTGTAATACTGCGAATGAGACCCTTTTAGGAAGATAAAAGAATAGACGTCACGCTTCGGTACATAATACAAAATAAATATACAAATTTTATAGTGAAAGTATTTCTCTTCTATTTTATTATTTTACTTGTAATCCAATAGACTCCTCAGAATGTTCATAGAACTGTATTAAATATAGAACTAGAGGAACTAGTCCGTTCTATATCTTACAATCTTCACTCTTCCATGTTTCAATAATAGTGATTCAATTAAATTTAGCGATGCAATGCAGTGTCGAAACAGATGCACGATTAGTGAACGAATTAGAAAATGTTTAATCTGTCATAGACAACGCACTAGTGGTTTATTATGTGTACTTGCGTGTTGACATGTAGTAATTAGCGATGATTTTTAAATGATTAAATTTAAAGCGAAATATTTTTTTAAGGAATGTTTAGGCGACAATGGTGTTGTCTCTTAAATTGATTTTTTTTTATTTATTTTATATTATTTTTATATTTACGTTTATAGAGCTATATTATGTAGTGTATATTACATAGAGGCACGTTGAACGGCGACCCACGACGCTGTAAGCGCTTCTACGCTTCACCAACACACAATTTAGGGCTTTCTATTCTTTTATATTATTTTCATGCGCTTTTCTTTCAATCTTCTGCTAACTTTCAAAGATTAAGGTGTTTAAGCACAATAAAAATTAAAAATGAATTTGCTTCGCTTGCCACGCAATATTAATCTTAACATGGTTTTTGCATGGCTGTGAAATTAGATGTAAATGTCTATAAATATGACCCCCAAATTTATAGAAAGTTATGTTCGACATGCATGCATGAATGGCGTTACAAAAAAAAAACAGTTTATTGGAAAAAAAAAAAATTAAATCCATTGTAAACTGGCTAAAATCTCTATAAATTTGGCGGATACTGTCGATGTTTTAAGAACCATAAAACTGTTTTGCTAATATTCAGTTGGAATTAATGTTTTTATTTTGCTGCAACGATATCGTTTTCAAAGCATTGACTGGCAATGAATGATACCTTTGGACAAATCAGATATACCAAATACTAAAATTATTTCTAAATAACAAGAAGATTAAACAAGAAACATTTAATTGGTCAACAATTTGTTTTATTATTATGTTAATATCTATTAATTTGTATTATCTGATTTGTCATTTCATGTGCCTTCTAAACTATTAAATATTCCAATACCTACACTGCTTAGCATAACCTTTCAAATTTAAAGAATATCCCTTAATGTAAGTAAATCACATATAATTGAATCGATTAATTTGAATATAATGGAAAGACATACAAAAAATATTTCACAATAGGTCACACAGTACAATGATCAGTGGTCCTCAAACTAGGTGCGCGGAGCAAACCTGTATCTTGAGGCAAATTAAACCACTTTGCTGGGAATTTTATTATTCCTCTTAATGTAATAAATTTATTTATACATTTTAAAATCTTAGATACATCTAAGTATGTACGAAGCAAAACAATTTTGTTTTTTTGGTTTCATGTAAAATTTCTTAATTACTTTGGTCATTTTAATAAGTACCGATTCAATTAAAAAGTAAATAGCACGGGTCTTGATAGCATTGCATTTGATGTCACTTGGCTCTTTCAAGTGCAGTATCTGATACGTGTTGTGGGTGTTGGCAGGCTTATCTCAATGGCATACGGCCAGATCGGCATGATCCAAGCCGCCGCCGGCTTCTTCGTGTACTTCGTGATCATGGCTGAGAACGGATTCCTACCAACGAAGCTCTTCGGCATCAGAAAGCAATGGGACTCGAAGGCCATCAACGACTTGACCGACTCCTATGGACAGGAATGGGTGCGTATATTTTATTATGATTGTACTTCTTCTAGGGTACTGTGTTGGGTGTTGGCAGAAATAAAGAATTATTTATTTATTTATGAACTAGTACTACTACCGGGAGACAAATATATTCTTCTTCGTCTTAGGATTTTCCTGGTAAGACATATCATTGGATTCCTGTTTATCCTGATATACTAAGCAAGTCCCGACTTGTGATACTATCTAAGGGTAAGACCAGTATTCAGATTGTTTAGGCTCGTCCCTTAATAACACGCTATCATTTCTATGGACAACTTTTTTATCATGCACTGCAAACGACCCCTATCTCACCGAATGGAAAGTAACGATGAGGCCGAAGATGTGGCTCGCTGGTTCAGTTTCAGCCTGTTTACCCTAGATTTGAAGAGACCCAAGTAATAGGTACCTCTCTGGAATTCCGCTCTAGCGGTACGCATCAAGAACGACAAAGCAAATCGTTTGAAAGCTAAGGGTGCAATCTTAACGACATAAAGAAGTATCTCCGTGCCTGGTTTTCCAGCTTCGCCAAACTCAATTCTCATAAAACTTGTATAATTTCACAGACGTACCGCGACCGCAAAGCCCTGGAATTCACCTGCCACACCGCGTTCTTCGTGTCCATCGTAGTGGTGCAATGGGCTGACCTGATCATCTGCAAGACCCGCCGCAACTCCATCATCCACCAGGGCATGCGCAACTGGGCGCTCAACTTTGGCATCTTGTTCGAGACCGCGCTCGCCGCCTTCCTCTCCTACACGCCCGGCATGGACAAGGGCCTGAGGATGTACCCACTCAAGTGAGTAGCCGGGGAGTCTGATGAGCTTATGTCAGACAATTTTCTACTAAGAGCGTTGTTTGTTGTATGGAGAGATCTCCCGAACACAACTGAAGAGAGCTGCTTAATTTTGACGCGCCATTAAAAAAATAATACAAACTTATCTGGTCCGGTGTCCAAACGAAGAACTAAAATTTTCATTCAACTATGCCATAATATTGTATCGACGCTAGCGACGCTCTTGTTTGTCGGACTTGAGGCATTTGATAGGGTTTCAGCACGGACCCACCACCCTCTACTCCGCACTCTGGGACGAAAGTTTCTGAAACACAAAGGCTTAGTGAGGTATATAAGATTTACGATCGACCAATCACAATGCGTTGCCTCCGCTCCCCACTAATCATAATGGCGTTGCCTCCTAGTGCGTAGTCCAAAGGGTTGGTTGGTCCGTACGTTACAGTATTCGGCTATAAGTTGATGCTGAGAGCTCGAGGAGAAGGTTTTGAGTTGCTGTGGTGCGAGTGGTAACATTGTGTTCGTTCCTCGTCAGATTCGTGTGGTGGCTGCCCGCCATTCCGTTCATGCTGTCGATCTTCATCTACGACGAGATCCGGCGCTTCTACCTGCGCCGCAACCCCGGCGGCTGGCTCGAACAAGAGACTTACTACTAAACAGCACCGACCACAGTCCACGCCGTCGTGCATCAGTTAGTTACTGCGTACATAACGTTCATTTGTGTTCTTATATCAGACTGACAGAGGTTGCGGTGCCGTTCCGGTATTATGTGTAATCGCTGTCGTGTACGCTTCTCACCGCTTGTTACCGCATCGCCCGCACGGGGCACCCGTGCACGTACCTGTCGAGTGTTATATATTGCGATGTTCGTTTCACTGCGTAACGTGACGTAACGTGACCGAGGGCGTGCGGCGGCGCGGGCGCGGGCGCGGCCACCCCGCCACCAACACTATTATCATTTCAATGAACTATGTATGTATATATGCACAGTGACGTATGCAGTTTGATGTTAATTGTGATGATATTAAAAATATTAAGTATACACATTATGTTAAAATGGTGAATCATGTTATTTTTATATTGAGATCGTTTTAAAAGTAATTCGAGTAACCGAATGTCACGCGACATGTTGATGAATCTCTTTGAATATTTGTTGAATCTCGGTCAGGTATTTGATTGGTTCGCCGTCGCGATGCGGCCGCCGACTCGGACTTCATGTTACACTAGTACGCCCTCAGTGACACAGATAACATTATAAGATAGAATTAAATAATACTAATAAATTGTTTTTCACATACTTATGTAATAAGTAATAAATTATCGTTTAGCGGTAGTTCATCGTTCGTGAATCGAGTGGGCAGAAGTATGACGCCCGCCGCGCTCCGTGCTCGGCGGCCAACGAAACGCATTTGTTGTAATAAAATTAACAGTAAGAAGCCATTATTATTATTATAATTTAAGTGAATTAGATTTAAGTTGAATTTTTCGAGTGAAGGAAACAAATGTTTAGTTGACGATTCGATCGGGTGCATGGTGTGTGAGAGGTCGATGTGGAGTGCCTGAGTTTTAGTGTACTACTGCTTACTGTTAGGTAGGTAGTTGAAATTTTGATGCCGTATTTCCAATCGTAAAGTAGATAAATAAAGCATACACAGTCGCGAACGCTTGGAGCCGGAGTGGGCCTCGTTCACCGCACTGCCGTCGACCGTCACTCGTCGGACGTCGGGGCGGCCGCCCGCGCCGGCCCGCACCCGACGCTTTTCTTTTCTAAAATAATCTCATTATTAGCGAATTTCGTCAAATTTATTAAAATAGGCTGCTCATGGTAATTACGTAAGTTTTTATTTCTTAATTAAAAGATAATAACAAACGTAGGGATGCGTAATTAGAATTTTTTAAAATTATACAGTTATGATAGAGTCATCTTGTTTTGGTCGCCGCTTGGCCCCTCCGCCGGCGCGGCGCGGGCGCGGGGCGCGGGCGCGAGCGGGGCGAGCGGGAGCAGCGAGCGAGCGAGCGGCGGCGAGGGAGCGCGAGCGGCGCGCGGGGGGCGGCGCCGCCCGCGCGGGGGGACCAAGCGGAGCGATTCATTTCAATTTTTCGTAACGAATACATATAACATTATTATAATGGTTACAAAAGTAAAATATAACATTATAGCGACTAATAAAATCTAAATTATATGAAATGTTTATAGATTTAAATGAAGTTCGTTTCTTTAGAGTGACTTTCTGTGCTTGTTTGATGAGAAAATGTACATCTCACTGACAATAGTCGTCGATGATATTACTGTAATGATCTGATATTTGTGAGCGGTTTGTTTGACGTACACTGTAGATCTAACGTTGTTTTGCGTTCGACAGTTCTTTACACCGATTCATTTTATAGTATTACTCTGTTGGCTAGGAGCGCTGTAAAAATGTAAGTGTTAATAAAAAAAACATTTTCAAAATATTAATGTATGTTGTTTCATTGTTATTATTTTTGGTTTATGTACCTTTATTGGTTAACATATCTGTGTTAACTGTAACACTGGAAGTGGATATTTAATAGGCAAGCACGAAATCAATATAAAGTTAGCTCAAAATCAATAGTGTGTTATGAATTGTACGGTGTTGTAGGTTCACTGCAGGATAGTTGTACTAGTAGGCCTATTGGGAATTTATTAGGAGAATAAGGCCCTGTTTCACAATGGTCAGATAAATCTTATCCACCAAATAAATGTTGTAACTATAGTTTTTCCATACAATACAGGGTTATTGGAAAAACACTAAAACCTTGCAGGACGGTATAACTGACATCATATTCATAAACAACAACTTTTGTTCTATGACTTTACAAAACATCATACATTTAACATAAAATCACTTTAAAATGTATGACATAAAAAAAATATTCTCATCCAGAGGATAGCCTTGGTATGTGGTTGTATTCCACTTTGCCCTAAATGCAACAAACGAGCCTTAGGCCTAGCCCGCATTGCGAATAAAAACCGCGCGGTATCCCGCGATTTATTTACCGTACCGCACCTTGTCAAATTGCGTGGTTTTAAAACCGCATGTGCGGATAATTCATATGATTCCATGGGTTACAGAATTGCGGGGGAAAAAACCGCGCGGTTTTTATTCGCAACGCGGCCAGGCTCTAAATGTTGTACTCGTATTGTGAGCTTCCTCTTAGCAACAGTACTTGTAGAGGTTGATAAATAACCATCATTGCTACGATTATGATAGTTCAGCCCATAATTTGTCAATTTGTTCATAGTTCAGCAAATTCGTACGCGCATAATTTGTCCGACGGGAACATACTATCGGAATAAAAAGTATCTTATGTGTTATTCCAGGTTATAAACTATCTGTGTTCCAAATTTCATCCAAATCCATTCAGTAGTTTTAGCGTGAAAGAGTAACAAACATCCATCCATCCAATATTTCACATTTATAATATTAGTGGGTTGGGATTGAACAGTTTCCTAGCGGACGGTATCTTTTCAATACTCCATACTAAGGGGGGAAAATAAGTGTACTATAGGTACGTTTAGCTAATGAGTAAACTTATTGAGTTTCTGTTGAAGACCAATAAAAGATAATGATATTATAAAGTCAAATCATAGAATGCATGAGCTATGGTTGAAGTCTTTTACTGTTTTGCCGAAATACATTAAAATTACATACTTATTCAGCACTATATTGAAATGGTATTTTGGTTTTGGCATTAAGTTCAACCACTTTGTCTAATTTATTTATAGTTCCAAAACAATGCTTCGATGATACAGAATAAGAAATTAGGTAGGTACTGGAAACGGCATTAATATGACCAGTAAATAATTACGCGTCTTCCTCAGGTCCACTACTTGTGTCCACTCAGGTTAATGAGAGATAAGAGCTTATGAGAGATAAAGCTTTTTTTACCTAGCCGCTGATGGCTAGACGGACCTTCAAAAGATATGCCTGACATGGGTACTTATTATTTAAATGTGCTTAAGGCTTCGATCATAGAAATCGATGGCCTAAGGGCCGTTAATGGCCAGTGATAGAGAAAAATGGAGAGTTGGGGTGGAGACCTTTGCCCAGCAGGGGGATTACTGGGTTAAAAAAGGCCGTAAGATCAATTATAGTTGAAACCACGGGATACAGTTAATCTCCCGTCTTCTATATTAGAATCGACGGTATAACTCCACGATCGATCACTTTTGATCTTACGGCCCTTTGATTTATCTGTGGATTTGCTCAACATTTTAGGATTTTATTACGAAAAGCTAAATAAAGAGTTTACGGTCCAGCAGTCCTTCGTCCATTTAACGCAGACGTATAAATGTTTCATTGCAGTTACAATCGCTTTGGCAATACTCCAGCGTCGCAATTGCAACACTGATGCAAAGTAGGACTACATACCTATACCCACGAAATATGCCCCACGCGATATTTTTAAACGTTGCTTAATTAACGCGTTAATTCCCAGAAGGCAATTAATTTTGCCACGTTGCGGCTAACGCGAAACGTTTCTAGCTTAAGGTGATACAAATGTTCAACTGGGTGGGTCTAAGTAAATGGTTTGATGAAGCAGCTGGCTTATGTGCAATATAAAGTATACAACATTAAACCTCATATGGTCGGGAATAAAATGGCTTAGCCGATTTACTTTAAATGTTACCAAATTTTGTAGAAATCGATTTCAAAATATGAAATTGTCAACCTAAATCGTAAATGTTCTCCATAGCAACTGAACAGATTTACGTGAAAACTATACCAGAAAAATTGTCAAGACTTGTCTAAGAATCCGTGGATCCAAGATTTAATATTAGTCATTTTATTTAAAAAATAATCAATAATAACCTTAAATATGCGACAAACGTCATGGGTCATCATGACTTGGACTGCAAAATGTTCGTCGCAGATCCGCGATGGCGGCCTCCAAAGCTGGACGTGCGCGCAAATTTTTGCGTGAAATTCGTAAAAAAATTACGTCTTCTTAGCATTTTATGAATTAAATCACGTTTTAAATAGTTTAAATATAATATTGAACATAATTTTTAGGATATTATATGATTACAAATATTTTTAAATTAATATTTATGTCAGTGACGCGTTTTGTTGTCATCATAGATTATGAATAATATAGAATGATGAATAGGTATATGATTAAAAAGCATAATCGTCCTCTAAAAACCGCTTACCTACTTTCTAATCTTATTGTCTTGCCTAACAACAACAACAGGTGGGGCTAACAATCAGAAGGTCCCAGGTTCGATCCCCGGTGGGGCATGCACCAATGGATGAATTTTCATCTATGTGCATAATTTACAGTTCGCTGACGGTGAGGGAAAACATCGTGAGGAAACCTACCTATCCATCAGGATTAGGTAATAGTCAGTTCCTGTATACACGGCGACAAGGTTCACCACCTGTTACGTTGGGTTCTGACTATCTGGTGAAACGTGGGCTTTGAGTTGGTTAATCCCTCCACAATGTGGTGGTGTATGGCCACTCACGCCTCTGACTACCCCCGAATGGGGATAAAAGTCGTGACGTTACATTTCATTTTTTCATATTTTTTGTCTTGCCTATGATATCTTTTTATACCACTGAGTTGCTAGACAAACTTGTTTTTTTTTGGCGGGAAGTGGCGAAGTGCAACATTGAAAATCTATATTATTATAGGTAGGTACTTGACACTGGCTATATGCGACAAGAAAAGCCAAGACAAAAAAACATGCGTACGGCCCGCCTGATGTTAAGCGTGTTTCAGTTGATGTTATTCATACTACTTAATATTAGTAATACGAAATTATTTTTGTTTGCTTATTTTTAAGTTGGACTAACCACCGTTTGGTGGGGTAGTACCACCCTCTCATAGAAGATCGGCGTAAAACATCTATTACAGCTGCGTTTCGTACGATGAGTGAGAGAGCCGTAAGCCCAAACCCCCCCCCTTCTCCCCTACCCCTTCCCTTCAGGTCGGCAATGTTTACTATATGTTTAGTTTTATTGAGCATCAGGATTAAGTTGGGAGACCGGAGTTCAATGCTCTACATTACTAAACCATACATCAAATAAACATCACAGCTTCTTAGGGACGGGTCCAAATTTAATAAGTCGCTAAATTTGAAGTGCTAAATTTATTTAGTGTCATCACCTGTTAAATATTTTTTTAGAAATGTAACGTCACCACTTTTATCCCCATTCGGGGGTAGTCAGAGGCTTGAGTGGATATACACCACCCCATTGTAGAGGTATTAACCAACTCAAAGCCCACGTTTATACAGGTGAATTTTTCAAGTGTGCGTGGATGGCCAAATCCGAAACTATAAGGAATATCGAAAGGTACTCAAAGAAGTCTCGGGGCCGATTTTGGTGAAAACTAAAACTGCATCATTGGATTTTTGAAAAAAACTAAATTCGTAGCCAGGAATCGAACTAGTTCATTTCGAACTAGTTGAAAAAAACCACTTACTGTATTATTACACCATTCGATAGTGTCGCTGATAAGGAACGAATTCTGGGAAGTAATGACATACGGCAAACTTAAAAAAAACTGTGTTTTTTAATAAACTGCTGCATATTTTCAAGTTGACTGTAATAAGTCATACGTACATTACCTTTACCTTGTTCGAAATTATGCTCAATATTTTTATTTATTTACCTTCGCAGCGCAGTCATCTTCATAACATTATGTTCTAATTACAAATTTTCAATCATTTTTGAACAATTAATCAGTTTAGGTTTAATAGTTAGGTAACTTAAGAGAAATAAAATACTATTTTGTTTAAAATTAGCTCTTTCACAAAAAAGACAGAAGCCCCGAGATTCTTTTGAGTACTTTTTGATATCACTCATAGTTTCGGATTTGGCCATCCACGCACACTTGAAAAATTCACCCTGTATAGTCAGAACCCAACGTGACAGGTGGTGAATCTTGTCGCCGTGTATACAGGAACTGACTATTACCTAATCCCGAGGGATAGGTAGGTTTCCTCACGATGTTTTCTCTCGCCGTCAGCGAACTGTAAATTATGCACATAGATGAAAATTCATCCATTAGTGCATGCCCCAACAGGGATCGAGCCTGGGACCTTTTGATTGTTAGCCCAACCTGTTCACCACAGTCGCTTGCAGTGCAATTGTTATCCCGAGATTCGAGTCTTCATGATTTTCCCTGTTTTCGGAACAATACACACTTAGGTGTTGTAATTATTATGTATTGTTCCGAAAACTAGCAAAGTGGAAGCTCGAAGCACCCCAGCGAGACAGTGGAGCACATCTTGCTTCATTGCCCTGTATTTGCACGCCAAAGATATGATGCACACACAAACATAATAAAATTTGTACGGAACCCTCAGAGCACGAGTCCTACTTGCACTTGTCCGGTTTTAATTTGTAATTAGTAGCCCAAATACAAATTTTCATATCTCTAGCTTCAGAAAAATTAGGACGCCTATACAAACTTGCACCCCCTATTTTACACCGTTAGAGGTGAAATGATCAAAAACGCTGAAATTACTATTCTTAGTTAATAAGAAGCCTAAATACAAATTTTCTTGTGCCTAGCTTTAGAAAAATTTGAATCCCCATATAAACTTCCACCCCTTATTTTACCCTCTTGGGGGTAGAATTTTCAAAAGCGCTGAAATTACTATTTTGTATTTGTATTAGTAGCCTAAATAGAAATTTTCATGTTTCTAACTTCAGAAATGAGGGAATTCCATACAAACTTCCACCCCTTATTTTACCCCCTTAGGGTAAGAATTTTCCAAAATCCTTCCTTTGCTCTTCTTTTACGCTATGAAAGGTACTTACTGTCCAAATTTCATGTTTGTATCACCAGCGGTTTGAGCTGTGCACGTTTCGACGGACGGACAGATAGACAGACGGACAAAAAGTGATTCTATAAGGGTTCCGTTTTTTCCTTCTGAGGTACGGAACCCTAAAAACTCACAAAACGAGGCGTTTTGTGGAGCAAGTATTTTATTTTTAATTATACCATATATTATTATTATCATGGAGCTGCTCCAGACCCATGGCTCTGGCTTGAAAATCTTGACCTTACATGAAAATTAGTATTTCGGCTACTCAGCCTACAAATACAAATATTCATGTCTCCAGCTTCAGAAAAACTGGGACTATCCATAGATACTTTCTCCCCTTAATTGTTGAATTCTCAAAAATCCTTCCTGTGGTCTTCTTCTACGCTATAAAAAGTTACAATTTCATGTTTCTAACCCAAGCGGTTTAGGCTGTGCACGTTTTGACAGACGGACAGATAGACTGACGGGCAAAACAGTGATCCTATGAGGGTTGCATGCATGCCCGGCATGCGTTGCATTGCCACTCCATGCGTCCGTCATCCTCCATCAATCCATCAGTCAAATAAGGGGTAACCTTTTCCAAAAATGTGCGCGTACTAGGTCGCAGGCACAGCTAGTAACTAATAAGGATTAGTACTACTTTTATTTCAGTTATTACCCGATGTTGTCAAAATTTTTTCTTGTTTGCAGTTATTTAGAATTTTAAGTTGTTTTAATTTTACTTATTTTGTCCTATAATATTAAACATTTAAATTATGTACTAGTCTTTTTTTAAGTAGTACTACCTATTACCCAGTGTTGGGCAAAATTAAATTTCAGAACAATTAAAAATTAACAGTTAGTGAGCTTTTATTTACTATATCAACAAAATAACAATAAAAAAGATTACAAAGAAAAAATAACCTACCTACCTACCTATTAATAAAAATGTAGTACTTAAATTGTACTTAAGATTTAGTGAAAATTTTCCTTTACGAAGTTACCCTTATACGACTAAATAAAAGTAGGCAAGATACGAATTTAGTATATGAGTCACTTCTGTTTTTGATTTATCATGTCGTCTTTTTGATGTATCGAAAATTCTAAATTCAAAAAATTCAACTCGCGGTCCTACGACATTGTTTGAGCAAAAAGCGGTCAACCTCGAGCTGTCAGTTGCAATGGTTCCAGCCTTAATTAAGGCATCGTTAATGCGACCACAAATTCGCTAAATAATAATTAAACGTAGTTGGATCTACGGGGCACGTGCCGCCGCCGCACAGTGGAACGTATTTGAAAATTTGGGACTTAGGGGTTGAAATGTATATTTTTGGATTCTCCTATTTAATACAAGCATTTTATGTTTCTACCACTTTTTTATAAGTGCTTTACTTTCTGAGATATGGCCGCTCAAAATTGGCCAAAATGGAATTAGCGATATTAAAAAACGAAGTACGTTTAGAAAAAATCTGATGATGGATTTAGATTCTACTAATTGATCCAAGCATTTTATATTCAGGGTAATTTTTCATTAAACCGACTCTTTCAAAAGTTATAGCACTTAGAAGTTTTTGATTTTTTTAAATCGCTCAATAACTCGAAAATCTCACGTTATTTCAAAATATCTTTTATATACTCGTAAAGATGGCATCTTTGGCTACAATTTGCACTATATGCCAAATTGCGAAAATCTGCGATTTCGGGTCAATATAAGATTTTCTATATACATGTATGTTTTTTTTTTAATTTCAAACTTAATCCCCTTTAAATCCAAAAATTTGGGATGAAAATGTATATTTTTGGATTTTCCTATTAAATGCGAGCATTTTATGTTCCCATAGTTTTTTCGTGAAGGCCTTACTTTTCGAGTTATGGCCGCTGCAAATCGGTCATAGTGGACTTAGCGATATTCGAAAATGAAGTACCTTCAGAGAAAATTTGATAATGGATTTGGATTCTACTAATTGATGCAATCATTATATATTCAGGGTAATTTTTCATTAAACAGACTCTTTCGATAGTTATAGCACTTTGAAGTTATTTTTTTAATGTAAATTACTTATTATGCTCAATAACTCAAAAATCGCACGTTATTTCAAAATATATTTTATATATTCGTAAAGGTGGTACCTTGGGCTACAATTTGCACCATATGCCAAATTTAAAAAATCTGCGATTTCGAGTCAATCTAAGATTTTCAATATACACGGATGATAATTTCCTAACTTGACACTTTATCCTCTTTAAATCCCAAAATTTGGGGTTGAAATGTATATTTTTGGATTTTCCTATTAAATATGAGCATTTTATGTTCCTATATTTTTTTCATGAAGGCCTTACTTTTGGAGTTATGGCCGCTGCAAATCGGCCATAGTGGACTTAGCGATATTCGAAAATGAAGTACCTTCAGAGAAAATTTGATAATGGATTTGGATTCTACCGATTGATGCAATCATTTTATATTCAGGGTAATTTTTCATTAAACCAACTCTTTCGATAGTTATAGCACTTTGAATTTATTTTTTGTATAAAAATAACTTGATTTCCTCAGTAACTCGAAAATCGCACTTTATTTCAAAATATATTTTATATATTCGTAAAGGTGGTACCTTGGGCAACAATTTGCACCATATGCCAAATTTAAAAAATCTGCGATTTCGAGTCAATCTAAGATTTTCAATATACATGGATGATAGTTCCTAACTTGACACTTTATCCTCTTTAAATCCCAAAATTTGGGGTTGAAATGTATATTTTTGGATTTTCCTATAAAATGCGAGCATTTTATGTTCCCATAATTTTTTCATGAAGGCCTTACTTTTCTAGTTATGGCCGCTGCAAATCGGCCATAGTGGACTTAGCGATATTCGAAAATGAAGTACCTTCAGAGAAAATTTGATAATGGATTTGGATTCTATCAATCGATGCAATCATTTTATATTCAGGGTAATTTTACATTAAATCAACTCTTTCGATAGTTATAGCACTTTGAAGTTATTTTTTTTATAAAAATAACTTAATTTGCTCAATAACTCGAAAATCGCACGTTCTTTCACAATATATTTTATATACTCGTAAAGGTGGTACCTTGGGCTACAATTTACACCCTATGCCAAATTTCGAAAATCTGCGATTTCGAGTCGATCTAAGTTTTTCAATATACATGGATGATAGTTTTTTTTACTTGGCACTTTATATTCTCTTTTTCACACCACCCAAGAGGTAGAGGACTACCCTTTACGAATATATACAATATATTTTGTAATAACGTGCGATTTTGGAGTTACTGAGGAAATCAAGTTATTTTTATACAAAAAATAACTTCAAAGTGCTATAACTATCGAAAGAGTTGGTTTAATGAAAAATTACCCTGAATATAAAATGATTGCATCAATCGGTAGAATCCAAATCCATTATCAAATTTTCTCTGAAGGTACTTCATTTTCGAATATCGCTAAGTCCACTATGGCCGATTTGCAGCGGCCATAACTCGAAAAGTAAGGCTTTCATGAAAAAATTATAGAAACATAAAATGCTCATATTTAATAGGAAAATCCAAAAATATACATTTCAACCCCAAATTTTGGGATTTAAAGAGGATAAAGTGTCAAGTTAGGAAATTATCATCCGTGTATATTGAAAATCTTAGATTGACTCGAAATCGCAGATTTTTTAAATTTGGCATATGGTGCAAATTGTAGCCCAAGGTACCACCTTTACGAATATATAAAATATATTTTGAAATAACGTGCGATTTTTGAGTTATTCAGCAAAATAAGTAATTTTCATAAAAAAAATAACTTCAAAGTGCTATAACTATCGAAAGAGTCTGTTTAATGAAAAATTACCCTGAATATAAAATGATTGCATCAATTAGTAGAATCCAAATCCATTATCAAATTTTCTCTGAAGGTACTTCATTTTCGAATATCGCTAAGTCCACTATGACCGATTTGCAGCGGCCATAACTCGAAAAGTAAGGCCTTCACGAAAAAATTATGGGAACATAAAATGCTCGCATTTAATAGGAAAATCCAAAAATATACATTTTAACCCCAAATTTTTGGATTTAAAGGGGATTAAGTTTGAAATTAAAAAAAAAACATCCATGTATATAGAAAATCTTATATTGACCCGAAATCGCAGATTTTCGCAATTTGGCATATAGTGCAAATTGTAGCCAAAGATGCCATCTTTACGAGTATATAAAAGATATTTTGAAATAACGAGAGATTTTCGAGTTATTGAGCAATTTAAAAAAATCAAAAACTTCTAAGTGCTATAACTTTTGAAAGAGTCGGTTTAATGAAAAATTACCCTGAATATAAAATGCTTGGATCAATTAGTAGAATCTAAATCCATCATCAGTTTTTTTCTAAAGGTACTTCGATTTTTAATATCGCTAATTCCATTTTGGCCAATTTTGAGCGGCCATATCTCAGAAAGTAAAGCACTTATAAAAAAGTGGTAGAAACATAAAATGCTTGTATTAAATAGGAGAATCCAAAAATATACATTTCAACCCCTAAGTCCCAAATTTTCAAATACGTTCCACTGTGCGCTGGCCTTGGCTACAGGCGTATATACCCTTCTATAACAGGTACACCTGTCCGAGGTCCTTCGTCCTATAACCGCGCAGAATTTTCCACACGCCCCGTCGTGCCCCTCGCCCACCGCGCATGTGCGGCTCTTTGACAGCCAGCCCGCACGTCCTCATTTTTAGTTCGCCTCGCGACTTGAAGATTATTGTTGAACGCGCAGCGATGGGCGCCCTGAGCTCTCTTTGAGCCAGGATGGTGGCAAACATAGGCGTCATCAACCCGAGTAATGGTAAATATATTTTGGCTATGATAGCTGATCTTGTTCGATGATATCGTGTGCTGACATTGTGTTTGTGTAGTGGAGGCGACAGCGTATATAAGTGCGGTGGCGGCGTTCGCTGCGGTGGTGCTGGTGGTGTTGCTGTTCCTGGGCCGGCGCTGGTGCTCCACGGCGGGGCTCGGCCGCAAGTGCTGCGATGACATCCTCGCTGTGAAGCCGCGGCTCGCCGCCCCCTGTCTCCCCGATGCTTCGTTCGGTTAGTAACAACCCTTTTGTTTTGATTCTTGTTACCAAGCTACGAGCTCATCGAGTTACCTATATTATAATAGATTTTCTTTGTCATTACCGCTAACTTAAAAACGGCTGTAAACTGTCTTTAGGAACAGCGATATTAGTTTAAATTAATGGCGTAATTGTTTTATATATCATACGTTTATAGATTTTTCTAAATTAATAATTAATTCGTTAGAACGAATGTCGTTACCTAGTGTGTAGTATGTAAAAAATTTGACTGTAGTGTTTTATGTATTTTCAAGGACGTGGAGTGCGTCATCGAGGTCTTTACTATTTACATTTTTTATTCGTAGACATTTGTACTACACAAATAGATGTAGTCAAACATAGGATAGTATAGTGAATAGGTACTTAGCATGTAGGTTAAAGCCGAATTGCCACCAAAACTGTTCAAGCAAGCGGAGTGTAAAATGCACCAATCAGATAGATCTATTTCTACGCAGCAAGAAAATGAAGAGATGCTATTGGTGGATTTTTCCTACCTTCTCTGCTTTCTCGCACAGCTTTAGTTGACATACACTATTTAACCCTCTACAGCCTAGATGACATGATCAGATGATCTGAGAATGGGATAGCGATATACGAAGTAACAGGGCCTCAAGTCTGCTAATTTTTAACCAATGGAAAACCACTGGTAACTAATATAATCTTTGTGAATTCTTCAATGTAAATCGTAAATTCTTAATGGCTGATATGTTGCCGGTCAGAGGAATACTAACAGATGGCCCACAATGTGTCAATCGCCAAGAATTTATGATTTACAATGATTCACAAATGATTCCCCCTCCCCCTCCCTCCATTCCTCTCCCCTTCAGGTCGGCAAAGTGCGAGCAATGCCTTTGGTATTGCAAGCATCTATAGGCTACGGTAACTGCTTAACATCAGGCGGGTCGTACGCTTTATTGCCACCGCAGTCCTAATAAAAACAAAGATTATATTATGGAACAGTCGTTTTCCAATGGTTACCAGATTTGGGCCCCTGGGAACTGTCTCATTTCTTTGTATATCTTTCCCTCTCTCTCAGGGATGTTCTGTAGGGGGTTGAAGGGAAGGTAATCTTGTATCTGGATTGACGTTGTTTGTACGTCTGTGTTGTTTTAGATGCTTTGTCGAAACCGAACCATTACCCAGAACGAATATTCACATTCGAGGCGTCCGACTCGGATGAGGAGCTGCGCTTGCGCATACAACAGGTGAGACACACACACTTTACACAGCCACAGACTAATAACCCATAGACGCTATATAGCTGGGCAACCCTGCCCTGCTCGCCTAACATTATGCACCGATGGCATTACCACTACAAATGTGTGGCCGCATCTCCAAGTCAAAGTCATTCTTTATTAAGTAGTATAAGCACTTATGAATCGTTAACATCAATATTTTAGCGTTACTACCGGTTCGTAATGTTACTTCCATTGAGAAGAGCCGGCAAGAAACTCATTGGTTTTCAATAGTAAAAATTATTTTTACATTACCTATTAAACATCTGAAATGATAATTGATCGTCTCGTTGTTATGTGCCCATAACAAAAGCAAGCGTTCCTAGGAGTAGGCACAAAGTTTTAATTAGAATAACTACACACAAAATACGTAAAACGTTCGGTGACAACCTTAGCCGAGCTAATTAATCTAATATTCTAAAGAACCTCGCTTGTTCTATGAGTAGGTATGCTAATGAAGTAGGTAGTACACTAAAATGCCTGATAATCAAATTTTAACCATTTAGAGCGCTCTTAGGACGGCGCAAATGACTTTAGATAATGCTTAATAGTACCATTTCGTCGTTATTGTTCCTATATAACCTTCAACTTCAAAATAAAAAAAAAACATTCACCGGATGACTGACAGACAACGCACAGTCTAAACCTGTGGGTTGAAACAGGGGATGAAAGTTCGAATAGAAGTTCGTAACTATTGTAGTTAGAAAAATGAAAATCGATGCTTCGGCTCATATTCTTAAGTAACAGTAAGTTGTATCAGTTTTAGGAAATTCATCCCTCAAGGGGTTAAATACGGGATGAAAGTTTGTACAGCTGATCGTCATATTTGACCCTATGGGAAATCCCATCGGCCAGACAGCTGGTAACGTAAAACGAAGCTAAAAATATACTATGTAGGTACTCACACCATGATACATTTTACACACTTGAATAAATTAAGTTAGCAACTGCGCAATATCGCCTCATCCATTGATACTTTATTTTCAGCAGATATAGTACCTTCTAACATCGCAATCACAAAACTTGCACCTCAGTGCACCACTACCTGTATCGAAATTCACACAGCTCTTATCGCATTTGCATTTCGACAAAATACTTACTTACTTAGAGTAGAGTATGACAAACTATTTTGGACAATCACGTGTCTCCCTCTTTCCTGGTAATGTCTTTGGCCTTATTATTATTTCGTTGACCCCGAATGCGGTGAATTCCAGATTTAACTATAAATATACCATACAGACAAGTATCCGAGTCGAAGGCAATAATTTGCTGAAAAGTCATATTATTTTCCTCACAGTTTCTCTGTCTCCTTTCCTTTCTTTTGATTAAATTCGGGTTTCCAGACTTAGCATTTCCCCGGGACTTGTCGAGGGTCAAACCTTGGCGTCATTGTTGGACACCATTGTCGATCCTGGCTTTAAGATTAACAGGGTAGGAGTGTGTAGCGGGCCTAGTCCAAATAAAAAAGAAAATAAGTACCTACCTATAAAAAAATTGATCACTGATAAATAAGTGATTACAAATGATTGTGATGTGTGCCTACGTGTTGAGGTTAAGATCGATTGCTAAACAAATCCACAGATTTGTTGCATGACAGATCAGTTGGGATCGAGTCTCGCCATCGTAGACTGTATGATTCTAATTACAATAGATTATCAAAACAATGTTTCCCAGAAATGAATTATTCTAAGTTTATTCTACGGGGTCTATGAATTGTAAATTAGATATTCATTAGCTCATTAGCATCTCCAAATTAATAGGTCCGAGGATTGACTCTAAATGTAGATTTTCGAGATAATTATTAGACATTGGTGCTTATTATGTTAGCTGCAAATAAATCCGACACATCTAAAAGCATTTCCGTCATGTTCATACGTTACGATCATAAAAAGGATGGCGATATTAAGTTGTGTGCCAAAATAATCAGCATCAATATTTTAGTTTTGAGTAATAAAAAGCAACCTAGTTGTTTGTGCTTTTAGTTTTATTTAGATAAAATATAGTCTAACCATCTTTTTGTGGTTATCTTCTCAGTAGTCTCATAGTCACAATATCGTTGGTGTTGATATCGAAGTCCGCACGGATTATTGCTTTCGTACCGGGCTTGTAATAACCCTCTGTTGCTAGGATAAAGAGGACGTGGAATGCCACTACGAGGAGAAGAACGAGAACGCCGCCGCGGCGAAGTTGGAGGTGGAGCTGGTAGAGAACGCGCTCCGGGAGACCACGCTGCGGGAGAGCAGGATCGACGAGGTGGTCCCGCGCCGCGCCGACTACATCCACAGCCTGGAGGCGCAGAGCAGCGTCGACAGTGACGTTATCGCACACAATGTAAGCATAGAGCTGTACAGCCGTCCGTGCAGTGTCCGTGCTTCGGAGGGCACGTTAAGCTGGCGGTCCCGGGTGTCATTTGCAGATCTTTGACAGTCGTTACGGGCAGTGAGAAGCCTGAAAAATCTGGCAAAAATGGTCTTACCCTTAGGTTGCCGATAGTTCCACTAGTTGGGTCTCGGATGGCAGATGGCAATCGCTCCGTGTAAATATTGGTAATCAGCCAAATCAGGGTAGACTGAAAGCCGACCTCGCATAATGGGATAAGGCTAGGAAAAAGAAGAGCTGTACAGACAGACAGGCAAACATTTCTAAAAGTTTCAGGATAAGGAGACTCTTTTTCATAGGACTAACAGGATAATGAAAAATTTCCCTATGTAAAGTTAAAAACAGATAATCTATACTACAACACTTTATGTCGAGCTAGGTCCATTAGGAAAAAACCGTGGTGCTGGTGTAACGTTAGCCCAGCACGATTTATATCCAAAATTATTTCGTGAGAAACTCCAAAACGGCTAGAGGCACAAATTAAAAATTTTGGGCACAATTACACGAGATGGAGCACTAGTTATCAGCATCGATAAAATTTTGATAAGAGGCCTAAAAAATATCGTGGTGCCAGGATAACACACACTGGGTATTTTCATGGTGTACATATAACGGCAATGCTTGTACCTTAGGACACGTCTCTGCTGTGCGGCGAGGGCAGCGGGCCGCAGGAGCGCGGCTGCGTGGAGCTGACGCTGCTGTACGACGCGCCCGTGCGCAGCATGACCGTGCACATCCTGCAGGCGCGCGCGCTGCCGCAGCGCACGCAAGGACAATTCCTGCAAAGTCAGGTACTCACGCTCACACTCACTCACTCAATCACTCGATCACTTACTCACCGACCTGGTACAACTGCCCTCAACTGATTGAATCAAATTTCTGCATCGCCGCTAGTATCACTTATATCACAGCTATATTGACTTCATGGTTAATAATTGCCTGCAGGTCCGCGTAGTACTTCTACCTTTGAAGAAGCAAAAATACAAGTCGAAGATACGTAATGGTGAAAACCCGCAATACATGGAGAGCTTCGTGTTTCATAAAATAAATCCTGGTAAGTCTTTTATTTAAATTATAAAATAACTTATGCGCTCTGTCTCTACCGGGGTATTACCATGGACCAATTACTAAGGGGACTGGGTCTAAGCAACAAGGCCGAGTGCTTGCGAGTTCAACAACGACATAAAACGAAGCGAGTAATTCAGCTATTTACCTGTAGATAGTTGCCACGCATCCCGGGAAAATGACCACGCGTTGTTTCATAGAGATATCTACTAAGAACCTCTCTTCTAATTAAAATCTCTATGGGTTAATACACCCTCTTGAAGATAGGCGTAAAGTTGCTATTATAGCTACGTTTAGTACGATGAGTGAGTGCCGGAAGCCTAACCCCCACCCTTTTGTTCCACTCCCCTTCAGGTGAGAGCGATGTCTTTGGTATTGGGGGCCATCCATTAATTACGTCACACGAATTTCATGATTTTTAGACCCCTCCCCCCTTGTCACAGCTGGTCACATTTGCGAGACTCCCCCCTCCCTGAGTGACGTCACATATTTTTTACAATTTTCAGAAATTTTCAAAAATTTTCGGTTACAGTTTAAATTTTGGTTTTAATACTTGGATATATTAGATTTTTAAATGTGACGTCACTTAACTTAGGACCCTTCCCCCCTTGTCACACAATGTCACATTTCGTCGACCCCCCTCCCTTTACGTGTGACGTAATTTATGGATGGCCCCTGGCAAGCAACTAAAGTCTGCGCCAGGCTGCTTATTTGCCGCCTTTATTCTATAAAAAAATCAAAGACTATTAACACAGAGTAAAGACTAAAGAAAGAGGTGCCCTTATTAGATATTTGTATGAAACAAAACGTGGTCATTGTTTTTTCATTTTCATTTTACTATTTACCGGTAAATAGTTGAATACTCGCTTCGTTTTATGTCGATGTTAGTACTAGGCCTACCACTCGGCCGACTTGCTTAGGGCCAGTCCCCTTAGTTACTGGTTCATGACTATTAATTATTTCATCGATTGAACCAGTAATCAGAACACAAGCCTGGGGGTATTTTTATAGGTATTTATTTAGGTAAGTATTTATACGCATTGGCAGTATAGAGTTTCATGATGTAAGCGATCTTTGTTGATCTCTAAGTTAGTTGGAGTCCCTGAATTGTAGTTTAATTGCCATCAGAGGACGTCCACGGGCTCGGGTTGCGTGTACGCATATACGGGTGCGAGCGCATGCGGCGGCAGCGGCTGCTGGGCGAGGCGCTGGTCAGCTTCGCGACGCTTAACCTGGAGCTGGAGAACAGCTTGTGGCTGCAGCTCGCACCGAGGCAGCATCATCAGCCTAGCTTACAGGTATACCTAAAAATGAAGTCTTAAATGGAGCGTGTTGAAAACAATCAGCCCCGGATCTAGGGGGGGCAAGCTGGGGCACCCGCCCCGGGCGGCAGTTTAAGGGGGCGCCAAAACATAATAGGATGAAAAATAAAAAAGTTTTTTAAGTAATTTATCTCAAACACTGGAGAGAGGGGCGCGGGCGCCACTATCAAGTTTCTGCCCCGGTCCGAAAAAATCGTAGATCCTCGTAGATCGTAGGGCTGAAAACAACATATTTTTAACTTGTTTTGTTTTGTTGTTTTGTTTTTTGCTTATATACGGTGAAGGAAAACATCGTGAGGCAACCTGCATGTCTTTAGACATCTGAAATCCACCAACCCGCACTGGGCCAGCGTGGTGGATTATGGCCTGAAATCCCCCTCGCATTGAGGGGAGGCCCGTGCCCAGAAGTGGGACGTTAAAAGGGCTAAATTATTTTTTATTTTTTTCTACGACATTTTGTAACATTTTTAAAGAAAAAATACCAAATACCTACATTTTATTCCTGACGGTCTGAAGTAATGTCGTATCATTATTTTATAAAGCATATGGGCCAACAGATTCATCAATAATTTTGTAAGCCCTTTAGATTTTCAATAGAAGGTTTCAATATCGTTAATGAAAAAAGCGTCAATACTTATATGAATCCTACTGGCACCTTTATTCCATTAATCCGTCCACAGCTACCAAAGTTGGAAGTGAACCACTCTATAACGGGCGTCCTCGCCAGTCCATCGTCCATCGCGACGGTGACAACGCCGTCGGGTGGAGTGGGGGGAGCGGGTGGAGTGGGTGGATTGGGAGGGGGGGAGTCGTGCAGCCTGGCGCGCTCGGACTCGGCGTCGTCGTGCTGCAGCGCGCGGTCTGCGCCGGAGTTGCTGTTGGGTCTGCAGTACAATTCTACTACCGGACATCTGTCTGTTGAGGTCAGCATAACTTGTGTAACTTTATGTGGGTAGTTGCGGCGCGCGTGATATAGAAACAAGATGTAAGAGCTAAAATGGGCATGAAGATGGGTCTGTTAATTGCGTTTTGTTGTAGCCCTTATTACCTTTTCTTTGCCATTTGACATTACAAGCCTACGATCAATGCGATCAATTGGATCGATCCCGGCTAGCGAAATTTATTTTAAATTATTTTTCATAATCAAATATACAGTATTGATTTTTATCAAAATCGGCCCGAGCGTTCATTGAGCGTTTTTCGCTATTCACCGTAGTTCCGGATTTGTACATTCACGTCCACATGTAAAAGTCATCCTGTATATTAGAGGTCATAGTGATCTAAGACTCGTATGTGCAGGTGATAAAGGGCACGCACTTCCGCAAGCTGTCGCCGAACAAGGCGCCGGACA
Organism: Drymonia ruficornis; assembly: GCA_947859195.1. Classification (NCBI taxonomy): domain Eukaryota; kingdom Metazoa; phylum Arthropoda; class Insecta; order Lepidoptera; family Notodontidae; genus Drymonia; species Drymonia ruficornis. Next base: position 7,450,192 of record OX401923.1, read on the forward strand.
CGTACGTGAAGCTGTGCCTGGTGAGCTCGCTGGGCATGGAGATGGGCCGCTGCAAGTCCACCACGCGCCGCGCGCAGTCGAACCCGCTCTACAAGGAGCTCTTCATATTCCAGGTGACACTCAACACTGTTGCTAGGGTATAGGGCACGCACTTCCGCATATATCAGTATATAATATCAGTTATCTGGTTTCTATAGTACAAGCTTTGCTTAGTTTGGGATCAGGTAGCCGTGTGTAAAAATGAATGTCCCAGGATGACCCGGGATTTCACTTTATATACCTACTTCGAGTCGAGGTCGCGTTTCTGATCCGGCGGTAGAATTAAGTAAGAAATTTAAAAATTACAATTTTAAGCCCCGTAGGCCTAAACCAATATACACTGATTAAATTTGAATCACGATTCCACTTTGCCCTCACCAGAACTCCATGCGGTCTTATGACAACTCCCTGCGTTAACTCACTGCTAGGCAAATGTCGTCTTTTCCTTCCTTCATGACATTAAGGTGTTGTGTGTGTCGGCAGGTGGCTCTGTTCCAGCTGAGCGAGGTGACGCTGATGGTGTCGGTGTGGTGGCGCCGCAGCGTGAAGCGCAACGAGATGGTGGGCTGGTTCGCGCTCGGGCACAGCGCCTCCGGCCGCGCCGAGCAGCGACATTGGCACGACCTCTGCGAGGGGCACGGCGAACAGGTACCTTACTTTACCTTTAATAGACTTAAAAAAGAGATCCTTAACCGACATAAAAAATGAGGTTGCTAACCGACTTAAAATTGAGGTTGTTAATCCACTTAAAAAGGACGTTCTTAATCGACTTAAGAATGGAGGTTCTTAAATTAGCCGACTTAAAATAAAGCAGGTTATTAATTGACTTAAAATATAGGGGGTTCTTAACCGACTTAAAATAAAAGAGGTTTTTAATCAACTTAAAATTAGGTTAGTTCTTAAACTACTTAAAATAAAAGAGATACTTAACTGGTTTAAATTAAAAGAGGTTGCAAACCGACTTAACAAAACAAGGGGGTTCTTAAACGACTTCAAATAAAGGAAGTTCCTAACCAATTTAAATTAAAGGAGGATGCTAAACGACTCAAGAAGTACCTACTTAACCGAATTACAAGAGGAGGTTCTCAACAGACTTAAAATAAAGGAGAGTCTGAACCGAGTAATAAAAGGGGTTTTTAAGTGTATACACGTCAATAAAATACTATTATGCATTCGCCAGGTGCAACGCTGGCACGTGTTGCTGGACTCCTGACGGTCACCGACCTAGCGCGCGGGGGACGCGCACGTTTGAGCTACCTTTGTGAGGCCACGGCGACCTAGTGAGGCCCTGTATCTCCAGTGAGGCCGTCGGTATCTGCCCTTGTGACGCCCAAGGTATCTACTCTAGTGGGCTTTGTGGTATCACCTTTTCTGAGGCGTGTGGTATCTACCCTAGTGAGGTACACGGTATCGATCCATGTGAGTATGTGAGGCTATGTGGTATCTACCCTTATGAAGCCCTCAGTATCTACACTAGTGAAGCCCGCGGTATTTAACTTATTGAGGCATGCAGTATCTGCTCTTGTTAAGCTCGCGGTATCTCTAGCGAGGCTTCGATTCGTGGGATCGACAATTGTGAGGCCTGCGGTATCTATCCTTATGAAGTCCACGGTATCTACACCAGTGAGGACTTTGTAGGCACGGTTGTATCTACCCTGGTGAGGCCTGTGAGGCCGGCTCGGTAACTATTTCCGAAAGACCAGCCAACATCAGACCTTGTGTCTTTTCAACTCGTTCCATGTATTTGCACACGATCGAGGGGCGAGTTTTTCGACTGAAAAGTTCGATATGTGATCGCAATCGCGAAAGATATTTTGTCGTTTTGTCGTATAAGTACTTTTTATTATAATGATCCACGTATGTACGTCGGCCGGGAGAATTCACGTTTGAATATTGCAATTTTAAGGCATTTCTCCACCCGGTTTCGCTTGTGTTTTAGTCCTTTGAAGTTTAAACGTTTTTGTAGTAGTTATTTATGAAGATGATGAAGACTTGGAGCGCACAATACTTGTGAGATAGAATAATGATATTATAGAATGAATATTTACTGATATTGATATATTATTATAACTAAGATTTATTGTAGTATGTCTTAAATATACCTACTCCTCATATAATAAAAGTACACCAAAAGTAACGATTTTTTAATGTATTTGAAATTGTAATAATAGTTGATTTGTCTATTTCTTATTATTACGTCGTAAGTACTATGAATCTCAATAGTTTAATTATTATATAAAAACTCGTACACGATAATATGTTAATTTAAGTATTTAGAGTTAAAAAGTAACAAGTTTATATAATTATATTGATATATTTATTAATAAATTTAAACATAATTCTGCTGCTAGCCTACTGCTGCTAATACATCTAGGAATATGATTTGCTTGATTATCCTATGTATTTACAATATTGTATCTACGGATATCCGTTAGAATTCTGTTTACAATTGAAACTACTATAATTCAAATATATCTGAATAATTATAATATGTTCTTACTTATAATATAATTGTAAGGAAGATTGTACCCAACAAAGAATGAGGTAAGGCGAAGAGAATTTACATTATAGCATTAATGTAAGCACTGGATAAGTCTATGCATTGTAGATAGATTTTTATGTTATTTACAAATTTTACCATACAGATATATATATATATATATTATAAAGAATGCAAGAAGGTATAAACAATATGGTATATTATTAGTATTATTTATTACAAAAGAACATTTACATGTTTATAAGATATATTTATACCTACTTATTGTATAAAATTTTATTTAAAACATTCGCTATCTAATTAATTTTAATATAATATTATCATACTTATTCTCGTATAATATAATTAAAATGATATGTTAATGATTAACTATTATATTGTATCCTGCATAAAGGTGACCTTATATAGAACATAACTGGAAAGTTTGCTGTCTTAGCTCAAATCAAACAATTTCATTTTCTTAGAACGAATAGGCTTATTAAAATGACCAATCGTAGGAAACGTAGGGTATCATGTATAACATAATATCATCTATTCTGCATTTTTATAATTCAAATGAATGATGTGAATTTATTATCCTTTAACGAATTATCATGATAGCCAAAATAGTACCTGCTCTGTAATAAAATATGTACCTTTATTATACATATATTAAAATCAAAGTATTTATTTATACATGAATAAGGAAAATATTTAACTTTGTGTCGCTGTGTTTTCAAGCACGCTGTATATTATTTAAAACGACGTAAGGAAACTGTATTAATGTCACGCGTCCACATGTACCAAGCAGCACGCCCGAGCAAGATTTTTTATGTCTGAGAGCATGTAGAAACAATGTCATAATTGATTATTCGAGTGCGCGCGCCTATTATCAAAACTGGCCGAGTGGCTCATATACAAATCGCCACATCATATGTATTTACAAATTATAATGCCTGATGTTGTTACTATAATTTTGCTAGTTAAATGAGTAGAAACTACTTAACCGAATTAGTTTAATTACTAAAGAACCTAAGCTAAACGTTTACGTTAAACGCTAAAACATGTTAAAAACAGTTGCTTTTACTTTGACGGGCCCGTTAGCGTGGTTGGCGCGGAGGCGACATTCACGCTGCAGGTCGTAGGTTCGATTCCTACCCGTGACATGCATTTGTGTGCATGAACATGTCTGTATGTCCGGAGTCTGGGTGTATATGTATATTAAGTATGTATTTACAAATAAAAAAGTAGTATATGTAGTAATATCAGTTATCTGGTTTCCATAGTACAAGCTCTGCTTAGTTTGGGATCAGGTAGCCGTGTGTAAAAAATGTCCCAGGATATTATTATTACTTTACTTGTCCGTCCTTCATAAAGGACATAAAAAATAATCATACTTTCAGTTGTCGGAGTGCAACTTTAGAGTAGTACCTAATCATAAGAGTGACGTGTTACAGTAGGTACCTATTCATAACATCACGACCATTGTCCCAATAGGGTGGCAGATATACCTATTACAAAAGATGCAGATTTGGAACAACCAAAATTTGTTAAAAGAGAATAGTAGGTATATACAGTTGTTAGCGGGTTTTGACTTATTTTGTGCAATTAGAGGACACTTAAGTAAGCTTTATTATCCTCAATGTATCGTCAGCATGGAGTTGTATTCATAAATCTACAGACACTTAAGTGTCTGTTTGTATTGTCAAAATAACAGCTTTTTACTAAATGCATACGAAAGTATATACGGTACTTACAACAAAACACTATTTTAAAAAAGTGTCTGTCTATCTGTTCCGGCTAATCTCCGAAACGGCTTGGGCGATTTAAACCGGGACTTTTACTGGCGGATAGCTGATGTTATAAGGAGTAACTAAGCTACTTTTATTTTAGTAAATATTAACAAAACAAATTTTTAATTGTACGCGTACATCGCGTACAGATAGTCACTACTATTTATGTTTCGTACTTTACTGATTTCATTTCACGATGTCAGGTTTTGGAAGATCAAATCCCAGCAATGCTAATATTGATGTAACATAGGTATCCGCGACAGGTCGAGATGACATTCGGGTTATGAGCTTTTTGCTGAATAAAATCCGAATCAAAATTAGCAGGACCCAATCATAGATTTAGGAGCTACAGATGGAGTGCATAGAACGCGAAAGTGAGGCCACCAAAGCAAATACAAAACAAAAAAGCGAATACAATCTCGCCTTATAACTACTCAACTTTACACGCACACAGATGTATGTGCCCCTAGTGCCGCTCCTGGTTGTCACGCACACATAAAATGCTACCCGGCTTCACATCGTTTGTTGCCAAGACTACATCTGCCTACTTCTATTAATCTGTGGACCCAATAAACAATTAAAATCGCCGACAAAATTATTAAATTAAATTATTCTGTTGCGTTGCGGGTCCCGCTAATTTTGATTCGGATTTTATTCTGCAAAAAGCTCATAACCCGCATGTCATCTCGACCTGTCGCGGACTATACGTAATCACAGCAAATTTCAGCTTTTTCATGTAATTTTAATTAGTGAATGTGACTGAAGGTGAAGTGTTTAAATTGTATTCACGGTATTTATGACGAAATTGATTGAAAACGTCAACCATATAGAACCTTTGAAATTGTTACCTAATATAAAAGTATGTATGAGAGTTTCTCAATAAAATCACTTTATACATTTTTCCTAAATTCAGTTTTTTATTTATTTAACCAAAGGTCGCGGGAAAACGCTGGATGCAAGTAGCACAGGACCGGTCGTGGTGGAAAACTTTGGGGGAGGGATATGACCAACAGTGGACTTCTTTTGGCTAACATGATGATGATGATGATGATGATGATGATGATGAATGTGCTTACTTACTGCAGAATTCATCATCACGGCAAAATCTGAGTACAAACTACATAGTTACATTAATTAATAAAAATAAATTTAAATAAAAAGCATAGGTAAAAAAAGTAACAACTTCCTTCAAAATATATTTTTTATTAGAAATTTCAACAAAGGAATGTTAAAACATTACAACATAACTAGAACGCGTACTAATATGTTAGTTTTTAGGATTCCGTACCCAAAGGGTGTCAACGGAACTCTATTACTAAGCCTACGCTGTCCGTCTGTCCGTCCGTCTGTCAGCGGGCTGTATCTCATGAACTGTAATAGGTAGAGAGTTGAAATTTTCACGGAATGTGTATTTTTGTTGCCGCTACAACAACAAATACTAAAAATAAAATAACATTTAAAAATAAATGGGGTCCTCATACAAGAAACTTGATATTTTTGACGATTTTATTCTACGGTGGTACGGCGGTACGGTGTGCGAGTCCGACATGCACATGGCCGTTTTTTTAAATTATTCACCGTTTTCATTTGTTCGCCAGCAGCTGCACAGTGTAGATAAAATATAATTCGTGACACTAAAGTCGCGTGCTATAAACTAAACAATGTTTTCTACATATTAACGTTAATTTAGAATTAAATTATAATAATTAATCATGGGACACATGTCCTATAAGGACAGTGAAATATTTGTGTCATTTGATCCGCAATGAAGACTGACTTTTGGAGTTTACTGCGGAAGTATTGCTCGGAGAGCAGTATACTGGGACTGAAATATTTTTATCTGTATCCAGATCCAATATCAAGGTAAGTAAGTGCTATATCGCACGAGGACACCATTGGTAGCGCAACCAGTCGCTCCACCAACAAAATTTATAGAGTTGTATGGAGTGTATCGCACCTGGTGTCCGCTTGGTAGCGCAACCAATTCGATATCGGCTATCGAATCACCCGCTGGTGGCGCAACCATGGTTGCCTCGTGCAATATCGCACTAAAAGTTTACAAAATGCAGGTGCACACCTACTGTATACTGTATGGTTTCGAGCTAATAAGCATCGCTTGTACTAAGGCTACCGTACAATGGACTGGGGATCCCAGTGACACTCAGACTAGGCCAAATTACGAAAGGAAGGCTTCCGAAATTTACCTCTGGCGGGAATCGAACCTGGAAGCACCCGTTGCAGTGAGCCGGTATCGGTATAGTACCTACCTACTAATTTTGAATGACTTGAATGATTACATTCAGAACACGTCTAGATTTAAAAAAAAATCGACAATGATAGAATAATCACGGATGTATAAAGATGGATCTATAACTTGAGTTTTTGGTTAAGAAGATATTCAACTTTATCCTCCTGTTTTAAGGTCTATTATACCTTGACAATTCTGTAGGTAGAAAAACGAGCCGAGCGAGAGGCCCTAGTTGGAACCGTGTCCCTCTCATTTCGAGTTGCCATGCTAAAATAATATTATCGTTGGGTAGTGATTGTTAGTTTATAATCAAGCAAATAAATTAATTTATTATTAATCGTGACTATTGCTTATATGATAAAACAATACCCACGATAAATAATAAATTAATTTATTTGCTTGATTTAAAAACTATCAATCACTACCCAACGATAATATTATTTTGGCATGGCAACTCGAAATGAGAGGGACACGGTCCCAACTGGGGCCTCTCGCTCGGCTCGTTTTTTGTGCAGTAGTGAACAGTCCAGTATGAATTTACGTTCGTGAGAATAATACACTGGGGGCCTATTAGGTAGGTACAAACCCGGTTCCAAAGCAATAATCCGTTACATTCGGGCTTCCAATTTTACACATTTTTGTAGTAAATTTGTGTCAAACCACGAACAAAGGAAGGAACAAAACAGACGGTCATGTTCCCCGGGACCCGCCGAGGACCAAGCGTCATCGTTGGAACCATTGTCGATCCTGGTTTACAGAAGTAACAGTGGTAGGAGTGTGTGGCGGGCCTATACCTGCGGCACGTTATGATGGCCGCTTTGACATGTGGGAGGGGGAAAGGATGAACCCAAATGAACCTTATTATAACGGAACGGAATAAAATTCATTATCGCATTCATTTTTTGACATTCTTATTTTTTTAAACGGCCAGTCTTATTCCGTTATAATAAATATCATTTTCTTCCCCCCCCCCCACATGTCAAACCGGCCATCGTAAATTGCCGCGACTGTAGTCCCAAAAAAAAGACGGTCATGTTCCTATAGCTCCCCGTATTCTTTGACCACTACTTACAGATGCTTCTGGGCGTTCAATCTCGTGATATCGCTCGGCATGTCGTCCACGCTGTCCCTGCTGCTGTACCGGCGGTTCGCGGAGGTACCGACGCGGATCATCATCGAGACCCAACACGAGAAGCTCGAGAACCTGCCGTACCCCGCCATCACCATATGCTCGCCCAACCAGATGACGCTATCGTCCATGATGTATTTTAATAAATCACTCGTGTGAGCTCCATTAACGCCGGCTCCAAACGTTGGCCCCAACTTTGGCTCCAACGCCACTCGTCCAACGTGTGGATCTAGAAAATAGCCAAGCCAACGTTGGGGCCAATCACAGAGGAGATACAGAGATGCTATTTTCTAGACCCACATGTTGGTCGAGTGGCGTTGGGGCCAACGTGTGGAGCTGACGTAAGTGTAAGTTGGAGTAAAGATTCTCTCTTTAATGTTAAATAAAAAGTGACTTTAGCTATGCCATAATAAAGTAGGTACCTACAATCCAGCTCGCATAGCGCTGCGTGCCTAAAATCAACTCTTAGGGCCTCCGCAGACTTGCTATTTTTAGCATCAGAGACCGGCGATTTTGTGACGTATCGATGCTGCGTCGCGTTCCTTCGAGCGCGAACCAGCGGGACGCAGCATCAAAATCGCCGATCGCCGATGCTAAAAGTAGCAAGTCTGCGGAGGCCCTTAACAATTATCCATTGCGAAACCTTTGTCCTGGTCTTCGTTGATATTGGCCGCCAGTCGGTATTACAATACAATTGTTTTGTAAAATTATGAATTACCTTATAGAAATGGTAACTTGTCTATAAACTTGGAGAAGGCGCTGCCGTTGCTACTGGGCTTCAGTGAACTGATCGAAGACTACAACAACGGAACGCTAGCGCACTTGCAAGCCCTGCTGGACGACAACCGGTACATGGTATGTTGGTATACTGTAGCTATGCCGTGAGTCAGTTGCTGTGTCCAGATGGCCCGCATGCCACGCGAGATAGCTTTGCCTCGCTTAGTTTGAGTTAGTTTGCGCACGAACCAAATGCTCGCCATGCCTCACCCGAGCGCTGTATTTTGCCTCGCCTAGTTTAGCCTAGCCATGAGCAGAACGATAAGGGCCACCGCAAACACGCTACTTTTAGCATCGGCGATCGACGATTTAGTCGCTTTTTAGAAGCTAAATGCAGTGATTTTGATACTGCGATAGAACGCAGAGAGTCGCCAAAACGCGATGCAGTCGCAAAATCGTCGATCGCCGATGCAAAAAGTAGCATGTCTGCGGTGGCCCTAACTTATACCCTCGGGTATAAGTGTTCCTTCCTTCTTTCTTCTTTCCTTGTGTGTTGTGTGTGTTTGTTGTACCCTTCTCGAGTGTAGGTTGGCTTGGCTTACCCGAGGATGTGACTGGGACTCATCATTTTCAGTTTACAAGCCCTATTTATTTTAAGTGAATAGTGTATTTTGCAGATAACTGAAGTGATGGGCAGGATGGCGCAGAGCTGCGATCGCTTCGTGAAGCTCTGCCACTTCCCCAACGACCCCGCGGCGGACTGCTCGGCGCTGTTCCAGCCGCTGCTCACCACGCACGGACTCTGCTGTGCTTTTAATAGCGTCTATCATTTTAACAATAAGCGGTATGCACACCTGACTATCTTCAGAATAATCGTAGCTGAACAAACAGTAATACCTAATACTCCCAATAGTAATACCACGTAAAATATACTTCTGTTGGATCCAAATTATCAACAAATCTTATCAGTTCCTTTCTTGAGACTCCTCAATACACTACGTTATTGAATTGGACTTGACGTTTCATTAGCCGAACACCAGCTCACGAACTTTTCCGTCCTCGTGAATGCGTTTTCTTTGAAGAAACTTCTTTCTGGTAGGTACCTACTTTATAAAGCTCTACCTACAATGAGTCACTAATCGGCTGAGAACGATTGTCCTTTATTTTTCCTGGTTATTATCATTTTTTTTCTTTGATTCGTTTGTATGCCTAATTACCCACATTATTTGTTTCAGAAATGAACTGAAGCCTCATTTTATGACGCATAGAGCAAGAGGGCATGGCTTACCCTACGCTTTCACAGTGGTCACTGACTACGAACCAGCAGATGCCATGAAAGAGACTCTTCTCAATGCCGGCGCAATAAGAGTGAGCTAACCTTCCACTACTTCTGCATATCTGAGAAACCTTTATTCGTTAGTACTGACTAATGTTAAACTTGCGATGGTCGGTTGTTACGCACGGTACGCATCAGAATTCACGATTTTGCACATAGAACCTAGAAATAGTTTTAGGAAGGTACCTCTGTGATGGTAGGTATTTGATGCAGCGCCATTTATGACTATTCGTAGTCTTAAACAGACGGCCATGTGGCCACCTAGCTGACTTAGGCGTTTGGCCTAATATCGTTATTCCGCGGTGGCCAACTCTGTCAATCCACCGGTTTGTAGTGTTGGCTACAGCGAAACCGGCAGTAGAATTGATAGCAACCAGTATCCAACTTCGAACTCCCCCTCCCTCCTTCCCACTCCCCGTCAGGTCGGCAAAGTGAGAGCAATGCTTTTGGTATTGCAAGCATCTATAGGCTAACTGCTTAACATCAGGCGGGCCGTACGCTTGTTTGCCACCTCAATCCTATAAAAAAGAATCCACTGAGTAGGTACTATGCGCGCGTACTTGCCTTATGAGAAGACAAAGTGACATTCAACATTTTCGTGATTGTGTGTTTTGAGCGATATACCGTAAGAACTCATCTTTAATTGGATTCTAAGGTTTATTGTTGTCTAGGTGATGTACACAGATCCCCAGGAGTTCCCCGCGGACGGCGACACGACCTTCCTGGACCCGCATGGCGAATCCTTCCACCTGATACGAGCCACTCACACCTACTGCTCCGAAGAGGTTCAAGCACTTCCAGCATCCAGGTTCGTTAGACCAAAGCTATTTCGTCCGACGTTAGTCACTCAATCAAATACATATTTGAATGTGAGCGGGACAGAACACGCGTAGCTACGTCAACGATACATATTTTTTATAGGACTGTTGTGAAAAAATCATACGGCCCGCCTGATGTTAAGCAGTTACCGTAGCCTATAGATGCTTGCAATTCCAAAGGCATTGCCCGCACATTACCGACCTGAAGGGGAGAGGGATGGAGGGAGGGGAAGGATGGGGTTGGGCGTTCGGCTCTCTCACTCATCGTACGAAACGCAGCTGTAATAGCTGCTTTACGCCGATCTTCTAAGAGAGGGTGAAAAATAAGAATACTGTGCTCCATTGTGGTCAACGGCTTTGTTCTGCATGCCGCAGCAACAGAGCAAAAGAGCTGCAGTAGGATAGCGACAAATCAGTAGTTCTACGTGCCCCTCAACCGCTTTGGCTTCGGCTCCGTAAGTACCATGCTTTCGTAACTAGTTACAATGGGGGATACATCTCAAGTAGGTACCTATGAAACCAGACGAATGAAGCATTTTCGACGTCACGTCTGGTTAGCTCCTCTCAAAGTGCCTTTGAAGCTGCACCCTAAACTCAGCTATAGGTATCTTGCTTCTTCAGATGAAGTGGCAATCTACCCGAAATAATTCCATCTTCCAGCCGAGAATGTCTTTTCGACTACGAGCGCGACTTGCAGTTCTTCAAGAAGTACCGCAACTCTGATTGCGACCACTTGTGTTTCGCGCGCGCGGTTCACGCTGCCTGCGGCTGCTGGATGCCGTTCCTGCCCAATCTGCCCACGAGCAGCGCCTGCAGCCTCACCAGCATACCCTGCATCATGCATGTCAGAAGTTAGCTGAAGAGTATCACTACATATTCAACTTGGGTCGCCGGCCAGATTTTTTATAGCCTAGCCCCCAAATTCATAGAGATTTTAGCCAGTTTACAATGGTTTTGAAAAGCATTTTTAGGAATAAATGTGATTTGTAATTCCACTGCAAGTCTATCATAGGTTTCTATGAATTTGGGGTTAGGAGTGCACACGGATAGACGGTCCACCTGATGGTAAGTGGTAACCGTCGATCAGGATATCTACAACTTAAGAGGAGCAGACGCGGTGCCGACCTTCCTGGTCTTGTTTTTAAGCTGCTCAAAATCAGAATCAGGTATACCTGTACACAGCTCCATGACCAATCCCATGTTGTAGTGCATACGAAAGACTTCAGGCCCACGACTCGTGGGCCACGAGTCTGCTAGATAAAAAACAATGGAAAATAACGGTACTTATTAGTATTATCTTCGTTAACTCTTCATCGTATATCCTAAATTCTGGGCTGTCGACCTATTTGAATCAATACCTCTCAATGATGAGTGAATTTCCAGACTTTGGCCCTGGATTTGACGATCGAAGAAACCTGAAATATTCTGTCGACTGGTATTTTTGGTAACTGGTAGCTAGGCTACCAGCTAGCCTAGCTAGCCTAGCTAGCGGCTAGCCTCACTATGATTGAGGCAGATTAGATTTTTTAAATTAAAGTAAGTATCGGTATCCTATCCTGAAGGATGGAAGCAGATCCCAATAGAAATGAGGAAAAGTGGTTTGTTACTTGTCAGGAAACATGAACGTGTGGTTGACGGATGACTCGTGCGCATGCCCGCGGGACTGCGAGTCCGTGCAGTACATGTCGGACGCCGTGCTGGGCAACCTGGCCGCTCTACATCATATGTACAAGGATAACTAGTAAGGAACTAACTCCCACATAGGTAGAACTCTACTATTACCTATCTGACCGCTACCGCTGTGCCGCGCCTTAGGGGGCGTCCATAAATTACGTGAGTCATTTGGGGGGGGGGGGGGGGGTCGAGCAAAATCTCACCTAATCTCACGTGGGGGAGAGGGGGGTCTCGGCAAATCTCACGTAATTTTTTTTTACCTCAAGAAACAGTGTAAAATTTCGAGAAAACTGGGTTAAATTATGTAAGACTTGTTTCTCCACTAGAATATGGCTTTTGAAAAATCTGACGTTTGATTTTAGAGGGAGAGGGAGGGGGTCGGGCCAAAGCTGTAGCCAATTGAATGCAGCTCAAACATTATGGGCTGGGTCTCAGAGAAGATCGGCGTAAAGTAGCTATTGCAGCTGCGTTTAATACGATGAGTGAGAGAGCTAGAAGAAAGATACTGTACTTGATTTATCGCTGTTTTATTTACCACCCAATTACATAAGGGCCACGACACACTAAGGCTCTTCCAGCCAACACTCACTTCTCTTTTTCTTGCAAACGTTACAGCAACTTGGGCCACTCTTACGCTAGCGGACGACTATTAGCTGTCTTATCCAAGGGGATTTACTCGTGTAAACGACCTTAATCCGTGTTCCCTTCATACTTAATTTTATTCATTAACTCGGTAGGTACCTACCTAATTTTGTTTTTTATATATTTGGAATGAGGATCGAATACTGAATAGGGGTCATCCATAAATCACGTTACACGAATTTCATGATTTTTAGACCCCCCCCCCCTTGTCACAGCTGGTCACATTTGCGAGACTCCCCTCCTCCCTGTGTGACATCACGTTTTTTTTTCATTTTTCAGAAATTTTCAAAAGTTTTCGTTAACACTTAAAATTTTGGTTTTAATACTTTGATATATTTGATTTTTAAATATGACGTCACTTAACTTAGGACCCCTACCTTGTCACACCATGTCACATTTCGTCGACCCCCTACCCCCCTTTATGTGTGACGTAATTTATGGATGGCCCTATTCCCTCATTCAATAGGTACGTCTCTCGTCTTACCTATCATCCTCAAGCCACTGCTGGTAATATTATTGAGTTAAAATAAGTACTGAGTGTAGTATTCCATTTCAGCAAGGGTGTGAACTTCACTGAGAGCACGTCCATAATGAATTTTGTTTTCGGCAAACCGGTGTATACGAAACAGAAGCAGGAGACTGTCATGTCGCTCATCAGCTTAGCATGTGAGTACCTACATCGGTAGGTAGGTATAACTATCAACTATAATGTGTGTTATCCATAGAGTAAGTACTAAAGAAAGAGGTGTTCTTATTAGATTTCCCTATGAAACGACGCTTGACAATTTGCGCGGGTGAAGGCACGGGTGAAGGGGTGTAGATAACGCAATTTCAATCAATCGGTCAATAGCAAAACTATTCGCTTCGTTCTATGTCGATGTTAGTACGTAGTTTAACTTTTTCACACTAGATGTCACTAAGTGTATCGTGATGAAAATGACGTACAAAGGGACGCCATCTAGTGTCGAATAGAATTATATTTGGGATGCGAACGCTGGCAAGACGTCTGCACAGGACGAACGCCAACAGCACACTGACTTAAGCCACGCCTACTGTGATGACGTCACGGGGTTAGTTGAACCACGCGGCCGAGTTGCTTAGACCCAGTCCTCTTCGTATTTGGTTCGCGGTGTTATCCCAACGGCTAGCAGCGAAGTGAAAATTTCATTGCGTTTTGAGCTTTACCTACATTATGCTGGGTGGAAAACGGGAATCGAAGAAGAAGAGGTAGAGCCAAGATGCAGCCAATTGACTGCAGCTCATATACGGGCTGGCTCGACCGGTGTAGTACCACCCCCTCACAGAAGATCAGCGTAAAGCAGCTATTACCTTTCGTACGATGAGTGAGAGAGACAGAAGCCCAACACCCCCTCCCCTTCCTCCTTCCCACTGCCCTTCAGGTCGGCAAGGTGCGAGCAATGCCTTTGGTATTGCAAGCATCTATAGGCTACGGTAACTGCTTAACATTAGGCGGGCCGTACGCTTGTTTACCACCTCAGTACTATAAAAAAATCGAACCCGCGACTACCCGATGCAGTGAGCTGTCAGTCTGAATAACATTACTTCACTATCAGAGCGTGCCCTTAAATATGTCATCGTTATTGTTTCAGCGAACCTGGGCGGTGTATTCGGCTTGTTCCTCGGTTGCAGCTGGATAAGCTTGCTTGAAATATTGTTTTACATCTACGTAGGTGTTAAAAACTACATACGACATCGTTTTAGCCGCGACACAGTACATAACTATCGTTAAAAACAGGGGTTGTTACGAAAAAATCACCTTGTTTTAAACACCGTGTTAAAAACATGTTTTAAACACGGTGATTTATTCGTTCTGTTTTTAATCAATGTTTTAAACATGTTTTAAACAGTTTTCATTTAAAATTTCTTGTTTTTTTGCAACTCTGGTTAAAAGCAATGATGTTTTATTTTAGCAGCTATGGTACCTCTTAACATAGCAATCACCAGATTTGGGCTCAGTGCACTATACTATAACCCCTAAAGGTGGCGTCCATAAATTACGTGAGGCATTTATGGGCGGAAGAAGGTCGAGCCAAATCTCACGTGGGAGAGGGGGGGGTCTCGGCAAATATGACTTTTTTTTTACCGCAAGAAACAGTGTATATTTGCGAGAAAACTGGGTTAAATTAAGTAAAGCATGTTTCTTCACTAGAATATGGCTTTTGAAAAATCTCACGTGAGATTAGATGGGGAGGGAGGGGGTCGACCCAAATCTCACGACATCTCACAAGGAGGAGGAGGGTTCGGAAAATCACAAAAATCACCTCACGTAATTTATGGATGCCCCCTAATTTATAGAAATTTATGATCGACTTGCACTGGCATTACAAATCACTTTTGTTCCTAGAAATGCTTTGTAAGACCATTATAAACTCACTAAAATCTTTATAAACTTGGCGCTATGACTATGGGTCGTATGCAAGTCGCATGTTATTCGCGTGGATTGTGTAAACATTTTTATTTGCTACCACACTAAGTTCCAGTTAAGACCACCTGTTAAAGTTTGTAGAACTGTAGATCTATATTTATATCTACGAATATTCCAGCTGTATCAATATTTTATTGTGATGTAATTGAAAAAATTTAACGTCACGACTTTTATCCCCATTCGGGGGTAGTCAGAGGCTTGAGTGGCCATACACTTCCACATTGTGGAGGTATGAACCAACTTAAAGCCCACGTTTCACCAGATAGTCAGAACCCAACGTAACAGGTGGTGAACCTTGTCGCCGTGTATACAGGAACTGACTATTACCTAATTTCCTCACGATGTTTTCCCTCACCGTCAACGAACTGTAAATTATGCACATAGATGAAAATTCATCCATTGGCGCATGCCCCACCGGGTATCGAACCTGGGACCTTCTGATTGTTAGCCCAACCTTTTCACCCCTAGGCTGCAGTCGCAATTGAATTTTATATTATAGTAATACACACTGCTACGTGGGTGGGTGCACTAGAGTGCATCTGTTTACCCATTTGGGGAATACTGGCGTGATGGTGTACAAAATAAAAAGCACAACGTCAGGTGTATGTAAACTTTATATTTTCTGATTTACATATAATATTTTGCTACATCTGCTTATTTTCCAAATAATTGTATCAAATATATTGCTTTGCTAATTTTTTCATGAAAAAATACAAAAGTATTTAATTCTATAATTGCGTTTACGAAAATCCTCTAGAAAAAATTACATCTCTCATTAATCCTAGATGTTCATATTATGCGTAATAACATTTGAAATGAGTAATATAGAAAAACTGTCGTTTATAAAACCGTAGGCAAGTATCCGCAGTACCAGTACCGCGGTACGTACAATACATCGTAGGTACTAAATAAATACTCTCCGCTATCCTCGGCGCCTACACAATAATACTTTAACGGGAATAGATATAACTAAACCTAAAGTAACGACATAAACTCAATATTTGGCTTAGATTTTAATTACAACTACGATAAAGCACATGACGTAATAATTTGGTCTAAGTTATGCATATAATATAATTAAATCGTTAAGTGCCCTTACGCTAATTATTGCCTTAAACTAATTCATTTTTTATTCCAGTGGTATTTACCGATAAAATACATCTATGCGACTCACGCCGTAGATCGTATTACAACTAGTAATTTAATCTTTAATACAATAAATATAATTGCAACAATTACAAAATTTTAATTAACATTTTATTTTTTTAAATTCATGTAAGTATAAAAATGCAGTAATTAGCCTATGCATTCGATGATATCGATATATATAATGAGGGCATGAGTCAATATACACAAATACAGCGGGAAGGCGGCGAGCCCGCCGCCCGCCGCCCGCCCGTCGCCCGCGGGCGCGTACACTCACTGGACGTATCACAAAAGGCTTAACAATAATTTTACACTACCAGTACCTAATCCAATGGAACGGTAAGACGTTACATCAACATTGAGCTAACTTACATTCAATATATTATTTTATTCTTTAAGTAGTATTGCTGTTAGTTTACGGTTAACTAAATATTTCGTACTAGTAATTATTGTATTCCTGAGAGTAGACGTAGTAAATGGCACGACGTTTATTATGACAAGACACACGCGGACCGTTCGATAGATACGTATCGTGCCCAGAATATTCCGAATCGAACGGCGTCAAGAGATCTCTCACTATAACTTACAATATAACGCGCCCTCGTGCTAGCCTCGTTAGACTCGAGCGCGACTCCCAAATTAATCCCTGAAATGCTTCAAATAAAACTCTGTTTTATTTTTAGATCACAATTATTATTTCTGCAGAAATACACATCTATATTATAAAAATATTCGCATCTGACACAGCTCGCGAATCGACCTCCTCGGGCCGGCGACGGCGGGCCGCTACGCTAACTACAACGAGACTACCGACTACGATATAAATACAAAGCACAGAGTGAGCAAGTACGTTACCTAAATGGAGCTCGTCAATACAAAAGACGGTACGAACGCCTCCAGGGCGGAAAAAGAAATTCAAGAACGATATAGAAAACGGAACGATCGAGAGCGATCGACAGAGAGTACATAATATATTATTATAAATATTGCGTAGTCTGAGCGACGGGTATCGACAGACGAACTAGGTTCGGCGGGCGGCGCGTCTCACGCGGCCGGCCCGCGTCGCTGGGCCGCGGCCGGGGCCGGGGAGGGGGGTGCGGGCAGGAGGGGGGAGGGTGGTGCGGCTCACAGGCTGACGAGGCTGTTGTGCTGGTCGGGCGAGGCCTGGTGCAGCGCCAGCAGGTCGGGCGCGGCGCGCTGCTGCTGGCCGCAGGGGTGCGGGTGCGGGTGCGGGTGCACCGGCGTCAGGCCCGTGCCGCCCTCCATCAGGCTGTCGAAGTTGAACGGGATGCCGTTGCTCGGCGTGCTTATCTCTATGCCCGCTATTTTGTTGTTGCCTAGCGCTTTGTTGTTGTGCAGCTGCAATTGAGGAAAAATTTATGGTTATTCGCGTGCTCGGTATTTCCCCTTTTTAATTTGTAAGGGCAATGAATCGTGGACGGTGCAACGATTGACAATGATACAGGATAATAAGTGCTAGGATTTATAATTAAGTTTCGTGTCGATAGTTGAAATGGCTCAATTTGACGACCACTTAGCTGTTCCACTGTTCGTTTGCCCTATTCTGGGTGTCACTGTGATCGCCCCCAGTCCATTGTACGGTTCCCACGGTACAAACGCTGCATATTTGGAAACATATTGTTGGTTTGTTAAGTCTGGCGATATTTATCCATACTAATCTATGTTATCTATACTAATATTATAATTTGTATTTTTGTATGTTTGTAATGAGTAAACTCAAAAACTTCTGGACCGATTTCAAAAACTCTTTCACCATTAGAATACTACATTATCCCTGAGTAACATAGGCTATATTTTTTGGGATCCGGGATATCCGGGCTACGGGATTCGGGATCCGGTAAAACGGGAAACGAGATCCGAGTTACGGGATCAGAGAACCGATTATTTAAAATTTAAATTCTACGCGGACGAAGTCGCGGGGAGAAGCTAGTTTTTCATGAAAAAAAAGGGTGGCCAGATTATAATGTGGCCAATTCTAAGATTGTGCCGAGTAACATTGATATGATATGATGTGTGTGTGTACCTGTGCGGGCGTGAGTGTGAGCGGCACCTGCAGGGAGTTGGGTCGGTTGGGGCGCGCGAGGGCGGGCGGCGTGTCCAGCGGCAGCGGCCCGCCCGCCGTCACCACGGCTGGGTTCGCCGCCGACAACATTATTCTATAAACAATACACATTACATTAGATAACCACGGTTGTACAAGCTTGAATACGACTCTAGTGTGTGACCGCTTAACGTGGCCTCCGAAGCACGCACGGAAACAATGCTTTAAATGGCGATAGCGGTCACCCATCCAGATTTTACCGTCATGCACATGCGCTTGTTTTCGGGACGGGTATGAGCACAAACTTTGTACTGTACTATTACGAGGTTTCACAGGGAATATAATACTTTCATAAGTAATCAGATATCAAACTCACCTCTTTTCATTTGCCGGCGATGTGAAAATATTATTCAACCCGAGGCCGGGGTCGACGGCGGCGTGGGGGTCGACGACCTCCACCTTGACGCGCACGCCGTCCTCCGGGCCGTCCGCGTACGCGTACGGCTCCTGGAAGGGCTTCACGTCGATCGGGCTGGGGGCGCGCTTGCCCAGCGCGCACGACTGCAGGTGGCTCTGCAGGATGGTCTCCAAGCGCTCCCGGTCCGTGTTCAGCTTCCGAATCTCCTCCTGGAGCGCCTGCTTTTTTTCCTCCAGCTTGTCGGTCTCGTCCTGCAGCTCGTTGGTGTGGTCGAGGCGACGCTTGCGGCAGCGCGCGGCCGCCATCTTATTCCTCTCGCGGCGCACCTTGCGGCGCTCCTCCTCCTCGGGCGAGAGGTCCTGCGGCGTCTTGGTGGGGCGGCGCCCGCCCATGTTGCGGCGCTTGGGCGTGGGCAGGCCGGGGCTGCTGCTGCTGTCGCCGCTGGCGGAGAGCGGGCCCGGCGACACGTGCAGCGCCGTCGTCGGGCCCGAATCACAATACCCCACCGAATTCAGGATGCCTGCAAATGTTAATAGATACTCTTATATTATGATATTTAGGTACTGCCGCTGCTATTAAGAAAGCAATTCTTCTTCGTATCGTATGGTTAGTGGACAAAGTTGTTCAAGCCGCTCAAAGGCTTTTGGCATGGCTTAACAACTGCTATCTGAGCGCTTCGAAGTACGGAAACGCTCAAATATGCAATAATCCGTTTCGCTCGGGCACATTCCCGTAGTAAATTAGTCGCAAAATCACGAACGAACGAAACAGATGGTCCGCGTTCATAATAAGCCCCCAGCACGGCCCCCAGAGATTGAGCGATCGGTCGGAATCAACTCTTTGAGTCCATTGAAGCAAATGCCATTTTAAAATCGCCAAATTCGCCCTAACCTTGTTATGGTTCTATCTTGGCAGATTTGTGATTCCATTTGTCTTCAAAGGAGGAAAATTCAATAAGGTGCGTGTGATGGTTGATGACTAATCCGGGGAAGATTTCCCATTATACATTCTCGCTAATAAGTGCAGTATGTAATTTCAATCAATACCGTGCAGAGATCATAACAATTCAATTTTTTGAATGCGTTTTAAATTGGCCTTGATTACTTTGATTAATGGCAGTCCAGGAATTTCCTGTAGGTAAAGGACAAAGTCGGTAAGAGTCAAATATGAGTCAAATATTACGATTTGCGAAGAAGAATTTACGAAGTAATAATGACCAGAGAATTGCAACCAATCAAAAACTTGCAGATTTGGGACCCAGGTCTAGAGGGGCAGCTGGCCTCTCCTGCCCCTCATGTTTACGACGCTAGGGGCCGTAAGATCAATTGTAGTTTAAACCATGGGAGGCAGTTTAAGCTCTCGTCCTCCATATAGAATCGACAGTTTAAACTCCACGATCTATCAACTACTATTGCTCTAACGGCCCTTAAGGGCTGAATGAGTGTGTTTACTAACCGTAGTGGTTGGCGTGCGTGACGGAAGGCGGCACGAAGCCGGCGTGTGTGGTCGGCTCACTGCGGCAGTTGGTCAGCTCGATGTACGTCTGCTCGAAGTTGCGCAGCTGGGTCGGCGTGATGGTGGCCGTGGTGCGGGTGGGGACCCCCGACTGGAGGCCCTCGAGGTTGGCCAACTGGAACAAAACATGACGACTATTAAAACCAGAATGAAAAAGCACGAAGCAATATTTTAACAATGAAATTTTTGTCATAATTATTATAGACCAACATTCGTTCGCTCTTATGCTAATCTCATCCAGACCTTGCTTCTGTGTCACGGCCTCAACTTCTACTCGTTTACATAAACTGTGCTTATGATTAAATTAAGTGCACCTATTTGGTACAGCCGTGAGATACTGAATTTTCGAGCACTTGATTTCTTATTGTGAGTATTTTATTGCCTAGTAAGGCACACGGAGAGACGGTCCATCTCATGGTAAGTGGAAACTGCCGCCCGACATCTGCAACTCAAAGGGAGCAGACCTACTTTTAGGGATCTGTAAACATGCCCTTTGCCCTTTCCTTAAAAAGAAAGAATGAATGAAGATGTTTGCCCATGTTGTATTGCAGAGAAAGAAAGGACTTCGTTATTTCTTTTGCCACGATTTGGAGAATAGAAAGTAAAACCAAAAATGCATTTCATAAACATTTGCTACATGTAAATAAGCAACTTATTTCTACAGTCCAATTTTTTCTTTTGTACTGATAATATGGGTATAATTTACAATACTTAATTGTGTAATCATTATGCAATGTTTATTGTTGTGCTGTGACAGCGGTGGTTGCTTCCACATTCCGATCGTCTTTTATCAGCAAAATATTTTCATTGCACATGTGCCTCTACAACAAAATAACCAAATAATAACTTCATACATTATAACATTACTTCTTTCAAATTAAATAACTTCATTCGACCAGTAGATACATCAAATAAGTCTAAACCATCCCGATTCGATATGATTCCCTTTTGCGATGAACTAGGAAACACTGTTACCAGCTATTTAATGGTTAAATTATCTTAAACCTCGTATCTTAACACTTATTTAAGTTGTATTTTAAACACTTGCGTTAATGGGTAGGGCGATGAAAGCGAAGTCGTAAACCTGTCACCTAAAAACCGAAGCTTTACTACAAGGCGTACAATATTGCAAATTAGTGGTGATAAGTACCTATTTATTAACATAAATTAGTATTGCTCCAGTTTCATGAAAACAAGCGAGGACAGCGTGCAAAAAATAAAACACTCTAAAATTGTAGCATCTCTATGGGCCGCAAAATGGGTGCTTATAATCCGGAATATCTTTAGATAGAACGAGAGCCAAGTTGTGAAAGAACACGCTACAATTTGAGGGCACATGGGCTGATCGCTTGCATACAATACGGCTGTGGGCGGTCGGTATACCTGCTGGCACCACAGCTCCGTGGCGAGGATGTTGGCGATCTCCAGAGGATCGATGTTCTGCATCTTAGCGGTGTTAACTCAACCACGTTTATAATTAGACGCTTACTCTATTGTGTTGCGCTTTTTGCGACGCGACACCTTCGTGCGGTTCGAGTTTGTTAGTCGATTTGTTCGTTAAATCCGCCCTCGCAAAAGTGCAGTAGGTATCACTACAATGAGGTCGATCCGTCGGTGCACCGATACAATGGTAGTTATCACGGGATTGTCGTTCAGGGGTCGGTTCAGGCGTGTTTAGGGGCGGATCGCTGGTCGTATGTCGCGAATGATCGCGTAGTGTCGTGTGCGCGGGAGTGCGGGTCGTTCGTTCGTTGCGCGCGCGTACGGCGGCCGGCCGCGGCTGATCGCGCGCTACTGCCGCGCCGCGCCCGCGCACGCTCGCCCGAAATCTTCGCCCACGAGCGACGTCGAATCATTTATTAATAGAATACTCCTCTAACTCCGGAAATATTTCGCATCATTTCGCATCGCACGCAGCGGTGGTTACTTATCTGAGGTAACGCTGTGTACTCAAAACAAAGACTGTACGCGGGAACGGACAGACAAGAATTGGAAAAGTGTAGATCAAAACAGAACGGCTTTTCTAGCGACTTTCAGGAACATTATTTTGCCAAAATCTCTTCAAATTTCGATTAACCGTTCACGCTACGGTACTGAGCTTAATACGGTAATGATTAATAATTTTGTGGGTCTTTGATGTTCGAGCAGAGACATTCAGTGGGCGGGAGGCTTGGCGGACCTTGTCGCAAGGACGCGAACCGCGGGTCGTGGGCGCAGCTCATTACGGGTACAGCCGCTTGTGTCAATACCACCTTATTTGGTATTGTTGTAAAACTATTGATTTGATATTTCAATGACGGGCACAAAATTTATATCCTAATACGGGTAGAACATCTACAGATCCATTTGAATGTATTTTAAAGATACTGATTAGGGAAGCATAAACAGAATATGTATCCCAGGATATTAGTACAACGCAGCTAAATCCATTAATTACAGTCTAGCAGTTTCTGGTTTCTTGCAAACCCATCCAATAACGCGACCTCATGCATGAGTGCAAGTTCAGACAGTACAGCGGAGACAAAGCAGTCTGCAAACTGCTCCGGAAGGCGCTCTGCCCAGTCAATTACCACAATTGCTTAAATGAAATTCGTCTCAAATGCGCGCGCGCCGCTTCGTGCGCCGCTCTAACATCATGTACGTTAATTGGTCACGGTGCTTTACCTAACAATTAACCACCACTTTAATATCTCGCATACTTGCTTGTTAGTCGCGATAATCTCATTTTTAGGGTCTTCAGATCCTCGTTCATGCTTTTCTCTTTGAGTGAAACCTAGTTTAAATATTGCACGTTATTACTCCATGATTGAGTAATAGTAATATTTGAGTTGAGGCTGAAATTACCTGCTGATGTTACCTGTATTATGTGTGATCCAGACGATTCAGCTTTTTATTAAGTAGTAAAAACTGTGACCTAGGTCTATTCAACACATCGTAGATACGCAAAGGTTAATGCTAACAGATAGACGTTCTTTAGACTTAGGACAAAAATGTAGCCTTGACCTATAGAACCCATGATTGAGTCACCCGTCCCCATACGAATTTTCTTGGAAGCATAGCGTACGCATTGCGGACGGCTGAAGCCCTTGAGGGCTCAGTGAGTGTAGTACTACAGCGTTATCGGCGTGCGTGGTGGCAGCCCAGTGAGATCACCACTATATCTAGCTGTGACGTGAGCCTGCTCTACGCCACTGC
Organism: Drymonia ruficornis; assembly: GCA_947859195.1. Classification (NCBI taxonomy): domain Eukaryota; kingdom Metazoa; phylum Arthropoda; class Insecta; order Lepidoptera; family Notodontidae; genus Drymonia; species Drymonia ruficornis. The sequence continues at coordinate 7,473,849 of OX401923.1, forward strand.
TTCTAATGGTCGCGCTTTTTGTTCACGCCACACTAGATATTATTTAAATGGCAACAACTTTTGTGTTCCATTACTTGATAGATAGGTACTAGTCGGTATTCGCAATTGTTAACATTTTATTTTCCTCGTCACATATATCATACCAGTAATTTTTGTATGATACCGTACATCCCATGGAGCGCGAGGAAAAAAGCAATTCAATTAATTATAATTTGTTCCAATTAATTATATATTGATGCATTTACAATATGTTATTAAAACATTACTCAAGCATTTCATCATGTTAATCAAGCTAGTTACACACGTCTATTTTTGCGACATGTAAATTTTCCTTTGTCTAACACAAACTAGGTAACGCTCATAAGTGCGGTTGATAAGACCGGCCCGTTATCCGCACGTGTGCACGCCCACTCACTGCAATATATCTCTAACCGTATGTGCCCTGTCCACACAACGATTTGTCTTATGCAAAATTTACAATATACGTTAACCCAATAAATATTAAGTTTATTAAGTGTTTTATTTAATTATTTTGTGAAAAACAACATGAATGTTTAACCCCCACTTTATTCGGAGAATTGGTGCCATCACCGACGTAGCTGTTTCCTTGAACGAAAGACCTTAAAACCTGCCACACGGCTTGTTTTCGTGGAACTATTTATTTATATATTTATATTTGTTTACATTTTCCTCATTCGAAAACGCAGTGTCGCGATTTCCCGAACACAGCGCGCGTCGTCATATCTTTATTTAGCGTTGGTATCAAACCCGTGGCTTTCCGGGAACGCTGCCGATACCACGCATCTGCAAACTGTTCACTATTTAAAAATCAATAAAGCAGTGCCGATTGACTGAAAACAAGTGCAGAAGGAAACACCTTGAGAAAAGTAACGCAAGCTTTGGTGTGTATTGGGTGTGAGGTGACGGAATGATATACGCATAGCTATACCATATAAAATTGTAATGAAAACGATTTTAATGCGACTACTCTCATAAATAAGTGCTTAGCACAGTAAAAGAACTCAGGACTCGCGTAACTCACGATGATATGGACGTGGAAGGTACGAGAAATGTAACGACGCAGATTACTGTGTCAATCTTATTTGACAATAACAAAGGTGTTTGACCCGCTAGAATTGCGCGCAAATTGGTATTCAAAACTCCTTGAGTGAAACGTATAGGGCTCTACGTTTTATGGCCGTGTGTATTGTTTTGCCCAGCACGAAATTATCTATATTTATGCGCGCAATAATAGTACTTTGAGCCTCTCCTGCGCATGCACAGGTTCTTTAATTTGTGCTTCCTTTTAGGTTTACAACTTCTACGTTTTCATAATTCTTTGTGAGAAGACCAATCATCTGCTAGGTATTGGAACATATGGTTGTCTACCATTTGAGATCAGCGCACGATAACCGTAAGCATTCTAGTTTATTTTATCTAGTTTTATCTAGATGACTAGTTTTATCAATTTTATCTAGATGACTAGTTTCCCCAGAAACTATATCTTTCCAGTAGGTAAACAACACGTTCAGATTTCTTAATAGATAATGTTGTTTTCGACACTTCGAGGGATCGGCATGCGCATCGCGTCGCGTACTACATGCGCGCGCGCACGTGGTGGCCGCGTGATCGCGCGACAGGTGAGGCACCGGCCCGAGGTTTGATCACCGATATAGACAGCTGTACTGGATGGACACTTCAGTACCCTGAAGAAAGTGACGTCACGGTTTAGGGATAAATAAATGTGGAATCCGGAATACTTGTTTCATTCGATCGTCTTAAAAGATTGCATATCGCAGAATAAAATTGTCTATAAGTAATTAAATTGTAAAAGACAATACACCAACAATGCTTATGTTGTTATCGAATCAATAGACAAGTACTTACCTACTGCATGTAGACATCGGTACTACGTAATGAATAATACTACAGCACAGACAGACCCCTGTGTACTCACTCATCGTAAAATTCCTGGCATATATACATCCGCTTTTTGAAACGTGGTTGCTCGAAAACTGACCTCAATTCCACGGACATACGGAACTTATTCACACCACAAACAAAAGGCGCCATAAAGCACTATAACCCTATCAACTCGAAGTGGTCGTCACGGCGTACATGAGTGATCTAAAGATCGGTGTTTCGTAACCGGTCGCTTGCTTGGGAGCTCATTAACGGAGCGCTAATTGCCCGTACTAATAGCTATGCTCGGCCCGTCCAGTTAGAAAATTCCTTGAACCGATTCTAAATAAAATAAAGATCTGTTTGTGTTTCATACTTTGAACGATGTGGCTTATTTAGTGAACCAAATGATTTAAATTAAAACTGATGATATACTTAATGATACTCTTAATTATTTTAAGCATGCGTGTTTGGATGCATTTCATCTTTATACGGATACCGAAATATGGGGTTAAAAGACAGAATATATCACTAGCCCAAAATAACTGAAGAATAATGTATGTGAATTGAAATCAGATATGCGAATTATAGCGAATATGTGCGATGTGTATGCTGTATATGAAATAAGTAATTAAATGAGGATCACCTAATCTAAAATCACAATCCAACAAGCAAAGTAGATAACAAGTTAATAGGCTACAAGTAAAAAATAGCAGACATCCTTGACAGATCGTTCATCCGGAAAGAAAAGGCACACTTCAAGGTTCACTCAATTCGTTATGTAAAGAAAGGACAAAATGTGTCAAAGCTGCTGAAAATTACTTCGGAACATCTTGGTTCAAACACATATGCGAATGGCCGATGTAAAAGAACCAGACGCGTACATAACTGACAAAGTATATAAAAAGTTTAAAACTGTGCAAGTAATAAGAGTAACACATGCAAGCGATGTATGGCGCCGTCGACGGCCTGTCGCGACATTGACCGCCACCGAGCGAATAATAAAATAAATCGACGCCCTGGCACTGCGCCAAAGTCCCTTCACTTTACCTTTATTCTACAAAACTAACGCACACGCGAAAACCATTGCAGCGTCAACCCACGCTTCAGAAAGTAAAACTGGAGTCAGACGGCAATGGAAGATACACTTAGCTAGAGTATCGCAAAATGTTAGCAGCCAACACGCGACGCGATCGATGCACTGTCGCTTTCCATATCGCACCCTCCACAAACACCCTAATGAGTTCAAAAACACAAAGGGTTATTACTAATGAGTTCTTGAAAAATAAAATACTGAAGTTGGTTTTAAGTACAAAGAAAATTACCAGCCATCGGTACAAAAGAGTGTCAGCCCGACCGAGGCCGACCTTCGTTTTCACGAAAACTGTTCCATTCTGTGTATTCTCGGAAAACCCGCGTGAGTCACAGTCACTCGCTCTCTATCGCGGGTCACTACGATCGCGTATTTACATTCGTCGCCGTCGGCGGCTCAATTCAAAAACTCGATTACGTTGAATGATTCATTCGATGAATCAGCCCGCGACACACCGCGGTGAAAATTACAAAATACGTATAAGGCGTTATGGTGTTAACCTACATATTAATTGGCACCTTCCATGAAAATTATATCAATAAGATATTTCCCACAATGAAGAAACGTGACCTTAGGTAAATGTAAGGTTATTCATAAGGAAGCGAAGTGGTAAGCGAACTGGAAAAACAAGTAAAACTGCGGAAAACGTAACAATTAACTGTAGAGATATCCTCTTAAATAATTACGCTTCATATGACAGAGATAGGATTACTATTCATCACGTAAAACGACACGATAAGGTTATCTAAAGCGCAATGTATGGCGCCGAACCAAGGACCGGATATCGTCCGGAAATGGCGAACATTCCGCGCGGCGCCCGCGCCGACGCCGGCCAACCGCACACACGTGACGATAAAAAACATCAGATTTTTTGTCAGTAAGAATATTATGCTCAATGAAACGGACGATGATACTTATTTTAAAAGCGGAGAATTGGATTCTAATAAGTACCTATACATTATATAGTACTTTATCTTGATTTGGTTACATGAACTTGTTTTCATTAAAATTAGTTAGTTTTGAAACGCCTCATTTAAATATACTTATAAAAGGAGAACGGGTTATCTATACTGAGAAGTGTTTTAAATCGTTATTTATTGTTCTGTAACGATAAGAAGCAGGCAGCTGCACGAACGCGGTAGAACAAAGAGGTATAATCCTATCGGTTAAAATGGCAATGCAAATTATATCGGCGCGCTAATGTTACAAGTGATTCTTGACTTGGTCAGATTGCGCACACTTATATGCGTTATCTCGAATTAATTAGCTCGAAGTGATGTCGCAATTATAAAATAAATGCGACATAAAATTTATGAGGTTGCTACACCTAACAATAATAATGGGTATTTTTATACAATATGATAAACAGGAGATAGGTATAAGAAAATTGTTTTTGTTTGATTCGTATTTTCCATGTTATCTGAACCCCGTGCAATTTGAACTAATAACGTTTAATAAGTTGCATATTCGGTTAGACTAACAGGATGATTATCTGAGTTCAGACTCAGTGCGTGCAGAACACTGACCCCAGCGTGTCGTCCCGGCGGCGCGGGCGGCGGCGGTGGCGGCGGGACTGAGACTGCGACCGTCGCCTACGCTTATGTTATTACAAGTTTTACTATTTTTTTAAATTGCATTCGAAATAATCTTGTCACCTCGAAAGCTCTGAATGGTTCAATAACATTTTGCTTTCTCAAAATTCGATCTTTTGAGACAAAATAAAATACAATAAACATGAGCATGGCTCATTAGCGTCGATTGAAATTTAATTCCCAGCAAAACTTGGAAATATGTATCTTTGGATAAATTCGACATTTTATAGTGATCAGCAACGCGATAATAAAGTACCTTATGTGGATGTGGCATTTAAAACATATGCTAAAAGGTTACATGAAGCGGATAAACTGAGTGAAGCCTGTGCAGGCATTCACTTTGGAACAGTAACCGTTGACAATAAATGGCACTCGTTGAGAATAAGCTTTACGCTGAAGTGGGCATCGGTAAATTTGTGAAACGTTACTAAAAGTCAGCAACGAAGCCAAAAGAGCTAATTTCCAATAAATAAATAACATGTGGAACATGTTTTTAGTTTTCTTAAAGCTCTAAAACTTTACTCAGGCAAGTTGGCAGGCGCAAGGCGTGGGCAAACATAAAATTTGCGGAATCGCAATACGAATAATGACGACAAATTTTCTTTGTCGGTGCATTTAAAACAACAATGTTAAACATAACGAAACAGTTATAGCCGGCGACGACGTACGAGCTGATAGACAGACAAAGCCATTGTCTGTGCGGTCGTCGCTGTGTTTGGCGGCACTTATGCTAATTTCTTTTGAGGTACGCCATCCTTCCATTACGGGGTAACAAAATGTTTTATTACCTGCGATATTTTAGCGAAAGACAATTGAATAGCAATAAAGCACCCTACAACGGAAAATAAAATCAGTGATCACAACAGTAGCAGTTCTAAAAGCACTTGTAAACTTTCCGCTTGTAAAATTGTGAATACGTTCACATAACCCCCCCTTGATTCAAATTGGTAAAATTCAGTCCAAATAATGATGCAACTGCAAAATCTGTTTGCATTTAAAAGACTCGTTGAGGGATCCCGTTAATCTGTTACCAAATGATCGCGCCTGCGCGCGCGCCGTTGAAAGCGTTTTGGTTTATCAGTTAGGTGCGGAGAGGCCGTCGTGTCGCAGTGGCCTGGCACCGCCTAGCACAACACAAGATAATGTACGCCCATTACACAAACGTCATGGCATTTGTCGTTCACGAGGAAAAAATAAATTCAACGTAGCGACGCGCTGCGAGAGGAAAATAACAAATTTTAAACAACTGCGCCGCGGCACCGGTGTTTCACTTTAGTATCAGTATCATGCGTATCGTCTTTCTTTTAAAAGATTTTTTTACGTAATTTTTTGCTGTTCGTTGATAGGAGTTCGTTTTCAAGTGGTCCTCGTTTATTACCTGGTATTCAAGTATACTTAAGAAATACACCATTTAGCTAAATGGAGCAAGATTTCAACAACATTATTACATCTCTGCACGCCCTTAGTGTTGTCGCATGTCAACCACGACGCAAGATAATCAACAGATCCGATTTTCAGATAGTCGATAAATAATATAGAACCAGACAAATTACAATTGAACCATAGATGTAAATGGATAACCGATTACAGATATAACACGATTCTGCCTTCCAACTATCAATGAAGACTATCGACAACCTAAGTTAGATTGCTCGTTTACCTACAGCTGTGGTCATAGCATAGCCATCTATGTGCATAACTATTCTAGGATCGACTTACTGTAGGATCCTAGATTTCTGTAGGCTCATATTCCTTTATAGTTTGTGACAATTTGAGTAAATCGCAATTGTGTGATTTATGCCCGCAGGACACGGCTTGTCCCTTCGTTATCAGCGGCAGATAGCGGCATCCCAATCGGCCGCCACGCGCACACCGGCGCGCCGCGCTTATCGTCTTTCCACGAACTCTTTGCTAAACAAACACTTGCACTTATCGCAAAATATTTCACAATCCGTGTGCTAGAGAACAGGGGCGTAGTGGGAATCCGTTGGACGTTTTGGTTTGATTCAAATAAGTTCACGTTTTTTTATTAACACCGAAGGTCGAAATTGAAAAGAAACGTAATAAACGTCAATTTGTGAAATATCAAACAACAAAGAGTAGTTGAACCCTGATAGCTGATGAAATCGTTCTAGACAGAATTACTTATATGTATTAATATATTAAATTGGGATCAGATTGGGAAGAGCCGGCAAGTTTCCTGCCACTGTACTTGAAGTTTACAAGCACTGGTGGAACTAAAATTAATATTTACATACATAGTTACTAAAATATATTATATGAAATCTACTTCTTCTTATGAATTATGAGATCTTCTTAAAAACCGTCAAAGTTTTAAGACTTACGAAATATCTAGATAAATACGTTAAACCAAATAGGTGAGTAAGTAGGTAAATGGTAATCAATCCACGCATCTATCTGTTGTATTGTAGGCATGTTTGGTTTGGTTTTTACGCTCGTAAATAAGTGATAAGTAATTTCAGATAGGTACTTACTGAACGCGAATAGAATCCGGGGATAAATACGAACGAATAACAGCGACATTCAGATAAACAGATTTGATATGTAGCGTAATTACAAACTTTGGACATTTACGGGCAGGCAGAACTCAGGGGAACGAAGTGCCAAGGCTGCAAGCAAAGAATACTTAGGTACTAGGGGTAAGGTGTAAAATATTTTATTATCATATAAAAATAATGAGGAGAAAGCCATGTTCGAGGCAAAAAGTCTCATAAGATCGAACTTCTGTCCACCATTTTAATACCGGAAAAAATTACAATCCGAATAACATGCAGTTTAAATACATTTACCTTTTAATAAATTTTCAGAAATTGCCATTATGTATCAAATGTTTAAATTAAGTATACATATACCTCGTAACAATACATCAACGCGAGTATGTAATCATGTAACTGGCATCGACTTGGCAGAAACCCAAGGTTTTGTCAAACGTACTTTGTGTCCGTTTATCATAACGCCGACGGTAAACAATTAGTATATCATAATTCATGTTCCTTTAGTTTCATAGACTGAATTATAATGGTCAAAGTTTGTAATGAGGATCATAAAATCGATTTGTTTTTAACCATGTTATTACAAAAAAGTTAAGACGCGAAATGAATACGAGTTATGTCAAAATTCACGAGGGAAATTTGACTAGACACGCGTTCAAAACGAGCTAACTTTTTTGTAATAACACCATAAGAATTCAGACGCTAATTGTGGTGGAAGTGTGTGGCCAAGCAAGCCCCAAAAACAAAAAGAAGTGTGGTTGTGATTTGTCGTAGCTGATTTGATAGACTATACAGTAGATTTTTCTTTAATGCGGACTATAGGTACCTAAGTAAGTTTGTTAGAAAGACTAAATCAAGATTCAGAGTCACCCTGATCATGGGGTACTGTTAGTCTATCTGTTTTTCTGAGTGCCAAAACACAACAAAATATTTTTTCTTCTTTTAAATTACATTATCATTACTTTAACATAATTTACTTTTAAAATACTATTAGATGTAATAAAGTTTTGGCATGAAAAAATAATTGCTTATATCGTCATGTGAACCAAAGTAATAAAAGTTTGCCTACATAAAAAATGTAGAGACCACTCCTTATGGTGTTCATCAAGAGACAAGACGCATTTATACGACACTCAACGAATAATAAGCCCGCATAAAATAGATTTATACATTTTTATGAAACCGCGGGGAGAATAATGCCTCCTGTGTGCGTCTGCGCCTGCCATTTCAATACAGCAAGCAACAGGATACTGTGTCTACGTTTATATTCACTAAGTACATAAATAAAACGCAGTAACTTTATTATAATGTCTAATATCATTCTGTACAAATTAGAATACACCATTAAATTTTTTATTGGTTCTGATAACCATTGGATGGTTAGTACGCCCTTGATGTTATCTAATAGTATTTCCTAATGACCTTGTAATGGGTAGTTAGAACTGACAGGTATTAAGTATTTACGTGGTTTTGATCATTTGCAGATTACAAGTGAATTGAAATTGGAAGGCTCGGCGCCCCTCAAGGTTAATAAGACGGTACTATATAGCAACGTAGGTCTACGATAGGAACATAAGTTAAAAATGTATAGCTTGTTTGTTTATCATTATCATGCATGAGACAGTTGGAATAGGTAATCAATGCTAATGATACGATAGTTTCCTACTAGTTTTATCTTATCGTATTGTGTATAGAAGATAGATAGACAACTTACAACCTACTAAGCAGGTACATCATCTTGTTAAAGTGTCTATCTTAGTATATTACGGCCAACGACCAGATACTTTTTCTATTCAATGTGTTTTTATCGATTATGTAAGTGCCTAATAGCTAACCTAACCTTCACAATTTCAACAATCGCTATTAAAGTAACTGATTTAGCTGCTATTATTTAGGTAGTAATAGTAGTAGGTACGACTATCTCACTTATTAATAAAAATAATACTATCAGCGGACGCACCGATAAAATTGAAAGCAAACAGTGTTCCACAGTTTCTTATCATGATCGTAACACTGCGTTATTTATATTTGCAAAATAATAAATTAAAAATAACGCAAAGTCAACAACCGTGGCGCGGTAATGTGTTCCGTGATCCGAGCCACACTTCGGGGCTCGGGGCTGATCCCCGCGGCCGGTGAGACAATTAGAGGCTCACTTACAACCCACAGTGGGCACAATGGCGATGCAAATAATCGCGATTATGGCAAGGTTGACGTCGGACGGCGGAGGGTTCGTTCAACTGACCGCGAACGATGACACGGTGCGCGCGCGGCGTCGCGGCGTCACATGCGCGCACCACCACGCCGCCACCACCGCCGCCGCCGCCAGCGCCGCTCAGATCCCGCATCGAAGATAACGATGCGCTCAGAAATGACCTCTCAGTACTAACTGATCATACCCAATGCACTACCTATCAACCGCTAATAACTTCCATCCATTAGAGCTGATGATGCAATAAGATGTACTTAATGAGAAACATAACTATCAGACTAGAGATATCGGACAATAACAAAACTATCCGGGGAATCCCATTTTTCAGTGGATCATCGATACCTAGATACATAAGATGATACCCATATCACTCACCGATTTCCTCTAACTGCAATCCAAATAACACTTCACAGGTCAACAGGAAACATATAATTGAAATCTTCAAAAAACTTGTCGGAACTTGACACGATCTGGCGCGAACCCCGCGTGCGCGCAACGAAAACAATCGGCTGACAGATGTCGGTCGGCGTCGGAAAACCCCTCAGAAACTACGCGGCGCAGAGCACGCAGTGTAAATATTATTGCTACGACTGGACAAAGGTTTTTGTTATCTAAAACCGGTGTCAGCGAGCGTGAACGACACGAGCCGCACGGCCAGCGGTGGAACGTGGAGTGAGGCTCGCGCGCCGGCCCCGCCACCGTCTGATAAGCCTGGCGCGACGCCCCCCGGCGACGCCTACGCCCCACTCGGCGCCGACACACCGGTGCATCGTAAACACACCACCGGCCGCCCCTCGGCACCCGCCACCGACAAAGCGGCCACCGCCGACGACCAGACGGGCCCCCGTGCATTATGCACCGCACCTACGCACAATTTCACAACTGCACGCCATCGCGCCACCAACCCAACCTCGGCCCGTTGCAGAAAATCAACAACTTTCGATTCCTTAAAAAGACGAGGAAACAGAGACACGCCAGTTACGAAACTATGGCGGCAGCCCAGATACCGATGAGAACAATGAGGCGCGAACAAACGCAGAACCTTTTTAGTGTCCTCCTAATTGGGCCGGAGGTGCGTCGGGCAGAAATTGAATATGCAACGCGATCGGCCCGCTACATAAACGGAATAATTGAATTAGTGCGGGCATGTCGAGCACGAGCTGCGGCCACCGGCCACCTATGTAGCCGACCATCGGCGCGGACGTGTCGGACATACAACACTTGGTTACATCACTACACAGCACACTACTGTAAAAACCCACGGCCTCAACATATATGACGTGAACCCCTAAACTCGTCGGTTTATAGGCCATAAACTGATTGCCTGCCTTGTGACTGTAGAGGTTACACAAAAACTATCGCTATTAAAGATGAACATAATATAACTCCAGCATGTAATAACGAATTCAATACATGCACTTTTACGAGCAGAATCATAAAAGGGAAACACGTTTAATGTTTCGAAATTAGATCTTAAGTGGCTAACTATCATTTATGAGAAAATATATTTTTCATCACTGATACGCGGAAAGTAGGTCGAAAGGTGCCTGAAGAGCCGACAGAAGGTGATACTTTTCTGATCGGGCAAAATCGTTGACAGAACGGGCTCAATCGTATATCCAGAAAACGATTGGGCCCGTTCTGTCAAAGATTCTGTCAAATTATAAAAAAATACGAGTTTCTATTGGAAATGTTCAAACCAAAGAGAATTTAATAGTTCTAACCTTCTTACATCCACTCAATTACAGCGCGATGTAAAATTGAAATAACATAAAGTTAAGTATTAATTAAAGAATATATTTTTTTAATGACTTTATTATAATTTACTTTCAACTATTTCTTTAAAATAACATACATTTGGGCAAAATATTTACCATTTTTCCCTAAATCAATCACAAATCGTTCCTGCTCCGAATCTATAATCACAGACTAAAACCTTTTATAATGTTTGAAAAAGTACTGGCCTCTAAAAAAACAAAGTGACAGCGTCAAAATATCAAAAAGCAAAATACGCAATCTACGTCAGTATACATGTGTTTGTATGTGTAAATGTTCACTATTTTTTTCTTTAGCTACTAAATTATTTTATTATTACTTTCCTTGTATACGTGATGAAAAGCACAGTGTTTATCTCGGATTAAAGTAACTTATTATTGGTCCCTCGAACTATTAGCGCCCTCGCTACGCTCGGGCGCTAAACCCCGTCTCGGGACCAATTAATAAGTTACTTTTTCCCTCGGATAACAATGTACTATTATGTCTCTACAACTATCATTGAATGCAACAAGGACTAATTTATTTGACTACTAAACGAAATGAAATTAACATAAAACTTAAATAATCTACAATACAAAACTCCGACAAAACGTATAAGAATGTGTCTTCTGCGGAATAATTTGCATAACTCTTCACATCCTTGAAATCCCCAGTTTAAAAAGCAGACAAAGAACAATTGAGGAAAATCTCATCTTTTATTCAAGTAATAAATTATATAGCACATGTACTCGTACCTTCATTTTCTAAATAATACTGAAATTCCATTCATGGTGATCGATCAATCAAGAAGGTCACATGGTATTTTACAAAGTTTGATCACCCGCACGCTGGGGGTTCAACGATCTGTAAACTTGAAACTTAGTACATAATAGAAACGTATTTGTATTCATAAAGTACTATAGCTAAAGACTATAGCGATAAACATTTGACAGAAGATTATAAATAAACTTATAAAAATAATCAGTTTCGATACTTTTTAACTTGCCCAATAATAATTATCTGTGGACAAAATCAGCGCACTGAAGTCAGAGCAACAGTACAAAAAATACAACATGACACGCGACCTTTTGCAGATGTATGTATCGGAATTAAGAGCTGCGTAGGTGTAGTTAAATACGAAATTGGATTCGAAGAATTGCCGCAAGTGAGCAGCCATTCGAAACAGATTAAATAAGTTATTTACCGACATCCCTATATCGTCCAAACAATTTATTTGCAAATTGTATGTACCTACATAAGTAAAAAATATAATGATAGGTAGCAATAATTGAATACGACAAATCAAACGATGAAACACCAAGAATCAAGAGAACAAATTTCATTCGAGATATGAAAACATGTCGGTACCTTGATGATGTGAATATCCCTTCAACGAGATGTTTTAAACATTGATCATCAAACTAGTGTCAAAACCTTAAGATTAACGAAGGCATCTAAAAAATGATTTAAATAACATTGAAGTTGAAAACGCAGCCACAGTCGTAAACATTTACGAGTGCATTACTCTCAGTAAACTGGCATGCCCGTGCAAATTATCCCCCAGACGATTTATCACATTGGAGTATTACGTTCCTTGATTTATATTAAACTCGAACGCTAACGCATCTCCGTAAAAAACTAACAATAGCGATCAAAATATTTAAAAATACAAAGAAGCTGCTATAGCTATGACGAGATAGATGGTAGAACATCGGGATAAAAAACGAGTTCACATTTCTTTCACATGAAATCAATGACATATAATTCAGTCCGTCAAGCGAGAAATCTGGCGAGGCGCGTTAGGCCCACATAAATTACGAGATTAATCTTTTCAAATAATTTGACCTTTTCATCTGACGAGGGTTCATTAAATAATGGCGTCGGTATTGGTAGTGCGGTTATTGTGCCGTCTATCTCAAATTTTGTTGTGGGCGGGAGTCGACTGCTTACAATTCATAGCCCTATTATTTTGAGAGTTGAGGGTTGAGATTCACATGCAAATTAGTGTAAGTATCTATACTTACCAATCATAAAAATATTCCAAAATACTCCTTAACAGCATTGTTAAAATAAAACAGAAGCTATTACTAACTGGAGAATAATTAATGAAATAAAGTTCTGTTATAATGTTTATACTTATATAAATTATCTAATGCAATCAGTGTGCCCAGTGCGGTAAGTATGACATCTTTTAATAGGGCACTCGAGGCGGAAACGTGGAAAATGTCAGTAATCTACTGGGCCGCAAGCACGATTCTTGTCCATAATCGGAACAAGGACTTCGCAGCTGTTGTAAATATCAGCTCCATGCTGATTATTGTGACGTAATTATTATTGCTTCGTGAAACAAAGAAAATTAAGCTCGCTAATTTATACAGGGATTCCTTTGTTAGAATTTATAAAATCCAACTTTGTATTATTTTATATAAATGTTTAATTGTATAGGTAACCTAGCATCGTAAGAGATCAAGATAAATGGACGGTATGGGCAGAATGTCCGGTGGAATGCGGAGCGCGCCGATCGTGTGACTCATTCGGGCCCCGTGGACAACCGCTGGGATGCTTGGCTACCTATAACGGACCTCCCGGTCCAAACCTTCGATACTTACCGATGCAATTATATTGTTGCACCGTTACAGAATTTGCCCAAAAGAGCTCCAGGAAAAAGTTGTGAGCCGTTGCGGCATTATTTGTATAAATAGCAGTCTCGAATTTTTATGACTTTATACTGTCATTCTATTGTTTTGTTGCTGAAGATAGTATTCAGCAAACCCAACGGTTAAAGCATACAATAAAAGTTATGGGGCGCATTTTAAGGAGATTATTGCATGTTTCGACTATTTAAATCCTAAGTAGCCGGAACAACACGCGAGACGTTTTTTTCATCGGCCTGGGACATCAATCAAACCCGAATTCATTTACATTCGGAATGTGTTACAAAGAAGTAAGTAGGTCCATCCATAACAAAATTGTCCTCAAAAGGGAAGTATAAATATTTAGAGCACAGCGAAATTATTGGAATTATTGTTATGATAATGGTAAACCAAACAGGAAATTTTAATATCGGACGGATTAACATATTCACAGTAGTTAATTATTGTAAATAATAAAAGCTTCGTATATATCTATTTAACAAAAATCATTTGCAGGCTAAATCATTTTTCCTGTTATAATTATGTTCGCTTTATAGTTAGATAAACTTGAATATCATCCAACTTTTATATTGCTAAAGGGGTAATAATGATTAGTGCAAGCAATATTACTGTTAATAAGAATTTTGATGAGGATAAACGTCAACGAGACACTAAGCACGACGTGGGTGGTTGGTTATGGTGCGCGGGCGCATGACTTAGTGCTTTCGACTACAGTCACCATGGCCTGACAAGTAATAAACTTATGTAGCTGACATAGATAACCGAATGGTCTAGAAGAGTATAAAAAGCGAAAAACAGACTCTGGCTGGCATATAGCCAGGATGCCGCTAATTAGAAGCAGGAAGATGCGAAACAAACAGGTTTCCTTTTGTGAAGAAGCATAAAGATCATGGTTTGGGAACGTAATAATTACAGATTTTATTAATGGAATTGATTTTAGTTACATGAACAAATAATTTAACGGAAGTATAAAATTTGATTAAAATCTAAATACCCTCTATTTTGAGATGACCCTGACTTGTAAAGTTTCATGGTAATGTTTTATACAATTTAATGCAAGTCATTATATTGTTTAAGTTTAGGCTAACTGTTTTCGCCTTTATTGATTATTTTAAACAGATGAACCAATAAGTATTTGCAAGAAACAGCAATAATCATATTTATAGGCACAGACAAATATCTAGAAAGCTCTATCTATTCGAACATTTTAGTACCTATCTGTACAATATTATTCCCTTTGTCCCTGATTTGTGAGCAAGGTAGTTCTAAAGCAATGAACGCAGGAGACAATGGAAAACACTTTATGTAATGGACCGAAATGGATAACATTGGTCGCGTTATCTTTTAAAGGTAATAAAGAAGTCAGCTTGGGACTTTATTGTTGCTACTTGTGCAACTGCCATTAAAGTCTGTTCATTGCTGCTACTACCACTTCTTTACTGGATTGGTGGTCTTGAAACTTCTATTGAAATAGTAATAAAAATTGGAGATGTAGATGTCGTTAAGGACAAACAAACATCACGTGTAAAGATGTAGCAGGACATGCTACAGATCAAATTCAATTAGATAACTTCATATTGTAATGAAGTTAACAGGAAAAACTAAGTACATATCTATTGTTGAATAAAATTCTTATAGTGACTGCCGCACTTAAACCTAATTACCGCAATTGCCAAATAAGGACTATTGTAAACTACCATACACGACCAGTGGGGCTAAAAAGGCTGCATAGAAATGTGCAAAAGTAATACATTTTTCTGATTTTCTAGCTAGCAGAATCCTTATCAATTCCGCTAAATTATCGTAAAATGGTCACACATTTTACACCATTCGTGGCCATTTTAAGAAGATCTAGCGGAATTGCCAAGGATTCTGCTAGAAAATCGAAAAGGTATTGCTTTTGCTATATGGCTTTTTTAGTCCCGCTGGTTAGTTTTCCAGTTATATTTTGCTTTACACAGAAACAATAAGTTACAAAGGCAACTTCGCAGCGTGCTTGATTGTTGACGTCACTCGACGGCCGCAGGTGTGCGGCCAGCGGATTTATTACCTACATTGAAGAATTGCATCACCACTCCTGCACTCGTGTGAGAACTTATTGATTCACAACGGGTTATTGAAGGCATACTTTATAAAATGACAAAAATGTTGATGGATTTCCTGATTCCCTTTATAGCGCGATAAAATTACATTGAAAATATTTTAAGTGTGACATAAATAGGTACGCTTTAGTTTCGATACGAAAATCGTAGTCCTTCTTATGAATTTAGTACCTACACACATTTTTGTCATCACTTTGGTATCTCTTAAATGGTATCATCAATGAACCATTCAGGTCGATTGAATAGTACTTGACGTTAAAAGCTTTTAAAATGAACTCGTAAATATCGCCAGAACGTATTGCTAATAGTACAATTATATTTCACGTCCGCGCGTAAAATATTACCTACTTTATCTACTTCCGATGATTCACACTGTTCTTAGAATACCTACTTAAGTGTCTTGGGGAATTATCGAACCAGTTGTTATACAAGAACTTGGACAACCTTACAATGCACGGAGCCCAGTAGTTTTTTTTTCTTTGGCAGTGGTATTAAGTACGCACTTCTGTGGGATTGGTATAGCATACTTTTGGTACTGTTATTTCTTTAGAGCAAGATCTAAAGTGATACCGAGGTTGATGAGACCCAGTGAACAGCCAAAATTGTCTCAAAACCCGCGTCGAATTTAATCGACACAAAAATAGGAGCTGGGTAGAATTCTACCCAAGGAAAGTTGATATTTAAATAATTTTGAATCCACCCTCCATATCGTCAAGCGAAAACCAAAACGAACGGTATAAAGCAAAGATGCATGAGAAAGTCTAGACAGTCGTTTTCCTTGACAATTATTCACCTAAGGTCGATAGCGAGTTGATTACAATTAAAACAAATTGTCCACATCCGCCCCGTATCGAGCACAGCGGTTTAATAGGTGTTCGTCAATAAAATACATCTGCTCAAGTCAACAAGGTCAATAGTTAGTTTAAATCAGTTTACGTTTCAATAGACAATGTGCTACATCTGTTACGAACGTGATGTCTAGTTATAAGTTTGGGACTGCGTCATATCGAGAGAGCTGGATTCAATTAAAAGCCGAAACACCGAAATTGGTAAATGTAAGAGCAAAAAATTGTGCAAAGCAGGTAAATTGCGTACCTGCGTTCGCGCTAACAGCGCGTGGGGAATCCCCAACCAGGCGGACGTGTGTTCTTGGAAGCAGTCAGGCGCAGGAGAAATTTCACAAGCAGCGATGTAGGTCAAGACAGCCGGACTTGACGTTTTCGCCTCGCAAAGGTTACCATCACCACCGGCGCGCCGCCCGGCAAATCCGGTTGTGCGCTTGCGCAACTGATAGTCTCGATTATCAGATCCTAAAAGATCAGTTGTTTCTAGAACGCAGAAAAGAGACGACGCAATACTGTGTAATTCAGCATCGATCAGAGTATGAAGGGAAATAACCGGTCTTCCGCACAGGAAAATTGATAGGGAATTCTGCATCCCCACTACGGAATTTTGCTACGCCTTATGCATAGTATACAATTGATGACAAGTAGGTAATGTGTTAATGACAAAACATTATAGGTACTAAACCTTCGTAAATAATACAGTCTGGTTAGAACTCACGTAGTAAAATGGATCGGGAAAATCCAAGGTTTTCATTCATGCATGTCATGACATTAGTAACACGTTTTTGAAAGTAAACAAGTCTGTGGCTTGTGACGTCTGTTGATAGTTCAATATTGCTATCTGCAGTTTGTGGTTATTTGTCCTGTTTTTGTATTATGTGGTTATGTAACTTTAACTCATCTGCTTACTAGAACGATTTTTAAATAATTTAGCCTCCTACCACCACCTCTATTGCAACACCTAAAATGAATCGTTACCCTCATATATCTTAGCAGCGATTCAATTTAGATCTGCAACCGAGTCGAAATAAGAGGTGATGGTAAGGAGGAACTACCTATTGCCTCCTTCTGATAGTTATCTACTTGCATTATATTTTATTACTTATACATGGTAATACAAGTGCAGAAAATAGTAAATGTAAGTGACCCTAGTAGGTAAAGAAAGCATGCCTGTACTCAGAATGGGCATACGTGACCCACGTCTCATCCACTTAGCTAGCTAATCAACGTAGGTATGATACCTATTTACAAGGGGATCTTTCATTATATTTACCTCAAGGTTGGTTTATTAATCATAAACCGCAAAAGTACCTACCAAAATTACCAGTATTATTTGGTTAACTAAACCATAAACAATAAAAAATATATAAAAAATTACCGCCGCCAGTCAATCCGTTACGTTATTGGAAGGTAGCGATACGAGTTCTTGAGACTTCTCGGTACTGAGCGAGCGAGCAAGCGCGAGGTTAGGGGGGGGGGGCACGCGTGACGTCATCGCATGACGTCACCCTTCGTCGCACCACGTGTGACGTCAAGTGCGATTGATAACAGAAAATCTAACATGTGATAGTAATACATTTAATATTAATAATAATGGCGCCAAATTTACGATACTATACCCACTTACTTATTTCTTTTGATCTTCGTCATAGCTACCTAATAATAACAAATCATGCCTAATTACTATCAAATTTTTTTTATCGCTAAATAAGTACTTAAATGTTATTTTAATCGCATTGCCTTGCTTGTTATCAAAAGCAAACGTGCATTCTAGCCAAAGTAACGCCATCTACTGAAAACAAATGGAACTTGACATTACTGAAGCAAAAAGTATATTCATGCTTACACCAACGGAACAGGAGGCATTGTAGGTAGGTACGCGACAGTATAATAGATTACGTCAGTATCTATTTAAAGCAATAAATTAATGTAAATACGAATAACAGGCAAACAAGCCCTGGAATTTGCCAATAATGGAGTGAAATATTAAATGCTTATTGTGAGGCGTTTAACACTGTCATGGCCGTACAGGTGTTACATTATTGACTGTTATTTACGAGAATTTTCCTGGAATCTGTTACTGACACAATAAGAATACAGACGTTATGATACCTATAGCCCGGCCAAGGAAAGGCAATAAGAAATGGAATGTTCGACTTCAAGTCGGTCACCACCGTGCTCACTAACATTCAGGAGGCCATTTTATAAATTAGTGTTTTTTCTGTGGCGGAAAGGGTAATGTTAATCAAAAATTAAAAATAACTTATTAAATAAAAATAATTATTCATTTTCGTATCACTTCTCGTTGGCCGTGATATACCCGTATGTATGTAACAACACACGTTTTCCTACTCCTGTTTTTAATGACTCATGGGATCCTAAGATATTATCAAAGGATTGTAAAAGAAATAGAGATAAAAATCTAAAACTAGTAGAACAAGAAGTTAAACCTTTTGGATAACAGTGTATTTAGATAAGTACGTTATTTATGGAAATTTTAATATAGTGGTTAAAGTTAATCACATGCAGTTAGATTATGCGAATACAGGTATTCGCATAATCTAACTGCATGTGAGTGTGGAGTTGCCTAATAAATATACACATTACACATATAAAAAATACTTCGAAAGTACTGGAAAAGTTTTATTCTACCTAAAATATTCGCAGAAACCACTGATCAGCATTCGGAGTTCCTAACTAGCGACAAGAGATAACATTTGTGTCTTTTGAACGTATTTTAATATTTAGACATGTTGGCAAAGTAATAAAATATATCCACAATAAGATTGGCGACAAAGAGACCACTCCTTTGAACCAGAAATAGTTTGTAAAACTTTTGAAGTAGAAGAGAATGTCGCGAAACAGCTTACAAGGTCAGCTGCAATATTGAAATTAAATAACTTATACTAGCACTAGCATTAGAAATGTAGTGATGACGAAAATATTATTGCACCATCCACATAATGCCTCCGACCATAGTTCAGACATGAGAAAGTTGTTTACGCAGTCTGTTCACGAACTGCCGCGACAGACTAGGCCCAATGACGTACAACTTGACAAAACATGATTCTTTTAAAAACTTACCATTGGCTTTTTATATTCGTCTCCTTGGTAGTCGAACATGGTAGCGAACATCAGACTGTCGTCTTGCTCGCCGCTGTAGAGGTGGTATGGCACCAGCTGAGACATGAAGGCAGGTTTCCACAAATAACGTCCAAAATAACTGTCCACTAAGGGCTTGAATTAAAGTACACAATGCAAAAAGTTCGCAAACACTCACGATGGCGTGTCAATTCACTGTATGATAAGGGTATGAGTCATATGCATGCTTCTACAAACTGTGGACGTACGCGTAGCTAGAATGTTTTATATCAGACTGAGTCAGTTGGCGCGCTTCTGGCCGGTTTTGTATGATACCAAGCGACCGCACCGCGCACGCGCAAACTAAGTTCTCGACACGAAACGTCGTATGTCCATACAAACATTTCAACAATTCGCTAACTGAGCCAATTTTTTTTTATATTTCTTTGAATGAAGCCGGTTTCCAATGATTCAATGGATAGTTTCTCCATGACATCTGAAGTAAATATTTTTATGCATTTAAACATTTTAAACTGTATCACTTGGCAAGAGATATACAAAACATCGAGGTGATGTAATGTGGCCAAATAATTCAACATTCCTTTTAGGTGGGCAATACTAAAACATGTTTAAACATATAATAGAGAACTAATTGAAAATTATGTCGGCACAGACAAACATGGTTAAGTAGGCCGTTTGCCATCCTTAGATAGCAGGCAGGCAAAATGAATAGGTAGCAAACAAACTGTAGGTACGAAACGGTTTACCGCAACAAAGCCAATAATTGTTATACAAATGAATCATCCAAGAGAACAAAAACACTTATTCGCTAAGCTGTCAATATACAATTTTATGATTGCCGATGTTACATTGAATAGAGTAACTAAGTTGTACTCACTTGAGCATAACGAATCAGTAAAACGAGCAGAAAACCGATAGGTTGTAAAGCTTTCTCAATTTCAATAGCACCCATCAGAAATAATGAGGTTGGCGTGCGCCGCAAACGTTTGCAGCTGCTTGTACCAATAAATAACTTATCCGAAGTTTCGATCTATATGCCGGTTTTCAATATACAGAGTGACATTGCCTAACGAAGCTGAACACTAAGTAGGTATCAAATCAAGGATAATAAAAAGTATGAAGTACGTGCAACCATACAGTTTAATTAGTAGAGTGAATGGCTTGTGTGCTGCTCTTTTTAAAATAATACTTACCGAAATTCCCTTTATTGCACCCTAGTTTATTGAACCAAGTATCAATTCCGCGTATTGTTTTATACTTTGATCCGGTACAGTACATCCTTTTCATCTATCAATCTCTCTAATAATCCATCTATGTTATGTATATTTATTTATTTGCCTTCCTCTTCTTGTATCCATACCTTCAATTACATTCTCAAATTCATGATCGAGACGAAAATTCTGTAACTCAAGCTAGTAAAATTTTGAAGCAATTTTTGTATTCTACAACATGACCTCTTGCCCCGAACTAAACCGTCGTCATATGAGACTGGATATACTTCTTATTCTCTATATGATATCTCTAATATGCCATAAATATTATTTACTCAAGGTTATTTAATTTCCTACTTAGCTTTTCGTATCAGTCGTTCTGTGATTATTTTGGAATGTATTTGAATAAAAAGACGTAGTACTACTTACTAAACAGCTCCGGAACCACGCTGTCTGATAAACTAACTATTGCTCATTGCAAGCATAAGGTAATTTCCGATAACGTATTACATCATCTTTCTAGCAAAATACTACACACACGCGTCGATTTCAGCGGAAATCGTAACTGTCACAGATCTTTAAATATGATAACATTGCAATGCGGCTTTTTTCCTCAATAACAGCAGCACTCGCAAACACATTTTGTAATAAGAATTAGTAAAAAAAATAATATATAAAATCAGAACACGACTTAAAAAATACATAACATTCTAGAAACGTAAATTGCCCGAGATGGATATAATGAGGATACCAAAAAAAGAGAGCCACACCAATAATGCCTGAAACACGGCTAAGCACAGCAAGTAAAACAAGTATACCTGAAAGACAAAGATGTTGTTTTAGGAAAAGGAGAGTAATTACTTCGTTTGTAGCAGTAGCAAACGTTACGGGACACGAGGAGTCGTTCAACTTTAGCCGTAGTTCAAGGACAGACCCTTGGCTGGCGATCACGCGATCGAATGCTTCCACTAGTTCAACCCGACTTTCCAAGAAAACGCCGCAGCAATCGATGCTGTCATACTTGAAAATAAATATGTTTTCAATGCTACAAAGAAAATCTTATCGGTAGACAAAAAGTTTAACCATTCGGTTCTAATGCAATCAAGCATTTATATGAATACAATATTTTATTTATATTTGAATTGAATAGACATGTTCTCTGTTTTCAATTTTTCACAATTTTTTATGGCTCTTACTGCTTGCTGGTATAATTTTATAAAAGATATAAACTAACAGTAATATAGGTAATTATTTTAAAAAATCCTTTCCTGACGCAGGCTTAGCGCTTAAAAACAGAACGTAAACGTAACGTAACGTAACGTCACGACTTTTATCCCCATTCGGGGGTAGTCAGAGGCTTGAGTGGCCATACACCACCACATTGTGGAGGTATTAACCAACTCAAAGCCCACGTTTCACCAGATAGTCAGAACCCAACGTGACAGGTGGTGAACCTTGTCGCCGTGTATACAGGAACGTATAAAAGAACGTCTGCTATCATTTTAAAAGAAAAAAATAAACAGACAGTGAGTGCCGTTGGATGGGGTTCTTGTCCAACCTGAACCCGTGGTAATTGACTTGCTAATGAACGTTTGCGCACTGTCCGCTAATGCGATACAATTTGACTAGCAATTCCCACTTAACAGGTAACATTCGGTTGTATTAATTTTAGTCAACAACGTAGAACAAATGGAAGAAACGGGTTATGTGACAATGTAAATACCTGTTCTCAAACAACGCTTCACAATAAACCAAATTATCAACGCAGATTAGCAATTACATTACCAATGTAGATGGATACCCACCGAGAGGCAAAACAAATAAAAGATAGACAAATAACATAGCATAGCAGAAAACCGTAGCCATGACAAACATAAGTATGTATATTAAAGAGGGAGGTACCTTGGATGATAACCATGCAAATACTCATTTTATTTACCAGTTTGTTTTGTAGCCCCTAGTAGAGTGTGTTAGGAACAGAGTGACATGTCAAAATATTATGAGATTGGGAGCATGTGCATATACGTTATGTACGCGATAAATATAAAGATATAAATCTATATGTTATGTTACACATCGCTTAACAACCGGGCCATTCCACACATTGGTAAGTGAAACAATAATCGCGGTTGTACGGTCTTGCTTATTAGTTACGTAGAGGTAGATACATAAATAATGGATAATTACTTAATAATTACATAACTTTAAGTTTGAAACAGATGATATTTATTTTTTTGAACATTATTTGTCATTTATCTTAATGCTTAAATACACCTACACTTATGTAACCTCATATAAGTAGGTTGCCAAGATACAGGCACTTGCCTAGTTTGGCCACCACAGAAAATTATACTGTACTAGGTTTTTATGGAAATAAACATTTATTATTATTATTTATATCCATGTTGTTAAATAATATTCTAATTAATTTGCCTTAACCTCCACATTATCTACCATTCATAATGCTTTCTAAGTGGTTATTACTTATTTTAATTTTACATCACAAGTTGCACAAACTTGAGTACATCAATCCCTTTTTTCCTGTTGAGAAGTTGCAGTAATCCAAAATTTCATAGTATAATGTATATTTTTGGTTCTCTTTACCTTAGCAATTCCAATTTCAGACGTATTTGCATCGTTTTCCAGATCAAACAAGTGAGTTACTAAAGGCGCATAATTTGTAGGCCGTTTGTCTTCTCGTTTTTACATCGAATTACCTTGAGCCGCTCCACATGTCACTATTCAAGGTCTACGCGCAATCAAAGCGGCAAATTCTGCGGACCAATGCTACGTCTTTAGATTTATTAAGAGCAATATTATAAAATAATGTCGGGGTGTTCAATTATAGTTGTAATACAGTCGATGTATAGGATGGTGTCGGCTATGCTACGCCCGCGACGCGTGGGCCGAGACCCGAGTTTTCCTCGAAGCGCTGACGTCAGCAACCGAGCGCGGTCATCGCCACTTAATGTTTTCCTGTTTTAACCTTGTTTGAAACAACCAAGTGTTAAATGTAATTTAAATTAATTATTCGATAAATACATAGAATTTACTACTTTTACTACATAACTAAGTAACCAAATAATCAAGACCGAGGGATCTGAATATGACTTAGGTATGTGAAAATCATGGTGATTTAATCGTGATCAACGTAAATTTAATTCGGAAACATCTCAATTTGACGTAGCTGTTGGTCCACTTGTGGACACAATCTAGTAGATTTCTTCAAAACGTCATTCGTCGCCATTGTCACATTTCGTTGACCCCTCCCCCCCCCCCCCCCTTAACGTGTGACGTAATTAATGGATGGCCCCTAAGCAAGAAATATGGACCCATTATCGATCTCTGTAGTACACCCGTGTTACGATAACATATTATTATGCTTTACCATTTCAAGATCTGTGTTCACATTTGCGGTTAATTATTATAACCAGGGTTGTTACGAAAAAATCGCCTTGTTTTAAACACCGTTTTTAATACATGTTTTAAACACGGTGATTTATTCGTTCTGTTTTAAATCAATGTTTGAAACACGTTTTAAACAATTTACATTTTAAATTTCCTGTTTTTTTGCAACTCTAATTATAACACCAAAAGCACTAGTATTTTAACAGGATAATAATTATGTACTTATTAAAAATAAACACAAAATATTCGTAATCAAATAAGGATATACACAGATTTATCATATTGGAGAACCATATGGATTACGCAATAAAGGAAACACCATTGTTCAAAACAAAATTGTTATCATAACTCTGTTGTAATTCCGTAACATGGGGCTCGAGGTACACGTGTTACCTTTAACAAAAACACTATGGTAGTGCCCATGTGTTATGCAACCCTATATTTATTTAATAGAGCACTGCAAAAACTACTCATATACCTACTATTTATATCACAGTCGCCCTACTTTTTATCGGTGGTAGAGCCAAGCTCATATACGGGTTGGCTCGACCGGGGTAGTACCACCCTCTCATAGAAGATCGGCATAAAATAGCTATAGTAGTAGTAACTGTTTGGATGGGCAATGTAAAGCAATCCCAAGCAAGCAAGCCCTTCAGGTCGGCAATGTGCGAGCAATGCCTTTGGTATTGTAAGCATCTATAGGCTACGGTAACTGCTTAACATGTAGCGGGCCGTACGCTTTTTTGCCACCGCAGTCCAATAAAAAATACTATTTTGAAGAATAAATTGATATTTATACATTGTGTTTAGAGCTAAGTTTAAATTTAAAATCTTCCTCAACACACAGTAAAGTTCACTTTTTACCCGACTACGGCGGAGGGTTATGATTTTGACCGGTATGTATGTATGTATGTATGTATGTATGTATGTATGTATGTATGTGCATCTGTTCCCACCTAACTTCCAAACTACTTGTCGTAATTTGACAAATGAGGTATTGTTAGAAGCGGCTTAATGGCGCGCTGGTTATAGGCTATGTGACGTCACATAAAATTGCATATGGCGCCCTCTAGAGGACATAATGTAATGAACTAAAAAAAAAACATTTTTTAATAAAACCGTGTGGGGTATCAAATGAAAGAGCTTGATGAGCACATTTCAAAAATATATATATTGTTACCTATAACTGCAAAATAATTAAATAAAAAGTAAGTTTAAAAACTAAAACCCGACTACTGAAAAATCGCGCTCTAAAAAGTATGAAACAAGAAAATATTCTCACCTAGAGGATAGCCGTGGTCCGTGTAGGTCCTTTAGGGCCAAATGGCATATGAACACGGACCACGGCTATCCTCTAGGTGAGAATATTTTCTTGTTTCATACTTTTTAGAGCGCGATTTTTCAGTAGTCGGGTTTTAGTTTTTAAACTTACTTTTTTAAAAATGTATGGCTTCCATCGCTGTTGTCAATGATTTTGCCAATAACCTGAGTTTGATGGGACTTTCGGTTCACTTTTGATGAGACTCTTGGTAGGTAGGTGAGGAATACAACAAAAATATAAAAAATTAAATGAGGTTGTACAGTTGAGTAAAAAATAAAGTAGGTCACCGAGCTTGCTTAATAATAATTTTGACATAATAAGATTATCAGTACTCAGGTTCTTGAGTAAAGTTGTTAAAAGAATTACCAAGGCAGACCTTATCAATATAAAGGTGTTATACTAGCGATGACACAGCATCTATAAAAAACTCATGACTAACACAAGTTCATTATATCTTATCAGTATATTTGATAACAGTTTATGTTATCACTTCATATCACTTCTTTTAGGAATTTGCTAGCAAAAACAAATAAGTTCTTACTTTAATCCTTATTTGGTGAGGTAACTTTCAGTTGTAATATAAATTTCTTATCAATAAATAATAGTAATAATAATAGGAAGCAACTAAAGTCTTTATGGTTCATTCTTCCTCTGACGGTTATTCATGTGACATTGGTTTTTTTATTGGATAAACCAATCATGTAGGCATAATTTAGGCATTTATACGAGGACCATCAGGCCAGAATGATGTCTGCGTAATTGACTTGTCTAATTTCTAAAAGAAAATGTATGCTGCTGAGGTCACGCAGAGAACAGTCTGATACTAATAATTTAAAAAATGTGTGCTCTGATGCAAAAATAAAAACTTTTCGAATTTTCCCACAAATAGGTTTCTTTCCAAGGAATAGAGAACTATTATACATATACATATTTCTTACATTAAAAACATACTCTATTCTATAGCTTAACTTTAGTTAGCTTTGCTATGTTACACTCAATTTATTATGTAAGAACCATTAAAATAATCATAATACCAAATATGTATTAAAGAAAACAAGTAGCCGCAAATTTATAGAGATTTTGAGCATTTCTAGGAACTAAAGTGATTTGTAATGCGAGTGTATCATAACTTTTTATAAATTTATCCAAGTTATTTAATAGGGCATATATCTATTAAGTTTCCATGCCTTCATAGGACTTACATCACTCAGATTCGGTATAAACTTGTCAAAGGTAGGTACTTACATACTAAATAAAAGTAGTATGATTGATGAAGCAAACAGTTTTCATTCATTATACAAGAGGTACCTATTTAGCTTCTAGAACACAGTTACTGCCTACCACTTCACATTTTTAAAAGATTTTTCACATTACAAATCCCATTATCCTTTCAAACTAAAGCGGAATGCTTGTACTATAATAAAAAAAGAGAAAGAAGTTGTCTCAGATGGAAATTTTTTTTTGTTAAAACAGCAACATTTACTTACTTACCTACTGTAAAAAAAAGAACCCTCAACTCGAAGGACCAAAATGACTGACCTATGTACATAGTTCCCTGGTACTTTTGGGGAACATTTACTTACTTTTCCACATTTACAATGCTTTTTGGACAACAGATAATGTTGTTTCCTCATAATTATGGTTGTTAACAACAACAGTAATAAGGTACTTACCGTAAGTAGTGACCGAGAGGTCGGTATTGAGGACACGAAGTCATTTGTGGAGGAATCCTGCGAGGACTGACTGTCGCAGGATATGTCCGACTGGTTCGATTGACTATCACTTATTTCTAGCTTCATCGTCATCAGTTCGACTTTAAAAACTTCTTGCTACGAATACACACAACACGAGATACGAATTAGGTATGTAATTTATCTGTGAACACTGCTATCAAAGTTCATAATAAAGTTTGTATGTTAGTTCCGCGTCAAACACTGCGCGAAGTAGTTTTTGTGGTTATATTTTCTTCCGCGAAGTTTCTTGTTTCTTGACTGACAGTTCGTTCACAAAAGAAATGACAGTAGGTAGATAGCGCAGTCGAAATCAAAATAGCGCCTTGAAAAAGATTACGAGAACAGAGAACAACAATGATGACTCATCATTGCAGGCAGCTTGCACACACGATGACGTCACCGTCGCTTTGGGGATGCCCTTCTCTCTCCCAAGAATTCGTGACGTTTTTCAAAACAGCGTAAACGCCAACTTCTATCGTACAAGAAGTCACTTTTCGGAAATGTACCAAACCAAAACGAAATTGTAGGGTGATCTCACCGTATAAATACGGAATGGCGTGATATTGGACCAATCAGAGAGTTGTATTTAAGTGACGTCATATTTTTTTGGAAAGAGCGAATTTACTCGTCGAGCAACCATGAGAACTCACAAAGATTTCGATCCTTCCTCATGAAAGTACCTTTATAGTAGCAAAGAGATTTGTCGCCATTTAAAAAAATCGGTACTCTGAGTGTATGTCGCTACAATTTTGTGTCGTTGCCGTAAAATATTTGTATTGTAGGTACCTACAGAAAATAAAATTGTAAGACATTTCCTCAGAGCCTATGTATATGACGACATATATTATCTTATATGACACTGGCTGAATGTAAAACGCGAAGCCATACGAAAAAACTGACAGACAGATGAGACAGATGACTGCCGGAAGGCTGAAGTGACAGTTGCTTTGCTCCATTTCCATCCTGCATAGTGGTGTGCCAATCGATTATTTTAGTATGAGATTTCGATAAACATTAATTAACTGACCATAGCGAACAATGATAAACAATTAGATATAATCGAATTTATGAAAAAAATCTAACGTGTGCTTCATCAACATCGAACCTGGGTAGATATCACAGAGTATATTTTTATAAACTGCGACAGAGGTATTACTCAAGCATGCAAACGTACAGTGCATCTCAGGATTCTCAGGAAATCAGAATATTACAAACTGTGTGTATCCATGAAGCTACGAATCCGAGTTATTAGATCTCAAACTAACGTGGCTTTGACAAACAAAAATTTGCTTCTCTAGCTGCTTCAGTTTTACCATCTATTGACATGTAAATGAAACTTTAAACTGAATGTTCTAAGTTATAGGTTTAAAGGGCTATGCTATACCTAGTCGTCGAGATATGAGAAGTCCGGTTTGACGGCTTGTTATGACCATAGAATGTAACTTAGCACGTAATCAAGAAAATAATAATAACAAAACCATTAACTTTGTGAGTTCACAAAACACTTATTATTTTCGTGCGTTAAATAATATGTAAGAACATATTTCAAGTTTTTTTTTTATCACATAATAATGCAAAGTTAAACATAATTCTGTATTTCTTCGAAACGTTTCAAAAACAGTTACGTTCTAAGTCTTTTTTCTTAATCCATAGTGCTGTTACTCGTTGATCGCAGATTATCAACGGCTATATCGATTCCATTTAAAATATTAATGTTTTTTAAGCCTTTAAGTAAGCTTAGGCGTAAAGAAAAACTGAGTTGAATTTGTTTGTGCGCTCGTTTGTATTCGGTATATTTATCTTTTTGTTTTTGGACTGATTCTGTTTGCTATCACGTTAATTTTCACGATATTTTTATTTTTGCTGCAGAACTCAGGTTTCCTGTGTTCCATTGTATCATTTTATCACTTTCTAGAACTTAAAACTAAAAATAATAATATAAAGAAACGATTAAATGTTCATATAATTGGGAATCGATTTTTCGTGATTATCGGATATTCAGGATACCGATTTCTTTTGTTCCATCCCTAATGAAGTCACAATGACAGTTGTCAAACCGGGCTTTATATCTCGACGACTATTGGTGCGTTCCATTCACTGATAATTTTGTAATTTTCGTCCACAAAAACTGTTAAAAACGATAATAATAAGAAGTGGGTGCTTAAACGAAAAGCCGTTTGAAAAGTCGCTTTTTTAAGTAAGCGCCTAAGCGCGCTAACAAATTTAAGCGTGTTGCTTTTAAGCAATGACGGCAAGAAAGAGAAAGAAATTCCAAAAAATTACAAAAAGTAACCTTATTTGTATGACAATACAGTTCAAATCAATATTTAATTAAATTTAACCTTATTTCTTTACCCATAAAAAGCAATAATTTATAATACATTATATTAGATTAAAAACCATATTTCCATGCACATAAGACTCACTATCAAATTTTCAGCGCGTAAGTTTTTGGCTTTTTGCTTGAACTTATGTTTAGTAAGCATTTTGCTTTTGTTGTCCGTTTATTGACGGACGAATTTTTGTTTAATTTAAAAAAGCAAAAAAGCTGAAAATCAGAAAAGCTATTTTACAACGACTTTTAAAAACAAGCACAACCATAACAACGTGCTTTTAATATAAAGCCGTTTATCACATCTTTAATAATAATGATCACTTTCAGTACAAGTTGGTTCGAGTGGAACGACATTTATGAACGAAAATTACAAAATGAACATGAATGGAACGCACCATTAAGGTATATAAAAATTTTCAAATCAAATCTTTCCTTCTTTACATGCGTATCAAAATAAAAGATGAAATCCCACATCCTGACTTTTACATCTAGTTAATGTTTAAGGTCACCAAGACTAGGCATTAATTTACCGTGTGTTATTGTGTATATTATCATAACCTAAAAGGTATTTAGTGTTTATGCTATTCGATACTGATTATCGCAATGCCTGGGAAGAAATGCAAGCATTGTGGGTCGTCGGAGATCGAGGTAGACCCGGCTCGTGGTGATGCGGTGTGTACCAACTGCGGGACGGTGTTGGAAGACAATATAATCGTTGCTGAAGTTGAGTTTCAAGAGAATGCCCATGGAGGTGCTTCGGCTATCGGACAGTTCGTGTCTGCAGAGTCTAAAGGAGGTGCTACTGGTTTTGGTCGAGGTGAGCGCCGTTTACAGCCTTTATGAAACTTATTATTAATAAATGTAGGGTTGACAAAAAAATCATGTCAGCTGTTCTCAGTATTTTTTTTAGGGTTCCGTACCCAAAGGGTGCCAACGGAACCGTATTACTAAGCCTCTTTTGTCCGACCGTTAGTGAGCTGTGTATCACGAAATGTAATTGGTAGAGTTGAAATTTTCACAGAATGTGTATTTCTATTGCCGCTAAACAACAAATACTAAAAATATAATACAATTTAAAGATAAAGGGGGTCCCTATACAAGAAACTTGTTTTTTTGGACGTTTTTATTATATGGTCGTACCAAACCCTTTATGTGCGAGTCCAACAAGCACTTGGTTGGTTTTTGTATAATACCTACAGAGGCATTATATTTTATTATTTTCAAAGAATTACTTATTTTATTACACTCTCTTTTTACAGCATTCCATGCTGGTATTGGCCAAGAATCCAGAGAAGTGACATTGCGGAAGGCCCGCGAGGGTATCACAGCACTGTGTCAGCAGCTGCGCCTGAACCAACAATGCATAGACATTGCCTGCAACTTCTACAAGATGGCGCTGACCCGGAACCTCACCATTGGCCGTCCTGCCAGCCACACTCAGGCCGCTTGTGTCTACATGACTTGTAAAACTGAAGACACTGCTCGTATCCTTTTCATTTAACATAGGCACTGGACTTATGACACATATTTGAAATAGAGGCAGTCAGACTGAGAGCAGTCTATAATAAAATAATTCCATTCCATCCCTGGCCGCCTAGCCAAGTCGCTCCATGTACAAGCGTTTCTACAAAACGCTACTCTTCATGTATGAATATGACATAACTCATGTGATCTACTTATCAATTTGTTCTGTCATTTCCATACATTTAAGCGTAGCGTAGAAATGTTTATTGACGAAGCCACTTGGATAAGGGTAGTGATGGGATGTTCTCGAGAACATTCTCACCCTCGGAAACTTACTCGTGACAATTTTCGAAAATTTATCTTCTGAAGCATGTTAAACTTGCCATAAACCTCATTAAACATGCAAGTATGGTGGTTTTAATTGTTATTAAGATTGAACGTTAGGATAACGTCACCCAAAATAAAAAAATCTCACGAGTAAGTTTCCGAAAGTTTCCGAGGGTAAGAATGTTCTCGAGAACATCTCATCACTAGATACGGGTGCAGGTGTCATAAATATGTAGTTTTTGGTAATTTTCTCTGGGAGCCCTTATTCTTGGGCTAATAATGAATAGTTAATTGACATGTGACCAGTACCTGAAGTTATTTGCATCATATTTTATAATAATACCAAATTAACAACCAGAACAGATAATAACAATATATTTCCTTAACTAAATGATATAGATCTGTTGATTGATGTCAGTGACGCCGTGCCTATTTGCTGCTACCAGCTGGGTCGTACTTACTTCAAGCTGTCCAGAGCCCTCTGCATCAACATTCCACCTACTGGTAAGTAATTATCTTCTTCTTTGTTAATGGCAAAAACTAAATTCGACTCGCCTAAAACTCTGCTAATATTCACTTTTCTAATATATGTATGCAAGTGAATTTAAATGAAATTTTGTACTGAGGTGGGTTAAATACTCGAAATTCGAATTATCTAGTTTATTTAGCTAATTTATATCTTCGAAGTTTATGCAGGCGGAGGGGCCACGCACGGCGAATGCTAGGTACTATTACCTAATACCTACTAGGTATTAAAAGGATTGTGTGGTTGTTTACTAGGTATAGTCTCAATTCATAGGTTTAGGTGTAGGTGTATTAAAGAGAATGCAGTGTGGAGAACTTAACTCAAGCCTCTTTATCTGGAAACCACATATACTATTGCTCTTTCAAATAATGTTAAAAGGATAAAAAAATATTTATAAACAAAATAGGTAATTTATATATTTATTATTAGATTGCAATGAATTTGTATCATGAATAGATCTAAATCTAAGAACTTCTAGAGAGCTTTACAACACCCATATCACATTCTTAATAGCTAGTAAAGTTCAACAATATACACAAGAACTTTCAAATTTCAACAAAACAATGTAACGTTTGGGAATGGTTAAGTACCTATAGAATAATTGAGATAATTTTCTTCCAAATTTTACAGATATAAATGTAAAATATTTGTTATATGATCTGTATTTTAGGGTCAGATTTCGTTATACCGAATAATAATTTAATGGTCGCGATCTAGTCAATTGTCAGTCCTCGTTGGTGTTTGTGTTGGCCATTGAAGTGTTCACAGTGGGTCCATAATAGATCAGCTCTGGTATCTGGCCTCCTTGCACACCTGTACCGTTAGTACTCTCAGATGAACAGTGGAATTGAAAGGTCACTGTCCCCATATACACTTCGCTCAGTCCTTCTTGACCAAAATAACTCAATTCACTTCCATCAAGTATTGCTGAAGCCGTGTAAAAGCATTCCGGTTCTATTTGTATTGGATTTTCGAAATAAACATGGAACGTGTTGCTTGATCCATCAGAGAAAAACTTTGTATTATTCTCTGCTAACACTCGTCCCAAACGCTTCAACTCAATCTTCACGTTATAATCAGCTGCCCCATTAGAGGATCCATACAGTCCAAAGCCGACGACGAATATTCGCTTGTCGACGCAGAATTGTATGGAATCACATCTACCGCGATATCTCCACTGATTGCTTCTGTAGGCACATGACTGGAATCTGTGACATATCTGCAATATAAATATTTAATTGAGTTATTTGGCATAAATATTCACATTTAAACATTTTTATAAAAGGTTGTCTTTGTTACCTGAGCTTTTAATCCTGCTCTGGCTTTGATCGGATATGATAACTGAGGCTTGCTTGATGCAGTGAAATGCAAAAATATATCAATAGTTTCTTGTGGAGTCAAAATTCCAATCTGAGCTGCACTGTTAGCAAACTCCTCGAGTGACATAGTAGGGAATCTAATCAAGTATATGGCACTTCCCAGCATAGCCCTTCTGTTTGTAGGTGTAGGTTCAATCTCCCTCCGTACACACTCGGCATGTGCCCAAGCTAGAGCTGCTTCAAACAGATTGATTTCCTTGCAGTTGAGTGTTTCCCTCGCTAATACTGATTCTAGTGTTGACACATCAATGTCAACGAATCCCTCCGATGTCAATGCCATCTCAGCCTACAATTAAATAATGTTTGTTATTCAAGGTGTGAGGATAATTAAAACTGCAATACAATTTGTACAACAATACTTTATTCAGATCTATAAACACTTGAGTATTACAAAATTGTCCTTTAAACATACATTTGACACAAACATACATTATGTAAAACTGTATTGCAGTTAATCTAGAGAAGTTAACCTAAACTAGGACTTGACTTACACAAATATTAATGGAATGTAACATTACTAAAATTGATACAATTTGAAAGTTAAATACCTAAGCATTCCATTCTTAAGCCTAAATCACAACCCACAATAAAATTGAGTATACCAATGCATTACTTTTGTGGCACAAGATTAAACTTCTATATGGCATGATTTATCTACATTCTACAACATAACTTAATATAATGAATCCAGATAGTTCAGAACATATTATGTATTTACTAATTTATATAGTATGAACTAATAAAAAAAGACTGAGTTGTATAAAAAATAACTGAACACTAATATTTTAATTTTCTTTGTGTTTGTAGATTGTACCATATGACATCATAAAAAATAATAGTAACAAATAGCGCACATAATTATTTTAGTGCAATTTAATAATTACAATAGCTGGGTAGGTTTTCAATACTATCTTTACTTTCTGGGCTTGAGAAATTTCGGCTGGATGACTCTGAGAGCTCCATCAGTAGGCTACTGTACGATGATGATTGGTCAATACACATGGTGGCAAGATTCTCTGTGGACTCACATACCTGAGCGTCGATCACTTCCCAGCATCTTTGCATCAACTCTGGCTCCTCAAACAGCCGGGACTGGCTGAGAAGAAGACACGCATTCTTCGCAGTCAGACTAGTTTCTAAATAATTGACGCATGCCTTGGCCAGGTGCGGTACAATGTATTTCTTGGCAACATAAAGGGTCGATAATACTGTGTCTGCTTCTAACTGGATTTCATCGCAGTAAATATACCTGAAACAGAAAGTAAACAAATTACCCATTTAGTAAGCATGATTCCATAAGTATTTATTGCCGATAAAATTCTCCATTGTAATACTAACTTCAACAGGGTTAGGAATGCAGATGGCTCCACATCTGGCACTTCTATCTCTTGCTTGCATTCCGCAAGGCCCCCATAAAACATTGCGTAAAACACTGAACTGGCTGTGGCTAGTACGTATTTGTGTGCAGGTATTACTTGTGTATGACCTGAAAAGTCCAAACAACTATTAGACTTGGGTACCAATTTAGTTGTTGTTGAATCACATCTTAGTCTTTCTGTCTGGCTCATGCATTACCATCATGAGAAGGATAGCAATTCAGTCAGTATGACAAGTTTATGTACCAACAGAATCGGCAGCAATATCTACCTTGTCCACCAACAATGAATGTGATGTCCGACATAAGTTGATTATTGAACATTGCAGCATTCCGCTCCCGGACAGTGGGTTTAGTAGCTTGCCAGTTAGGGTCTAGCGTAGCTGTGCCGGGCGGTGGGGCCGGGGACACGGTGGGCGATGGCGTGGCGCTCGCCGACCCACAGGGGGACGGTGGGCCACTGTAGCATTGTGACACCTGTGTACCAGTTTCTCGTTGCGACACTGTGTGAGGCGGAGACAGCGATAATCCGCCACCATTGTTGATGTTTTCAGCTGCAAATAACATAGTAATCCATTTACATACCTTCGAAGAAATTGATCAAACAAGGAGATGCAGAAAGGCTCGATTTCAGGTCGCGAGCTAAATTAAATCATGCGAACCATGACACACAACTGTATTCGTTACATCAGATGATTATAATTAACTTGTTTGGTGACCTTTATTACGTCTCAGAATTGCCTACATAATACAATTTACATCAATATAAATCAATATTTACGAAACATCACGAGCTCACCATTCATCCAAGTGTTAGTTTGGGCAACAGACATACTATCCCTACCGTCTTGAAACCTTTTCGCAGGTTTTGAAACGATTCTAGAACACAAATTCGACATACTACTGAGTATACGACCTCACAATATTTTAGAATTCTAATCCAAACATTTGGGCCACGATCTTCCACTTTACAAACGAACGTCAGCCATTTTATCTGATGGATGAGTGTTGCCAGGACATTTTTTTAAAAATCAGTAGATTTTCGAACAATAAATCAGTAGCTGTATGAAAAAAGTTTAGATAATAATAAAACTAAAGTTTTTAGTATGAATTAATAAATAAAAGAATTTCCAAAACAATATCTTAAATTCAATACAACTATCTAGTCCTGCCACGCTAACTCTGCAGTGAAATTGGCAACCCGAAAAATGTTTTTATATGGTATCATTTTGCGGCTGTCACTGTATCGAAAAGTTGACAAGTATTGCTGCGTTCCATTCACCGTAATTTTTGTTATTTTCGTTCACAAAAACTGTAAAAACGATAATAATGGTCACTTTCAGTACAAGTTGACGTATGGAACGACATTTATGAACGAAAATTACAAAATTAACAGTGAATTGAACGCACCATTCGTGTACCCGATCCGAGTTTTGATCGTTGGTCTGGATTATCTACTTATTTATTATTTATTTTCTTACGTCTTTCGTACGCATAACGGTCACATTAAACTGACTTATTGGGCCAAAAAATACTGTTTTAAGTCATGTGTCTATGGTACATTCGGCTATCTAAAGATTTATCTTATGTCTAGCTTCTGATAATAACTACTACTCGCTCCGCCGCCTGCGCGAACTTAATTCAGAGTTAAGAAATTGGCCTAAGTGTGCTATATTTTTTCGGTAAACTTACCTGTAGATTAAATTTAATAATAATTTAAATTAGATTAAGTAGTCGTTAATATTTATTTTGTAAAGATTCGGAACCCCTAATTTATAAAAAGTTATGATCACTCTCACGATCACACCACTTGTGCTCCTAAAAATGCTTTGTAAAACCATTGTATACTTTATAAAAATATCTATAAATTGGCCGTTACTTAAGCAAGACCTGGTAAGTAGAAGATATTTCGTTAAGACAGGTTTTAAAAGAGCAGAAATAATGGTCATTTAAGTACAATCTGTTTTGTAGGCCAACAGTCAACAGTAAGGGGCAAGATAAAATGAAAAACACAGACGGCTTACAATAAAACAAAGCAAGTTTGAAATAGGTATTACAAGATCTAAATCGGGGGGTAGCCTCTGACTACCCCCCGAATGGGGATAAAAGTCGTGACGTTATATATATATATATATATGTAATATATATATATATATTACAAGATCTTTCGTACGTTTTGTACGTATAAGTTATATTGTACGGCTTTGGCAACACCGACTGATACGCTTGGAAATTGAGGTCTTTCATCGCACGACGACGCATGTCCCGAATCGAATTATGTGATTGGACCGGCTTCGTCTGTCAGACAACTTTTTTATTGACGTAACCATAGACATCTCAAAATTCACAAAGATATAGTAGTTTACCATAGAGGAAGAAAAACCTGTTTAGCCAGTAGGTAGTTTAGCACGACAACAGGCACAACTATGATTTAGCAACTTACCAACTTAACTTTCGGTTGAACCAAAATGTGAATGTATTTTTTGTTAAACTACTTTTTAAAATATTAATCGTAATATTAAAGGAATGTCGGCGGAAAATGATGTTTACTTACTTTTACTGTATGATTTTATAGCTACCTTGAACAAGTTGTCGCGCACGCGGTCGGTAGCCGCGCGCTGGTTCTTGACAATTTAATTCGGCGAAACGGCCATCTTCATCGATTAGACTCTCAAAAAAATCCACGCTGCTGTTCATCGAGGATCGCACTTGTAAATGACACGCATACCAAATAAAACTGAAACAAAGACGTACGCATATTAGGCTAGGATCAGAGTAACGCACACACATAGGTATAGTATAGTACCTATAGTACGTTTTTTTATACTTGTCCTATTTGGTAGCAAAGATGGCGTCCAGCGGGGCGATTGCGTAACTTTTTTGTCAATGTTTCAATTGGTTTCGTTCATCTGTGTCAATTATATACGAAACCAATTGAAACATTGACAAAAAATACGCAATCGCCCCGCTGGACGCCATCTTTGCTTACCAAATAGGACAAGTATGATAAAACGTACTATATAGAAGCAGTTCGCCAACCCGCTCTGGGTCAGCGCGGTGGAGGTGTTCCGTATATTATTATACGCCCCAAAACATACATTAAGTTTTCTTCTATACATATCCGACATACACATACATAAATACACTAAAAACAGCCCATACAATAACAATATGCGCCAGACCTGTTGTTAGAAAGCAGGGTTGTTACGAAAAAATCACCTTGTTTTAAACACCGTGTTTAAACATGTTTAAAACAAGGTGATTTTTTCGTGTTCAAAACATGTTTTAAACATTTAAAACGTGTTTTAAACACGGTGATTTATTCGTTCTGTTTTAAATCAATGTTTTAAACAGTTTTCATTTTAAATTACCTGTTTTTTTTTGCAACTCTGTTAGAAAGAGATGAATATACATTGTAGCGTTATTAGCTACATAATCATTTGCGCACGCGCGCGTGCAGCCGTGACGCTGGGTGGTGTGCGACTAAGGTGTCGGACAGTTACCTTACATTCTTGTTGCCAAAATAAGCGCGGTAAGTCGCACCTAAAGGTTTATCGCCAAATTTATAGTGATTTTAGCTAGTTTACAATGGTTCTGAAAAGCATTTCTAGGAATAAAAGTGATTTGTAATGCCAGTGTAAGACTATCGTAACTTTCTATAAATTTGGGGGTTAATGTTACTTTGATTACATTGTGAACTAACTAAACGGTGAAATGTGAGATAAATTTAGTTTACGCTTCATAGCAAAGCACAGTTCTTATCCACCGTCGTCGGTGGGGTGGGTATCATACATGTCTGCTGAGCTAAGCCAATAGTAAAATAAAATACAGGTAGGCGGTAGGCTGGCTGTCGGCTATCGATGGTGATGGTGGGACCTAGGAGTCTTCGATTGCATTAAATTTCAAAGTCTATCTGAGAATTGTTATTGGTGGGTGAGCACCCATTTAGGAAATGTTGCCAGTCTTATAAATACCGTAGCAGTATCTTTGGTGGAAATATTTTTTATTGTCATTCATGTTTCTTCAAACCTTCATTAAAAGTCCGATCTCGAAATATGTTTTTGCTCGTTTTTATTGACTTGGATTTACCTGTTGTCATTCATTTTGCTTAAACCTTCATTAGAAGAACGAACTCGAAATATGTTTTTTCTCGTTTTTATTGACTTGGATTTACCTGTAGCTCAAGTATCTAGTTTGTTTAGAAAACAAGTCGTCCATTCTCACTTCTACCCTTATCTCTTTTGTCTCTTAGCTTCGTGTGATTCGCAACATTTGTGAATACTTCACTTTCAGGAATATCTTCTTGAATTTCGACATTCAAAAAGGTGCTATGTTATCTAAATTCAATTTTAAGATAATGTTATTCCTGATCGTAGATCCATTATCAGGCTCGTTTGAACATTAGGCCGTTGTCTCCTATTAAATGCCATCGGCCGCTTACAGCGTCACGCGTACGCCCCGTCACAATTTTACTATAGTGACGTCGGCGTGTGAAAGAGACCACAACAGTACAATTCTATAGTAAGCATTGTGACGCGTGACGACGCTGTAAGCGGCCGATGGCACTTAAGACGATACAAGAAAAAAATGAATTTTAGTTTCGGG
Source organism: Drymonia ruficornis (assembly GCA_947859195.1). Lineage (NCBI taxonomy): Eukaryota > Metazoa > Arthropoda > Insecta > Lepidoptera > Notodontidae > Drymonia > Drymonia ruficornis. The sequence continues at coordinate 7,513,303 of OX401923.1, forward strand.
GTGTGGCTAGCGTCGCGTGAGCTGCCGAAGGATATATCCCGCTCGCTTAGCTAGGACAGAACAGCTATGGAGTAGACTATAGTATAGTTATTTTTTGAAGGAACAATATTGATTAATTCGTACAATTAAAATAATATGTCCCAGTGCACCTTTTAAAATAGATGAAATGGATGAAAATATTCAAATATATTTTTTTCGTTTTATATGGGATTTTTATGTCGAGTGTATTTGAAAAAAATAATTTAATTTCTATGTTGTTTTTATTGCTGAAGACAAAGTAAGTCAAAAGAAGACAAACGATACCTACAATATGCTGATAGATACGTATAACAATATTTCGATCGTATAATAGCCTATAACCAGCGGACGATCCAGACGCGTCCAACGATATCTCATTAGTCAAATTATTATGATATAAAAATAGTTTGGACGTTATACGGGAGCAGATGAACATACATACATATCGGTCAAAATCATAACCCTCCGCCCACCGTAGTCGGGTAAAAATGTACATACTCTGTGTCAGTGACTGACTGCCGGATATGAGTATCTTTTTCATGTTTCGTAGGCAAAGGAATACTTTGGTACTTAACTTCGATGCCGATCATGAAGTCATCAGCGGTGTCATAATAATTTTTTTTACCATATTTAATTTATTTTTTAATTTAATTTTCAGTTTTTATTAATTTTATTGATTTAACCATGCATTTATTTTTTGTTTATCTTTATTTTTTTATCTATCAAAATCACCCTTAGACTGGTTACCGCCACAGGTGACAAGAGGGCTGGCTCTTTCCTTGCTCAAAAAATTCGCTTGACAACAGGAACAGCTTGAATACAGGGAGGACATGCAGCCAGTATCCCACGCGGACGGTATTTGTTTAATTAGGGGTAGGTTTTTATTTTATTGTATTTTATTTTAATTTATGTTATATTATATTGTATTTTAATGATAAAACATGAAAAATAAAAATAAATATATATATTTTTTTAAATTTAATTTTACTTTTATTTATTGTTTTATATTTCTTGTGAAATTATAATAATTTCAATAATCAATATTGGACTATGTCTGAAACAAATACATTGAATTGAATAATTTAAAAAAATAAAAAAATAAATATATTTAAATACAAAAATTATCACATTAACTCGTTAAATCACGGTTTACACCCGCTAGAACGAAAAAGATCCTAACATGGTAGGTAGGACCTGAGGGTTGGCCAGTTAATTACTTAAAATACACTATATTTATTTCAAGAAAACATTCATAAGATCTGAAGGCGTCGGACTCGCACATAAAGGGTTCCGTACCACCGTAGAATAAACACATCAAAAATATCAAGTTTGAGACTTGATATTTATTTTTAAATGTTATTATATTTTTAGTATTTGTTCTGCACCGGCAACAGAAATACACATTCAGTGAAAATTTCAACTCTCTACCTGTTACGGTTCGTGAGATACAGCCCGCGCTGACAGACGGACAGACAGACAGACGGACAGCGTAGGCCTAGTAATAGGGTCCCGTTAGCACCCTTTGGAACCCTAAAAAGTAGCCTATGTTCTCCGCCAAGACCCAGTCTATCTCCATACCAAAATTCATCAACATTGGTTCAGCGGTTTAGCCGTGAAAAGGTAACAGACAGAGTTACTTTCGTTTATAATATAATAGATTGAATAGGACGGACAAACATTTTCCTATCCATATCTGTAATGTTATTTTTTACGATAATTTATTGATGTATGATATATTTATTACTTGCCCATCCATACCTACAACAAACGCAATAAAGCGACTCCATTGTTTTGACAAGCAATGTATTCCCACTGTCGGCCCAAGACCATGCTGCAAGTATATAACAGTAAGCGAAATAGGGAGTTTTTACAGAAATGACACGAATAACTATGAAAAGACAAGAGATGACACAAAATGACAAGAGATGAAAAGAAATTACACAAGACAAGGAAAAGCAAACGAAAATCACGCTGCAGTGCAGGTCGTAGGTTCGATTCCTGCCCAGGACATGCATTTGTGTGCATGAACATGTCCGCATGTCCCGAGTCTAGGTGTAATTAAGTGTATATTTAGTTTGTATTTACAAACAAAAAGTAGTATATGTAGTAATATCAGTTATCTGGTTTCCATAGTACAAGCTCTGCTTAGTTTGGGATCAGGTAGTCATGTGTAAAAGAATTTCCAAGGATATTTATTTATTTATCATAGGCGTCGGCGGACTGTAAATACTGTACTGTACCTGTAATGTGGCACGACCGTAATATTTTTTCGTAATAATTTAAAAAAATCCTTCACAGGTCTGACGTCGAACAAGTCCGAGTGGACACTGACAATACAAAGTTAGAGAGAGACATGGTTAGTTCAAGTACTTAAAATGTGAGATGGCGATATTGTGTGCGCGCTCGGAAATAAACAACGTAAGCGCCAAACCACATTTTCTTGAATTAAAAAAAAACTACTTCATGAATTAAAATATGGTTGAAGGGTAGTTTAGATATCATTATTTGCTATGTTTTAGAAATAATTTCGTGATCTAAATCGTAAAAACATCGTGGTAGCAAGGAAAATTGTAAATAATTAGAGCTCATTTCATAATTTTTTTTTATCGAGAAAATTTCATCAAATCGTGATTTGGATTTAAAGATACTCAAGATAATATAGTCAAAAATCATACATCTAAATATAAGATTCCTAGTCCACATACTTACTTAAAGAAAAAGTAGAATAGAAAATTAACCAAATTTCGAACCCTCGTCTTAATAGGAGACCACGGCCTTAACGTTTTGCGAAACTTATATGCCTGTTATCCAAGAATCAATTTAAATAAGACTATTATACAACTTGTTTTGAGCTAAAAATAACGCGTTGTGCGCCGAGTTCGAAATTTCAACTTGTTTAGTAAACTCGTCCAGTCATAACTTTGTCGTGCAGATTTCAACACGTATTCGCGACACGTTATCTAACATTTATAATACTTTTTAGTTACGTTTGTTGAATAATGAATTGGTGATTAATTCTGTCAAATCTCTACAGTCTACACAAACGAAAATAAATTGCTCTGTGATAGTTTTCGTACTTAGGATAGTTCAGACTATCTAGATAATTTCAAAACCATGTCATGACATTTATTATGAATATTTATTAAGGGTATGTTAGTAAATAAGTGTTATTGTTTTAATAAACAAAGCTTGTTTCATATAACATTTCATAAACATTATCGCTATGTTGTGCTAAATTATCAGTTTAACACGAACATTCTTGCATATATTGTATTTATAGAGTTAACATACTATATTTATATCAATATTAATGAAGATAAACATAAAACATATGCAAGAACGCTTACATTATCTATAGATAAACACAACAAACCGGTAAACAAAGAACACGAGGTCCGCCTTCGTAAATAGCCAACGGAGGAGCACTTTTCCCAGTACCACTGGAATCTTACTAGGCGCTCGTATGGGCCTCCCCTTCATTTCATTCTTTCGGGACACCGGATGTGTCCATGCAACATGACCACAGGTTTGCCGGAACAAACTTTTCACAAATCACAGTGCACTAAGACTCTAGTTACACAAAAGTGGTTGACGAATTAGTAGAATTTATTTAACCAATATCGGAACGGAGTGTTTTCGATATTTTTCAATATAATCAATGCGCTCGCGCCAATGCGCTCGAACGACTGCGCCTGATCTCGAACGCGACGAGCCGCAAACCGAGCGGTCGACTCTTGCGCAAGGCCGCAAGGGACACCTGCCTCCAGTGCAGCCTAGTTGGGCCGAGAAAGTAAATGATGTCATAGTTTATCAATGCAGGGCATAATAATGCAATTGCACAAATTGATTTCTCGATGACGAATTTGTTTCGAATCACGTTTTTATCTAAGTTACTTACTATCGTATCGATACGATCAGTTTTGTAATTTTAAATTAAAGCGACGATCACATATTTATCATGATTTGTAAATGGGCACGTGCGATTGTTCCCACTAATTGTTCTTCATACAACATAGTGCTTAGGCCTACAGTGGCTGTAGACGAATGTAACCGCATGTATAATTTGTAATAGTTCTACTGCTTTGGCTTCGGCTGAAAAGTGATGAAGAGACTCTGTTTCCTTTCAGCTCATGCTGAGTCGAAAGCATTTCGCCACAGGTTGCGCCTAGCTAAACATTACTGCTACTTCATTTCGCCTTGTTATGCGGCGCCGGCGGCTGTGCGAATAAAATTTGAAATTAATTATACAATCCATGTTTTCACCTTTTAGTAACACTTACGTTGTTAGTATTTTTGCTTACGTACGTTATACGTAGCTCAATGGCTGCGTCTATATCAAGCGCATGCCGCACGCGAGCACTCAGTTTTGACGTCGGAACACATAGATATAATGTCATAACATGAGTGCTCGTGCGAGGCATCTCGATGCACCTATTAACACATTCCTAGGTTACATATATTACGATTACTTACGAAATATGGTGTAGGCGCACTGACATAGTATAACAAGGATCAATTTTGATAAAAATGTAGTATAAGCATGAAGAAAATCAAGAAGATATTTCAGTCCTAGCAGTTAATGACATTCGTTACATTAGCAATCACTGGTGTAAGCAGGTTAATTATAATTTGTCTAACTCACTTATTCTATCGTTACCACTTGTAAATTTTTTTACAAAATGTTTTTGTCTTTACCGAAAAAATGTATTGAAATAATTCCGTCACAACATTCTTTCGTTCGTCTGTTTATGGCTTGATAGTTCAATGAACATTTACTTGTGCTTGTCGTTTAAATGCACAGTTAACGTATTTATTTTGCTTAAGTACTTAAATATCATGTACATTTAAAATTACGGTAGCTGGTTCTAGAAACGACTCTCGTAAATATGACCATTGTTAACTCAAAGACAGGTTAGGTAGGTAGCCTTTTTGTACAAAATTATACCTACACAGGTTTTATACCTAAAAAACGTGTTTCTACGGGTAAAATATAATTTAAAATAACCAAAGACATTACCAAGAAAGAGCGCGACAATGTGTCTGACCAAAGAAGTATGTCCTTCTAAACGAAATCAGGACGACTTTGTTAATACAGTTCATCTTCAGAAGGGCTAGACAAGTGGCTGACGTCTACAAGCGTTCCTTCAAATCGCTACGCTTCATCTTTGGAAATGACATAAGTCACGTGATCTCAAGCGTGAAGTTTATTCTGTTCTATTCGATTAGCGTTCATGCCACTTGGCTAGCCCTTCTGGTGAGTACGCATCAAAATGTATTTAAGTTGATTGTCAAATTGCGAGTGCGATAACGATGTGCGATTTTTTCTGTATGTCGTAGTGCGCTGAGCACAAGTCTAGTATTTGCAGTGTAAGGTACCATATCTGCTAAATTAACATACATTTTATATGCCAGAAATGTTCCATCCTTTGATAACATTTCCCTATTTATTTCCCTTGAGTTTATGATTACATATTCTGTTCCTCTTTGCCTTGTTCCCCGAGTATCTCGCAAGGTTCTCGCTCCGCTTAAGGTGGAATGTTTATGTTCATTTAATTCCCACCTAATATTCATAGCTGAATAAGGTTGCGTGTGGTTATACGTCCATCGGCATGCTGGTCGCGCGCCGTGACTGTAACCGAGCCATATGGATGCCGCCGATGACCAGGCTTGCCTTTGTTCTGTGGACACGTTTGGTCGTGTACTGTCATGTACACCGTTACGTTCACAGTTCACTCGTGACTGTTCCATCTAAATAGGTTCATGCAGCAATTCGTATTGTTCATGACGTCGATGTTAATCCTCTAACTTAATTTGGTCTCCCATAATACAGATATTCCTAGCTTGGGAGGCAGAAGACTCGCAGGCTATCTCTTTTGTAATCGTATTAAGTTACTTAAGTATAAGTACATGTTTTTATTTATCAATCTGTTGGTGTGTAAAGTAACGTATCTTGATGGGTTTTGAAGGATGCAGGTAATGCGTCAGCACAGCGTTGAGCGTTGGCCGCTCGGTTCGCTGCATCGAGGCAAATTTCGCAAACGGCCTTTTCGTAATGTCACTAGGATTGCCCCCAGTCCATTGTATCCCACGAATAAAATGTGTATATGTTGAAATAGAGAGTTCTACAAATCTGGTTTACCTTTAGCATTGGCTATCGTCTTGAAGACCAATTCAGAATACAATTGCATAATAGAGCGAAGGCCAGCAGAGCGCTCATTTAGAACGTAGCGTGCAAGGATAGTTTCCGGACACTAATGGACCGGCGCCGACTTGCGAACATATTCCAGACGCTTCTGGACTGTTTTTATGTGCCTTGTTGCTTGTCTAGTTGTGCGTGTGTGTTTTATGACTCATGCCTGGTTTCAGATATGCTCGCCTATCAACGTCAAAATTAACATTCTTACCATCTATTGCTTCTTCTTGTTTCCGTAGTAATCTCATTGTAAATTTATCCACAATATACAAACTTTCGGTGCAGGAAAACATTAAACCAAACAAATCATTGTCAATTTCGAGGCCAACGGGAACTATGAAGTTTATGTTCTTACTGTTCAAGTTTTAAAGTTACTTTTGTCCTTACGTTAATGAGGTGATGAAGGCTTTTTCTTGTATATTAGATCTTTAATAAATGCATGCGTCTACATAAGTACCTACTGTACCTTGTAGGTACTTAATGAGATTTTTTATTTCAAAACCTCATTGACTTTTGTAAAACTAGGTAAAAATAAATACGCAGAGTACGCAGCACTTGTGAAAGGCTGTGACGTAACAAGTCTTGCTAAATTAATTAACTGCCAATTTTACGAACCTACCTAGAAATCGCATATTATTACATAAATTGCTTAAATAAATACTTATCCAATGATTGTGTCTATATCAGGCACATGCCACGACCGAGCACTCATGTTATGACGTTGGAACGCATAGATATAATTTCATAACATGACTGCTCGGGCGAGGCATCTGGACGCACCAAATTGTATTGGTTCAGGCATTCGATATAAGGACTGTCGGCGGTTTTATAATTCCTGGCAGTTTTGCGATTGCATATCAAACATTTTGTGAGTCTAAATCATGTTTAAAGAACCCAAAGTTACCTCGTCTTGTTTCACAAACATTCAAATTATTACGCAAAGGAAATAAATCTCTAATTTTATCACACAGAATTATCATAGTTGAAAAATGGGTAGTAAGTTAACTTCATAGAAACGCACCGCGCGCGGCTTGTATGTGTGCGCCATGCGTATCTATGCGTCGCGCACGCACACTCAAACCAAAACTAAACCCGGTTATCAGTGCGAAAAAATGCATGTGATGTTTGCACGGTGCGTTTCTATGAAGATAACCTACTATCCATCTTTATACTATGGAATTATTTAATCCGGCAATCAAGATAATTGACATGAGTTTTGTTACTAAGAAATGTATCATTGTATCCCTGACATTTTATATAAAAACCTTCTTTTCCTTTCAGCTATTGTTGTAACATCATTTGGTTTAAACATTGATTAGCTTCGGATTTAACGATTCTAAAATCTCATAGCTCCAACAGCCGTGAATTAACAATTAGATAATAATATAATTGATGTGTATCGTATCGTCTATACCTATTGTGAAAATCAGTGTGGCCTTTACGACCGATTACAATTTCGTAACGGTCACGTAGAAATTTATGCAAATCTCGACGTTGTTGGTGTATTTTTAACTCGCGCACATAAATAAGGTTATTTGGCATTGATGAGTGTTTGTGGGATTAAAACTGTACCTATAAGCGTTTTGCTGAAGCGGTTGCTGTTATTGACCGTTTTAATAGTATAGAGATAGAGCGTTAGAGCATATCAAAGTAAAACAAAATGAGCATGTCTTCTTTGGTATTATTTTACCGTCAATTTATTCCCACAAAATAAATTGAAGGTTTGACGACTGCTTGGCGCAGTGGTTTGAGCGTTGGCCGCTCGGCTCACTGCATCGGATGGTTGCGGGTTCGATTCCCGCCAGAGGCAAATTTCGGAAACGGTCTTTCCTTAATTTGGCCTAGTCTGGGTGTCACTGGGATCGCCCCCAATTCATTGTATGGTAGCCATATAGTACAAACCACAGAGTAAAGAGTAAAGAAAGAGGTGCCCTTATTAGATATTTGTATGAAACAAAACGTGGTCATTGTTTTTTCATTTTCATTTTACTATTTACCGGTAAATAGTTGAACTACTCGCTTCGTTTTATGTCGATGTTAGTACTAGGCCGACCACTCGGCCGACTTGCTTAGGGCCAGTCCCCTTAGTAACTGGTCCATGGTACAAACGTTGCTTAGTTTGGGACCATACAGTTGGTGTGTTTGTCTGGCGATATTCATTTATTTAAAAGGGTGCCTGGTAGTTTTATGTGAAAATACATTGACTGGATTATCCAGTTTTGAGAAAAAAAATCCACATTGTTTTTCGGTTGAATTCCTTGACCCCTGAAAACTGGCACATAGGTACCTTTAACTCGTTCTGTGGTGACTCGAACCGGTTAACATTATTTTTATGGGATTGGTTTTGTAAAACGAATTTCGCACTAAGGTCCTTCAGTTCACTGGAAATTACGAAATTTCATTTTTGCCTGATTTGGCGTCATACGTGGTGGCGAAATATCGGCAAGATATTGTTTTGTAAGTAAAGGGCTTATTGGCTATTAATTTGCGTATTTTATAGTTTTCATATTATAGTATAAGCACTTTAACTATAGTATGTTTTTTTATACTTGTCCTATTTGGTAAGCAAAGATGGCGTCCTGCGGGGCGATTGCGTAACTTTTTGTCAATGTTTCAATTGGTTTCGTATATAATTGGCACAGGATGAACGAAACCAATTGAAACATTGACAAAAAAGTTGCGCAATCGCCCCGCTGAACGCCAACTTTGCTTACCAAATAGGACAAGTATAAAAAACGTACTATAAATTAGTTGCTTATCATTGCGGCACTGGGTCAACGTAGTGGATTATTGACTGAATCCCCCTCGCATTGAGGAGAGGCCTGGGGGCTTACCACAAGCTCTTATTGCGATTCAATTATAGGAACGTTTTAACGACGTTTTAATGACGTTTCTTATTGTCATGACAATAAGGTACGTCATTGCACAAAAAGTCGCTGAAACGTTAATACGTTCCTGTAATTGAATCGCAATAAGAGCTTGTGGTAAGCCCCCTGTGCCCAGGAGTGGTACGTTAAAAGGGCTAATAATTATATTATTATAGTTGCTTACCATTACCAAAACTGATTTGCGTGCGTCGACTGCAAATCACCGAATCAAAACCGGTTTTATTATTTTTTTCTGAATAATATTAAACTCTTTATTATAAACGAACTATTTGAAAAAAGAACAGGCACAGGTGCTTCACCTTTGAATGATGATGTTTGTTTAAAACAAAACATACATTATTGTTTATCATTACATTTAGTTGTATTTTTAATAGAGTACTGGCAACATTAAGGTAAAAATGTCTATGGCAGTTTTTGACTCTGTGGTTTTTTTCTCTCTGGATTTGTATGTAACAACTAGCGGCAGTGTTTTTTTATTATAAATTTAATTAAATGCTATTAAACAGTTTAAACCAGTATTTTACTTTAACAATGTTTCACAGTTACAGCCCTTCAAGAAAGTCAGCCTTCTAGGTCATGCACGGGTCAAATCTACAACAACAACAGTTGTTGCTGTCGGAAAATCCCGACGTTGACTACACAACAACGCCCTTCGGGATTTTCCGTCGTATAACATGTTCATCTTCATTAGCAATATTATCGGCTATAGGTATAACCGCCCAAAGCAAATTAAGTTTTCGTACAAGGAAACTGATGCAAATTTATTATACATGGCATCATTTCAGAACCAAAAATGGATATGTTGTGTCTGATATCATAACAGTGAATCACGTAATTACTATACTGAGTGAATGCTTTGAGGAATTAATTTGGGACGGGCCCGTTGGCGTGGTTGGCGTGATGGCGCTTTTCACGCTGCAGGTCGTAGGTTCGATTCCTACCCGGGACATGCATTTGTGTGCATGAACATGTCTGTATGTCCCGAGTCTGGGTGTATATGTATATTAAGTATGTATTTACAAATAAAAAAGTAGTATATGTAGTAATATCAGTTATCTGATTTCCATAGTACAAGCTCTGCTTAGTTTGGGATCAGGTAGCCGTGTGTAAAAAATGTCCCGGGATATTAAATAGTTGCAGTTATCAAAGCTATGGCACGTTCGATGAGCTCGGTAGATAGATTGGCAGAGGTTCTTTATGGCATCTAACTTCCTCCTAGCTGCGCGGATGTCCCTGAATTACAATAAGAAAAACAGGAGGTTGAGTAAATACAGTTCAACATATGACATTCTTGTCACATGTAGCGTATAAAGTTTAGACTAGTCCCAAAATATCCACGAGTTTACTTCCTCTATAGATATCGATGACTTCTACTAAAGACAGCTTGCCGCTATTATTTAGATGGTAGGAATTGCTTGCGGAAGTCAACTTCTGAAAGTTTTGTGGCTAGTCTAAACTTAGCTTAAAATTAAAGAATTCTACAGCAATATATTACAAGTAGTTCAGTCTGCATTTGACACATATTTTCTGCAACATCTAAATTACATACAGCAGCCACTGACAGTGTGTTCGGTCCACCTACCACAGCCACCGGTGGCCAGCGATAAGGGGGCGTCCATAAATTACGTGAGGTGTTTTTTTGAGATTTTTCGACCCCCCCCCCCTTGGTGAGATTTCGCAAGATTTTACTCGACCCCCTCCCTCCCCCTCTAATCTCACGTGAGATTTTGCAAAAGCTATAGTCTGGAGGAGAAACATGTTTTACTTAATTTAACCCAGTTTTAGTGCACTTTTACACTGTTTCTTGCGGTAAAAAAAAATACGTGAGATTTGCCGAGACCCCCCCCTCTCCCTCACGTGAGATTTGGTGAGATTTTGCTCGACCCCCTCCCCCCCCTTAAATGCCTCACGTAATTTATGGACGCCCCCTAAGCAGATCGCAGTCGCGGCCACTGCGAGTGGCTGTGATCGGTGGCTCGTTTGGGCCGAGCCTTAGACTTGTTAGTGCCGTTTTGCATAATAATAAAGATGAGTTATTTGCTACAACAGTACAATCAGTCAATATTATCTATTGCATAGTTTCCTTCGTCGTTTTAGGAATTTTACCATCGAAATCTGCATTGACTGTAAACGTGTAGGCTATTGAAGAGTCTACTTGCTGTTTCTGCACGCTACTATATCTAATTATTTTGATTGCAATAACAACATACTTCAATCAGCGTGCATCCTTTCGGCATCTCATGCAACACGTCTGACATTAAATAAAACATGCTCACTCAATGAGTGCATCGAGCCATTTTTTAGACATATTTGTATTCATTTTAAAATTAATCTTGCTACCTTGGCTTAACCTGTTAAGCACAATCAAGGAAGCCATTAATTATCACATCCGGATATCCTTGTTATTTTTATACGAAATCTCGTTAACCCACGTCTATATTCTCTACTCTCCATGTTGACGTGGAGCCTTAGAGGCTATTCCGAACATAGGTGCATGACCTGAATAATATTCTGCGGTCGTTAAAACATAGATGGACCGCGGTCAAACCGCATACAAATGTGTTCTAATTCTTATACAAAGGAAAAACAAAGTATATGCAGTGAATGAGAAAAACCCACAGAGTAAAGGCTAAAGAAAGAGGTGCCCTTATTAGATATATGTATGAAAAAAAACGTGGTCATTGTTTTTTCATTTTCATTGTTCTATCTACCGGTAAATAGTTGAACTACTCGCTTCGGTTTATGTCGAGGTTAGTACTAGGCCGACCACTCGGCCGAGTTGCTTAGGGCCAGTCCCCTTAGTAATTGGTCCATGGAAAAACCTTTACGTGTTGCATATTTCTGCTGTTTAATTTTAGATATTTTAGGAGACTAGGCCAAATAAACATTACCCAAGATAAGCCAGGATCTACATTCAAATATGTCTTCTACAGATATTACCTAATATGAGGGCCATTATTTGACTGCAGTCGACTATGAATATAATTAAGCCATCGACGGTGGATTCCTAAGGTGACCATTCTGTATTTATAGATCCATGTCTATACATCCTGCGGTTCGCGTCTCAGCTGCAATTCGCGGACAAACAGCACGAGGTCAGTATGACTGCCCTGAGGCTCGTCCAGCGAATGAAGAGGGACTCCATACACTCCGGGCGAAGGCCTTCGGGAATCTGCGGGGCTGGTGAGCATATAGCTAAGCATACACGCACGGATCTGCCTGACAGTTATGCCCGGCGGACAGAACCGCTGGTGTATGGTGAGAACAGGCACAGATTTGCCTGCCTGATGGCTTCCCGCTCACCACACACCAGCAGTTCTTTCCGCTAGGCAAGGATTGTCAAGCAGATCTGTCGGGCAGATCCGTGCGTGCGTCTATGCTTAGCTTTTGGAGCATTTAAATAGGTACAGTGTCGAGAAGTGGGTTAAATTCAACACGATACAGTCATACCTAATGTGGACATCATAAGAAAACCTTTGGTAATTGTGTTGTTTGGAAATAAATGTTTTATTTTTACTTTGGTTCTTACCAAACATTAGCATAAACTGTCATAAAATATATTTTGTTATTAGTTGATTTACTTAAAAAGCAGGTCAATAATCTTATAGGATTTAGCAATAATTGTATAATAATATTATGTATTTTATGTGCAAAAAATTGCATACATTAAGTTAGTTTATGCAAATTATTGTATTAGTGGATCAACTTCTCCAAATATTATATCTTAATCTATTGGCTCATAAATCATAGCGTCTTAAATCCTTCCTCCAAGCTTTATGATTGTTTATAGAGGTCTGAAGTTATTTCTCGACGTCTTCGAGTCGAAGAGTTCTCGAGTGGCGGCCGCGCACCGGAAAGCGTAGCGTGGGTATGGCTCCCACAAGGTGGACCGATGACCTGGGTCGCGGGAATCCGCTGGATGCGGGCAGCGCAAGACCCCTGCACTGGCTGGACGCGGGGATTGTGGCGAACCTTGGGGGAGGCCTATGTCCAGCAGTGGACGTCTTTCGGCTGAGATGATGATGATAAAATTATTTAGAGATTTTCATAGTCTGTATTTACCAGACAGTCAAATTGTATACCATTTACCTTTTTACCATGTGTAATTCCGTAGAGTTCTCAATTTTATTTTATATAGCTTTTTCCCGCGACTTCGTCCGCGCAAAAACTCCAACTTCAACTTCTACTCCTAGACTCCGTATGAAACTTCTATAAAGTATTAGAAAACTTTATAAACATATGGATGAAATCGGTAAAGTCGTTCTCAAATTATGGCGTGACCAAGGGAAATAGGGATTCATTTTTATTATACGTATAGGTATAGGTTTGATAGTGAGTTATTACGTAAGGAAGTACTTTTATTTGGCCCCCGACAGCGCTGCTCATAGCGGGTCGGCTGCACGACTTCTCCCGAACTCCAGCGGACGTGGTGCGAATAGTAAAGGTCCATGAATCGACTCTGCGCAAGAGACTCCTCGAGTTCGGGGACACGCCGTCCAGTGCTCTCACCCTCGAGGAGTTCATGACCGTGGACCTGGAGGAGGACCAGGATCCGCCGGCATTCAGGGCTGCACGGAAGAGGGATAAAGAACGATTACAGAAGGTAAGATTATATCGTCTTGCATTACGTTATGGTAGAACTACATCTCTTTTATTACAGTTTCCCGTACATTAACAAAACCTTATAATGCTATAAGTACTTCGTTTCGCGTCGTTTATACACTCGTGTGTATATTGAATAATAGATTGTCCATTGTGTCCGCTTACAGACGGAAGTTAGGTAAGGTGGAAATACAGGTACTCAGCCCAATGAAGGGTGCAACGCCAAAAAAGCGGCCTTTATACAAGTACTTATTTAAGAGTTTTATTTTTACTCGAGTGTTTAACTGGATTACGCAAGTCAAACAAACGCCAGTACACCTGGACTGGGTTATAATAGTTCCTCATTGGGAGATTTTTTTATTTTAATTACCATTACAATGCAAATTACCATTTTGTATAGATATTATTTAGTAATTATTTACCTTGCTAGTCTTTTCCGATCTAACTAGGCTGTAACCTACTTATACGATTTTTTTTTATTTTTAATAACCTATTTCGTCCCACTGCTGGGCAAAGGTTTCCACCGATCTCTATCCTCAGCGACTCCTTGCCAGTTCTTCTCGAAGGCGTCAAGATCGTCGCGCCATCTCTTCCTAGGCCTGCCGCGGCGTTGCTTTCCATCCTCCGGGACCCACCCGGTTGCAATTTTTGCCCACTTGTCAGGATCCATTCTACTTATATGGCCCGCCCATCCCCACTTGAGTTTAGCAGTCTTTGAGCCCACATCTATTATTTTAGTAATAGAACGTAGTGTAGTGTTTCTGACTCTGTCTGTCCTCTTAACGCCTAAAATACTACGTTCCATTGCCCTTTGGCACACCTTGAGTTTGGACTTTTGTGCCTCGGTCAACGACCAAGTCAGTGCACGGTAAGTCAAAACAGGCAAGACACACATGTCAAATATACGAATACATCATAGTAAAAAAAATAGTTTATGGTACATTTTAATACTGAATTTTAAAACTGTACTTTTGTACTTTCAGTTAATGGAAGAAGAGGATGGCGAGAAAGAGTTAACCGAACTGCAGAAAGAGATCGAGACGCAACTGGAGAAGGACTGCAATAGGAAGAAGAAAGCAGCCGCCGCCGTTATCGGAACACCCACCGCGTTGCTAGGAATTGGTAAAATAAAATATTAATAATATTAGCCCTTTTAGCCATCCATAAATTACGTCACACGTAAAGGGGGTGAGGGGGTCGATGAAATGTAACATTGTGTGACAAGGGGGTGGGAGGGGTCCTAAGTTTTGTGACGTCACATTTGAAAATCTGATATATCTAAGTATTAAAACCGAAATTTGAATTGTTAGCGAAAATTTTTGAAAATGTTTAAAATTGCGAAAAAAATATGTGACGTCACACAGGGAGGGGGGGAGTCTCGCAAATGTGACCAGCTGTGACAATGGGGAGGGGTCTAAAAATCATGAAATTTGTGTGACGTAATTTATGGATGGCCCCTTAACGTCCCACTGCTGGGTACGGTCCTCCCCTCAATGCGAGGGGGATTCAGGCCATAATCCACCACGCTGGCCCATTGCGGGTTGGTGGATTTCACATGTCTAAGACACGCAGGTTTCGTCTCGATGTTTTCCTTCACCGTAAGCAAGTGATAAATCATATTAGTTATGATTCGCACATAGATTCCGAGAAATCCAGAGGTGTGAGCCGGGGTTTGAACCCAGGACCTTAACCCATGCTTAACTAATCTGCTATCACTGCTTTGGTAAAATTTTATTTATTTATTCATTTATTCAGATAACAAACAGTCTCATTACATGTTATTCAATAATCTGCTATCACTGCTTTGGTAAAAAAATAAATTATTTATTCATTTATTCAGATAACAAACAGTCTCATTACATGTATGTAAATGTTTCTATGTTAAACAAAAAGACCTATAGTATCATGCAGTAAGTTGTAGTTTTTTTATATTTGAGATATTTATTTTGGTAAAGGTCACTTGACTTGAACCATAAACTTTTGTTTTTTACTTGCCCAGGGATCGTTATGGATAAATCTATACAAATAAATAAAATTGTAGTGCCTGTTTGTAATGTCAAAGTAACAGCTTTTTACTAAATGCGTATACGTTAATTATAACGAAAAAGCCTGTTTTTTGTCTGTCTGTTTGATCCGGCTAGTCTCTGAAATTGCTGGATCGATTTTCTTTGTCTTACCCTGGCTTCAATAAAAAAATGTCCATTATTACGATTGTTAAATTATGTAAGCCTTATAGCCTCAATCGTGCAAATAAAATTTATGAAAGCGTAAACATTTGAATGTCCAATTATAATTTCCTTTGAACCCCCTTATTTTAACGCCTTCAATAGCGTAATTTTATATCAAAGGTGATGTTCCGAGTCGTTCTTCACGCTGGGCTAACAATAGTTGAATGAATTAGTAATATTGTGAATATTCATTGACCGTAACAGGCGCGCGTTCTAAATAATTCAACACACTAGGAATTATTATATACTGTATCGTACGTATACGGAGTAAAAATGTGTAGAGAATAATAATAAAGTTGTGGCCACTCGCTATTACCATTCATGTTATTTGACGGGCCCGTTGGCGTGGTTGGTAATACTCCGCCTATCACGCTGCAGGTCGTAGGTTCGATTCCTACCCGGGACATGCATTTGTGTGCATGAACATGTCTGTATGTCCCGAGTCTGGGTGTATATGTATATTTAGTATGTATTTACAAATAAACAAAGTAGTATATGTAGTAATATCCGTTATCTGGTTTCCATAGTACAAGCTCTGCTTAGTTTGGGATCAGGTAGCCGTGTGTAAAACAATGTCCCAGGATATTATTATTATTTAGTAGGTATACTTTACTAATATTATAAATGCGAAAGTAACTGTATAAACTGTATATCTGTTTCACGACTAAACCGCTAAAGCAATTTTGATATACATGGTGAATTTTAAATCATGGGCATCCTTTTAAACGGTGATTCTACACACGATTCTGAATATTTATGGTATATGAATCAACTAATCAATTGATAAAAAAATATTGCCCAGACAATGTATAACAGTTAACTGGTTTGCTTATTTGATTACTCGAGCAATTTTTTTTTATCAATAGATGTTTTTATTTATTTTCCCAGAATATTCTGAATCAAGTGTAGACTCATCATAGTTTAAAAGGATGCTCCTGATTTCAAATTCACCCTGTATAGAGATGGACAGGGCTTTGGAGAAGAACATAAGCTACTTTTTGTTGCGACAACAAAACTTGAAGGTTCACCCTCTTCAAGTTAGTTAGGGGATGAAAGTTTGTATCAAAGACCAATCATTTCTCAGGTTTTTAAATTAATTTAGTTAGTGTGGAGATAGATAAAAGCTTAGAGAAAAAATAGGCTACCCGAAGTACAAATTCCACGCAGACGAAGTCGCGGGCACCAGCTAGTTTATACGATAAATGGAGGGTCTCCGTGTATACGTTCAAAAACAAAAGTTCACTAATACGAGTTTTCAAAAAACAACTATACTGCGGTCAATAAGAAGAGATACGAAAATGACTAGGCAGATTATTTTATTAAATTAGTGGTAGTGTGTTAAGCAACGCTTGTCAAGAAAAATGGGTAACCATTAAGTGGCAATTGAACTGAGCTTCGCCGTGCTTCGGAGGGCACGTAAAAAGTCGGTCCCGGTTGTTGTCATCTAGGCAGCAGTCGTTAAGCCTTGTCAGAGGCTTTCGGGCGGCTTGAACAACTCTGACCACCAGGTTGGCTACTAACCATACGATAAGAAGAAGTGGTGTTTAACGTTTTGCCTTAAATTATGTTTCATTAACATAATGGTCTCCGACATTGAATAAACCACGAATGTTAAATGGCCGCCCGTATTGGCAAGTCCGTCGCTGATCGACTTGAACGTGAACATTATTATCATTTCGTATCACTTCTCGTTGGAGGTGCATTATTTATATCAAATCCTTGTCGGCCCACTCTCCGAAATAAAACCGGAATAATAAAATTCAGTGCGTTTCATTAATTTCTAGATGAAGCCAGTATAGAAGACGCGGACGCCTCGAGGTTCGCCGCGGAGGATGCCTTGAATCTCATCGGGGAAATAGCCAAGGATGTGCAGACCAAGGAGGAAGGGGCACAGAAGAGCGAAAAACTCAAGATGGAAAAGGGACTTGGTATGTACTTACACCCTGCACATCTATGGTAGCATTTCCAACATAAGCTGAGCTCTTGTAATTACAGGTGTCTATAATAAAGAGAGCTCCGCTTATGTTGGTAATGTTGGCCTACGTTAAATACTATTTCTTACTCACGACTAAGCAATATTGGTGGTAAAGTCAAGCTGTAGCCAATTGGCTGCAGCTCATATACGGGCTGGCTCGACCGGGGTAGTACCACCCTCTCACAGAAGATCGGCGTTAATTAGCTATTACAGTTGCGTTTCGTACGATGAGTGAGAGAGCCGGAAAACCAACCTCCCCCTTCCCCTCCCGCTGTCCCACTCACTTTCAGGTTGGCAACATGCGAGCAAACATCTATAGGCTGCGGTAACTGCTTAACATCAGACGAGCCATACGCATGTTTGCCACCTTAGTCACAAAAAGAAGAAAAAGTAAAACCTACATACCTACTTAAAATAAATACCAGTCTGTCCACATTTTATATCAACTGATTTGCATAGTATTCAATAAAATTCATGACTTCTAGTCACAGATCTAGATTTTGTTCCCTCCGCTCACTTCTACTAACATTATGAAATGATAATATTTTTTTTTATCGAAATGTAAAATTAATTGTGAGTAAAAAGCGTGTATCTTTTTAAAGGTTGTATGACTTTATTAAAAAGTTGTTTTTTCAAGGCAATTTTGGAAAGTAAACTATATTTTAAATGACGGTAACCGACACATACATTTAGTTAAACGCATTATATTAAAGAACATATTAAAGAAATACGTATGTACATTAAAACCTTGATTATAGCATAACTAACCCAGCAAATACTATAGAGGCAAAATAATGTATAATTATAACAATAGTCATATTTTGTATCTCATTATAAGTAAACTGTTTTTATGAGGAATAAAGTTCTTTAAGCCTATATTAGTGAAACTAGTCATATCTAGACATCAATACATCGGGGAGACAAACAAAATACAACATCGTTGAACAAAACAAATGACGTAAATCTATATTTAGTTATTTAAGCGCTGGATTCCTAGGAAAGAGGTACCGTCATATAACGGCCGCACTAGAACAAAAAAAAACGGTGTCCAATACCGGTCTCTAGGCAACCGCACCATAGTTTACATAGCCAATGTTCTAGTGCGGCCGTTATATATGACGCCACCGTTTTGGAGGAACCCATAACTTTACAGATTAAACTTGGTTAAATACTGGTCTTTTAATGTACGGTCAGCGACATAGGTCGCTCATCATTCTCTGTTTTTTAATTTGCTTACACACTTGTTTTGGATCAAATCTATTATTTTTTATTTAACTGAACAATATTTAAATATGTTGCTAATATTTGGTCTTTACAACGTTCACCAACGTTTGGAAAACAAAGAATGCTACCGATTTGAAAAATTATTATGTTCTGCGACTTGTGTTGCCAACTGTACGACCTTTTAAAAATTACCTTTAAAGGTAGAATTGGTAATTCAGGGTTGTCATTTTTGAACCCGGTACGAATACAAATATCCGTATCGTTCGGGCTTCGAATTTTGATAATCTCCGGACATAACGAAATCCCGAGTCCGAGGTCGAAAAAGAGGAGTTCATAAATTACGTGAGGCGTTTAGTGGGGGAGGTAGAGCCGAATCTCACCCACTCTCACGTGGGGGAGGGGAGGGTCGAGCCAAATCTCACCCAATCTCACGTGGGGAGGGGAGGGTGGAGCCGAATCTTACCCAATCTCACGTGGGGGAGGAGAGGGTCGAGCCCAATCTCACCCAATCTCACGTGGGGAGGGCGGGGTCGAGCCAAATCTCACCCAATCTCACGTGGGGACGGGAGGGTGGAGCCGAATCCTGCCCAATCTCACGTGGGGGAGGAGAGGGTCGAGCCCAATCTCACCCAATCTCACGTGGGGAGGGGGGGTCGAGCCAAATCTCACGACATCTCACCAAGGGGGGGTTGGGGGGGAGGGTTCGAAACATCCCCAGGTACCTCGTGTTATATCACCTTTTTCAATCCGTATTTCAGGTCCAGACTTAGCCGTAATAGGTCTCGGTCAGCCCGACGACAAGTCCGCGGACAAGTTCCTGAAGCCGGAGCCGAAGCTGCCGTTCAGCAAGGACCTGCACGGCGCGGACGAGCTGGTGCTGGGGCAGCGGGACGAGGAGTACATCAGCTCGCTCATCATGACCGAGGAGGAGGTGCGCCACAAGGCGATACTCTGGAACAAGATCAACGCTGGATATCTCAGGGAGCAGAAGAGTAAGTACCACATTATTATATTAAAGGTCATACAAAATAAATATTACTAAGGAACTATTTCTCTATTTCACCATACGTATATTTAGGATATTAGTGTCTACATGTCAACATTAACATAAGCATCCAAGTCCTATGATTATACAATAAGTTACGAGAAAAAAAATTTGCGAGAGAGAAATTAAATAGTATTTTGTTTAAAATGAGCTCTTTCCTCAAGTTTGCCGTATGTAATTATTTCCCAGAATTTATTCCTTATCGACGACACTATCGAATGGTGTAACAATACAGTGTGTGGTTTTTTTTTCATAATCAACTAGTTCGATTCCTGGCTACGAATATTATTTTTTCAAAAATCCAATTATGCAATTTTAGTTTTTATCAAAATCGGCCCCGAGACTCCTTTGAGTACTTTTCGCTATTCCTCATAGTTTCGGATTTGGTCATGAAAGCACACCTTGAAAAATTCACCCTGTATATAAAATTCAAAGTCCTGACTGGCTGTCTGATATATCAACGCACAACCTAAACCGCTGGTCCTAGCGACATGAAATTTGGAGGGTGTGTTCTTTG
The DNA here is from genome assembly GCA_947859195.1 of Drymonia ruficornis. Classification (NCBI taxonomy): domain Eukaryota; kingdom Metazoa; phylum Arthropoda; class Insecta; order Lepidoptera; family Notodontidae; genus Drymonia; species Drymonia ruficornis. The sequence continues at coordinate 7,533,993 of OX401923.1, forward strand.
TGAAGTGTCGGTATCCAATAAGAAAGGGTTTTTCGAAATTCCACCCCTAAGGGCGTTAAATATGGGATGACAGTTTGTATGGAAGTTCGATTTTTCATTCTGCGCGGACTAAGTCGCGGGCAAATATAGGCGCTCATAGCCAGCTGCAATTATTGATCAGTAAACGATTGGAGGTTAAGCAACGCTTGGCAAGGTCAGACAGAGATGGGTGACCATTTTGTGACATTTGGACTTAGCGTCTCCGTGCTTAGGTGAGCAAGTAAAAAGTCGGTCCCGATTGTTGTCATCTAGGCAGCAATAGTTAAGTTTTGTCAGATACCAGGTTGGCCATTAAACATACGATAAGAAGAAGAAGATTACTATAGTACGCTATGATCTGATGCGAAGACGATGTGACGATTTGGACACCTTTAGCCACAAGACGTAAGGTGGTGGTAGCCTTTGCCTAGTAGTGGGACTTCATATAGCCTGGCATTTAAAAAAAGTATGCCAAGAGTATGCAAGCGGGGATATAAAAATTAATCGCTGAAAACGAGGTCCCCGACATTCGAACGTAGTCGTGTCGTGATTGAGAAAGCATGCCGTCACCTTTATTCTTATTTATAACATTCAATATATGAGCTGGCTCGACCGGGGCAGTACCACCCTCCCACAGAAGATCGGCGTAAAGTAGCTACTACAGTAGATACTACGATGAGTGAGAGATCCGGAAGCCCAATCCTGCCGTTCCTCCGTCCCACTCCCCTTCAGGTCGGCAACGTGCGAGAAAAGCCTTTGGTATTGCAAGCATCTATAGGCTACGGTAGCTGCTTAATATCAGGCGAACCGTACGCTTGTTTGCCACCTCAGTACCATAAAAAAGGAGGAAGATAATTCGCCTTTACATTTTTAGTTAAAGAAGAGATGCGAGCCAGAGAAAAAGAGGAAAGCAAAGACAAGAAGAAGAAATTACGCGGTTCGTACAAGAAAAAAACTCCGTGCAACGCGGCGACCGCCGGCGAGGCCATTGAAAAGATGCTCGCTGAGAAGAAAATGAGCTCTAAAATAAATTACGATATACTGAAGAGTCTAGACCAGCCGGGAACACCGCTGCCGCCACCGACGCCTAAAGAAACTGTTGTTGTAGAGTGAGTACCGTAGTATAATGACGTTACGTTTCATCTTGACGCAGCTTTTATTTGTTTAAGTCCCCAATCTTTTCATGTAGTCGTAGGCATTGTGATATACCTATGAGATGTGTGAGTGGGACGGATTATAAAAAATTAAGATGACCATCCACATGAAGACATTCTTTCTCTACTGAATAAAATTTTAATGACTGACTGTTGGACATCGCCCAGCTTAAACTAGAACAAAGATAATAATATAACCATTACATGAGAAGAGTACTTAGTACCTATTTCCCATTTATGGAGTCTAAAGCTCGTTTTTATAAATGCATCTCAAAGTTAATATAGAACTTAAGATGCTGTTTTTGATAGATTTTCCATACATTAAACGTCAAAACTGCATCTTAAGATCGATCTCAACTTTGAGATGCGTTTATTAATACGAGCCTGATTTTTTCAAAAATCCTTTCTTACTGCTAACGGGTTAAATGAGGATGAAAGTTTGAATGGATATGCCCCCAGGCACACGGCTGCTTGCTTAATAATATTTGTACGCATGGTGACAGCACGAAGCCGGACACGCCACTGGCGACGACGGCGGAAGCCGTGCCCGCATCGCCGGTGCCGCGCAAGCGCAAGAAGAAGGCCGCGCAGCCCGCCACGCCGGCGCGCGCGCCGCCCAGCCCCGCGCCCGCCGCCCCCGCCACCCCCGCCGCGCCCGCCACGCCCGCGCCCGCCACCCCCGCCACCCCCGCGCTACTCGCCGGTAACTATACTGTAAAAGATCACCAGCCTCCACCGCCTGGAACAGGCGAAGCTGATAGACATCCGTGCGTGATTGTCTGTTCTATGTCTATTGGAAGTTACCAACAAAAATCCAACAGCCAGGTAGTTTTAAAAAAAAATCATAAATTGGATAAGTATATAATAATATCAAAGTCAAAAAATGTTATACATGTAAGCTAGCGTTTATGAATCGTTAAAAAAAGAATATTTTAGGGTTACCACCGGTTCGTAATGTTGCTTGAGAAGAGCCGGCAAAAAACTCAATGATAACTCTTTTCAATAGAAAAAGAATAATTGTATACATTCTCAAATAGCAACGCTATGTGAGCAGGCAGGCATTAACACATTGTGAATAACAAAATACAGTAACTCAATATTATCAAACTAACTCACTCAGATTTAGGTGTTTAAATAAAAAGCTGTGCATGCATACCTAAAGTGGGAACTTTACAGCAAAATAATATTTTCACGTTTTCAAAATGTTTTCACTTTACATATTATTCAGCTCTGACCACGTTTAAACATAGAGAAATTGACTAGAAAGCGAAAGACTAGGGATTATTATAAAATTCTCCTTTCATTCGTTATAAATCGGACCTTATTTATTAGCATTTTATTGATCTTCCTTCCTTGCTCACTAGATGCTGCAGAGGACTACGAAGAAGAAATGGAGCCTGACACCACCGGCGCGGAGATGTCGTTGGCTGCTATGTTGCAGAACGGACAAGACGACGACTATTATGATTACGAAGAATATTAGCTTGCGATAACAATCATGTACACGGTAAGGGGCGTCATTAATTACGGGAGGGGGGTCAAGCCGAATCTCACGTGGGGGAGGGGGGGTCTCGGCGAATAACAAGTTTTTTTTCGCAAGATTGGAAAATTGTGAGAAAACTGAAACAGCAAAATACATGAAAAATTTCGAGACAAATCTCATGACATCTCACCAAGAGGGCAGAGGGGGGGTCGAAAAATCGCCTCGCGAAATTAATGGACGCCCCGTAACGGATGGTATACTAAATTATGGTATAAAACCAAACGAATGGTATAAAAAATACTCTAACATAGCAGCTCCATAGTATTCCTAAGGCCTTACTTCAAAGGCCAGACTACTAGTAATGTAAAGTTTACATTGCTGGTAATGTCTAGAAAGAGAAACAGGAGCACTAAACCGATAGTATTATAGATTCCAATGTTATTAGTTCTGTTTACATACCCCCAATTAATAGGCGCACTTCTAGCCCCAAATTTGTAGAAAGTTATGACTCTGATTACAAATCACTTCGCTAAAAATCCCTATAAATTTGGCGGTTAGACTGTGGGCTGTTACAGTAGGGACATGTTAAGTCGAAAGATTGTATAGCGTGACATTTTGGTGGGACATTGGGTGTGCTATTTCGACTGGAATATCACACGTTACATGCCTGCCTTTAAGGGGCCATTCATAAATGTCACACGAATTTCATGATTTTTAGACGCCCTCCCCCCTTGTCACAGCTGGTCACATTTGCGAGAAGAAATTCTCCCCCCTACCTGTGTGACGTCACATATTTTTAAAATTTTAAGATTTTTTCAAACTTTTTCGTTAAAAATTCAAATTTCGGTTTTAATACTTAAATATATTAGATTTTTAAATGTGACGTCACAAAACTTAGGACCCCTTCCACCCCCTTGTCACACAATGTCACATTTCGTAGACCCCCTCCCCCCTTTACGTGTGACGTAATTTATGGATGGCCCCTAATACGCAAAGCAAAATACTCTGGCGCTGAGCGTTTTAGTTATACCTGTATACACTTCTTAATCCAAAATCCAAATAACACCGTACTACCAGGGCATAGGGCCCAAGTCCTTGTGATAGGCAAGCTGTGCTTGCTACTAGCTAAGCAGGTTGATAATTTATTATAGGATCTCTGTATGTTATTTTTATCTGTAGTTAATTTGTATAAAGTAATGGTACCACGACGCGTACGTGTACGTGCGTGTGTAAGGGGGTGAACGCGATTGTAAAATGTATATAGTAGACTGATTTTTTTAAACTCACGTCCTTAGTTTGCTAGTTTAATTTTTTAATTAGATAAAAGTATCTAAATTTGAACGTTGAAAACGCTAAGTTATTAAGTTAAATTATGTACTTCTTAACGTTCATGTCCTCAGTGTATAAATAGGTGTATAAGGCCTAGCCCGCTTTGCGAATAAAAACCGCGCGGTTTTTTCCCGCAATTCTCTATCCCATGGAATCATATGAATGTATCCACACTTGCGGTTTTAAAACCGCGCAATTTGACAAACTGCGGTGCGGTAAATAAACCGCGCGGTTTTTATTCGCAATGCGGCCAGGCTTTTAGTTCAATCGTTTGAGTGCAGGATAATGAGTCGTTAGGATATATCGCCGTGTATTTTCTATAGGTAGGTAGGTACCTACTTTTATAGTTTTATATAGGTAATCAAGCTGTGTAAGTACCTTCACAATATAAAGATAAGATACTTAGCTCTCAGTGAATGATCCCATTTCATCTCATATCAGGAATCATGTCGTTAAAATGAATGATGTACGCATTCATCGTCTTCATGTGAATAAATGTATGCACCTATAACAGTGTACTAAAATGTACCTATTCTAATATAAATAAAAACAACTTGTTATATTACAATACCTCCTGAGTTTTAATAGACAATCTCTATTTTAACTAGGTAGGTAATTTTTACAACACTTTTGTTAGGTCTCGAGCCGCACGAACAAGAATATTTTGCATAAAATAGGTAAGAAATAATAAGTAAAGATTAAAGAGCGGCAAATGTGTACCTATCTTACTTACTTATGTAAAACACGGGAATTATAAATTATTTCGAGGAAAGAATTTCCCTACATTTTAAGAATTATTTCTGTAAACAATCGTAAATTATGGATTCAGAAAAAAACACATCCATCAACATTAATTAAATCTTGAGTTTCGGTGCCGTTATTAAAACCTGGGGGCTTACCACAAGCTCTTATTGCGATTCAATTATAGGAACGTTTTAACGACGTTTTAATGACGTTTCTTATTGTCATGACAATAAGGTACATCATTGCACAAAAAGTCGCTGAAACGTTAATACGTTCCTGTAATTGAATCGCAATAAGAGCTTGTGGTAAGCCCCCAGTTGGTATTTTTAGCCTCCTACACATTACATCATAACAATAATGACAACAAACCTTCCTGACAAGTTTAGACCTGCATAAGTGGCGCTTTCCTATTGCGTTGCGTGCCTCGTCGTATGCTCGTGCTGGCTGGGTGGAATGACACCGTGATGCGTCACCGTGCACCGCGCAATGTACACGGTGACGCTCTGTGTCTAGCTTTGAAACGTTTGATTGTAGAGAAGTTGAAGAGCATAGGTATAGTGTGTGTTCATGGTAGGTATACGTAAATTTATATAGGTAATGCATACGATAGGTATGTACACATTTAGTGCTGTACCTAGGTACTTGGAAAATCTGGAATATTACCTATAGTTTTGAAGGACAAGACACTGATTAATATTTAACTTTACCAATTTACTCTCTACATTTCAATAAGTAATTGGTGATATTAAGAAAAATAGGTAGTTAAGTAGGTAGACAGCTGACTGAGTTTCTTGCCGGATCATTTCAGCCGAGGTCGCCTTTCGATTCCGGTTGAAGAGTTAATGAAAAAAATACTATTTGTAAGTGCCCCCGTAGGACTAAACAAACTCAGTATTTGACTGCACCGACAAGAGCGAAGGTCGTTTAGTACCTACCCAGTGCGAAAGGTACCTGTGATCATAGGAAACAAGGCCGACTATCATAATTAAGCACATAGGTACCTACTTAAGTATAACTTAAAAACTTTGGTTTAGGTAGGTTGTACTTTAAGTTATTATTTACTTTAAAGTTAGCTAAATGGTTCCTATTCCTATTAAATGTATTTGTACATATACAAGAAACTGTTCAAGTTCGAAACTCTGGACCTGTTATTTTGTTTGGGTCTTGTGGCCCGATTCACGAATTTCGTAATACGAAAAGGCTATCAACGACTATATCGCTGAGATATCGTTACGGTTTTGGTTATGTGAATCGGGCTACTGTTGTGAAGATTTTCCTAAATACTTAGTTTAAACGTGATTCAGAATGGGCAGCACTACTAGTCTACTACGCGGTGGGTCGCCAAGACATGTCGCTACAAGCACGCCCAGCGCGTTGTCCGATGCGGTGTCAAAAGAACGCACCCGCTATAAAACTCATTCTGCGCTGTATTGCGCGCAGTTTCAGAAAGCTAAGCCAATGAATTCTAGTCAACGGTGTGATAAAAAATAATAATTTATTTCCAAATCTTATATCATAAACATTAATTTATTATGGGTGTCCATTGCAAAGCTCAGCAACGAAGAAATAAAAAATATTCACTGAGAAATTTATTCGCGAGAAATAAGACTGAAAAATATGCTTTTATTTCGACAAGGCGTGGTAGATTCGTAGTAAATTCGAATTATTTGCGTTTTTTGATGGACGAGTGCGCTAGAATACACCTGAAACGGTGAGTTTATTTTAATTTTACTGTTAATTCATTCATCACTATTTATTTAGGTACCTTTTGTGGTCTATCTAAGTATGTACTAGTACCTAAGTCTAACAGTTATAATAATTATGTTCTTTGTTTGTAGAGTAGAGGCGCCGTTCTCTTCCCGTTTGCTTTGAAATACATTAGCTAATTGTAATTATTTGAGATTTTACTTTTCAAATTCCATTTCCCGCCAAAAAGTCCACAGAAAGAACTAATTTCCGTTTGACAGGAGGATTTCCGTCCGTCTGTCCCTGTCCCACATAGTTTGTCCAGTGTTGGTAAAAAAAAAATGTAATATAAAATGTTATTCCCGATAGGAGTGTTCATTGGCGGCCAATACACGATCATTCCAAATCACGATCAATGTATCGAGATTCGAGATGGATCTGAGTTGATTGACGGATCAATTTGTTGATCAGATTGTTCGATCAGTAGTAGTAGTTGAGACCTCAGAGAAGATCGGCGTGAAGCAGCTATCACAGCTGCATTTCGTACGATAAGTGAGAGAGCCGAATGCCCAACACTCCCCCCCTTTTCCCTTCCTTCTTCCCACTCTCCTTCTGGTCGGCAAAGTGCGAGCAATGCCTTCGGTATTGCAAGCATCTATAGGCTACGGTAACTGCTTAACATTAGGCGGGCCGTACGCTTGTTTGCGACCACAGTCCTATTAAAAAAAAATGTCCAACTCAAGTTGAATCAACGGATTGAATACCAAATTGCATCGGGAGTAGCCGCCTTTATTATAGGCCGCCATAGAACATAAAGCTAGTTGTAGATGTGCGGATTAAAGGTTTTATTTTCGTTGGATCAATTTAATTGAAAAACGATATCGAAGAAAATAGTTTTTATTGTTGGTTAATTCAATATTATGCAAAAATATTTTTTGAGATTCATTTTGGCTATTGTCGCGTAAACCGCTGCTTACTGGAAATTTTCCAGTTTACTTACGCGATAGTTACAGACGTCTACCTTTCTTCATACCTACTTATGTACTTTTGCTGCTACCTTTTCGCTGGTGTAGACTTGCTATTTAATTTCGCAATGATGGTTGACGTGCCACAAACCATAGATCAATCCATAGATATAGGTACGAACTAGCGAGCTCACAAACTTCATGTTGTATTCAGGGTTACCAACTTAGGGCTTTTAGCCCCAAATTTAGGGCGGAAACATGCATATTGGGCTTTATTTAGGTCCCAGAAAAATTTAGGGCAATTTTTAGGGTCATAAATAATATTTCATGCACCATTTGACTGACCGAAACAAGTAAAAAAAGGTAAAACGTTTATGGTACTATGCAAGTTGTCCTCCTTGTACAATGTATTATTAAAGTGTTGCAGTTGTATAAGAATACCGAAAGCTCAAATGCAACTCCAAGTAGGGATTTAAACGATTATCGATAATTATATTTTATTTAGCTTAATGAAACAGCAAACTCATTTAAACATTACCCTGTAATAGGTACACAATTTTGGGTCTTTTTTTGGGGCTTTGGATGATTGCATTTAGGGTTATTGAGGGCTATTTCATCTTCATTTTAGGGCTCTTTTATTTCAGGAGCTGGCAACCCTGGTTGTATTGTATACTTCCTTGCTCTATGCCCGCTCGCGCTTGGCTTGTTTGCCGTGGCCGACCGACGACACGAAGTTCGCGCTAATTGCAATAAAAACATTTTCTTTCGGTTTGTGTTTACGAGATTTGATGCTAAAACGGTGAGTGTGCATTTAATTGCGCTCTATTTTACGTATTTATTGTGTTTTACGACAGTGTAAAGTAATAACGCGTTAAAGATTAGCAATTTTGATGTTTCTCAAAGTGGAGTGCAAAATAATCGAGGTTGGTGGAATCATGAAGAGCAGTGCGTTTATCGCTTTTTAGCGATGTGTGAATTTTATAAATTGAATTGACAGTGTTATAACAAAATTCATGGTGTTTCCGATATTATTAGTGCCGTTTGTAAAGTATAGTTCGAATCATAGGGTCCACAAACGAGGAGACGGATTCTATCATGGTCGTAAAACGGTAAGTTTTTGTCTACAACGTGGTGCATTTTGCCTCTTGTTCTGTGATGTAGTGGGTAGAAGCAACTAAAACACTACAACAAAGTGCTTTGTGACGAAATACGCGATATATAATCCTGGCGTTACGCTGTATTTCAACAAAATATTGTTTTGCTATACACTCCTACTTACGTATTTTGGATAGGTAGGTTTGTGTTTGTTTATGTTAGGGAATTCCAATAAAGCCAAACATTTCAGTTGGAATTTCATTGTTTTTACACTATTCCGTAAGTTTTCGTAAACATGAATATGAAATTTACGTGTTTATCATAAAGCAACCATACTTTTATAACGAGGGTTTTGTTAGAATTATCGATCTTATAAACCGCAAAGTTTAAAAATCCTTGGTGGATATTGCCTACTACGTACTATTCCGACGTATTCCGATTATTATTATCTTATTTATTTGTGCAGATATAGACAGACAATAAGCAACAGATATACCTACCTATATACAATACATCCGTAAAATCCATACTGTAGGTAGGTACCATCTACAACAATAACACAATACCTATTACATACCTATATTACATAGGTTCTCACCAGTGTAAATAATACATTTGCATATTCTTTATATTAAATTATGTGTTCAATACTACTAACCAGTTATCTCCCACAAAATTCTACAAACATTACCTATACATACAGAACAGCTGATTATAAGAAATTAATAGAACTACCTATTCATTTTGTGTTATATTTCTAATATCTATGACTGGATTAAACACAGCAGTCAGTGACCAGTGGTATTGGTTAACCAGGTTTATGTGACATAAGAACAATGAAATGAAGTAAAACTGACTTACAACTAATCATTGTTTGTTACAACTAGAATTATGTTCCTGTTTTACTCTGTTATAATCATGAGAATGATAGCAATAGGTACAATTAGTGTAGTTTACTTTAGGTCAGTGGCAGATTTATACTTTTACCACCAGTAGGCTATTTGATCAACCTCTACTATTCGATACCCTGTGTCACAATCATATACCTAATTTTTTATTGACAATGAAAATGTAACTTTATTAATTATGCACTATGTTACCTATAAATCCGATTTGTGTATGAGTTAACTGTGCCAAAGTCCAGAAAATATCAATGATATGACTAATATTACAAAAAATGGAACAGCAGTATTTCGGATATTGCCTCTTCGTAATTTGCCCTGTTCTGGGTGTCACTGGGATCACCCAGTCCATTGTATGGTAGCCATAGTACAAGCATTGCTTAGTTTGGGACCTTACAGTTGATGTTTGTCTTGCGATATTTACTTATTTACCTACCTATCTATTTAATTGTAGTGTTATGGTGTCCGAAAGAATGCAAAGGTTCCTATAAGAAGCATAGATAGCTCTGATTTCTGATCTTTTTAGGGTTCCGTACCCAAAGGGTGCCAACGGGACCCTATTACTAAGCCTACGCTGTCCGTCTGTCTGTCAGCAGGCTGTATCTCACGAACCGTAATAGGTAGAGACTTGAAATTTTCAGTGTGTATTTCTGTTGCCACTACAACAACATACTAAAAATAAAATAAAACTTAAAAGTAAAGGGGGTCCCCATACAAAAAACTTTATATTTTTAACTTATTTGTCTTATTGTTGGTTTCCATACAAAAGACTTCAATGTGTGACTAAATATCACCATTATGGGGATGTTTGTTTATAGGTATTCTACGGTGGTACGGAACCCTTTAAGTGCGAGTCCGACACGCATTTGGCCGGTTTTTTTAGCAGCCTGTGTGCGTACAACCCTAACAGTAAGAAATCATTGCATGCGTTATTTAAATTGCTCTTCAGCCAGTCAGTCCATGAGACATGCAAAAATACTTTAGATTGCTAATTTTAAAACCTCACAATTGGCACACTATTTGCCGCTCCTTTTAAACTGCTATTTTTAATTTAGTAGGTAGGTATCGAAAATATATTTTGTGCGTAATACCACAGGGTCAATGTCGCACAGTTAATGTTGATAATAATCTTGTTTATAATGAATAAATAATTGCGTATGCTTGTGTTATGCAATGAATAAAAATTATTACATAAGTAGGTAATTATACCTATCAGGAGCATGCTTAGAATAATATTATTATAATTAGTAATTAATATTATTTAATTAAAAGTAGTTCATTTTAAATTCATACGATTAAGAAAATGCTATAAAAATCTGCTTAGTCCATCGAAATTATTCGTAATAATGCTCTTATTTATTACGTATGATCCTTAGGTATAATAGCCTGTTTTACGACCTTGTAGTACTAGTAGGTAGGTACCTACGTCCTGTAGTAATTGCGCATTTAGCCAGCCCACCGCCGATAATGTTATTCTTACTTGTTATCACAGCCTGTAGGCGTCCCATTCGGAGTTTTATGTGTCCTCCTTCACATACTACCTACCTATATGATCTACGTTACGTACCTATCTACACAAAGATAAATAATTCCCTGAAACTTAATTTTCAAGTTTATTAAAATCGGTCGATGATCAACCCATTATTTTCTTTTTATATGAAGAACAGCTCACGAGTGAAATACCGATAATCAATGTCTAGGATAGGTTCGTCCGTCCATATCGACAGCTGCTTTAGCTCAGGCAGTGGCGCCGACGTTTTTTGTTGACTTTTAATGACTTCAAAACATAATGTTTGCCCAGTGCTCAACCCAAGCTCTTTTTTAGAGCACTCAAAGCTTTATATTTAACCGAACCAGAACAATGGACAAAGTGTGACATTTGCGTGGAGGGCTCTTTCAACCCCCCGCACATTAAAGTTTCATCTCGGCAGGGCTGCGTCTGTTGTACGGGCCGTATTCGCTTTGGTTGATTCATGGACCAATTACTAAGGGGACTGGCCCTAAGCAACTCGGCCGAGTGGTCGGCCTAGTACTAACATCGACATAAAACGAAGCGAGTCAACGAGTTCAACTATTTACCGGTAGATAGAACAATGAAAATGAAAAAACAATGACCACGTTTTTTTTCATACTTATATCTAATAAGGGCACCTCTTTCTTTAGTATTTACTCTGTGGGTTGATTACGCGAAATGTCCCCCTCAGTTACCAGGCTTTCATATTTTTATGCCGTACTTTGATTTTTATGAATTCCACACTCCATACTGCACACTTTAGCACACTGTGCCTTAATGTGTCGTTGCCTATAGGTACATCAGCTTCAACGCTGTAAGACTGGCTGTTAAGATAACAGACCTAAATCCAGCAGTCTTATTACCTAACCTGCCTAAAGTCTCGTTAAATCCACACGTTAACTTATAAGTCCCTATCTTTATGACGCAATAAAAATCCAGTTCAAACGAAGGAATTTTTGGCTCATACCTATATTTTTTGCAATATAATCCCTTTTATGAGCAATAAATAAATAACACACACCAGCTGTTTGGTCTTAAACTAAGCATCGCTTGTACTATGGATATCGTACAATGGAATGGGGGGATCCCAGTGACATCCAGACTTGGGAAAATTATGAAAAAGCTGTCTCCGAATTTTGCCTCTGGCGGGAATTGAAACCGCAACCACCTGATGAAGTGAACCGATCAGCCTACGTTTGAACCACTGTGCCAAGCGGTCCCGGTCGTCTTCAAACAAAGTAACAAGTTAACGATACAAAGTTGCTGTATTTTTTATGGCGTTTATGCTGATAGGTACTGCTCCACGGAGTCCACAAATTTACGTAGGATTGTTTATTGGTCATCGTACAGCGAAATTTACACACCCATTCACATACCTACCTATGGATGAGTGGGTTGAACCATTTTGCATTTCCGAAAGAATGTACCTAAATTTATATGGGAGGCCTCTTTTCTCCATTACCCTTTTCTACATCTGTAGCTGTAATTATGTGTGTTCACCGACGCACTAACGGACCGTTACAGCAGCAACCCGACTGTCATCAGTGCATCAAACAAATAGTCACCGCTCTAGCGGTCCGTTAGTGTGTTGTTGAACGTGGTGCTTATTCAGTTTGTACACAACTAAAATTAACTCTATTGACATCCTTGTCATGCTCCGTAACATATGAGCAAGACAGAAATACGTTTAGATGTGTCAAATTAAGTTTGGTCGTCATTTGACGTCAACAGAATTGTCATCAATATACCGTATCCATATTATTTTGTTAAAGTTGTTCTAATCTCCTAATGATGTGCTATTTAATGCTTTCTTATAACGGGGGTGCACCACGCGGGACGGTTTGACACCTGCCTGCAATGCCTTGCTCCTGCGCCGATGGCGACGCACACCTGCGCGACAGATGTGTTTATTCTACCATAGAAAAAAACCTCCCTTTTTATAAATTCCTTGCTGGGAGTCAGGCAACTTCTCACCTCTAAAAACGTCAGCACAACGACTGCTATTCCTGAAATCAATTGAATTATACCATACGCAGATTAAAATGTATTTTATGCACCCCTCTTTAAACGTAGCGCGTGTCATACGTGTATTTTAATCCAGCCAATAGCAGAAGTCGATTTATCCGATTGATGGTGATGACCATTCGACCGATTTGATTCGGTCGGTTAGTCGGAAGGTCACCCCCCGAATGCGGCGTGTGCGCATGCGAGTGCCGACATGTTGCGGTTCGCTGACCGCATGGCATCAGTTGGCCTCGTTAGATACATTAGAATTGCCAATTTTTTGTATAATCTTGATGGTAACTTGAGAAACGTCCGGTGTAAATTGACAGCAGGTATCTTTTATCAAGGTATGGAAGTTGGTACCTACCTACTTTGGTTAAATTTCTCAGACCTATAACCATTACCTACACGGATGCACTATTTGAGATCGACCTACCTATATTGATGAAATAAGTTCAATGATCTCATTACGTTCTAATGTGTGTAAATTGTTGCAGTTGCCCTACAAATTGCAGGACTCTTTCTTATTGTAATTATTTATTTACCTAAAGAAATAATTATTTGTAATTTAAAATATTATAAATAAATATCCGCAACATGACACACCTTGTTCAGCAATGCAATGATGATCCTTGTGATTTTATGATTGACATTGTAAATCACTTAACATTATCGTAATGTGAAATACGGTTAGTTTTGACATACTAGGTGTTAAATATTTCATTGGAGGCATGCTGTGTTATAGCGACTGGTCTGAACATATTTGCTGACAACTCTTAAGGTGCTCAATTTACTTCACCTTGGAATTACATTTGCGGTTGCAAGTGCAGTATTCAGGATAATCTTCGAATAAGAAGCATCAGATTTCATATCATTTAAGAACGAAGAGAGAGAACATTTCAATGTTTTGTTTATCCTAGTTAAAAAGTATCCAATTCATGTTTGCATTCAACTGACAATCACTTCACAACACTTTTTAAGAATTATGGCTTCCACCGGAGTAGTCGATGATTTTTCCAACAACCGAATTTGGTAACCCTGCATTAACTTTGGATGAAACTCTTGGTCGATCAATACAATTATAGTCTACTAGACATCATCAAACTGCCGTAACGTCACATCTTAGTCACCCAAAAATCATGATATCAATTCGACGTAAAACTGTCTCATCGGTTCCACGGCTGATATAAATCACTTCGTATCCGGATCGAGTGTTGATTCAAAGTAATTTCCGACTCCAGTAAAAAATGACCGTTGGACCGGCGCGTTGATCGGCTCAACGCCAGTTGATTACATGGGACCACTAGCTTCGTAGTTATGGAAACTTCGAAGCCCTGCTATGACTACGTCGATTAGTCATCAAAATTCTGATAAAAATATGATATTTCATAAGATGGATCCAGTAACCTAAGTCTCAAATAAAACTATAATTATATATTTCACGAAGTATAAGGCAATGCAAGCCTCAGCGTTTGAAGTTTACTTTAAATGGTACCTCAACCCTTTTGCATAAGTGATCAAAGTCAAATCATTCGATAAAACTTACCGTATCTATCAGGCTTTCAGTTGATCTAACAAATTCACTACGGTTTTGTATCGCCAATGTAAAATCAGCAGGAAAGGACAGCGGGTGGTCGAAATAGAAAGTGTCCGCGTCGTGGTTGACTCTACGAGAGCAATAGAGCCTCGAGATATCGTGACCGTGCAAACGGTGAAAGTACACGGAACAAGGGATTTAATAACAGACTGCAACGGTTTTATGCCTTCGAAGTTCGAATTCTGTTTCGGAGCAGCGTTATTGAAACTCCACTGAGATATAAAAACAGGTTTCTCAGTTACTCGTACAAATGAGTAGGCGTATGTCCGATATTACTTACTACATCATCCGTTGGTGTTTCAAGAAATGAGTCAAAGGAATTCTCGTCGTGTAGAAGTGATTCTTCGTAAACTTCCGTTGTTCCCACATTCGCCGCATTTGGTGTGTTGCCGCAGACCGGATGCCTCGTAGCCTTTTATCGCCACGTGCTTCGTGTGCCAAACACCAGATACGGCAACTTGCCGTCACCCCTGCGGTGCGCTGATTCATCTTAGTTCTCAGAAATCTTACTACGATTACACTGACCTATTGTATTACGCGCTGAGGCATTTTCTCTTGCATATCTTTGTGCAATCAAAAATCGTAACACAAAGGTGAGACAAACGGAAGAATCGTGCGGTAAAAATTACGTTCAGACATGCGTATCAAATTAATTGTTGGTGCCACGGAATCACTGCCGTTTACATAATACATTAAATTAAGAACATAGGAACACTTAACATTGGGGATACTATCTAGATTGAGTTGATAACCATTACTTATTTTAAATCCTATCAGACATCAGGCTTATTCCAAAAGGTCTGTACAATAGACAGACGAGTGTTATTTAAATGTCAGTATGTAATTGTTGCACGACATTCGTGGAGCAGAATGTCGTTACACCTTCGGGTTCGGAGTTAAGAGGGTGGGGTCCTGGAGACGGGAGATGAAGGGCTTTGACCCCGTGCCCTTAATCAGGGTCGCTGCGGCCGGCGCTGTCCTTGCTATACTGAACGCAGGGTTCACTTTATAAACTTTTTTGTGTCTAAGCTTTCTTCTATTATTCCTAATGAGTGACCATCATAAAACTGACAGCTTAACTGTGTCACAGGCGATTACATTAACACTGAAAGTGTTTAGTTAGTGATAGAGTGGCCCAGTTAGTAGGCATAGTAGATCCGATAACTTATCGGCGATGCGATCAATAACGCACTCCAACCAAGTAGCCTTCAGCCAACAGAATAAAGAAAATCCAATGATTGTGAAACTTACTATCCGCTTAATTACTACATAACAACGAATAGAAGAATAGACGTAACGTAACTAAGGGAGTTATTAAATGTTAGGTCTGTGTGGGTTGCGTAAGTGACGGTGCATCGGTCGCAACCGGTTCAGGCGGGCGTGGTCGTAATTTACCACTAATCTTGACCCACAGCTGTCTGCGACCAGTTTCGTCGGTCAGATGCAAAGGCATTACTATCAATGAGATCTCTTCGCCGGAAGTGGACTGTAAATAAAAAGTTGTGGGAGGTAACGATTGTTATGTTAATCACGGACCTGAATAATTTATTTAAACATGATACCTATTTGTAGGTTTATTACCGCTGGCACACTTACATTTCCGAGCCAATTTAATTGTGCGTACATGCGTGCGTAGTAATATGATTTTTTTATGTCGAACCACGCCTGTTTTTAGAAACTTGGTAGCGGCAATACACATTAAGAAAATACTACAATGTTTAAAATTAGTTATCTATTGTTCCAGTGCTGCGGACAGTGCGGAATCACCAATTCTGGAGGAGGCTGGCGAGAGCGGCTCGGAACAGAAGCCCAAGCCACTGGTCAAATATGGCGAACTCGTTATACTCGGGTGAGTATCCTCGATGTCAAATATTGACTATCAACGATCGACCGCCTCAATGTCAGACGTCATGTCTGTTGACGAGGGAAAGTTGATCAAGACGTTTTATGTTATTGTCAGCTTAATGTTTACTTCGACGTCTGCATAGAATATACTTTTTTTTTTTTTAGAATATACTTATTGTACTGTAGTATTTTGAATGTTATGAGTCCCACTTGGGAGTAAAACTTGTTCTGTCAATCCCCGACAGTTCAAATAAATGCTTTCCATCGTTCTCTGCGAAGGCGTACGGAGAGAGGCTACATAATTGTTTTACCGTGGGCCAGGGAATGGCTATTCACTCTGGCACACTACGGTTGAATATTGCCGCAAAATATCACTTAATTACTATTATTACATCTACTAATTTCACTAATTTCTGTTACCAAGAAACAGTGTCATTAACCCTTATCCAACTGTTTTAAGTAACCCTCAGGTTTCTGATATTTCCACGAATAAAAAGCGCCTAAAGATGCTAATCTATTCCACCATTAAACATCAGATTGTGAGAGGCAACGAACCCTTGTGACCGTAGTAGGATCTCTGAGAGTTCCGCCTAGTGAGAAAATTCCGCTTGATAAGGACAAGATAACCGCTGAGCGTGTTGCAACGTGTAGCCAGCCTCTCAATAAGGCGAACTAATCACATGCTACAGAGAAATCAGAATACAATATCAGGAAGAATTCTCCAATCGCCTTCCAATTATCTCAGAGCTTGAATAAGGTATGAGCGGCTGACGCACGGACCTTGTCGCAGAGAAGGGACGTTGAGATCGTTTGCATTTGCACGCAGATAGATGTTGGTTACTGATGCCATACCTACTAAAATCTTGTGCTGAACTGCTTAATTATGGGGTCGAGCAGGCACAATCAGATTTTTCAGAGTCTTTGGTGCTGATTATATTGTCACACAACTAATATTGATCTTATGGCCCTCGTGAATCCAGATTCCGATCACTTTTATCATTGACTCTAGTGGAGAGATACAGAACTGGTATTTACAACCCAGTACGGGTTCTAAAATTTTAAAATATCTGATAATAGTGCTTATTATTCCACTTCAACTTCCATTGATCTTACGGTCCTGAGTCAGTAGGTAGTATCCCAATTCATTACTTACCTTGAATTCTGAAGGTCAATTTGGTACACTATTTTTGGGCTTGCATAAATCAAGTCGCTATTAAGTGTTCAATTCTTCTAGTGTACCGTAAACGATGCGCAGTTATACCACCTAGTATTTTATTATAAGTATGTACTTTACTTGTTATCCTTTGTCCGGTAATCTAGGCTCACAATGTCAGTGCTCGGGTACAAGGTTAAGCAAACGTGATGCTCGGCGCACTACAATTATGTACTGATTCAATGGTCTATGCAGTTAGGTACGCATAATGGGCTGTTTGTGCAGTCCTAATACTTAATGTCTTCTGATCACTATATAAATCACGTATTTGTTCAATCCTTTCAAGATTTTTAACACTATATAAATTTATCCCTTTGGCCTAACACAATTTTGTTACCCCAGTTGTGGATTAATCTGGTTAAACCTATATTTATTGACCGCACATAAAGAGGGGTACTGATAGTAACTTTAGGAACCATACAGGAAATTCTTGTCTCCATGGTGAAAATATAAGATGTAATAGAAATAAAAGGTTGGCTACACTCAGTGTTCTAATTAAATATACCGAATTGGAAGTGTCGAATGCACTAGGTATGCACTTTGCGTTATTATTTTGTGTGTTCCCAGTGGATATTTGCGACCGCTCTGATTGCATTTGGGATGTTCAAGCATAATTGGAAATTTGATCAATTTGCGAAAATATGTACGAACAAAAGCTATAATTTATTTTATATCGATTATATTTATCTCTGTGCCTGTCTGTTTTACTTTCACTTCGGTATAAATAAGGGAGATGTTAAAAAAATAATCGAAAATATAATATTGTTTGTTCAAGACGCTTGTTTAAGAATTAACATATCGCTGGTCATTCAATACTTAAAATAAGACACCCCACCACAATATGATTCGTCTACATCTACTAAAGACATAGTAAGGTCGAAATCTCGATGTCTGAATTATAAACGGGAACCAAGACATATCTGACTATAAAATTAAATTTGGGAAATGTTATCAGGGGATACCTCTTTCAGTCTTTGTTGTACACCCGACGTTATAAATCAGAGCAGCCGACAGTGATGTCAATATGGACGATAAGTGCTAAAAGGTTTTTGGTAACATTATCATCAGCTTAGTTTGTTTCGTTGAGCGAGCTATGCGATAGAATGAGTCCAGACAGATGGGATAAAATGGGATGAAATTCACTGAATGGATATCAGGCTATCGGAGAATTGAAAGGGGCATTGAGGTTTGTCTAGAAAATGATGGTGTATCGACCTTGATATTTCGGTGTCAATAACTGAGGACTCATCTTAAAAATCAATGGTACAAACGTAAAAAATATACCTATTATTTCTATTCAGTAACGATCATATGACACATAACATATCGTCCTCTAAATGCTGCTCTACGTTGAGTAACACGAAAATACATCGCCCGCAATATCCATCACAATATGTAACATGATTGATCGCAGTAATGGACCGAGCGTGTTGCGTGCACTTGGGCTAGCAACATTACGTCAACTAAACGAATTCTATTACCGGCTAACTCTAGCTAACTAGTTCGACAGACGCTTCCGGCCTGGTTATAACCGCCTAAATTATTTTATCTATTTGGATTTGCCAAATTGAGGTGGCTCTGATAACAGATATTGACGCAGTTTGTTTCGCAAGTCCTTTGTCACATTGTATGCTATGTTTATCTTCCAAGTCCTTATGTAGCGTAGTCCTCGTAAGTCCGCACCGCACTTTCTATGATCACATTCTATGATTCTATGATCGATGTTTTAGTTTGAGCCTGGATATTATCCGGGTCAACAGGTGCCATTATGCCTAATGGAAAACCTAATTGCCATAAACATCTTTTGATCCGGGTTTCATCCGCCTGTTAAAAAGGTCCAATGAAAACCTCTCATCAATCATTCAAATCACGTAGGTACCAAAATGGTTTGGGATTAGGCCCTCAAACGCATAAGTAAAATGATAAATGACTTTACTGTGAATTCATTTAAAAGTATTTATTATTATGCTGCCTATTGAATATTAGTCAAAGCCAATCAGAGGAGGTTATGTTCAATGAAACGTATAACATTTTCTCCCAAGATGGTATCGGGGAAAGTGCCCTGTTTATCCATAGACAACAAAGGAACGAAACAATAAACGTAAATTTTACGCCATTGCGCAGTTAATGTTGCAAATGGTCACCAATTTCCACTCAAATTGGTTTTCATCGTGAATAATTAAATTTCTTAATCGAAGTTAAATTTATCAACAGTAAACAAGACGTGACTAATAATTAATTGGATGTCGACAGAGATTCCACTATAGCAGGGTGCTCAGTACTGATAAATAAAATACATATATCACTCTGTTATTTGCCTCTGATTTATATTTATGTACCTAAGGGCTTATGTTTTAATGAAGTAATTGGAAACATATTATTTGTTTAAGAAGACGCATCTAATTATAAGCGTGTACGAACGTTTTCTAATCATACCTTTGATTTATACCCAAACGTTAGCAATTATTAGTGCATTGCTTATAAATTAGTCCGATACGTTACTGTACTGATAAAGGATTCGTGTGAACGTTTATAATGTACTATTTAAATTCCCGTGAGAATCGTGAAACGAAAAAATTACCGCAATACATTCAGTTGGACAGCAACGTTTGAGGCTCACTTTGTTAGATCAGCCAAATTTTATGTCAGGTATATCTATAATATCTATAACTCTGGTATGTATGTAATTAAATTCTCATCTTTTTAAATTATTATGGTAATGATTCAACATTCTTAGAAAATGAGTCACTTGTTGATCTTAAAAAGGAATAAAAGCCCACCCCGTAGAGATAATGGGTGGCATAACCACTTTCCTCGATTCATCCGACTGAATACAATTTTTTCTGTGTCCTTATAACTGGCTTGTTTGTGGAAAAATATTATATTTTTCTTAGTATGATGTATTATATTTTCTCAGTTCAATAGGCAACCGTTGACGATCTTGATTCTGTTACAATTTGGGATCTATTGATAATTCTACTAATTCTTTGATATAAGTTAGTTCCTAAAAACCATTGAATGACTACATATTCAAACATGTTGTTAAACTTGTTGTACTATGGAATGTTCAACTTAAATATCGTTTCAATAATGACTGATGAGTTTATTTTATCAGAACAACAATCGCTCTGTTTGTTTAACATTATGTTTATTTGTCTAGCAAGCGGACTTTATCATGTAATTTCCCTGCGTCGACATATACTTTATCTTGTAGCGATAAATATTTCATTCAAACATTCATTGCTTCTAACCGATTGTGATTAGTTAGTTGCCTCTTCATAAAGCTTCTTTTATTTAAAAGTCATTGGAATATCAATATTGGTATATTGGTGGTACTCTGTGGTTGATTTAACTAATTGTCACGAAGCATCATTACATCAACATAAAGACTCCTATAAGAGTTGCAGGATGTCCAGATGACATCACTGGCACAAAGTTGTCTCTATTAATCTTTATGGATGTGAGCTTATCATGCATTCCTTCCCTAATGAGGACTGTTTATTTTTATCCACGCATTGATGAAACTTTCTTTTGTTTTACAGTTGACATAAGCAGTGGCTTCAGACTGAGTCTTAAGTGTATATTAGATCTGTCAGCGTCTTAAGGGACGTCCACTATGAAGGGACTCTTTATGTTTAATTAATTAATTTTCTCATACGCATAGCTCGGGGTTTATTTCGCACACCAAGACCCGACACTCCTTTGATCATGTAACATTTACGTCATGTTCTATTCATTAAAAGCTGTAAATTAACGCGTTCGTGTCTTGTTCAACATAACCAACGCATTCAGTTTTAGTAATCTACATCACGTAGTATGTATGTGGGCTCTCATAATCACGGTCATGACATAAATTCGTAATAATCATAGTAGGTATATCGAGTTCAAGACCAGCTGACCGCGAAACTCGCGTTTCTCATGTTGCATCGCTACTGCAGAGGTCACTAACATACTCTTCTACTGAAAATCACGGGTTTCCAAAACAACATCAGGATATATAAATTTCTTCTGTGATAAATGTGACGTGAGAGACAGTGTCAGCTGCAAACGTGACATGAATAACTGAGACGCCACCTCCTTTGTTTAATTATGCATGCTGTTACGCGAAAATCGAGGCGTGCTACTTCCTTCCTACGTTTAACGCCGCCAATTTTTTCGGCTTCATTATAGTCGGTATTATTTGTAGTGTAGTTAAGTTGTTTATCGTCTTCTAACGTACATGGAGTCACAATTCTTGAACGAACTCCAAGCGAAATGGCTTTTTGATAGAGAAAAATAACGTGCACTAAGTTATTACCTTAGTGTCCAGTCACTTTGCAGGGTACAAAACTTTGCTAGTCCAGTGGCTAGTTCTTGAGTGTGCAATTATATTGTAAGTAGAGAATACAATCCCGAGCATGTTTTTCAATCCCGGGATTTCGGGATTTTTGATGCGTAATCCCGGGATCCCGGGATTCGATTATGTGGTTTCTAATTGGGCTCAAATAAAAAAAACTTGAGTAATTAATAACAAATCACAACAATAGTAAGAAAATAAAAATACAAAAACAAAAAAGCAAAGGTACTTTTGTAAGAAATAAAAAAGACAAAACAAATAATCTATTAGATTTTCGAAAATACAATCACAGAAATATCAAAGCATCCAATGTTTGACTTCCAAGCCTGCTTCGTAGCTTAATGCCAACATAAGCAGCAGCTGCAAACGCTCGCTCAGGTTCTACACTGGTTGTAGATATTTCTCCAACCAGTAGGTACAACAAGACAATAGATACTTATATGCGGTTTGTAAGTGATATCCACGAATTCCTCCATTTTCAAACAGTCTCATTTCACGTCTAATACTAAACTAGACCTGTTTGTGGCAATCCCGAAAATCCCGAGATTAGCCAAGTACAGTCCCGGGATTTTCGGGATCAGAAAACGGCCGGGATCCCGGGATCCCGGGATTCGGGATCCCGGGATTGTATTCTTTAATTGTAAGCCACTATTGGATCGAGTTCTATAATGTTCATATCTCGTAGCCCGTGACGTAATAACACCCCGTGCTACTACGCACTACGATATAATAATATGCCATGCCACATTTTATGCTAGTGTGTAGCTGTAAAAATATATAATTCATTCATGAATATCGCCAGATGCCAGCATGTTTTTTTTGCGGTGTCTGGACTGCTATTCAGTACTTAAGTTTAGCGCGTAGTTTCCAATATGAAAACGGCTCAGCTACTAATTCCAGATGATAATCATATGCTACCGGTCAAATTCCGCACGCGTAGAATTTTAATGAAATATTACGTCAGCGCTCACGTCTCTAGAATCTTTGTTGTATGTGCATTTATAAGATTATCGGGTCAGTGTGTCAATATTTTAATGATTCACTAATTATGTCTGTGAAGAACGGCGCCTGTGTTACTTTATTACTTGTAAAATGTTGTTACGAGGAATTTTACTGGAGGCATATGGGTTTTACTACAGATGTTGCGTAATCTCATGCTTTATTTCTTTGTGCAGAGCTCGGTTATACCGCGGAAGTTTATCTGAACCACGCTACCGTCGAAATAGATCCAGTAATAGCGTTAAAATCATAGGAATGGCGTTCAACATTTTTGTGAACATTTGTCTTTTTCATTATCATGGCAGGCACGACGCATTCATTTTCAGCGCACACAGTGTACGTAGGCGCACATGTAATTCGTGACCAGAAAAGGGCATTAAATACCTCGTATTTTGGAGAATGCATTAATTTGGGTTCGACGAACATACATTAACTTCGGAATAAATTGGACTCCTTGTACGTGCAGTAAGTGGTTAATTGGAGATTTGCATTCAAAATGAACAGTATCGATACTTCTTGGTAGATTCAAATTCCACCTTTGAATGTCTACGTCGGTACCTACTGTGTCTATCTCGCAGGTTAGGCCTAGGCCGCACAGCGGTTATATCCGCGCTGTTAAAACCGCGTTAAATCTGTGTCCTATGGAATCATATGAACCTATCCGCACTTGCGGTTCATATGATTCCATAGGAAGCGGTTTTAACAGCGCGGATATAACCACGGTGCGGCCTAGGCCTTATGTTATAAAAATGTGTACTCTGGTATTTCTTTAGCTCTCTGTTAGTGTCCGTTCGTGTTTGGCTCGTAATAAAGGCATCTCAAAGTTGAGATCGATCTTAAGATGCTGTTTTTGACAGATGTTGTTCCATACATAAACGTTAAAACTGCATCTTAAGATCGATCTCAACTTTGAGATGCATTTATTAATACGAGCCTAAGTATCCAATAGGCATGTGAATTCACACCGGTCATGCATACCCAATTCGCAAACGGCATTCAATATTTTGGTTTCAGGCGAGTGAATGTTTAGCTTAATCACTCTATGAGCTAGATGTTCCACTTACACGTACTCCAGCGAAGCACTTAAGCCAAAATAGTTTTTTTCAAATCGAGCTGTCATTTTTCGGTTAACGGCTTCTAATTTCTTTGACAAAAGACAGTTAAGTCGCGACCTCCATTTCAATGACATATTCGACTTCCATCCCAGAAAAATACCTTATGCTTCTATTGACCAAGGCACTTTGTTAGTATCATTTGAATTACAGTATTTTTGGCGTTTTGTGTGCCGCAACTTTCCTAAAAGCTTTGATGTTAGGCTTCCCTTTGTGTACGTTTTTATTGACTTTTAAAAGGTCAAACCAAATGAATTCCCATCCATTGGCGGCTACTTTGCGGGTTATTTGACCTTTGAAAGTACTTCAATGTGATTACCTGTTGAGCATTACAGTATTTTAGCTAGGTTTCCTTCATTGAATTTACAAATTACAAAATTTGTAAATTCAATCAAGGATGTAGAATGAATTGTCAAGCTCTGTAGTTCCTTAAAATGGACTGCGTCGGTAAAAATAAAAAGAAAATTGGAAAGTGCGTCCGTCCGGTCTATCGTCCTCTAAATATGATGACAAGAGCGTGAAATTGCTTTTCCGCAACGATAGAGAAATGCTTTGTTATTAACGGTAACTTTCTTTCATTTGAGGGCTCAACGGTCATGATGAGGTTACGTTTGTATGACCTTTGGTTAGAAATGTATTAATTGGTTATTGTTCACGAACTATAGCGAAATTTATCAATTCAAATAAACCACAAACTTCAATATATTATACTCCCCTTGGGTCCGTAGTCCCCATAAATGCTTCTAATAAAATTTTCATAACTCACGGTCGATATCTAGGGTAAGGGAGAGGATTTTGCAGGCGATACATCATAATGTAATCCGTCAGCTAAATCGTAACTCTCAAATATACGAAGATTTCCTAGCCTGGGAAAGTAAATCCGCTGTATATAGTGATGGGATGTTCTCGAGAACATTCTCACCCTTGGAAACTTATTCGTGAGAATTTTTGAGAATCTTATATTTTGGGTGACGTTATCCTAACTTAAAATGTTAAAAACAATTAAAACCACCATACTTGCATGTTTAATGAGGTTTATGCCAAGTTTAACATGCTTCAGAAGATAAATTCTTGAAAATTCTCACGAGTAAGTTTCCGAGGGTGAGAATGTTCTCGAGAACATCCCATCACTAGCTGTAGATATATTTATTCTTTTGAAATTTTGGATCATAGAAATACTTACATTGTGTTGCTACTCGTAAAATATATGTCATAATCCTAATAAATTAAAAATGTTCAAAATAAAAGGGTGCTATTTTTAATAATGGGTATAAAGGGACTATTGACAATCGAGTTTGTGGGGTTTGTTGGGTCCTGGCTCCAGAGTAATTAATGAAATACACTACGCGATCGCACGTAGGGGAGGGACTGGTAAGTTTAATTTACTTTTATATGGAATGGCAGCTATAAATAACTCGAATATTAAAATAATAACTATTAATAGGAATTTGTTTTAGTTTAGATGGTCTTAAGAATTCCTTGATCATCAATAATATTTTTATGCCATTTATTTTATTACAGTAAGTATTTTCATTCTTAGCTCCTTTGCTACTCTGCTACAGTGCCTAATTTCTGTGCATAAGTATCCGTGTTCCCTATAAAACCACTCGATCCAATATCCCTCACTTTCATACCGCTTAAAATAATTCATCGTAATGGTTAGCAAGGGGACCGAGACTCATGTGCGAGCATGATCGATTCATTTCTAATAGGATTTTCCAACTCCAAACGCACAAGCGTTGAGGAAATTCATGTAATTTTTAAGACTCCGCAAAACAAATTGAAAACCCTTTCCAAGGGGAATTCGCGTTTTGTCAGTTTTGTTTTGTGACTTCGATTAGGGTCAGACTTTTTGGCTCCATGGCCACTTCAATAAGTTCACACACTATCATGGCCCTTGCTTCTATATGTACAATGCATCATTCATTATCCGCTGTACTTACTTATACGTTATCATCATCACTGCATTATAAGCTACAGAGATTTTGATACCCATATTGTTGTCGGATGCAGCGAACAGGAATAACGACGCAGGGCAGGAACAATCGCTTTTACTCAATTTAACCGTTTTATTGTCTGGACGTAATCCTTTGTTCTCACTGCCTTGTTCAGACATCATTTTTCTTGCGAACTGACCTCCTGCTAATAAAATGTTATAACGGATATCGTGATCGTAAATCAGGGGTTTATGCGACTTTTTTATTATTAAGAGATCCTATGAAATTGCCTCGTAGGTTATCCATAGGAGCTTCTTTGCTTTGCGTTTACTGAGATAAAGGCGTCCAGTTTTTATTTCTAGAAGTTTATACGTATCTGAAATCATCTCCTCTTGTCTGTGTATTTAGCAAGTACCTATTGATGATAATTATTATTGGATTTCCCAGCAGCGATAAATTGTGTTCATTTAAATGTTCAGTTCGGTTTATTGTATTCGATGAATTGAAACGGGTTTCCCTTGAAACGGCAGCCCCGGGTGAAAACCCCGGTTAGGTAGCAGTTTTGATGCGTCTATTTTCAGCAACAAGTCTAACATACTAGCTTTTTTCAGGAAACTTACAGGTATTTACTAAAATACGTAACGGACTAACTGTTACGTAACGGTAATAGTAACGTCTCGGTTGAAAGCATACTAATTCTAACCTACGAGTCAGCAAAAGATTTGTTTTGAGATCTGTATTTGACACAGAGTAAAGACTAAAGAAAGAGGTGCCCTTATTAGATATTTGTATGAAACAAAACGTGGTCATTGTTTTTTCATTTTCATTTTACTATTTACCGGTAAATAGTTGAACTACTCGCTTCGTTTTATGTCGATGTTAGTACTAGGCCGACCACTCGGCCGACTTGCTTAGGGCCAGTCCCCTTAGTAACTGGTCCATGGTATTTGATTCGAAAAAGTTCGACATAGACTTCTGATGCTTTTTTTATACCTTTTGATCTTAAGTAATTAACTCCGTGGCAAAATGAAAACATAATTGGGTAGATAGCTCTTTATGTTTATTTATATATATATATCTTTATGTTTATTTAACAACTGTTCGATTTACAACACCAAAGTTCGTGCAAGAAGTTTCACTTACTGTTACTTCTGGTAACAGCAAGTGAAAAATTAAAAGTCCGGAAATAAGATTAATCAAAGGGAGTACAAACGAGTGAATTAGTGAACAAAAACCAGTTATGTCAGTGTGTTACGTGGAGTTATATAATTTTACAAAGATTTGCACTTGAGCAGTTTCCCATGCCTCGTGCTGACAACATTGTCAGATTTCTTGTCTCATTGTAGAAATAACAATGACGTGAACTACCAGAATTATTTAACAACTCGTAAATTTTTGAGACGTTCACATCGCGAACTTGACTGTCTTGACATTATTAAAAAAATTATAAATTTATTCAATTTACTGAAATATTTTTATTGTTAAGTATGATAAACAGACAGATAGGCAATCTTTGACTGAAGAAATATCTGTTTTCAAAGTGGCGGTAAATGAAGTGTTCGTTATTTAGATGCTTAGTTAGCTGTGGGAATCGACCTAAAGATAAACAAGTAGGTACGCTTCGATTGTTCACGATTAATTCTCACGGAAGTTTAACCTTTCCCATCGACTATTAATGAATATAATGGCGTAGCTAACGAGTGGGTGCTTATTGTTATAGACTTCGGGATAAAATCTCTTAAGACTGTCGCCGACAATACTGCCCATTTGTCAAGTGCCCAGACTCCGAAGATCCTTCCCGAAGTTAATTGAATTATGAATCTAATTGAACAATTGACTTCTGAAACTCAATATGTGTAGCCGAGATTTTGAGTAATGTTTTCCGAAGCGGTTTCACCTACATCTATATCACCACCAAACAAAATTCAAATCTATGTAATGTACTTCCATCAAAATGCTCTGCCAAGAAAATGACTTTGAAACTGGCCTTCATTAAAGTAATGGACCATGCCAAAAGTTTTTATTCTGGAAACCATGTTGAAAAAATCTTGTTACTTGTTTGTTTTTAGCTACACAACAACATAGTCAGAAACTTATGACACAGCTTATGTTATGAGTTTATTTGTACTGTAAAAAAGTTCCCTATCTTTCTTGAATTTATTTTTCTCAGCGGCATCTAGTAGTCTTGATAATATTTTCTTGACAAATTCGACACCCATATCTTAAAATATGTTAGTGATACAGCTCGAAACTCGACACACACATCAGACTTGATAATTGAACCCGTTTATTGCACAACAAAGGCTCTTCCAAGTAACTTTTGATACTTGACTGTTAGGCCCATGCCTCAAATGTCAACGGAGACTTATTGCAATGATTGTTTTAGTTACAATGGATACCTGCCGGCGGGGGAGCGAGGGCGACGTCGCAGCAAGTTCGTGCTGTACAGGCGACCGCAGGCGAACGGCGTGCGCCGCTCCAAGCACTATGTGGTCAAGACACCGCACAGCAGCAAGGCGATCCTCGATGCCAGTCAGCACTCCATCTCGTACACACTCAGCCGCAGCCAGGCTGTCATCGTCGAATACATGGAGGACCCAGACACGGATATGTTCCAGGTTAGTAAGTTAAAATGGTTTCGTAGTAACGAAGGTTTGAGGATGCGTAATTTAGGTTTTAGTGCAGCTATTCTGATGACAAGATTTCGTCAAAAAGTAGTGTTTTGGAAAAGAGTTAATTTTTGCATAATGTTGAGCCAGTCACGGCATATGTGACCAAAGTCAGATCAATAGAATTTATTATTATTATTTATTGATACACTAGCAGCTTTGAGCTGATGCGTGTATATCACTGCATATATGTCGCTATGCATTATGTTTGCTTCGCTGGCCGGTCTTAGGGTATGGTTTTCCCGAGTCAAATTCTTAAGGCATATTATCGCTAATTGTCGCTAATTCTACTAAGCGGAGACCCGTCTTAGGGATTTTTTGCTGACACTTACCTATTTATTATCAGTAATTTATTGCTCACTTGACCCATCATCTGGTGTCTAGATGAGGCATCTACTGTTCGTCCCATTACACATATTTACTTAAACAAGTTACAACACCATTTTTATGATAGTGCTCCAGATTTCGAAATTATATCGCAAGTTCCCTTCACATCTCCTCTTATCGGGCAGCAGACGGTGTGTTTGTGATACAAAACATTTGAACAATGTGCCACGCGAGCATAAACAATGGGCTTTGAGACACGATTGCTAAACGGGACGCGTATATCATCTGCGCCGGTACGGATAACAACCCTCCCTCGTTTTGCAACGGAAACGCTTTCGAATTTTCGCAATGCGCAAATCAGCAGAAGTTTGCTACCCAAAGTGCTTCGATTATAAAAACCTAAATTTTCACACAATCGTTGGTTTGCTGCCAGAGCGGTCATGTGTCGCCTAATGGAACTGTCGACAAATTGATGTTGAAACATTTTTGCACCATTAAAAATGGTCCCTGGAAGTAGGACATAACCACAGCCCGCATGGTATTTCCAAGATTTATTTTTAATGTTAAATTGCTTGCAACCTGACAGGCTGTTTATTTCTTAAACGTTTTATGTTGTGCGCATTGCGTTGGAGTGTTTACTCGTCGCTGCTGTGCCCTGGCGTCTCTCATATCTAATCGGCGCATATGGGTTAGTGCCCCCCGGGAGAACAATGCGTTGGTCCCTACAGAGCGGCATTGATGACTTGACCGCATGCGGCGGCGCAACGACCTTATCAGATCGTATAAGAACACGTAAAGTGATTTGATAACTATCAGAATCATCTTTATTAAGGTCATTAAACTGAATGTTTATTTGGGTACTGATAATGTTATTTTTAGTATGCCGCTCTAAATTGGCGGTAAGCAGTTATTGCTGTTTAATAGTTTCGTCCTTTGTTTCCGGAACTTCTTTATCGTTTAAACAAGGTGCAACAGCTTTTAATGGAGCGTTCACTTCCACGCTGTTGGTGCCTTTGTTTTATAATGCTCTTGTGTAATTACACCGCCCTAACTGCTTGCGAGTTTTGAACCAACAGCATCTGTCGCACACCGGAGTGAGTGGTTTTGAATTTGGAAATTAAACCATGAAACGCCTGTTTTTTTAATTCCATCGATCGGCGACCCCTCGTCGTATTTTTACCTTAGTCTATTACAGTTGCAATTTGTATAGCTTAACAATGAAATAAATGTGTCATGTTTATGAATTCCATAGAAATGTAATACAAGCGCATGGCGTCCGACAAGCTCATTGAGACTTCGGTAGCCTGGTTCATTCAATTCACACATAGCTGTGCCCGCACTTGCTAATTCTAATGGGGCAGTGAAGTTCGTTGCCGCCGCGGTCGACGCACCGCTCCACATCCTGTTCATTTGATCGAACGCCATCGGGACATTCCCATTGCTGTCACCGCATTCAAATCTTACAGCACCCGAATAAGTGTTTATTATATGAATAACATTAGCTCCGACACCGGAAGGAACGACTCGTGTATTAGCATATATTGTGTCATTGTTTACGTTTCAGTATAAAAAATCGTTTGAATATTTAGGATACCGTATATGAGTGTGAAACTTTGTAGAATTATTTGCGACATCCTCTATTTTGGTAGTGGCTAAATTATTTCAATCTTGCTGCCTATAAAGATGTGAGGACATATTTGTTAGAGTTTGAAATCTCGGAACAAGTGCATTTATACTTGCTTCCGTATGCGTCGAGAACCGCGCTTTGTGTTTCAACATAATGGGCTTTCGTCATGCATAAACCACGTAGTTAACTAACGTCTAAAAGGGATCGGGTTACCCCTGTTGAGCATAGAAGTTGGGCTCTTAGTTACTGTTTTCTATCTTTGCCTATAGGTTAAAGGATAGCTGCGATGGACTTTATAAATTTCATTGACAACCCAATCAGGCACCGAAACTATGTAAACCTTCATAATGGAAATTCCAAGGATTCGAAAGATATAAATGACTCCTACTTCATTAAAAAAAACACGGTGTGCCATGTGGTTCAGTTCCACATTTTTTATCAGCAAACCTTTCTCAAAACTAGTTTACGGCACGCAGCAAAAAAATAAATTGTTCGCAGTAGTACATTCTGCTTCTGCGTTTTCCTCTTACGTAGTTTGTTTTGTTGTCTAGGCTTTTGTTATCGGCTGTACAATACGCGATAAACATTGACCGATTTGGGCAAGGTTCTACTGCGATACAAGCTATGATAACAATCAAGGAAGACTGGTCAGAAGTTCAATTTTATATTGTAACCAATTTACCTAGAAAGTCTTTCTTTATCGTGCCTAATGATGTTCTATAAGAATAAATAGTTGGCAATCGTTTTGAATTCTTTTACCACCTCTATTTGTAGTAATAGATTAGTACCCCAATGGAATTTTTATTATTAGTCTATTTCAAATTCCACGTACTGTGAAATTGTCTCGCGTTCGTTGACATCAGATGAGTGTCTAGTGTTTATAAATATATGCTAATGTACTTTTACATTATAGAGGTAAACTGTGGCATCTTTCTCGTGATGAATGGTATGCCACACCTCTGCAACATACAGGTTTGACAGCTTGTTGTCGCACAAAATATAGCTACTTATGCCAATAATAATCCTGTGATTATTTTTTAGATTATTCTGATATCTGTACGCTAAGAATAGCCTAGGTGTTAATTGACGGGAGCGAATACTGACCAAGCTGTGCAACGTCCTAGTTTATATTCTTGGAATACTTGTTAAGAAAATAATAACCCTCTTGACTTCTGCATGCTGTAGGCTACAATAAGCCTGTTACCACATGATTTGGCCAAGAATATCCTAAATCGCTTTCGTTACTTCGATTAATCACTGTTTTATTTGCTCTGCTAAATAGCCAGCTAATAAGTTAACTGAATCTTAGATTATGTCTTCTTCTCCCGGGACAAACCCTGGCGTCATCGTTGGACACCATTGTCGATCCTGGCTTACAGGACTAACAGAGGTAGGAGTGTGTGGCGGACCTAGTCCGATAAAAAAACCAATAGATATCACGAAAATATTATCAAAGAAAAAAGTTATTAGCTGGTTGAAAAGGTCAAAGACAAAAAAATTATGATACAAAATAATAATATACTGCGAAATAGTGCAAAGTAGAAGGAAATGCCAACAGTAGGGGAAGACAAATCAGAATATTTGAGAGACGAGGAAGTTGTAGGTACAACAAATCGGTGAGAGCTAGATATCCTATTAAAGTGGATTTGTAGTACACGAGTATCTCGGGTTACAATCGATTGAAATAGTAAGTAGGTATAAAAACTGGTTGTTAAGTAGAAATCATTATTTATTATTATTAACAATTTAACTTTCTAGAGAATTAAAAACTAGAGGCAGCCAGTTGCAATGACATTTTGTTATAATAGCTTTACAAGGTATTTGTATCCGTCCTTATCTACTTGATTGGTTGAGAAGTTTATAGGTATTTTAAAGGGTAAAACATTTATAAGTTACGGCTCACTTGCTATCTAGATCGTACAAAATTGTAAAGAAAACGAAACCTTGTTTAAATTCTACCAGAAAAACTTGAACGTTTGATTAAACCCACGCAATCTAGACGGGAAACTAGCCAAATAGCCGTAAAAACTTCCGTGTGGTCTTATACAAATTGGGAGCCGGCGTGTTGGCATTGGCGCGAGCGATGTTCATAAAAATTCAGTGATGCATCAACAACGGTGGCGCTAACGAGGTGACACGTGACGTCACGGATGACCCGATCCGCATGTCAACGAGGGTGGGGCGTGACGTCAGACCTGGGGTGGGAGTATGAGACGGCGTGGTCGGGCCAAGGACGTCGCCGGGCCGACCGGCGCGCAACACCCGCCGCAATCGATACCGCGACTTGACAACCGCGATCTGCAATGAACAGCCTGTCCTTGTATCTAGATGAAGACCCTGAGCCTCTGATGTGCTGCTGATAGAAAAAGAAAGTGTTCCTTGACTGAGTCCCAATAATACTGGTTTTCAATGTTGACAAGTATAATTTAGCTTTCACTAACACTTAGATACTGGCTTGCATGTTTACTTGGCAACCTCTAGAATATTCAGTATGTAGCACAAGTGTTTAATATCTTTTAATAATAGGTGTACCTTTTGAGGAGACCGTATTATTAAAATCTAGAACACTTACTTAGTAGAAGCATGAATTTTTCAGAAAAACAGTAACCAGGTGTAGTGTGACAAAGCTAGGCAGAAATAATAATTTCACAAATTAGGAAGTGAGTTCAGTTGAGAAATGTTGGTGCTCTTAGGTTTTATTAGGGTACCCTTTGGAATGATGTTAAGGTCAGCCCATTTGTCTAACGGGTTTCACTATCTCATGTATATTTCATAGAATTTATTTGCGACGTGTTCGCCCCGGCCCGCTTAACTTACTTTCACTAGTGTCTTATCTTCGTGCAACCTTCAAGATCATGAGCAAAAAACCGGTTGCCGTTCTCATGACTTGCTCTATATATTATGTCACGTAAAAATAGCTGTGGCGTAGATATAGGTGGTTTAGTTTACCCTAATTAGGAAATCGTTACGAACTGATGTTAAAATATATAAAAATAAAATATAAAGTTAGTAAAAAGTAAAATTCGTGGTTGTTTCCAGGATCCGCTGTAATTGATGACAAGTATAACGTACAAGGAATGTATATTTTCATTGCTTTCCTGCCGTACTTATGTTTATAGAAATGGGTACGCTAGAAGGTCGCTCCAGCCAGATGACAAATACGTGCAAATTGACACGCAAAAACTTGAGGAACCGGCTTTATGATGCCATAACAAAGGGGGTTTATGTGCTATAGAGGTTTCGACACAACTCTATAAAACCACAGACTATAATCCATTAGCCGATTATAATGATGCAAGGGATGATTAAGCAAATACTTCAGTTATGTTTCCCCATATTTTAATGTGCCGTAGTGTTCAGAAAATTCAATATATCCTCGTCATACAACAATACAGACCCCTCCGGAAATGCAGCGCGTTTATATACAAGCTTGGACGAGGTCCAGAAAACCTCCCGCTTTTTACTGGTGAAAGTCTTACATTTGGTTCGTTTCTACAGCAGTAGAATGAAGCTGAAATTGTATTACGTATCGATTTTGCGAATTGAACATGAGTATGAATTGCGTATTTGCACATCTTTAATGTATAATATTGCATGCTGCTTATCGGTTTTGAGTGCAGTGATTATACTTGAAACTCATATTTTAGCAAGTAGTTGCCAGGAAGCATGACGCTTCACAACAACTTCGGCCTTAGCTGAGGTATATTAAAGCCATATCTCACTCATTGAAACTTAGAAGGTTGTTTCTATATTGGAGAACTTTCTTCTGTGTAAAGTTTCCCTTTTATCTTATAATAATGAAGTGCTTCGTTTCTAAATGCTTGTAAACAATTTACAAAGGACTATACGGTCTTAAGTTGATTGAAACTTTTAAATTGCGATCAAAAGTCGACGTATAAGTACAAGCAGTGTTTTCTGTTTACATCTGATTTCGACAACAATATTATTTTAAGATGTTAGGTACATCTTATTGTCGAGTCTACTGCTTAGTGTTTGTTTATTTCGTTTCGGTATGTTTTTACTCGGAATGCTTGCCAACGTAGCATTTGAAATGGACTGATACTTTTTTATACTTTTCAACTGTTGCAAGATGAGGATTGTCCGTTGTTTTATTCATATCCACCAACCTGCTTTTTACTCTTATGGACTACCTTAATTCTCATGCGTTTAGGGCAAGCCGTCTGCTCAACAGTGGCACTAAAAGGGCTAATTAACATGAGTCATGATGGTGTCTAGACTTACGAGGTAGGTCAATTCTAAATAACAGTTCTCTGTCCTTTGTTCATTGCATTCGCATATTGCTGTACGCTTCAACATCTAGATTAGTAATTAAATATCATTCGCAATGTTCATGCCCTGATTAGCACACCCGTAGCTCCTCTTTCATTAACCACTGTTTATACTATCAACCTAATTCTTCCAGGCGGTGGCGACGCTACTACTACGCTATCTTTACAAAACTGTTAACAACAATGATATTTTCATTAATTTTCGTCATGACCATAGTATTTCTAGTTTTGGCCACCTGAACCTATTCTGTGCCTGAACATACGACATGTTGGTGGCACTGTCAATCAATTAATATGAATAATTTTAATTTACTTAAAGGACGTGTGTGTGGATGCCGACACTAAGAGAATATCTCTAAAATGATTATTTGCAGATTTACAATCAGAAGTGGATTCAATGAGCTGAAACGAGTTTCAACAAATTGATCCTCTCGTGTGCGTGTATTTGGGGGAATATTTGGTTTACGCGTCCCCGGGCCGGTGGGGGTGGAAAGGGAGTGGGGGAGCGGCGAGACGGTTCATCGGACCCTAGGAGTCACGCGGGGGACGCGACTCGGCTCCATGCTCATTATTCTGTGTCTAGACGAGATATTCTGTTGATCAGTCGTACATAGGTATTGATGACCACGGAATACGTAGAGGTAATAAAACATCGTACATAGTAATAAAACATCAATGTTGACTTTCCTCAAAATAACATGAACTTAATTTCGGTTAATAATAATGCTAGCGCCAATTATTAGGATTAACAGTTAGTATCGTTATCAGTAATTATTTACGTACCAAATATGGTCCAAATTACTAGGAAGTTTGTGTCAGTTCCCATAGGATTGTCATAAATTGGGTCAAGAGACTTCGTTACTGCTGATAATTCGTTGTATTACTTTACTAACTTATTTGAGTATGTAACGTTACTCTGTTTAAAACAATATATTTTTCCGTAAACGACGCCAACGCGTGAAAAACAAAGTACTCCATAATTTATTCACCACACGAAGTCTATTATAACAGGACCGTTAGGCGTGTGCATTTGACCTGCTTGCGGACTCCTTTTACCGCCAGGCACTTGGTCAACTTTCCTCACATATTACTATAATGACCATCAATCAAAAAAATCGGCCTACGGCTGTTGACGATGCTTTGATGACTTTAATGTTCGTTTCTATCATTCACCTCGAAATGCTTGGACCTCGTGGATTACAATAACAGAATTTTTATTTATCATTGCAAAGCTCATAGCTGCAGCTGCTTAACGAGAAAATCCTTCCAAGGAAATCACTGTTGCATTAAAAGGACATTTCAGAGATGCCATTAGAAGCTGTGCACCATTGTGTGCATTCATGGATTTAACCAAAGAATGTAACACAGCCTCATCTTTTCAATGCTCCAGGCTGTCCTACGGGTTTCTTAATGGTTCAATTTGATACCTCGGGCACTCCAAATTGGGTCATCTCAGAATGTTACCCGGCGTGCGACAATTTCATTTTTTTAAAATCCTACTGTCCCTCCAGTAAGGACGCGGGTACGATTGTGCCTGTCAACGGCCATCTTGGAATAAGGCCTTTGTTCGTTGGACAATGGCAACGAGAATTGGGATGGACGGAGAACATGTGCGAATATGTGGACAATGGGAAACAATCGACTACTCATTAAGAATGATTGTAGTGATAATTTGAGTTTTGTATAGGACATTATTCCTTGTATTGTGTAATTCATTTGTTTGTTATTTTCTATGAAATAGACGCAGCATTCGTTATATTGAGTGGCCGTGCACTAAGGTCATCTGTACGCAGAGGTGGAATTGAATCTATTGTCGGATTTGCAGTCTACATTATTGTGTAATACTACTAGAATTTGGTACAATAGCAAGGCAGCGTTTCTATTTCTTACCTAAGTGAAAGCATGGATATTTATGATCTGGTCCTAACCAAGTTTGTTTTCTAAAATACTGACCTAAGATAACCGCAGAATTTTGACAGACATCTCATTTGTATTCGCTATGAAGTCTACATAATTGTCTTCTCTTTGGTGTCTGTAACGAATAAATTTAAAGTTTTCACGGTGTTTTTGGTCCGTGGCTATCTGCGAAAATTAACCGAGTTAATAATAAGTTTCAGTAATCGAGAGCGGTTTCGGAATTCCCCCGACACAGTCCTGTGGTTAAATGTGGAACGGTTTTTTTTATGCCGATGCAAAACAATTTAGGTTTCATGGAAATAAGTTTGTAGGGAAACACTGATGTGGCTGATAACTTTTAACCCACATTTTATTTTAAGTTACGTGGCTTTTAAAATGAAACCATTGGTAATCAGTAAAAAGCAGAGATAACCTGGTTAAGCACGCCTGTTTCGTGTACCTCGTGTTCCTCGTGTTCCTCACACTTTTGGGTTTTTCGACACCTATGTGCGAATCAGTTTCAATATGATTATCACTTTCTTACGGTGAAGGAAAAAATCGTGAGGAAACCTGCTTGTCAAATCTAACCAATTTTCGAAAGACTTGTAAAATCCACCAATCAGCACTGGGCCAGAGCGTGGCGTTTTATGACCTGAATCCCCCACTCGTTGAAGGGAGGCCCGTGTCCAGGCGTGAGACGTTAAAAGGACTAAGGAATTTTAGGTAGGCACTGTACGATCCTTCACTTTCCTCTCCTCCGAGTCCGTGATATTATCTTCTTCCGGTATATTCCAAGCATAGGATAGAAGATGTTCTGAACCAAAACAATCATACACAACAGAGATATTTCGTATTTTTTGCCTCTATCAAAGCATGCACATGCATGACTAACCATTCTGATGGGCTGTTTTTTCTTCTAATTCCAAAATTTCCAACGCTCATAATATTTCCTCAGTTCCGGTGATATTGAGCGTATAGGAATGATTGGGAAAACATGCGTTGCGAATGGGTTTATAATATTTTATTCTAACGGGTTATACCATGAAACCAGATATCCTCAATTGCGTTCATTGTATCGCTTTAAAGTACAATAGTCTCAGATAGTTTGATATTTATTATCGTTGTTATGATTATGCATTTAAAAATGTTGCAATAGTTTTACTTTACAATCAACAAACGTTCAATATTAAGTACGTCTGTAGTTTTATTCACGGTTCTAGGTGCATTATAAATGATAGCAATAGGGAAATGTCTTTATAAGTGTTGCTACTTAACGACACTGACGTCTTTAGAGTAGTTAATCTATTAATATTGTTTGTAAGTACAATATTTATGTATGTTTTTATCATAATGATTGTTTTAATGTACTTACCTACTTAGGGTATAGCATCGCTTTTACGTTATCAATAGGGGCATGAAGCTGAAAATTGTTGAAAATGTTTAGAAAACCCAATCAAATTGCTACCGCGTTAGCTGAAAGGTTAAATTCAATGAGAATCTATTTAGAAATTGAAATTTTCCACAGTCTACTAATCTCGGTTTAGGTAGAAAATAATCCAAGGTGACGACTAACGATAATGTTAAAAATAAAGAGTTGTGTAAACATATTAATAATATTATCGTTGTAGGTTGCGATCAGCTTGCGAAAGAACAATGCATGCAACGAATGCAACTAGAACGAAGGATGTCCCATTTCGCGGTGCGCGTGGGCAGCAAACTCCATTGTGAGCGGAATTCGTCCAATGACTATCTAGGTACTAGCTGTGTGGACTATATTGCACTAAATATTTATTTAACCTTTACTAGAATATGATGGCTTCTATTTTAAGTGTTGAGGTTTCTATTGGTGACTCGAAAATCGTACAAAAGTTTTAGAGGATCTAGGTATTTTTTGTTTGAAATATGTAAGTAGGTATGTATTTAGGGCAAAACGTATTCATCATATCATTTGTTTATTTAACGACATTTCCAAAGGCCTCTCATTTCCGTTGATACGTCCTCCATCGTGGGAGGCTACTATTGACAGCTGACAGCTCGCTAACGGGCCATTACAAACAGCGAGGTCTCCGCACAATTTCCCTACATTCACATGTCATGTTGCCTATTTAGCGCAAAATATCAATTTCCACATTTCCATCTGTATTTGCAAAGGCTTTCAGATCAAAATTTAATGGCGTACAAAATCTTGGGATGGCCAGGTAACCGAATTTCATGTCGACAGCCATATGAACGGAAATATCACACGTGCCTTTATATGTTTATGACATGTCACGACAAGGGATATGTTTACGAAGAATATGTACTTTATTTGCAGGTTACAATTTATTTGGATCACCAAATATACTTGCAACTGACCTTTTTGCGTAATAACAATAATGTCCAAAGCACGATTTTTTTTAAGGTCACAGTTAATTATGTAAACAGAATCGGAAACTGAATACATTTAGAGTTCATTGTTCACATTATGTATACCATATAAGTTTTGAAGATAGTCATGTGTCTAGCCTCCATGACTTCGCCTACAGAACTATTTTGGATACAATTTCGAACCGGCGAACAGTTTCAAAGCAGGAATCTACTTCGCTGCTCTTTGCCTTAAAATAACACAATTACTTTGTTTTAAATGTTCCTTCGCATTGATATTATCATCATACAAGTAGGTTATTGCTGTTTGAGTTTTATTAGGTCGTTGAACATCTACCGGGTAAATCAAGGTAGTACTTTTATTTGGTTATTCAGTTCGACCCTGAGAGTAAATTGTATTTCGTTCTAATTTTATTGCTAACGAATCGATAATAAATTTTATTTCCGTCCCTTAAATTCGAGACGGAGTAATAAAAGGTTTTATATCGGTATATTCAATTAACCGTAATATATTAGGTCTCTGTTCGCAAATGTTATTGCTATCGATAACAAAGCCTGTTTAATAAAAGTGAAATCAATTTTAACGTAAACGAATCAATCATAAACTGAAACTTTGTTTGTTTTAACTAGATCGGTCATGTGTAAATACCTAACTGTATACTTACTGTAAACACATAACTATTAGCCTGAAAGTGCCGCTTTCCACTTTAAGAGTAAGCCATTCTAAGAAGGTCTTACAAATTGTATTAACGGACTTACGTCCCGCTTGGCAAGCATACGTAGTAGGGACAAAGAGGTCTCGTATAACTGGCTATCCTAGTCGAAATGTAAAGAACGGTCTCCGTTATTTACCGAAAAATTATAGTGAATTTGGTCTTGAACAATGCATTTAATAGTGTGTACAGTACCCTGAGTTTTTGTCGGTTGTGCCGAATAACAGGAAGCAGATGAATGGTATTGTCAGGTAAATGGCGCCGAGCAGACGCCACTTTCAAAAGAATTTGGGTATAATAACATTCAAGGGTTATGAGCGGTAATCCATGGTTTTGTGGATCATAATGGATATATTTAATTCGAGATATTAACAAAACTATAAGTTACCTGAATATTTATGGCTACTGTCATCAAATATGAAACGTGTCCACAATTGGTTACGTAAACGTATTCATAAGAATGAAACCGTGCAAATTGTTTCTTTGAATTGGCTTACAATTTCATAATAATGCACACGTTCCAAGTTTTTCATTTTAACGTCAATGATAGGCAAATGGTGTGCATTACATCCGCTTCCCTGTTCTCGAATTAGATTGTAAAGCAAGCGGAGCGTGGTGATAGCGCGGGGTATCGGGTTCATGCTAAGGAAATTGCCTTCGAGTGGATGCTTCATTGGTTACCTGTCGCGGAGGTGGCGCAGCCCCTACCCTATTAGCTGACACCTGCTGCGGTTAGAAAGACTTATTTTATTAGAGGGAGGCCGTTCGAGCTACTCTACGGTATTAGTCGTCGAGCGAAGGTTGCTCCACTATTGTCGATATTGTAATTTAGTATTAGAAGTAACGTTTTCCGCAATTTTCTTTATTGCTTGTAGTTTCGAAGTATTTGTTATTTGGATGTCTGTCCTTCCTATTTAAGAATGATTTAGTTCTTGAAAAAAATACGTATATCAGCATCCCCTTAGCAAGCAAACTTGTTTACTGTCTTGAAAATACTTTTAACTTGTACTTGTATCAGTAATTATTTGATTGATCAGTCACAGCACTTAAACGTTGATAAAGGAAATAGCTGGAGTAGAATCAAATCGAATTTCCTTTTAAAATTGCAATCTTGAAGTTGCAGCACGCGCCAGTTCACAATGGACCGTGAGGGCTGGCTCTAAAAGATCTATTCTTAGCTGTGCGAAGATAGGAGACAAGCTCCAGAATGGACTACTGAGTTTTTATGATGACGCACAAAGGTCGATTGAAGTTTTTGTCAAAATTATGTTTCTTACAGACTTGTTCTTATGAATAGGTTTTTGGAAATGTATATTGAATTAGTACAGTCATCATTACTTATAATGGTTTTTGCCCAATAAATTCTTATTGCTCAATGGAAATTTAAATCAGCAGGCTAATTGTTAGATGTATTTGTATTATAATATAAGTCTAGTTTTCCTCAGCTTGCAAAGAAATTATGTACAATAAGTATAAAAGTACTTAAGTTATCTACGTACTTACGTATACTTAGTTACGTATTATGTGGTCAGCTGCAGAGTACTTTGTGTTTATCTAAATGTGGTTAGGTGCTATCAGTTACACGTTGATATTCAAATAGCATGCAGCAGACGGCTACTAATATTACATGTGGTTATAATAAATGCTTCTGCCGACTGACGTTAGGTCGTCGGCGGAACGTGCATAAGGACTTCAGCACATGCGGTGCCTGCTCGGTAGCGCCTTGAATGCGATTAGACAATTGACAGCCTAGTTTATATAGCGACCTTGTTTTTATTATTGATATGAATAATTAGGACACAAGCGTGCTTCACCAATTTTAAAAAAGAGCTCGCAATGATTAAGAGAATAAGTGACGACTTCGGATGTCATCTTCCTTTAGGCCATGTCACCAGATGTATTGTGATCGAGCCATCGATTGTGTGTGGGCGTTGCTTAGTTATTATAGATTTTCAACCGTGGGTCCGTCGAGTGTCAATCAATAGTCAATACCTACCATTACGATGTCTTATTCTTCACGGCTTGTATTCCAAATGCCAATATAGGAATACATTTTATCTATATATATAAAAATGAATCCCTATTTCATGTCATCACTTGACGCGAGAACGGCTGGACCAATATTGATGATTTTTTTTTTAGATTATTCCGTGAAGTTTATAGAAGGTTCATACATTTTAAAAAATTGGAAAAATTACCCGGAAAGCGCTAAAAACCCATATTTTACGTATGATTCAAATTACGTTCAATAGATGGCGTAATGAACGCCGGTGTCAGATGGCGGATGGCGACTATAAATTCCTGCAAATTTATTTCATGGGCAATTCATCACAAGAAATTGATCTGCGTTGTGCACATAACAGTGCTGGGCAAAGGTCTCTCCCCATCTTCTTCCATCCATCGCGGTCTTAGGCTCTCTCATACCACCCGTCTAGATGAGCGTCGAGGTCACCGCGCCACTGTTTTTTGGGTCTACGTCGGCGACGACGGTCGTGCTCTGGGACCGCACTCGGTGATTGCTTTGGCCTACCTTTCTGAGCTCATTCGGCTCAGGTGACCCGCCCAGGTCCACTTAAGTGTAGCTGTTTTCACTCCTACATCCGCGATAAGGGTCATGGAACGCAGCTGGGTGTTCCGCACCCTATCAGTGTGTTGAAAACCCAAAATGCTGCTCCATTGCTGTTTGGCAAACCTTCAGTTTGGACTTCTGAGCCTCGGTTAGTAACCATGTCTGGGCGCCGCACTGTGGGCTGAAAATCGAGCTTCATAGTACTTTAAACTTATTTTTTTTGCTTTTCATAAGCTTCTAATGCCTTCAGCAGTCATGAATATAAATAAAGAATAATATAATTTCATAGGTATACTAAATAAATAAAATAAATTTTGTATGGCTCCAAAGTAATAAATCCAAATATGTATCTTCAAACCCGCCGTTTTAACCGTTATATCCTTACAGATGGCTGTTCTACAAATTATTTGTAATTTTTTGGTGTATGTTATATAACGGTAACAACTGCGGTTTTTTTTTATATTTTATACTAAAATTTATACTTACATGCGGACCAATGGGTTTATAAACTTGAAATTTTGCAGGGAAGTGTCTGTATTTTAAAGAAACACTAATATAGCATATATAAGTACAAATTTTAGTTCAAACTTTTTTTATATAACGTATTTATTAAAAAAAAACCGCAGTTGTTACCGTTATATAAAATACGCCAAAAAATTACAAATAATTGGTAGAACAGCCATCTGTAAGAATATAACGGTTAACACAGCGGTTTTGAAGTTATTTGGATTTATTACTTTTGGGCCATACAAAATTTTCATTTTTTAAAATATAATTTGGTAGACCTACGAAATTATATTTCTTATATATATTCATGACTGCTGAAGGCATTAGAAGCTTATCAAAAGCAAAAAAAAAATAAAAGAGAGAAAAAAAATTAAAGTATTATGAAGCTCGATTTTCAGCCCACAGTGGCGCCGTAGGTAAGAACGGGCGGGATACACATGTCAATGTGTCAGTGGAAGGTTGCCCTTCATGATGTCTCCCATGGACCAGTAGCTCTTCGACCAATTTAGCTATTTTTAGGGTTTCGTACCCAAAGGGTACCAACGGGACTCTATTACTAAGCCGGTATCCGTAGCGTGTTAGCGCTACAACAACAAATACTAAAAATAAAATAAAATTTAAAAATAAAGGGGGGGGACTCTATTACTAAGCCTACTCTGTTCGTCCGTCTGTCAGCGGGCTGTATCTCACGAACCGTAATAGGTAGTGAGTTGAAATTTCCACAGAAAGTGTATTTCTGTTGCCGCTACAACAACAAATAATACTAAAAATAAAATAAAAATTCAAAACAAAGGGGGTCCCCATACAAGAAACTTGATATTTTTGACGTTTTTATTCTATGGTGGTACGGAACTCTTTATTTGCGACATGGGAAAGGAGTAGATCAGACGACGAATTTCGTTATTTTTTGGCTTATAAGTAAATACAACATTAATTCTGAGGCGGCACGAAGTTCGCCGGGACAGCTAGTCCTAAATAAATATGTTAAGAAATGTTGTTAAATGAAATGACCACTTGATTACCGTTTACGAGCAGTAAGTCGGCCCACGAGTGAACCCCGTGCGTGACAGGACTCTTATCTTCTCGCATAAGATGTAATTAGCGATTGTTTTGGTTCATATTCCACCGTTCCGAGGTTAGATTCGTTTCGGTGTAAGTAGCAGCTCTCAACTCTTCTATACCATTAAGATGCATTGGAAATCGTTCAGAATTTTAAATCATTTAGTACTGAGAATATTGCACATACATGAAGAGATATAACCAGGACAGCAGCAGGCTAAGCCAGTATTAGTAATCTTGCTATATGTTAATAATAGGAATTGTGAAATGACCAATTTGTCACTATTCTCTGGAGTAAAAAGTTGTCCTGAAATAAAGCAGTCCGTTGTAGGGCCAATTTTGTCAGCCTCTTTTTATTATAATTTCTTTGTCAAGGACGGCTTGTGTGGTGGAATAAGGAACCGACAGCACCAGTTTGGGAAACAGAGATATGAAGGCTTCACCGCACTGGACATTACCGGCGTATACATAACGGGACGGTAACCGGATAGCGTGTAATCTCAGCCATCTTAATTTTCTCGTCACGCCTGCTGAACCAATTTTGTGGTTTCGGGGGGAAATTGTACAGAGTTGCTCAATTGTAACCTAGACGCAGATGTTACGCAGTTGCAGCCGTGCTTGACACTTCGTCAGTTTCGTGTCTTTTAAACTTTTTAATCAATAATAAAAATTATTATCAAAATCGGGAGTATAATGAAATTATCACTACGTATATTGCGTATAGGACATAAGGAAGCATACCTTGGTAAATAATAACGTATGATGATAATATTATCAATAGACCTTGCATAAAGGTCAGCCGATCAATTGTCATTAAGTTTATTTCAAAACTGCATAATGCAGGACTACCTATATTTAATGCATGTGGTGACGCAAAAGCCGCGTCACTACCCAACATCGGCAATGCAGCTTCGATCACGCTAATCTGCATTCTTATGCTAGCCAGCGCTTCGCACCCGCTTTTATTGCAAACCAACTGGGCGCATTTAATGCA
Source organism: Drymonia ruficornis (assembly GCA_947859195.1). Lineage (NCBI taxonomy): Eukaryota > Metazoa > Arthropoda > Insecta > Lepidoptera > Notodontidae > Drymonia > Drymonia ruficornis. The sequence continues at coordinate 7,578,939 of OX401923.1, forward strand.
ATAAATTCCAACGCTGCATGTGCCACACATTCGCATTATCTATCGCTGGGCGGTCTTCTAAAACCTTCAATACCTACCTAAGGGTGCGGGGTAGTGTTGGGGCTACCCCTCTATAACAGATGTTCGCCTGTTAGCCAGCAGGTTGGACGGTGTATATGTAAATCGCTGCGGCGCCGTCTCTCATGGGATGGTGCAGCAGTGATTTGCATATTTATTTATTTATTTATATACCTACTTTGTTTTTTGATACTAGCATAGTTTTTAATTGAGTCCTGGTTATTTTAATAAATAAATATTATTATTATTAAGGAGTTTCTTGAGCAGTTACTTTTCGTGGCCAAGTTTGTTGTCCACAAGATTTGCAGTTTTTATTATACTTGGATGCTTATCTCATCAAACTGCCACCGCTCTTAGTAGGTAATTAATCAACATAGGTGGTACGGTTCAAATACGTAATACCATCGCATCGATATGCTCGTAAAGTCTCACGTTATTACAAGTTTGAACGCCATCTTTGCCCGCCATTCGGTGAAATTAAATTTTGAGTTCTTCGTAATTGGGAATTGAAAGTTTGCTTCTGAAAGAGTTTGGAAGTGTGTACACACTGTAATCTTAATTAAACACTTGAAAGTTTTCGTTTACAATGGTAATCTTAATACACGTGAATAATCTGGAAATGCTTGAATTTTAAACGTTATTCGGTGTTGGTTAAAAATAAAGTTTGTTGACGGCCCAATTGGCGTGAGCAGGGTTCTTGACTGCCAAAAGACAGCGAGAAACGTCATCACGAGAAATTTTTACGACGAACTCCGCAGATTTGAACTACCATACTGACTTTGGCCGTGTACTGTTTGTCATAGTCAAGTCCAGAAAATCCCAAGATAACTAAATATTTTTTTATAAAACGTTTGTCACAAGTGCACTCGCAAAAAGTGCAGCAGAAGGCTCGCGAACTCGCGACCGCCCCTCGCCTTTGCCTATCAGAGCGTTACGGCCACTCTCCGGAACGATGATGTAACGCAGCCTTCACACTCCTCGCCGGGGTCTGGTGGATGCAGCACTTGCCTATTGGACCAATCTTTTACACTGAAATTACCGGATATTTTTACAGGATGTTAAAATGTTTGTTAACAGCTAAATAACGTTCTTAAACAATAGGCAACATGCGGCTGATGACAGCTATGCTTCTGAATAGGCTATGACGTTTGTAGAGATTAATAACTTTGTCTAAATCTGCCAAAAACATATTGTTTAAAAAATATTTTGGTATTAATTTCACATACTTAGTACCTGTGAGCCGTTGCGTGGTGAATTGACAATTTATCTTGAATCACATTCAAATGGACCAGTATCATCTGAATCAATACTGAAATGAAACCGAGCACGGCCCAAAAACTGATTTGTTCTGTAGAGGAAAGTGAATAGGCTAAGTTAGTGCGTTTACTGAACAGTTACCGAATACGTTATTGACTTTGTGTCAAGCAGAACCTGGTACAAGTTAGTACACTTGGTGATAGATCGGTTGAAATCGTTGAAATAAAACGCAAATGTCTACACGGAAATCAAACCTACCTACCGAATATTCTTATCGATATATACACGTTTTGTATAATATCAAGAATGGGATTCCCAAATTCGAGGAATATAATTTTTATCAGTCTTGTCTCCAGTTTATTATCACAAAACACATGGCAACAACAAACATAATACACATATTCATTATGAGAATATCAGTGAAAATTGTCTAAAAACTCAAAAGTCTCAAACGTGGTTTGTCGATCATGCAGTTCTGAGTTTATTTCTGGCTATTACTGTGCTAATCGTGCAGTATGGATTTTCTGTTAAGGAATTTTAAGGTCATCCGCTGTTGAGACTTGGACCATACCTTTGCGGCCAAAGGTTTTACCAAATCTAGTGTTACGTAGTGCATCTCTGTCTACAGTCTTTATTTTTAGGAATACAAGCGAATATTACTTGTTATAGGACTGAGGTGGCAAACAAGCATACGGCTCGCCTGATCTTAAGCAGTCACCGTACCTTTTAAAGAAAAAAAGATTTCTGACATAGATCTCATATTGTCCACAGATCGGTAGGTCGTCCGAGTCGCCAATAGACTTCGTGGTGATGGACACGGTGGCTGGCGACAAGAGCGGCGACACCAAGGTGCTGCAAAGCACGATATCGCGGTTCGCGTGCCGCATCATCGCGGACCGCAACGACGTCAACAACTGCCGCATATACGCGGCCGGCTTCGACTCCTCGAGGAATATATTTCTTGGGGTGAGTGTTTTGGAAAATATACAGCTGCACTCTCAAATGCAACTATTATTTGAGGGCTGTTTCATCTTGACGCGTCACACAAAAAATGCGAGATAACTACAACATCTCAAGAGCGCTTGCAATTTCGACGGTTGATGACAGCTTGATACCAGATCAAGTCGAAAGGAACCCTTTAAATTTAAAGAGCTCTGAATTAGGACTTGTGGCGTTTAAGTATGCAGCCGGTCGAAGCACAATGATTAACGATAACAAATGTCAGGATTTTCAGACTATACTATTTCGAACGTAATTGGAACTGCTAGGATTTCTTGATTATTATATACAGATATTTCCAATCTGTATTCCTTACGGGAGGCAGGCTAAAGATTTTTGGTTTTATATAAGTTAGGGTTAGGGTTTAAATGTGTCCTTAACATTTATCGAACACCATCGCCGCGAAAATGTAGCAGAAACCAGACGAGAGGAGAGTTAACAAAAAATGAATGTACTGAAGGCCAGCTCGGTCTATGATTGCTAACTTTGAAAGAGGGAAATAAATGCGGAAAAGTACGAGATAAAAACGTTTATAAGGTTTCTTGCAACAAAACGAAACTAACCTAAATGGAAAGTAAAATTGAACGCTTCTCAATGTCAAGAAAACCATTCCTTTATAATGTTGTCTGAAGTTCCTAAGTTCTAAATTGCTCTTAGCGCTAACATACACGGACTGCAATTTTGCAGTTTGGTTGCAGTCGACGGCACGCGACTGCACACGGACTGCATCTTTGCAGTCGGAAGTGACAGCTCTATTGCAGTTGGTTGCAGTCGACGGCACACGACTGCACACGGACTGCATTTTTGCAGTCGCGTGTATGGCGGCGCTAAGTGCAAACTGCAAACCTATTTATAGATTAGGCTGCCTCCCTTACGTCACTCGGGGGCGTGTGACGTCGACTGTTACGTCTTGAACAATGAGGAGCGACACGACAGGCGTGGGCGTCATCTAGTTCAGTTCAATATTGGTTCCGAATTAAACTCGATAAGGCTAAACTGTACAGAATTATGTATGTAGGTAAACTTCGCTCATGAACTTGAACTTATACTTGCGACCACTAAGGCTCTGCGGGATTAAGGTACCTTTAAAAAGGTATCTTTTTACCTTTTGGACCCAAAGCGCAACCAAACCCTCAAAAGTTTCCATAATCACACTATAGACCTTGAGCTGTCGGAACCGTAGAAAATACAAAACAATATTCTCGGGACGAACGGACGATGTCTTTGCGAAGAAGGTTTGGTATTGAATAACCAAAAAAAACTGAACTATCAGTAGCTAGCTTTTGCCCGCGACTTTGTCGACGCATATTTGTCCCACGGGCACATACTATCGGGATAAAAAGTATTCTATAAACTATCTGTGTTCCAAATTTAATCCAAATCCATTCTGTAGTTTTTGCATGAAAGAGTAACAAACATTCATATATCCATACTCACAAACTTTCGCATTTTTAATATTAGTAGGATTTATAATATTAGTAGGATGAATAGCAAGCTGATTATCTGTTCTCGTTTTCAGGAAAAAGCGACGAAATGGACAGAAAATCACGAAATAGACGGTCTGACTACGAACGGTGTGCTGATAATGCACCCGCGCGGCGACTTCTGCGGCGGCAGCGCCACCTGCGGGCCGTGGCGCGAGACGTCCGTCGGGGGCGCCGTGTTCTCGCTACGGGAGAGCCGCTCTGCACAACAGAAGGTAACATTTCCTTTATAACATAGTAGTAAAGGGCTGATTGAGGGCCACAGGAGGATGTTATTCTGTCCGTAGTGAGTTCTAGCCCCTTTTCTTATTTAAGTGTAGCCCAATTGGCTTGTGAAAAGTCGTGGGTTCAAATCTCGGTGATGGACGTGGCAGTCTAATGGACGTTTCACATTTTTAAAAAATCATGAGTCGACTGACGAAAGATGGATACAGAACGAATGTGACAGACAGTAGATTTCGGCAGAAATATTTTTATAAACATTTCTGTTAATATTTCATCACGTAAGATGACTGGCTGTCTAACGTCGAAGTTGTATAGGTACCTACTTCGTAGTACGCCAATGATACATCAGAAAAACCCGTAGCGATGTTTATGTTACCGGCTGTCTGTCATTCTATACAATGCCTAAAACGTTGGTGCCATTTATAAATATGTTAACTTACTGCTGCATTGTAAATGAATTACTATACTCGATTTATTATAGCATTAGACAGAAGTTAAAAAAGGTTATTTTTAGTGTCCACTTTGTAACAAAAGTACAAATAACATGTTACAGTTATGATTGACGTCGAATTTATTATAATCTATTTATATACCAGCTTGTCACACCTAACTGTAATTATTTTAATTATTTATATTATAAAATAAATTGTCTTTCATTTCAATATTATCATTTCAGTCAAATTTAAAATTAAGTGTCAATGCTAAAAACCTAAAAGAAGCAGGGGTGAACAATACCGGGAATGTGTTTCGTTCCACTATAATCCTAACAAATCTAAAATGTTACCTAATCCGTTCAGAGGTTATGACAGCAGGGTATTTATAATTTTGTCGGATTATGTTTGGTGCGTTCCATTCACTGTTAAATTTGTTAATTTCGTTATTTTCGATCACAAATCTCGTTCCACTCGCACCAACTTGTACTGAAAGCTTGAACAAAGTAACAAAATGGACTCGCAACACGCATAATTCAACGAACAAAATGTTCTGTCAATTCTTGGGGGAGGGGAGGTAACCACTACATTAAAATTGACGCACACTTACTCAAAACATTTTGTGTCATTATAAACGCACACGTAAAGAAATGTGCAACACTACTATATTTTACGCACACTAAAAGATCTAATACGTCAACATACAAAATTTTACTACCGTAGGACCATCGGTGTAATAGGGTGAATACCACTATCGATATTTCTAATTAGCTATATCGATAGTTTCATATACTCATTATTACATTTATAGCTGTCATTATAATCTACTGAATTATACTGAATTATCTCTACTGAAACAGCTGAACAAGAAATAATGAGTAACTCACGAGGCGTAAATATTCAACGGAAACAAGATGATTCCGGGTACATCCCAATTCAGTTCCTTGAAAATGAGATTATCTAAAAAATAAGTACCTAATGTTCCCAAATAAGCTGTTTCATCCCCCCCCACTCCCACTCGACCAGCGCCATCTGCTGCCACTGGCCTGGCTGATATCTTTTGTTAGGTAGGTACGTATAAACGTAATAGGTATTATTATACTAATGTCATCATCAGCATCATTTCAGCCAAAAGACGTCCACTGTTGGACATAGGCCTCTCCCAAGGTTTATTATACACTATATATATTATATTTTTATCGATACCGGTCTGCAATCATAAATAAACACTACTACAACACTGTTCAAATCAAAAAGTATATATGTCGAGATTAATTCTTGCAACACTGACTAATACGACTGAATAATTTTGATACTTGATTTATTATTTTCCATATTATTTAATATTTATTATTCATAATGCAAGCGCAAGCACTTTTAAGTTTTCTTTGATGTTGGTCAATAAGATAATATTTGTTATACATATATTTATGCCATATGTGATTCATCGCCTCAGTAGCAGACGCTGCCTGCTTCTGGGTCATATGGACCCGGAGCAGTGTCAGGTTCGATTCCGTTTATCAAGATCAAGAATTTATCGAGATCGTATTTATCTGAATTGTTTCGATAGTGGGTGTTTTTGTTTCAACATGAGTTAGTTATTTTTTTTTGTATTTTAGGAAAATAAAACAAACATATCATAGCTACTGCGTTTTTTAATTATTTTTTTATTTTAATCTTGGTCTAAATATTCCACTCCTGATAAATCCATATATTGGCGTGGGCCTGCCGCTGCCTCATCAACTCATCATCATCAGTCTCCACAGCATTGCTGTCATCTTGAAGATTTATTATTAATCGATTAATGTCATCGTAAAGAGCAATTTTCGACTATTCTTCTAACGGTACCTGAAAAATAAAATAATTCAATAAAAGATAATTTCTTTAATGCTTTAAGATTATTTGTTTATTTAGTAATTAAGTAACGATGTTAACTGACAAGCAAACATAGAAAAATAAAGCAACCTTAGTTTATGTATTGGTCGAGATGAAAGCAACACATAAAAATAATACCAAGTATCAAGTGTGTTCAATCGAATGTACCTCTAAGCGATCAATGTATATTTACTGAAAAACCTGTAAACTGAAGCTTTGAGCCTGCCTTTGTATACAATAAACACATTATTTAACTTAAAAACTGTAAAATAAACTGCTTATATACCTATAATATCAGCGGTTCTTTGGTAAACATGGTCGAGTTCTGACAAAATATTTTGCACCTCAAATTCCGCGAGACACCGCCTGTAAACTTTGTGAATCACCTCTCTTGTTGAATTACTAATGATTTATTCATTGTAAATCGTTTTTAACGTTCTGCGACTGGTTTATCACCGCGTAATTCAGTATTTATCCGTTTGTTTACAAAGTTCAAATACTTGACAATTATTTGACAAATAAAAAATACAGTTGCCAGGGTAGAAAAGATTCGTCTATGGTCACAGTAGACTATTCGATTAATTCGTACTCGATTAATTGTATCGATAATGTTTTCGATTCTTATGACATTTAATATTTTAATGAATTTAATAGAAAAATTGCATTAATTACATCAAAAATACTTACATATGAAATGTTACCCCATCTTTTTGTATATTACTATTTTTAGTAATTTCTTTGCACATGTTTAATGGGACAATTCGGCATTTTTCACGGAGCACCTTACACCGCGAAAACGATACTTACTCTGATCAAATCGATTTCGAAAACAGTTTTTATATACGTGTCAGAGATTTTTGGTCTAGTACCTATAAAAAAAAGCTAGAGGGGAAGATCATGCGATGCGCATCCTGAGTTAATACATCCATGACTGAAAGTGATCATTATTATCGTTTTTAACACTTTTTGTGGACGAAAATAACAAAATTAACAGTGAATGGAACGCACCATTAGTCTATGAAATTGACGTAAATAAATTTCTGTAAGTGTTTGTCATTGAGTCATTCACCATCATTTATTTTTTCATTATTTTTTTATTGTCAGTTTAAAATGAGTGATACGATGTTATTATAAATAAAACATAGTATAAAAAGTACTTTTATTTTGGTTATCGAAGTATTTAGCATTGTTTTATGTGAAAACAATTTTAATGTAACCACTCTAAATAAAAGTTGTTTTGACTTTGAAATAAAATGTTTTGGATCCCTGCTTCTACGAGCCTCTTATTTCTAATGTTATAATAAATGGGGTATAGTAGCTAAATATTGGAAGTTTTGTTTGATAATCGGTATCAGTATTATGTTATATATGCGGTATCAACCAATAATTAATTACATTAAAATAATTATATGTAACTCTAGTAGTTAGTTACCTTATCGAATTCGGGTCATGCGTGCCCTGTATGCATGACTCTTTCAGTAATTTTTATTATTGCAAACTCATTCCAATAAATTTTATGTGATTCACTGCAGATGCTGTGAATTTTAGAACGAGGGCGACTTATTGTAACGTTCGCTTATTCTGGGAAAAAATACTTACCTACCTAGGTATTTTACCTAAGTAATTGGAAACATAATAGGTCAATCTAACACCACTATGGTGTGTCCCTTGGTTCCATTGAGAAAAGGTTGTCTAAGGCCCGTATTAATAAATCGATCTCAAGATTGAGATGCTGTTTTGGTCAGATGTTCCATACGTTAAACCTGCATCTTAAGATTGATCTCAACTTTGAGATGCATTTATTAATGCCGGCCTAAGATAATTAGGATTGCACTCAAGTTTAATGAAATTGTAATACGTTTGCCAGGGCCTACCATGTCAAGCGGAGACGAACGTCCTCAGGGACGGCACAATGATAGACTTGTGTGGCGCGACGCTGCTCTGGAGGAGCGCTGAAGGACTTAAAAACTCGCCGGTAATACTCATTTGCGGCGTCTTCATCAGGCGCATGCCTCGCGCGAGCACTCACTTTTGACGTCGGAACGCATAGACGTAATGTCATAATATGAGTGCTCGGGTGAGGCATGCGCGCCATATGGACACATCTATTCATATAACCCGATACAAGTCATATTACTCGATTCTGTATCTTTATGACTATCTGCAGTACATATTACAATGTCTAGTTGCTATTCTGGATAGTGAGTCGCCACCTGATTTCACTCAAATTCAATTTTAAAATTCTTTTTACGGCAATTTTGGGCCATGACTTTCTAACAGACATTCGTCCAGGGCGTTAGTCGCTTAGCCATGGCCATTGAGCTGCTATAGTCATCGATCCTCTGATTGGTCGGTTGATTCTGACCGACTAATCGATCACTATAGCATCTGAATGGTAATGGCAGTTCAATGCCTAAGCGACTGAAGGCCCACGAGAGTGACAGACACATAGCTAGTGAAAAAAAGATGCTCTGATTGTGACTAGGATTGTCCGAGTAATTTTTGTGTTGGTTTGCAGACAAAACGCGACTTGGAAGCATTGGTGGACGAGTTGAACGCGGGCCGGCCGCAGTGTCCCGTGGGACTCAACACGCTGGTGATCCCGCGCAAGCTGTCCTCCGCGCACCAGGACCTCAACCAGCCCTACGTTTACCTCAACTGCGGACACGTGCAAGGTAAACAAACCAGCTGGGTCAAAATCCTATTATTCCTATCTATATCTATACTAATATATAAAGAGGGAAATGCTGACTGACTGACTGACTGACTGACTGACTGACTGACTCATCAACGCCGAGCCGAAACTACTGAAGTTAGAGACATGAAATTTGGATAGTAGATATATTTTGTGACGTAGACAAGCAATAAGAAGCGATTTTGGAAAATTCAACCCCTAAGGGGGTTAAATAGGGGATGAAAGTTTGTATGCAAGTTCGTCATTTTTCAAGTTAGAATTATGAGAATTTGTGATCAGGTGTCTTTTTAAAAATAAAAAATATGGTTTTCGGCGTTTTTGAATATTCAACCCCTAAGGTGGTAAAATAGGGGATGAAAGTTAGTTGGGCAGTTTGTATAGATGTTCGTCATTTTTGAAGTTAGAATTATGAAAATTGGTGCTTAGGTTCCTTTTCAAAAATAAAAAACTTGAATTGCTGCGTTTTTGAAAATTCAACCCCTAAGGGGGTAAAATAGGGGACGAAAGTTTGTATGGAAGTTCGTCATTTCTGAGGTTAGCATAATGAAAATTTGTGTTTAGGTTTCTTTTTACGTATTAAAAATAATAATTTCAGTTCATTTGAAAATTCATCCCCTAAGGGGGTAAACTAGGGGGTGAAAGTTTGTATGGAAGTTCGTCATTTTTGTAGTTAGACTTATGAAAATTGGTGTTTAGGTTCCTTTTCAAAAATAAAAAACTTGGATTGCTGCGTTTTTGAAAAATCATCCCCTAAGGGGGTAAAATAGGAGACGAAAGTTTGTATGGAAGTTAGTCATTTCTGAGGTTAGCATAATGAAACTTTGTGTTTAGGTTTCTTTTTACGGATTAAAAATAATAATTTCAGCTTTTTTGAAAATTTAATCCTAAGGGGTTAAAATAGGGGGTGAAACTTTGTATGGAAGTTCGTCATTTTTGTAGTTAGAATTATGAAAATTGGTGATTACGGTGTCTTTAAAAAAAAAAATGTGTTTTTGGGAATTATACGGGGTATGGGATACGGGATATGGGATACGGGATTTGGGTTTATGGGATATGGGATACGTGATACGGATACGGGATATGGGATACGGGATACGGGATACGGGATACGGGATACGGGATACGGGATACGGGACCCGGGATACGGGATACGGGATACGGGATACGGGATACGGGATACGGGATACGGGATACGGGATACGTGATACGTGATACGTGATACGTGATACGGGTTACGGGATGCGGGATGCGGGATGCGGGATACGGGATACGGGATACGGGTTGTGGGATGTGTGATACGGGATACGGGATACGGGATACGGTATACGGGATACGGATACGGATACGGGATATGGGATACAGAATCAGGGATATGAGATACGGGATCCGGGATATCGAGTATACAGGATTTGGGTTCCAGCAAACGGAAACGGTTTTTTTTTAATTTATATCCTGCGCGGTCAAAGTCGCGGGCAAAAGCTATATAATATTATAAATGCGAAAGTTTGTGAGTATGTATGTTTGTTACTCTATCACGCAAAAACTACTGAACAGATTTGGATAAAATTTGGAACACAGATAGTTTATAACCTGGACTAACACATAGGATACTTTTTATTCCGATAGTATGTTTATTATTTTAAATTATGCGCGGACGAAGTCGCGGGCAAAAGCTAGTTGCTTTATAAGATTGGGTAGCGGCTTCTAAGACATCATTTCGGGACTCGCCGATGTTCCAAGCTTGGCGTCTTCGCTGGATACTACCGTAGATATCGCTAGACGAACACACCAACTGTATGGTCCCAAACTAAGCAAAGCTTGATCTTTGAGTACCGTAAAATGGACTGGGGCCGATCCCAGTTACACCCAGACCAGAGCAAATTACGAATGGCCGTTTTCGAAATTTGCCTCTGGCGACACGAACCCCCAACCTGATGCAGTGAGCCGACCGGCCTACGCTCGAACCACTGTGCCAAGCGGTCGTCAAACTGTGATGGGATTGTTTAGTCATAGTAGAAAGATGGGTAGTAGGTTATCTTCATAGAACGCACCGCGCGCGGCTATGGTTTAGTAGTGGTTGTAAGTCCTATTATTATTATGAAAGTTACGGTATTTGGTTCGTGAGGATTTTGCTTTTTAACCTGCGTAAAATCAAGTCGCTAGCAAGCAGCGTGATTTGAAAGATTATTCTTGAACTCATTCAGTATTGTCTTGCCTTGATCGCGAAGTGCGGACGGACACACGCAAGGTAAACGGAACCGCACGGGTAATTAAATAAATCCCCATCCTATTTGCGTCGAGGTTGTCTCAACAAAGGAAGCGCTCGTTTTTGTGGTATTATGAAATATTATTTTTCTTTCCTGCAGCTCGTTCAAGGTTAATGTCTGCAACGATTCAACCATTCTCTTGAAATAGACACCATTCCTGTTTAATACTTCTGATTTTCCAGTGATTGTCGAAGTGTCTCCCAAACGTGAAGATTTAAGAATAAAGAGGAGGTATATTGCACCTCTTCCATATTCAATTCAATAAATTTATTTTGTTTAGGCCTACGGGGGCACTTACAAATTGTCATTTTACATTTTTTCCTTAACTTCTACCGCCGGAAGTTGAAAGTTGCCGCTTCTATAGTCATCACAATGGTGGATTGTATTGACAGATTTGGATTAAAAAACATCGTAAATTTGCTAGGAATGTCATGAGCTGCAGGGCGATTGCGTAACTTTTTCGTCAATGTTTCAATTGGTTTCGTTCATCCTGTGTTGCTTTATCAATTGAAATTTATTGAAATCGGGAAGAGTGAACTCCAGACTCATCCGGATTTCAATTAATTTCAACTGAAAATGCAATACGGGATGAACGAAACCAATTGAAACAGTGACGAAAAAGTTACGCAATCGCCCCACTGGCCAGTGCCGTAATCATCAGTAGCATGTACCTCCTTAACATGTTAGCCAAGCAGTGTTAACGTTGTGTGTGTTATGTGTGTGTGCAGGCGAGCACTCGTGGGGCGCGGAGGGCAGCTCGGCGGGGTGCGCGGTGCGGCGCTGCCCCATGTGCCTGGCGGCCGGGCCCGTGGTGCGCGTGTGCTGCGGCATCGAGCCCGCCTTCTACGTGGACGCCGGCCCGCCCACTTACGCCTTCAACCCCTGCGGACACATGGCCTCCGAGAGGACCGTCAAGTATGTACCGACACTATCATATACTCCCATGTGCCAGCGAAAGGGCCAGACAGAACCGCCAGCCTCACACACTTGGTCAAAACATCTACGATGACGCCCCCTTGAGGGCACTAGAATCAGTTGAGTTTGCATTTTATTGCCGCGTGACGGCAGTAGCTTTTATTTTTCCGTGTCTTTGCAGAGTGATACTACTGTATTAGATACCAATGTATCACAAAAAAATAAATATCTCGTTCGTTTCGACCAATAGGATCGATTTATTTTAATGAGCTGAGGAAATTAAAGCTATCCTATTGGTTGCAGCGACGGTCAACTAGTCTAGCGAACCCGATGGTCGAGGTGGATGGTCGGCCTAAAACCATAACTACCTTGACACCTTCAATGTCATTATTACATTTAAGCACTTAGTTATAACGCCACTATTTGGTACACCCCTCAAAGTAAATGTTCGTTCGATTAATGGGCGCTGCTTGCGGGGACTGGTCCGCCCATTTTCCACTTGACACCGTTGTTCCAAAACTTTTACAGACAAGACCTAAGCACGGAAGGCATCACACCAAAACAATCGTTCTAAATATTCACCTTTTGGTTTGACAGTTAAGTGGGAGTAGGCATGCACAGCTTTCTAGGCTAGTTTTTATTAATTTTTATTTAAATACCTTATTTTCTTTTTTACTCACACTGTGTTAATGCATGCCTGCTCACATAGCGTTACTGTTTGAAAATGTATACAATTATTCTTTTGAAAAGAGTAACCATTGAGTTTCTTGCCGGCTCTTCTCAATGGAAGCAACATTTCGAACCGGTGGTAACGCTAAAATATTGTTTATATTGACTATTTATAAATGCTCTAATGAGCTTACATGAATAAAAACCTTTTGACTTTGACTTTGACTTTTGACTTAATAAATTTGATGTGTTACAGATACTGGGCGAGCGTGGACATCCCGCACGGCACGAACGGGTTCCACGCGATCTGTCCGTTCTGCGCGGCGCCACTGCAGGGCTCGCCCGGCTACACGCGGCTCATCTTCCAGGACAACCTCGACTGAATCTCCGACAACACAGGTAACACACTACTCACTGCTCACCAAGACACATTTCTACGAATCACAAGCGATTGGGCAGCCTGGCATACAAGACAATACAGTATAACGCGGCCCTTGAACCCAACCAGGGTGATTGGGGCGGGGTCCCGTAAGGGTGCGTTTCGATTGAAGCGGAGCGGGGCCGAGCGGACCGTGAATTGGCCAATCACAGTGCTCGAAATCTCCACTCCGCATCAGTGGAAACAGTGTAAGCGGGGCGGAGCGGAGATGAGTGGACTTTCGAATAAAACAAATGAACACGCGGCCCCGAGCCGGACAGAGCGGAGTCGAGCAGGCTGTGGTGCCGAGTGGTGGGCACGAAGCGGAGCTGTGCGGAACTGTGCGGAGCTGAGCGGAGCTGAACGGAGCTGAACGGAGCAGAGCGGAAATGAGCAGAGCGGAGCTGAGCGGACTTTTGAATACAATATATGAACACGCTGCCCCGCTCCACCCCGCTCCGCTTCGCCGCGATCCGCCCCGCTCCGCTTCAATGGAAACATTTGCCACTTCTCACTGCTATTCTCCGCTCCACTCCACCCAGCACCGCTCCGCTCCACCCCGCTCAACCCCGCTCCGCCCCGCTCCACTTCAATGAAAACATTTGCCACTTTTCACTGCTCTTCTCCGCTCAACTCCGCCCAGCACCGCTCCGCTCCACCCCGCTCAACCCCGCTCCGCCCCGCTCCACTTCAATGAAAACATTTGCCACTTTTCACTGCTCTTCTCCGCTCCACTCCGCCCAGCTCCGCCCCGCTCCGCCCCGCTCCGCTCCGCCCCGCACCGCACCGCTTCAATGGAAACAGTTGCCACTTTTCACTGCTCTTCTCCGCCCCGCTCCGCTTCAATGGAAACGCAGCCTAAGCCATGGTTTCAGCGGTCTGTGAGGGTGTCAGGCCATCTCCTTGGTACAGGAGGCCCGGCATATGCTGGGCCATTCGTCGCGATAGATGCTAGTGCGATTTTATGACGCCTTTCCAAAGGCGGAAGTAGCCTAGGCCTAGCCGTGACTCTTACATCCCGCATGAGTGGACCCATATAGGGCTCTTGAAGCCAGGTAGCATGCTTTTGGCTTAGAACTGATTCGTATTCAGTCTGATTGCCGAGGCAGATGCCGACTTGACGCATGATTTACCACGGTTTTTCTGCTGTCTAGTAAAGTTTTTATCATTTGCAAGGAAATACGCGCAATTGCATGTGGACTGCTCGGCTTGGTCGTAGAAGCATTATGGCTTAAAATTGTATAGTATTTGTTAACGATGACGCCATTATCAAAGAAAACATCTAAGAGGTATTATAAAGCCTAACTATTGTATATTTGTAACGAGTTTTATATTATTGTTTCCGTAATACATAGTGTTTGTCGCAGGTTCACGGCGGCTTATCTGACGCGCGCTAAGTGGATCTAAGCGACACGTGTTAATGACGCGGTAAGCCATACGCTCCGAGCTCTCACGACAAGGACTTAGCTTTCGCTACATCGCTGTAGTCGCCGGCGCCTCGTCATGGCGATCCTCAACGCGTTGAGGGGGTTCACATGACTGCCACTAACCGACAGGCTATGCACCATATGTACGGAATCTCACTGTACGCAATGGCTTCATCTCGACATTTTAATTGTTTGCATAAGACTTATAAGTAATGAGTAATGATATACCTATGATTAATTTTAGACCATTTCCACGCGCAGTTTTAAATGATTTATTCTTCAATTTCACGTATTCCAATAAATTTATTTTAACACTAAATTTTAACTACAATGAAAACATTTATAACAATACTATTTATATGTGAAAAAATGTGTTGCGTTCATATTTATGTGTTAACTGTGTCTGTGCGTCCTAATTAAGATTCATTATAAAATTGCGATAAAATAATTAATATTTATTTGTTGGAGATGTAAGTACGGCGCAGAGAAAACGAAGGAAACTAAAAAAATATTTAAAGCTTTGTAAATTGCTGAGCTGGTTATACAGATAGAGGAAATAATTGTTGTGATTATGACAGAGTTATTTTAAACGTTTTCTTCGGAACTCGTATAGGAGTAAGTTATTAATTTCGCACGGCTACAGTTATTTTATTATAATCATATTCACCTGTGCTTTGTATACAGCACTACAATACATAGCATCGCCGCGACCATCCTCGGTGTGATTGTTGTGTATGATAGTGTAGTGCCAGCCCTAACAAATAAGTTAAAATGTAAATATCAATTGTATGTTCATTTCGACTGTATTTAAGTAATTTATGAGCCAACCTTTTAGGGGTGCATACATTCACGCCTCCCGGTATCGCCTACAATCTATTAATTTGTGTATTTTGATATTTTTTGTCAAAATGGTATCATTTTTATTCACTGGTTATTAAATGATGTTCTGTTTAAAATATAATAGTAGTGCGGGTCGTTAATTTCGATGTAATTATTTAGTTTCATCAACTATTATGTGCATAAGATGGATTGTTAAATTTAGAGATATCATATTTGAGTGAAATGTTCTATGTTTAATTAATTTAATAACTACCGCAGACTATGAGACATTTGTTATAACATTGCATCTGCTTGTACTGATGACGGAGATGTGATGTAAATAATGAATATCTTCAACAGATCCTTGAACAGATGCTCCAATTTGGTCAGGAACGATCGTCCAACAGAGGAGTTAAGAGTTACAAATTAAAGAGACAGCTATCATACGTATGAGCTTATGACTTTATCCCTCTGACGTAATAGCCACGTCTAGATCGGAGCGCCTGTTAGAGGAATCGGACAAAATATTTTATATACATAGGGCATGACATAAGTGATAATGATTACTCGAATACTGGATATACACTTTCTACATTTTCCACGCAGTTGCAGTGGAGTGTGCATGATTCAATGACGGCTACTGTTAACATGGTAGTTCATTTTGTCAACGAGTCTAGAATAGATCCCTGAATGATATGAACTTCATTTGAATCGTTACTATTTTTCAATGACACATGAAAATGTAAAAATAATGTAAGTTTTATAGAAGTAGTGAACATTAGCTTACGGAGTATGAAATTTAGTTTTTGTACAATTCGGATTCACTAGTTAGGGATAACACAACATTATTGCCTTCAATTGACAAATTACAAGACGAAATGAAATATACAAGTGTTGTCCGGCAGGAATGTGTACTGTTATATGCAAGTGCATTGCACGTATGTACTTGTTTTAGACTAAAATAAGATTTTTGGTAATGAAAATAATGCGTATTGGAAGAGTCGGTACAATGTAGTCGTTTAATCAGAGTAGGAACATTATAAGCCTTCAGAAATCATTTATTTATCTGTGTGCATAATTATTTAGGAAGTGTCAAGCTACGGAAATACTGGACCATACAGTTTAACATAAGTAGCTATGATAGTGTCTGTGTTATAACGTTGAGTTGCACTAAATAAGTGTTTTGGATTAATTAAGAGTTATTTTGATTAGAGTGAGGATGTTTCGTGAAGAATGTAGTCAGTCACGCTTTTATGTCGAATAATTGGCGCAACATTCTAAAGTCGTAGATCGTCGTAAACATGAGTTTAGAGTGGTCCTATCAATCAAAGTAATTGAGTTCGTTCTGTTGACTGATTGGTGCGATCGCGGCCGTCTCGACTTTAGCGTGAAGCGCGGTCAATCGAGTTGCTCTGAAGTTATTAGTGGTAATAAGAACTGAATGCTAGCCTTAATTTAATTTATAATGTGTACCTAAGTACTAGGGCTAACAATAAATCGCTCTTTTTAGTTAGAAAATGGATGTGTTGTTTTATTTCGTATGTAAACACAGCTTTACATAAATATAGCTACAATTAAACCTAAATATTGTGGAGCATCCCTGCCCAACTACAATAAACATACCACTCATTTTACTATCTTTCAAAGGAACTCATTCAATACAAATTGCTCTCAACAACTAACTACAAAATAAGTTAATTCACTGCAAATTAAGTTTAGTAGTGACGAGTATCCTGACATACTGGTCGTAGGCGGTGGCGACGGCGAGGCCGAGATGGTCGCGGTTCCAGTCGATCGCGTTGATGGGCTGCGTGCTGATCACCATGCGCTGGAGCCGTTTCAACTTGCCAGCCACCCCGGTAGCCACGCCTTGTGCGTCTACATTGTACCGGTGCTCTGGGTATTCACTGGAAATAAAAAATACAAACGCTAGAAATAATAAATTATAAATATCGTTAGACACCAACTGTGTGGTCCCAAACTAAGCTATGCTCGTACTATGGCTACTATCCAATGGACTGGGGTCCCAGTGACACCCAGACTAGGGTAAATTATGAAAAGGCCGTTTCCAAAATTTGCCTCTGGCGGGAATCGAACCCGCAACCACCCGATGCAGTGAGCCGAGCGGTCAACGCTCAAACCACTGCGCCAAGCGGTCGTCTAATTAAATGGACTCATGGCTTAAGTACCAGGGAAGCACACCACGCAAGCGGTAAGTACGAGGCTCAGCATATGACAACCTTATTACACTGAAAAGAAAACAGAACTTACTATTTCCACAGAGAAACTTGACCGGTGCCTGCACAAGTGACAAACAAATCACGATTCTGAGGAACATGTTTTGCCACCCATATTGTTCCACTCTTCGTTGTGTTATCTAGCACCTGTTAAAGACCATATTAGATCACGTTTCATGATAAAATTAAAAAATATATTATTTGTACTTACATATATCTTTTTCTTACCTGAGCAAAGCCTTTGCTGGGATTTTGTGTTCTTACGTCAAAGACATGGAATTTGCCCTCCAGTGTAGTTGCTACTAGTTTGTTCATAGGAATATCCTTGCGGTCAAATTCAACACAGCACACCTGAGAAAATTGTAACAAAAAAATAGTGAGTGCTAGTAGTAGGTACTGTTAGGTCTACTAGGTCTATACTATAGCAGAATTGCAAAAAAACAGGAAATTAAAAATGAAAACTGTTTAAAACATTGATTTAAAACAGGAGGGATGACAACATTGTTTTTAAATGTTTAAAACATGTTTTAAACACGTTGTTTAAAACAAAATGATTTTTTCGTAACAACTCTGGTCTATAGGCTACGGTAACTGCTTAACATCAGGCGGGCCGAACGCTTTTTTGCCACCGCAGTCCTATAAAAAAAAAGGTTTGCCTGCCCACAATAAGTGAAAAATTAAAGCCAAACTTGAAACATGCTGAAGGCAGCCACCAGGGAGGTTTTAGAGGGGAAGAATCTCAAATACCCTAGGCTTCTCCCACAAGAGGTCTGGGCATCTTTCGGAGATTCCGTCCCCATCAACAAACGAAAGGTTACTAAAGAAAATAATGTATAGTCATAAGGTATACCCCATTTTTCAAATTGCATTCCCATCTCAGCGACATAGTCCGCAAGTCGAACATCTTCAAGTCGCCATTATCATAGCCAGCTACCACAATCCTTTCAGCGTCGTTGAAGGAGTTGCCGAATGCGACGGTCCAGCAGTCGCGTTTGCTCTCGCCCTTCACCGGCTGCATATTGGCCACCGGTTTGCCTCTTTGACGTGGATCCCATACTTTTACTGTACCTAATAATGAACATAAACAATATAAGCTTAGTAGGCAAATAATAGGTCACAAATGGTTAAAATTATTTGTGGTAAGCATGTACTAAGAAAAATAACTTAGGAAATTGTGCAACGGCAACAAAATATGGTATTGTGTGCTTTAAATGTTTTCCTGCAAGATTTAACAATAAAGAAATACTAGGAACATATACTGTAATACATACATAATATTCAGCATTATTAAGAATATAAACTACAATATTATTACCGTCTCTACTGCCAGTTACAATTTCAGGTGCTCCGCAGTTGGCTATGTTGCCTCCCATTCCATCTACGGAATTTATAATGTCTGTATGTTCTTTGGTTATGTACACTTGGCAACTCTTCTCTAAATCCCTGCAATAATTTGAGATCAATATTTCTTGAATGGGTGTCACACATACATTATTTGGTATAAAGTTATAGGCAACAAACAACAACAAGCAAACATTTTTGGTATATTATCCTGTATGTGCGAATATCTTACTTATTTACCTACATATCATAATTTGAATTATTACCTACCTAATGGGATGAATTAAATGTAAACTTACCATATTTCCAATGTCCCTTTGAAATCTCCAGTGGCTAATCTTCTTTCGACATCACTGCTTGCTCCAAACGTTCCACATTTAAACGAGTTAGGTCTCTCAATGTCCTTTATCTTTCGAGCTTCCCCAGACGTAATTTCAAAGATTTCTAAAGTGCCACTGCCTTTCGGCTGGGATCCAATAACGACAAACTTAGCTGAACATGGAATCCATTTGCAATCAAATATAGAATGGTTTATATTGCTTTCAATATGCGTTATTATTTGAGGTGTCTCTAATTCTTCCATTTCTGCTCGTTTGCGGCCTCTATCACAGTTTATAGCACGAAAAATGGGAATTTGAAACTTTTATAACCTCAATCTGCATGTAAACAAGTTCGTCGCCATGGCAACGGTTGACGTTTTAATTTTTTAAATGGTCTCCGAAATCAAACTTTCTATAGATTCAGCCAGCTACGAGATCATTTATGTATTTTTACATAAAGCTTTAACATATAATTATAAATATTTACACACTAACCTAAATAAAGAAAATAATAAAAAATAATAATAATAATACAAAATTATATATACAAAAGGGACTCCACGTCGTCGTCGATGCCAAAAGTGCCCAGCAGGCTGGCCGCATTTCCGCGCTGTATAGCTATGCTTATACGTTGCGCGAAATAAAGGCCAGCCTGCCGGTCATTTGAGGCGGCGCACTGTGGGCGGAAAAACGGAGTTCCCTTTCATAGGATTTTTGAAAAATGAAATGTGTTTTTTGGTAAATTTGAGTATACAGTCTCGTTGGTAACATCGTAACATTAAATTATCTAGTAACACGGATTTTTTTGTAGCTAATAACACCATGAAATATGGATTTGTAGATTCCAAATGTATGGAAATGGAATTTGTTTTCCTCATAACTTTTTTGTGTTTCGAGTTGTAAAGCTGAAACTTTGACGTATTGTTACTGAGTTAGTAATAAAGCTATATGACCTTTGACCTTGACCCCGAACGATCCCGTTTAAGAGATATGATTTTTTGAAAAATGACCGTTTGGGTGACATTTATAGAGGCAATTTACGTTCAAACAATGAGTGTAATAACCCTTCCGATGTGAATTATTGTTACCAGGTCAACCTGACTACAACTAGATTGACCTTGACCAAGAAAATCCCCGCTAAAAACATAAAAATAAAATAAAAAACGGATTTTTTATTACTAATATTCAGTATTAATATTGAGTTACACATAACTCGTACAAATCCTATACATTTTGACTAGCTAGTACTACCTATCTAGTCAAAATTACCTACAATAACAACACAATTATTAGTCAGTCCTTAATCTAATTAGTAAAACAAACAATAGACAATGGGGGCAGGTAGTGACTTGTTTCACTAATATTATTAAGGATTAAGGATTGTCTAATTATTGTGTTGTTATTGTAGGTCTGTGTTTGTCATACAAGATTCCTGGAAATCACATAGGGTTTCGAAATGAAAGCTGTATGAATGCCGAGAGTACCTTTATTCGTCTCACTTATAATTACTACCACGTACCCTCAACGTTCTCCTAAAATAATTTTAACTTGTTGTTGGTGTTGTGTTTGCTGTTGTGTTTTTTGTGGTTTTGTTGTTTGTTGTTGTTGTTGACTTGTTTCAGTATGGAAAGTCTGGTTTCAAATCTTGCTGTTTTTGTGTTCATGAAGCAAAATTCTTTTGAAACGAACACATTGATTCAAAAAGTGTTAACTTCTATAAATCCTGCATTGTTGCCTGAAGAAGAAAATACCAAACTTAACTTGTTTTGCGCAACATATTATTATATGAGTACTTACCTAATCTGCTAATAGCACTAGATACAATTGTTCAAAGAGGTTTGCTGACTGGTTGAATTCGGAAATCAAATGGCCCGAATTTATCCAAATACACATGGTTTTATCTTGTATGATAGACACTCACCTACAATAATTAGACAATCCTTAATACCCCTAATTAGTGAAACTACCTGCCCCCATTGTTTATTGTTTGTTTCACTAATTAGGGGTATTAAGGATTGTCTAATAATTGTATTGTTATTGTAGGTGATTTTGACTAGGTAGTTAGTCCTACCTAGTCAAAATGTATAGGATTTGTACGAGTTATGTGTAACTCAATATTAATACTGAATATTAGTAATAAAAAAACAGTTTTTTATTTTCTTTTTATGTTTTTAGCGGGGATTTTCTTGGTCAAGGTCAATCTAGTTGTAGTCAGGTTGACCTGGTAACAATAATTCACATCAGAAGGGTTATTACACTCATTGTTTGAACGTAAATTGCCTCTATAAATGTCATCCAAATGGTCATTTCTCAAAAAATCATATCTCTTAAACGGGAGCGTTCGGGGTCAAGGTCAAAGGTCACATGGCTTTATTACTAACTAAGTAACAATACGTAAAAGTTTCAGCTTTACAACTCGAAACACACAAAAGTTATGAGGAAAACAAATTCCATTTCCATACATTTGGAAACTACAAATCCATATTTCATGGTGTTATTAGCTACAAAAAAATCCGTGACTACTAGTTAATATAATGTTACGATGTTACCAACGAGACTGTACACTCAAATTTACCAAAAAACACATTTCATTTTTCAAAAATCCTATGAAAGGGAACCCCGTTTTTCCGCCCACAGTGCGGCGCGCGGACAGACGCGCCGCAATCAGGGGGGTGAAAGATAGACTTATTAGGCTCATTGGAAAAGACAGTTACGCCACCTAAACTACTTAACATGAAACCAAACTGCTAAAATGTACGGTAGATGTCTCTATACTCAATAGTCGTAATATATTATATTATTTTTAAAATATTTATTTTATTTTATAGATAAATTACTCCATAATTAATTAATAATCATTTATAATTGCTCTTGTAAATTATATTTAATATTATTTTTAAATTCTCACTAAGTGACAGTTGTGACCTTATGTTGACAAGTACCAATGACAGCTTGTGAGAAGAAAATAGGGATGCCCGATTTTTTGCTTTGATCGGTCTTCTAGATCGTAACCTAAATCGATTCACGATTTAATCGTATTGCCTTGAAGATCTGGGAAGATCGTATCGTAATTTCATTAAAATAAATAAAAGCACAGTATGCGTGCAAAACTATTTTTTTTTACATTATATTACCTATGCCTATTACGGTATCAAAGAACGAAAGATCAGAGAAAACTAAAATTACCTTATAAAATAAACAAAATATTATCATACCCACCTTCATATTTCATACATTATCGCTTTTGATGTAACTCGAAACTATACTCTTGATTTTTAATTTCGTGGACTAAAATGACAGCTTTTTATGTCAAACGTAAAATAGTGTTTTATCTGTTCATCATTATGTTATTTTTATGATTCTGGTTCAAATTTAAATTTTATTTACCAAAGAATAAAATAAACAAGATCACTCATAAAAATATTATTTAATTTAAATATAAATTGACATTAATTATAGCTGTCATTTTAGTCCATGAAATTAAAAATCAGTGTATAATCTCATTTAATGTGTATGTAGGTAATCTTGCTTTGTCGTAGTTATTTTGTCCCCTTCCCGGCAATACGATAGGTATGCAAAGATCGGTTCGTACGTTCTTATGATACGTTTCGGTTGATGTTTAAGTTTTAGTTGAAACGTTTTCTTTCGCATTCCCTTGAATTGATTTAAAAAATCGGGGATCGTATGGCCGTGAATCGATCTTCCGGAAAATCGATTAAGAGCGGGCATCCCTACAACTACAAGAAAAACGTTCGGTCGGCTGATTAGGTTATTTTTTTCCCGCAGCGTAGAAACTTTTGTTTGGTTGTTATTAATTGTGAGAATTGTTGATTTTTGAGTGCCTTCTCTGCTGCAGACGTCGTCGTCGTCGTTGCTTCGTCCTGTTGTTGTGATAACTTCCCAGTGACAGTAGTTATATTGCGAAAAAGTCGCTACTTTGTGTTGTGTTCGGTGTGGAATTTGGGTACCATACCGCATCGCTGTGCTTTTGGTTGCAGAAATTGGTGTTGTTGAATGTTATGTTTTGAAATGATTTAATAAAGAGTTGTACGCATCAATCCATCCATATTTTGTTTCATTGTACTAACAATGTTTCTCATTATAGAGCTATTTTTTTTTCTAGTTGAGTTATTGTTTCAATGTCAGATTATTCTAACATTGTCACAATATGCTTAATTGGAAAAAAAATAGCTCAATAATTGAGAAACTGTAGGTAGTTCAGCATCAATAAAAGTATACGTAATATATATATATACCTACCTATATATAGGTAGGTAGCTACAGCATTAGTTTT
Organism: Drymonia ruficornis; assembly: GCA_947859195.1. Taxonomy (NCBI): domain Eukaryota; kingdom Metazoa; phylum Arthropoda; class Insecta; order Lepidoptera; family Notodontidae; genus Drymonia; species Drymonia ruficornis. The sequence goes on from OX401923.1 coordinate 7,602,669, forward strand.
TTGTTAAGAAGTACAGAGGCGCTCGCGCTTTCATTGTCCTGCGCCTAAACGCCGCAAGATGTCACTCTTTACTACTTACTATACTCTTTGGCCGCAATCTCCTTGAAAAGGAGCCGCGCGTTAGGGCCCCATGCACCTAGGGTATTTTGTGTATCCGAACCACAAATGAACCAAGAAAAAAAATGGGCATTATGGTATTTTGACAGCGATTGTCATAAATAATCTATATTATTTATCTGTAAATTTGTCTATGGCACATGTAAATGAAAGGGTGGACATGAAATTGTTTGGAAAATTTAAAATATTTCACATATTTTTACTTAATTAAAGACAAAAAGTAATGTTTTAGTCATCAAAAACATATGCTTCATCATGTCTGATAAAAGATACAAGCAGAGCGTAAGTATAAAGCACTGATTGGTAATTGGCATTTCTTGTTAGTTTTTGTGCTCATAATATTGTGATTTTTACAGAAAGCTGACATCGCAAAGCAGTTCGACCTGCCGGAGCGCCAGTCGAAGATCACCACACTGCTCAATCAAGCCGGACAGGCTTACTGCATATGCCGATCTTCAGATAGTTCCCGGTTTATGATGTAAGCTTAAAACTTGGATTACAATATAACTCAGGGTTTTTAAAACCATTGGAAAGTATGTGAAAGAGCGAAGCAACAGAGGCCTCCTAATGGTAATTCACATGAAACCCTCATGTGCGGCGATCACAGACACAATAGAAAATCAATTGCCTCAGCTGGATTTTTGTTGTATACAAAGGGTGAAAGCCCCATTTAAAGTTTACAATGGTTTGTTGTTAGTTGCCTTCTTTCCACGCATATGCTGGTTGTGGAATGATTGCCTCCTGGAGTGTTTCCTTTGCACTACAACATGAGGTTCTTCAAAAGGCATGTTTACAGGTCCATTTCAGGTTGACACCGTGTCTGCTCCCCTGAATTTGCAGATGTTCTGAATTTCCACTTACCATCAAGTGGACCGTCTCTCCAAGTGCCTTTCTAGGCAATAAAAAAATACTATACCAATAAATCAATTGTTCCCAGAGCATGTGACTCCTGTGAGGAGTGGTACCATGGGGACTGCATCAATATATCCGAGAGAGAAGCTAAGTACATCAAGAACTACTTCTGTGACCGCTGCCGGGAAGAAGATCCTACTCTCAAGACCAGGTTCCGACCACAGAAGAGAGAAAATGATGCAGATAATATAGGTATATTACTCTGCACCTAAGATACCATCAATACTGTATACTTCTGACCATTTAAATGGAACTTCAGTGTCAAATTTTTTTCTTTGACACTGAAGGCGCATGGAAAACGGTCAGACGAAGAATGAGCCTTTCCTCAATGAGAGAAGAATTCGGGCCATATATAATCATGCTCCCTAGGGCTAGTTGATGATGAGCTTCTACTGTATTTTCTGGACAAGTTTCTTTCTGTTTGGTCATTTTGGTCAAAATTCAAAACATGTCACTAAATATTCCTATCATCTGGTAACTACTTATTTTTATTTAAAAAACTGCATAATTTGCATATTTGATAAACTCTATTTCTAAAAGAGAGTGGGTTACCATTTTCAAGTTCTCACTTAACTCTGCATTGTTGGTCACTCACTTATGCAAAGTGAGTTTCCTGAACCAACCCTTTCAAATCGATATTGTATTTCAGGTCGAGAGGACAAGAAGAAGAAGCGCAAAGAGAAGGATCACTCTGAAAACAAATCCTCCAAGAGACCGAGCGTCAAAGATGGGTGCGGGGACTGTCCGGGGTGCTTGCAGTTGAACGATTGTGGACAGTGAGTACACAGCAAAGAGTTCTTTTTTATTTGTGTAGATTTTGTAGCTGATTATTTTACAGGATAGATAAGTAACATGCATGGCGGAGTGGGGTTTACTTTCAGCCAATCAGTGGGTTAGAAACCCTCTGATCATACCATCTTCATTTACTTTCCTGAAAATGTATAAAGGAAGAAATTAACTCCAAGCAGCATTGCTTGAATGTCTGACTGAAATGAATGACTTCTCAAATGCTTAGCAACTTGAAGACCTTTGTAGTTTTTTTTTTTTTTTTACAGTTGTGATGCATGTGAGGACATGTACAAGTATGGTGGCAGTAACAAGGTGAAGCTCAAGTGTAAAATGAGGGTATGCATCAAGAGCAAGAAGCCTTCCAGACAGTCCAGGTAATCTTGCTTCCCACACCACGAAAGTGTGACTATGGTGGTGCGTGGGTGACCAAATTATAACATCCGACCTCCTCCGTACTTGGAGGGCATGTTAAGCTGGCGGTTCTAGGTGTAATTCTAAGATTTTTGAGTCGTTATGGTTGCATAGACATTGTAGAAATCAATGACCATAGGGCAGCGTCACACCCTAGGTTTCTTACAAAGCCAGTATTAGCTGCAGCCAGTATACCACGTCTACTTCTAAAGGCGGTGTCCACAAATCGACGACTTGACTTTCCCAGCTTGTTGACGTCACCGAACGTCTTCTGGAGGCTACCCGGTGACCCCAGGTAGTTCGCCGGGTAAGTGGCCACTCTGCTGCATTCCAGCAACACGTGAGCGGGACCTGTATACTACTACTACTTTACGCGAGCATTGTGTTGGCAGTAGTAACAGGACGAAGAAGAAGCACCACGAGCGCGAGAGCTACGAGCTGGAGGAGTCGCTGGCGCACCTGCAGACGGCGGCGCCGCGCCAGTGCTACGGGCCCGCGTGCACGCGCGCCGCGCTGCTCGGCTCCAAGTACTGCTCCGCGCAGTGCGGCATGCGCCTCGCCACCGCGCGCATCTACCAGGCCAGACGATTTTTTATTTTTAGTCTTAATATTTTCATTAATATAAATTTTAGAGTATATGGCCAGACGCTTTTTATTATTTTTTTTGTCTTAATATTTTCATTAATACAAATTTTCAAGTATATTTCATGCATCTATCACCTAATGAACCCCCCAACTTTATTAGTAAAGTGTTCTATACTTAAATTGCCGGATTTATGTTTTACCACGTTTTTAGGATTCCGTACCTAAAGGATGTCAACGGAACTCTATTACTAAGCCTCTGCTGTCCATCCGTCCGTCCGTCAGCGGGCTGTATCTCACGCTCCGTATCCTATTGAAAACGATTGAAAATTTCAACTCTACCTATAGCGAATTGAAATTTTCACAGAATAATTCTGTTGCCGATACTACAACAAATTAAACCCTATACGTGAAAGTCTGACACGCACTTGGCCGGTTTTTTTTTATTTCGTGCTCACCCTTACGTACATTTATTACATTGTAATTGAATAAAACCTAAAAAAATACTACAATACAACGGTGCTGTAGAGATATAGCAGTGCAAATATTACAATAAGTGTATAATTCCTTTTGTATCGTGCAGGTGTTGCCGCAGCGCATCCAGGAGTGGTCGCTGTCGTCGTGCGTGGCGGAGCAGCGCAACCGCAAGGCGCTGGAGGTGGTGCGCAGCGGGCTGGCGCGCGCGCAGGCGCAGCTGCGTGCGCTTGACCGCCAGCACGCAGACCTGGACGCGATGCTCGCGCGCGCCAGGAACGCCACCATCGAGCACACTGACGACAAGGTACCTAATACCTAAACGGACCGCGGCTTCTTCTTCTTAGGGTCCGTTCACTCAGACCGGCTTGGAGAAGGGAGTATTTTTTATTGCGTTTAAAAAAGTTTTGGGTCATTGAACATAAGGTAATTTTTTCATTTCACTTTTTTTTTAATTTGAATGCTGCCTTATTTCAAAGACGCTAAACTTTTTTTAAACGCGATAAATAATGTGCTCTCCTCTCCGAGCCGGTCTGTGAGAACGGACCCTAATTCTTCTTCTACGGACGGGGTCCACAAATCAATGACTTCGTGCGCCTGTTTTGTGTGTTGGAGAGGGTACAGAGCCGGTTACTCCCAAATCCATCAGGAATTTCCCCAGCGGACCACGGCTATCCTCTAGATGAGAATATTTTCTTTAGTTACTTTTTATTTATGGCTGAGTTGCAAAAAACAGGAAATTTAAAATAAAAACTGTTTAAAACGTGTTTTAAATCATTGTTTAAAACATTGATTTAAAACAGGAGGGGAAAAAATCTTTGTTTTTAAATGTTTAAAACATGTTTTAAACACAGTGTTTAAAACAAGATCCCCACATGCCCGACAGTCACCATGAGTCGTCAGCCATCTGTTAGCAGTCCTCTGGCCAACAACATGCTGACAGAATTTGTGATGAACAATTAGATAATATTAGAGACCAATGGTTTCGCAATCGAGGCCCTGTCCGTTTCGACTTCTGACTGCGTAGCCATTATCATTAATAACCTACTTACTTATTTTATGGTTCCGTCAGGATGCGGACGACGAGACGTCGATGTACTGCATCACGTGCGGGCACGAGATCCACTCTCGCACCGCCGTCAAGCACATGGAGAAGTGCTTCATCAAGTACGAGGCGCAGGCCTCCTTCGGCAGCCGCCACCGCACGCGCATCGACGGACAGAGCATGTTCTGCGACTACTACAACCCCGTCAATGGCACTTATTGCAAGAGGCTTAGGGTGAGTTGTCCTGTAGCCGACCCACAGGTTCCACCAAGCCAACTAGGAGCTCGGATGGAATGCGTCTTCCCCGCCCGCACACCCACCACCGCCTGCGGCTTCCCGCCCGCCACAACTCCCGCACACCGCCATTGCCTTTTCAGGTTACAGGACAGGTTCTTAGTTGGCTTGGTGGAGTAGTAGTTTCAGAAAGACGAATATTTGTACCTTTACACAACAGATGGATAAGCGATTGTTCAATATACACCCGGGTGTATAAATAAATAACGCGATACGGGTTGATCATAATTTCGCTTGTTTGTCAAAGCGTTGTAATCATCATTTGCATTTCTTTTCCCACTGTCTGGGGTCGGCGCAGTATGTCTTATTCTTCCATTCATCGCACTATGCTGTCATCACGGATGTATAATGAAGGATTTATCACTTGAGTTTTTGGTTAAGAAGAAATTCAACTTTATTCTGCTGCCTTAAGGTCTATTATACCTTGACAATTCTTAGAGAGAAAAACGAGCCGAGCGAGAGGGCCCAGTTGGGACCGTGTCCCTGTCATTTCGAGTAGCCATGCTAAAATAATATTATCGTTGGGTAGTGATTGTTAGTTTTTAAATCAAGTAAATAAATTAATTTAGTATTTATCGTGACCATTGTTTATATGATAAAACAATAGTCACGATAAATAATAAATTAATTTATTTGCTTGATGTAAAAACTAACAATCACTACCCAACGATAATATTATTTTGGCATGGCAACTCGAAATGACAGGGACACGGTCCCAACTAGGGCCTCTCGCTCGGCTCTTTTTTTGTGCAGTAGTGAACAGTCCAGGTATGTATTTACGTTCGTGGCTGTCATACTTACATGATACATCCACTCCAACCTCATTCATATCACTCTTTATCCATCCATCCATCTTTTCTTCGATCTTCCTGGCGCTTTGCATCCTTCCACATTCATATTCAGTACACTTTTAGTCACACGATTTCATCTCTTCTCATCACATGTTTATCACCATTACCAGGACTAATTTCAGAATTCACCAGAACTCTAGCTGTAAGGAGGCGTCCATTAATTGCGTGAGGCGATTTTACCGATTTTCAACCCCCCCCCTCCCCTGATGAGATGTCGTGAGATTTGGCTCGACCTCCTCCCCACTCCCTACTGATCTCACGTGAGATTTTTCAAACGCGTATTTTTTGTGTAACCCAGTTATCTCGTACTGTTACATTGTTTCTTGCGGAAAAAACCCCCTCCTCTCTCCCACGTGAGATTGGGTGAGATACGACTCGACCCCCTCCCCCGCCTAAACGCCTCACGAAATTTATGGATTTATAGCTTCCGCCAGCGCCTTCGTCCGCGCATAATAAAAAAAAAAGAGCCATGTGCTATTTCAGACTATAATATATCTCTGTGCTAAATTTCATCCAGATCCGTTCAGCCGTTTTGGCGTGATTGAGTAACAAACATCCATCCAAACTTTCACATTTATAATATTAGTGGGATGGTTGTATGTCCAGGTGATGTGTCCGGAGCACTTCAAGGACCCGAAGGTGAGCGACACGGACGTGTGCGGGTGCCCGCTGGTGCGGCGCGTGTTCGAGCCCACGGGCGAGTTCTGCCGCGCGCCCAAGAAGGCCTGCCTCAAGCACTACCAGTGGGAGAAACTGCGCCGCGCCGAAATCGACATGGAGCGCGTGCGGCAGTGGCTCAAGCTGGACGAGCTCGTCGAGCAGGAGCGCAGCATCCGGCTCGCTATGGCCTCCAGGTCACTAGACGCCTTTTTTAACATTTTTCCAGAAGCCCACCCAGATAAAAAAAAAAATACAAAAATTCCGAAATCCTAATCCGAATTTTAGTTGTGACGGTCACCTTATTAGGCGGTCCACATAGACCGAGCATCGGGTCCGAGTGCATATTTGACGTCTAACCTGAACATAAAAATTAAAATTGCGACCTACTTAATTGAGATCGCCTATCGTGGACCCCTTTTTAAATCCCTCAGACCCCTAATTCTTTTTTTCGCTCACGTGAATCCCTTCTAGGTCATCTTCGGCCCCTGGGGGTCGATATATACCACTTTTGTTATCATCAATGTAGACATAACGTCGCCGTCCCCGGGGAATAAAATGGTAATAGCAAAAACGTGATTTTTCAGGAAAAATTAAAAACCGATTTTTGTCTTTAAATTGGTAAGCAATAGACGTAGAGAGATAAAACAAAAACTCAATGATAGCTAATTTTTTAACTTTTATAATGTTTTAAAATATGTTATACTAAGGTTATCCGAACTGAAAATATTTAGAATTTAAAAAGTTACTAAGATTCTTTTGTTGGTTTAATTGACTAATAACACTTAGCATTTTATTCTCGTTACTTTCAAGAGATAGTGAGTATTGCATTACTGTTTTACAATATCACTTGCCATTCTATTCGAATCGCGCAAGACAGAGAGATCTAGAGACAGATGGTGGCACAGGCTGCACACCAAAGTCACGTCACCCAGTCATGACGATACGACAAAGAAGAAGAAATAAGGACATGTTAGTCGCCGAGCTTAAGCGGATTTTTACGAGAAAGAAATGACAAATAGCGTTTTCAAATTATTTCGCCGATTTGTTTTCCGAGAATATCATTGCAAAAGTTGTTGTCATATCGTTAATGAAGAAACTGTTTCACTAACCTTATATTATATTATTTTTCAAGAAACCTTGAAATGACGAATATTATTGCATTATTCTATAACTTTCAGAATAAAGGCTGGAAATTCACGAAAAAAATTGGGTAGATGTATTAGGCACCGTAGGCTTAAAATATGGGATAACACTAAAACTATGGTAATAGCGGTTATCATTTTATTCCCCGGGGGCGGCGACGTCATAACCTAATTGCTCGGGCGCGTCTGCTCGGCACAGCAGTGCTCTACCTACCCCTTCCTGGTATACAGGCGTGATGGTATATTTATTGATCTGGTCCACAGGGCGGGTGTGCTCGGTTTGATGCTGCATTCAACGTACAACCACGAGGTGATGGAGCGTATCACCAACAAGGCGACAGAAAACGGTAAAGTGAAGGAATCCTGACAGCGCCGCCAGCCGCCCGCCCCCGGCCCCGCCGCGCACGAAACCACGCTATAATTATAATTAAATTGCAATTATAATATACATAATTAGTATAAATACTGGTGATTAATAAATGGAATTTATATTATTTGGTGGTTTAATTCTATCTTAATAGGTACGTCCAGAAGTGTCACATGCCGCGCGAGGAAAATTTTCCTCGCCAAGTTTGACTTGCCTCACGTGAGGCAAATGCGTGCCCTGCCTCACCTGAGCACTCACATTTGCCTCGCCTAGTTTGGCAGTCGTGAGACAGAACGATGTCAAACGTGTCAAACTGATTGATCGGGTATACCTTTCCCTGTCTAGAGTGTCAGTTGCCTCGCCATTTGCCTCGCGCGGCATGCGACTGAGGCAAACGTCGTGCTTCGCGAGGCATGTGGATGAGCAGCCTCGCGCGGCATGTGCATGTTGTAGACACGTCTATTCATTAGAGATTGCGTTACTAACGTGAGTAGAGATTTGAATAAGGAATTTTAAAAACCGGCCAAGATCGTGTCTGGCCATGCAAATTATATGGTTCCGTAGCCATTTCAATGAACGAAAATTATTTTTGGATAGCTTTTTGGGTGGTTATATAAACCACAATCTTAACTCTAATTCATTCGTGTTAGTAAATAAACTTCTGTGCCAAATATCATGCGTTATAACCCATCATAACCCATCGGTTATGCGTTGTTTGTCAGTCAGGTGTTCCACAAATTCCAAATTTTTTTAGTTTGAATATCTATAATTCGAAATACTTCTACCAGGGATTCCCAAAGTGTTCAATTGGTGGACCCCTTGGGGTCGATATCGGTTTCCCAGGGGTCAAAATAAATGAAAACTGATTTTGGGGGTCGACGAGGTCTAAAAATCGATCCCTATTAATTAACACAAGTTCTTATTTGAAACTTTCAAGATACTGTATAAGTTGTGTTACGTGTACAAACTTGTTATAAGAATGACTGAATCAAAATGATTTTTGTTATTATTTTCTATCTGCGACAATAAAGTGTTTTATTTCTAAAAAGAATTACCTAGTACATATTTTGTATCAATGGAAAAAAAAATAGAAATAGGATTTTTAAAGTTTGGCTATGCTATGGGGGTCTGAGGTATCAGTTCCTTTTGGAAAAGGGGTCTCTTGCCCAAAATAGTTTGGGAATCCCTGTTCTACACAATACTATCATAGCAGATTTACTGTGACTTCTGCCGTTCTAATAAGCCGGCCCCTCTGCGTCCACCCCGCGATGACACCCTCGTTGTACAAACGTGCGTCTAACTGCGAGCATTATCCACGGTTCCGTTATATTAAAGTCATATTAGCGTTACGACTGAGACGATTATACGATTTTGCGCTCGTGTGGTTATCGAACAATACAATATTTTTAATTTTAGCAGATCATAAAATATAGGTTGTTGATGTTGCTTTATAGAATCAAGAGATTAATTCGAATATGCATTACTTTTATAGGTAGTACTGATTAAACTCTTAACATCTCTTCTCTAAATAGTATTTTAATACAAAGTCACCATTCGTGTCTGTTTTTCCGATTAGTTCTTCTGAACTATGCAATTGCCCTGATACGGTTTTAGCTTTCATTTCGAGAATATCTTCCGGAAGGTTATGCATTAACAACCAGTGGTTATGCAAAATTAAATTTATAAATATATACCGATTTTAGAAAAGCCGTGCGAAGCCGAACTTTACGCAATTTCTATTAGATTGTTTAATTCCTAGAGAGGGCTCTTCCTGTGTGAAAACAGAGAGTCCTACAAGTATTTCAAAGTAAAGGATTTTTTCAATTGTCGGGAGTCGATCGTGGATTTGAAGAAAATTTAATGTTAACTATTAAAATGTAGATCAAAACTGTTCGCATTTTTTAAACATTCAGACCATTAGCCTTACAAAAGAATGGCCGCAACAATTAGAATACAATAAATTGGACTGCATTCGTTATCATATCAAAACATATTCTCGGCCCCTAGCGCAGCACGTGCGGCCGTGTCGAAGCCCCGTCTAATATCGCACCCCTTGAACCGCTTGTAATTGAAGCGTGTAATTCACTTGACATGTTTTGCTAAATCTCATAATTTGACACAGACAACCCCTTGTTATAATTTGACTTTTTAAATCTGCAGTCGCAATACTAAGTTACACACATCACACATAAGTCGACATAAGTTACTTACCCAGGTTGACTTGAAAGTAATGTAGGTAGTAACATACCCTACTATTGGTATTGTTATTTTAAAAACAATATTTTTAAAAGCAATTTGAGGTCATTACATTACCTACTAGCGCCTATACCTGCTGATAGTCCCAAAGCTAAATAAAAAAAATATCGCCAGACTTACACACCAACTGTATGGTCCCAAACTAAGCAACGCTTGTACTATGGCTGCCATACAATGGACTCGGGCGATCCCAGTAGACACCCATAGAGCAGGGCAAATTACGAAAAGGGTGTTTCCGGAATTTGGCTCTGGCGGGAACCGAAAACACAACCACCCGATGCAGTGAGCCGAGCAGCCTATGCTCAGCCCACTGCGCCTAGCGGTCGTCATTAAACGCTACGGTAAATGCTTGTAGTAACGCTGTCCTTACAAGCCGAGCGAGCGACTCGTAGAAGTCGGCAGCGTTCGGCGGTAGCAGTCGGCAGCGTTCTAGGGGCGTTAGATTCTAGAATTAATTTCAATTTTCAAGACCTATCCATTACTTTCGGTCGTTAATCACTTAGGTACTTAGTGAGTGATATTGGTAGGAAGGAGGGAGAGGCATTACAAAGTGAAATATTCTTTAAGGAAGTATACATTTTCACTGTCTCGTAGCCCATTGTACTATCTCCAGTAATTCCACATTCCATGTCTGTAATAGAAAACTTTCATCAACCGAAAGTTCTTCTAATAGTATGGTTATTGACGAGTGTCAGTATCGTGTCAGTTATTCAAGCCGCCCGAAGGCCTCTGATAAGGCCTAACGACCCTCCCTTTCGTGCCCTCCGAAGCACTGAGACGCTCAATTCAAATGCCACAAAATGGTCACCCATCGCTGCCTGACCTTGCCGAGCGTTGCTTAACCTCCGATCAGTGAATGCAGCTGGCTATGAGCGCCTCAACCGAAAGTACAGTAACATTTCTATTACGTCACCCCTGCAGTTGACAGCGTGATTTCATTTACCCCATCCGCACAAATTTCGCGTCAAAAATGACGAATATCCCCAATTTGGGCATTGCGCACGGGCAGACAATGGCGCCGCGACGAAAGCGCCATCTGTCCGGGTCACGCCTATCACGCTAATGCGATACGATCAAAAACGGATTAGCAAATGCGTTTAGGATCAATCTGTTTAGGTACTGCAGGTGCGTGATTACGGCTGGCCGAGGAAAATTGGTGTAAATAATCCTGGAACGGTTTCACGGCTAGTTTCTTCATGAACGACTAAAGTAATCACTATGATCATTTAAAATTGGGAAGATAAGAAACCATTCATTACTTTAACTGTAACTTGCAATGTTGCGTTGCAAAAACGTCCACCTATGGAATTATCCATAGAGATTTTAATTAGAAGAGACGTTCTTAGTAGATATCTCTATGAAACAACGCGTGGTCATGTTCCCGGGATGCGTGGCATCTATCTACCGGTAAATAGCTGAACTGCTCGCTTCGTTTTATGTCGATGTTGGTACTCGGCCGACCACTAGGCCGAGTTGCTTAGACCCAGTCCCCTTAGTAATTGGCCCACGGAATTACTAATTTCTTTTACTGAACTATAGTCCGATTTTTAATCAAACGAAGATTCAAGATTCAAAAGATTCAAGATTCAAATGGTTTATTTTGTTTAGGCCTACGGGGGCACTTACAAATTGTCATTTTACATTTTTTCTTAAATTCTACTGCCGGATCGGAAACGCGACCTCGACTGAGAAGATCCGGCAAGAAACTCAGCGGGCTTGTCTTTTTTACATTGTTTTAATTTAATTATTTTTTTTTAATCGCCATTTATTATCTTAATACAATGTAAGTAAACTGACAGCTGAAAATGTAATTGCTCTATGAATTTGAACCTTATTTGTTCTATTTATATCGAAACGTGACATTTGCACCTGTCAGTTTACTTCGTCTAATTAGCTGTTGAAGAAAAACAATAACTCAGCCATAACAGTCTCTTAAAAATTGACCATTGGGTAATTACTGGGCTAAATTATATTCGTGAATTTTTCGTCGTCACTAAGGTATTTAAATCAGTAAGTACTACTTTTGTACCTTCCCTTAGGTAATGATTTCAAGTTAATTATTAATTATCATTTAATTAAATAAAAAAATACTTTCTAAGAAACTTGTCATAGTTTAATGATTCTGGAATGAAGCTGCAACTTTTAACTTAAATGTTCACATAGTTAATCCACTACTAAAACAGATATTATATTTACACGGATTTCAGCTAAAACTGAGTAATTTTCCGGAAAAATCCTCTCCGAGTCGATACCGCCCGCCCACTGCACCTGCTGCGTCCAATCACAGCTCGCCACCCTTAGCTCACCCCTCGCTCCACCAATCACGGACCAGAAATCTGTCGGCACCACTGTTAGGGGTACATTTTACAGCATCACATGGGAATTAAGACCTTGTAGGTACATTTTAAGGTTTTGTTTGGATTGAGAGGTAATACTAATAAAGCTGCGACGGTCATATTTGGGTATAGCGTGATGTTATAATATTTTGATTTAGTTACATTTGATCGCTGGGTGTTGTGAGTTGTCGGTTCTGGTCCGTGTTGTCGGTTGTCAGCGTCGGTCTGTAGGCGGTGTGGTTTCATTCAGGAGTGTGTGCAACGGTATCAAGATTCATTTCCCGCTGATGTCATACGGCAGTGAGACGCCGCACGTCTGGAGCAGCTCTGCGGTAAATGCCTGCCTTTTTCATCTTGAAGTGTTCATTGATACAGCTGGTCCTATGGAGACCAGGGGCGCCGACTCCGTTGGTGCTCGGGGGCTCAAGCACCCATGAGAGCCAAGTAGTGGGTGCTGAGCACCCATGAGCCCAGACATTTAAAATTGATCAGTAATCGGTTTTGAGCATTATTTCTGAAACCTCAACCGCTCGCACGTTTCAATTGTTTTATTTAGATTCAAATTAAAACGCTGGATTTTAAGTAAGAATATTTTCAAGGTTTTTGGGATTCCAAGTTAGAAATAGACAAATTACAGCCAAAATAATTTATTCAAAATGAGCGTTTGAGGTGTGAACTTTTGGATTTTCCAAAATTTTTTCACTTATTTTCCCTACCTCTAAAAAATGCATCACCTTTTTGTCCTACTGCTTGTCAGTTCTTTTCATCATGAACACCCACGGGATTGTTTAAAAGCCGGCACCCCTGATGGAGACCACTATAACACTATCGTCATTCTCAGCCAGAGACACACAGAGACTACAGCGAGTCTCAAAAGCAAGAATACTGTACCCAATGAATGTAACATTACAACGGTAACCATCACGTAGAATCAATTTAATCTCTAGGTGCCAGCGTGATTAAAAGTTTATTTTGAAAGTTATCAATACCATATCTACCAGTGGCCCGATTCACGTAACCAAAACCGTAACGATGTCTCAGCGATATAGTCGTTGATAGCCTTTTCGTTACGAAAAAAGGCTATCAACGACTATATGGCTGAAACATCGTTACGATTTTGGTTACGTGAATCGGGCTACAGAAGGTAATTGCAATGTAAAATAAAATCAAATTTAAATGACCATCTACACTTACCACACATTTTATGCTGTCCTAATATTCCTATTAGTGTGTAGTGTAGGTAAGGTTAGGTGGTTTTTTTAATTAGATTTGATTTTACATTGCAATCAGGGCCTGGAGCATCTTAACAATTGTCCATTGACGCAACACTGGTCTTTAATAGGTACCTACGATCTTCGTGAAATCTTTATTGTAAATCGCAAATTCTTGGCGGTCGTCTTGTCGGCCAGAGAACTGCTAGCAGGCCGACAACATATTATTATCCAGGTGAGATATTAGAGACCATTGGTTTCACAGTAAACCATTGTTAAGAGATTAGGCTCTGGGGGGTTACTCCGAAATACGTCGCTGACGGATCGTCCGAAGTACGGATTCGATTTACGATCAAAACAATGTCAAATCGTAGAGAAAAACGAAAGAAGAAATGTCAAATCACGACAATCCGTCAGCCGAAACGTTAGGTTCGTATTTCGGAGTAGGCCAGCAGGTCCGCATGTAACTTCGGTAAAGCCGAGTGTTGGAGTCTAAAAAAATTGGCCTATTCTCGAGAACCTTAGGAGGCTGGAGCTGGTCATTCCAAGTCCAATATTGGTGGGTTGGTTTAGATCTCTTCTGATTGTTCTGTGTGCAGGGCAGCGAAGTGTCTCCGTACGGGCCGCTGTGGGACGCGCCGCCGGCGCCGGTGCCCTACCCAGACATCCTGGCCTTCCCGCCGGCCGACCTTGGTGAGATTCACGAAAGTTACTGCTAAAATAAACACCCCGTACTTACTGTATAAGTTTGATTTGATTAGTAAACCTCAAGACTCCGAACGACGTAAGATTCTGAAGAAACAGCGAAATAGAGTTTGCTTTATCAATATGTCGTGCCTTAGCCGTCTGTATTAAGACAATCTTGCTGAACACGTTGTTCCTGTAGCCTATGACAATCACGTTTAAAACGAATAGCCGATTACAATGATCCTTCGTCTTGAAGACAATGCAATTTGGTAATTGACAGACAACTATAAAAACAGTTGTGTGTTCGGGTCCGGGCGTATTCCGCCTACTGCGTTTGCCCGTGATGCCTGACAGTCGTTAGGGAGCCGTGAAGTCGATATCTTCTGACTGACATGATGATGTCCACATGTATAAGTCCTTATGTTTAGCATGTGAAACAGGATCACACAGTTTGGTTTTTGCATCAGTATGGTCAGCGGCGGGTTGCGGCGGGCGCGGCGGCGCGCGCTCAACGCCGTGCGGCAAGAAGCCGCGGCGACGCGTCGCCTCCGTCGCGCAGCGCCGCGCCGCCAACATCCGCGAGCGCAGACGCATGTTCAACCTGAACGAGGCATTTGATAAGCTGCGGCGGAAGGTTAGTAGCAATACCATAACCATAGTAGCATTATGACGCACGTCTTCATCATAAAGACGTACGTTTACGTCACTGACCCTAAATTGACCTCAGATTGACGTCTTTTTTCGTCGCCAACCTTATTTGCTACCTGGGAAATTAAGGGTTCATCATCATCTGCCTTATCCTCCTGTATCTTATCCTGTCGAGGCACTCATAGCCAGCTGCAATCACTGATCGGTAAACGATCGGAGGTTAAGCAACGCTTGACAAAGTCAGACAGAGATGGGTGACCATTGAACTGAGCGTCTTTGTGCTTCGGAGGGCACGTTAAAACTCATCACGGTAGTTGTCATCTCGGCAGCAGTCGTTAAGCCTTGTCCTCTGATAAAGGCCTCTGCCTTCGGGCGCGGGCGGCTAGAACAACTCTAACACCAAGTTGGCCACTAAAAATACCAGAACAAGACCTTATCCTGTATCTTTCATCATACCTATCCTACTGCATCTTCCTCTTGATTTGTAACCAACCACATTCATAATCATCACTCGTTTAGACGAACACAGAAGTAATTTGGATTACTAAACAGTTCCGTTTCTTTGGAGTGGACGAATGACTTAAATTCACGTTGTGGCATTACGAGTAACTAGCAAGGGTCATGCATCACACGAACATGCACCTACGAACCTTCTCTGCTTCTTAGCCTTCTTTAGTTCTCACGTATTCTTCCCGTCTGGCTCGAAACCACGAGGCTATGTTTCTAAAACTGCTTTGTCCAACTAGGTGCCAACCTTCGCGTATGAAAAGCGTCTCTCGCGCATCGAGACCCTCCGCCTTGCGATCACATACATCAGCTTCATGTGCGAGCTGCTGCATGGCTCCCCACAGCCGCACCACGCGCCGCACCCTGCACTGCACCCGCCGCGACATGTCTTCGACGCTGAGGTGCCCTGGTGCGCCTAGGACGCCGCCGATAGTATCACCCCACGGTGCACCCTGCACTGCACTTGCCGGGACATGTCTTCGACGAGAAAGTACTCTGGTGCGCTTAGGAGGCCGCCGAAAATGTTACCGCAGATGCATCCTGGGCTACGCCCTGCACTGCAGCCGCTGCCACATGTCTTCGACGTTGAGGTGCCAGGTGCCCTGGTGCGCTTAAGAAGCCTCCGATAGTGTCACCGCAGTTGCACCCTGCACTTTACCTGCCGCGACATGTCTTCGACGGAAAAGTGCTTTGGTGCGGTTAGGAAGCCGCTGATAACGTCATCACAGCTGCTTACTTCCTTATATTTAATGTTCAAATAATAAGTACCTACATGTCTTCCATTATTCATGTAATGTCTAGTCATAATAAATCTTATATTAATATTTACACAGAGTTATATTTTTCCCCCAAAATAAAAGCTATGATGGACTTACATTGTCATTACAAATCACTTTTGTTCTCAGAAATCCTTAAAAAACCATTGTAAACTGGCTAAAACACTATAAATTTGGCGGTTAATCCCCATCGCAGGAGGAAGATGCTTTTATTTAAACACTGGTACTATCCACACAAAAATTATAATATAGGTAGGTACTTAATTTATTATACTGACTTTTTTATCATATGTTTTAAATTATGTGTGTTCGGTGTAACAGTACACAGGCTTTCGATAAATTGTTTTTATTCTGTGTAAATTGGTGCGTCTAGATGCCTCGCATGCTTTGCTCGAGCATTCATGTTATGACATTATGTCTATGCGTTCCAACTACAAAACTGAGTGCACGGCATGCGCCTGATGTAAGTATTAAATTCTTTTAACATCCATAAAAGTTCCACCTGTTTGTCTGATGAGTCAGAGCTCTATTATCTTACTAATCATTACTGAACCGTTTTGCTAATCACACCCGCAATTAGTCATTAAATAAGGGCTTTCTCCCGATATAAAAAGAATATGTTTGCTAATACTGTGTTTAGTTCGAGCTTTTAGTTGGTGACGTGAACTTATCAAGTGTTGCGAAGAAATTATCCAAAGATGCGTTGGATTTTTATTAATGTGAGTATCCTTTTGCTTGTTGCGTGGTTTTTTTGTAGACTGTGTCCTTTAGTAGACTGTCCTTATACATTTAGGTACTATAGTAAGGGTTGTTTTAACAAAAATGTGTTCCTTGGGGTAGTATATTACATGAAGTGTACTTATCTATATTTTTTTTATCCCGATGGACATATTTATAACGTAATTAACAGTTAGGATTAGTTCTTCATGATATCCAAATACCTTTAGCTTTGAGGAATTTGATGTGTCCATATTATTTTAATGTAGGTCATAATTTTTCGAGCAATTTGTCGCAATATAATAATCCTTACATTATTTTACATTTCAGTGTTTGCTACTAGCATTAGCATCTTCAGAAACACGAGAAAAAAGAGATCTGAATTATCTTACGAACTTATTCACTACGTTATTTAGAAGCAAGCTCAGATCATCGCCTACATCTTTGAACATTGAACCAGAATACAAGCTCTTCAGAGTTTCAAGCCTTGGCCATAAGTTATTTGAAGTTGCAACGAAAGAGAACTCTAGAATAGAAGGTCATCCGATGGTTGAATTAAATGATAAATACAATGAAACACCACAAGTAACCAATATCGGAACTATACCAGAAATCGCTGATACAAGAGAAAGAGTTTACGTAATTACAAATGAAAGTGATAATTACGATACTGAGTATAAAGTTAAAGTTCCATTTGAACCGAAATATTCGTATAAACAACTGCAAAACAATGAACCTGTGATGACATACACAGCTCATAATAATCCTGATGTAAGTGTAAACACAGTCATAAAAGTCAGGAAAGCTTTACCAAAGTGCATCAAACAGAGGATTGATCAAGTTGTTTTGATAGGAGCTAATCCGTACACAGTGGAACCGTCAAGCATTAAGTTTCCTATTCGACCACACCCGAGTATTAATATTAAATATCCAGGGGATGAGGAAAACCACGTGCAAGATCCATTAAAGGTACCAAAGTTTGCTCAGCCACTTCGTCATATGATTTTGAGACCAAAATTAACGGAAATGATTTCAGCAAAACGAATACCATTATTTAATGGTGACCAGTCTGAAGTTTCTACTAATCCAATAGTGCATCCTGTTTTCAATATGGATCCGATAGTTGGAGATAATATAATTGGTCTTATTCCTCCTCCGTATATTCCTTACGCTACTACACAGAAAACCGAAGATAAAACCCAAGATACAAGAGAGAAAACAAATGAAGTAAAATTAACGAATGCTCCGTCAACTGATCAATCATTTTCTAGTTACGTGTATAAACAACTGAATCACCATAGTTCAAATCCAGTCACAATTGTTCAATTAGGAGACCAGATTGACAATAATCATGACAAGAACATCAATTCTAAGACTCCTTCATTAAGTAATTACGTTTTCATTCCACCAAAAGTGAATGAGCCTTCTGCACAAGACCATAATACTGTATCAACTGTAGGTAAACCAAATGATTCTGTAAATTATTTTAAAAATAATCCTATAGTGGTATCAGATAGTAAAACATTTTCGTATCATCAGAAAAAAATCGACGGATCTTCTATAAGTATTAATGGTGACAACAAAGGTGTGTCTGTTGATGTAAAAAACAGTACTGTTGCAAATAACAGAGGCGATATTCCTGATCCATTAATGTAACAAATAAAACTAAATAACAGTTTAAATAATTTATTATTTATTAGATTATCTTAAAAATGTATTTGTAAGCTTTACAATAAAGTCTATTTCATATTTTAAAGCCTATTTTTTTCTCGTTGGTACCTTTCAGGGAGTGTATGGCACGGATATGGATGTTTTAAAATGTTACAATGTTACAAACAAACATCAATTTCACCACATTGGATAGTTTAATAAATGCATTACATATATACATGTAAGTAGATACTTTACAAAAAGACACTTGCTGCTCTGCATAAGGCTAAAAATTTACATCAAATGCATTAGGACTTTTTAAATTGGCAACAACATTGGGAATTTCGTGGTCGGGTTTCAATTTATTATCCAATTCTATCTACGAATTATTTTAACATTGGGATGTTTCATCCGCATCTTAGTTGCATTTTAAGTTTACGTATTTGTTTCTGTTTAAACTGCACTCTCCCTGTGCAAGGTAAGTGTGACGTCAGGTGGGGGTGCCTCCCATCTGTCCCAGAAGGGCTTGCGGCGCCGGTCCACCGCTGGGGCGGACTCCGCTGAGGCATCAGAATAACCACTGCTGCAAGATCTAAGACTGCACGATGCGTGTACTTTGTGCTCTGAAAAAAAAGAAGATAGATACTGTCTTATTTTTTGTTAACTTATGGGACCTAGGTGACATCCCTGGGGAATGCCTAATGTATGGACTCTATTTCGGGTCTCATTTTTTTTTATCGCGGGAGTATACCTAATTTTAGCGTTACAAAAGTTTATAACGAATCAAAATAAATATAAATTTAAACCAAAATACCCATAAAACGTGTTAATTTGATATCGACCGTATCAAACGCTACACCAAATCCGATGGTTGGATGGTAGGCAACGCTAAAATATTGTAAATTTTTGTACGATTCATAAACGTTACTAGCTTACATGAATAAAAAATGTAGACTTTTACACTAACCAGTTGAATTTTTAAGAAATGTTTAAATTTTGTATCCAATTTACTTATCACACGTCATTTCAAATTAATTTCAAGAAAAAGGATCGGTACCAACCTCCAATAGCATCTAAATAGTTCCTGGCGACGTCGTCCAGTTGTAGCACCTGTATGACGGGAGCCGACGACTTGGGCCTCGGCCGCCGCACCAGCCGCACCAGCAGGAATGTGGAGATCAGGAACACTGCCACCAGCACCACTGCGCCCACTGATATGCCAACGTCCTTTTCTAGTAAATCTGGGGATTTAGAAAGTGTTGTTAGAAAAGTAATAAAATGTTGAATAAATTATCAGGCATGGGTTTTTTATGGAAAGCAGCAGGTTTAACACGAGGATTATGTCGCACCGAGTTGCTATCTCTCTTTCTTAATTTATAGGGAGAATGAGACAAAATACCTAATACCTATATTCATTGGATTATTTTCTTGACAAAGCCGACCGACCGTCATACCGACCAAATACTTATTGATTTATTTTATAAATAAGTCTGAAAACTAAAATCCGTATAGGTCCTTTAGGGCAAAGTGGCATATGACCACGGACCACGGCTATCCTCTAGATCATAACAATCTCTCTCTAAATCATAATCCTACGCTGTATTCAGGCAAAAACTTTAAGGAGTGATACTTACAATGCCACCACGGAGGCTCAGCCGCCAGCAGCAACGTATCCGTCGGTCTCAGCAGCAGCGGCGTGGAGCACCCGTATCGGTTGCAGGCCTTTGCCCCGGCCTCGTCACCCCGCCGCACGCGGCCCAGCGCCGCCCGCAGCGTGCCGCCGCCGCCGCCGGCCGCCAGCGCCTGCCCGCTGCCGAACCCCATCGACCCTCGCCGCTCCAGCACCAAGGAGGAGTTGCTTTCTGACATCCGCCACACTGACACTTCGTAGTAGGTTGCGTTCTCCACTGAAAAAATAAGGCCGTTCAGAAATCATTAATAATGGAGATCATCAGATCTCGGTGTCAAAGAAAATTTTATAACGAGGTCCCACGGAAAACGGTCAGACGAAGAATGACCCTTATTATGTTATGCTGCACATCCGAGGAAATATTTCTAGAATAAGCTGACCTGAGAGATGGAGGTGACTGTACTTATGTACGGTCCCTATAAAAATAATATAATATCTAACATCATACTAGCAGAATTACATACTACCCATGTCAAAAGAATTTCATCTGGATAAGTCATTAACAAAACAAAAACTACCTACTAGGTCTCCTGATTCTCGGGCTATGAACTCGCGGAGAAAATTATGACTTACTTACTTTTTTACTATAGATTACTTATATTAAGTAGGTAGGTAATTATAGAGTGCGACAAAAGGATGGCTGGCAAAGCGTCATATTTTTGAAAATGTTCTGGTTTGAACTTAAAGAACCATCTTTGGACTAAATAATGGACAATAAAGTCTGTTAGGTGTCTCGTTTTGTTATAGAAGCCAATTTACCTGGTATGCACCTCATCTGGAACTCCCCGAACTCGTACGCAATGTCACATTGCTGCGGTTGCAGAGGCCTCAAGTGCTCAAAGCTAAACGTCCTCTCACAAGGTTCCTCCTGTGAGGCGATCCCATTATTGGCTTCACATGTGGCTTTCAGCGTCTCCGCTAAGGGCCCAGTGATCTGATTTAAGGGTAGTAGGGGAGAGCCTGTGGTTAGGTGCTGTATCTCGAAGCCGGATGGCTGGACGTGCCAGAGGAAAGTGTCTGGCCTCGGTAGCGCTTTGACGTGGCAGTGGATGGCTTCTTTGACTAGTCTGATGCCGTAGCCTATGCATTCTGGTGGATCTGGGAATTAAAATTAAAGACAGACTGTCACACCAACTGTATGGCCCCAGACTAAGCAATGCCTGTACTATGGCTATCATCAGACTGGAGGCGATCCAAGTGACACCTAGACCACGGCAAATTAAGACAAGGCCATTTCCGAAATTTGCCTCTGGCGGGAATCGAACCCGCAACCACCCGATGTAGTGAACTGAGCGGCCTACGCTCGAACCATTGCGTCAAGCGATCGTAAAAATCAATTTATGCCAGAATTCTATTTCGTTTTGTACACGATAAATAATTTAAGTAAGATCTAGTTAAGAAATAAATAAATAAATGGTAATAATAAGGAAATGGTAGTAGTAGGAAGTATGTAATAGTAAATAGGTGTATGCTTTGTATGCCACAGCATGATGTGCATCAGCCTACAAATCGGTAGTGATGATTTTTTATTTAGTTATTTAAAGACCAGTCGTGTCTTCTGACGAAGCGAAAGCGCTGAATCCACGCTCTAACAGATGTGAGAATCAGAGCTTTGGACTAATGCGTAAACCAGGAATTTCCAGTAGGTATCGGACAAACTAGACTGTCTGACTCATGAGTTCCGAATGAAAAAGGGTTGGCAATTCAGTTCAAAAGAGGGCAGCTGGTACTTTCATGCATGACAAGAGTGTGTGTGAATGTGAGTGTATGTACTTACAAAATACAGTAATACTAATGGTGTCGGAGCGCGTCTCGCCGACCGCGTTGCCGGCCGCGCAGGCGTACCGGCCGGCGTGCGCGCGCGCCGCCTCCTCCACCTGCAGCCGCGCGGACCGCGTGTCCTCGCCCCACGCGCCGCCCGCGTTTATTTTACTATCCTGGAAGCAGTTGGAAGTGTGACAATACTACGCCACCAAGTCAAGTAGGAGACTGTCAAATGTGACGTTACCCGCACCGCGGCGATGGCGGTGTGCGGGAGGTGTGGTGCGCGGGGAAGCTTTCCATCAGAGCTCCTAATTGGCTTGGTGGGGTAGTAGTTTTAAGCATATAAATATTGACGGCATGTTGAATGGATTAAAATATTTTAATCTGTGTCGACCACATACAGGGGCGGATTTCTTTATAGGCCTAGTAGGCCCGGGCCTAGGCTGGTGAAATTTTGACGGCGGCAGAACTTGATGAAATTCACAAAACTCACAAATAAAAACGGTAGGTACCTATGCATCAGTATCTAAGGACACTGATTGAAAAAAAAAATCATAATATGCCTACTTTCGTTATGTTAAAAAAATATCGTAGGTAATGGTAGTATCGTATCGTCGTTCGTAATTTATGGATGGATGGATGGCCCCTGGTAGGGGGCGGCAGTCTTCCATAGGGCTAAGGCAACCAGCGTATCAAATTCGAACCTGACGTTTCGGCTGACGGATTGTCGTGATTTGACATTTCTTCTTTCGTTTTTCTCTACGATTTGACATTGTTTTGATCGTAAATCGAATCCGTACTTCGGACGATCCGTCAGCGACGTATTTCGGAGTAACCCCGCTGACGTCATATCCGCTACTTTTTCATAATTTTATAATTGAAAAGTATAACTTACATTATAATACCATATGTACTTTTCCACGGGTGGGTTCGCTCTAACTTCGCATTCCAAGTGCAAGGGGTCCAGCTCGACCACCTCGTTGAGGTGCCCGTCTCCTAGTTTTGTGATTTCAATTATTGGACTATCTGGAAACAAAACGATTATAAATACGATGGTCATCGTTGATGATTTTAACAGATATGGTACCGTCTTATATTGCATTCGCTACACTTAGTGATGATCATTGATGTAGGTATAATGATAACAGATAGGTATTACCTATCTGTTATCATTATACCTACCATACCTATTAGGTATGGTTACTTCTTACCTTGTAATCGCTAGATTTATGCTCAGCGTACTTCGAAATTAACACATCTGTTATCGCACTCGGAATTCGACAATCAACTTTTGATGCGTGTTTGGCAGGTGTGGAAGAATGAAAGTGGGTTCTCAGGATAGTTAAATTTTAATAACGATTTTTTATAAAATCTGGCTGGCCACCTAGCGATTAAAACTAGTAACAGTAGACTCATTTTGTAATAAAAACAGAACCACCCTAAAGACGGAAAGTAGTTTTAATGACACTCAATAGATGGCGTTAGCGTACAAAAATATGATGGTAATTTTACTTTTTTGGTGTTTTTATTGATAACGTGTAGTAACAATATTAATTATTATTGTAGGTATTATAAAAAGGTACACTGGTCTATGTACTTACAGGTAACATTAAGCGTAGTGACGTCGGCCTTTGATGCCCGGTTGGGCGCCATTATGGGGTTGGTGGCGATGCACGCTAGGGTTGCGTTGTCGTCGCTCACCCCCGGGATGATCTCGAGGTACGAGATCGCTGTTAGGGATGAGTTGAGCCACGTCTGAAACACCATAGTAGTATTATATTAAGTTTAGTAGATACAGTACAACTTCTCTTAAAAGTCCATACAGGTACAAGCTATACAGGTAGTTGGTGGTAGAGCTAAGCTGTAGCCAATCGAATGCAGCTCGTATATGTGCTGGCTCGGTCGGGTTAATACCACCCTCTCAAAGAAGATCGGCGTAAAGCAGCTATAACATGCAAGGAAAACAATGCCAGGAAATAAAAATTATAGTTCCTGCAATTTACGAAGGCGAGTGGCCCTTGGTTGTGTTCGACATGTACATGTCGCCGCCAACTGGTTTAATACTTCATTCAATTGGGCAGCTAGGCCGTTCATTAAACGCCGGCACTCAATACAATGGCTAAAGGACTTCTAGGCAAATTGTCGAATGCAACGTTTAATAAGGGGGCTGAACGTTGCTTAGCCGCTTGGGTGAATGACATTTGTGAATATTATTAGGGTGACCATGACTTCTATGACATAGTCGAAAAAAAAACAATACACATTTAATCAGCTGATGACAAATAGGGACGCCATATTTGTTAGATGACTACTGGCGCTGCAGTGGCGGAAAAAGGAATTAAATTTAAATGAACCGGCGGCTTTTGGTTCAGCCGTCTCCAAAAGGCTAGCTTTCAACCAGCCAACTCGTTGGACGTTTAGCAATATGTGTCAATTTAACGAACGGCCTAGGCGTCCAATTGAGTGTCGGCGTTTAATGAACGGCCTAGCCGCCCAATTGAATAGCGTATTAAACCAGTTGGCGGCGACATACATACACATTATGACAGTGTGCGTTTACGGCGGCGCCACGCTCCGCACACTGTCACAATGTGTATGTAACTACATGTCGAACACAACCAAGGGCCACTCGCCTTCGTAAATTGCAAGAACTATACTAAAAGGGAAAGTGACTGACAGCATATGACATTTCTTAATATTAAATTTTAATACCACTTTTGCCCACCGGACCAGATAAACCTGTGTTACTGTACCTAAAATTTTTCAAAGTACCTGGTTGCTGTGATGTGTGAGATGCTTATGGTTGAGCCACCAGGACAGCTCGGGCTGCGGGTAGGAGCCGCGGGCAGTGCACTGCACCAGCGCTGGTCTGCCGGCCAGCAACGCGTCCCCGGTGGTGCCTCGCACCCAGTGGATGGTCACGTTGTGGGCTGGCACTGGAACAAGAGACTTCTCTATCTTCGTCTCTGTTCTGCTTATGATGGCGGCTGTACACGCCCGTCGAAACACCACGGGACAGGCCGAGTACGAATGTGTGCATGCCCTCGTCGCGTCGTGTCGTGTCTCGCAGGCCACATTCGCTCTCGGAAGCGTGTCGAGTAAGGCCCGCCACATACATACGGAATTTCCGTACAGAATTCCGTTTGGAAATATCGAATCGGGGTTTCCGAACGCGAAACGTTTAAAACGTTTAAAATTTATTGCGTTCGGAACCCCCGATTCGATATTTCAAAACAGAATTCCGTACGGAATTTTCCGTATGTATGTGGCGGGCCTAAAAGGGTTTCTTCTAGGTCCATCGCAGCGGGAATCCGGAGTCCTCCAGAGTGTGTACATTGTCGAGCCTTTATGCAACGGGAGGCACGCGAGGTGAACAAACGAGCGTGTACAGCCGCCATGACGGTAGAAAGAGTTACGTATAACGAAACGTGTAAGCAGGAAGATGTTGCGGGCGAGTGATGAAGGTCCAAAACGATCTTGGGGTGCAAGAAATTAATGTAAATTCTTTCTCCTGTAATTATTAATACATATATATTTTTTTTACCTGAGGTTTTCACTGCGATATACGCATGTTACGAAATACCTATTTAGGAAGTCCATGCGTTAGAATTTCTCGGGTTGGTTCTCCACTGCTTGATGGCTTCTGGTTTGCTCAAACTATTTCTATTGAAATCCTATTGGTCGCGCGAGCACGGAGACACAAGGAAACGGGTGTAAGAAAATTTTAGGAAGGGCTGTGAATCGGGAAACGGAACACAAAGAGAGGAACTCACCTGCTCCTGGCCTGCGTCTCCTCGTACTCAGCAGCCTGTCCGATTAGCACCGTTTCTTCTCAATCCTTCGATGGTGGAGAATAGCACTAGAGGATCCTCTGCTCCGCACTCACACGCGAACATTCAGTTTTACTAGGGCTCAATGCCCGTGCCAGCGTGGCACATTAGGTATTTTTATTTAATTATGGGTTAATTGTGGCGCGGGAAGTTAAGTATTTATGTTTTGCGGTTTATATCGCGGTATTTAGCACGCAATGTGCATTTATTTGGCGGTTAATTAAGGGCCAGCGGAAGGTCGCTGGTGATCCGCGGTTGACGTAATTGCGACTGGTGGATGCTTTCTTCGTCTTCTTCTTGGGCGTCCCGCGCGCGGCAAGCGGCGCTGACATCGCGCGCCATCGAGACAGCCAATCAAGAGCGAGGTGATTAGGGAAGGGAATTAGGGATAGGTAATCGATTATAAAATTGATTATTTGGCGTAACCATTTCCCCCCGCCCTTAAAGGGTCACCTTTAAAAAGACATCCATAATAAGAGTTTAACTAAAGAGAGCGCTAACAGCGCGAAAGTGTAGACTTAGCGATAGCGTAGCGGTAAACTATAAGTAGATGCAAATTATTTTACAATACGAACTAAATTAAGAGAAAAGTATAACTAAATTGCGATGCGGAAGTGTATTTACTGCCTTGGGAGAGGACACAGACGAACGACAGGGCGAAGGTAAGTCCCCTTTGCGGTTTTTACAGTCGCTACGCGAACTATGTCGTCCTTTGAAGGATGAACAGTCTCTACAATCGCTAGAGGCCAGGCTAGAGGCGGTGCATTATCGTTCATTACGATTACAACCGTCCCCGGTGTGATAGGTGCGGAAGGAGTATTCCATTTCTGCCTAACCTGCAAACCGTGTAGATACTCCACCCTCCAACGATCCCAAAACGACTGGACTAATTTATCCAGTAGCGCGTGCCTATGAAGCAAGCTGACAGGGTCAGAATTGACATCAGGCGCGGGTAGAGATAATAAAGGCGCGGTATGTAAAAGGTAACTCGGAGTTAGAGCCGAGGGCTCCGCAGGATTAGAACTCAGTACTGTCAGCGGACGCGAGTTAAGCAGACATTCGATCTGCGTGAGAACAGTACAAAGTTCTTCATACGAGAGGAGCTGCGATCCGATAACCCGGAACAGATGTGTTTTAACTAACACTCTAAAGTGAAGAGAATTGACGACTTGGCGAGCGCGACTATCAAGTAAGTCTGCCATCAGCGGGTAAGTATGACGCGGTCTATTGCGGAAACAAATATTGCATATGGAGACTCTTTGTCTCACTATGCGGCGGCGTGCAGATAGGATCCAGAACGTCTGTCGTAACAATGACAAGAGCGGTTCTAGCCCAGCGGGTAAATATTTAGCGGTATAATAGTAATCAATAATCATATTTACTACATGGTCATTGCGCGGTAAAATAACTGGAAGCTTAGGAGCATGGTCCAGCGCGGAATTTAAAACATCGTTTAATGACGATTGCCCGGTGCTAGTCTTACTGCTAGCATCCAAGACAACAAGCGAGCGGGTTAACGTCCAGTCCTCGCGCACGACACCATGATGCGGTATAGTATAAATTGGAGCGGAGTCACAGATATCGTACGAAGGTGCAGGTGAAATATAACCTTTTGATAGGTATTCTTTAAGGACGTCATCGTATGCTGATCTTAAAGTGGGTGACGCTTCTAGCTTTCTTTCGAGACACATGAATCGTCTGCGGGCGGTATCTCCGAGAGAATAAACATCATCCTTCAACGGTAGGGCAACAATGTATCTACCACTAAAGGGATCGCGGGTAGTTGATTTATAGAAGGAATCACATTCAACGTCGGTGGGATGCTGAACGGGCGTAGCGGAGAGAAGCTCTTCGAGCTCACAGAATCGCTTGACTTCAAAAGTGTCAAGGGCGGTAGGCTCTTGGACTACACAGCACGTCAAGGCCACATGCGTCTGAAGTGTGGGCATCGCGGGTACTGAACCCATAACTACGTACCCCAACACTGTGCGTAAAGTGACGGGTGCCGACGGGTCACGCGGATTGTGATCCACGTCTGGCAATAATAAATACGGAAAGAGGGAAGCACCTATCAAAACGTCTATTTCGTTAGGCACTCCAAACATCTCATCTGCTAGCGGTAAGCCCGATAAAGTTGTTAAGACAGACGTGTCTACCATCGCGGTGGGCAATAGATCGGTAATTTGATCGACAACTAGCGGCGAAATATTAAAAGTAATGTTGTCGTCAAAACGCGAATAAAATTTAAAATCGATGGAATAGGTATTAATTATTTTCTGCTCTCCACCGAATCCCTTAACAAGAGTACGTCCGGTGTTAAGAAGCTGAAGACCCAATCGATCGCAGCACCTCTTCGTAATGAAGTGGCTTTGTGACGCGGAATCTAATAAGACACGAATAGTACGTCGTCGGCCAGTACTATCGAACGCGACGACTTGAGCGGTTGACAATAAAACTGTTGACATATTATTAGCGCGCGGAAACTTATTATGCGGTGACTGTATAGATGTATATGTAGCGGTAGCGCACAGAGTAACGTCCGACCGCGGCGGCGGACCAGCGCGGGGCGGGTGCGAGGGCGCGGGGCGCTCACTCGCAGCGTCGTCCGCGCGCGGGGTCGCAGCGACGGCGGCGGGTTGCGGCGATGGCTCAGTGGTTGCAACTGCGCGCTCGAAGTGTAAGAATGTGTGGTGTTTGAGTTTGCATTTGCGGCAGTTAAGGTTGGACTTACACAGTGACACTTTATGACTCAAACTAAGGCAGTTTACACACGCATTCTTATCCTTCACGCATTTAAAGCGTTCTTGCGGGGTCATATTTTCAAAATCAGGACACTTGAATAAGTGCTGATGCGTTATATTAGAGCAAAGACATTTAGACTCGGACTCGGTCGACGCACCGACATAATAAGTATGATATTCCGGCGCCTGTGTTTGAGGTTGAGCAGCGTTTGCGTTATTGGTAGTACGACGAGAATTATTTGGGCGATTAATGGGCGCAGAACCCGCACTGGGAAATGCAGCACTGGGATTCATACGCTCAAGTACCTTGGAGCGTTTTTTAATAAATTCAACTAAGTCGTCGAAGGCGGGAATCATTGTACTACTTTTGCTCAACTCGAATACGCGGACAGCATCTGAGTCTAATTTTTTAAGCGCGACATGAAGGAGAATTAAATTAGTTAGATCTTCTATTTTAAGATGTTGTAAAGCGCGCACTGCACTTACAAAAGTATCGTGGAATGTATCGTAGTATACGACTGAAGCGGATTGAATAGGTTTAAAATCAAACATCTGATTTAAATACGCGGAAGCGAGCATACGCTTATCTTCGTATTTGTCGATAAGCGTCTGCAACAACAAATTATAATTTTCAGCACAGGGCGTTATGCCTGCGCACACCGAGAGCGCTTTGCCTGTCAGCTTGCCTAATAGGTAGTACAGACGTTCGCCATCGGTGAGTACTGGATTATCATGAACGGTCGATTTAAAACTAGCGTAAAACAACGGCCACGAGCGAATGTCACCTGAGAAAAGAATCAACTCAATTGACGGCAGTGTAGACTTGCCCTTATGCGGGACGGCGACATATTGCGAAGTCGTGGGTTGCGGCGGTGAATATTGCAATTTAATTCGTTTTATCCTGCTATACAAAGCCTCGAACGAAATGAGACATTGATATTCAGGTTTCGCAGTAGGATTAATTTTTAATAAGCGGAAATTATATTGATCAATTGTCTGCCTATACTCATCACGCAATGTTTCGACGTTGGAACACTCGTCGAGGAAACTTTCCTTCGCACTATCCTTCGTCTGAGCGTCTTTAGAAAGATCATAATATATTTTTTGAACAATTTCAAAAAGAGCTTCGCGTTTAGCGGTTAACATGAGCAAGTCAGGATCGTGAGTATCCTCATAATCGGAACATTCACTAGCGGGAGCCGTTCCAGTTTGCTTTTTTGGCGGCATTTTAAATTGCGGTAATAGGTACTAACGAAAAAATAATTATAGTTATGCGAAGTATAAAATTAGCGGGAAAATAAAATTATATTAACGTATGCAAACTGCAACTGCTTATCCCACTGAGGAATGCGGGCGTGGTAATAAACAATATTACGCGCGAAATAAAGCGCGCGAACGAAGAGACGCGACGCGCGTGGAAGTACCTATGTTGGGAGCGCGCAGGCGCCTAGGGCTCCGGTGACGGCGCGCGCAACGGCTAGCCGACGCGACGCGACGCGAAGCGCACGAAAAGGCGCGAAAAAATAGGTACTTATACAACTTTTTAGGTGAATTTTACGCGGGAATGGATATATGGATGTCTTTATTGCAATTTATGAAGGCGTAACTCAATATTACGACCGAAAATAGGCCAAAATAGGTGAATAAATTGCAAAAAACTACCTAGATAGGTAGCTACTTTCCTATATAGGATTGCTTTAAGGGCGGTTGGCGGTTGGTATAGCGAAAGAAGACCACAATGGTCATAAAATATGCGGGGATAGCGGGGATAAATATGGAAAATAGCGGTTTTATCCGGCTCGAAGGACCAAAAATGGTCGCGCGAGCACGGAGACACAAGGAAACGGGTTTAAGAAAATTTTAGGAAGGGCTGTGAATCGGGAAACGGAACACAAAGAGAGGAACTCACCTGCTCCTGGCCTGCGTCTCCTCGTACTCAGCAGCCTGTCCGATTAGCACCGTTTCTTCTCAATCCTTCGATGGTGGAGAATAGCACTAGAGGATCCTCTGCTCCGCACTCACACGCGAACATTCAGTTTTACTAGGGCTCAATGCCCGTGCCAGCGTGGCACATTAGGTATTTTTATTTAATTATGGGTTAATTGTGGCGCGGGAAGTTAAGTATTTATGTTTTGCGGTTTATATCGCGGTATTTAGCACGCAATGTGCATTTATTTGGCGGTTAATTAAGGGCCAGCGGGAGCTCGCTGGTGATCCGCGGTTGACGTAATTGCGACTGGTGGATGCTTTCTTCGTCTTCTTCTTGGGCGTCCCGCGCGCGGCAAGCGGCGCTGACATCGCGCGCCATCGAGACAGCCAATCAAGAGCGAGGTGATTAGGGAAGGGAATTAGGGATAGGTAATCGATTATAAAATTGATTATTTGGCGTAACCACCTATTACAGGCAAAACTTATCTCGTTGATCTTCGGAAATACGAATAATAGATACCTTTGTGACGGAGGTCGAAAATAAAATGGCACAGATGCATAATAATAATAATAATATCCTGGGACATTTTTTACACCCGGCTACCTGATCCCAAACTAAGCAAAGCTTGTACTATGGAAACCAGATAACTGATATTACTACATATACTACTTTTTTGTTTGTAGGTAAATACATACTTAATATACACAGACTCGGGATATACAGACATGTCATACACACAAATGCATGTCCCGGGTAGGAATCGAACCTACGACCTGCAGCGTGAAAGGCGCCACCATGCCAACCACGCCAACGGGCCCGTGCATAGGTAGTGTATTGTACCGTTTTGTCTGATCGTCCGAGTTGTAATACTCAGCAAGTTCAAGTAAGATAAACTTGTACACTTACAATACAATTCAACATCCAACGAAGCTACAATGGGTGGCGCCAGCTTGGTGTTCGAAGCCCTGCAGGTCAGGGCAGCAGCGTTGGCCCTGGTCAGAGGAAGGTACAGCTCATTCTCTCGGACCTTAGGAATGTCACTGTCTCCGTCTGACGCGTCGACCAGGGCGTCTCCGGAGTACCAGCTTATTCGGGGCGGGGGACTCCCTGGAATTAATTTGTCAAAGTATTTGATTTAACAGTAGGCAACTATAGGTTTAACTAACTTCTAGGTAGATTTTAACTAGGTGAGAAGGTAACTATTAAATTAAATTAAATATCCTGGGACATTATTTTTTTACACACGGCTACCTGATCCCAAACTAAGCAGAGCTTGTACTATGGAAACCAGATAATTGATATTTCTACATATAGGTACTACTTTTTTGTTTGTAAATACATATTTAATATACATAATTACACCCAGACTCGGGAAATACAGACATATTACTGCACATAAATGCATATCCCGGGTAGGAATCGAACCTACGACCTGCAGCGTGATAGGCGGAGTCTAACCAACCACGCCAACGGGCCCGTCAAAATGTTATTAGATGTTATTAGGGCCGAGTGTATACTAACATCTAAACGGACCGTTAAAAGATTGCTAGATATAGGCGTATGCGGGAAAAAACGGCAATGATGTATATAACCTTTTCAAAGTATTCCTTATTTAATACAAGTGCTCTTTCATTATAAAATTGATGAATCATCTATCTTAGAATTGGTAGATTGAAATTAAATTCCTTTACGAGATAAGGGTTTAAAAAATAAATTGGTAATTCTATTTACATAACTGGGGCCTAATCGGGATGTTTCTGTGTAATTTATTACTCGTTCAGGAATGCTGATCTTATTAGCTCCCAGACTTTGCTCTCAATGTCCGCAAACGCTTTACATTACCGAGATACTGGCTTAAAGAATGTCGACTAATTATTGGAAAATGAGCCAGACGTATTCTCAAGGGGCTGAGGCTCACCAACATACTAACGGACCGTTGGAACAGTAACCGATCGTATAGTATACTGGTAACAGGCGTTTATTGCAGGTCCGTCAGTGTTGTTAGTGAACTCCTCCCTAAGTATTGCAAGAATTTTATTTCTTTATCGTTGAAAATTCTTTCTTATTTAATAAAGTCACGGATCGTTGCTAGTCGATCTCATTTGAAGACTAATTAACTTACTTATAGTTCATAGCATTGAGTGACTGATTGACTCACTAGAAAGAGGCTCACTGGAGAGACTGTACATAGAGGTTCAGAGGTACCCAAGTGAAGGATGGGTGAATTACCTCCAATGACGAAGCAGCGCAGTTCCAAGGTGTCTCCATCATGGTAGGGCCCCACCCTGCCCACTACCTTGTTGTTCATCTCGTCCATGAAGAACGGCGGATTCGGCAGCACTGGAGATAATAATTATTTTGTGTCCAAAGTATCTAAGCAATTTCATTAAATTTGTTATGTATTTTCAACAGAACAATAAACATGAAAGAAATGTCTATGTATTTTTACAGGCTTTGGAATTCACAATCTTCTAGATATACAACATGTTAAGAAAACCCTGTCCGAGCCGAAACCGGTAATTAGGTTCCCCAATCACATGACCAAATAAAATAATAAAAAAAAAAAAAAAACATGATAGTAAACATATTAATGAACATTTAAAGTGCCAATTTTTTTTGCCTTTTTCCCACAAAATGTAGCTAATTTTAAAAATATGACAACACCGTTACCGGAAGTAATTATGTTAGATCGTGTGGCGTCACCTCAGACCACAAAGTATGTGATGACGTCATTTTATGAAATTGTTTTTTTAAGTAAACGGGTTATTCGTATTACAAAAAAATATGGGAGGCCTTTGCCCAGTAGTGGGACAAATACTATGCTAAAAAAATGAAATTTTTTTTTTTTGAAAAATTAAAAATAAAGTTAAAAAAAATGTTTTTTTTTTACAAAAATGGAATCTAATCTCGATACCCAACAATACGTTTTCGGGTCGGACAGGGTTTTTTTAATATATTGTATGCCTTTAGGGATCCATATATGCCATCCATGAATTACGTCACACGTAAAGGGTGGGAGGGGGTCTACGAAATGTGACATTGTGTGACAAGGGGGGGAGGGGTCCTAAGTTAAGTGACGTCACATTTAAAAATCTAATATATCCAAGTGTTAGAACCGAAATTTGAACGGTAACCAAAAATTTTGAAAATTTCTGAAGATTGTAAAAAAATATGTGACGTCACACAGGGAGGGGGGAGGCTCGCAAATGTGACCAGCTGTGACAAGGGGGGGGGGGTCTAAAAATCATGAAATTCGTGTGACGTAATTAATGGATGGGCCCTTATCAACACAAATTACTTACCTGCTTATAAAGGTAGTACGGTCGCCTGCATGTCCACGGTGACATTTCCATCATAAGCTGGGCTCCCTGTGTTATTGACATCCGTAATTAAGAGAGCTCAGTTTATGTTGGATATGTTACAATGGACGCGCAAGCGTACATGGTGAACAGACGCTGTTTTTTTAAAATGTATAACAGGTCAAGTAAAGTAACGTAAGGTTTTCATCTTTCGGTGTCGACCTAAATTGTAAATCAACTCCTTGGAGAGGTTATTTGAGAACTTTTGAATGTCGAAACTAAATTCGACTATCAACACTAAAATAGGTAGGTACAGTCAGCAACATAAGTCGCTGAACATTGCAATTTTTTCCAAATCGTTACTCTTTTTTTACAGACGTTGGTGAATATTGTCAAATCCTTATATTCGGAACATAATATTGAAATGTTCTATAGAATAATAATGGATTTCATGTAAAACAAAAGTTTTTTTATTGGGACTAGGGCCGCCACACACACCCAGCACTGTTACTCTTGTAAGCCAAGATCAAGCATGCAAGAATGCAAGGATGCCTAGGATGCAAGCTATTTAACATAGAATTACGCTCTTTTTGCCAGAAACTGCACTCCGAGAGGATGGGACGTGCAGGAGTGCTCGTGACCATTATGTGGCGTCGAACATTGGCAGAGAGGACATGGAACTAAAAAACGAAAAACAAATTTGCAAACGATTTGAAAAACTGAGAATGTTTTACTTATGTTGCTGACTGTACCTACGTCTAGGTGGGGCTTGACATACATCAAACGTAAATACAATCGAAATACTGAATTTAACATAAATTAGGTGTGTTTTTGTTTGTTCTAAAAACACGTCTAGACCAGACCAGCTCCGCCGATGTCTAACAGACATGCCTGGATTGTTTAGTTCTAGTTCGCATTGTCGAGGGGCATGTTTTTGTATTTCAATTAGCACATCTGTGTTGTAAATAAATGTATATCAATTTGGGTTGGTGCGTGGATAGTATGTACCATGGTCTTATGTAAAATTAAGTAGGTATAACATACGCAACGTCTTAATACCAAGCGGGCGTACGCTTCTTTGCCACCTTAGTTATTATGATTATAATAAACTAGCTTTTCCCCGCGACTTCGTCCGCGTAGAATTTAAATTAAAAAAATCGGATTTCTGATCCCGGATCCCGTATCACGGATCCCGGATCCCGTATCTCGGATTCCGTTTTATTATTATATAGTATTGCTATGGCGCTAAGCAGTCAGGAAAAAATAAACACATATTTTAGTACGGTAGGTGCGAACAAGAATTTATTGATTCGCCCCCCTGGACCTACAATCACTGATTTGCCTCCCTCCTAAAAAGCCGCTGGCACACAACACTATACCTAGGTAGGTAGGTACTTACTTTAACTTTAATAAAGAGTGAATGTTCCAAATATGTTTAACAGTTTTCGTCGTCTCTACCGCGTCTCTACCGTTTGATCCCTTTGAGATTTGTAGCAAAAGTACTGCCTATATAATATATATGAGGCACTAGCTAGGTAAGTACTATCGTACAATTAATTCCACGCCACGACGAAAAGCCACTCTCAGCTGCGATAAATTAATCAAATACATTTCGCCAATTATACTTCGCTCTCCCGAAAAACTTTGGCAACGCAACGATTAATTTAACGCTCGTGAACGACAGGTGGCGGCTGGGACGGATCCGGCATCGGATCCGGCAACGGATTTACCCGGAACTAAAAGGAAATGTACCTTTCATCTCGTTGGATGAGTGGGTTCATTCCTTTGTTCGCATCAAAGATTCTTTGATTAGAAACGATGGTAACGATTCCTTCTTCTATTTTCGTTATGTTTATATGAATCTAATGCATACGCAATAATATTTAGGGCTGACATGTGGAATAATAGTCGGTGTGCTTTGTAAGGCGTATTTTTAACTATGGTAGAGACGATGTGTGGTTTACATTTATTTAGAAAGTGTATCCGTAGAGTATAGAGAGAACTATCACGGAACCTTAAGGGCTGTATCACACCTGGCGACGGGTTTGGCGACCGTCGCCAAGTAGAGTCCTGTCATATTTTGACATAATTCAATACGAATTATTGGCGACGGTAACCAGCGACGTCGCCAGCTACGTATCCAAACAATTGGTATTACCTGTCAAATTTAATACAAATTCGTTGGCGACGGCGGCTGGCGACGCGCTTGGCGTCCCGGTGAGATAGAGCCCTAAGTGGTCGTTCACATTATGAAAATGACAATACGTTTTGCATACATTCTGTACACCGCTTATTGTCTGTCCATCCAGTAATGTATGGTATGGACGCAGCACTGGTAACACGATTGCGATGCGACGACGATTTCTATACAAATTGTATTTCATGTCATGTGGCCACCGCCATAATTGTGGTCTGAAAGCCGTCGCGTCGTCGTCGCGTTAGGTTCGCTTTACCAGTGCTGCCTCGGCCTAAGAAAAATGTACAGTATGTATGTACCTAGCTACTGTATTTATGTTTTATTTCAGTTAATCCCAGTGTTTAAAGCTTATTATCGTTGGGGAACCAAAAATGATGTCTATTACGTCGGTCTATTATCGTCACAGTGGTTTGGTGTAATTTTCAGTAAAAGCTCAAATAAGTAAAGCTAGGCGCGCTAGACTGCTTTATCAAAGCTATTTTAATCTAAATTGTGGATGAAAATATGAACATATAGCCTCAATTAGGCAGCCAGTCCTCTGGGACCCATATGTGCTTGTAAACGCTTTTAAAGCTCCGACGAATCCGGTGAAATCTAGACGGATGGTGGCTTACCAGGGCTGTCACGTAAGTTTACGACACGCATGCCGCAACTGACATACCTATCTACCAAATAAAATGAGACTTCACTTCAGAAAAGAGAAAATTGTAAAGTTAGAAGAAAAGGACTAGAACTGCTAAAATAGCTTTTGTGTGATAAAGAAAAAAATATTTTACGATGAAGGTAATTTACAGTAAAATGTTCTTACTTACTGAGGTTTTAGGTTTAATGTTACTTTTCCCGCTAGTCTAAGCAAGAATTTATACGATAGGTAGGTATATTTTATTATACGATGTCGGGCGTCCGCGAATTATAATATTTTACGCGTTATTTAATGGAATGTCAACTCATATGCATAATTTCCTTATATAAAGTTCGTTCACTTCACACGCCTATTTTGTATCCACAGCATTAAAATATATATAAATCTTATATCTCTGCAAAACCTATAAATTATATGATAAAAATCAACTTATTTGGTATATCTTTTATTTCATAAATATTTTAAGTGGACTTGGACGATTATTTATTTTATTTTATTTATTTATTTAAGTAAAGGAAACAAACAGTTGTACATAATTCTTATAAGGTAACTAAGATAGTTAGTACTTAAACCAATCAAGTTTCCAAAAATAAAGATATTACAAATTAAAAATAGTTTTGAATTTGAAAAATAGTTATGTTAAGATAGCCAACATAATATAACTTCTCTACTACTGGGTGAAATCGAAATCGTCGGCAATATTTTAACCAGTGATTCTACACATGATTCAAAATATTTAGGGAATATTAATCAACAAATCAATTGATAAAAATTTGGTACCCAGGTACGGTATAACGGTTTGCTTATTTGCTTACCCGATCATTTTTTTTTTTTTCAATAGTCTTTTTTATTTGTTTTCCCAAAATATTTTGAATCATGTGTAGAATCACTGGTTAAAATATTGCCGACGATTTCGATTTCACCCAGTATATTTCCCTACGTTATTACTCTATATTCCTTAACTATTCTTCTATTATTATTGGTGTAACTATTCCATTCTTGTCGTATCTATTCTTACCAACAACAGTGACGTTGATCCCGA
The DNA here is from genome assembly GCA_947859195.1 of Drymonia ruficornis. Lineage (NCBI taxonomy): Eukaryota > Metazoa > Arthropoda > Insecta > Lepidoptera > Notodontidae > Drymonia > Drymonia ruficornis. The sequence goes on from OX401923.1 coordinate 7,640,237, forward strand.
TATTCCTAGTGGGGTTGAGGCGGAAGTCCACGCGGCAGTGGAACAGCGCTTGGTCGTCCTCGGTGAGGGCGGATATCGTCAGGGCGGTGGGCTGGGCGCGGATTTGCGCGTGCAGCCGCCCGCTCGTGTTGAATGATGGCTCCGACCATTCCTTATTTGGGATTTCAAAGCTGAAAAAAAGGTAGGTACCTACTACTCCACCAAGCCAACTAGGAACTTGGATAGAATGCGGCTTCCCCGCCCGCATACCGCCCGCACACCCGCCACCGCCTTTGGCTTCTCGCCCGCTACACTTCCCGCACACTACCACCGCCTTTTTGTGCGGGTGACGTCACATTTGACATGTTCCTATTTGGCTTGGTGGTACTATGACAGATGGATGACAGACACTGAGATTACCATTTCATGTTCTTTATTCGACTGGGGCGGGTATCAGTGGCGGATTTATACTTTTCTACTTGAGTTTGTACCGCCCGTCCCTTCCTTCCTACTTTAATCACACATACATCAGGATGCAATCGTCAAAAGTTAGCGGGGGTTGGTTGGCGGGGGTGCAAGGCCAAGGCTTGAACGGACTAATGAAAATGTCAAATGCTTAATGCATAATAATAGGCGAGGGGGGTGCCAAATTATGCGGCGTCAAGCACTCTTATTTTTCTATGCTTAATCACTAACTTCGTATCCAGGCCTTTATTAGGTAAAAAATTAACTATCGACTGCAGCGACTGTAGCCTAAGGACGAACTCGTTGGGCTAGCAATCAGAAGGTCCCAGGTTCGATACCCGGTTGGGCATGCACCAATGGATGAGTTTTAATCTATGTGCATAATTTACAGTACGCTTACGGTGAGGGAAAACATCGTGAGGAAACCTACCTATCCCTTGGGATTATGTAATAGTCAGTTCCTGTATACACGGCGACAAGGTTCACCACCTGTCACGTTGGGTTCTGACTATCTGGTGAAACGTGGGCTTTGAGTTGTCTTAATACCTCCACAATGTGGTGGTGTATGGCCACTCAAGCCTCTGACTACCCCCGAATGTGCATAAAGGTCGTGACGTTATATTATTATTATTATTACTAACTATCGAACAATTGCCTTAAAAATCTGCCGCCTTTAGGTCGCTACCGCTCCTAGTCCACAGCCTATACGGCATATTGACAAATCCAGCACTGGTATACTCTAACAGGCCGAAAAATTCAGGGGTTTCAAGCTTATCGCTTCAGCCGATCCCAAAGGCGCTGCGGTGCGAAACGGCACTACCGTAGTGCACACGTGACAATGAATAAGAAATGAAGCCATCCTCCCTTTCACACCGCTCAAATACCAACAGGTACCGGCTTAGTTAAAGTAGAATTTAATATTATCTTAATACCTGCCTGCTCGCATAGTGTTGCTGTCTGAAAATACCAAATCCAGAGGTGCGAGATGGGGTTTGAACCCTGGAATTTTAAGCCCGCAAGACGCGTGCTTAACCAATTGGCTATCACTACTATTTATCTAGTGATTATATTTTCTAAATATGAGAGGGTTTCAAGTATTATTGTAGGTTATAACAGAAAATATAGGTAGGTACTATTATTTAGGCAACCTTTACGCAAAATAACAAAAATAATTATTACAGTTACGACCCTTTCTGAACGCTTAATTTAAAAGGTAAGGTTTTTTTTAGATTGTGTTACCGCGGATCTAGGAAAAAATGTATGAATAAAATCAGTATAAGTAAATACTCCAACACTTGTATTTGTTGGGAAATTTGTTTTTGGGCTGAGAATACTGAAGTTCCTGGAGTCTGATACATGTACGAACTTTCTCGCCTTGTATTACCTACCTACCTAAGCTTTAATACCTTCTCCGGTAATGGTTCAGCCCTCAATAAAAATTCAGTTCAATGAATTCATGAAAGTTTTTCTAAAACATTGATGGTGTCGGAGTATCAGTAGCAGTAGCAGGCTTCGATTCATGAGCGGAAGACTTCAAAGTCTTCTTCATTAAGTCTATCAAGACTTGAGCCATAGAATTATGAATGTTTTGCTCCCTCGCGGTAAACCTAAATTAATCAATGACTTTAGCCGTACCTCGTCATACCCCATGGAAATCCACTGAAAAACATCTGAAGATTAGGATTTTTTAATTCTTTGTTCGCTCGTGGTTCGATGAAACGAACTGTGAATTTGTGACGACATCATGAAAAGAGGGTGAACTAGAGATGAGCCGACTAGTCGGTAAAGCCGCCTATCCGGCCACTATCGTAGTCGGCGACTATTCAGCAAAAAGCACCGACTAGTCGGCCAAAGTCATAACCGGCACGTCTCTAGGGTGAACTAATCAGTTCAAGTGTTTCATAATATGTTTTTTTTTATTATTTTAGTCTCAGTGCTTACCTGTATATTGGCATATTATTTTTGTACCAAACTAGTATCATGAACTCGTCGTCCGAGGAGTCAGGGATGGAATCGCAAAACAGGGTGACGTTGCCGCCTTCTAACGCTTCAACGTTTGATATGGGACCTAGAAATGTAAGAATTTTCAGTATTATTTTAGCCACACCAAAGCAAAGCTTGTACCATAGGTAGCGTACAATGGACTGGGGGCGATTCTAATGACACTCAGACCGAAAAGGCCGTTTCCGAAATTAGCCTCTGGCGAGAAAATAACCGGCCCCCAAAATACTTACGAAGATATGTATTTGCCTTACAACCACCATAAAATTCACTTTACGGTCAGATTATTCAATCAAATGCCTAAAGTTAACTCTACTCTAAACAAGACATGTATGTGAGAATTAATGGAAGAAAGCTAAATCTTGACAACCATACTATGGCAATGAAGTTAAAAGGCATTCTCACCATCAACTCCAGGTATAAAAGCATAGCCACTGGTACAGATGAGGAGGATTACGTATAGAGGCGCCGGAGTGACGCGCATCCTATGGCCCATCCATGCTCCCGCGCTGCTCTCTCATTGGTCGAGGGAATCGCGCGCGCGGCACATATCTCACTAGTACTGACCCTTCTCAACTTAATGATTTCAGCATTCTGTAGTCTCTTATCTGTAAAGAAAAGAGAAAAATATAGTTTTTTTTAAAGATTACAAGCAAAATGTGGTTGTCATATTATGATCAGTCTCGTTGGCATCTTCAGCTAAGCTAAGAGTGGACTCACGAAAATAGTTTAGAAGGATTGGATCAAATCCGAAAACTCTCGGTGGCGGCCCCACTGGACCAGAGACAGGATATTTTCAGAATGTTATCATCTTTTCTCTATTAAAAAGCAATGTTGAAAGGAGTAACGATTGAGTATCTCGCCGGCTCTTCTCAGTAGAAGCAGTAATAAGGGCCTCCGCAGACTTGCTACTTTTAGCATCGGCGACCGGCGATTTTGTGACGTATCGATGCTGCGTCGCGTTTCTTCGAGCGCGAACAAGCGAGACTCAGCATCAAAGTCGCCGATCGCCGATGCTAAAAGTAGCAAGTCTGCGGTGGCCCTAACTGGTGGTTAGGGCCACCGCAGCTGCCGTTCATTCTGACTTGCTAAGCGCTTTGTCGGTTAATTAAATAAAAATATTTTTTAAGATTTATTTTCAAGGTGTTTTCTCTACCTATGACATACCTAGGTGAGGAAATTGATTGTCTGTTACCTACCTACCTACTTCATTATTTAAGGATCTTTTGCAGATCGATACCCAGTAGTCTACATTTTACGTTGAATGTTTAATGAAGAGAATGTTTTTTATCTCCAGGAAACTAGTAAGTTCCTTGGGGATTGTGATTGGGGCCCCAAACTTCCTTTGGTTGGTAGAGTAGTACAGGTAACATAAATATACAAGAGTTTACCGATTGGGTAGTTATAGTTACCCACTATATTTTAACGATCGGAGGAGAGAAATGCTCGGCAAGGTCAGTCACAGATGGGTGATCATTCAGTGGCATTTGAACTGAGCGTCTCCGTGCTTCGTGCACATAAAAAGCAGGCATGTTATGGAGCTCCGTAACCGAAACTAACGGATATTCGAAATAAAAATTTATCCGTAACCGTAACCGAAACCGACATAAAAGTTTCGAATAATTTCGGATAGGGGCGGAGTCTAAATGATACATGTTATGACAGGTTTTTGTTTTTGCCCGCGCGCGTCCCCTGCATTTAGTGGTGTGCCGGTTCGATTATTTGTATTTTACTTTTATAATTCTTTAAAAATCTAATATCCGTTACCGAAACTATCCGAAACTAGCAGATAATCCGAAATAATTTCATATCTGTAACCGGTATAATATTATTCCTATATCCGTATCCGTATCCAGATCCGAACTTTCTTTTTTCCATGACATCCCTAGCAAAAAGTCGGTCGCGGTTGTAGTCATCTAGGCAGCAGCAGATAAGCCTTGCCCGAGGCCTTCGGGCGGCTTGAAATACTCTGACTCCAGGTTGGTCACTAACCATATGATGAGAAGAAGAAGATAATTTATACTTTTCGGTGTCAAATTCTAATGTTGTCCTCAGTTGGTGTCAGAATAACAAGACCACTTTTATACATTACTAGCTGATGCCCGCGGCTTCACCCGCGTGGATGACGGTTATCGCGACCAAAAGTAATCATGAAATTTTGATCCCGTTCCCGCATTATAATTGCACATTTTTGAAAGTATTAAAATTGATATAGTATGTTATTCTTAAGAGATAGACATATGCCAACGCGGAATTTTCTGTAGACCTATATAAGATACACAATTCAACCATGCATCATTTTGTTATATCTCAAAGGGTTTAGGCATCGTTTTCGCTGAAAGCTCCCAGACGGCTTATTTTTTCCGACACCTCCAACAAATATCATTATATTTTAGCCAATGTATACAAAAACTTGACAAATTATATACTAAAACCTTCCTCGAGAACCACTCTATCCATTAGTGAAATTAGCATGATAATCGGTGCAGTAGTTTTTGAGTTTATCGCGAACAGACAGAGGGACAGACGCGGCGGAAGACTTTGCTTTATAATATGTAGTGAAGGATGATAAAGTTACCTACTTAAACTAGTTTGGACAAGGTTAGGTCGGGGGCACACAGAATTGCGGTTAGGGTTGACGACAGGTCAAAAAGCTTAACTGTTATCTTTGCAGCCTATTTATAATTAAATCACTTAGCCAACTACATACCTACTGAAGACGCAGCTCCATTCCTCTCACAAATTTTTGTTCACCGTAGATATGGTAAAACATGATGGATCTGACACTATTTTTAACAACAATGTGCAAGCTATTGTAAATGTGTAACCTACTCATGTTTTGTACAAATAAAAACATTGTATTGTATTTTTTACTTTATTTTTAGTTTAAGCATGCTTTTCACTTAGCGCCGATTTGAAAACGAAAAAAGTTCCTATGTCAAATAAAAGAACAAGACTAACTAAACCCTGGATTCGGGGTATGACATCCCTAGTTACAACATGAGTTTGTCGTGTGCGTGACAACGTCGTGTATTTTGTGACACTTATTTATGACAATGAGTTGGCATAAGGGTAGGTATGTTTATTGGAACACATTTTCCAATGAGTAGCAGCTTTAAGGTATGAGTTCGATCAATGCGGCAGACGTTAGACATCAGTCGATTTCATACAAGTTGTGTTAATGACATGTGCCGCGACGGCAGACGGCATTCAATTTCTATGAGATCGACTGACGTCTGACGTCTGCCGCGTTGATCGAACTCCTACCTATAGTCGAGCGTTTTCGACGGAGGTGTAGCATGTAGTCTAGTGAATGTTGGTAACCCTACTGTTTGTCTGTATGGTTTAAAGGCACTACACGGTTGGATCAACCGATTAAAAAAAAAAAATGTAACGTCACGACTTTTATCCCCATTCGGGGGTAGTCAGAGGCTTGAGTGACCATACACCACCACATTGTGGAGGTATTAACCAACTCAAAGCCCACGTTTCACCAGATAGTCAGAACCCAACGTGACAGGTGGTGAACCTTGTCGCCGTGTATACAGGAACTGACTATTACCTAATCCCGAGGGATAGGTAGGTTTCCTCACGATGTTTTCCCTCACCGTCAGCGAACTGTAAATTATGCACATAGATGAAAACAACCGATCAACACAGAGACAAATCTATGAGAAAATGTGAGAGGCACGATAGATATCTCTTTATTTCTTATACCTATTGAGCTCCTTCTATCGGGATAGGACAGGATTGGATCAAAATTAGTTGATCCATGATTTGCACCATATATACCTAAGAATAGAATCCATACACGGTGTAACAGAAAGGTAGGTATATATAATTTATTTCGAAATTTAACTTTTTAAATCTAAAACCATCGTCTTTAGGGGAATGTTGAAGAACAAAAGTACTGTGGGCGAACAACACAGTTAGATTGGTTTAGATTTACGAAGTTAAGTTTCGAAGAAAAATGTGTCCCCTTTCGGTTACACCGTGTACATTCTATATTTACCTAAGAATAATAAAGTGCCTTATCTTAGGGCTATATCGCAAGAGGACACCAGTGGTAGCGCAACCAGTCGCTCCACCAACAAGATGTATAGAGCTGTATGCAGGATATCGCACCTTTCGGTGTCGGCTACCGAATCACCACTGGTGGTGCCACCATGGTTGCCTCGTGCGATATCGCGCTTAATGTCTATCTATACTATAATATTTCGTTGAGTATAGCGAAACCGCTACCTAATAAACTTAACTTGGAAGTGCCAAAGGTCACAGGTTTGACAGTACCCGTTACAATTTTAACGGGAAACTTACTATTGTGTACATTCTAATCTTCGAAACGAGATATTGGTGACGTGGGCCAAACAAATAACTCTAGGCCCTTTGCTGATCCATTATTGAATCGTAAGATGAGATTAACTTCGATTACCGAGTCACGATCTCCGTGTAGAACAATGTATTTGCATAAGCAAGCCCAGATATCACAAAAATATTTCATGTAGTACCTACCTACATTTATCATCTTTGATTTTCACAATGGCGATTGTTTTGAACAGGGCCGTACTTTCCATCAGCACATGGGGACCGGGGCACCTGGTTTTTGATTACTACATATAGGCACACGGAAAGAAAATACAATTGATGGAACCTATAAGTGAAAACCGCTGTCCATAGTGCTTAAATAGAGCATAAGCTTAAGGCACAGTGATTGATAGAGACCTTGTAATGCAGATACCGGAAAAAGAGGTCAGTTTTAAGAGTAATTTAACTAAAACGTCGCTAATTAAATTTGAACGAGAGTTGAGATTTCAATACCACGGCCAACGCGAAGCGATACGAAAATGAGTTGATTAATTAAATAAATTAGTTGTCATTTATTTTTAAATTAACATTACGATTTCCAACACAGAATGCACCATGAATTTACAAAATGTTGCCGCACATTAATTAGGTAAGTAGGTATGATCATTTCGAATTTATACTCGTTAGCTGTGGTATAAACAGTGATCAAAATTGTACTTAAAAGACACTTAAGTGCTGTATTTATCTTTTATTTCTTAAAGAGCACCAAAATCTGGATGCTCATTGCCTAAGACGGCCCTGGCTTGCGTAGGTAGGTATCGCGATGAAAACAAGATGATATTTTATTTAGGTATTTATAACTGACCAAGCCTTTATCATGCAAATTAGACAATTAATATGGTTTTATAAACGTGTTTGTTGGAATAAAACAATTAAATTACGTCCAACGTAATCATTTTAGTGAAGTAGTAGGTATAGGTAAATTATACTAACTAAATGTTGAGATATTATCTTGATTGTAATATTATGCGGATAATCCAACAAAAATGTGCGAAGATTAATTAACAAATACATATATACATTATGAAACATGAATCTAAATATATGAAAGAGATAAATGTACCTATGTACACGTTAAAGTCACCGACATAACTCGCTGAACGTTCTCAATTTTGTTAATCGGATAGACTCAAAATTGGTGGGAAAAATAGGTATATTTGGAAATTTTATACCATCCTATTATATTCTCTATTAGTCATCCAAACCCCCAAAATATTATTTCATACTTTTGAAACATCCTGTATACATATATATTTGTACATATAAATTGTTTCAGATCAATAATAATATGGATTTGATGCTACACAAAAGTGAGGAATTTGAAAAATCCGATAATATTCTTCGTCATAAGTTGCTGACTGTACATGAGATCGAAAATTATATCTCACTTTTATTTGTTGTTGAACTCGTAATAAGGGTATGTCTACAAAAATAATAGCACCAATTTCGTAACGCAGAAACTACATCCTAACTTTACCCACCCGTGTCTGCTTTCATCCTTGTCATACGTAGTGGACATGACAAGGACAGTAACACAATTAGTCCTTTCTAATTACTTTAGTTAGTTTGTGTATGAGCGGAGTTTGCACAAACAGGACGAAACCGCGATATTCCTTATTCCGTGGAAAACTGAATAAGGAATTTCATTCGCTCGTAGTTAGTGTCATAGTTTTATTTTTTTACGCTGAACTTTTATTATTTTTCTAAAATAAAAGTAGCCTAAGTTACTCCTTATAACATCAGCTATCTGCCAGTGAAAGTCTCGTCAAAATCGGTTCAGCTATTTCGAAGATTACCCGAAACAAATATCCAGACAGACAGACAGACAGACAAAAATATAAAAATTGTGTTTTTGTTATAAAAACTTCTAGAGTAGTGGATTATTACAAATTGTCTATGGTTATTATGTATATGCCATATGCATTTAGTAAAAAGCAGTTTTTTTTATTTGTATAGATCATCCAACAATCACGTCCGTATCAAATTATTTTTAAACATTTCCCATCAACAAGTGTTATGTTGGCTCGTGTATGCCGGCACTAAGTGACGTTAATTGTGGAATGTTGCGTTGCCACACTTCATTACCGTTTTGTTGTATTCATCAACGCATATTTACCGGTCAAAGTGATAAATGGACACCGACTCGTACTAAACTGTCATTAAGTACATATTTGGGCGTGGAATTACATAATGGTATTACATGTATAGGCACGTCCATTGCGTTTTTACAACATAAAGTATTGTATTGATTGATAAATCAAGGTTTTTATGTGGGTGGTCAATGAGTAACTATTATAAAAAGATTATTGCGATATGGATTGGACGCTTGTTATTTTCAAGTTTTTTTTGTTAAGTACCTATTTATTTCGTTGTTATTTTTTAATTAATTCTGGTTGTAGAGCCAAGCTGTATCCAAACTGCAGGTCATTCATGCGCTGGTTCGACCAGGGTAGTACCACCCTCTTACAGAAGATCGGCGTAAAGTAGTAGTAGTATCTATTACCTACAGCTGTATTTCGTACGATGAGTGAGAGAACCGAAAGCCCAACGAAATTGCGAAGAAATTGAGTTTTTCTAATGTTAGGTATCTTCATTACCTACGTATTATAACTTCTGTAAGCCTCTTGATGAGTAATTACATGATAATTACATGATTATGCTACTGATATACTTTCATAGCAGTTGTTGTTTCCCTACACTGTGGTAGAATGTGTGTGATATTATTATCAATCGTAAAAAGGTGTCGCGTCGCGTAAACGCGTCAACAGGATAAAGTCGAGTTTTAGCAATAAATTCTCAAGTTTCTTGAGAATAATATTTACGTCGATCTCGTTTTCAAGTTTCGGAATTCCTCGCTCACTTGAACGATATAAATAATTTATGGTTGCTTTATTAAATCTGTAGGCAGCGGACTTAGCGAAGTAGAGCGATAATAAATATTACATTGTATATTTTGAGTGAAAATAACATTTTTAAGTTCCTTAAAGGGTTTGAAACTGTGTGCCTGATAGATAGATAGATAGATAGATAACTCTTTATAAATCCACCACTAGAAAAATAAACATTTATAAATAATTACACAATTTACACAGAAAGTGGAAAATGGGCGGCCTTATCACTAATAGTGATCTCTACCAGGCAACCTTTGGATGGAGAGGATCTAAAGACAAATAATACGGGGGTGTACTTACATAAATTACCACTTATACATACACATAAATTACATTACATAAACAAGAAAATATTACAGATATACTTATACCTACTACATTGTATTAAAATACTTAAATGGCGATAAAAAAAAAACAATGTAAAAAAGACAAGCCCGCTGAGTTTCTTGCCGGATCTTCTCAGTCGAGGTCGCGTTTCCGATCCGGCAGTAGAATTTAAGGAAAAAATGTAAAATGACAATTTGTAAGTGCCCCCGTAGGCCTAAACAAAATAAACGCTTTGACTTTGACTTTGACTTTGACTTTGACATAATAAATTTATGAAGCAGTACTTATGGAGAAAGAAATCATTTCTTTAATTATTACTTATTATTTTTATATAGGTAACTAAGTTAAACATGAGTTCGGTTCGCCTAAGCGGTTACCGCAGCCTATCTATAGAAACTTGCAATACCAAAGGCATTACTAGCACGTCGCCGATCTGAAGGGGAGTAAGGCAGAGGAAAGGAAAGGTAGGAGGAGTTCGGCTCCCGCTGTCTCAGGTTCGACTTCCGACTCTAACATCGTACCAAGGGAGGTTGGGTGGAGGTTCACTCATCGTACTTTATGCCGATCTTCTGTGAGGGCTGGCACTACCCCGGTCGAACTAGCCATATGCAGTCAATTGGCTCTACCACCTTATTTCGATTCAATTTACATTTATTGCGTAGATAAAACAAAGGTGAATATGATATTGGTTTGTTTGTGAACAATGGAAATAAATAAACTAAACAATAGGAAAGGTCTCAATAAATAACTACTGAATAAATACTCGTTCAGTAGTATATGGAGTTACTTAATAATGCTGTCGGCACACGGGCACGGGTCTAACGTAAACGGCCACGACGATAAACCACGAATTACTGTGGCTGGCAACAGCCACAACCAAATAGAAACAAAGAACATTTATTTGGCGATAACATCACAGGACAGATCACAAAACAGTGTATAATACAAACAGAAATAATAATATACCTAATTATATAAATCCTGGATAAGAAAAAGAAAGTCATAACGCGACGATCAATATACGCCTGGAATTAATAGGTAATCCTGATCCAATTTTTGCTATCCAAGATTGATATAACAATCCAATTTTTTTGGTGATGTTTGACACATTATTACCTAAGCTTTAGTGACTTATGAAGCTCAGTATTTTGGTCACTGATTCAGAAACGAATATAGGATTTTAGGTTAGACAGGGACGTATTGAAGGGTAAATTATCGTATAGGTACTTAAAATACGAATTAATGAAAACCTAATGAATAAAATGAAGTATGAAGGAAAAACGGTTTGAGGTCACGAGTTTGGCCCTATGATAAGGCAGCTCACATTTACTCAATAGTGTGGGTGGCCCACGTTGCGAAACTTTTAGCAAATTTTTTGTTGTTCTTTTATTTATATTTTCTTTAGTTAAATGTAAGCATAAATTATCACCGGCTTGAATACGTCTCTCGTCTAACCTAACACCCTGGATATGCCAAGATCATTTTTTAAAATTTATTTATTAGTTTTTTTTATTTTTTCTTATGGGCAGCCGATTGCATAGCAGTGGTAGCCGATTGGTTAAGTACGCGTCTTGCGGGCTTAAGGTCTTGGGTTCAAACCCTGGCTCACACCTCTGGATTTTTCGAAATCTATGTGTGAATCATAACTTTAATATGATTATCACTTGCTTGCGGTGAAGGAAAACATCGTGAGGAAACCTACATGTCTTTAGACATGTGAAATCCACCAACCCGCACTGGGCCAGCGTGGTGGATTATGGCCTGAATCCCCCTCGCATTGAGGGGAGGCCCGTGCCCATCAGTGGGACGATATAAGGGCTAAATTATTTATTATTTATTATGGTCAGCCACGCAGCAGACGTTCGATGACAAAATTGTAGTTACACAGTGAGTCAAACTGGCAGGCGAATTTGTGGTTGTGGTTAATTAAGGCCCGTGTACTCCGGTACTTACCATCTCAAAAAGTACAGTCAACGACAAAAGTCGCTTAACGTGCAATATTTCAAATCGGTAATTAATGGCCGGCGCACACTGAGGACGGCAGGGGCGAGCATTTAAATTTTTATCAATCGAATTTAATACTTATCCAATCGAAATAAGGTGCTCCGGCATGCTCTTCGGTGCTCTGAGATGCTCCAGGGTCAATCACCGAGCGTTGAAATATACCTATATCTTATTTGGATTGGATAAGTATTAAATTCGATTGATAAAAAAAAAATGCGCTCCCCCGCCGTCCCCAGTGTGCGCCGGCCATAATATTCTTAAAATTACAAACGTTGGTGAACATTGTAAAACAAAATTCTACCAACATAATTATTTATTATATTTTAGATCCAGAAAAATTATGGATTTAATGTAAAACAAAATTATGTAAGAGATTAGAAAAACTCAGAACGTGCCGCGACTTATGTTACTGACCATACTTATTTATCTCCAAATAATAAAAAAGATTTATTGTTGCAAAAAGAGAAAATATTGCCTTACCAGATCCAGGTTCTAATCGGATTAATTCTTGGATCAGAAGAAATCATAAATCTTCAGTGTGTTCTTCTAAATCTCGGTGAAATAAATTATTTACCCTCTACAAATATTAAGCGGTATCTGTTTACTTTAGAAAATATTTATACAAATAAATAAAATTGGGTTGTTATGTCAAAATAACAGGTTTTTATTAAATGCATATGTCGCAGGGAAATGAAGAAATCCCTAGGGATAGGTATCACGAAATCCCGGGGACGTCGAATATTCTTATGTATTACGTCTTCTTACTGAAAATGTTTAGTGATATGTCATTTTACTAAACTAAATATAGTGAAATGACAAAAAAGCGGATACTAGAGAATGAGATTCGAGCCATGCATTTGTCTCGCTCCCACTCGTACTGGCTTGGGGCAGCCCGAGCATTCTTCTCGAATCTAAGATTTTATGAAAGAGGCAGATAGAGTATGCGCAACAAACGATGTGAAGCCGGGTAGCGTTTTATGTGTGCGTGACAACTAGGAGCGGCACTGTAGGGACACGTACATCTGTGTGCGTGTAAAGTTGCCAGATATTGGGAAACGAAATCCCACATTTTTTTCGATTGTTCTCAAGAGTACTAGTGTCACAAATTGGAAATGTTCTTGCGCAATATAGGTAATTAAATAGAATTTATTTGGACAGAATAATGGTTATCAAATAAATTATAACAGAATGAAAGTTAAACACTAATGAAGTCACGGGCACCCCATATGAGAACGGAAGGACAGGAATTATCAATTAATTCATTTGGTTTGTAATTTTGGAGGTTGACAATTCCGAGGGTGAGTGGTGGGACCCTCTCTATAATTGTTTGAAAAAAAAAGCGTTTAAATTTCAATTAAAAATGTAAACCACCCAATTCTATTCTCGATAGTCACCCAAACCCTCAAGTATTATTTCGTACTTTTGAGACACCCTGTATAGTATACATAAATTATTTCCGTATATAAATGTATAAATTAATCGATCGTCCTATGCCCCATGCACATTTCCCTAATTCAAGGAAACTTATTTCGATGTAAACTGGCATCACCAACCAATTGCTGTCAATATTTTGTGTTCCGAGTGAGACGTAAAAAAATGTGGGTAAATAATTACAAAACTATAAAATAAACAATAGTTGCTTGTGAAAAGATATTCCATCTTCTTTTTTCTGTTTTTGTGAACAACTTTTACATTTTTTTATCACGCAAGACGGCATATTTTAAATAAACAAATAATCTCTTTTGACGTGTCAGCACTGTTACGCGTAGTTTAGTACTGACGCGAGATTGTATTCGCTTTTGTCTTTGTATTTGCTTTGGTGGCCACAATCCAATGTTCTACGCAGTCCGTCTGTATTATTCTGAAGTCTGTGTCTCGAATATTCTTAATAAGATATTCGACATCTCCCGGGATTTCATGATATCCCTAGGGATTTCGTGAATTCCCTGGTTTCCTCATTTCCCTGCGACACATAAACATATAAAAAATGTTTGTCTGTCTGCCCGTTGGAAGTTTGTTCCGGCTGGCTGGATCGATTTTGACGGGATTTTCATTGGCAGATAGCTGATATTATAATGCGTAAGGCTACTTTTATTCTAGAAAAAAAAAATACTAATGGAGTTGCAAAAATATAAAACCCATTAAATTTCACGCGGTCGTTAGTTGCGGGCTTTGATTATTAAAATTAAAATCTTTTTCTAAAATTTACGCCTACGTCGCGCACAGCTAACTGAATAATAAAAGATTTGATACCAGACGGAGATTAGGGCTTTTGTACCTCTATGTAGTGTAAATTAATTAGTGGTAGTGCTAGATTTATCTAGATTATAATGGCTCAATGTTGACCAAACACATAATTTTTGGTCTGACATCTTGTGAACCGTGTAACAAGATAATTAACTTATTTATTATGAAATAAATCCTGAGCAAGCACTTTCAACTCACCATTTTGGGGTAAGTAAACCTTATTAAACGCCGATAACGCTAAATTGCTCATTCACTTTTCCAGTAAATTTTGTAGGCTGAACAATATTTCAGTCGAATCGAAATTGTCTGGATATATCCATAAACCACTGAACGAAAGCAAAATTTTGCATTAAAATCTAAAATATAGGTACGGGAGCTGTTGGATCAGTATACCTACCTACTACAACACCAAGCCAACTAGGCACTCGGGTATAAATATCAAATGATTATAAGTCAATAATTCCGCAGTCCTTCCATCACGCAGGTTTACTAAGTTGTGGACGGATCGCGGAATCGTTGACTTTTTATCATTTGATATCTATACCCGAGTGCCTAGTTGGCTTGGTGTAGTAGTAGTCTCTCATTAAATACGCATCGTTAGATTCATTAAAACTCTTTAGTTGTATGCTACCCTGGTACTTTCTATTCACAATTTTTGTTCTAGAGACCACATAATTTGATGCCTGACAGAAAGGGATAGTGCTATACAAATAAATAGTATAATATAAAAACCATATTCCTTTTTAGACCTCAAAATATTAACTTCGCCCTCATGTCTCAGGTACAAAAGATTCAAATGAAAATCGAAGTAACGTTTAATTAATATCCAAAGTTGTATTTGCTGAAAGGTTTCTTTGAACCGAAGGGCACTTCCTTTGATCTTATGTTACTGAGAGGGATCGCATCTTATTGATCCTGAATCAATTTAATTTATACGTTTAATGATGCTTGATATACCTATTGATATGCTTTAGAGCCATGACATACCGGGATGCTAGGCGACGTCGCCGGCCACGTATCCAAACGATTTGTATTGACTGGCGACGTTGCCAGTCTGTCGCCAGGTGTGTCCCATACATTTCAATACGAATAGTTGG
Source organism: Drymonia ruficornis (assembly GCA_947859195.1). Taxonomy (NCBI): domain Eukaryota; kingdom Metazoa; phylum Arthropoda; class Insecta; order Lepidoptera; family Notodontidae; genus Drymonia; species Drymonia ruficornis. Next base: position 7,655,613 of record OX401923.1, read on the forward strand.
CTACGGTGGCTGGCGACGTCGCCATGGCTCCGGTGTGTTATGGCCCTTAGTAAGATGTGTTCGGCAGACTTCAGAATTTGTTTACGATATCCATGGCTAGATTCCAAATACTATTCATGTTTGGTTATTTCGAGGCAACTTGGAGGCAACACACGGCAGCTATTTTATTTACCAAAGTAGGTACTACTAGTTGAATTAATAAACTTATTTATTTAATATAAGTAACAAGGATATAAAAACAAAGAAACAATTATTACCTTTAAGCTATGTACAATATTTATAATCATATTATTTACAAAAAATGTACAAAATTTGGCCCATGCGGAAGCGTGCCCAAGATGCTGGCCGCATCGCTGAGCGAGGAAATGCCCAGCCCTTGGGTCGCCGGTTGCGTTGACCAATCTTTTTGACAACTCTTTCACTAGTTGATGGGTGCTTGGACCCCATGGACCCAGGGTCTCGACTCCAAACGGCATAAAAATATACGATCCTATTGTGTTTATATATTAATAAATAAGCGATTTAAAAATATACGAGCCTATTGTGTTTCTTGCCGAATTTTCTTAGTCTTGGCGCAGTCCTGCCAAGTATATTCTGGTTCACGTTGAATGTTTGATCTTGGTTGTTGTTAGGGCCTCCGCAGACTTGCTACTTTTAGCATCGGCGACCGGCGATTTTGTGACGTATCGATGCTGCGTCACGTTTCTTCGAGCGTGAACGAGCGAGACGCAGCATCAAAATCGCCGATCGCCGATGCTTAAAGTAGCAAGTCTGCGGTGACCATTAGCCGTCGTCGATAAGTAACTGAAGTACAACGATTTGTAGAAATGCTTAGTCCTAACCTAACCTAACATTTCCAATATAAGTGGAGCTCTCAATTATGGCCAATAATGAGAAGTGCTCAGCTTATGTTGGAATATGTTACCATAGACGTGCAGGTGCCCTCAGACGAATCCACTTGTCTAGGCACCCCGTTGAAAATATAAAAAAATAAAATGTGTAAGTATGGCTAACTAAAATAAACGATGTAGTTATATTAAAAATAAAAAATAAATTATCGTTCTTAGATATGCCATCAAATGTGGGTGCACTGTACCTATAGTCTAATTTTTTATTAGACGAAGTAAACTGACAGGTGCTAATGTCAATTTTCGATATAAATAGAACACATAAGGTTCAAATTCATAGAACAGTGTCATTTATAGCTGTCAGTTTGCTTCGGCTAATTAAAAATCAGACTATAGTACACTTCTGCTTATCCTATAGAATTCAGGCGTGGTAATGTACCTTTGTAGAACTATAACTTCTCCAACTGAAACACGTCACAATACTTTTTTAATAACGACGTTTAGTGTTCGGTCAAAGAATATTAATTTCCTGCCAAAGTTGGGCTGAGAGCTCTTATCGGACATCTAGTGGGAGGCTGAGTAACCTCCTTATCTAGTATTGGTGGATTTATGTACTAGTTTTATCTAGGTACTTATTTATTACAGAGGATAACATATGGGTCAAATAGATCACGTTCTAAATCTTATAAAAATGTGTATGTTGTTTTTTTACAAAAGTATACATTACGTTTTTTATGCTTAATACCTAGTTTATTTTGGTAAACCACTGTTCATTATTTAAGCAAGTGGTAATGACATTTCGTACATAGATTTCAAAAAATCCAGAGGTGCGAGCCGGCGTTTAAATCTTGGACCTTAAGCCCCCAAAACGCATTCTTAACCAATCGGCTATCATTACTAACATAACATTACACATACGTCACGACTTTTTATCCCCATTCGGGGTAGTCAGAGGCTTGAGTTGCCATACACCACCACATTGTGGAGGTATTAAGCCAACTCAAAGCCCACGTTTAACCAGATAGTCAGAACCCAACGTGACAGGTGGTGAACCTTGTCGCGGTGTATAAAGGAATTGACTATTACCTAATCCCGAGGGATAGGTAGGTTTCCTCACGATATTTCCCCTCACCGTAAGCGAAGTACCATCACTAGTAAATACACATATAACATCATTACCATCATCATTACTAAATATACATTAAAGGTATTCGGAAAAAAAATATGCCTTTTTAGTCATCGATTGAGTAACAAACATCTGAACATAGTTACAAACTTTCACATTTATAATATTAGGATTAGTATTGCTTTGCTAGATTTGTGACACAAATTGTAACTATAAATACTTAATACTACTGGTAACTGGTAATGGTAACGCTAAAATACAGTTTTTAACGATTCATAAATGCTAACTTTAGCTTACATGTCATTTTTTTTTATTACATGACGTAGTAGTTTCGAAAAGTAGGTAGATACCTTCGTAGGTGTTTGCACATCCTTAAAGCTATATTTAGATAACCACTTATGTCACTAATAGTTTTCACGGTATAGTAAATGATCAAGGAAAATGGTTGGCGCACGATGTTTTTCCAATATAAACAGAATACATGATAAGATTACCATCGGCCGAGATTCAAGGCTTCACGCAATTGACAGGAAATGCCGAGCCGAGGGCAGGGGTCGCGGGGCCGGCTAGTCTGCGGTTTTAAATTAACCGTGGAGCTACGAGGAATGCGATCTATTCTTTACGAAGATATAGAAGCTAGATCGTCGTCCCATTTTGATGGTTTCAATACTTTTTAGGGTTCCGTTCCCAAAGGGTGTCAGCGGAACTCTATTACTGAGACTCCGCTGTCCGTTTGTCTGTTCGTCCGTCCGTCTGTCAGCAGACTGTATCTTACGAACCGTATCATAGGTAGAGTTTGGAATTTTCACAGAATGACATATTTCTGTTGCCGCTACAACAACAAATACTAAAAATAAATTAATATTTAAAAATAAATGGGGTGCCCATACAAGAAACTTGTTAAAAGTTGCTGTTTCCGACAGCTTTATTTTATACCGAATAATAGTTTTATATGAAGAAAATTCAATGGAATATTTATTGCTTCCATTGAATTTTCTGTACTCTTAAGACTCGAAGTGGTTTTAATTGGTACTTATTTATTTACTCCACTTTAATCTCGGGACTTGGCTAAAATCTTCCCAACAATTTAAATTTATAAATTCCTAAAATTCCGGAGTAACGTTGTAATTATTTAAGCAATCCCCGTCTGTTTGTGTTACCTCGGAAAACAAAAACTTTGATTAGGCAAGCGCAGAGTTGCGGATTATCTCTCGATTAATCTGTAAACTTGGCGATATAATACGTATTCTAAGAAGATTTTCTTGTTAAATATAACTTAAGTTGTAAACTGTTAACTGGTTGTTAAATGGAGACAAGATGAAATAAGCGGGGTTATAATTTTGGGTACAGTCGTTTGTGTCTTTTACGGAATATTTCCAGACTAAGTTGAGCTCTCTATATTACGGGTGTCAATAATAAAGGAAGATCATGCTGCAAATGCCCTGATAGATGCAGGCGACTGCTACTCGAACGCAATTCGAAATTTAAGTTCCTCAGGAAAGCCTGTGTCACATCTATTAAATGTATTTCATCATTTTAAGCACTCTGGTCGCATTAGAAACTTCGGTACATTTTTTGTTTCTAGGTTTTATTGGTAGACTAGCGGTACCCGCGACCTCGTCCACGTGGAATATTATGAGTTTTGGCGCGAAACTCTAAATATTGTTTCTATAATCAAGGTAGCCTAGGTTACTCCTTATAACATCAGCTACCTGCCAGTAAAAGTCCCGTTAAATTCGGTCCAGCGGTTTCAGAGATTAGTCGGAACAAACATGCAGACAGACAGACAAACATTTAAAAAATGCTTTTTTCCATATGCATTTAGTAAAAAGCTATTATTTTGATATTACAAACAGACACCTTAATTGTATTTGTTTGTATAGACTCTGACTATTTATTAATGCTTTGTTGATCAGCCGCGTCAACAAGCAGCGAAGTCGCGTCCGAGCAATCAGATATGAGATCATGTTTTCGTGGTCAGACGTCAAACCGATACTCGGGCGCGATGCTCGGCTCTTGTAGCCGCACCATATTACTAAAAAAATGTATTTTTTGACAAGGTAAGCTGTTATAAATACTAATTAAACCTACGAAGAACACAGTTCACTTGAACATTTTGAACTGTATATCGAACAGCTTTCGTTAGTGTTGCACAACCCGCAGGATACTAACAAACGCGGCATAACTGTGGCAACCACATAATGTGGTGAAAATGCGCGCATGTGGTCCGAATGTGAAGTGCGGGTGAATTGTTCCGAAATTCGCAAATTCATATTTGTGCTGCATTTCGCGAACATGCCACAGTAGTCAGCAATTTGGTGTTGCTAACATGGATTTTGATAGGTATCGTGACGCTATAGGTACGATAGCTGCAAGTCCTTGGTACCATTTCCGACATAAGCTGAGCTCTTTTTATTATTTCAGTTTATGTTAGAAATGTTACCGTGTACGTGCAGGCGATCGTACTACCTAAGATAGAGATAATTTTGTTACTGTCTATGGGTACTATGCTTTTATAGAGGTGCTTTCTTTCTTCTATTTTCTACTAGCTGTAACCGCGACTAAATCCGCTTGGAATTTAATGGGGTTTTTTTTTTTTGCTCGGAAGTCTACCGAATTCTTTTTCTTAAGTAAAATTTACTCGTACTTAAGTTACTCCTTATAAAATCAGCTATCTGCCAGTGAAAGTCCCACGAAATTCGGTCCATCCGTTGCAGAGATAAGCCGGAACAAACATCCATTTTTATTGTTTTTTATATAAACTTATAAAGTAGTGGATTAATACAAATTTTCTATAGTTATTATGCTGGAACTCATCAACTGATATCATTCACTTTTTAAATTCTAACAAAAAATATAGCAAAAGAACGCCGCTTTTGTTAAATTGGCATCCATTAACCTTTATGTCGTTTATTTATTAGAAGATTATTATTTACATAAAACGTAGTTTTTTACAATCATATAGAATTAATTTGTTCACTAACTAATAAAAGGCAATAAACAATTTGATGAGATGTAAAGTTTGCACGAACAACAATCTATTATGATGAAAATATTTTTGTCAGTAAGTATTAATTTGTGGTGGTCGTTTTTAATGAATTGGATTTTTTATGTAACTGACTTGCTACTTTTTGCACCGGCGATCGGCGATTTAGTCGCTTTTAGCATCGGAGCAGTCGCTGCGTCCGACCGCAGAGAGTCGCCAAAACGCGATGCAGTCGCAAAATCGCCGATCAACGATGCTAAAAGTAGCATGTCTGCGGTGGCCCGGTGGCAAACAAGCGTGCGGCCCGCTTGATGCTCAGCAGTTACCGTAGCCTACCTGAGGCGAATTGGGACAGAGGCAGGGAGTAAGCGATTGTGCTTCCGACTCGCTCACTCATCGTACGAAACACAGCTGTAATAGCTACTTAACGCCGATCTTCTGTGAGAGGGTGGTACTCCGGTCGAGTCAGCCGGTAAGTACATGAGCTGCAGTCAATATTGGCTACAGATAAAATTATTCAATAGAATTATGTGGCTGTGAATTATAAATATCTTTCACATTTCAAGTATTTTTCTTAATCATAAACATTACCATAAAGTTTTTTTTTTTTGTGAAATGATCAACAAACACCGGTGAATGCCACACAGATGTGTTTATGGGTGCAGATGTACACGATATATTTTAAAAGCAAACATTGCCGTGTTAATGTTATCTTCGGACAATGGAGATGTTTCATTATTAATTAGGACTGACAAATAAACAGGATTCGGGATGTATGGACGTCAGGAATTCATTACACGTGTATTGCATTTTCAAAAGAAAAATATTTAGATTTTTAGGTTTTATTGATGGTAGAGCCAAGCTGTAGCCAATTGACTGCAGCTCATATACGGGCTGGCTCGATAGGGGTAGTACCCTCTCACGTACGATCGGCGTAAAGCAGCTATTAGAGCGATCGCCGATGCTAAAAGTAGCAAGTCTGCGGTGGCCCTTACAGCTGTGTTTCGTACGATGAGTGTGAGAGTCGGAAGCCCAACCCCCCTCTCCCTCCCTCCGTCCTCCTCCCCTTCAGGTCGGCAACGTGCGAGCAATGCCTTTGGTATTGCAAGCATCAATAGGCTACGGTAACTGTTTAACACCAGGCAGGATATACGCTTCAGAACTATAAAAGAAATTAAAATCCACCATCCCGCACTGGGCCAGCGTGGTGGATTACGGCCCGAATCCCCCTCGCATTAAGGGGAGGCCCATGCCCAGGAGTGGGACGTTAAAAGGTCTAATATTATATTATTATTTAATTATGACATAATTTATATGACATAATAATGTTATATATGTCCTTTCTCATAATTATATTGAGTGAATGACGGACGAGTCATTAGAGTTCTACATAATAAAACATAATTCACTCAAGTTTACGGTCAGCGGTCGCTCGGTCGGTCGTTTCGGTCGGACGGTCGTAAACTGAAAGCCACTGAACTTGACCCCGCTGATATTATGAAACTTTCTGAATTAAAGTGTTTTAGTCAGAACACAATACGACTAAGGTTTCGGTCTAACAAACGCTCGGTCAGTTCACTTATCGATCTATTGAATTTCGATCTAAATACCTACTTGACAGATGAGAGTTGCCTTGAGAACAAATATTTGATTAAAACTATTTGTGATGAGTGTGGGATGGCCATTTAAAATCATTAGGTGCGTCCAGATGATTCGCATGCCTCGCCCGAGCACTCATGTTATGATTTTTGGTCTATGCGTTCCGACGTCAAATGCACCTGATGTAGACGCAGCTATTTATTGTAGGTAATTAGGTACAGTCGGCAACATAAGTCGCTGAACATTCTAAATATTTCAAATCGGTAATAGGGTAACGGCACCCAATATTGGCACCCCCCCCAATTATTGGCACTTTAGAAGTTATCTTTAAAAAATAAGAAAAGTAAACATGGAAATAGTGTTTTTTTGTTAAGAGTCATAAATTTCACAGTTTTTCACACTTACCTAGTTATTCTATCCGCTGAACTAAGAAATCCCATAGAAATATGTATGGACAATAATTGGTGCAAGGTGCCAATAATTGGGGGTTTTACCCTACTCTTTATTTTACAAAACGTTCGTGGTGGTTGTCAAAACCAATATCAGCAACATACCTATTTAGGCACACCGCAGATATGCTTTTTTTTTTTATGGAAAAAAAAAGCATGTCTGTGTTGTCTGTTGTTGGCCAGAGTGGCCTCTACAACTTCACCCGGACTGTGGTGAGTGCAAAATGCGCTCCAACCAGCTACTTTTTGCATCGGCGATCGGCGATTTAGTCGCTTTTAGCATCGGAGCAGTCGCTGCGACCGACCGCAGAGAGTCGCCAAAACGCGACGATGCAGTCGCGAAATCGCCGATCGCCGTTGCAAAAAGTAGCATGTCTGTGGTGGCCCTTACAACAAAAAATGGATTTGATGTAAAACAAAAGAATGCAAGCGTTTTGAAAAACTGAGATGTTTAGGGACTTATGTTGGTGACCGTACCATGGGTAAAAACACAGTCCAGAAATGTTATTTTCAGCGAACAAACCAACAATCCACGGATATTGAGTATCCAACCCAAATACTTTTATTATTGTTCCCAGATTATCATTTGGTTCAGTTATTTTATTCAAATCTCGTGCAAACATTCTATAGGGTGTTTCATTAAAACTCGGGTACTTCGGAAGTAAGTTTGTTTAAGTGGAGGGGATGTGGGGTGGTTTCCACCCCCTTTTAAGTAATTGGCGACTCTTGAGTAGAAAGTATTGTTACTTATAGTGTGCTATAGTATACTAATACTTTTGCTCACGGTTTTGCTCAAACACTTGGTACTCTCAACTTCCGACAAAAAGCATAGTTTTTTCGACATAGCTGCTGTTTTTAGGGTTCCTCAGTAGGATTATATATCATCATCATCTCAGCCGAAAGACGTCCACTGCTGGACATAGGCCTCCCCCAAGGTTCGCCACAATGACCGGTCTTGCGCTGCCCGCATCCAGCGGATTCCCGCGACCTTCACCAGGTCGTCGGTCCACCTTGTGGGAGGCCTACCTACGCTATATATAGCGCAGAAGAAAAGCATTATAATGATTTTGGTAAATTCCATCTCGGTGGGGGTAAAATGAGGGGTTAATGGGTTTATGGGAATCCCATTTCTTCTAAAGATAAAGTACTCATTTTCAATACTACGCATTAAAAATAAAACATATGACTTATCAACGTTCTTGAAAAATTCTGCTCTTATTAAGTTTGTACGGAACCCTCAGGGTGCGAGTCCTACTCGCACTGTTTTTTTATCACGTTCTAGCTATCTATAGCCTTGCTTTAATTTGTATTTTTTATTGCTTGGACCTCTTAATACATAAGATAACATAGATCAATAAATTTTGAATATTAAATAAAACTCTGATACAAATATTCAATCTTATTTTCTATGTTTAAAGTAATAAAAAACGAAACATCGAACAGTCCAATAGCATTTTTTTCCATCTTAAATATTACGGGAATAAAAACGATACTAATAAAATGCTTAATCCTAACATTCGCTTACGATAAAGAATATTTATTATAAACTCTACCTTTCTCTACATTCGTGTAGCAATAATAAAATGAAAGATCAGCCTCTCCGGAGCACAATAAATCTGTTTCGATATTATGCAAATGTTGGCGACCACATACCGCGTCCAATGCCCAATATGGTACACTTGGATGTGGCAGACGAGCGACAGGTGGACAACTATCGGTGGGGATACAGTTGGAGGACTGATTGAGAGGACGTTTGAATATAGTTACTATACCATAAATACATTTGATTTTATAACCAAGGAAAGTCGATTTGAGTCCTTCCTCATAGATAAATGTATCTGTTGGTATTTTAATTACCAGTTTTACCACCTCTTATACCTTGTATTGCGTAAAGACATCCTTAAGACCTACCGCTGAATAATAAAACGTGTCTCAAATTTGAGGCTTATTTAATTTGTCCAAAAAGTCTTAAGTACATAGGTATTAGACTTTATGCATTCGGAAGGTCACTTTGACATATTACCACAACTAAATAATCGCTTTCATGTTGCTCGTGTGCACGTCAATACATTAAGCACTAGTTCCGATAGTCCCTCACTACAGTCGTGGGATTATAGATTTAATCGAGTGCTCCGAATGTTTAGGTTGGCTGTCGTGTTATTCATTATGTACCGAATTGAATAACACGTATGGCAATGACTACTCCTATCAATTAATTTTAATTCTGTGTGAAGTTATTTTTCTCTTCTACTGTTATTGTATCTGTGAATTTTAACAGTTTTTTTTTAATCAGTGGGTGGTAGATGCACCCGACGCATGCCGCGCCCGATCACTCAGTTTTGACGTGGGAACGCATAGACATAATGTCATAATATGAGTGCTCGGGCGGGTGTGCGAGGCATCTGCAAGCCGATTGCGTAACTTTTTCGACAATGTTTCAATTGGATTTTTTCATCCTGTGATGCTTTATTAATTGAAATTGATTGAAATCGGGAAGAGTGAAGTCCAGACCCGTCCCGATTTCAATCAATTTCAATTGCTAAAGCATCACAGGATGAACGAATCCAATTGAAACATTGTCGAAAAAGTTACGCAATCGGCCTGCGGGATGCGCCAAGTGAATTTTCACCATAGAAACAAACAAGCGTAGGGCCCGCCTGATGTTACGCAGTTACCGTAGCATAGAACTTGCAATACCGAAGTCATCGCTTGCACATTGCCGACCTCAAGGGAAGTGGGACTGAGGGAGGGGGGGGGGGGACAAGTTGGGATCTATTGTCTTTTGTCAGTCCCAAATACCCATTTACGAAATATCGAAGATGTAACTCGGTGAGTAAGTAGAGAATTTTGGGCGAATACGGTACGTTACTAGAAGAATGTATATTTCATAGTTCCTAAAATGTCGTTATTAACATAAGGTTTAAAAGAGGAGAATGTGTGTAACACAGGCGAGTTGATTACACTGTTATTAGTTACACAGTACATGTGCACACACCAAACAGTCATTTGGCCACAACACCGGTTAACTTAACTGACCTACTCGTAAATACCTTTTAATGTGAGTGTAACGTTTGTTGTCGCCGACTTCTAATTATACGCTGAATAACGATAAAATAAAGAACAATATTTTTAATAGTTTTGTAGTTCCAATACGGCCTGCAAAATTAAAAATACATCGGTGAGTACTATAATATGTGGCAACACGCATAGACAATAGTATTTTTTTATGAAGGTTATAATCTCTTTGGTTAACCTAGACGCCATGTTGTTCTATCTTGTCTCTGTCTTCTAATAATCGCGATACAGCCGGCATGATATTTTATGGAGCTCCCGATGTTACCTCGTTTAATAGCCTCTTGATTCGTTCTAATGGCGACGATTCACGACTGCTAGCGGTAGAACAAGTGGATTACAAACAGTGCAAAATGTCGATTGGAATTGTAACCTAAAGCTAAGTCTTCACCAGTGCGCTTTCATGTTCATCTTGCGTCTTCAACTTTCAATTCTTCTCGCGTCAAGCGCGTGCAATATTGACTGCCTTAAGACGCATGCAGCTTAGTGTGTAGCTATTTGTGCAGAATATTTAATATTAACTGCAAGGAAAAAAAAACTCAAGAAAAAGAGTATCTGGATAAACGATGTTTTGAAGACACGAAATAAAAGAAAACATTCATCATTTTATTGTTTTAACTTCCATCTTCCGCCATTTTGTATGTAAAGCGCAAGGAATGTTGCACGCGAACCCACCGGTGGCGGATCAGCGTGCGCTACGGGCGTGCGCTGTTTTTGAGCTAGAATAGCGCACGCGTTATGGCATGCGCTATGGCGCTTCATGCATGCGTCAGACGAAAGCGCAAGATGAACGTGAAAGCGCACTGGTGGAGACATAGCTTATACCATTGTCTGACAGGTGGCAAGAAGTCTCGAAGTCCGAAACAATTTTGTTAGCAGGCAGGCAGGCAGGCACAAGGCCGAGTTCTGTCTCTCCTGAGGATTCTAAGTTAAGATTGATTTGATACTAGCTGGTACTCGCGACTTATGTCTGCGTAGAATTTGTACTTCGAGTAGCCAATCTTTCTCTTAAGTTTTCATTCATCTCCAAACTAATTAAATAAATTGGTCTCCCATACCAACTTTCATCCCCTATTTCCCTCCAAGTTTTATTTTTGCAACAAAGAGTAGTATTTCTCTAGTAGGTATTCTTTCGCCAATGTACCTACTATCTGTCTCTTTGTTAAATCAAAATTGGTTTAGCCGTTTAGTCGTGAAAATGTAACAGACCTGCGATCATAGAAAAGAGACAGGACGGAGTTACTTTCACATTTATTGAAATAAAAGCAATAAAACTATAATCTTTCCCAGCTAGGATTTCCACGTACTTTTATTTTGCAATTATTTTATCATTGCCTTGAATTTCATCATCGCAAGCTTTCGAACATCCTCTAGTTATATTTCCTTTTTTTTAATAACTCAAATACAGCATACATTCTTCAGTCTCGTCCACATTGCTTTATTTGCACAAGCAATTGTGCGTCGCGCGACTCAGTGCGTCTCATTACTACCTATGTTTTCCCTTACAATTTGCAAATTTTTTTGCATAACAAACGGTTAACCCAAAAAAACAACGGCTTTACAATGGTCTGTACTAAAAAAAGCACTCATAATTTTTTTAACGAGAACCAAACTCTCGAAAGTCCTGAGTCATTTGCTTGACAGCTTAAAAAAAACTACATTAGATTTTTTTTTTGTAATCGAACTCGTACACTTTATAGCCTTAAGCCATACATTCTACTCCGTATAGAGAACAAGCAATAAAACCAACGCTAGCAACGCTAAGCAAGGTCAGGCAGAGATGGGTGGCCGTTTAGTGGCATTTGAACTGGGTGTCTCCGTGCTTCGGAGGGCACGTAAAAAGTCGGTCCCGGTGTTGTCATCTAGGCAGCAGTCGTTAAGCCTTGTCAGAGGCCTTCGGGCGGCTTGAACAACTCTGACACTAGGTTGGCCACTAACCATACGATAAGAAGAAGAAGCAATAAAATACTTTAAGAACTCTACATTATTCTCTAATACTCAAATCGAAGACAGAAGTCGGATCAGAAAGGGGTATCCAAACCTACACCACGGGGGAATAAATATCTGCTGAAAAGACGTTTAATCCGCCTGATCAAATTTCGACCACGACAGCCAATCTTAGGGCCTCCGCAGACTAGCTACTTTTAGCATCGGCGACCGGCGATTTTGTGACGTATCGATGGTGCGTCGCGTTTCGTTGAGCGCGAACGAGCGAGACGCAGCATCAAAATCGCCGATCGCCGATGCTAAAAGTAGCTAGTCTGCGGATGCCCTTACGGAGACTAGCGATCAGCGCAGGAGATAATATAGAGCACAAGTGTGCGAAAGCACAGGTGCACTCTCTCTTCCCTCACTCTCAAAATCCGATTGGACCGGAGACAGGTCAGGCCTGTCTCCAGTCGTGTCGGATTACCTTGCTAGGACTGATTGAAAGGACAAACTATAGGATAGGCGATCTTTTGTGTTTAAACCAATGTATAAACTATCTAGAGTTAGAGATAGAGTGACGTAGGCATAGTAATTTAGTCTCTATGTTGTGATCATGTCCGTGTTTCGTCATCACGGTGACGTCACAGACATTATTCTCAGAAACTATAGTCGCAACGAAGTTCCAAAAACAGACCTAACCTACCATCATCATTAGGTTACAAGACAATGATTGTTGATCCGTTTTTTGTTCTATTTCTCGGTGATTCAACGATTCGAGCCGGATGTTGGTGTTTTTTTTTCGGAAACAATAACACGGTTGATTAGTAAATTATTGTAATTTCCACTGGGTGCAAGAAGCGAATGAAATAGCCATTGACTCAGCTTTTTTGTACCTGCCTACTTATCTTTGTTTTTGAATGTTTATATCAATTAGTATCACACTATTTAATATGCTAATTATTACACTACTCTATTTATTAAGTAACATATAAATAACATACTATTTAAAGTATATACGATACGGCGGCACGGCGACACGGTTCACCACCTGTCACGTTGGGTTCTGACTATCTAGTGAAACGTGGGCTTTGAGTTGGTTAATACCTCCACAGTGTGGTGGTGTATGGCCACTCAAGCCTCTGACTACCCCCGAACGGGGATAAAAGTCGTGACGTTACATACATATATATACGATACATATAACTAAAATACAATTTATTAATTGTTGTCTGTCTGTCTGTTTGTTCCGGCTAATCTCCGAAACGGCTCGACCGATTTTGACGGGACTTTCAATGGCAGGTAGTATGTTATAAGGTAACTTAGGCTACAGTAACAAACTTTATTTCTTAAATCCGCGAAAATCGCGGGCACAACTAGTGAAAGATAAAATTTATTAGGTATGATCCGCAACGCAAGTAAGCATAAAATAAATCCTATCTATTACATATTATAGCGTATTAATACTTTATCTATAGTACGCGGTTTAATTAATCATGTGATTCGTTATAGCGGTATAATATTAATTAAAAACCTATATTAAATACAGGCAACATAGATTTCACAACTGATAGGATCTTATGTTTTTGCTCGTCAAGTTTTTGTTGAACATGTAATAACTGTTAATATCATATTCGTAATACAACTTACGTCGTATACAGGATGGCTTGGAAAATGTTTGCAATATTTTAAACTATTAGGAATTTAATTATTTATTCATATATTTTTTTACATTATTTTAAGGAACATGAATCAATTAAAAACTTTTCTAGGTAGAAGCATTATTTTAATTAGTTAACAAATCATACAACTCCCTATTTTTTGTTTAAATCAATGTTTTAATCTGTAAAAAAAAAACTAACATACTGAAAAAAGTTTAGTACTTGACGACCACTTGGCGCAGTGGTTAAAGCGCAGGCCGTTCATCTCACTGCATCGAGTGGTTGCGGGATCAATTCCCGACAGAGGCAAATTATGGAAACTGCTTTTTCGTAATTTGCCTTGGTCTGCTGTCATTGGCATCACCCCCAGTCTATTGTACGGTAGCCATAGTACAAGCATTGCTTAGTTTGGGACCATACAATTGGTGTGTCAGTCTGGCGATACTTATTTACCTTTTTTTACGGGTTTGCGGTGGCAAATAAGCGTACGGCCCCCCGTTAAGCAGTTACCGTAACCTATAGATGCTTGGAATACCAAAGGCATTGCTCGCACATTGCCGACCTGAAGGGGAGTGGAATGGAGGGAGGGCAGGGGGGTTGCTATATGAATAATTCGAATTTAATGTGGTACCTACCATATTTGAAAACATTTTAGAATGTAACGTTTGCCTAAACAAATACAGGGCATCTATTTTTACGTTTCTTTTCCTTCGGATTTAGGGCGTGGGAATGCCCCGACAGCAATCTGTTTATTTTCACTTGGATACAATATTTTTCAGACGTAGTTACCTATTTAATCTTAAGAATTCGTTCTGCTAGCAAAACACTGTCGAATTGGCGATAAATTGCATTATTTTTCACAGAAAAACTGTTATCACTTGACTAGAGTTGCGTTCAACCAAAAATAATATTGTAAACACTACGAAATGGGTTCTCGGATAGCCCAACCCTGTCTGGAAGTGTGACAGCTCATGACATTTGGGAAACTAATATTGTCCCTGTGGGTCGTGGAGGCAGCCTTGTGCAGAATTTTAAGCGATAAAACATTGGTAACCTACTTAGAGTAAAACTGAATTATTGTGTTAACTTTGTTTTATACAAAAAAAAGTTATACGATGGTGTATTTTGTACACATGAACTTGACTAAACGCTTGTTCAATGCAATGGACTCGGGGCGAACCTAGTGAAACCCAGACCAGCCCCCCTAGACAAGTGGCATGAACGCTAATCGAATAGAATAGAATAGACGTCGTGTCAATAAGAAGAAGTTTATTAAAAGTCCAATGCTCCAAGAAAAAGTTAATCCTCCGCAAACACCCATTCATGGTGCATAGTTTACCATAGCCTAAATCCAAAACATTATAAACAACAGCCCCGAGTTGTACACACACAACACAGAGGCATGTGTATACATTCAAATGAGCTTGTATGTTTGTGTTAACTGACAATTAATGCATTACAATGAACGTTCCCTTTCATTTGTTTAATCAAGCTTGTGACCTTTCCAGTTGTTAAAGTATGTATCAGAAGATTTTCTTGTATTTCGTCCTACATCTGGTCAATATTTATGAAAACTCATTTAATTCTCGATCACAAATAATGCCGCTAAGTTTTACGATTTGCTGCCATCCATCACATGCCTAACATTTCATGTAGACTGACAATATTTGGACAGCAAAATGTGGAATATTGTAGTTGTCTACAAGTGTCCTTAATGGTACGCTTAGTCGCATACTGTGCATACAGTAACTTCACAAATTCAATAATTAGCCACTCAGGCTCAGGCCTTCGATCATAGAAGTCTATGCTTACGACCCGAGCACGAGCGGAGCACGAGCCGAACACAAATTCGTGTAGTGTGGACTGACTACGAGCCTCGAAAGCGCGCTCGTTCGAAGCTCGTAGTCGGTCCGCTCGTGCTCGGCTCGTTAGCATAGACCCACCTTAACACATGTTGGTTTCCTCACGATGTTTTCGTTCACCGTAAGTAAGTGATGATCATATTCAAGTTGTGATTCGCGTATATAATGCTATTTCGAAAAATCCAGAGCTGCGAACCAAAATTACTTGGAATAAAACATGAATTCGCTTCATATTGAAGTAGTTCACAAAAAATAAACAAGTGATCTCACTTTTTTCGATGTGGTTATACAGTTACGTGTCACGAACGCGAACCTAGTATTTTTTACACATACACATTGGTGCTGTTATAATAAAACTAGATTTGACACAACTGAAAATACTGTTGTCTCGCTTATGTATTACGACGGTGAGAAAGACGGCAATACACTTAATAGAGTCAAGTTTGTGTACAGTCAACATCACAAGTAGCTTGGTATATTTATTTTTTCCGGGCGCTTTTTGGCCCGGCCCGCGATCTCCCTCTGACATGGTGGTCAGAATCTTTATTTACTTAATATTAACTTAATGTTTAAAATAATTCTTTCTCAGTCTTTTTAATAAAATAAAATGTACCTACACAGATTTTTATTCACAAATAAAAGCTAATAAGATAATAAAGCTTACTATGCAATTCTATGTTTATTTTTTGATATATTCTATCTCAAATGTCGAAGGCAAAAGAGCACGCGGCAGATCACCTATGCGGTGGACCGACCAAGTTAAGGCTACATCTATGAGTGTACCAGAAGAGCAGCAGTGCGTGAGGAGTGGCGACGAGTTGTGAAGCGTGCTACTAACGCCTAAGGGGCGTCCATAAATTAAGTGAGACATTTAGGGGGGGAGGGGGTCGAGCAATATCTCACCAAATCTCACGTGAGGGAGAGGGGGAGTCTCGGCAAATCTCGCGTAATTTTTTTTTACCGCAAGAAACAGTGTCAAATTGCAAGAAAACTGTGTTAAATCAAGTAAACGTGTTTCTCTCTAGAATATAGCTTTTGAAAAATCTCACGT
This sequence comes from Drymonia ruficornis, assembly GCA_947859195.1. Lineage (NCBI taxonomy): Eukaryota > Metazoa > Arthropoda > Insecta > Lepidoptera > Notodontidae > Drymonia > Drymonia ruficornis. The sequence continues at coordinate 7,672,193 of OX401923.1, forward strand.
GCGATTAGAGGGGGATGGAGGGGGTCGAGCAAAATCTCACGAAATCTCACCAAGGAGAGAGGGGGGTCGAAAAATCTCAAAAATCACCTCACGTAATTTATGGACGTCCCCTAAGTGATGTCACTACCACACTACCAAGAGTGTTACGACGGTGAAGAAGAATAATATCCTATCTAGCTACTTTTGATGTTGAATGTACCAACAGAATAAGTGTATAGGTACCTATTGTCTTGTTGTTTACTGTTTCAGGAGCAATGTGGCGAAATAATGAAGAAGTATTGGAAATAGTTTCAGACGACCTCAGAGCAGAGTTCCTTGTCTCACTGGTAAAAGATTACGCCCCTTATTCATAGAAAGTTATGATCGACCTGCAGTGGAATTACAAATCACATTTGTTCCTAAAAATGCATTTCAAAACCATTGTAAACTGGCCAATATCTCTATGAATAAGGGGGTACATATTTACGCGAAAATAAACAAACACACAGACAAGATATATAACAGCAAACCAAGCAAGACCTCTATAAAGTTTACCGAACTATGTTAACTTATCGATTTTCATTGAAAACTAACGCTCTGTACTAACACCACTAACGTTGTATCTGTTTAACAAATCGATCTGTGGCGGCATAAACTAATGAAATTGTGATACTATCTCTACAAGTCGTAAATGGATGTAGAGACTCCGAAAATGATTGTTGATGACGTCAGGGTTGTAGTAGGCATTAAATATGTAAAGCATGTGTTGTGTACTACCAAATATTTCTAAAGTGTATGATGAAAGTAACAGAAAAAGTTTATTGATAGAGCCAAGCTGTAGCCAATTGACTGCAGCTCATATATGGGCTGGCTCAACCGCGATCGTACCACACCACCCTCTCACAGAAGATCGGCGTGAAGTAGCTATTAAAGCGGCGTTTTTTACGATGAGTGAGATAGCCGGAAGCCAAATTTTTGTTCCGAAAGTATTTCCAATATTATATTTTTCAATGGCGGCGTCTTCATCAGGCGCATGCCTCGCGCGAGCACTCACTTTTGACGTCGGAACCCATAGACGTAATGTCATAATATGAGTGCTCGGATGAGGCATGCGCGCCATATGGACACATCTAATCATAAATTATATTGCCCACTATTTCAAATTCACCCTGTTTATGAGCCAAAACACACTGGAACGCCATGGCAATGTCGCCAGCCACAGACCACAGGCCACAGTATGACAGGTAACACACTGTAGTGTGTAGTGTAGTGTGTAAGTATATAATGTAGGTTTATTATTAAGTAACTTACGTACTAACTTACATTATATACTTACACACTACAACATCTGGCGACGGACCGGCGACGTCGCCATCAATACAAATTGTTTGGATACGTAGCTGGCGACGTCACCATGGCGTCCCGGTGTGTTATAGCCCTCATTTCCTGAACTTGTATCTCTAATAATGTTCATTTCATGGATCGCTGCAGCAACGACCACTTCAAATGGAATTCGCAGCGGAATATAATTAACAAATAGAATACACAACAGAAGTACCTGTTCCGCTAAGGAGCGCTTTGTTACAAAATAATCAATTACGGTTGTTCGCAAAATCCATTAAAGAGAAAAGGACTTAAGGTTTTATCAGAAACTAAAATGCGAAGCCCTAGAAATAGTGGCTTTGGTCCATGAATGGGGTCCAAATTTATACAGAGTACGCTGGAAACTTTTGTTCATGCTTTGTAAACCCATTGTAAGCTGGTAAAATAATCTAGAGCCAGAATGACTTGTGTGGAACGTCGATATTTGATTGTGTGCTATGATTTATCTTTGCTTTCCTTGGTATGTCCGTGTACCTACTGTTGTTGCTATCCCTTACGGATGTACGTGTTAGGGCCTCCGCAGACTAGCTGCTTTTAGCATCGGCGACCGGCGATTTTGTGACGTATCGATGCTGCGTCGCGTTTCTTCGGCGCGAACGAGCGAGACGAAGCATCAAAATCGCCGATCGCCGATGCTAAAAGTAACAAGTCTGCGGAGGCCCTAAACGTTTCCATGGCATTGCATCCCAGTCACATGTCTCAGTTCCATGCTTCCGGTCACAGAGCAAATACCAAGGAGAGATGTTGTTATTAGATTTCCTTATGAAACAACGCGTGACATTTTGCGGGGTGAGGGGGGTGTTAGATTCCGCCAACTTCTTTATTTACTATCTACCGGTCAATAGCAAAACTACTCGCGTCGTTCTATGTTGATGTTACTACATAGTTTAACTATCTCACACTAGATGTCATTAAGTGTAGGATGGTAAGAGGGACGTACAAAGTGTCGCCATCTAGCGGCTTGTAGAATTATATTTTGAATGCGAACGTTGACAGAGAGCTGTGCACAGGACGACCGCCGGTAGTACACTGACTTAAGCTACGCCAACTGATGTCAGGACCTAGTTGAATCACAGTGCACAGTTGCTTAGACCGTCTCTTTCTCTGTATCTCCTCCGTGGTTCCGGCTATTAGCTTAAAAAATAATATTAGTGACGTTGACTAGTGCCAAGTAAGTACTTTATAACACTGAGCTGGATATTAATGACATAATCCCGTATTTCGAGTATTAACGACTGCGTGGGCGCAGATCCGCGATGGCTTCTCAAAACATTCGAGTTTAATGAGCGCGTTTTTTGCAATCATCAGGTATTAGTATTAGTCATAACGTGAATACTGTGCGGTTCAACGTTAATCTTGCTACGGTAAATTTACTGTATTTGACATTATCATTATAAAACATAAGGATGTATCTCCCGTTGAATAAATATTTAAATGCTGCACTTATACTTATTCAAAGAACTATGATTAAAACTTAAGCAGCCCAAATATGTCTTAGTTCCTATTAAGTATTCGGCATTTTTTATCTACCTTGGTCGTGGAACATTATTTCGGTAATCATTATACAACTTTTATGCGTTGATCATAATAGAATGACCACAGAGTAAAGACTTAAGAAAGAGGTGCCCTTATTAGATATATGTATGAAAAAAAAACGTGGTCATTGTTTTTTCATTTTAATTGTTCTATCTACCGGTAAATAGTTGAACTACTCGCTTCGTTTTATGTCGATGTTAGTACTAGGCCGACCACTCGGCCGAGTTGCTTAGGGCCAGTCCCCTTAGTAATTGGTCCATGAGAATGACAGACGAAAACTCGTCCAAATAGAATAAAAGAACATAAGAACGCTTTACATTTTATATAAGCTACTTCCTTCTATTGTATTACCTACTGTTCTATCTAGTCCTATCAAATAAATGCGTACTACCACTCAGTAGAATTTTTTGTCATTACAATGTGTCACTTGTCACCACATTTTTTTATGTGTTTGAAATAGCGCAAACTGCACAATAGCTATATCTAGATATATAATCATTTTCGCCATGCTTATTTTTCGATCAATTAGTATGTTTAGATACTAGCCATGCTCGCGACTTCGTACGCATGGAACTTAACAAAATGTTAATAAAAAAATAAAAGTAGCCTAAGTTACTCCTTATAAGTCCAGACGTTTCGGAGATTAGCTGGAACAAACTAACGGATGAACACAAATTTAAAAAATAATTAAATAAGCAGGCTTAGCGTAGCACATAGCAACTGGTGTATTCGGACGAGATGACTAAGTTCTGAATAAACTCTAAGGGCGCTGGACATAACACGCTTTAAGGGTGTTAGTGGGTGCTTAAGGGCACCTCGAGGGAGGGGGGGACCGCGACAGGGCCGGTCGCGGGGGAACCCCCCGAGTTTGAACGGACTTTGTATTTGTTTCCCACTTCCTAGTGTTAACAGGAAATACATTGTTGACATTGATGAATTTCAATGCCAATTTTAGAATAAAAGAAACGGAATGTAGCAGCCGGTCGTGTTGTGGATATTTTGTTTTGCTGAAAGTTAAATGGTAGCATCGTGAAGTGAAGGTCAGTTTCGATAACATACAACGATAGCGCCTACAGAAACGAAACAAAATGCTTCGACTGACGGCTCGTACATTTTACTACCCCGAAAGTGTTTCGGCTTCGAATTCGTAGTCGTGGACCCTACTCCGAAAGAATCCGGAATGCTTAAACACTTTCGTAGTAGGAAAACGTACGATCCCTCAGCCGAAGCATTTCGTATCGTTTTTCGGAATAGGCGCTCTGATTCTAACGAAAATAACACCCAATTACGCAGGTGTAAAATAATGAACTATCAATGATACACGGAGAATTTATTCACTCTGTTTATTGTATAACAATCGTTCCCTTGAGTAATTAATAATTTCAAAGTATTCCTAATATCGGTACATTAAACATCTTTCGACCATATTATATATACTGTAGTCAATTCTATCAAAATTGCCAACCTTCAAAAATAGTTCAAATGCTGCCAGCCCTTCATGAACAATAAGCAATTGTATATTTTTTAACCCATCTAATTTCAGATCGAATTAAATTAACCAATGTTAACACAGGGATAATAATAAAATAATATTAGCCCTTTTAACGTCCCACTGCTGGGGACGGGCCTCCCCACAATGCGAGGGGGTTTCAGGCCATACTCCACCACGCTGGCCCAGTGCGGGTCGGTGGGTTACGCAGGTATATGATCCTTGAACCACGGCTACTCCAAGCCCAGATAAGACCAGTCGTGATGGGTCATAAATCTTATAATTCCCATCGATATAGCTCAGGGCTTTACCAGGTAACGCCAAATGAATTCCCCAATGAAAAGTCTGCTACCAAACCTGTTCGTGGAAGATCGCCGTACCTAACATCCGGGAAAATGTGCGAAAATATACCTATATAAATTGCCTAGAAATCCCAGTAACAGGAATATCTATAATGATACCCATAATATATAATAATAATATCATAAAGAATAATAAATAATAAGAAGGTGCCTTACATAACATCAAAATTATCTTTAGGGGCTTCCACCAAAGGTCCGGGTTTAGCCAGAGTGGAAGATATGGAGAAAGATAAGAATAATAATATAATATGAATCATAATCGTCGACAGCAAAATTTTAATAATTGGCAAACAAGTGTTAATTGCTGTTTAATATGTTTGTAACCATTTGTAAGACAGCTAACGAGATTAACTTAATACCCAAAGATATTACAAATTAAATAAAGATTGTGTTAGCTAACATTTTGTAAGTTTATGTCTAATGGCTTTAGTTGAGAAATTTTATAAGGCTGTGTCTATTTACGAAACTCGAGCAAGGTGTTTATGGTTTTATTTCTTTTTATTAAATTTTAGACCCTAGGATACAGGCAATGTTTAGGGCCACCTGTATTAATATAATATGTATTTGTTTATGCTCGTTTTCCACTCGGTATCTTGAAAGCAGACACCGATTGACCAATAGTATCGCTTCAAAATCACGTCATTTTCCTATAACGTCATAATGAAGCGCTCCTATTCGTGGATTTCTTTTCGCTATTCGCTTCTCTATCGCACAGTGTTATCCGCCTTTCAGACTCTGCGGAATGATTAATGGTAGTTGTCAATAAAACATTCTAATTCAAACTTTTACAGCTTTTACATTGAGGATATTGCGACGGCTATTTAAAAGATCGTTTGTCTCGACCATGACAAAGTTGAATGGACTTGTTCCACAGTCATTTTTCTTGATGACTGATTCCTTTTTGCACTTTTTTGTGTTCAGGTTAAGCTTATTAGTGGAGCTTAATTAGAAGTATAATTTATGAGAAATAATGCTCCTTTTATGGTCGCTATAGACGTTCAATCTATGGGGATTCGGGGCATAGACTTTTTATCTATGGTATAGATAGAACATTATAAAAAAAGAATGTCGGAAAGAGGCTAATTGGGGGAAAAAAGTTATTTCAAAATGTTTCAAATTCAAACCAAATCTACTCAGCACTTTTTTTTTACTTAACGCTTTAATTGGTGCGTCCAGATACCTCGCATGCCTCGCGCGAGCACTCACCCAATGTTATGACATTATAGTATCTACCTATGCGTTCCGTCATGAAAACGTAGTGCTCGGACGCGGCATGCGTCTGATGTAGACGCAGCCTATATACAAAACACTAGTATTACAAATAAGTGTATATGCAAACAACGTCACTTAAATATTTAATTCGGAACCCAAAAGTATAGAACGTATTATATTTACTACGCTAACCAAATGTGAAGTAAAACATACATATGTACTTAAGTACATACATTTTGTGTGTTTCCACGTCACATAAGCCCTGTTAATTCGCACCCTAATTGCCTACACCGACTCTCTACATTAATAACAAGGTACTAAAAATTCTACGAAAACTCGGAGGGCCATTGGTGAAGGGTATAAAGGGAATAATCACATTACCACGAGCGTGACGTCATAAACCTATATTTTACGGAGTAGCTAGTTTAACCCTGAGAGAAGGTATAACACCATAACGCCAATCCATTTACAATTGCTTTACAAAGCATTTTACAAAACAAAAAGTGTTTTGTAAACCGTCTTTAAATGAATTATAAATTTCTATGGGGATAGGCTTGTGTTTACTAGCCTTCTTATAACTTATACTTAACTAAAATATAGACCTATACCCATGGACCAATTACTAAGGGGACTGGTCCTAAGCAACTCGGCCGAGTGGTCGGCCTAGTACTAACATCGACATAAAACGAAGCGAGTAGTTCAACTATTTACCGGTAGATAGAACAATGAAAATGAAAAAACAATGACCACGTTTTTTTTTCATACATATATCTAATAAGGGCACCTCTTTCTTTAGTCTTTACTCTATGCCTATACTTAACTCTCTATAAATCTTTATTATTCCGCCACTAGAAAAAAAAACCACCCAAGTGCGTGTCGGACTCGCACATAAAGGGTTCCGTACCACCGTATAAATTTAATGTAACTTTTAGTATTTCGAATAAAATTCTGTAAAAAATGCAATATACTACAACTAGCTATAGTCTGAGTTTAATACTGCAAACACATTCAAAACTTGATGCCGTAAAGACATTATTCAAATCAGTTTAGTCATATATGACTAGATAGCGCTACAGTGGCTGGTACTATCCATAAAAAATGTAGTTTTACAATTCTAGTTTTTCAACAATTTATGTAAAAGCTGTAACGTTCACACATGGCTAAAATGTTAGTTTTCTCTTTATATATTATTTAATTTATGAGTTATAAAAAAAACGTTATAAAATATCGAGTTTATTGTATGGGGACCCCCTTTATTTTTAAATTGTATTTTATTTTTAGTATTTGTCGTTGTAGCGGCAACAGAAATACACATTCTGTGACAATTTCAAGTTTTTACCTATTACGGTTCGTGAGATACAGCCCGCTAACAGACAGACGGACAGACGGACAGGAAGGACGGACAGCGTAGGCTTAGTAATAGGGTCCCGTTGGCACTCTTTGAGTACGGAACCCTAAAAACATATTTTACACAGAAAGCGGAAACCAGACGACCTTTGGATGGAGAGGATCTAAGGAAAATAATACGCCGCCGTATTATTTTCTTTAGTCCATCCTGTACTTACATAAATGATTACTTATACATAGACATATATTTCATTACATAAACATACAGGATAAACATAAAAGATACTATCTGACGGGAATTACAGTGGATTTTTTCTGATGTAGGTAAATCGATACTCTCGTAAACTGGCTACATCACAAGTCACATTTGTGAGATGAAGGTTTCACAAAAATGCCTGGGATGGATGTCACACAATAGCTGTATCACTATAGCGGTCGTTAGCCCGCAGCGATTAGGCCCTTATTGTGGGCCCAGAAACACCCTTTTATACATGTACCTTAATATTACGAAAAAGATAGTAATATGTAAAAATAGGTTAATATACCTATTTGAAGCAGTGAGAGACGCTTGCGTAACATAAAGATATTTAAAAATAGATAGGTTCCACGGAAGTGGTTCGTTATAAATAAATATCGCAAGTCATACACAGCAACTGTATGGTCCCAAACGACTATAGCTACCATACAATGGACTGGGGGCTCCCAGTGACCAAACCAGGGCAAATTACGAAAAGGCCGTTGCCGAAATTTGCCTCTGGCGGGAATCGAACCCGCAACCACCCGATGCAGTGAGCCGAGCGGCCAACGCTCGAACCACTGCGCTAATCGGTCGCCAAGTGTCCTTGCCATTTGTAGACACAAATTGCCGTGTGGGTAACGTATCTATCTCTTTTATTACCTTTATCATTGGCGTTATATCAGAAAATTGCGATTCCCGAGTGTCGAAGGTAAACTCGGAGACCCTTCTAAGGAAAAATCAGGGCATTTCGTTTGTTTTCCCTATTTCTTGCTGTAACTGTGAATTCTGAGGCGTGTTTGAAGGTCTATTGGCGTTGAATTGTGGAATCGACCTTGTCTGCAGAAACATTGACCCTCGTTCACCGCTTTATTAGGGGTGGATTTATGAATATGAATAAAATATGTACAATGTATTGTATTTTATGTATACTTTTAGCCAATGATAAAAGGCCAAGAAGATACTACTGTACTGTACTAAGTAATGTACTGGACAAGGCCATTGGAAAATATATTATATTTAATACCTATTACCAACCTTATTTTAAGATTTAAAATAAGTTTCATTAAAATCACCAACTACTACGATGGAGGCCATATAATAATTTAGTTTAGACGTAATTTGTAGCAACATAATAAGCACCATCTATACTAGAAATAAATAAAATTGGAATGTCAGTTGGTAATGTATATTTGTAATATACGGTACAACAAAGAAGCAATTTTTAAATATTTGTCTGTCTGTTTGTTTGTACCGGCTTATCTCTGAATACCAGGGACCGATTTTGACAGGTTTTGGCATAGGTATAGCTGATGTTATAAGGAGTAACTAAGATTTCTCTTATTTAAGCACACATTAACATTAACATTAACATTTTTTTGTTAAATTCGATGTACGAAGTCACGGGCACAGCTAGTTATTTCTAAATCAGCGCACGGGAAGATGATTTTTATCTTCTAAATTACATGATGAGTTTTTCCTCACTTCAAGCGACGTAAACGCTTTTTGTTTTTCGCAAACGCAACACGTTTTTATCATACGTATAATTATTAAACTTGGAGAAAGTTAACCGTTACTAAAATAATATTGGGTAGCGAAGTTTTTAACAAGCTACGGTGAATTTGGGTAAACTTATAAAATCGTCCGTGCAGAAATGGCTTTTGTAGTCTTGCTTAAGTAATTTAAAGAATTATGTTTTTCCACCTTTTGACGGTCTAGTACAACGGTCGGCAACAGGCGGACCGCGGTCCGTTTGCGGACCGCGAAAGGTCGAACCACGGACCGCCAAATATTGTAATGTATTGTATACCAAGTATAAATTAATACGTAGATCGAAATTAACGGACGCCGACCTAGAAGACACACTTCGAATTTGCTGTTCTTCTCGAGAACCAAACTATAAAAAACTGGCTCAAGCCCGTCGGTGCAGTTTCTCACATTAATTTTAGGTCTTGTGTTTTATAATTCGGAATTTTATTTGAAACCATACAATTTTTTCTGGACCTCGTAAAAATTTTCCCACAGTATCCGGACCCCACCTAAAACTACTTGCCGACCCCTGGTCTAGTTTTCTTTTTTCACGGGATTTCGGAAACGGTAAGGTAAGGTAAGGTTATTTTCGCAAAACATCTTGTTGGGAGCAATGTTATAGAGTCTATAGGCACGAAACTGTCTATAATATAGACAGTTTCGTGCCTACAATCATTTTGATCCAAATTAGGATAAAACCAAATTCATAACGAAAACTGAAATATTTTTCGTCAGAATAAAAAAGCCTGGCCTAACATTAGCTTCATCTTATTTTATTAGCTTTAAATGAATGCGGTCAATGGAATGAATGAAATTATGTCCACGTCATTTACAATGCAAATGAATTACCTACCTACTTATGTATCTATTAGTGAATTATTATTATAGTTTATTAAAACTAAGCCATTCACGGCCTTCTTGAATAAATAAACGTATATTTGGTGAACTAAAATAGTCTTTTGTACGATTATTAAATGATAAATGTTATCGACGTAAGTTGGGAATAGAATAGCGTAATTACAGAGAGTGCTTGAATAGTAGGTACTTGTTATTAAGTTTAGTACTTTACCTTTGTTAGTTGAGTTGTAAGTTATTGTTAAATATACAATAGAAAGCGGTTTCTATTATTTTGATTGGAACCTAAGCGTACCTATAAATAAAATAGTAGTAGGCATTGATGTATTATTTAAACAGATATGGTACCTCCGTACATTGCAATGACTTGTGCTCAACGCACCACTACATGCAGAGAAATTTACACATTTCATTTGTTATCGCACTGGCAATTTGATAATCAACTTATGGCATTTTGATGTGTCGGTATTCATCGGAAGATGAGCTGTATTGGCAAAACCGACATATTTTCGGTCGTTTTCGAAATTCTGGCGGGAAACGAACCCGCACCCCTCCGATGTAGTGAGCCGAGCAGCCATCGCTACAACCCTGCGCCAAGCGGTCGTCAAATGCCTACAAAATACGAAGTTCGCTTATGAATAGAGTTCCAACATCACTCTGTGTTTTATAACATAATTATATTTTTATTTAAAAAAAGGCTAACATTTTACTTTGGAACAGTCGTTACCAGCGCTGTTTTTACTCTACGTTACAATTTCGCACGCAATTACTTTTTATTATGCGAGTGGTTCGTTACCTTTAACGAATACCTTTGGAATATTTTCATAGAGCTCAGAAACTGGTACCATTGATGTATTCTTTCAGCAGATATGGTAAATCCTAACATTGGAATCACAGGAGTTGTGCTCAGCGCACCACTGCATCGAGCGAAATTCACTCATCCGTTATCGCACTCGCAATTCGACAGTAAACTTAAAGGCGGTATTGGCGATACCGACATGTTTTCAACATTATGTTCGTCAAACGACTGAGTCGTACTGTGTCCATGGACTCCGTTTAGTAGGACATATTATTTTAGACGGACACATCTCCCTCTATCTTGGTAATGTCTTCGGTACCAACGATTTAATATTGCTATTTGTAGCAAATAACGGGATTTGTTTTGATGGCGTCGTTTCTGAAGGCCCGTAATGTTTGTGTTCATTTTCAGGATTAGGCACGTACTCACATAATTACCTCAGTAATGAATTTGTAAAAAAAAAACAATGTTGGAAAATGGGGTCTACTCCACAATTAATCGGTCCACGGGACAAAAAGTTTGGGAACCTTAAGGTGAGTATAGACTTGAGCATTTTCTCGAGCATTTCCATGTACCTAATTACATATATCATTCTTACGAATGGTACAATACAGACAAAAGCTCAATTTAAAAATGCATTTCCATGTTATGTAACTTTCCTGCTTATGCTCAATGCTGCGTTCGATGTAATGCTCACGGCGAGTGAGCATTTACCTGTTAAGGTGGGTCTACGAGCCGAGCACGAGCCGAACACAAATTCGTGTAGTGTGGACCGACTTACGAGCCTCGAATGAGCGCGCTTCGAGCATTTGCCAATCCTTTGTGGGAGCAAAAAAACCGACAATTGGCGGAGCAGAGTCAAAATACCCACGACCAAAATACGACCCAAATACCCAAATACTCGAAGCGCGCTCGTTCGAGGCTCGTAAGTCGGTCCATACTACACGAACACTCACTACACGTCCAACTACACTCCGCATCGCCCGCGTTCCTGCCTATGCTCGAGAAAATGTTACACCAATACGCTCGTTGGTGCTTAAGGGGGCGTCCATAAATTACGTGAGGCATTTATGGGGGGGAGGGGGTTGAACAAAATCTCACCAAATCTCACGTGGGGGAGAGGGGGGTCTCGGCAAATCTCACGTAATTTTTTTTACCGCAAGAAACAGTTTAAAATTGCAAGAAAACTGGGTTAAATTAAGTTTTTTTTTTTATACTAAACTTACCTTTACTTTTTTTTTCGTTAAATTAAGTAAACCATGTTTCTTATCTAGAATATAGCTTTTGAAAAATCTCACGTGAGATTGGAGGGGGAGGGAGGGGGTCGAGCAAAATCTCACGAAATCTCACCAAGGGGGGAGAGAGAGTCGAAAAATCTCAAAAATCACCTCACGTAATTTATGGACACCCCTAAGATCAAGTTAACAAAACATCGAGATCGTTTGATCGATCGATTCGACTCAAATGCATTTAATAAACGACGAATGCTCGGTGTTCTGTTACAAGTAAATACTGAAGTCTATGCTCACCTTAGGTATAAAATACGAAGGTCACAACAAAAATCCGGGCAATCTACCTCTTCAGAGTAGTTTACATATTATTGTCGGGTCCAGTTTATCATAAATAGTTCACGACCCGTTTGCATCTGTTTGGTTTGGAGTTAGAATATTAAATAGCGTATCAAGTGTGAAACTGGTCGTAATAAAATGGCACGTTTGGTTCCCAACTGTTTTCCGATTCATAATGTTGGGTATAAATTTAACATTATAACTTGGATGTTATGAATGCGTCGTATGATCAACAAGCGTCGTTGTAAGCATCTATAGGCTACGGTAACTGCTTAACATCAGGCGGGCCGTATGCTTTTATGCCACCTCAGTCCTATTTAAAAAAAAAAAAAAAAAAAAAAAAACCAATATTATGCCTCGCATCTTGCGATTGATATTATTATTTTAGCAGATACGGTACCTTCTAACATCGCAATCACAACTAGTGCTCAGCACACCACTACATGCAGCGAAATCCACACATTTATCGCATACTAGTGATGGCCGAGTGGTCGAAATTCGACCATAATTCATTTAAATTGAAGGTTGAAACGTGAGATTAACGATTTTCCTTGACCGAAGGGTGAAATTGTATGTAGTGTGAGTAACGTTTTCTTCTATTAATTTAGTGCACTTTTCATGAAAATATAACGTCTCCGCACTCAATCGGCATGTAAACTTTTACTATGCCAAATTTCATACTCCTCCGTCCACGCATCTTCGAAAAACAGGGAACGAACGGATTTGCTTCACGTCTTAATGATGATGATGTAATTCGACAATTAACTTATCAAATACATCATAAGGAAATATTATTTTAACAAAAGATGAGCCATATTGGCAAAACAGAAATGTGTTCAACATTATTTTCCGCGAGCGACTGCGTCGTACTATGTCCATGGACTCTGATTAGTAGGACAAACTATTTCGGACAGTCATGTGTCTCCCTCTTTATTGGTAATATCTTTGCATTTTACAGTTTTACGATAGTCAAAGTATGTTTAGGTAATATATGGAATGATGCCAGTGTTGCTATAACGTTCGTATGTGACGCATAAAAAGTATTTAGTTAAGTTTTAGTTTAACGCCAACATAATTGGCACCAATATTTAGGCTAAGCGCAAGCTGAGATGCAGGCGACGCAGCGCAGGGCAGAGCAGATTTTGCAGGGCAGGGCAGGCTAGGCAGACATAGGCCACGAGCGCATGCTGCGACGCAGCTCAAAAACACATTCGCGTATTCTAGTAATAAACGTGTTCGAGTTGACGAGCAAAATGAGTTCAGAGTCAGATTCCGATACTTTAGAGTTTGTTAAAGCGTAGTAAAAAATATTTGCCATTTGTGATTATTTCAATAAAATGCTCTACTAATGCGGAATTTGTGTTTTTTGAATTGGATGGGGAGCCGTAGAAGGACTTTCTGGATTTAAACGAGCGCGTCAGATTAAGATAAGGGAGATAGCTTACATATTGATAAGAACCTCAAAAAATTATGAGCCCTTAATATTGGTGGGTTCGCTCAGTGGAACCAAAAAAATAGACCATCTTAAAATACTCGGACTCGTCAGGTTAAGATAAGGGGGATTCATTACTAGCTAAGAAGTTTTTATGTAATTGCTTTTTAAACAAAAAAATATATATATATGTCATGTATACGCTTCCCCCACCGCTGAAAGTGGAAACATCTAGAACAATGTATTCTTCCTATCATGTCATCTACCGAATCTACTAGGTTTGGACGGCGCTCGTTCAAATCCACGAATTGCACGCTGGGCTCTCGGTCCAATAGTCTGGATGATTAGTATCATACAGACAAGGTTCACAACGCACTAATTCAATTAAATGTTCTGTCATTGCAACAAAATTAAGAATTCACGATAAAAATCACGTGACGTCATGCACGTGTCGCGCAGAAATCTGTGCCGGCACTACAACGCGGCGCAGCGCAGGGCAGACTTAGATGCGTCTGCGTATGCTCTGCGTATGCTCTGCGTATGCTCTGCGTATGCTCTGCGTATGCTCTGCGTATGCTCTGCGTATGCTCTGCTCTGCGTCACACGTGGCTGCGCCGCAGCATACGCAGCTCTGAGTACGTTCATGCATTACTAAATTTGCGCTGCCCTGCTCTGCCCTGCTCTGCCCTGCTCTGCCCTGCGCTGCGTCGTCTGCGTCTCAGCTTACGCTTAGACTTATGGTAAATGGGTACCTACGTGCCTTAGGTACCCAACATTATGTCAGATTGCCGACCAGCCGGTTATGATAATGACCGATCGTTGTTGGTAACTATTACCTTAATAATGTTGTGACATAGATGTGGGAACAAAACGTATGTAATTCTTTTGTTACTAAACAAATGCATGTATTAATGTGTACAGTCAATATTAAAATAAAGCGCCTGTTTCAGTATCGTCAGATAACTTTTATCCACTTAATAAATATGGCGTTTTGACAGTTTTTCCATCGAATATCTATCAAAACACCATCTAATCATAAATCTATGCAAAACACCTTCATTTAGCTGGTGGATAAAAGTTATCTAACGGTACTGCTGGCCCTCAGTTTATATACCTACTTACATTAGAAATACCTACGTCATAATAATATGACACTAGTATCACAGAATAAAAATACTATACAGTAATTTGACTCAGGCCTGGCTTTCATACATGCGCACGTGGCTGCGCAGACGGAAACACGCGTAGGGCTGCCCGCCTACAGTATTTTAATTGCATCTCTCTTGTGTCTGTCATCTATCTTGTATCGGAAAAGACAAGAAATGTCATTTCTTGTCATTTCCTGTCAATTCCTGTCAATCCTTGTCAATCCTTGTCAATCCTTGGCAATCCTGGTCAATTCTTGTCAATCCTGGTCAATTCTTGTGAATTCTTGTGAATTTCTGTCAATCCTTGTCAATCCTGGTCAATCCTAGTCAATCCTTGTGAAATCTTGTGAATCCTTGTGAATTCTTGTGATTTCTTGTCAATCCTTGTGAATTTTTACAAGAATTCACAAGTATTGACCAGGATTGACAAGAATTGACCAGGATTGACGAGGATTGACAAAGATTGACGAGGATTGACAATGATTGACGAGGATTGACAAGGATTGACGAGGATTGACAAGGATTGACAAGAATTGACAAGGATTGACAATAATTGACCTGGATTGACAAGAATTGACCAGGATTGACGAGGATTGACATGAATTGACAAGAATTGTCCAGGATTGACGAGGACTGACAAGGATTGACGAGGATTGACAAGGATTGACAAGAATTGATAAGAATTGACCAGAACATTACAAAAATGACAAGAAAATCGTCACTTTTCATCAGGTGAGGTTGTGGTCAAATACTTGCCTATCACTGAAAAAAATAATGTCTCCCGGGTGGGCAACACCCGCACCTTGCCCCTTGTACCCCGCACGATTGCCCTGTTTACATTTCCCATCAGCTCCACTTTCACGGTGCTAGTAGGTAGGTAGGCATTCGCGACTGTGTTGCGTACCTATTTCGTACTAATTTCGAGTCACGTGGGTATGACTCAGGTTGCGAAAATTTATATGAAGATCAAATACTGTATACTATTCTTATACTGTGTTAGTATGCAATCTCAATACGAAATACTCCGTGATCGTAGTATAACTTCGAAACTTTACGTAGTATACTTTCGTATCATACTGCAATCAAAATTGACAACAAGTCGGTAGGTACCTATATTATTATGTCTGTGAAACATGTTTCATTACATTATACTAATCTACCTATATTATAAATATTATATTGAAGCTACAGTTAACATTTTAAAATTAAGTTCAAGGCAAACAAAAACCTTCGTTTTTCTATAAAAGCCATTGCTCAACCATTGATCTATAGATCTTATCCGGCGACCATGCGCGCGCGACCGACGTAATCTCTTGTTGAGAAATTAGTTGACAAATGGGGCAGTAAGTACAATACCATGCTATATAGGATGTTCCAAATATCAATACCATGTATTTACGACTGGAATGTGACCAGTGTTGTTAAAATAATTTGTTCCAGAATTTTGAAAAGTAACATTTCATAAAATCTATTTCTAAGTATTTAAAGTAGCTACCGACAACCTTATTTTACATTGATAAGGTAACCATGTGGATTTAAAAGTAAAAGCTGAAATAAACGCCTATTTTAGATTGGTTCCCAGGTACATTAGGTAAAGGTCGTCTGGACGAGATCGCAGCTTGTGATAAGACCGCCCACTGTATACTGTTATTTGTTTCTTGTTTCGTTTGTCATTTTTGTTTATGTATGTGTTACCAGTGGTGTACAACAAAGTGTTATCTATCGACCTATCTACATATTCCCAGGTATCTATCCCATGCCAGAATTACAGAGCTAAAAGATTTTTGAAGATTTAAAAAACATGCTGTATTGCGATAATAGAACACATTAAACTAACGTTAAGACTTATTCGATTTAAAAGTGTGTTAAGAGATTTATATGCGATGTTATTAATCTGTGGTCGGGCGCATCTCGCGTCGAGATCAAAGTATTGGGGCCGATCCCTCGAGCCCTTTGTGAGCAATCGTTTCCAAATTTCTAATTAATTCATCAACTCGCTAGTATTATATAAACATTATTGCATCGTGTTTTGAAACCGTTAGACGTCATAATAGGGCTGCTACTCTTTTTGTTTTTTTTTTAAGAAGAATTTTTCGTTATTGAAAATCGGTTCTGAGTTAATAGGTATAGAAAATATGGCTCATAGGAGATGGCGGCCTAAGAAAACATTTTCAATACAAATAAAATTTCTACGAATAGCGAACATATAGGTACCTATGTGAATTTACAAGTTTATAAAATTGGCAGACGATAACAGTGCTTTTTTATATATTTTTTGCTATGTAGTTTGCTTAATTATTTAATTTAGTCTATTTAAATATTTATAGGTATGCTTAAGTATTAATTCGGACTTTCGAAAAAACCTCTAGAATTAGAATAGGTACTTACAATGTATATTATATTACAGCTATTTAGAGACATAAATAGAGAAACTTATGGAGAGAGAACGAGAGATAATAAACTTCATTTTGTTGTTTTTCTGCCCGATTATTTACCAGTTGCACCTATAGATGTTGTTACGCGCCAGCCCTGCTAAACTACTCCAATCGCGGTGGGCTCCGGTGAGAAACTATTACGCTACGACCTTTTTATGGCGACCGTATTTTCCACACAAAAGGATGGAATTATCGCATTTCTACACACAAACATTAAATATTTTATTTCCGTGCAGGTGTGTGTGTAGTGGCAGCAAAAAATGATTTTAATATAAGTAACATAGACTTATCATATGCGCTCGACCAATAATTTATATGTGATAAGTAAATTAAGCAGGCGATAATATGCACAAATAGCCGTATTCAAATGTCTCACATGCGGCGCGAGGCGGCTTTGCCTCGCTTAGTTTGAGAGGGTGCATCCGAGGCAAAGATCGGTCTTGCCTCACCCGCTGTCATTTGCCTTGCCTAGTTTGGCCTAGTCATGAGACAGAACGATAATGTAAGAATGTAACTGATTGCTTGGATGTCATCTCTGTCTAGAGTGTAGGTTGGCTCGTCCTATGACCAACCGAGCATGTGACTGTGGCATGCGAGCGCGCAGCCTCGCGCGGCATACACATCCATTGGTTGCGCCTACATCAGGCGCATGCCGCGCCCGAGCACTCAGATTTGACGTCGGAACCCATAGATATAATGTCATACAATAAGTGCTCGGGCGAGGCTTGCAAGGTATCTAGACGTACCAAATGACAAGCAGTTTTTTTCTATGGGCCGCCAAATTTGACCTCTCTGATTGGTTTTAAACAAAAAATTCTATCATAAGTTCATAATATAAGGTCAAGGCGACTAAAATTATAACTAAGCGAGTAACTTTTGTACCACAGTCGTTGATTTATTATGATTTTTAAATTATTACATGTTTTTTTGGTATATGGCACATGATTTTGCCCCCGGGGCACAAAATTACGTAGTAATATGTCGAAATTGAAACTGGATATTCTATTATATTATTGGTTTAAGATGTAATGTGTCATATCTTATGATTTATAGCTGTGCCCGTGACTTCGTATGCATATATACAGGGTGAATTTGTAATCATGGGCATACTTTTAAACTATGACTCTACACATGATTCAGAATATTTTGGGAAAAGAAATAAAGAAAATCGATTGGTACAAAATATTGCTCGAGTAAGCAAATAAGCAAACCAGTTAACTTTAATATCTTACCTGAGCAATACATTTTTATCAATTGATTTGTTAACTGCCTAAAATATTCTGAATCATGTGTAGAATAACCGTTTAAAAGGATGCCCATGATTTCAAATTCACACTGTATACGCGTACACATCACACACTACATGGATTAAAGTTATGGGTTCCTCCGAAACGGTGGCGTCATATATAACGGCCGCACTAGAACATTGGCTATGTAAAATATGGCGCGGTGGCCTAGAGATCGGTATTGGACACCGTTTTTTTGTTCTAGTGCGGCCGTTATGTGACGGTACCACACTTGGGGTACGCAGGGGGTAACTGCGGGTGTGACGATCGACTAGATTTTTTTAACTTCGAAGGTACGATTGCGAGAAGTTATCGCTGTAAAGCGTCCAGTTTGCTGAGAATTAACGCCAACTTTGTTATTTAATCAGTTCAGTTATTGAATAAAGGTGGAACTTTCCTAACAATGTTGGCTAGGTTTCCTACGTGGGTTGGTTTATAATACAAACTTGATATACCTACGTAGATATTAATAGTTAACCCTATTCTTCTTCTTATCGTATGGTTAATGGCAAACCTGCTGGCCTACTCCGAAATACGAACCTAACGTTTCGGCTGACGGATTGTCGTGGATTTGACATTTCTTCTTTCGTTTTTGTCTACGATTTGACATTGTTTTGATCGTAAATCAAATCCGTACTTCGGACGATCCGTCAGCGACGTATTTCGGAGTAACCCCTCTGGTTCGTATCGTTCGTTCGTTTGCGGAGGCGCCTTTCACGCTGCAGGTCGTAGGTTCGATTCCTACCCGGGACATGCTTTGTGTGCATGAACATGTCTGTATGTTCGGATTCTGGGTGTATATGTATATTAAGTATGTATTTACTAATAAAAAGTGGTATATGTAGTAATATCAGTTATCTGGTTTCTAAACTACAAGCTCTGCTTAGTTTGGGATCAGGTAACCGTGTGTACAAAAATGTCCCAGGATACTATTATTATTATCGTCGTAATGGCAACTGGTGTCAGTTGTTCAAGACGCCCGAAGGCCTCTGACATGGCTTAACGATTGCTGCCTAGATGACAACAACCGGGACTGTCTTATTACGTGCCCTCCGAAGCATGGTTAAGCTTAATTTGTTAAATACCTGCTTGAACTGACAATAATAGGTCGTAAGCTATGGAGTAATGAATGGGTCCATTAATTGCTCAGCTTTCAATAACGTTGTTCTATTAATTACTCCGTGTGAATGTGACCGAATGACGAATGAATGTGTAATTTATGGCTTTTTTAATGGGACCAAACTCGGAGATAACCTAATAGTAGATAGCAATTTCAAAAATAAAACATGTTCTAAAATTCCCTTTTTTGAGGAACCTACTTCGCTATACATTAAAAGTGGGGATGTTTTTTTTATTTTCTATTCCGTCATGATGGGTATCGCTGAAAAGGTATTTTCACATGGAATAAGATTTTGATAAAACATTTTATTATCAGACGTGTCCTTTGCTAGATTTTTCTAACTAAAGGTTAAGGACAAACAAACTGTGTTTTCCTTATTCAAATGCCTACAGGGGCCCTACCACCACCTCTTATAGCAGTTTTGTTTTAACGTTTCAGCGACTTTAAGTGCAATGACGTTTCTTATTATCATGACAATAAGGTACGTCATTGCACAAAAAGTCGCTGAAACGTTAAAACGTTCCTATAATTGAATCGCGATAAGAGGTCGTGGTAAGCCCCCTGAACTCTACATTGCGCGTCGGACACGCTTGGCCGGTTTTTTATGCATTGGTCAGAACATCTACTCTGAATACTAACGAAAATGGCGTAAACATTTTTCGTCCTGAAAAATAAATACGAAATTTGATACGGAATTTTACGTTCCAAAATAGGCCTATTTTCCGTACAAAAACTATTTACACGGAGTGGTTGAGTTCAGTCATGTATTGCAAAGCCCCTTCGTGTTTGAGATTGCTGGATAACCCTTCACGGTATAACATGCCCCTTATCTGCCACTGAGATTAGTGTTTCAAGATTCTAAAACAGACTTTTCCTCCCGAAAGTTTGTTCAGGCGCTTGTTTCTCTCTATGACGTTAGCCGTCTGGATGGGTCGCCTGCGCACTTATCCCGCCCACTTTTTTCCAATATTGCGTAAAAACAATTGCGTTACAAGATCCAACAATGATTTTTAGTTTTATAACTAAAAAAAAGATGAATCAAGGTTATCCTTAATTCATCTTTTGTTAAAAAAATCCATGTCGTTTAGAAGAAGGAAATTTAAAGTCGAGAACAGTTTCACTTTCGTTTTTTTACAAAGTAAAAGCACTTTTTTCGACTATGGATTTAATGATGTTATATATTTTTTATTCAAAATTATACTCATTTCATCAAAAAGGAGATAATTCATTCAGTCATGCGTTTAAATAAGTAGACTATACCTAAATAATACAGTTAGCTTACGAGAAAAAATACACTCAGGGCCTTACTGACGATCAAAATGAATGACAAATGTCTCGAGCAACAGTTTTCGCCGACAAAAGGACTGAAATATTTAAACTCTATACATAAACCTTTACACTGTTTGATAAAATTTAAAATAGGTTCAGGGATGACACCCCGCAGCTCGTCTAAAGCACGCCCAGCGGGCCGGAGATAACGGCCGCCGAACAAAAGATAAGAGATAACTAGAAACTGTACGAAATCCTCTGTGCTCCTTATTATAATTATACGGAATTATTAAACTGAGCGCGACACGGATTTCTGGTAGATTTTTTTCCATAAGTATTAGATTGTACCTATTTTTATGATAGATATTTGGGCTAGACCAGCGTTTAACCCATACCTACTCAAATAGGCATGTTCGCACTTTTAAAGTCACAAAACACCACCTTATAAAAAATGTTTTATTTAAATATTTATAAAATGAAATAATAAATTGAGACTATTGGGGAAATTAAATAGAAAATTATAAATGGAACAGTCATAGGGAAAATGCTTAGGTACGAACTTTTTAACCATTTTAAGTAATTTTTTTTATTTGCCGTTAGTTTTATAATTAAAAAATGTTTTTAATTAACAAATATTACAAATAGGTTACTATTATTTGATAAGACTGTTTCGAAAGTAGCGTTATTTTATACGCACATAGGAATTCGTGGCAGTTATACCTAACTGGCATCAAGAAACTGGTTCTAAAATGTATTCTAGTATCCAAATATTGTTCAATAAAATATATAAACAACTTACAAATGTATTAATAGTTGTAAAATTGACACGGTCCAAGGTTAACTACACGAAATATTTCACAGTTTCATTCGAGTAATTCACCATATCTATTCAAATAATATTATACAAATGTTTATTCATTCAACACGTAATAAAATGTCTCATTAAAAAAAAAACACAGAAATGTTCCAACTTTTGAATAAAGAACGCGATGTTCGAGTATCGTAAATTGCGTTCGCACGCAACAGAACACGCGTGCACCTCCTCGCGGTTCCAATACCGGACTGTCCGGCGTTTGGAGGGGTGTGTGCGTAACTGAGTCATTACAGGACGAGAAGCTATGAGAATTGAATGAGACAGCTATTATAATAATAGATTTGAGGTCTAGCTAGATGAGTTTGTAATATCCACGCTCGAGGATCTCATCCGGTTATTCGACATATTTGCATATTTCAGACTTAAATAATTAAGAAAAAAAATTTGCTAAAATAAAAGTAGCCGATTTTACTCCTTATAAAGTCAGTTATCTGTGAGTGAAAGTGCTATCAAAATCGTTCGAGCCTTTTTGGAGATTAGCTGGAACATACAGACAGACACATGAACTAAGATTAAAAAAAATGAATTTTTTAAATGTATTTTTTTTAATATCTTAGTAGTTAGTATTTAGTAAAAAGCTGTTATTTTGACATTACAATAGACATTCCAATTTTATGAATTTTTATAGATCAAATATGTAACGATTAAAAAATTTGAAAATAACTTCAAAATTGGCAAAACTACAGACGTTTAAAGTTTCGTAAAATGTACTAACTAAACACGTACCTATGATTTTTAATCGATAGTTCTAGCAAACATTAATAGCGTGTATCTTTGTAATTATTTATTATTTATGACCAATTTTTTCTCAATATGTCAATACTGAATTGGATGAGTTAATATAAAAATATACTCACTAAATTCGATATGAGGATTATTGTGACATTTTCGTTAAAATAAATGAAATAGATTCCAAAGGTCTCGGGTGAAGGGCGTGTCAAAAGGCCGGCACGTCTAACAAACCTACTAATGGGTGTTTAAGGTCCGGTCGTAAAATTAAATAAAACGTTCGAACACAGACCTTGCCAATGCCATAAATGGTCAACTGTCAGATTTAATTAAAGTATCCACTCGATCTTTGAAGATTTTGAAGCGTAGTCAAGTGCGAACTCGGTTTTTGCGTCGATTCAATTAAGAAATACCAGCGGACACGGCGCGCGGGCGCTAACTTGATGGTTTTGCAAACACCAATTTTTGCCCGGCCATCTGTTATCTCACAGAATTAATTAAAAAATAATATCTCCTACATTTTCTCATCAAAAAATAGGTTGGAAATCTACTATAATAATTACATTGAGTTTTTGCCGAAATATACAAAACGATAATGGAAATTGTATAAATAAACAAATAGAAAATCCTTCTGGAATATTTCACAGCAAAATGATGTCTTTTTTTCTAGACTAAATAAAAAGTCTGATAATGGATTTGGCAAGCGAATGCTTTTATATTGTTCGCCTAAAAAACTTGTAGCTTCACGTTAAGTAAAAAACGCTAACCAATTTACTACAGGGAAGTTTGGAAAGGCCCTAAGGGCCGTACATTTGTTAGTAACCAGACGGCCGTTATAAAGCCCATTTTAAAATAAATGGAATACTGGTCAGTCAGACCCAATCAAGCTGATAATTTGGGGCAAGCGAACTAGCGGGTTTTTTGCACTTTTCCTTGAAACTTGGCCTAGTGTCCAGATTTTTTTCGAAGATTAAACGGGGCGGGCTACCTAGTGATTGTCTTCGTAGCTGTTCATCAATAAATCTTCCTTAATGTCTACGTCCGCTCCTTGGAGAGCCTATTTCCTGAAAATATATAGGTAACTTAATAAAACTTTACCAACATACTTCTACTCGTATATATAGACAAGTCATTAATTGTTTGTAAGTAATTTCTAAGCAATAACCCGTCTCACACTTTTATTATCTAAATATATTTTATTTCGACAGATTTTCCATAGGATTGTGATACCGGCTTTATGCTTCGAAATTACTTAAGAACAGGTAGGTACTTAATGACTTGTCTATAAATACGGGTTTATGTTTATTATACTTGGTTTAGATTAACTAAACTAATCTAGTTACAAAGGAGACCTAGTCAGAAATTAGAACCTAAAGGTTCGAATTTAGGGTTGTGCAAAAATATATTTATTTCATGTTAAGAAATGAAATGTTATCTAAATTACAGCTATCCTTGTTTAAAGTTAAAGTTTAAAAAGGGTTTACATTAGGTACCTACATTGGGACCTAAGGTCGTTGGGGAAAATAGGTGTAGGTACCCTTTAGAGATTACAGAAATAGTGGAACATATATATTTTACTATAAGTAATAGGAAGACGGAATAACACGTTTACCTTAATAAACACGTATAATAAAACAACAACATCCTTGACACAATTTAATATACGATCTATCGAGAAGTGCCACAACCAATAACAATAATGATTAGCAACAATTTATTCAACGATACAAAACAAATTATATCGCAATTACGTATATTGGCAATAAAATGAAACATCAATAAATGCGAGCAACGGACGACGAACACCGCGAAGTTGTGGCGGCGGCGTGCTGCGTGAGGGTTTGTCCACACTACGTGGGCCGCATAGGTGGATGCTACATTAGGACGTCATATAGGCTGAGGTTAGCTTCCAAAAAGCTTCATTTTGTATGTGTTAAGTGAAAAAGATAACGCAATCATTGTTACCCAAATAATTATCCTTGTATATTTGATGATGTATTGAAACACCTATTATTGAGACTATGAATAAAACATATCAAATTATTATGCCGATGAAAATAATGGAAATATTTTATAATTTTAATGAAATGAATTAATGTTAGTATTTATGTATTTAAATCATCCATCACAAAATAAAAATATTATAATATTTTAATTGTCAACCCTGACAATACGCCTGTGTGTACGTATCCTAAACGTCTCGGGCGCGCCGATGTATTTTTCTGTCAGTTATTTATCGTTCGGAACGGGAATTGTCTCTCGTCGCCGCGGCTCATTGTCACCCTAATCAGATGGCGATGATTCGTGCTACTGGATGTGGTAAGCGTATAATTTTGAGCGTGTTTGGATAGGATTATGGGGGTAGCACCTACCTACTGAATTGAATGTTGTAATAATTTATTGGTGCGATAATCATTGAATCTATTATAATTACCAACCTATTTCTGTATTAAAAATAATAAAGAAAAGTGCTAGACGTGGTATTGTTTTTGGGTCTCCAAAAATGTGTTAAATTTTTAACATTTGACAGCAATTCTTTCAAAAAAATTGTAGATACGATTTTATTTATAGGACTGAGGTGGCGAGCAACCGTACGGCCCGCCTGATGTAAAGCAGTTACCGTAGCCTATGGATGCTTGCAATACCGAAGGCATTGCTCGCACATTGCTGACCTGAAGGGGACTGGGACGGAGGGATGGGAAAGGGGGGGGGGGGGGTTGGGCTTCCGGCTCTCTCACTCAACGTACGAAACGCAGCTGTAATAGTAACTTTACGTCAAGATAAGAAATAAGACTGTATAGTCAGTCACAAAAATCACTTTACATATTTATAAGTACCCAACCAAATGTATGTAGAAGTGGGGAGTAAGGACCCTCTAATAAATACCTACTTCATCGTTGTTTATTTATTATAACTAGCAATTTTGTATTACAAGGTCCGCTTTAAGTTAGCACATAGCACTATAATCTAACTTTTTTATGGACGAGTCCTGTAGTTTCGCAAGTTATGAACAGCTATTTGTTAGAGTAGTTTTAAACTAACTTTTCTATCAAACTATGTAACTATATAGCAAATGTATTACGTGTATTACATATTACTTTTTATTCATCACAATGGTGAATAGGCGTGTCTTCAACATGCACATGCCGCGCGAGGCTGCTCACCCACATGCCTCGCGAAGCACGACGTTTGCCTCAGTCGCATGCCGCGCGAGGCTAATGGCGAGGCAACTGACACTCTAGACAGGGAAAGGTAGGTATACCCGATCAATCAGTTTGACACGTTTGACATCGTTCTGTCTCACGACTGTCAAACTAGGCGAGGCAAATGTGAGTGCTCAGGTGAGGCAGGGCGCGCATTTGCCTCACGTGAGGCAAGTCAAACTTCGCGAGGAAAATTTTCCTCACGCGGCGTGTGACACTTCTGGACGTAGCTAATGAGAGAGAATCACTACAACACCTTCTTCCTTTCTTTCCTTTGCACTACAACATGGGATTCTTCAAAGGGCATGTTTACAGGTCTCTTAAAGGTCGGCGTCGCGTCTGATCCTTTAAATTGCAGATGTCCTGAGCGGCGGCTTCCACTTACCATCAGGTGGAACGTCTGCCAGTGTGCCGTCCCTGGCTATAAAAAAATAAGGAAATGTTGATGATGTCTATAAACAGGTAGGTATGTAAGTATCTCTGCCATCTACACTGGACCGCAAAGAAAACGGGTCGGTTAGATAATCTTCAATATCTTCAAAAGTGCCTGACCTAGCTTTATGAAATAAAGACAAAATTAAAAAATATTTTACTGGCTTAAATGAAAATAAAAATCCGGCCAAATGCGTGTCGGACTCGCACATAAAGGGTTCCGTACCACCGTAGAATAAAAACGTGAAGAATATAATATCTTTATTCTTAAATTTTATTTTATTTGTACTATTTTTTGTTGTAGTGGCAACAGAAATAAACATTCTGTGAAAATTTTAACTCTCTACCTATAACGGGTCGTGAGATACAGCCCGCTGACAGACGGAAGGACGAACGGACAGACGGACAGTGTAGGCTTAGTAATAGGGTCCCGTTGGCACCCTTTGGGTAAGAAATGAATTGAATTGAAGCTTTTTATTTTTAATAAATAAAATGTGATTGAACATATTATTGAAGATTTTCTAACCGACCCTTTTTCTTTGCGGTCCAGTGTAGTTTTCATGGTTTTTATTCGTCCCAATACTCACAATTTTTGTTTTCTAAATTAGAACAAAAAATGGATGTAAAAGCGTACTAACCAATTAGGTATAAAATCGGTCGATTTCCACGAACGATTTTCTTCGGCCAGCTTCATTTGTTAGCGGTCGACCGTTAATCCAGTTATAAAAAGAGAAAGGTTTTTTTAGGGCGAGGTACGAAGTCGATCCTATATCTACCACAAGTCAAATCAAATAAAAAAAGTCATGTAAGCTATATGTAGCATTAATAAATCGTCAAAAAAACTATATTTTAGCATTACCACCTATTCGTTTGTCTAGACTATATTTATCTAACTCGTAATTTGGTATAATTATGAAATAACTAAGTATCTTTAGTATTCCTTCGTATAATACCTACTTAATATTTTATACGTCTCCATACGCAGTAAGGACATTTAACTACTGGAGTATTACAATTAATTATTTAAGCAGATATGGTACCGTGTAACATCGCAATCACAAACTCGTGCTCAGCGCACCACTACGTGCAGCAATTCGACCATTAACTTATATTATAAACCAGAAAATGAACCGTATTGGCGATACCGACATGTTTTCAACATTATTTTCAGCGAAGGACTGAGTCGTACTGTGTCCATGGACTCCGTTTAGTAGGACATACTATTTTAGACAACTACTATTTTTTCACGTGTTTCCCTCTTTCTTGGTAATGTCTTTGCTTAATATGTAACCATTTTAGATTGAAGTTTCGTTTTTAACAGCTGGTAACCTTACGTGTTACACACAATTATTGTTTTTTTTGGCGGGAAGTGGAAAAGTCATGTTGTCATTTTTGTTTTAATTTCCAAAACTTGTGTTTTCGTGTATTATAGTGTGTAATATTGGTGGAATATTAACCATTATATGGTCATAAATGTGCGTGAGTGTGGGCAATTGGAACAAAAGTGATGAAACATGATTTTCGGCTTCTCACAAGAAGTCTAGTAATTTGTCAGTAAAGTATCCGCCACTTTACTGATAGGGTTTGGGGGGGGTAGAAATAAGGTAGTTATAAGGTAGTTATAAGGTAGAATTAAGAAAAAAATGTTATAAAAGTATACTGATGTTAGGCTCTAAAGGGCTAGTTCCCAGGGGCCGTAAAACTAAACTTATAAAAAAAAAAAAAAAAAAACACACAATTATTAATGTTACTAGTCATCAAAATTAATTATGTAAGTAAGTATTGTAAATGTTTTACTTTGATTTCCGCAGATAAATTACAAATTTGGTTCAATTAAATATTCCCTTTCGGGTTAACTCGCCGACTAGTCAAACAAGAAATAAAAATATTAATTAGTCCATTAGCATTATAATTATAATAAACAATTCAATTATAATTCAATTATGTCGGAAGTTAATGATGGAGTGAAGAATAGAGATGATATAATATGAATACCAATAGTTGTTTATAAGTCATACCCATCGTTCATATTATGACTTAGGGCTGTATCACACCTGGCGACGGGACTGGCGCCCGTCGTCGCCAAGTAGAGTCCTGTCATATTTTGACATAAATAGCTACGTCCAGAAGTGTCACATGCCGCGCGAGGAAAATTTTCCTTGCCAAGTTTGACTTACCTCACGTGAGGCAAATGCGCGCCCTGCCTCACCTGAGCACTCACATTTGCCTCGCCTAGTTTGGCAGTCGTGAGACAGAACGATGTCAAACGCGTCAAACTGATTGATCGGGTATACCTTTCCCTGTCTAGAGTATCAGTTGCCTCGCCATTTGCCTCGCGCGGCATGCGACTGAGGCAAACGTCGTGCTTCGCGAGGCATGTGGGTGAGCAGCCTCGCGCGGCATGTGCATGTTGTAGACACGTCTATTCAATACGAATGATTGGCGACGGTAGCCCGCGACGTCTCCAGCCGCGTATCCAAACAATTGCTATTACGTGTCAAATTCAATACGAATTAGTCGGCTAGTGTGGCTGGCGACGCGCCTGGCGTCCCGGTGAGATAGAGCCCTTAGTTATTTCAGGATTTGAAGACCGCTTGGTGCAGTGGTTTGAGCATCGGCTACTCGGCCTGGTCTGGGTGTCACTGGGTACGCCCCCAGTTCATTATATAGAGGTATGGTAGCCATAGTACAAGCGTTGCTTCGTTTGGGACCATACAGTTGGCGAGTCAGTCTGGCGATATAATAAGTGATTGTAATTTCAACAATAATTAATAGTAATTTCTATATTTATGTTTATTCCAAATTCTGTGTATTCGAAGTTATTTTGTTGCTATAAAGTTTGAACATCAAGATTTCAATTAGAATCTGAACTGAATAATTGTAGTTACCTATGAATTAATAATTTTGTAAAGTAAGTTGTTCTACCTACCAAATGTGTGTAAGGTTTAACTACGGTAGGTATAGTTAGTCAAATTAGAACAGTTAACGTGTTAACATAATACAGTAACGGTTATATGTTACCTAGGTTATTTTATAGGAATCCACTTAAAAATAACTTTTACCTACACGCACGCAAAATGAAAGAATGAAGACTTTAATTAAATGTATTTATTATTTTACTTCAATAAATTTGGGCGTTGAAGAACAACACTATTATACAGGGTGGAAAAAAAGTTTGGATTGACCCTTTCGATCAGTGTCATAAAAATACAGAAGACAAGACAAGAAGAGAAATATGGTGATGTCTCGTTTCAACGGCTCGATGTCTAGCTAAAGCAGGTTACTTTTTAAAAATCTTTGAATGCAGTAAGGTAATTTGCCTCTAAAATCAAGTCTTTTTTACACCCTGTATATAAATTTGGACAATCTACAATTCAGCTGTAGCCAATTGACTGCAGCTCATAAACGGGCCGGCTCGACCTGGGTAGTACCACCCTCTCACAGAAGATCGGCGTAAAGTAGCTATTACAGCTGCGTTTCGTACGATGAGTAAGAGCGCCGAACTTCAGGAAGACTTTCCGACACAAATATCCTATACTTCAGTAGAAATAATAAAAGCTGCACCAAAACTGTCTGGAGTGAAAATCTTGTCTTATGGTCCCTGCATACAATAGACCTAGTACAATTACCTATTACAGTGCGTACATGTGACTCCAAAAGCGCGGGATCCCATTCAGTCTTTCACCCCGTTCTCACACCCTCAAGGGTGTACATCAAAAATCCGTCCTAAGCCACCTAAAAGCCGAGAGAAAATACATGTCACATTTCAAGGGCGCCGTTTTATACAGGAGATTTTCTGAATGAAGGTATGTATTATGTCGTGAGTATACCTTAAAATTTACAGAGATTTTTAGCCAGTTTACAAAACATTTTTAGGAACAAAAGTGTTTTTTAATACTAGGGTAAGTCCATCATTTTTTTATTAGCCTATTTTTGTGTCTCACTCCTGAGCAAAGGCCTCTCTTTGACTTCTCCAAAGTCCATTATTACTCTCTATAAAATTGGGGGTTAGTTTACCTTACTTCGCCGAAAGGAGGGTTATAATTTTCATTTGTTGTCAGTTCTATAGTTTATACATCTATGTTTCTCAATACGACAAAAGGGGGTGGTTGGTAGGTAATGAATGAAGTGCTTCTGAAACGATCGCTCCGGGAATTCGAATTGGAGGCGGGACAGCTGGCCTGAACTGATGAAACACCGGGACAGCTTTACAGTACCATTCCACCAATTTATGATTTTATAAAGGTAACTTA
The DNA here is from genome assembly GCA_947859195.1 of Drymonia ruficornis. NCBI lineage: Eukaryota > Metazoa > Arthropoda > Insecta > Lepidoptera > Notodontidae > Drymonia > Drymonia ruficornis. The sequence goes on from OX401923.1 coordinate 7,702,669, forward strand.
ATGCAGCCGCCACCTCGTTTTATTAGATCCCGCAGATCTGAATAAATTATTTTGATGGGGCTGTCATTATGAACCGGGTACGAAAGCAATAGTCCGTATTGTTCGGGATTCGAATTTTGATTTCCGTAGTAAATTAGAGTAAGAATTCCGTCAAATGAAACAGAGGGTTCGGGTTTGTAATAGGGGTCGGTGTCCTTGGCGGTGTTGTTAGGAATAGGAATATTAAGCTCGCTTTGCACATAACAATGTTGGCATCCCTAGCGGGAGTAGGGTTGTCAATATGAGAATGAGTTTGTGACACAAAGGTCATACTATTTACAAATAATTTGCAAGAAATTGTGGAAAGTAAAAACTCTACAATGGGAAACAAAGTTTATATAAATTTTATAAAAATCCCTAGCAATAATCCCATAGCCTCTCCAACTAAGCTAAATACTAATACAAAATATCCCTCCAGACCCATATTTTTCCTTCGATGAAACCCCCCAAAATAATGTCCCCAAAATTCCCCTCCCCATATCTTTAAATCGCCTCAAACTTTAGGGGATTTATCCTTATCTGTCATCACTGCGATAAGAAGGTACATAATTAGAACAGTAGCTACAAAACAGTAGGTATACTATGGAAACTGAAGCTAAGATGATACCATAAAGGGCATGGGATTTCGGCTCTCTCACTCATCGTACGAAACGCAGCTGTAATAGCTGCTTTACGCCGATCTGCTGTGAGAGGGTGCTACTACCCCGGTCGAGCCAGCCCGTATATGAGCTGCAGTCAATTGGCTACAGCTTGGCTCTACCACCTAAGAAACGTCAATATACACGGTATTTTTGTTATATAAATTGAATTTAAGTAGCATAATGCTTGGAAAATTTATTGCAAACTGTACGTTTGCTGAATGAATACAAAACGAGATAAACATGACTCACTAGCTTCTGCCCGCGACTTCGTCAGCGTTAACTTTAAAATCCCACAGGAATCTAACATTTTACCGGGACACAAAGTAGCCTATGTGCTATTCCAGAGTATAATTTATCTCTGTGCGAAATTCCATCCAGATCCGTTCAGCCGTTCTGGCGTGATTGAGTAACAAACATCCATCCATCCATCTAAACTTTCACATTTATAATATTAGTGGGATGGGATGAATAAAAAGGACTATAGAACGAGAATATACATAGCGATACATTTAAGGCCCCGCTTCCCCACCGCGCGTTTCCGCCGTCTGGATTGGTCGAGAGCGCACTAGCCCCGCCCACTTTCTTTGCGAAAATATCGAAAATCATTAATTGTGACGTGAAAAACTATTGCAAAACCAAAATCGATCTTAATTTTTTTAGGTATTATCTTTCTCCATCTTTTGGCGGCAAAAATCATAAAAAAATCCAAGCCGTTTAGAAGGAGATAGAAATTTTAAGACGAAAACAGCTTCATTTCGATAATTTTTTTCACATAGAGAAAGAGCATAAAGCACTTTTTTCCTGCTTATTTTTTAAAGATGAGGGTTCAGTTAATACAGTGATATTTTTTCAAAATTTTTACTCCACTCGTCTAAGAGGAGATAGCCTCCAAAAATGCCTCGTTAGCTGCTGTCCCCGTCTTAAGCAATGTCAGGTCACATTACAATAGCTCCACCGACTAAGCTAATTATTTGTGCTCACATCATTAGTAGAAACAGAATAAGTAGAACGACCGAGTGAAGTATGACATAGCGCTGCAATTGAATAGCTACGTCTACAACATGCACATGCCGCGCGAGGCTGCTCACCCACATGCCTCGCGAAGCACGCGCGGTTGCCTCAGTCGCATGCCGCGCGGGGCAAATGGCGCGGCATCCTACACTCTAGACAGAGAAGGGTATACCCGAGCATTCAGTTTTACAACGTTCTGTCTCATGACTAGGTCAAACTAGGCGAGGCAAATGACAGCGCTCGGGTGAGGTAGGGCGAGCATTTGCATCGCGCGCGGCTTGCCAATCTTCGCCAGGCAAAGCTGCATCGCGCGGCATACGCGTGTTGTGCACACGACTATACTAGTGGCACGCTATGATGGCCGGTTTGACATGTGGGAGGGGGAAGGTATGAACCTTATTATAACGGAATAAAATTCATTTTCGCATAAATTTTTTGACATTCTTATTTTTTTAAACGGCCAGACTTATTCCGTTATAATAAGGTTCATTTCCCCCCCCCCCACATGTCAAACCGGCCACCGTAGAATGCCGCTACTATAATAGGACAGCGTAGTGATGTGTAGCGTCCGCTCTAGTACGTAGTACATAGTAGCTCAATGTTGGCTTGTCTTTTGTCCGATGCTGTCACCGCCATTACAATAATTTCTAATTATTATGAAGAAGTCACAGAGTGACGTAATGTTCAGAAATCCCAAGGCATGGAACCCTGTTAGCGAACGTTGAAGCCCACTGCGCACTGCGTCAAGTGATTGCGGGTTCGATTCCCGCCAGAGGCGAATTTCCAGCCTTAATTAACCCAATTGTGATAACAATTAATTATTATTGTGTTCGAGGCTCTTATAATTAAACCTTGTACAATACATTTAAACTGTTTTGTATGCCTATTAAATTAGAAGTCAACCTACAAGTAGGTCCGGGGTTCTTTCGAAGATTTCCTCGCAGCATCACCAGAAAAAAGGTACCTACTTCCGGCTTCGGAGTTTTATACACCGTGTTTATGTCCATTTTCTATAACTTTAAGGGTAAATTCCTAACGTCTTATTGAGTTAATTTTTCAAAGAAACTAAGTGCCTAACACGTACCGTTTTCAAATTATTTAAAATCTAAATTCAATCACGAATCTAAGTTAAACCAGTGTAAAATCTTCTTAATTCATAACCAAATACTATTTTCTTCTCGTTCATAAGCAAAGAGTTTTCAATGTTCCTTATGTACGACAAGGTTTAAATAAATGAGTTCGTTTTGATGCTGTTTTTACTTTTCTTGCATGTATCACGTCAAATTGACAATACTTAACTCAAAAGGACCTTTACAATAGCCATCAATTAAATATTTAATTATTTTGTATGGGATACCGATTTTTTATTTTTTTTAGATTATTGTAACACGGTTTAAGGGATAAGTTTATGTTAATCTTCCAAGCACTATGTCGAAGTTAAAGCAAATTGACATAAACACGTTGTATACAGTTCCTTAGTTGTTCAAAAATACCTATAGTACGTTTTTTTATACTTGTCCTATTTGGTAAGCAAAGATGGCGTCCAGCGGGGCGATTGTGTAACTTTTTTGTCAATGTTTCAATTGGTTTCGTTCATCCTATGTCAATTATATACGAAACCAATTGAAACATTGACAAAAAGTTACGCAATCGCCCCGCTGGACGCCATCTTTGCTTACCAAATAGGACAAGTATAAAAAAACGTACTATAGATAATATTATTAAACCCGTGGGCACACGAAATGTAAACATCTCTGACCTGGTTAAACATTGGGTAGATGGAAATCAGAACTAGATAATTCTAACAAGATAAACAGTAGGACCTACTACAAGTTTAGCCGTTTACAATAGCTTTACAGAGCAGTTATCAGAACAAAAGTACATTAGAATGCAACTGCAAATTGAAATGAAATGAAATCAAAAGTATTTAATCAGCACAGCAGTACACACATTATAAGAAAAGAACAGCACATATAAAAGTAGTAAAATAGTAGGTTTAATAAAAACTAAAACCCGACTACTGAAAAATCGCGCTCTAAAAAGTATGAAACAAGAAAATATTCTCATCTAGAGGATAGCCGTGGTCCGTGTAGGTCCTTTAGGGCCAAATTACATATGAACACGGACCACGGCTATCCTCTAGATGAGAATATTTTCTTGTTTCATACTTTTTAGAGCGCGATTTTTCAGTAGTCGGGTTTTAGTTTTTAAACTTACTTTTTATTTAATTATTTTGGAGTTATAGGTAACAATATATATTTTTTTGAAATGTGCTCATCACGCTCTTTCATTTGATACCCCACACGGTTTTATTAAAAAAGGTTTTTTTTTTAGTTCATGACATTATGTCCTCTAGAGGGTGCCATATGCAATTTTATGTGACGTCACATAGCCTATAACCAGCGCGCCATTAAGCCGCTTCTAACGATACCTCATTTGTCAAATTACGACAAGTAGTTTGGAAGTTAGGTGGGAACAGATGCACATACATACATACATACATACATACATACATACATACATACATACATACATACATACATACATACATACATACATACCGGTCAAAATCATAACCCTCCGCCGTAGTCGGGTAAAAAATAAAAAGATAGACATTAAATAAGAAAGCAACATTACCTACAGTGTGAGCTGTGCCGAAAGGCACTTGGCTCAGCATGTGCTGGAGGGGAACGAGGTCTCCTCCAACGCCTGCTCATACCCTGTAATGTAATTTATTAAAACTTTCTATAACTCTACCGCCCGTTGGCGAGAATTTTTGTATTTTACATTGTTACGGACTGAACATCATGGAATGATAATGAAATCGTTCAAATATCCCTTCGATAGGTTCCCATGATTCTCTTTGACAAGGGTTGGATAAGAGAACGCACAGCATTGATGTATTATTTTAGCGGATATGGCACTACATACAGGAAAATTCACATATCGCACTCGCAATTCGAAAATCAACTTAAAGGCATTTTGATGCGTAACCAAGTGCGTTAACGACTGTAATTTCAATGCTATCTGAAACGAATGGGGAAATACGATTATCATTGTGCCAACATTCTGCATTCTGATGTAGACTGGTAGCCAAAAATCTTGCTATTGTGTTTCAAGGTCCCTCTTTTGTGGTAATGTCTTTGACGTTACGGTATTATTATCGGCAACTGATGTCGATATCGCCAAACTAATGGGGTCCGGTTCGACACAAACAAAAGTGTTTTCCTTGAGGATTGAGGGCGAAATCTTAGTTCACTGCCTTTTTATTCAGATTGTTTTCCCTTTCGCGCCGTTCTGAATTTATAGGAAATATTGTATTGAGTTTTATTTGATCTTATTTAGTTCGTAATTATAGATAGATAGATATAGTGCCAGATAGCAGATATAGCAGTGGTAGCCGATTGGTTAAGCACGCGTCTTGCGGGCTTAAGGTCCTGGGTTCAAACCCTGGCTCACACCTCTGGATTTTTCGAAATCTATGTGTGAATCATAACTTTAATATGATTATCACTTGCTTACGGTGAAGGAAAACATCGTGAGGAAACCTGCATGTCTTTAGACATGTGTAATCCACCAACCCGCACAGGGCCAGCGTGGTGGATTATGGCCTGAATCCCCCTCGCATTGAGGGGAGGCCCGTGCCCAGCAGTGGGACGTTAAAGGGGCTAAATTATTATTATTTTATATTAGATATAGTGCGACCTCGTTTCGTTGTCGGAGCGAGAAGTGGGTGGTTCAAAGTTAATATTGTTTTATCTGACTAAGATGGTAAGCAAGCGTACGGCCTGGGCCTAAAGTCCCTTAACAATTGTCCATTGCGAAAACACTGGTCTCTAATTCTTGGCCGTCGACATGTTGTTGGCCAGAGGACTGCTAGTAGATGGCCGACATAATGTCAACTGCCAAAAAATTGCGATTTACCATGAAGAATTATTGAAGATATTAATAATATTTAAAGACCAGTGGTTACGTTAGCTTATAGATGCTTGCTTGCTTGCTTGCTTGTTTGCCATTGCCGCTCGGCTCACTGCATCGAGTGGTTGCGGGTTCGATTCCCGCCATAAGTAAATTTCGGAAACGGCCTTATCATAATTTGCCATGGTCTGGGTGGCACTATGATCGCCCCCAGTCCATTGTACGGTATCTATAGTACAAGCGTTGCTTAGTTTGGGACCATACAGTTGGTGTAAGTTTGGCGATATTAATTATTCATTTTCCAGCATCCTTTCAGCGCTGAACAAATCTGAAACAATGTTCTATCTACCGTACACAGTGCTTAAGTGGCCGCCGTTTTCCCCCGAGTTTGGATTACGTAGAACCGATAAATTGTACCGAATCCCTTACTAATGCTGATAGGGTGGACAAACACAGCTGCTGACGTCATTGGGACCTGTGTATTTATACCGTTTACCTACTCAGGCAAGAACTAATTGCGTACCTAGAAGATAACGCTTCTAAATATACATTTTATACATTAATTGATTCATAATGGTAGCTTTATATTGTATTGATGATAGAGCCAAGTTATAGCCAATTGACTGCAGCGCATATATGGGCTGGCTCGACTGGGGTAGTACCACCGTCTCACAGAAGATCGGCGTAAAATAGCCATTAGTTGCGTTTCGTACGATAAGTGCGAGAACCGGAAGCCCAACCCCCCTTTCGCCACCCTCTGTACCACTACTTTTCAGGTCGGCAAGGTGCGAGCGATATCTTTGGCATTGCGAGCATCTTAAGGCTACGGTAACTGCTTAATATCAGGCCGTATGCTTGTTTAACTAAGCATACACGCACGGAGCTGCCCGACAGATCTGCGTGGCGGACAGAAATGCTGGTGTATGGTGAGAACAGGCACAGATTTGCCTGCCTCATGCGTGGCCCGCTCACCATACACCAGCAGTTCTGTGCACCAGGCATGACTGTCAGGCAGATCCGTGCGTGTATGCCCAGCTAATGTCACTTTAGTAACTAACAAGAAGATAATTTAGGTACCCTGGTATTAAGAGTAGGTATTAAAGTAATTAATTCTACACTTATTTGACAGTCTTCTTCTTATTTGACAGTCTCGGAAATTAACCAAAAATTAGTTAAAGTTAATCAAAAATAATGTTCCGAGGCAGCGTTTGTCATTTCACGTATTATAACCCTTATTTTATACATAACAAATGTAATCTTCCACGATTTGGTAATAAGATGGAATCTTTATCTTAAACTTGATTAAAGTTTGTTAAGTTAACTTTACGGCGTAATTCACACATTCATTGGAATTGTACCTATGTATGTATGCAACATAGAGATGTTCGCGTTCTATATTAATTTCTATCGATTAAACCAAATCATGTTAAAAGTTTCAAAATCCGTGGGTTAAGTTTGAAAAGACTCATATTTAATTGCTATTAAATATGAGACCTATCTATTGAATTAATGAATCAATTTAAGAAACTTGGTTATCAGATAACAATCTGATTATCGATAATTTTATCGACACGCCCATCCCTATTAACGTAATCCATTTACTAATGAGACCAGAACATCAATTATTTTGTTCAAACATTTAGAAAGCAGGTGTTAACATTGAAGTATCGTTCCTAATTACACAATTAACATAAAAAATCTAAATGACTTCAAAAGCGGACGTTTTGTATTAAATAAAACAGATCTGGAGGTGAAGGGCCTTTAACGTTTTTTTTTTTCAAATTGGTTGTTGGTGAACGCAGATAATAAATGAAATTCGAAGTGGGGATAGACTAGGGATGTACCCAAAGTAAATTTAGAGGGATCTGTAGACACTTTAAACTCAAAAAAGCCCTAAATTGTGTACCTATTTAAATGAGTTTTCTGTTTTATTAAGCTAAATAAAATATAACTTAGTTTTTATGACTTTTTATTAGAACCTATTATAACTAATTAAAGATTTAAGTTATCGATAATCGTTAGTAAATCGTGTCCCGACATGGCGTTGCATTTGAGCTTTCGGAATTCATAGACAACTGCAACATTTTATTAATACACTGCACAAGGAGGACAACTCGCATAGTTTTGCCTTTCTTTACTTGTTTTGGTCGGTCAAATTAGTGCATGAAATATTATTTAGGGCCCTTAAAAGCCCAACATGCATGTTTTGGCCCTAAATTTATGGCTTAAAGCCCTTTGGCATCACTGGTACGCACCAAATGAACTTAACGTTCTTAACTAATGTTAGCCCATCTACCCTACTTTAATCAATATCAAAACCATCTAAAATAATTTCTTCATTAAATCCCTACAAAGCGCACATTCCATGGTGTTGGGAACCAGTCCGTACCGGAAGCCGCGCTAAAGGCTACCTTCCATTAATTTTTTACACCGTGCCCACCTATCGAGGGCTCGGTACCTACAGAATGCATGCTCGGATGATTCGTGGCTCCATTCGTCTCATTAGTCCGAGATGGGACCATTCGTCATTTCTTTTGTTTCTCACTGATGCGTCCGAAGCGTTTGAAGATGGTTCGAAGGTATTCGTGTGAAGGGCCATTTCTCAAGTAACCGTCTTTGTGTACCTATGTACCTACCTACATTTTATTTTTATAAAATCATTTTATTTTAAATTCATTTAGGTAGTTTAGAAGAGACTTATCGTTATATAGGATTCTCCCTAAATGAAAGGGTTCGGGCCTAGTCCACTATACTTGTTTGGTGCGGAGGCGAACTTAACAGGAGCAACTTTTGAAGGACGTGCAGGTTTCCTCATGATTCATTTATTTATTTATTTAGTAACATGGAAAACTTACAGCTAATTAGTAACGTAACATAGGACACTAGTATATACACTGGAAAGCCAATCACAAGTCTTCACTTATAGTAACTGAGTAGAACTATGAAATGTGAGAAGTACAAAGTTGAGTAGAATGCATGCAAGAATTATAAATGAAATAAATGACAACCTATAAATAAAAAAGCTACGGCTTAAGCATCTTCTAGCCGATGCGATTCTTCTGGCATGATGTTTTACTTCACCGAAAATGAAGAATGTACTTATAAAATAACGGTAAATACAAACAGCAAAAGTGCTTACTATAAATAGCAATTATTCTGACAAAAGTGGCCGGCCAGCGAATAAACGAATAATGGCCCCGAAAACTCGTCTGAACTCACAATCTCGATGCTTAATTTGAAACTTAAACAATGTGAAAGTGAACTTGAATTTTTCTGTAAACTTTCTTGTTTAAAAACACGGTATTACAAGGGAAAGAGCCACCCGAGGAGTAAGATAGGGATGAATGGGATGAATTATGGGGTAAGATTAAAACAGACAATATAACAGACGCAGGCACGAGTGTCATAAAGTCTGGCGAGTATACGCTGAGGATTAAATACTTTATTAGGACACGACACGACCACCAAGAATTTACGATTTATAATAAAGAAATTACGAACATGATATTAGAGGCCAATGGTTTCGCAATGGACAATTGTTATGAGACTCGAGGCCCTGTTAGCAGTCCTCTGGCTGACAACATGCAACGCCAAGAATTTACGATTTATAATACAGAATTCAAGAAGATAATATTAGAGGCCACTGGTTTCGTAATGGTTAATTGTTAAGAGACGACACCGTGGCTATCTCGAGTTTCGCCCCACTGATACCTCAAAGTGTATGATCCCGCAAACTTGAGGAATTGTTAATGAAACACTCAAACTTCGCCTATCGATCGCGGATGCTTGCTAACTATCGAGTTTTAGAGTTATGGTCCAACAGACGCCTACGGGACGATATCAGTGTTTTACCGCTGTGTAGGTGTGTGTGTACCTGCCTTTAATTACTGGCTGATTGCACAACATTCGTCATATACTGCGAAATTGTGGTTAAAGGACTCGGCGCCCTTATGTGACCCCCTCCCCCCCAAATGGGCCAAAAGCTGGGTAGGCCATAGTACGAACTAATCCTTAGTACTAAAATTTTCGACAACAAAATATTCTGTATCATTGTATGACAAACTATTATTTTATTTTCGAAGTATTTTATTTTAGATAGCACATCAACCTAATTGACATCATTGACAGCTAATGTGTTTCTGATTGATGAAGTTCTGAATAGCCTGTTAGGTTATCGTGAACTATTATTTTAGAGATAGCAGCAATTCATTTGTTACTGTAATAAGTTTGGGGGCCCTCAGACGAGGCCGACGGCTTGTCAACTTGGACGATCAGTAAATTAAATAGCCAATTAGGGGGAACGTTCACAGTGGAGATAGATGGATAAGGGAGAGCCACAGAATATAGAGTACTTGTACAATTCGATTTAAGTAGTATTAGTGGTTCGACAAGCAATAACAACTAAACACTAACCTTTTAGATTAAACAGTCTGGCGCGTAAAATACGCGCGTGCCAACAACATTACGGGCGAGGCCCCACTTGCTCGTCGCGCTGCGTCGACGCAACGGATCAAAGGGTCAGCGGGCGAAAAACGAAGTGGGGGAGGGTGATGCGCCAGTACAAAATCTTGCGACGACGCAACGCAACGCGCTAGTGGGGCCTCGCCCTACCCAAGACACAGGGAGACACGTGACTGCCCAAAAAGTATGTCCTACTAAACAGAGTCCATGGACACAGTACGACGCGATCGCTCGCGGAAAATAAGGTTGAATTTAATGACAGATGTGTGATTTTCGCTACATGTAGTGGTGCACTGGCTGGCTCAAAAAATCAGCTTGACAATACAGTAAGGGAATGCTGCCATTATTGTCACCCTCCCACGCGGACAAGATTTATATGATTAGGGGTAGGGGGGAAGGTTTCTGTTTAGATAGATTTGTTTTTTTTTTACTTTCTAATAAATATAGTAGGTAGGTACGGTCAGCAACGAAAGTCGCTGAACATTCTCAGTTTTTCAAATAGCTTGCACACTTTTGTTTTGCATCAAATCCATAATTTTTCTTTATCGAAACAAAATGTAGACATGTTGCTAATGTTTGGTTTTATAAAGGTTTACCAACGTTTGTAGAATAAAGAGTATAACCGATTTGAAAAAATCTGAATGTTCAGCGACTTTCGTTGCTGACTGTACATACGCCATCGCTTAGTGAAAACCACAAAAATCACCTGCAACAAAGAGGTAACACGGATTGAACACAAAATAAAGCAATAAATAACTAAAGACAGCTCCATTCAAACCACGCGACGTGTAAGAACGACCATAAACTATCACTCCAAGCCACAGTGCCAGTGCGAGCTATACCAATATACTTTTCACGGACTAGACTTTGAAATATATTTTTAAAATAACAGAAAATCGAAGCGCTATGTTATTTTTCTTCCTTTTGCTCCTAAATACAGGCTAACATAACCTACTTGACAGGCCCGTTGGCGTGGTTGGCGTGATGGCGCCTTTCACGCTGCAGGTCGTAGGTTCGATTCCTACCCGGGACATGCATTTGTGTGCATGAACATGTCTGTATGTCCCGAGTCTGGGTGTCTGCGATATTATTATTATTATTATAGTTAGACGGAGAGAGGTACTACATCAAAAACATTTTGAATTACTCTTCGAATACTAAGAATGCTCATTAACCAAGCATTTCTTTGTGAAATACAGGTTTTTTTTGGGATTAGGTGGTCTATCAGATTAGAAAGACAACAACACGATTTCTATATATTTTACGGTATACGGGTGCCGAATACTGCTATTATATCTGTCATAAATGTACCTACCTATATAAAACAAACATTGTCGGCTTCATAATGTGAACGTAGCGTAAAGTCGCAGTGTTTACGACTTATTTCGCTGACTGTACTAGTAGTCCCGTTAGTCCCTACAACTAAGCTAAATGCTTGGGTTAGCAATTAGCTCACGTCAATCGCTAGTGAATGGGGATCATACTCAAACAGAACCTCTTACGAGGCTAATGAGGGCCGCGTTTGAATTAAGATTAATCTATAGTTACCTAATAGGTACTTGGATATACCTAATACCTCGGAAATATAAGAGCCAACCCTACACAGTTTAGCCAAGCATTATTGAACACTACAGGGTGAATTTGAAATCATGGGCATCCTTGTAAACGGTGATTTTACACATGATTCAGGATACTTAGGGAATATTAATCAACAAATTAACTGATAAAAATTTATTGCCCAGGTAAGGAATAACAGTTAACGGGTTTGCTTATTGCTTACTTGAGAAATATTTTTTCATCAATAGATTTTTTATTTTATTTTCTCAAAATATTCTGAACCATGTGTAGAGTCATAGTTTGAAAGGATGCCCATGATTTCAAATTCACCCTGTATAAGAAGATTTCACTTCAAAGTACTTCAAGCTTCCTTGAGTGTTTACAACAACTTTAAGCGACTAACACTTAATTCCGAGTTCACCTATCGCTTCCAGTGGTTTCCGTTCCTATGATAGTTAGCTAACTACAGGTTAACGTTAGGCCTGACCTGCAGTATATTATCGAGTGGTTGCGGCATACCATCGGTAATCGATATCGAGATGCCGAGGTGGTTTCGTGGTAGACGCCATGTGACTAATGTAGGTATTACGGATGTCAATAATAAAGAGAGCTCAGCTTATGTTGTGAATGTTCTCTACTATGTGCAGGTGAGCGTACGTGTATTTTTGACGCCTCTACCGCAGTAGTACTGTATTTTTATTGATGGTGGAGTTGTAGCCAATTGACTGCAGCTCATATACCTACGGGCGGGCCCGACCGGGGTAGTACCAGGGGTAATGAGAGGGTCATAAGATCGGCGTAAGTAACTATTTCGGTTGCGTTTCGTACGATTAGTAAGAGAGCCAGAATCCCAACCCCCCCAATCAGGCGGGCCCAACGCTTGTTTGCACGTCACTCACATATAAAAAAGAAATTTAAGACAACGGAATTTTCAACCAACCCACAACAACAAAGTAGCTAAATATAGAATATCGATCCGAAATTTTGTTTATAAGGAGCCATGACGCGTTCGTTCATCATTAAAATTAATAATGCCGGCTCGACACACGCCCGTTCACCCACTAATTTGTTGACAGAATACCCACATGGCAAATATTTTTAAAGACTTCTCTGCTACTCGGGTCAATAGGGCTGGTAACTTCGAAAAAATGGACAGAATACATCTTCATAAAGTCTTACCGCCTTTAGAGATTTTAGGCAGTTTACAATGGTTTTTGCAAAGCATTTTTTGGAATAAAAGTGATTCGTAATGTCCATCATTTTGGAGGAGGTATACTTACAAACCTTACATGAAGAATAGTGGAAAACAGCGCGAAACACGTAAATGAAGATTTATTCATCATACTTTATACTAAGTTTTATTCATCATCATTATCAAATGTAGCCTTATAAAGTATCACTATCGTAATAGACGGCAATACAGAATGGAAAATAATTATCCTATGCGTAAATTACCACACAATGCTCGGTGAGTCTATGCACTCGATTGTCTATGCAGGAGATAAAATCCATTCACAGATAATATACCTAGGAGAGGAGAGGAGAGGCTAGACAACGCAAGTTCATTAGATAGTATGAAAAATAATCTTTTTAATTGCTAAGCGTCAGTAATTACGACTAAATCGATTTTAAAATCGATTCGATGACAGAGGAATGAGAATACAAAAGTAATAAGCGCGTCAAGTTTGCACTACAGTGCAAACTTCCAGGCACATTTGGTCGGACGGTTTGCGTTGTCTAGCCTCTCCATGTCTGTGATACGAGCATTGCAGCACGTGCCAACCCTATCTTCAACCGAGTTTCTCCTTACTAAAACAACTGAGGTTTGTTTTAAAAGAAATATAATACAGTCGATTAGCCGCGGGCTTGAGGACAAATACTGCTTACTCACGTGCCTCTCCGCCGTAATGATGATTGTACTCCGCAAAGATTGACATAATCAACACAAATTATTAAAAAAATGGTAGTCATGTAGATAACTGTTTGTTTTGTCTGTCTGTTTGCACTGGTATCGAGAAATCGAACCCCTCTTCACGAGAGAACTCTACAAAAGAAAAGTACCTTTTTATAATTGATGTATTATTTTAGAAGATTTGGTACCTCCTAACATTGCAATCACTAGACTTGTGCTCAGCGCACCACTACATTCATCGAATTTCATACATCTGTTATCGCAATCGCAATTCGATAATCAATTTGGCATTATGGTGCGTGTTATTCACCAGAAGGTGAGCCGTATTGGCAATACCGAAATGTTCTCAACAGTATTTCCCGCGAACGACTGAGTAGTATTAAGGTTGGCACTCATCTATCAACTCGGCACCCGACCAGCACCGCCTCGTCGCGTCTGTCGGCGTTCACTAACTGAATCGGACATAAGTGGACCACGCGCTGATCACGCGGCGTTCACTCGTTGACCACGCGTGGACCACTGGTTGATCACGTGACGTTTATGGAGTAAAAGCAGCGTCCGCCCGCGGACCACCTGTCGACAACGAGTGGACGCCGAGCGGCGAGGCGGTGCTGGTCGGGTGCCGGGTTGATAGACGAGTGCCGACCTTTACTGTGGCCATGGACACACTATTTTGGAAAGTTACCTGCTTTCCTCTTTCATTTTGGTGAACGAGGGGTAAATGAGGTAGGTTATTGGATCTTTACTAAAATACAAAAAGGAAACTTACAAACTGACTCACATATCTAAAATTAATACATACCTACTAGAAATAAAAAATATCGCCAGACATAGACACCAACGTCCCAAACTAATATAGCATATAATAGACTGGGGGCGATCCCAGTGACACTCAGACCAGGGCAATTTACTAAAATGCCGTTTCCGAAATTTGCCTAATATGGGAATCGAACCCGCAACTACCCGATGCAGTGAGCCAAGCGGCCAAAGCTCGAACTGCTCCGAGCAGTCGTTGCCCTCGGTACTAAAATGAGGTAAAAAGCACTTATACATCCTCAATTCATCTCACAAGATGTCAAACTAACGTGCCCTAGCCTAGAAAATATATTAAAAATATAACAAAAAGCTGTTTCTAAAAGACATTTTTATTCATAGAAAAGTAGGCTATTCAGTAGCCTCTGAAACTGGGACATGAAAGTCGTATCGGCTGTGACGTCACGGGACTGATGACCATCCATAACTGGGGTGAGCAGATTAATGAATGGAAACCGTCAGATTAATGACCATACTCCAGAGAAAAGCGCTACAGCTATTAAGACACGTGTGATAAGGAAAGGGGCTAAGCATTTTTACGGGCTGTGTAATCTAGAACATTATACAGGGTTATTGGTAAAACACTAACAACCTTGTAGGGGTGTATTACTGCCATCAAAAACAACAACTTTTGGTCTATGACTTATTAAAAAACAAAAAAAAAAATAACAAAAAATCACACTCTAAAATGTATGAAACAAGAAAATATGCTCATCAGGGGGTTGCCGTGGTCCGTTTTGGTACTTCAGGGCAAAGTGGAATACAACCACGTACTATGGCTTTCCTCTAGATGAGAACATTTTTCTTTCAGTCATTTTAGAAAGTGATTTTTTGTTATTTTTTTTTTGTTTTGAAAAAAGTCATAGAACAAAAGTTGTTGTTTTTGATGTCAGTAATACGCCCCTGCAAGGTTGTTAGTGTTTTACCAATAACCCTGTACATACATATATTCACGTCTGTATCCCACGGGGGTAGGCAGAGACTACTATTTGCCACACTATTCATACATTTTCACATGGACTGCCGTCGGTTGAGGGTGCTACGGACTTGACCTTGCTGGAAAATACCATTAATCTGGTCGAGAAAAGTTCTCCTTGGGCGCTCTCTTCCGACGCACTTTCGCTCCGTATTTCACTTTCGTCAGTCGACTTTCACTCATCCTCTCTGGATTCAGCCAACTGTATGACCCCAAACTAAGGGCCTCCACAGACTTGCTACTTTTAGCATCGGCGACCGGCGATTTTGTGACGTATCGATGCTACGTCGCGTTTCTTCGAGCGCGAACGAGCGAGACGCAGCATCAAAATCGCCGATCGCCGATGCTAAACGTAGCAAGTCTGCGGTGGGCCTAAGCAACGCTTATACCATGGGTACCGTATACACTGGGGGTGATGCCAGTGAAACCTAGGCCAGCGCAAATTACGAAAAGGCCGTTTCCGAAATTTGCCTCTGACGGGAATCGAACCCGCAACCACCCGATGCAGTGAGCCGAGCGACCTGCGCTCAAACCACTGTGCCAAGCAGTTGTTAAATGATTCTTTATACCTTATGGTGGTGTTTCCAAATATGTATATTTCTCAATTAATAATAATAGTAATGTAACGTCACGACTTTTATCCCCATTCGGGGGTAGTCAGAGGCTTGAGTGGCCATACACCACCACATTGTGGAGGTATTAACCAACTCAAAGCCCACGTTTCACCAGATAGTCAGAACCCAACGTGACAGGTGGTGAACCTTGTCGCCGTGTATACAGGAACTGACTATTACCTAATCCCGAGGGATAAGTAGGTTTCCTCACGATGTTTTCCCTCACCGTCAGCGAACTGTAAATTATGCACATAGATGAAAATTCATCCATTGGTGCATGCCCCACCGGGGATCGAACCTGAGACCTTCTGATTGCTAGCCCAACCTGTTCACCCCTAGGCTACAGTCGCTGTAATAATAGTAATATCAGCCATTAGTGTCCCACTGTTGGGCAAAGGCCTCCTTCCATCCACTCCTCCCTGTCGTGGGCCATAAATGACCAATCCCTTTCAAAGGTGTCCAGTATCACGCCATCTCCGTCAATTACATAATCATTCATCATTCCTTCATTTCATTTTTTTTCATTTTGTCATTTCTCAATTACTATATTTTAAAGCCTAGCTTGTAATTATATCTATCGATCCAATTTAACAGTAAATTCGTAATTCCCCAAGCAATCCAACTTGAGCGAGTTAAATGGTAATTGCGAATCAGATCATACATTACCGAAGTTACCCCATTAATATTCCATAGGCACATTATTATGTCAAGACGTCCCGCCGTTGTCAGGCTAAAGGAATCCACACACTAGGCCGTACCAACCACCGAACATAGTACATAGTAGTCTGTAAACGTATCCAACTATCTTGTTTACTGTAACGTATAATATAAGTATTACGGTTGTTTTATTGTTATTATCAAATAAACATACATACATACATATAATCACGCCTGTTTCCCGTAGGGGTAGGCAGAGACCACTTCTTTCCACTTGCTACGATCCTTACATACTTGTTTCGCTTCGTCCACTTTCATTATTCCCTTCATACATGCTCTTCGGTTTAGGGTACTCTTGACCTGGCCTTTATTATCAAATAAAGAATTTTTTTAAACAAAAAAAACAACCACCGAACGTGAAAATTAGTGCATTCATACGTTATATTTATTGCTTTGTTTTAGCCAAACTACGGGCAAAAATATACCTGTCTGTACCTAATTCCTGACTATCGAACAGTAAGTTATAGTAAGTTTTTTTATACTTGTCCTATTTGGTAAGCGAAGATGGCGTCCAGCGGGTCGATTGCGTAACTTTTTGTCAATGTTTCAATTGGTTTCGTATATAATTGACACAGGATGAACGAAACCAATTGAAACATTGACAAAAAAGTTACGCAATCGCCCCGCTGGACGCCATCTTTGCTTACCAAATAGGACAAGTATAAAAAAACGTACTATACATAGATAATGTCTTCGTTGTGCAAGCCAAGTTTACATGCCAAGTATTTCAATAACGCGCGTAGCCTATAGTTGCTTACAATGCAAAAGGCTTGCTCGCACGTTGCCGACCTTGAAGGAGAGTGCCCGGTCCAGCTCTCTCATCGTACGAAACACAGCTGTAATAGTTACTTTACGCTGATCTTCTCTGAGAGGGTCGTACTACCCTGGACGAGCCAGCCCGTATATGAGCTGCGCAGGTGATTGGCTACAGCTTGGCTCTACCGCCAAAAAATTATGTGATTACGCGTGTTATTTTTAGCCCGTTTTATAGATATTTCTGATATCTGCATGTCTGACTAACCAGTTTGATTATTGAATTATTTTCACATGCGCTGTGGTCAGCGGAAGTAATTTATTTAATTTTATTACAAGGTATTTGGAAGTTATTTGTCAAACGTTACTCCGGCAATGAGCGTTCTTCACTGGCCGGCCCGGCCCGGCACCGATACCGACACCGGCAGTATTCAACGACACGACACGGATGGCAACATTCTTCATTTCACCAACACGACACGACGGCTTTGTACACACACGAACACAGACACACAGTTGCCACGGAAACTCGCATTCTCACACACTCGCACGCCTACATAGAAGCTTGCGTAGGTACACAACACAACACATAGGTACCCAAGATGCCCGACACTATGGGAGACTTGCTTTCGACGACATGCCGAATGCCGAATTTATAGTCGTTGCCGGCGCGGCGCGCGACGCCGGCAACGACAAGTCGGTGCCGCCGAGCCGGGCCAGTGAGACGGCGTGCAGTACAATTTCATATACCTACGTTCACTGATATCGGTATCGGCCGGGTGCCGGTGCCGGGCCCGGCCGGCCAGTGAAGAATCGCTCAATGTTAGTAGTTACATCATTATAAGTAAATGTTTTATCTACACACAATGCTATTATTTATACAATAAACAAGTTTTGTCGAGAAATTTTTATCGTTTCTTTATTGATATCGAACTCCATTATAGTGTAATAATTCTATGGTAGTTTACTACATTATGTAAATACCTATATTGACTAATACACCTATCACCATGCCGGGAAGAATAGAAAATAGTTTTCCTTCAAAGACATTACCAATAGGAGGAAGATCGTGACTGTCCAAAATAATTTGTCCTAAACCATGGGACATGAGTCCATGGTTACATAACGTCTTAGTCGCTTGCGGAAAATAACGTTGAATACACGTCGGATTTGTCAATACGGCTCATCTTCTGGTGTATTCACCTATAACTTCTTAGGGGGCGTCCATAAAACGTGAGGTGATTTTTGAGATTTTTCGACCCCCCCACCCCCCTTGGTGATATTTCGTGAGATTTTGACCGACCCCCTCCCTCCCCCGAGATTCTCACGTGAGATTTTTCAAAAGCTATATTCTAAAGGAGGAACATGTTTTACTTAATTTAACCCAGTTTTCTTGTAATTTTAAACTGTTTCTTGAGGTAAAAAAAATTACGTGAGATTTGCCGAGATTCCCACGTTTGGGTTGGTTTGATCTCCCCCACGTGAGATTTGGTGAGATTTTACTCGACCCCCTCCCCTCCTAAATGCCTCACGTAATTTATGGACACCCCCTTATGTAAGTGAATTGTCGAATTGTGATTAAAACAACAGACATTTGAACTTCGCTGCGTATAGATAGCAGTGCGCTGACCACAAGTTTTGTGATTGTGATGCTAGAAGTTACCTGCTGAAATAACAAATCGATTTTTCCTTCAAAATTGTATACTACTTAGGTACTTATTTAATGAACTTTATATTAGGTACAGTCAGCAACGAAAGTCGCTGAACATTCTGAATTTTTCAAATCGGTTATACTCTTTATTCTACAAACGTTGGTAAACCTTTATAAAACTAAACATTAGCAACATGTCTACATTTTGTTACGATAAAGAAAAATTATGGATTTGATGCAAAACAAAAGTGTGCAAGCTATTTGAAAAACTGAGAATGTTCAGCGACTTTCGTTGCTGACCGTACATAGACGGGTTACCTTCATCCTAAATGGCGTTCAAAATTCGGTCACGTAAACACCTGTCAAACGCACTGTCAACGCTTTCGTGGTATCGCAGGCTTTATAAATGAATATCACAAATACGTTTTAAAAAACGAACGAATATAAAATATTTTGAAGTCGGCCGTCAACCAAGGCTAATCCCCAATATTGGAACCAATCATGGCTGGATAATTATTACATAATGGAGTTTAAGTGAATTAGATAAATTAATCCGGGCCATTATTTGAACGGATTTGGGATGACCCGTTAGGGCCGCGGGCCGAACTCACGACTGTTTTATATTCAGTCACAACATTGTTAACAATAGTATTATTATGTAAAAACTTTTTTCTGTTGTCTAGCACGTTAGGCATTGGCCCTTCTAACTAAGCTAAATGTTTGTGCTAGAAGCTGAGCTCACTGGCGCTGTGCACAAGGATGATTGCAATGTTAAGAGGTACCATATCTGTTAAAATAATACATCAACGGTGGCGACATTTCTAACGTCAAAACCGAACACTTGGGCTCGCCTGTTTTAGACGCACCCAATTATTATATGTATATAAAATGTTTGATTGATGAAATACTAGTAGATATGCGTGGGTGTCGCCTGCGGCTTCTATGTTACATCTTTGCTATCTTTATACATATTCCTTTTTTTTAATAGATAACAAAAATTATAATTCTGGCAAAGTCGTAAAAGGTTATGAGACTGTTGATTTATTGTCTGACCAAGTTACGCTGCATTCACATTACGTAGATGAATAGTTTTTTTTATACATCTTTGTCAGATAAAGGCACCCGTACAGTAAAATGTATGGACAACATGTTGTCGTCTTCATTATGTGAATGACTACTTAAGCAAGCAGGTACATACATACAGCTACATATTAGTAGGTAAGTAGGTACGACCGACTGAGTCAGACTGTGTCCATGGACTCGGTTTAGTAGGTAAGCCTTGTCAGAGGCCTTCGGGCGGCTTGAACAATTCTGACACCAGGTTGGACACTAACCGATACTACGATAAGAAGAAGAAGTATAGGATAAACTATTTTGAACAGTCACATCTCCCTCTTTTTTAGTAATGTCTTTGATATTACCTATATTTAGGGCCACCGCAAACACGCGACTTTTTGCATCGCCGATCGCCGATGCAAAAAGTAGCAAGTCTGCGGTGTCCCTTAGTCGCTTTTAGCATCGGAGCAGCCGCTGCGTCCGAACGCAGAAAGTCGCCAAATCGCGATGCATCATCGATACAGTCGCAAAATCGCCGATCCCCGATGCAAAAAGTAGCATATCTGCGGTATCCCTTATATCACAGATAGTTAATACAATTACTTACCTTAATACCTTTTTAAATCCAACCTGGGAGCTTACCATCAACTTTACAATGAAAATTCAAACGCAAGGCAGTTGAGTTTAGATTCGTAAAATGAAAAGCTTTCTATCGTACCATGACATTCTTAAAGTTGAGCAGAGTTTAAATCATTATTAATGAATGAATGACCGATATTTGTCTCTGACCGGCATTAAAAACGCCTCGTGTGAAAGCGACAGAGTTATAGCTGTACCACGTAAGTTTGTCTCGTTCTCACAAGACTGATGGATACGTTCAAAAACTAATAAATGCTTAGACTTTCAACTTTACCGGTTTTTAAAAACAAGAAAGAAAGTACTTTTACATTCGAAATTATAAAAAAAAAACATTAGTGAAAAAACTACTAGTAAATCAAAATAGACATTATTTTGTTTATTACCTATTTATTTAACAAAAATAAAACGTTACTTGTGGTGTTAACTAATATCGTGTGTGAAAATATTTGTGATTTGAACGTACCTACTTTCTTGTTATAAAAATACCTAGATGACGGTTGTCGGTAAAGATGTGATAAACGGCTTTATATTAAAAGCACGCTGTAACGCCTGTGCTTGTTTTTAAAAGTCGCTGTAAAAAGCGCGGAAGGGCTTTTATGCTTTTTACTTTTTTACTTAATTTTCTGCTTTCTACTTTTTTAGTGCTTTTGTGCATTGAACTTTTAGATAGCAAAAACTTATCTGCTGAAAATTTTATAGTGAGCCTTATGTGCATAGAAATATGGTTGTCAATCTAATATAATTTAGTATCAATGTATTGCTTCTTATGGGTAAAGAAATAAGGTTCAATTTAATTAAATATTGATTTGAGCTGTATTTTCATAACAATAAAGTTAGTTTTTGTAAATTTTTGGCATTTCTTTCTCTTTCTGGCCGTCATTGCTTAAAAACCACACGTTTATGTTTGTAAGCGCGCTTGTGTGCTTACTTAAAAAAACGAACTTTTCAAACGGCTTTTCGTTTAAGCACCCACTTCTAGTTGTCGGTTCGGTATGTCAAATAGTCAGTCTTGTCATTTTCGCGGCGAATTTAATTTTAATATTTGTTGTGTTGTATTCATTAATTTGTAAGTATTATTAATTTGTAAGTTCTGGAGCTTAAAAGAAATAATGAAATCAAAATTACCTTTGAAACTGAAAAAGAAAGTTATGGATGGATGTTTGCTCCCTTGCATGTCATACGGATCACAAACTTGGATATACAACAACTATGCAAAGGATAAAATACAGAAAACCCAACGTGCTATGGAAAGGAGTACCTATCTTGAATATCAGGCTAAAAGACAAGCAAAAATCAGAAAACAAACGCAAAAAAAAACAAAATGATAGATGCTCTCCAATATATGAAACGACTGAAGTGGAAGTTGGCAGGACAAGTGGCAAGATCAACAGATGGAAGATGGATAGAATTGGTCACAAATTGGTCAGGTCCATGAGGTAAGAGAGCCAGAGAACGCCCCAGAGAACGATGGATACACGAGATTAATAAAATAGCTGGAAGAGACTGGACAAAGAAAGCGATGACAAGGACAACTTGGAAACTGTTGGAGGAGGCCTATACCCGTCAGGGGCCTTAACTGAATAACTGTGTAAATGCATATTATGTTATTAACTTAATGGTAATGTTTAATGAAATAAAAGGCATTCATAAATTTGTGGAGATTACTTTTATTTATAAACTAGCTTTTGCCCACGACTTCGTCCGCGCAGGATATAAATTTTAAAAAATCCGTTTCCCTTTGCTGGAACCCCAATCCCGTATCCATATATCCCTGATTCTGTATCCCATATTCCGTATCCCGTATCCCTTATCCCGTATCCAGTATCCGGTATCCCGTATCCCGTATCCCGTATTCCGTATCCGTATCCCGTATCACGCATCCCATATCCCGATCCCGTATCCCTCATCCCGTATCTCGTAACCCGTATCCCGTATCACGCATCCCACCTCCCATATCCGTATCCCGTATCACGCATCCGTATCCCGTATCACGCATCCCACCTCCCGTATCCCGTATCCCGTATCCCGCATCCCACATCCCGTATCTCGTAACCCGTATTCCGTACCCCGTATCCCGTATCCGTATCCGTATCCCGTATCACGCATCCCACATCGCGTATCCCGTATCCGTATCTGTAAAATAAGGTGATTTATGTATCTGTTTATGTATTATAATTGAAAATAACAGTAAAGAATAACTATCTAAATATAATTTAGGTTTATTATTTACGTTACCGTTTCAATGAAATTCACAACGGGCTGCAAAAAGAGCAACCTTTACGGAATCGTCAACTTTGACAGTCCAGCGTCTCAGTTTATGTTTTCTTAAGAGGTCATGGTACGAAATGAGCATTAGCGCACGCAACTTGACAGTGAATCGCTGTCAAAGAGTAGGGCGTAAATGGCGGTTGATTCTGACCTACAGAGGCCGATCAGTCGGTCGGCTGACCAATCAGGGGGTCGATCACTATAGCAGCTCAATGGCAATGGCTTAGCGACTTAAGCCCAGATTGTAGTTGGCTACAGCTTGTCTCTACCACCAATAAAAAAAATGAAATGACTTTTTATCCCCATTCGGGTGTAGTCAGAGGCTTGAGTGGCCATACACCAGCACATTGTGGAGGTATTAACCAACTCAAAGCCCACGTTTCACCAAATAGTCAGAACCCAACGTGACAGGTGGTGAACCTTGTCGCCGTGTATACAGGAACTGACTATTACCTAATCCCGAGGGACCACCAATAAATAGTGTTTAAACCTGTTATGTACTTACTACTTATACATACAAGTAAAGTACTCAAACCTACAGGATGGCTTTGTTGTCCTTACCTTGATAAAAAATATTAAAATTAATAATTGGTAATGCGTATCGAAAAATAATCTTAAATCAGATACAAGTACAACACCCCACCCAGTAAACCACAAACCTACAAAAAAGGATCGTCGATGCAGTCTGTGCGTTCACCATCATAATTATTTTTTAATTACAGTAAGTGATGATAAGTGCTGATATTCGGAATTTAATTATAAGGGACGGTGTGCACGGGCCAACATTATAATTATGTGTGCTTAATCGTAGGGCTGTCAGACATCCGGTATTCGTAGAATCCGATAATTAAATATTTGATGAAAAATATTTTAATATGTCTTACAGAAAGATTAAAATGCTAATGTCTATAGAAACATCGAAAATGAGTAATAAAACCGGCCAAGTGCGTGTCGGACTCGCACATAGAGGGTTCCGTACCAAACACCGTATAAATTTTATTGAAATTCTTCTTTGAAAATGTTCGTTTACACATATGCGACTAGATGGCGCCACTGTCGCTTAAAAGTTAAATAATTGGTAAAACATGTAGTTTTACGATATTTTTATTCAACTATTTATGTAAAAGCTATTATAATGATCACTAATGGTTAAAATATAAGTTTTCCCTACATATATATGTCGGCACAGCGACTTTTAAAAAGTATTGAAACGATCGAAATGGGACGCAAGCGCCATCTGTAGGCGTTTGGACAGAGTCCAGTTGCATAGACCGGCATCGGCGGAGAGCACAGTACGCTTTGCACCGCCGAGCAGTCGAGTCGCGCGATTGGAAACTGTCATCGTGCCATTTCAATATCTTATTAGTCATCTTTATACCCACTGAATGCCCACAATCCGAAAAAACGACGGCCCCATCATTCTTTCTTCGACATCAGAAGTATGATCGAACGATGGCTAAAACCGTTGATTCGCGTAGAAATTTAAATGATGGCAGTTTCTTCAGTTTCCAAGTCGTAGTGCTAATTATCGTTGATTTTAAAAATTAAAAGTGCCACGTGTTTGAACAATGACAATGAAAAAATAGCGGTGCACAGTAGACATTATGCGATTCGCTAAGTCGAAACGGACGTTTGAATTATTGTGTGTGAAGTGTTCACAAGTGTTTTGTGTGGTGATACGGTGCTACGTGAAAGCGGATGGCTGCGACGACGCGAGTATCGACAGACGGTGTGGCAGTCAACGGCGCAGAGCGGCATCGGGACGGCGATGGTGGTCGCTGGTTTGCATGGAGCAGAATCCGGTGAGTCGAACCATGTTTATTTGGTACCCGTGTTCTATAGAGAGGGTACACGCGGTACATGCTATAACATTGACAGAGAAAGTGCGGGTGTGCGTGATATTGCTATTTGGATTGAAGAGTGGACGAAGTTTTCTGCCTACCCTCAATTTACTCTGGTCAATGTTGCTATGTGATTTTGTTTTGTTGCGGATATTATTTTACGATTGCAGCCGGACTATTTTGCTAATGTGATCGAAGTTTGAGTTCCTAATTTTATTACGGCAGTGTCACGTTTTTAGAAGCTTTGTGTAAAGTACTATCTTTGCGCGACGTCAATTCAATTCAATTCTTTATTTGCGTAATATGGGTTTACAGAAGATGTTGCATTTTAAGTTGTTTCACCATATACAGCTTCAAGCATGCAAAAATTTAAAATTTCAAGCTAATAATAAAAAATAACATTAGCCACAGGAACTATTACCACAATTAACGCAATAAAGTTATTTGAATTTTGGGTCAGTGTATATCCTTAGGGGCGCTATTAGGTTTAGGTTTATGTTTATGTTTTGGTTTAGGTTTATTCTTAGGTTTGAGTATAAGGGTGGCGAAAATGTCACGGGTCGACTTTGACCTCGAATGACCTTTAATCCCGCATGACCTTTGACCTCGAGTAACCTTACTAATACTACCTTAATAACTCCAAAACGGCTATAGGCACAAATACGGCTATAGGCACAAATTTAAAATTTTCGGTTTTACGCCTACGCCTACGAATGGCAGGAAGATGCATTCGGTCCGAGTGACTGCATACTATATAAGGCACTAAATACAACAAAAAGTCCAAACCCTTTCATTAGTGTCCATTTGTCTCGTCAGTCTTACTAGAGCAATAATTGGTTAAATGGCTAACTAGTTGGTTAACTAGGGAATCGGAATTCACGAATATACCTATGATCTTGCTGCCGTAACGTTACCGCAGCAGTGTGGTTTTTTCCTGCTGGTCCAATCAAAATCTGAATAATTCAGATAATTAGTGCTCCATGTCGTGTAATTGTGCCGAAAATTTTAAATTTGTGCCCCCCAAGGTTTCAGAGTTATTTCAAATCTTGCTGGCGTAACGTTTTGCGAATTCCTGTATCTCAAAAACTGTTTGGCACACAATCATGATTTTTCATACACACATAAGTGTTAATTTGTGCCCATTTGTGACAGTTTCATATCTCAATATATCGTTAATTTGTGCCCATTTGTGACAGTTTCATATTTCAATATATCAGAAAGGTTCGGGTGTTATAAGATTCTTCCTAAATAACTAAAATAGCTCCTAGCTCTTAAACTGGGAAACCTAGAAACCAAATGTTAGTGCTAGCTTGTATTTCTTATTGATCCTAAGCATTTCTATAATGAATGTAAGCCTACTCCAAGGAATTTACGATTTATTACGATTTATTGCTATCTCGCGGTGAAATTACTTAAACCCTAAATACACTAGTTTCTTATGTTCCGATTACTTTTATTAATATACAAAAATTAGTGCCCTACTTCAAATATACGTGTACCAATCAGCTCTGTAAACCTTATAATTAAATGAAGTCGGTTAAATATTATTAATAAATAACCATCACGAAGCGCTTTCGGTGATTAACTGACGGAATTGGAATGTATAGAAACAAGCGAACGCTCCGTACTTCAAGCCATCCTATTTCAACTGACAGCGTTGTAATGAGTACAGACGCGTACATAATACTTTGGAGTGTATTTATAAACTATTAAATAAGGTAAATAAATGTATAATCACAGGGTATGCTAAATTTGAATATGAAGGTACCTTACTTAATATTCCTTTTTAACTGATTTCAAAAAAGGAGGAGGTTCTATGTTCGACTGTATGTATGTTCACCGATTTCTCCGGCATTTTTGAACCGATTTGAAAAATTATTTTGCTGTTCGGTAGATCGTAGCTCCAAGTTGGTCCCATAAACCTGGAGCACTAAAAAGCCTGAAATAATATTTATATTACCACCACTGCCTACCCCTTCGGGAAAATCAGGCGTGATGATGTGTTATTGAGTATTTGGGGTCAGTCAATCTATCTTCTTACTTTTATAGTAGGTAGACTCGGCATACCAAGATTGGCACTGACTCCAAATACTCGATAACACATCATCACGCCTCATTTTCCCGAAGGGGTAGGCAGTGGTGGTAATATAAATATTATTTCAGGCTTTTTAGTGCTCCAGGTTTATGGGACCAACTTGGAGCTACGATCTACCGAACAGCAAAATAATTTTTCAAATCGGTTCAAAAATGCCGGAGAAATCGGTGAACATACATACAGTCGAACATAGAACCTCCTCCTTTTTTGAAATCAGTTAAAAAGGAATATTAAGTAAGGTACCTTCATATTCAAATTTAGCATACCCTGTGATTATACATTTATTTACCTTATTTAATAGTTTATAAATACACTCCAAAGTATTATGTACGCGTCTGTACTCATTACAACGCTGTCAGTTGAAATAGGATGGCTTGAAGTACGGAGCGTTCGCTTGTTTCTATACATTCCAATTCCGTCAGTTAATCACCGAAAGCGCTTCGTGATGGTTATTTATTAATAATATTTAACCGACTTCATTTAATTATAAGGTTTACAGAGCTGATTGGTACACGTATATTTGAAGTAGGGCACTAATTTTTGTATATTAATAAAAGTAATCGGAACATAAGAAACTAGTGTATTTAGGGTTTAAGTAATTTCACCGCGAGATAGCAATAAATCGTAATAAATCGTAAATTCCTTGGAGTAGGCTTACATTCATTATAGAAATGCTTAGGATCAATAAGAAATACAAGCTAGCACTAACATTTGGTTTCTAGGTTTCCCAGTTTAAGAGCTAGGAGCTATTTTAGTTATTTAGGAAGAATCTTATAACACCCGAACCTTTCTGATATATTGAAATATGAAACTGTCACAAATGGGCACAAATTAACGATATATTGAGATATGAAACTGTCACAAATGGGCACAAATTAACACTTATGTGTGTATGAAAAATCATGATTGTGTGCCAAACAGTTTTTGAGATACAGGAATTCGCAAAACGTTACGCCAGCAAGATTTGAAATAACTCTGAAACCTTGGGGGGCACAAATTTAAAATTTTCGGCACAATTACACGACATGGAGCACTAATTATCTGAATTATTCAGATTTTGATTGGACCAGCAGGAAAAAACCACACTGCTGCGGTAACGTTACGGCAGCAAGATCATAGGTATATTCGTGAATTCCGATTCCCTAGTTAACCAACTAGTTAGCCATTTAACCAATTATTGCTCTAGTAAGACTGACGAGACAAATGGACACTAATGAAAGGGTTTGGACTTTTTGTTGTATTTAGTGCCTTATATAGTATGCAGTCACTCGGACCGAATGCATCTTCCTGCCATTCGTAGGCGTAGGCGTAAAACCGAAAATTTTAAATTTGTGCCTATAGCCGTTTTGGAGTTATTAAGGTAGTATTAGTAAGGTTACTCGAGGTCAAAGGTCATGCGGGATTAAAGGTCATTCGAGGTCAAAGTCGACCCGTGACATTTTCGCCACCCTTATACTCAAACCTAAGAATAAACCTAAACCAAAACATAAACATAAACCTAAACCTAATAGCGCCCCTAAGGATATACACTGACCCAAAGGTCAATGTATATCCTTAGGTTTAGGTTTGAGTAGGAGGGTGGGGACAGAGACAGAGACAGAGACAGAGACAGAGACAGAGACAGAGACAGAGACAGAGACAGAGACAGAGACAGAGACAGAGACAGAGACAGAGACAGAGACAGAGACAGAGACAGAGACAGAGACAGAGACAGAGACAGAGACAGAGACAGAGACAGAGACAGAGACAGAGACAGAGACAGAGACAGAGACAGAGACAGAGACAGAGACAGAGACAGAGACAGAGACAGAGACAGAGACAGAGACAGAGACAGAGACAGAGACAGAGACAGAGACAGAGACAGAGACAGAGACAGAGACAGAGACAGAGACAGAGACAGAGACAGAGACAGAGACAGAGACAGAGACAGAGACAGAGACAGAGACAGAGACAGAGACAGAGACAGAGACAGAGACAGAGACAGAGACAGAGACAGAGACAGAGACAGAGACAGAGACAGAGACAGAGACAGAGACAGAGACAGAGACAGAGACAGAGACAGAGACAGAGACAGAGACAGAGACAGAGACAGAGACAGAGACAGAGACAGAGACAGAGACAGAGACAGAGACAGAGACAGAGACAGAGACAGAGACAGAGACAGAGACAGAGACAGAGACAGAGACAGAGACAGAGACAGAGACAGAGACAGAGACAGAGACAGAGACAGAGACAGAGACAGAGACAGAGACAGAGACAGAGACAGAGACAGAGACAGAGACAGAGACAGAGACAGAGACAGAGACAGAGACAGAGACAGAGACAGAGACAGAGACAGAGACAGAGACAGAGACAGAGACAGAGACAGAGACAGAGACAGAGACAGAGACAGAGACAGAGACAGAGACAGAGACAGAGACAGAGACAGAGACAGAGACAGAGACAGAGACAGAGACAGAGACAGAGACAGAGACAGAGACAGAGACAGAGACAGAGACAGAGACAGAGACAGAGACAGAGACAGAGACAGAGACAGAGACAGAGACAGAGACAGAGACAGAGACAGAGACAGAGACAGAGACAGAGACAGAGACAGAGACAGAGACAGAGACAGAGACAGAGACAGAGACAGAGACAGAGACAGAGACAGAGACAGAG
Organism: Drymonia ruficornis; assembly: GCA_947859195.1. Taxonomy (NCBI): domain Eukaryota; kingdom Metazoa; phylum Arthropoda; class Insecta; order Lepidoptera; family Notodontidae; genus Drymonia; species Drymonia ruficornis. The sequence continues at coordinate 7,732,289 of OX401923.1, forward strand.
ACAGAGACAGAGACAGAGACAGAGACAGAGACAGAGACAGAGACAGAGACAGAGACAGAGACAGAGACAGAGACAGAGACAGAGACAGAGACAGAGACAGAGACAGAGACAGAGACAGAGACAGAGACAGAGACAGAGACAGAGACAGAGACAGAGACAGAGACAGAGACAGAGACAGAGACAGAGACAGAGACAGAGACAGAGACAGAGACAGAGACAGAGACAGAGACAGAGACAGAGACAGAGACAGAGACAGAGACAGAGACAGAGACAGAGACAGAGACAGAGACAGAGACAGAGACAGAGACAGAGACAGAGACAGAGACAGAGACAGAGACAGAGACAGAGACAGAGACAGAGACAGAGACAGAGACAGAGACAGAGACAGAGACAGAGACAGAGACAGAGACAGAGACAGAGACAGAGACAGAGACAGAGACAGAGACAGAGACAGAGACAGAGACAGAGACAGAGACAGAGACAGAGACAGAGACAGAGACAGAGACAGAGACAGAGACAGAGACAGAGACAGAGACAGAGACAGAGACAGAGACAGAGACAGAGACAGAGACAGAGACAGAGACAGAGACAGAGACAGAGACAGAGACAGAGACAGAGACAGAGACAGAGACAGAGACAGAGACAGAGACAGAGACAGAGACAGAGACAGAGACAGAGACAGAGACAGAGACAGAGACAGAGACAGAGACAGAGACAGAGACAGAGACAGAGACAGAGACAGAGACAGAGACAGAGACAGAGACAGAGACAGAGACAGAGACAGAGACAGAGACAGAGACAGAGACAGAGACAGAGACAGAGACAGAGACAGAGACAGAGACAGAGACAGAGACAGAGACAGAGACAGAGACAGAGACAGAGACAGAGACAGAGACAGAGACAGAGACAGAGACAGAGACAGAGACAGAGACAGAGACAGAGACAGAGACAGAGACAGAGACAGAGACAGAGACAGAGACAGAGACAGAGACAGAGACAGAGACAGAGACAGAGACAGAGACAGAGACAGAGACAGAGACAGAGACAGAGACAGAGACAGAGACAGAGACAGAGACAGAGACAGAGACAGAGACAGAGACAGAGACAGAGACAGAGACAGAGACAGAGACAGAGACAGAGACAGAGACAGAGACAGAGACAGAGACAGAGACAGAGACAGAGACAGAGACAGAGACAGAGACAGAGACAGAGACAGAGACAGAGACAGAGACAGAGACAGAGACAGAGACAGAGACAGAGACAGAGACAGAGACAGAGACAGAGACAGAGACAGAGACAGAGACAGAGACAGAGACAGAGACAGAGACAGAGACAGAGACAGAGACAGAGACAGAGACAGAGACAGAGACAGAGACAGAGACAGAGACAGAGACAGAGACAGAGACAGAGACAGAGACAGAGACAGAGACAGAGACAGAGACAGAGACAGAGACAGAGACAGAGACAGAGACAGAGACAGAGACAGAGACAGAGACAGAGACAGAGACAGAGACAGAGACAGAGACAGAGACAGAGACAGAGACAGAGACAGAGACAGAGACAGAGACAGAGACAGAGACAGAGACAGAGACAGAGACAGAGACAGAGACAGAGACAGAGACAGAGACAGAGACAGAGACAGAGACAGAGACAGAGACAGAGACAGAGACAGAGACAGAGACAGAGACAGAGACAGAGACAGAGACAGAGACAGAGACAGAGACAGAGACAGAGACAGAGACAGAGACAGAGACAGAGACAGAGACAGAGACAGAGACAGAGACAGAGACAGAGACAGAGACAGAGACAGAGACAGAGACAGAGACAGAGACAGAGACAGAGACAGAGACAGAGACAGAGACAGAGACAGAGACAGAGACAGAGACAGAGACAGAGACAGAGACAGAGACAGAGACAGAGACAGAGACAGAGACAGAGACAGAGACAGAGACAGAGACAGAGACAGAGACAGAGACAGAGACAGAGACAGAGACAGAGACAGAGACAGAGACAGAGACAGAGACAGAGACAGAGACAGAGACAGAGACAGAGACAGAGACAGAGACAGAGACAGAGACAGAGACAGAGACAGAGACAGAGACAGAGACAGAGACAGAGACAGAGACAGAGACAGAGACAGAGACAGAGACAGAGACAGAGACAGAGACAGAGACAGAGACAGAGACAGAGACAGAGACAGAGACAGAGACAGAGACAGAGACAGAGACAGAGACAGAGACAGAGACAGAGACAGAGACAGAGACAGAGACAGAGACAGAGACAGAGACAGAGACAGAGACAGAGACAGAGACAGAGACAGAGACAGAGACAGAGACAGAGACAGAGACAGAGACAGAGACAGAGACAGAGACAGAGACAGAGACAGAGACAGAGACAGAGACAGAGACAGAGACAGAGACAGAGACAGAGACAGAGACAGAGACAGAGACAGAGACAGAGACAGAGACAGAGACAGAGACAGAGACAGAGACAGAGACAGAGACAGAGACAGAGACAGAGACAGAGACAGAGACAGAGACAGAGACAGAGACAGAGACAGAGACAGAGACAGAGACAGAGACAGAGACAGAGACAGAGACAGAGACAGAGACAGAGACAGAGACAGAGACAGAGACAGAGACAGAGACAGAGACAGAGACAGAGACAGAGACAGAGACAGAGACAGAGACAGAGACAGAGACAGAGACAGAGACAGAGACAGAGACAGAGACAGAGACAGAGACAGAGACAGAGACAGAGACAGAGACAGAGACAGAGACAGAGACAGAGACAGAGACAGAGACAGAGACAGAGACAGAGACAGAGACAGAGACAGAGACAGAGACAGAGACAGAGACAGAGACAGAGACAGAGACAGAGACAGAGACAGAGACAGAGACAGAGACAGAGACAGAGACAGAGACAGAGACAGAGACAGAGACAGAGACAGAGACAGAGACAGAGACAGAGACAGAGACAGAGACAGAGACAGAGACAGAGACAGAGACAGAGACAGAGACAGAGACAGAGACAGAGACAGAGACAGAGACAGAGACAGAGACAGAGACAGAGACAGAGACAGAGACAGAGACAGAGACAGAGACAGAGACAGAGACAGAGACAGAGACAGAGACAGAGACAGAGACAGAGACAGAGACAGAGACAGAGACAGAGACAGAGACAGAGACAGAGACAGAGACAGAGACAGAGACAGAGACAGAGACAGAGACAGAGACAGAGACAGAGACAGAGACAGAGACAGAGACAGAGACAGAGACAGAGACAGAGACAGAGACAGAGACAGAGACAGAGACAGAGACAGAGACAGAGACAGAGACAGAGACAGAGACAGAGACAGAGACAGAGACAGAGACAGAGACAGAGACAGAGACAGAGACAGAGACAGAGACAGAGACAGAGACAGAGACAGAGACAGAGACAGAGACAGAGACAGAGACAGAGACAGAGACAGAGACAGAGACAGAGACAGAGACAGAGACAGAGACAGAGACAGAGACAGAGACAGAGACAGAGACAGAGACAGAGACAGAGACAGAGACAGAGACAGAGACAGAGACAGAGACAGAGACAGAGACAGAGACAGAGACAGAGACAGAGACAGAGACAGAGACAGAGACAGAGACAGAGACAGAGACAGAGACAGAGACAGAGACAGAGACAGAGACAGAGACAGAGACAGAGACAGAGACAGAGACAGAGACAGAGACAGAGACAGAGACAGAGACAGAGACAGAGACAGAGACAGAGACAGAGACAGAGACAGAGACAGAGACAGAGACAGAGACAGAGACAGAGACAGAGACAGAGACAGAGACAGAGACAGAGACAGAGACAGAGACAGAGACAGAGACAGAGACAGAGACAGAGACAGAGACAGAGACAGAGACAGAGACAGAGACAGAGACAGAGACAGAGACAGAGACAGAGACAGAGACAGAGACAGAGACAGAGACAGAGACAGAGACAGAGACAGAGACAGAGACAGAGACAGAGACAGAGACAGAGACAGAGACAGAGACAGAGACAGAGACAGAGACAGAGACAGAGACAGAGACAGAGACAGAGACAGAGACAGAGACAGAGACAGAGACAGAGACAGAGACAGAGACAGAGACAGAGACAGAGACAGAGACAGAGACAGAGACAGAGACAGAGACAGAGACAGAGACAGAGACAGAGACAGAGACAGAGACAGAGACAGAGACAGAGACAGAGACAGAGACAGAGACAGAGACAGAGACAGAGACAGAGACAGAGACAGAGACAGAGACAGAGACAGAGACAGAGACAGAGACAGAGACAGAGACAGAGACAGAGACAGAGACAGAGACAGAGACAGAGACAGAGACAGAGACAGAGACAGAGACAGAGACAGAGACAGAGACAGAGACAGAGACAGAGACAGAGACAGAGACAGAGACAGAGACAGAGACAGAGACAGAGACAGAGACAGAGACAGAGACAGAGACAGAGACAGAGACAGAGACAGAGACAGAGACAGAGACAGAGACAGAGACAGAGACAGAGACAGAGACAGAGACAGAGACAGAGACAGAGACAGAGACAGAGACAGAGACAGAGACAGAGACAGAGACAGAGACAGAGACAGAGACAGAGACAGAGACAGAGACAGAGACAGAGACAGAGACAGAGACAGAGACAGAGACAGAGACAGAGACAGAGACAGAGACAGAGACAGAGACAGAGACAGAGACAGAGACAGAGACAGAGACAGAGACAGAGACAGAGACAGAGACAGAGACAGAGACAGAGACAGAGACAGAGACAGAGACAGAGACAGAGACAGAGACAGAGACAGAGACAGAGACAGAGACAGAGACAGAGACAGAGACAGAGACAGAGACAGAGACAGAGACAGAGACAGAGACAGAGACAGAGACAGAGACAGAGACAGAGACAGAGACAGAGACAGAGACAGAGACAGAGACAGAGACAGAGACAGAGACAGAGACAGAGACAGAGACAGAGACAGAGACAGAGACAGAGACAGAGACAGAGACAGAGACAGAGACAGAGACAGAGACAGAGACAGAGACAGAGACAGAGACAGAGACAGAGACAGAGACAGAGACAGAGACAGAGACAGAGACAGAGACAGAGACAGAGACAGAGACAGAGACAGAGACAGAGACAGAGACAGAGACAGAGACAGAGACAGAGACAGAGACAGAGACAGAGACAGAGACAGAGACAGAGACAGAGACAGAGACAGAGACAGAGACAGAGACAGAGACAGAGACAGAGACAGAGACAGAGACAGAGACAGAGACAGAGACAGAGACAGAGACAGAGACAGAGACAGAGACAGAGACAGAGACAGAGACAGAGACAGAGACAGAGACAGAGACAGAGACAGAGACAGAGACAGAGACAGAGACAGAGACAGAGACAGAGACAGAGACAGAGACAGAGACAGAGACAGAGACAGAGACAGAGACAGAGACAGAGACAGAGACAGAGACAGAGACAGAGACAGAGACAGAGACAGAGACAGAGACAGAGACAGAGACAGAGACAGAGACAGAGACAGAGACAGAGACAGAGACAGAGACAGAGACAGAGACAGAGACAGAGACAGAGACAGAGACAGAGACAGAGACAGAGACAGAGACAGAGACAGAGACAGAGACAGAGACAGAGACAGAGACAGAGACAGAGACAGAGACAGAGACAGAGACAGAGACAGAGACAGAGACAGAGACAGAGACAGAGACAGAGACAGAGACAGAGACAGAGACAGAGACAGAGACAGAGACAGAGACAGAGACAGAGACAGAGACAGAGACAGAGACAGAGACAGAGACAGAGACAGAGACAGAGACAGAGACAGAGACAGAGACAGAGACAGAGACAGAGACAGAGACAGAGACAGAGACAGAGACAGAGACAGAGACAGAGACAGAGACAGAGACAGAGACAGAGACAGAGACAGAGACAGAGACAGAGACAGAGACAGAGACAGAGACAGAGACAGAGACAGAGACAGAGACAGAGACAGAGACAGAGACAGAGACAGAGACAGAGACAGAGACAGAGACAGAGACAGAGACAGAGACAGAGACAGAGACAGAGACAGAGACAGAGACAGAGACAGAGACAGAGACAGAGACAGAGACAGAGACAGAGACAGAGACAGAGACAGAGACAGAGACAGAGACAGAGACAGAGACAGAGACAGAGACAGAGACAGAGACAGAGACAGAGACAGAGACAGAGACAGAGACAGAGACAGAGACAGAGACAGAGACAGAGACAGAGACAGAGACAGAGACAGAGACAGAGACAGAGACAGAGACAGAGACAGAGACAGAGACAGAGACAGAGACAGAGACAGAGACAGAGACAGAGACAGAGACAGAGACAGAGACAGAGACAGAGACAGAGACAGAGACAGAGACAGAGACAGAGACAGAGACAGAGACAGAGACAGAGACAGAGACAGAGACAGAGACAGAGACAGAGACAGAGACAGAGACAGAGACAGAGACAGAGACAGAGACAGAGACAGAGACAGAGACAGAGACAGAGACAGAGACAGAGACAGAGACAGAGACAGAGACAGAGACAGAGACAGAGACAGAGACAGAGACAGAGACAGAGACAGAGACAGAGACAGAGACAGAGACAGAGACAGAGACAGAGACAGAGACAGAGACAGAGACAGAGACAGAGACAGAGACAGAGACAGAGACAGAGACAGAGACAGAGACAGAGACAGAGACAGAGACAGAGACAGAGACAGAGACAGAGACAGAGACAGAGACAGAGACAGAGACAGAGACAGAGACAGAGACAGAGACAGAGACAGAGACAGAGACAGAGACAGAGACAGAGACAGAGACAGAGACAGAGACAGAGACAGAGACAGAGACAGAGACAGAGACAGAGACAGAGACAGAGACAGAGACAGAGACAGAGACAGAGACAGAGACAGAGACAGAGACAGAGACAGAGACAGAGACAGAGACAGAGACAGAGACAGAGACAGAGACAGAGACAGAGACAGAGACAGAGACAGAGACAGAGACAGAGACAGAGACAGAGACAGAGACAGAGACAGAGACAGAGACAGAGACAGAGACAGAGACAGAGACAGAGACAGAGACAGAGACAGAGACAGAGACAGAGACAGAGACAGAGACAGAGACAGAGACAGAGACAGAGACAGAGACAGAGACAGAGACAGAGACAGAGACAGAGACAGAGACAGAGACAGAGACAGAGACAGAGACAGAGACAGAGACAGAGACAGAGACAGAGACAGAGACAGAGACAGAGACAGAGACAGAGACAGAGACAGAGACAGAGACAGAGACAGAGACAGAGACAGAGACAGAGACAGAGACAGAGACAGAGACAGAGACAGAGACAGAGACAGAGACAGAGACAGAGACAGAGACAGAGACAGAGACAGAGACAGAGACAGAGACAGAGACAGAGACAGAGACAGAGACAGAGACAGAGACAGAGACAGAGACAGAGACAGAGACAGAGACAGAGACAGAGACAGAGACAGAGACAGAGACATTACAACGCCATCTATAGTTCTAATACTCTGTGCTTGAAACTTGATTTACAAATATGTTTACGTACTTAAACAATGTATTTGCGCAAATCAGTTTAGTGTTAACATTATTTTAATTTAAGCTATGGGCGACAAAAATAAATGCGAATTACTCAAAAAACAACTCATAGCAAGATTCGAACCTACTGCCCACTTACACGTGGACCAACGCCTTAACCATTCGGCTAAGATGATCCCAAGTATTACAATCGAATTACTATACTAATTATGACACTGTAATGCCAATGATATCATAACAATGTGAGATGGCGCTACTGTGACTGGTACTATTAATTTAAAACTTATTTATTGGTCAAAAATGTAGTTTTACATTTCTTTTTTTTTTGTCAACAATTTATGTAAAAGCTGTCATAATGATCACTCATGGTTAAAATGTTAGTTTTCTCTTTATATATTGTTTAATTTATGAGGTTTAAATAAAAACGTTAAAAAAATTTGGAGTTTGTTGTATGGGGACCCCTCTTATTTTAAAGTTATATTATATTTTTAGTATTTGTTTTTGTAGCGGCAACAGAAATACACATTCTGTGAAAATTTCATGTCTCTAGCTATTACCGTTTGTTAGATACAGCCCGCTGACAGACAGACGGACGGACAGACAGACAGACAGACAGACAGACAGACGGACAGCGTAGGCTTAGTAATAGGGTCCCGTTGGCACCCTTTGGGTACGGAACCCTAAAAACGCTGCTCGATATTACAATTATTTAATGTAGACTGTTATTGTTATCTCTATATATAAAAATGAATCCTATTTCCCGTTGTCATGACTTGACGCGAGAACGGCTGGACTTAGATGATTTTTTTTTAGAATATTCTGTGAAGTTAAGGAAGGTTCAAACATTTAAAAAAAAATTTAAAAATTGCCCAGAAAACGCTAAAAACACCCATTATGTAAAAATTATGATTCAAATTACTTTCAATAGATGGCGTAAAGAACGCCGGTGTCAAATGGCGACTACATATTCCTGCAAATTCTTATTTTTCTAATTGCTCATTTTAAATTATCAGACAGAATTTTTAATATTTATCGGAAAAGGGGAAGAACGGACGACGAACGGGGGAACGGGGTGTTTAGGTCTTTTTCAGCTAATAAGTTAAGACATCATTTCGACGCTTGAAAGGCAATCCTGACTAAGCGACATTAGGTGAACTTTACAGGAGAGTGATTTAAAGTTTTCAATTTTACAAAAAAAATCATATAAATTTTATAAATAGTCGTATTAAAATAATTTCAATAGCTTTGGAAATCTTATTTTTTTAAGCTATTGAAGATATTGGATTAACGTACCAGACACTTTTAATTTAAGAAATTTATGTCGCTTATATAAAAGTTACCTCTATTTAAAAACAAGTAAAACTATCTATGCTATCACTGTAAGATTAGCGGTAACAGGTAAATATAAGTAAACTCGTACATTTTTAAATTTAGTTATGGGAATAATCATCTAAAGAAATCTAAATATTCAAATTATATCAAGTAAAGTCCTCTAAGCGTTATCGAATAGTTTACATGATCGCGGAATATATAACTTATGAAGACGTTGACACCCAAACTCTCCCTTCGTAACCGACGTTCAACCATAATGTCCTCAACTAACATACTATAATAAAAGTAATTAAAGACTGAAAATTAGAAATAAATAGAATTTCAACATTTATTGAAAAAAAAAAAAACACAATTACTTATACAGAAAAGACAAATACGACCTCAAGATAAGTTTATCTTACGTGACGAGAGACGAGAGCTATTATTTAACTGCACGAATATGGTCTAATCACACCTTATTCCTGGGGGCTTACCACGACCTCTTATCGCGATTCAATTATAGGAACGTTTTAACGTTTCAGCGACTTTTTGTGCAATAACGTACCTTATTGTCATGCCAATAAGAAACGTCATTGCACAAAAAGTCGCTGAAATGTTAAAACAATACTGCTATAAAAGGTGGTGGTAAGGCCCCTGCACTTATTAATACCTCTTGTCAGTTCTCATCCCGCGGTATTGTGACTATCTTATTATTTGTAACATCAAAACAACACACACAGTCATATTTAATATCTTCATCATAATCATTTCAGCCAAAAGACGTCCATTGTTGGACATAGGCCTCCCCCAAAGTTTTTGCCACTTGCTGTGCCACTTGCATCCAGTAGTTTCCCGCGACCTTCACTAGGTCGTCGGTCCACCTTGTGGGGGGGGCTACCCACGCTGCATCTACCGGACTCTTAGACCATATACATCCATGACCGGACTCGGTTCTTCGGACTATGTGCCCCGCCCACTGCTAATTCAGCCTAATGATTCGCAACGCATGTCGGTGAACTTGGTGTGTCTACGTATCTTCTCATTTCTGATTCGATCTCGTGACGTGAAGAAACTCCAAGCATAGCCTTCTCCGTAGCTCTGTGAGTGACCTTGAGCCTTCTTATGAGGCCCACTGCAGTTCTTTTCAGTGCCATAAGTCATCACTGGTAACACACATTGGTTAAAGACTTTTGCCTTTAAGTACTGAGGTAGTTTTGAGGCGAAAACGTTTTGTAACTTCCCGAACGCTGCCCAGCCGAGTTGGATTCGACGACTGACCTCTCTCTCGAAGTTCGATCAACCTAAACGGACTGTTTGCCCTAGGCATACGTATTCATCGACGACTTTGAGAGTGGAGTGGAGTGGACACAACATGGACGTTTGACATGATCTTTGTCTTCGCCATATTCATTTTAGGGCCCATTTGTTGGGAGACTGTGTTGAGGCCATGGAGCATTATGCCAAGATCCTCTAGTGATTCCGCCATTATCACAATATCGTTGGCAAATCGAAGGTGAGTCATGTACTCGCCGTTTATGTTGATTTCAAACCCCTGCCATTCCCGGAGTCTGAAAGCATCTTCCAATGCATCGGTTAACAGTTTCGGATTATTTACGTCTCCCTGTCTGACTCCTCGCTGCAGTGGAATTGCCCCCGTGCACTGTTTCTATACTCGGACTGACATAGTGGCGTTACTGTACAAGAACTACAACACTTCGATATACCAGTAGTCAATGGGACACTGCTGGAGTGATTGTAGTACCGCCCATGTTTCGATCGAATCGAAGGCTTTTTCATAGTCCACTAATGCGTAGCAAAGTGGTACTCCTCGGTTTTCTGTATAACCTACCACAGCGTATGGATGTGGTCTATGGTGTTGAAGGCTTTTCGGAAACCGGCTTGTTCAGGAGGCTGGAAATCATCGAACCTGCGCGCCAGTCGGTTCATACCTTTTTTGAAGAAAAGTATCACCACGCTTCCATTCCATGCTTCTGGCGTAACACTCTCGAGGATGACGGAATTAAACAGCCTCTGTAGGACTCGAAGTACCGGTGTTCCACCAGCTTTCAGAAGTTCTGTGGTAATGCCGTCCTCCCCTGGCGCCTTGTTGTTCTTGAGCTGTTTGAGGGCCATTCTTAGCTCATACAAGCTGATATCCGGGATATCTTCAGTGTAATGTCGGGTCAGTGTGGCTCTAGGGTCTTTAGTCACACCAGTAACAGGTTTGGTTACCGAGGAGTACAACTGTCCATAAAACGTCTCAACCTCTCTCAATACCCCTGCCTTGGTCGACGCTATGCCACCATTCTAGGTTTTCAGCTTCGTCAACCGGCTTTGCCCAATAGATGCAGCTCTTGTGAACACTTTGGAGCTTTTGTTCCGCTCTATCGTATCCTTAATACAATTTTTATTAAAGTTACACATGTCATGACGTCGCAAGGACTTCCATATCTATCTATGAGGTTGAGAGTATGGCTGGAGAGCTTTTGCGGACTATTTGTCCGGCGAGTTTTAATGTACTTAGACCCTACTGTTTGGACAGTGTCCACTAACCTATTATTTATTTCGTCCATTGAGGCGCAGCTCTCTAGGCTTTCGAAGCAATTTTTTAGTTTGTTGAAAGCTCTCGAGGTTTTGGATCTGAGAAGCATCAGGTCGGAGCATAGACTTCATCAGACGAGACCTTTCCAACTTGGAATTTATATCCAGTGTCTCTCACCATTCGGTGATCACTTTCGGTTTCCACCTTATGAATCACGGAGACATCATTGAATTTTTGTCTCTTATTGGTAATGATATAGTCTATCTCATTTTTTCTCATCTTCTATAATCAACTATTAAACAAACCAAAAATAAACTTACATGAAGTTGTTTTAAAATAAGTAAGTAAAAAATAATGTTAAACAAAATGCTGTTATGAAGTAATTTGATTGGATACTCACCATTACTAAGCGAAATGCGCTGCAAAATTATAAAAATCCGTGTCGCACGTCCACCGTAACCGACACCTCGCGCCCAAACGTCGACCTGCCGATACGTATTACGCAAGGTCACGCGCATACGCTAGCGACGCCATTCGGACAAGTGAAGTTATAAGCGACTAACAAAAACATATGTTGCGTTCAGGTAAAAATATCTAAGCGACAGTCACAACCATCTCATGAAGTCGGCTAAGATTATCTAACCACCGTCAATAATATTTGAAGTTATCAAGTAAAATTATCTAAGGCTGAACGAACATTGATTATATTATACAGGTAAAAGTATCTAAGCGACGATATTCTTCTATTTTATTTCAAGTTAAATTGTATAAGTAAATTTACGGTAAAATACTAAATCAGGTTAAATTATCCAACCACATCAATAAAAGGTACTTCAGCCCTGGTTAAAATATATAAGCGTCATTAGTTATAATTGCTTAAGTAAGTAAAAACTACTAAATGAATTTAAAAGTTTTTTTTATTACAAGTAAAAAGGAGTAAAAGCCAAACAGTAGAACAGTCAATGTCCTAACCGCCGGCAGTCCTAAAAATCTTATTTTTTTTGTCGCTAAGTGAGCACAAAAATGTGAAATTGATTGAAATCACGCTATAACTAAGCGACAGTAAAACTCGTCGTAGAGCTATGGGACCCAGACCAAACGACGTAGAAAATTTTTGCGGTTCGAATGGTATATATAACTCAATATCGGCCTATATGTCGCTTAGTCAGGATTGCCTTTCAAGCGTCGATTTATTAATTCTAAGGCGGCACGAAGTTCGCCGCGACAGCTAGTAATATTAAAATCCGGTTTTAAGTAGATTTACTTATGCGTTAGCATTAGGCGACGGTAGGTTTATAATTAAAATATTTCTTGTAGCTATTTATAGAATAAACTTTTGTCTCTCAAGATAAATTTGGAACAAAACCGCAATCTTTATACGAAGGTAGGTATACAAAACCGTTTCACACATTACTACTGGTTTTCTTTCGACAACAGGGTCATTTAAACGCTAAAAAATTCCACATGCCATACCCATGTCTGTTTACCGGACATTTGGACAGAGATCGCACATAATTTCTCATTTTCTCGCCAATGCCAACCCTGAGGACTTGGATCCTCTAGTCATCTCAATTTGTAGTTTTGTTTATTTTCACTGGTAACCCACTCGGGTTTTATAATTCCTTTTGAATAATCATACAAAGAAGCTTGTAATTAAAAATATAAAACCATAAAGCGGCTGTTTATTGGTTTTAATTTCAGTTTTTAATGCATTTTTATAGTTATTAATATTCTACGATTGTTAATTGCTGTTTGTATTAAACATAACCGTTAATAAAAAAATAAGAATGTTGAATAGATGTCATTGTTTGATTTTATAGCGTCGACTATCACGAGCAAAGAGATTTTTCTAAAAATGCGAATGAGGGCTAGTTTCAGAATCTTCTGATAACTTTTGACGTTTTGACAGATATTCTATCTAAACCGTCAAAACCTCAAAATTATTTGGTGTGTAAAATATATCTGATCATTCTGAAACAGGCCTTATTCTAACTTTTTAAGTGAAGTAAATTCAGAACATGCTAAGCTTATGAAATGTTTGCATGCGTTCGCTTGTGTTTATAGAGTTGTTCACATAATATTCGTTTACTTTTATTTAATATAAGATAGGGCGTAAAAAACAAAAGGAAAAAGCAGTGGTAGCTGATTGGTTAAGCACGCGTCTTGCGGGCTTAGCGGTCCTGGGTTCAAACCCTGGCTCGCACCTCTGGATTTTTCGAAATCTATGTGTGAATCATAACTTTAATATGATTTATCACTTGCTTACGGTGAAGGAAAAAATCGTGAGGAAACCTGCATGTCTTTAGACATGTGTAATCCACCAACCCGCACAGGGCCAGCGTGGTGGATTATGGCCTGAATGCCCCTCGCATTGAGAGGAGGCCCGTGCCCAGCAGTGGGACGTTAAAAGGGCTATATTATTATTATTATTGTTTAGGATAGGGAGTAGGGACCCTAAGCTTGATCAGTGAGAACTATTCCACCAAGCCAACTAGGAGCCTATCAAATGTGACGTCACCCGCACAAAAAGGCGGTGGCGGTATGCGGGAGGTGAGGCGGGCGGAAAGCCGCAGGCGGTGGCGGGTGTGCGGGCGGTATGCGGGAGGGGAAGCTGCATTCCATCCGAGCTCCTAGTTAGCTTGGTGGTGTAGTATAAGGTCCTATTACAAACAGGCTTTTTAGAACAACAAAAGATAATGAGTTTTTTTTATAATCTCATAACAGTAACAACAATTCATGACTTCATTTAGCGCCATTACGCCGGCTCTGAGCCTGGATATTTTTAAAGGATCGTGTAATGGGGAAATTTGGGAATTAATTATAATATCTGCCTTTATTATAACGAAGAATTAAAAAAAAACTAGTTCCTGTTATTTTCTTTTGTGGTCCATAGGAACTATTCCATTTTTCAGAGATTTTTCATTCATAAATGTTCTTCAAATCATAACAATGTTGTTGAAAAAATAAATAATAATAATAATAATCGTGTATTCTAGGCTTTAATTTTATTATAATTGTGAAGTTGCTATAAAAATTAATGTGAATAAAATAATGATCACCCCGCACTATCCAGCGCAGCGTGACAATATAGATAGAGGTATCAACTAGCTAGTTAACTTGGCTGAGTTCCGTTTAACTAATCTAACTGTGATAACACTATCAGGCCCGTCAGTGATCTCAATGGTTCGGCATTCTATGAGAAAGCCCATAACACAATTATGTAACTGTAAAAAAACTGTTTGTCTGTGAGTTGTTAATGTTTTATGAAGCTTAAGACAATATATATGGTGTCAACTTCTTTTTAATACGGATAGCAATTGTTACAAGTAACTTATTTATAAGATGTGTAGGTATAAGTATAAATAGGTACAAATTTTCGGTGTTATAAAAAATAATGTTAAACTCGTTTTGGACTCGTGTCTAGTCCAATTTTGCATGAATCCGTGTTTATCTCGTGTTTAACTTTATTGTAATTACACGGTTTGTGTCTAAACTATGTTTCAGGAACACGAATCTACTTTCTTAATGATGGTAACGTTTCTTCAGGTAAAACGACTAAATTATAGTATAGGTACAGCACTTAGCCAAAGTCGGGCTAAGGCCGAAACCTAAAAAAATGAAAAGTAAAATTATACAACCAAGGCCACGTTTCAAAGCAAGTGTTCCATACTCGTTATAATGAATAATTGAGATAAAACCGGCACCTATGGGGTTCCCAACGCCCATAGAATTATACTAATGGCGGGCCCCGGAGCCGCCCGCCGCACCTATCCGATAGAGCTATTAAGTTGAGATGACTTTTACTATCACCTATAGGTTTATGGTGTTTTTGGGATAAACGATAGATTCATGATTGGTTACGCGCACGCGCTTTCTCGCGGAGACTAATTATTATTCTATGGGGTAATCCTATAGCCGAATACTGATACGCTAATACTTATGGTGGCACTTCACTTGGCGTATTTGCACATTTCCGTTGGCACCCTTTGGGTACGGAACCCTAAAAATGAAACGGTTACCGTTATTATTTATATATTTATTTATACTACAAGGTACATTTTTAGAAACTCCGCGACTGTAGCATGACTATAAAACCAGCTTTATACAATCGCCGCTAGTTGATATCAAACATTTGAAAATAAAGTGATACCGGGTCCAAACAACATTGTCGACTTTCTAAACAAAACTATTCCGATCCGTGAAAATATCTACCGGTATCTAAACTAACCATTAAAATGATACCGAGCTACGTTGCGTTAACAATCGAATACACACGTAACGCAGGGTTGTCAAGCATGCAGCGAACAATTAGAACTTTATGCAAGCGTGCATGAAATTTAAAAGCCATCACGTGAAGAATAATGCCTAACAGTAAGTAGGGGGCGTCCATAAATTACGTGAGGCATTTATGGGGGGAGGGGGTCGAGCAAAACCTTACCAAATCTCACGTGGGAGAGAGAGGGGGGGGGTCGAGCAAAATCTCACCAAATCTCACCAAGTGGGGAGGGTCGAAAAATCTCAAAAATCATCTCACGAAATTTATGGATATGCCCCCTAAGTTCATAGATATCGTTGAAATTGTGTGATCTTCAACCCTAATCTTCATAGGTTTTTTTCGGAATCATAATTCGAATATTTGCCCCAATCCCCTCCCTCTGTACTACTCGCCTTTAGGTCGGCAACGTGCGTACAATGCCTTTGGCATCGCACGCATCTAAAGGCTACGGTAACTGCTTAACATCAGGGCCGTACGTTTGCCACCTAAGTCACCTAAATAACAATAGTATTTGCAATCCGTTTGTCGTCAATACCTACTGTATGTCAGTCATCTCCGTACATTCACAGAATAAATACGTGATGTTTTAACGACTGAACGGTTGCTGAAACGATATTCGCGCTTATCTCGGGTTCCGTAAAATTCGCATTATTTTGGCTCGGCCTTTTCGGACGTGTGACAGATAGTCCTATAATAGTTGTACAAGAGTCCACTGATTTATACCACACTGGTAGTATTTTAAATTTTGGTAGTACCTGCTAGAAGTGTATGGTGTCTCCGGCACCCTTCTGATGGTAAAGCTTTTAGTATTGACCTGAAGGTTACTTCTCTCGGCTTTATTATTACGACTCTCTACTGTACTCAGCTTCTTTAATGTCCGCGGTGTCATAAGATTCGAAAGGTCATATTGTAACTGCCAAAGAGTAATTACGCGACTGTTTTACGACCTTTATACAGGCAGAAGAATTTTTCAAACATTAAACTTCTTCTATAGTTCTCTTGTGAAGTTAAGTGAGGTTAGTGGGACTGTATCAAGTATTTAAATGGCAATTAAAAAAATCAATAATTAGGTAGGTAGGTACTTCTGCAAATAAACTAACCCACGTTTCAATTTAACAATCAATGAATGTGGACCACACAACATATCTGCAATACATAATTTTCATCCTCTCAATATCCCATTCTAATGTAAACCTTAACATCCAAATCTAGAGCTTCTAATCGCGTCTCAAGTAGCTACTCCAAGACTTATCGACGTAACTCGAAGTTAATAGCGAACGGTAATCGGAAAGCGATAAAGCGCTACCGTCGAGTCGTAAAACAGCGCTTTAAGGAATACAGGGGTCTAATTAAAGTTCCCGACTTTACAACTGCAGGATATTATTCCTCCGGTTGACACTTAATTTCCAACTTGTGTTGTTGCGTCATTAACAGAGTTTAAGCTGGTCTGACATACGACTGTAGCGGATGGAGGATAAACACAAAACACAGATTTGTGTAATATACGTTATTTTTATTACGAACCGGCTTCCATTACAAGCCTAGTAGGTACGAAAGCAATAATCCTTTTTCAAATGGGGTTAGGCCCGCCACACACTCCCACCACTGTTACTCCTGTAAGCTAGGATCGACAACGACGACGCCAAGGTTTGACCCTCGACGAGTCCCCGGGAAAAGCTAAGTTGTCTTGGAACCCGCACGAATTTAATCAAAAGAAAGGATAGGAGGAGTTGGAAGAAGATTATCCACTTCCCTCTGTAGCAAAACGTGAGACATTTTTGAAAAACCACAAACAAAAAACTAAACTCACGTCTATTATGATCCTGGACCATCTACTTCGTTTGTTTGTGGTTATGACACTATTTTACTACGGAGATGTGTCAAAATTCAAAATTCGAAGCCCGAACAAAACTGATTATTGCTTTCAAATACTGAGTTTGTAATGGCAGCCCTGCTTACTTCTGATTTATTGGTGTTTTTTGTTTTGTTTTAGCGTTGAATTGAGTTAATGGAGCAATGTAAAGGCTGATTTAGTCGACATGGTTATAGGTTATATAACCGAATAATGATCAAAAGAGTTAATATAGCTAGCCAATATGAAAATAAATTCCATAATTGGCACACAGTCACATTTTAGCTGTTTATCGGCAATAATGACCGCTTACGTGCTGATTGGAACTTCGCCGTAAGCTATATTTATAGCAAGCTTGCAGCTAAAGGCTATATTAAAATTATATTTGTGATCATATTAAAGGCTTTCGAGATTTTTATATTTGCAATCTTATTATAATTTTATACCTATTTATAAAAGAAATATTGTGTGGGTTGAGTTTTATTGACGTCTGGGATATTTATGTAGGATTAAGATGATACTTATATTATACCTAGGTATACAGTTTTTTAACCCCGATGCTAACAGGAGAGTCTTATAAGTTACACGTGTGTGTCTTTCTGTAGCATCGTAGCTCCCAAACGGATGAACCGATTTAGATTTTTATTGATATAATAGGTAGGTATTGAAAAATATATGGACCGTATCGGCGTTTGTCGGCCAGAGTCTAAGGCTAAGGCCGGCAAAGAGCTTACGCCGGCTAAGGGCCATAACACACCGGGTAGCCATGGCGACGTCGCCAGCCGCCGTATTCAACTAATTCGTATTGAAATGATGACAGGCAACGCCTGGCGACAAACCGACGACGTCGCCAGTCAATACAAATTAGTTGGCTACGGTGGCAGGCGACGTCGCCTGGCGTCCTGGTTGTTATGGCTCTAAGTGATGACCGACAAGATGTCGACAGCCAAGAACGTGCGATTTATAATGGAGAATTCCCGAAGTTAATATTAGAGACCAGTGTTTTAATTTAAGGCCGTGGTCTCCTATTAAATGCCATCGGCCGTTTACAGCGTCACGCGTACGCCGCGTCACAATGCTTACTATAGAAATGTACTGTTGTGGTCTCCTTCCCACGCCGACGTCGCTATAGTAAAATTGTAGCATGGCAATGGCATTTAATAGGAGACCACGGCCTTAGACAATTGTTAAGAGACGCGAGGCCCTGTTGTTCAACTGTTAGTCCGTATGTCACAGTGTTACCTACATTTTTATTTCATGAAGCTTACGGCTAATGACATTTTAATGACTCTACTGGCGTTTCAAGTTTTTTTTCACCGCCGCCGGCTACTTCCAATATAGAGGAGACTAAACAAACTTAAATCGGAATTAACATGCACTTTCCATTCGCCGACGCGTTACGGCCGAACTTAGTAGCTCTGTGATTGGTTTTAGATTGGGCTCAAAGGGTATTGTAGTCATTGAGCTACTATGTACTGCGTACTAGAGGCGCTTGGTTAAACACGTATCATGTAGATAGAAAGAGCGCAGGCGAGTGAGAGAGTATAAGTAGGTATTGAGTGAAGTGCAGCGATTGGGCTACTTTACAGCTACTTTATATCGATATTTTGTGAGAGGGTGGTACTACCCCGGTCGAGCCAGCCTATATAAAAGCTGCAGTCATTTGGCTGCAGCTTGGTTTTACCACCAATCAATTATCAGTATCAGGCGTTGCGGGAATCGACAATAATAACAACACCAAGGTGAGTGTGGATTCTTCTCCGAAATCGATTCTAGCCACAAGACGTAGTAGTATTTTCCTTTTGGTTTGGTGTATATGTGGCGAAAGATATTTGTTTATTTATGCATGTTCCAATATATCTGTCGTACATATTGTGGCAGTCAATTCGTCTTCGCACAAGGCCTCCAAAATGTGGATTCTTTTCATATTGTTCCGGGAATGAATAGGGTTCCTTCTGTTACAGATTTTTCTCGTCCCGCACGTGATCTAAAGAATCGTCCCAGAGGAAATTTGTACAAGTTACCATCCAGATAGCGACTTAGTGGATGCGATGGATGGTAAAAGGTCGCAACTATTGTTAATTACTTACTAGTGTTTGACCGAAGCCGAAGCCAACAGATTGTTCAGATTTTGCCACAACCTTCGGCTTAAGCGGCAAGCTTTATCAATTTAGAAATCTAAGCGCCGTCATACACGGACTGCATGTTGCTGTCGGAAGCCACAGCTGAATTGCAATTGATTGCAGTCGATCGCACCGACAGCTCGCGACAGCCCGCCAACTGCTTGACGCCACGCAGTCGCGAGCTGTCGACTGCAACCAATTGCAATAGAGCTGTCGGTTCCGACAGCAAAATGCAGTCCGTGTATGGTGGCGCTTATTTTGCAAGATAGATAGATAACTCTTTATTATTCCACCACTACAAAAATAGAAACATTTATAAATAATTACATAATTTACGTGGAACTTGGACGGTGGAAAGTGGAAAATGGGCGGCCTTATCACTGAAAGTGATCTCTACCAGGCAACCTTTGGATGGAGTCAAGTTGCTTAAATATAGTTATTTTTTAATAATTAATACGAATAAGTTTCACAGATGATTAAGTGCCTAGTTCATATTTAACATTTATATTTGGTTTAAGAAAATGTATGGAATATGGTGACAATTTTGGCCGAATTCGGTCGAAACCAAAGTCGAAGTCCGAAACTAATTACTCCGGAAGCGTAATACCACAATACTTTGTGAAATCGAATGCGGTTTGCTCGAACACATTTATGTATAGTCTGATTTTTAATTACACGAAGTAAACTGCCAGGTACTAATGTCAATTTTCGATATAAATAGAACAAATAAGGTTCAAATTCATAGAACAGTGACATTTATAGCTGTCAGTTTGCTTCGTCTAATTAAAAATCAGACTATAGGACATCCCGGCACGATTGCATTTCCCGAAGCAAGGAATTAATTTCTGTCTTCAGCAGAACATAATTATAATATGATTTTCGACTCCTGTATTCGGGTTGATTAGAAAGGGTACACAGTGCATTAGAAGGACTTTCCCGGGCCACCCCGAAAAGCTCATTTGTCATGGTGCGGCACGGGGTTAACGGAAAATTAATTAAATATTTAAACTATTTAACCCTTTTCAGACTTAAGTTATTTTATGCATGAGAATTAGTTACGTAGTAAATTATTTAAACAACAATGCTTCTAGTAATCTAAAACGTTATTTTCCATTTCAAACGATGCAATACCTAACTGTACTACAGACAATTCGTGACTCTACTTTTATAAAATAAATGAGTGTGTGACAAATGAAGTTACATGATAAATTTGAGGTGCCGGAAATATCGACGCCGATCTTCTGTGCGAGGGTGGTACTAACCCGGTCGAGCCACCCGTATATGAGCTGCAGTCAATTGGCAACAGCTTGCCTCTACCACTAGAGACTGTAATAACTGTAATAAATACATAAGCGAGCTCATTAAAATCCCCATCCCACGGAACTCAATACCAGCAAACAATAGACCTAAAATAATACGCACGTGCGCTCAAGTGGCACTCGTAATATCTATGAAAACCGATTGGTTTTGTGTGTGGGGCCTATCATAACATATGAGCATCATTTTTTATATAATCGAACCACGGAATGTACTACGAATGTTGTAATTCGTTATGTAATGGCGATCGTAGATAAATGTAGACATTAGTTGGACATCCAATTTTCCTCGAACGTAGGAATTAATGTATTAGGTATGTTCTTTTGTTTTATTTAATCTATACCTACCTATAATTTATTTCGATTGACGTTGTAACCAAGCGACACAGCTTTCTCTCCTTTCTTTAATCAGTGCTTTTATTGTCATCTTTTTCTAACAACACACGTGACACGATCAAAAGTGGGCCCATCAAATCCAAAAACTAGCTAACTTTTAGCTGTACGATGAGGTTATATATTCACGAAGAATCGCTAGTGGCAAGTGCTTGTTTGTTCCAGTCGCCTATACAACTCAGGGATTTCAGGCATTTCCAGTATTTTCTGACCTCTCTCTATCGAAGGTGACTATAATAAAGAGAGCTCAGCTTATGCTGCAAATGTACCCTGGATAGGAGATTGTATAGGTGCTGTAAAATTAGTATACAAGACGCTAGAATAACTAGAAACATTCGTAAAATCTTGGTAGAGTTACAAGAACATAAATTCATTTTAACATTAAGTGACAATGGAAATACTATTTTTTACTCCGGCATTTACTCCGAGTTTCTATGATGTTACCCATTTAAGTAGCAATCAAACCGAGATAATTTATTACTCCCACGATTTTATTAGTTATAAAAACATTAATTAGTGTCACCGGTAACGGTTTAAAGAAATATAGAACGATGCATGCATATTAGAGTTTAAAACACTGTGTAGAGATAGAGTTAAAAAAAAAACATGACATGTTCTTTAAAATAGTGTATCAACAATAAATTATCAGAAACATAGTATATACATTTGAGAATAAGCAGATATATTACAAATAAACGTGTTATTTGTGACCCTCACACTAGGCCTAGCCTGTACCGTGAGGGTCTGTTCTGTTTGTTTTCCAAAACAATTGCGTCAGAAAATTAAGAATAAAAAATATAAAAGAGAAAAAATAAAATTAAATGTCTTAATAAGTATTACCTATGCCATGAGGCATAAGGCATGTTTACAGGTCCCTAAAAGGTCGGCGCCGCATCTGCTCCCCTTAAGTTGCAGATGTCCTGGGCGGCGGCTTCCACTTACCATCAGGTGGACCGTCTGCCAGTGTGCCATCCTTGGCTATAAAAAAAATAAATAATAATAATGTATGTGTCTGCATGTGTGTGTTTGAGTGTATGTGTGTGTGTGGTTGTGTTTGAGCGTGTGTGTGAGTGTGTGTGTATGTGAGCGCTATGTGTATGTTTTTGTTTGGGTTTATATACAAGAATTTCTGCTATCTGATTATACTACTACTATAGAGTCTTCAGTATCTTCAGCCAGCATTTTCTAAAGTACTTACGTAATAAATATTGATGTCGATCCTGGGGGCTTACCACGAACTCTTATTGCGATTCAATTACAGGAACGTTTTAACGATTCAGCGTCTTTTTGTGCAATGACGTACCTTATTGTCATGACAATAAGAAACGTCATTGCACAAATGGCCGCTGAAACGTTAAAACAAAACTGCTATAAGAGGTGGTGGTAAGCCCCTTGTTGTCGTTAAATCCAAACTAAACTAAGAAAATAGAGTTAGTTTTTTTGTGCCTGCCTACAATTGTAAAAAGTAGGTTCCATTTCATTCAACAATTTCAGACAGACAACAGATTTATACAGTGTACCACCTAACTTGATTATGAGTTGAACACTATTAAATCATAACTAATTATGGCTTTCGATTATTTATAGCTTACTAAATGTCCCACTGCTGGGCAAAGGCATTCAGATTTTCTAGCAGAATCCTTATAGCATATCCGCTAAATTTCAAATAGTCACAAATGGTGTAATGTGTCTCACTTTTTTACAGAAATTTTGCTTAAGATTCAACTTGAAAATCAGAAAAATTAATTACTTTTGCAGAATTGCTATAAGGTGTTTTTAGTCCCCCAGGCCTCCAGGCCCCCAGGCTCCCAGGCCCCCTGGGGCCTGGAGTGGATAATTAATATGTATTTATCAAAATCAGTCCACGGCGATAGTACGTCGATTTGAACACCTTTGTGAAACGTGGCCACTACAAGCCCAGGATTGGGACCTGTCCCAATCGTCGTACCATCTTAACCACTCCAGAAGTAACTTATGTAACTTAGATAGATACCTACAGCCGTTGCACTGAACATATACGATTATTTTATTTGTTCATAAATATGTCTTAGCTATTCGACCGGTTCGAATTGAACGACGAAGCTAACATTGTTGTTCGTCAGTGAAGAGATACTTTCACTTCGAGTGGACAATAAGTCCCAATATTATTTTTCCTATTGCCATCGAACCCTTGAGTGTGCTACCGTGAAAAACCTACTTGGTTAGTAAAGACTAATCTCACGTTACTTGTTACTTTGAAGCACAGGGTGTTTCCATGTTTCATAATAGTTTTCCCTACTATTTGGATTGTTACAATGTGAGGGGTTGTACGCATTGTCACAGAATAGATAAAGTGTAGCATTGTGAAGTATTTTACAGCAGGTATAAGCATAGCAAACACGTCTGTTTGTTTACTTACTATGGTACATCCTGTAGATATAGGTACCGTGATAGGTGTACTCACTTCCAAAAAGCTATGAATAAAATAACAATATTTCTGACTATTTACGTACACGAATTGACGTGAAACACGTACCGCTTATGTAGAGTGATATATTAGGGTGACGTTTTTGTAGATTTTATGTACCTACCTACATAAACATATATTTATTTATTTTCTCTGGTCTGGGTGTAACTGGGATCTGGGTCTACTGTACTTACCGTGTTGCAAGAGTTTGGGATCATATAGATGGAATGTTAGTCTAGCGTAATTGTTTACCCTTGTACCCATGGGAGTACCTTACAAACTCTTATCCCCTATTTACCTCCTTATGGGATGAATTTCCAAAAATCCTTTCTTAGTGCTACTAGGACCTCCCTTAATTATTTTTTTTGTTCTCTAATTAGAATTTTATTCAGTACAAGAAGATTTAAGGGAGTTCAAAGAACCAACTAGTAGCTCTACTTAAGCTTATGAGGAATCCTTATAGTAGGTCCTATTAGGACCTATTAGGTCTTACTCAGAAGAGGAAGATGTTTGCATCAAGCAATCAGCTCTAACCGCTGATGGTATCTGATCCTGCGAAGTGATATACAGAAGCGGGCCATCTCGCTATCTTTAATCAACGCCAATTGCTTGCCTAGAGTATCAAGTTTGCCTAGAGTATAAGCTTGTCTAGGGCTTCTGTTTGATTAACTTTTCACTATAAATATCGCAAAATCTTTCGTCTGAACTAAACTATGCCGCCACTGACATGGCTTAACGATTGCCTTCTAGATGACAACAACCGGGACCGATTTTTTACGTGCCCTCCGAAGAATTGGTAATAATATTGAGCTGGCCTCGCAAAAATGAAGCGATTCTATTTTCAGGTGTAGATTTAGTAAAACATTGAATCCTATATACAATCTAAATTAATAATTTTTAGTAGGTACAAACCTCTGTACCTAGGTACGGCTTTTAGACCCATTTTGAACACTATTTACTTTAATTCTGAATATGTTTCCCTAAGCCCACCCGCTTATTTCGAATTTCATTATGAATAAACGTTTCAGTTTAGAAAATGTACTCTGTAAATATACGTAACTCTAGCTTTGTCCGCGACTTCGTACGCCTGGAATTTAACATAACATTTTTTATGTTTGCGAAAATAAAAGTAGCCTAAGTAAGCCTCCTTATACCATCAGCTATCTGCCAGTGTAAGTCCCGTCAAAATCGGTCCAGCCGTTTCGGAGATTAGGTTGAACAAAAAGACAAACATTAAAAAACATGTTTTTTGTTATTAGTACCGTATATACTTTCATATGCATTTAGTAAAACGCTGTTATTTTGACTTTACAAACAGACACTTCAATTTTATTTATTTGTATTACTAGATAATAAATTCGTCTGTGAACTATTCCAATTACAATAAAACTATACATCATCTCTATAAGCGTGTTAACAAAATCCCACGTGACACTAAAATCTAAACTTTAACTGTAGAACCATTGAACTAAATTTCCAATGGAGTATTAGTGAGAGTTGGTAGGTTATTGCGTATTTTGGTATAACTAACAAAATGTTTGTTTAGAGATAAATAAGTTGTAATTAAAGATGGTGTAACCACGGCGGGTCGCTCGTTACACATCTATTAATTAAACGGAAAGATGCGCCTGATTGTGCATTATGAATGGTGGAACCTACGATTAAGTGAAGCTGCTGGCGGTTTTATGTATAGTGATTTCACTTCGGTTCCGGCCACAGAGTAAAGACTAAAGAAAGAGGTGCCCTTATTAGATATTTGTATGAAACAAAACGTGGTCATTGTTTTTTCATTTTCATTTTACTATTTACCGGTAAATAGTTGAACTACTCGCTTCGTTTTATGTCGATGTTAGTACTAGGCCGACCACTCGGCCGACTTGCTTAGGGCCAGTGCCCTTAGTAACTGGTCCATGGTTCCGGCCAAGTAGGTAGAGTAGAGAAATTGTCTTTTGTTAATGCCCGCCTGTTGTTAAGCAGTTACCGTAGCCTATAGATGCTTCCAATACCAAAGGCATCGCTCGCACGTTGCTAATATGCATGGGAGTGGGACAGAGAGAGGGGATGGGAGGCTGTTGAGCTTCCAGCTCTATCACTCATCGTTTGAAACACAGATTTAATAGCTACTTTACGCGGATATTCTGTGAGAGGGTGGTACAACCCCGGTACAGCCAGTCGCTACATCAAATCAGTCAATTAGGTAGAGTCTCCAAAACAAAGTAATACAACGACCGCTTGGTGCAATGGTTCAAGCGTAGGCCGCTCGGCTCACTGTATCGGGTGGTTGTGGATTTCGAAAACGGCCTTGTGCGAGGCCTATGCCTCCCGTCGCCAAAACTCACTCTGGGGACGCGCCACTCGCCCCTCTTACGGCCCGGCCACGACTTCGCGCTTCAACGACGGGCGACAACGCGGGGGTGCTAAAATGTTGCATCGCGTGAGTTGCCGCCAAGAGCAGCAGCTCATGGCATGATGCAACATTCTGGTGCCCCCGCGCTGTCGCCCGTCGCTGGAGCGCGAAGTCGTGGCCGGGCCGTTAGGGGACGTCCATAAATTACATGTGTGTAACGTCACGACTTTTATCCCCATTCGGGGGTAGTGAGAGGCTTGAGTGGCCATACACCACCACATTGTGGAGGTATTAACCAACTCAAAGCCCACATTTCACCAGATAGTCAGAACCCAACGTGACAGGTGGTGAACCTTGTCGCCGTGTATACAGGAACTGACTATTACCTAATCCCGAGGGATAGGTAGGTTTCCTCACGATTTTTTCCCTAAATTACGTGAGGTGATTTTTGAGATTTTTCGACCCCCCCTCCCCCCTTGGTGAGATTTCGTGAGATTTTGCTCGACCCCCTCCCTCCCCCTCTAATCTCACGTGAGATTTGTCAAAAGCTATATTCTAGAGGATAAACATGTTTTACTTAATTTAACAAAAAAAATGATTTAAAGTGAAGTTTAGTTTAAAAAAAATACCCAGTTTTCTTGCAATTTTACACTGTTTCTTGCGGTAATAATATTTACGTTAGATTTGCCGAGACCCCCTCCCCCCCATAAATGCCTCACGTTATGGACGCCCCCTTATAGACGCACAAAATAAGTAAGTACTAACAGAACCAAACACCAGATGAAGTAATAGAAAACGACATAAATAGTAATGAGGAAATCCCATGTATACTGAAAGAAGAAGTAGACCAAGCTATCAGATCACAAAAAAGAGGTAAAGCACCGGGAGAAGACTACATATCTAATGAACTTCTTATAGGAACATCGGATATAACATCAGACGTTATCACAGACCTATTTAACGAAATTTTAGACACAGAATACATACCTCATCAGTGGAACACGGCAACCATAATACTACTTCATAAAAAAGGAAAGAAAGATAATATATCTAACTACAGACCCATTAGCCTGATGTCAAATGTTTACAAAATTTTTTCTAAAGTTCTGCTAAACCGTTTAACAAAGATTCTGGATGAAAATCAACCGAGAGAGCAAGCAGGCTTTCGAAGCGATTTTTCAACAATCGATCACATACACACCATAAAACAAGTTATCCAGAAATGCCAGGAGTATGGCATTACTTATTATTTGGCATTTGTAGATTATAACAAAGCGTTTGACTCTTTAAAACACACAAAAATATGGGAAGCGCTTACGTCACAAGGAATTGAAAATAAATACATAAGACTAATTAAAAATATATACAAGAACATGAAAGCAAGAATACGAACGGAAAGAATAGGAGAACAATTCCCTATCAAAAGAGGAGTCAGACAAGGAGACCCACTATCACCCAAACTTTTCTCGGCAGTGCTCGAATACATATTTAGACGTCTCGAATGGAGCAAATACGGACTAAACATAAATGGAATACAACTAAACCATCTAAGATTTGCAGACGATCTAATTCTAATCTCTCGAGATCCAAGAAGCCTGCAAGAGATGCTTGAACAGCTTGTATATGAAAGTGAAAAAGTCGGACTCACATTGAACGCAACAAAAACCAAAGTAATGACAAACTCCGATAAAATACCTGTCATAGTCAACGGCAACAAGATAGATTTTGTAGAAGAATATACTTACCTTGGACAGACAATATCACCAGAGGACCTTACAACAAAAGAAATAAACAACAGAGTACAGTTAGCATGGAAAAGATATTGGTCCCTTAAAGAAATTGTCAAAAACCCTCAGATACCACTCAAAGCCAAGAAAAGAATATTCGATTCATGTATTTTACCCATAATGACATATGGATGTGAAACCTGGAGCCTAA
Organism: Drymonia ruficornis; assembly: GCA_947859195.1. NCBI lineage: Eukaryota > Metazoa > Arthropoda > Insecta > Lepidoptera > Notodontidae > Drymonia > Drymonia ruficornis. Next base: position 7,760,458 of record OX401923.1, read on the forward strand.
CGAAACAAAATATGCGCAAACTCGAGACCTGTCAACACAGTATGGAGCGAAGCATGTTAAACGTTAAGATAAAAGACAAAATAAAACTAGAAACATTACGAAACCAAACTAAAATTAACGATGTAACATATCGCATTAAAAAACTTAAATGGAGGTGGGCAGGTCATATGATGAGGAATAAGAAAGAAAAATGGGCTAAGGATGTAACCGAGTGGTGTCCTAGACAAAACAAAAGGAAGAAAGGGAGGCAGCGGATTAGATGGGAAGACGATATTAGGAAAATAGCGGGCGTTACTTGGAGTAGGAGAACCCACGATCGAAGAGTATGGCAAGCCCTAGGGGAGGCCTTTGCGGAAACGCAAGACAATCGCGACACCGGTGTCAAATAATTTATACTTATATTTAAGATTTTTTAAGTTACTCTAACCTATTCAATACTTTTGATCCATGTTTTGTAAGATTGTTAATAAAGGCTATATTAAAAAACAGAACCATGATTAATGCCACAATGGAACTGTAAACGTCCGTCAACATGGTACATATTAATCAAAGCGAAATCGGCGAGACGCGTGGGTCATAAAACCCAGTGACATATTGTAGAATTAAAAATTTACATACAATCGTATATCAGTGTGATTCCGCCCTACTTTTCACGCGTCGGGTTATGATAGGTACTTTGTAGATGTCATTATTGCTTACTAAGTACCTACAACACGCATTTGGTGCGTCCAGATGTCTCGCATTCCTCACACGAGCACTCATGTCCCGACGTCAAAACTGAGTCTCACAAACACTTGCCCGAGCGCGAGAAATGCAGCTATTTTCTGGGTCCATAACACACGCATACCGCGCGAGGCTGCTCACCCAGATGCCTCGCGCGGCACGCTTGGTTGCCTCAGTCGCATGCCGCGCGAAGCAAAAGGCGAGCCAAACTACATTTTTTTAAAAGGTCTGCGGTGGCAAAAAAGTGTACGGCCCGCCTGATGTTAAGCAGTTACGCTCCCACATTGCCGACCTGAAGGGGAGTGAGATGGAGGGAGGGGGAGGGGGGTGGGCTTTCAGCTCTCTCACTCATCGTACGAACCGCAGCTGTAATAGCTACTTTACACCGATCTTCTGTGAGAGGGTGGTACTACCCCGGTCGAGCCAGCCCGTTTATGAGTATGAGTTTATGTGCTACAGCTTGGCTCTACCACCTTAAAAAACTCTAGACAGAGAAGAGTATAGCCGAGCAATTAGTTACATAGTTACGTTATCGTTCTGTCTCTAGGTCAAACTAGGCGAGGCAAATGACAGCGCTCGTGTGAGGCAGGGCGAGCATTTGCCTCGCGCGCGGCATGTCGAACTTCGCGAGGCAAAGCTGCCTCGCACGACATGCGCGTGTTGTGGACACGCCTGAGACAGCGTGGTGAAACTGAAACAGTGACTCCTAGGATACCATAATAACTATAGCTTACAGAAATTTGCTTCATATATTAAGCCGCACTAAGGAATAATGAAGACAGTAATTATTATTGCATATCCACTTACCTAGTAATATCTATTCCGTGGCTGCTTGCGTTTCATAATCATAAGGTATTTCCCAATAGGCAGGCAGCCGAGGATCAAAATAGTTAGGTATTCCTTTCAGTTCTAAACTTACCTAGCCTACGCTAGAACGATCTAAAATTAATTTCGCATAGGGGAGCCAGACGGCTCATATTTTAACCAAAATTTCCCCATGGAATTAAACTATTGACGTACTAACTAGGTACTTACTAGTAATGGCAATTCAATGTATGTATAGTAGGCGACATGTCGAGATGACAATCGGAGTATGAGTTGAGGCGCGGGGGAGGTGACACCCCACATACCCGCGCATCGCCCGCGCTGTCCTAATAGCCATAGGGCCTCCGCAGACTAGCTACTTTTAGCATCGGCGACCGGCGATTTTGTGACGTATCGATGCTGCGTTGCGTTTCTTCGAGCGCGAACGAGCGAGACGCAGCATCAAAATCGCCGATCGCCGATGCTAAAAGTAGCTAGTCTGCGGAGGCCTTTAGCGCTGCACAAGTACGCATTATCGCTATCGATAGTTATCGATTTCGATCTAGCTCACATTGTTCTTTGTTGTAGTGTATTAAAATGTCTTTGATCGCTTCTTCGTCACGTGTTAAAACAGAAAAACTAATAATTAATTCTCAAACACGAGAACTAGCCAGAAAAGTATTAAAAATTGTGACATTGAACGGAAAAACAATTATTATAATTACCCTGTGAGTAAATATGATTAAAATATTATTATACAATATTTTTTATATTACTTACTTATAATAAACCTTATTTTGTTACGTTGCAAAAAAAATATCGATTGAAACTCCTGGTACATGATGCCACAGCACTAGAAAAATGTCATCCGAACCTGTCGCCTACTATACTTATATAGGGCGATTTTTGTATGGCAGCTAAAGTACAATACTGGCGAACCTTCAACAATCCCTTCCTTACAGCAGTAGTCAAAATGACAGTTAAAACGTAATAACAAAACAATTATCCGACACGCACATTGAGATTACTGCTCCGCAACGTATATTCAATTTATACGGAACCAACGGATTGAGGTCACACCTCACATTTTCACTGTCATTACGTCATATATCTGTTGTAATGATAATATAAAATATGGAAGTCATTACTGCATAGCACTAAGTCGCTTAGCCATCGTGGCGCCTCTATGGCGTCTGGCTATAGTGATCGACCTTCTGATTGGATTGATTCTGACCGACTAATCAGAGGCCGATCAGTCAGAGGATCGATCACTATAGCAGTTTCAATGGCTAAGCGACTTGGGGGCCAGGTCAAAATTGTGAGATATTTGTGAAGTAAAGAAGTTGGAAGGATATTTTTACCTGACTGCGCCAGAGGGAAGGTAATTTTACAGTTTCATTAACTGCACTTTAGATTTGAAAAGCTTTTGAGTCTAGGCCGTTCCTATGTCTATAAAAAAATCACTCAAATAATATAGTGTAGCTTTATATTAGTGATGAAACCTCCTACATCAAACTATAGCTCTTTATGATATTAGTATAAAGCATGATAACTAAAATTTAAGTAGGTAAAATCATCACTGATTAAAATAGCTGGATTTTGTAATTTAAAATTTAATAATTCTCAATTACTTAATTTATTATCATAAACTTGATAAATCTATGGCGCGAGCAGTCCCTCAGGGGCTGAATTAAACCCTTTCCGGTCGGGACTTCGACATGCAAGAAGTGCCCTCTAAACTTCATATTTCCGGGCCGCAAAATTTATATGACAGAGAATTTGTAGTTATGATTTGGTAAACGCACGTTTTTTAAACAAGACGGAAGGTAATTAGCATAATAATAATAATGTAGCCCTTTTAACGTCCCAATGCTGGGCACGGGCCTCCCCTCAACGCGAGGGGGATTCAGGCCATAATCCACCACGCTGGCCCAGTGCGGGTTGGTGGATTGCACATGTCTAAAGACATGCAGGTTTCCTCACGATGTTTTCCTTCACCGTAAACAAGTAATAATCATATTAAAGTTATGATTCACACATAGATTTCGAAAAATCCAGAGCTGTGAGCCAGGGTTTGAACCCATGACCTTAAGCCCGCAAGACGCGTGCTTAACCAATCGGCTACCACTGCTTTTAATTAGCATGGACCAATTATTTATTAATTAGTCTTTACTCTGTGGTATTTAGGTACTATTGCTTTATAAAAACATATACAAGTTAAGAACCTAATCTCCAAAAACTTACAATATATACACCTGTAGCAAAGTTTTCATTTTTATTAGATTCTAAAATGAAAAAACAATATTGAATTTGCACACCTAAAAATACATATTTCATGATCAGCACATCAGGTTCTATGGTAAATACAAAGCTATTATTTCGAAATGTCTGATGCGGCAATGGAATGCAAATTCGGACCACTAAGGTATTTCAACATCGAGATTTTGAACCATCGCTGAATCGAGTTTTTGCGCCGAACATCGATATTTCGTCCTTTCGAAGCTTTCGATCAAATTGGCAAACGAGTTCGACAAACGTAAAAACCTGCTTCAAAAGTACTGTGAATGTAGTCTAACAGACATATATTATTATTATTCTAGTTTTAATTAACATGGATTCTATCTGAAATAAATATTGTATTTAAATAACCTTACTATTTACAAAAAAAAAAAACATAATTTGGCCCATGCAGAAGTACAGTCAGCAAGAAAGTCGCTGAACATTCTGAATTTTTCAAATCGGTTATACTCTTTATTCTACAAACGTTGGTAAACCTTTATAAAACCAAACATTAGCAACATGTCTACATTTTGTTTCGATAAAGAAAAATTATGGATTTCACGCAAAACAAAAGTGTGCAAGCTATTTGAAAAACTGAGAATGTTCAGCGACTTTCGTTGCTGACCGTACCTATACTCAATATGCTGGCCGCATTTCCTCGATGGATGGCTAAAGCCACTAGCTGAGCCGAGGAAATGCCAGCCCTTAGGGGGCGTCCATAAATTACGTGAGGTGATTTTTGAGATTTTTCGACCCCCCCCTCCCCCTTGGTGAGATTTCGTGAGATTTAGTCAGACCCCCTCCCTCCCCCTCTAATCTCACGTGACATTTTTCAAAAGCTTTATTCTAGAGGAGAAAAATGTTTTACTTAATTAAAAAAAAAAACTTAAGTTTAGTTTAAAAAAAAACTTAATTTAACTTAGTTTTCTTGCAATTTTACACAGTTTCTTGCGGTAAAAAAAATACGTGAAATTTGCCGTGACCCCCCCTCTCCCCCACGTGAGATTTGGTGAGATTTTGCTCGACCCCATCCCCCCCATAAATGCCTCACGTAATTTATGGACGCCCCCTTAGGTCGCCGGTTGCGTCGACCAAACTTTTAGATAACTTTTTTATGAGTTGACGACCCCATGGACACAGGGTCTCGACTCCAAACGGAACAAAAATATAACCGGAACTGGTAACCCTATCTGAAATAAATAACTTATAATTATTATATCATAATCATATTATACCGAACAATCGATCGATTCTCCATTAGTGCTCAATTATATTGATCGTTATTTTTTACCATCCGTTTTTCGCCGTCTCACTTTAGTATACCTACTGCAAATTACTGTATACTATGATATAAATGGATGCTATAATCATCGACTTGAGTCATGTGAAGAAGATTTGCAAAATATGTTGCTATTATTCTTGAGAAATCTAGTATAGATAAGGTAAACCTTTTAAATGAAAACCGAGTTATGACAAGCAAGAATGATGGGCCACACCTTTCAGAAATATAAATAAAATACGATGGAAGTATGTATGTAGAGATATACGGCTTAATTTATTTTTTAAGCGTCACCAAAATGTATTAATCTGCCGCATGCCAAACACACGTTGGGTGAAAATTATGACCGGGTAGGTACAGGACTAGCCAAATGACATCGTGGCAGGCCCAGAAGGAGACGGCGAGATGAGTTAGACTTTACATAAAGGATTGGCCAACTATTACCATAAACAGGGAGGAATGGAGGAACTGCTGAAAAGCGACTGTAGCCTAGGGGTGAACAGGTTGGGCTAGCAATCAGAAGGTCCCAGGTTCGATCCCCGGTGGGGCATGCACCAATGGATGAATTTTCATCTATGTGCATAATTTACAGTTCGCTGATGGTGAGGGAAAACATCGTGAGGAAACCTACCTATCCCTCGGGATTAGGTAATAGTCAGTTCCTGTATACACGGCGACAAGGTTCACCACCTGTCACGTTGGGTTCTGACTATCTGGTGAAACGTGGGCTTTGAGTTGGCTTAATACCTCCACAATGTGGTGGTGGATGGCCACTCAAACCTCTGACTACCGCCGAATGGGGATAAAAGTCGTGACGTTGTTGTATGAATGGAGGAAGGAAAGGGAGACCTTTGCCCAACAGTGGAATGACACGGATTAACACAAAAAAAAAACAAATTAGTCTGATGCCAAACATCGAAAACAGTTACCGAAATGAATGGCTATGATAGAGTCTCAACAAGAACCCGATATAAAGTGTTTATATTTAGGCAGGACCGGAATGGGTGCGTCCAAAAGAGGCGAGCGTGCCCGAGCAATCAGATATGACGTCTGACCACGAAAACATAATATCCTGACATAACAAATAGGGTACTTCCATGGGTATTTCACAACCCAACAGTCTAAAAATAACGTATTCTGTTCCTTGCATCTCAGTTCGCGTGCAGCTGTGTATGCCCTCATTGCGGTTGATTGAAGCTCATCGTAATTGCCGGCTGTTCGAGATATTGCTTGTTGGTGCGTCGACGCCACTTTGCTTGTTGCTGTGGTATTTTTGTCTTGATTACTGGGCTTGCGCAGACATCGTTGCAATTTCTTTTGCAAAGTAGCCTGTTATCACCATAATTCGCACAGTAATTAATATCTTATAGGCATTGATGTATTATATTAGCAGATATGGTACTACCTTACATTGAAATCACCACACTGTACTCAGCGAAATTCACACATTTGTTAAATTAAAATCCTACAACATATCAAAGTCATTTAAAACTAGTTCCACAAAGATACCATCAAAACGCCTTCATTACCGATATACAATTAACCGATAGTAATCTAAACCCAATAAACAATAAAAGAAAACGACCAGAAGTATTTAGAAGCCTGTTTATAATAATTTCCTCTTGAATAACTCGAGTTATTACTGATCAGATATCCGAGTATGATAAACGAGAGCTTCCAGTGAAACGACCGTTCGTTTTACCTGCATACTGCCATCGTAAATGGCGGCAAATGATTGGACACGCGTGTAAAATGACGCTACACCATTGATGTATTATTATAGCAGATATGCTACCTCCTAACATTGCAATAATTAGACTCTTGTGGTCAAGGCACCACAAAATGCAGCGAAGTTCACACTTTCAATTCGACAACGTCTTAAAGGCATTTTGATGCGTATTATTCACCAGAAGATGAGCCGTATTGGCGATACCGACATGTTTTCAACAACCTTTTCCGCGAATGACTGAGTTGTACTGTGTCCGTGGACTACATTTAGGAGGACATATTATTTTAGAATTTGAACAGTGACATATTTCCCTCTTTCTTGGCAATGTCTGCGCTACGCCACGATTACCGACAAGTCGTTTGCTAGTCGGTCCGCACGGATTTCTCATAGAACCGCGGCCAATGCCGGCCGTTACAATGTCAGTACGCACCGACTGTCGGTACATTTAGTGCTTTCAGAATCACTTGAAGCGAGCCGACAAAACTCGTCAGACGAAATAACTAGTGTCCGACCGAAACAGGATTTTCTGCCGAAACCGAAACCGAAACCGAATCTTCGGCATCTGTTTTAGGTTCGGCCGAAACCGAAACCGAAACCGAACCTTTTTCAGACAAGTTAAAAATCTTTTGTTTAATAAATTTGGCTTATTTCGTACCCTTATATTGACAGTTAGAAATGTTAGAATGTGTTAAATGAAATAAAAAACAATAATTGAAGTATGTGAAAATACAGAGTGGTGATGACATCATGACAATAATTGAAACCACATACTGGGTATCACATTAGTAGTTCGCACATAAAATATTATTAAATTATATTCAAAGGTATTGCCACGGGATTGCTTTTTTTATTTTGACAATTTTAACTTTACGCCTACAAAGATACCGCTAAAACACAGACACCGAAGCGATGTTGCCACGCTTGTACTTACAGGTCAGTTTATGAGGTCGGTAGACGTTTATAAAGGGTGTTGTGTTTCGTTTAGACTATTTCTGCATTTATTTTTTTAGAAAATTTCAAATTTTGGACTTTGATGTAAACCTAATTTTATAATGTTAATGTGTTGTGATTGACTAGCAGGGGTCGTGTTTCAAATTATTGTCACTATGTCATCACCACCCTGTATAATTATTAATAATAATATTATTAATAACAATACTATAATTATAACAATCATGTTAACACTTCTTGGAACAAAAATTTGTCAATTCGATTGCGTTTATAATCACAACATGTTTAAGACTAAATTTAACATTAATAAGATGAGATGAGATCATTTTAAATTTTAATTGCAGTTGGTTATTTAAGGTTTTTGTGGGATTTTCATATTTTTTTATAATTTAGGGTGGCAATCGTAATTGTAATATATTAAACCCCCGTTTCCATTTTCTACTTAAGTAGATAGGTATGTCACGTTCAGATCGATTCTCAAAAATATACGGACAACAGCAAATTATTTTATTAATAAAAAATGATGTATCTGCGGGGCTATTACGTATGTCAGTTGACAACTGGCTTCAGTTGTTTACCGAACTTTGATGGTGAATTAGAATGACATAACATTGGTATTACGTATTTCTTGCAGGGCTAACCTAACCTAAACTCACTGTACCTTGATATCCATTCACCGAAATACGTAAAACCAATGTTATGTCTTTCTAATTTACCATCAAAGTTCGGTGTACAACCGACGCCAGTTGTCAACTGAGATACGTAATAGCCCTGCTGAAGGTCATACACAGCTAAATCATAGCTTGTAGTTGTTTGGGTACTTTGAAACCTCATCCAACAACAATAACCTAAAACAAATGTACCGTAACATAAGTAATAAATAAATGATGAATGTGTGAATCAAATATAATATAATATAACCTCTTTCTTTTACACACTTAATTCTCATCATTCATAAATCCGAGTGAATAACTCAACGGAAAGAACTTCATTGCTTAATAAAGGCCAATAAAGTGAGAAATAACACTAAACTCACAAAACAATCACGCCGTACCGGCCGGCGATCTGACAGCTGACGATGCGCGTAGCGGATGCAACGCGAGACACGAACTCTCCCGAAATCAACCGAGTGACGCGCGATAATTCACGAACGCCGAGTTTCGGCGCGGCCGAAAGGTTCGGTGGGTTTTCAGCCGAAACCGAAACTGGTGCCGAAACTAGATTTTTGAGCCGAAACTGGCCGAAACCGAAACCGAAACCGAATCTTCGGTCGGACACTAGAAATAACTAAGCAAATTACACTCGGCGGCACGGAATCTTGACCAACTATGATTTTATTCTGAAGTCTGTGTTGACCAAGCTCAAATCTCCAAGAGCTTGTTTCAGAATCGCCACATAACTTTTATCCAATCAATAAATTCTACGTTTTGACAGATATTCTATGGGAAAATGTTCATAAGCCATATTTATGTGGTGAATAGTTATCTGGCGATTCAGAAATAACTATACCTATGTACTTTCCATTAAAATATCATAGAGAAATGCGAAAATAAGCATTTTAAGTAATCCGGGTATATATGAAATCGGTTATTTAAGTAGGTACCTAAGTAATAAATAAATAGTTTCTAGCGCATATTTTTCCTCTATTTTGTTTACAATTCGTATAGGATTAAAGCGTAATTTTGAATACTCAATAGATAGGTACCTACCTAGGTATTAAAATGTACCTATTCTCGATAACTGCTAAAATTAAGTAATTATTTTTACGACACAACGATTTTAATAGGTATTTAAATAGATTTGATTATATGACTTTGTGAACGCCGCGGCGAAGGGCAATCTCTGAGATAGGAGAATTCTAGCTGGTTGTAATTTGAGCTTTATGTGAGATTAGATATGCGACACGGCTCACACTATTATGACGTTCTTGTTTTTTAATGGTTGTACATGATTTTCATAAAAAATAAGACCTCCTAGAAAATAAAATAATAGTTTTAGAACAACTGCAAATTTGTAGCCATTTTACACTGGTTTCACAAAGAAATATTATGAATTGCACATCAAATAATACTGACTGCACAGCAAATTAACCAGAGCGTGCATAGTTCCCCAGACATAACATTGAAGACGTTATGGCCCTAAAGACTAGGTTAGGTTAGGTTAGGTTAGAACAGAGACCACACATTAGAGACCAGAAATATTTTGCTGTGCAATCAGTAATTTTTTGCTGTGCAATCAGTTTTTTTTTTATTTGCCTAAAAATGATTTGTAAAGGGTAGTATCCTTTGACAAAGAATTTTTAGGAACAAAAGTGATTTGTGATACCAGTGCAACTTTCTATAGATTAGGGTGCAAGTCTCTTGCAATATTTTCGCACTAGAGGGCGCCGGTCGTTTCCTGCGCAAACGCATGCCTCTCGGCTATTTACAGTCAATAAATATTTCACAAAGGAATGTACTTACAGTTGTGCGACGAACGCTCATTGTTCATTTACATTGCCACCGCATCGAATCCTTCCCTTATTTTCAGCGTAGGGTTCGTTTACTGAAAGAAAACGTTACATCGTTAGTCCATGCTGTATTCCCTTTAGACCTTGGCTAAAAAGCCACGGGCCTAGCCAAGGCATTACCAGGAAATATGGAGACATGTGATTTTCCAAAACAGTATGCCCTTAGACACAGTACGACTTAGTCGTTAGCGGAAAATAATGGCGGGGTAGCCAATGCACATCTTCTGGTGAATTACACGCTTCAAAACGCCTCAGTAGTTGTTGATTATCGAATTGCGAGTGCAATAACAGATTTGTAAATTACTTGCATAATTATTACAAGTTATACAATAGTTAAAATTGATAAAATAATTAAGTTCCTACATTTATTTTGTATTAGTATCCGCAAACAGTGATATTCTAAAATGCCGAATGCCGAATATTTTAATTAGTCCTATACATACTTAGCTATCATTTATGGTACTATAAAGACATATATTATTCAGTGAAAGCCACGCGGGAGGTCATGGTATGGGGCGACAAATTCTCGGCGACAAGCCGACTGTGAAGACAAACACCGCGCACCACTTGACCTGCGCCTGCGCCTATTGACGCTCGCAGCTTGAATAACAAGGTGTTTTTATGCAGGGTGAATTTGAAATCATGGGCATTCTTTTAAATTATGTCTCTACACATGATTCAGAATATTTTGGGAAAATAAATAAAAAAATTATTGATGAAAAAATATTGCTCGAGTAACCAGTTAACTGTTATACCTTAAATGGGCAATGAATTGGTTGATTTATCATCCCTAAGTATTCTGAATCATGTGTAGAATCACCGTTTAAAACGATGCCCATGATTTCAAATTCACCCTGTAGGTATAAAATAAGAAGCAATAGTGTAATTAGATGTATACCACGGCCAACCAATAGCAATATGAAATATCGAAATATGTTCGATTCTAGTTCAAATCGGTCGCCGCCGGGCTCGCCAACATTCATGTGAATGATGCCGCTGATCCATTCTACTACAATACCCCATGCAATAATACAATTGATAAACGGTAACCTTGATAAAGGTATTATAGTAGCGAAATATAATAATTGTGTTCGCCTATTTTGGAGTAATTCGTATGTCTGTCTGAGAGCTAATAAGGAAAACCTCCGACCGAAACCGTAAAATTATACGATAATGGCCGCTGGCTATAATCATTATGCTATACTTAAACTCTTGGGCCGTAATACCTACTAATATCTTATATAGGATGCTTCTCCCACAGGGCCTTGAACGTGTAGTTAAAGTTTAACATTCCACGGGGTGCGAATAACTTCATTTGTGACGGTACATTTAGAGGTCTCTACTAGTTTGAAATGAAATTAAATAGTACATTGTTATCCAAGGGTGAAGTAACTTATTTTTGGTCCCGAGAAGCGAGGGCGCTAATAGTTCGAGGGACCAAAATAAGTTACTTTAACCCGAGGTAAACACTGTACTTTTCATTACGAATAAGGAAAGTTTTCAAGGTGGTAGAGCCAAGTTATAGCTAATTGACTGCAGCTCATAAACGGGTTGGCTCGACCGGGGTAGTACCACCCTCTCACAGAAGATCGGCGTAAAGCAGCTATTACAGCTGTTTTTCGTACGATGAGTGAGAGAGCCAAAAGCCCACCCCCCCTCCCCTTCCCTCCATTCCACTCCCCTTCAGGTCGGCAATGTGCGAGCAATGCCTTTGGTATTGTAAGCATCTATAGGCTACGGTAACTGCTTAACATCAGGCGGCCCGAAAGCTTTCTTGCCACCGCAGTACTATAAAAAAAAAAAAAAAAAAAACATTAATTTCAGACTTCAGAGGTGCAAACTATCACCTATAAGTATCCAACCTTTGAACTCACATATACCTACAGTAGCTAGCTCATATTAATGCCTGAATTACGTTTATGTTGAGCGCTGATTGCTGTACACAGTAACATTGGTTGGAAGCAGTATAAACACACACTAACGCAATTATGTGTACTTAGTATTATTATGCTCGTTACTGTGATTGTAAATCAGTTACCTTACAATACAATAGACACAGTAATATAGTACGGTCACTTGCACGTCTTTTCATTTCCAACATAAGCTGACCTGTCTTTATTATTGATATCCGTGATTAAGAGAGCTGAGCTTATGTTGGAGATGTCACCATAGACGTGCAGGTGACTGTCCATATCTACAAGGTTGCTTATACTATTGATTTATCACCAAAATGATAATGTAGTACCTACTTAGGAAATGGAGTAAAGTAATAAGTTATTCACATGGTTTTGGACGATGTTTTCCTTACATAAGTAAACATATTGGTGGTAGGGCCAAACTGTAGCCAATTGACTGCAGCTCATATACGGGCTGGCTTGACAGGCGGACTACCCACGAAAGAAGACACGTCAAATCACGACTATCGATTCCGAACTTCGGATCAGAAACACTTTCGGAATACTACACTGGACCGCAAAGAAAACGGGTCGGTTAGAAAATCTTCAATATCTTCAAAAGTACCTGACCTAGCTTTATGAAATAAACACTAAATTAAATAATATTTTAATGTGCCTAAATGAAAATTAAAAACCAGCCAAGTGCGTGTCGGACTCGCATATTAAGGGTTCCGTACCACCGTAGAATATAAACGTCAAAATATAAAATCTTTATTTTTACTATTTGTTGTTGTAGCGGCAACAGAAATACACATTCTGTGAAAATTTTAACTCGGTTTGTGAGATACAGCCCGCTGTCAGACGGACGGAGGAACGGACAGACGGACAGCGTAGGCTTAGTAGGTAATAGGGTCCCGTTGGCACCCTTTGGGTAAGAAACCCTAAAAAATGTATTGAAGCTTTTTATTTTTAATAAATGTAAAATAAATAAAATGTTATTGAAGATATTATTGAAGATTTTCTAACCGACCCTTTTTCTTTGCGGTTCAGTGTAATTGAAAACGTAGGTACCAACCGTCAGTCGAATCGTTTCGTTTCGAATTTCGGAGTAGCCCCACGTTCTGCAGTTATAAATAACTGCATACTGATGGTAAAATACGTGAATACAATTTGCCAGTCAATACAATCGTGTTCAGTGCGGAATAAGCTGTTATTTATGGAGTGCAACGCGCTGGCGCTGGCCATAAATCATCGCGTCCATTTGTCCACCATTAAAACGGGAATATAATGCAAAACGGTAGCCCTGGGTTGCCAATGCGGTCTACATTGTATCCCATTTTTAGGGTTCCGAAACTCAAAAGGAGAAGGCGTTACCCTTATAGGATCACTTTGTTGTCCGTCTATCTGTCGTTTTGTCTGTCAAGACGTGCACAGCCTAAACCGCTGGTGATAGAAACATGAAATTTTAACAGTAGATACCCTTCAACGCGTAGAAGACGAGCATAGGAAGGATTTTCGAAAATTGCACTCCTATGGGGTGGAAGTTTGTTTGGGAGTCCCATATTTCGGAAGCTAGAAAATTGTATTTAAGCTACACATTACAGATAAAAAAATATAATTTTCAGCGTTTTTGAAAATTTAACTCCTTATAAGTTTGTATGGAACCCTCAGGGCGTGACTCCTACTCGCACTTGTCCGTTTTTTTATAGTTTCATGCATTCCTTTTAAATTCCGTAGGGTTTCTATACTTTTTATGAAAATGGGGAAGAGCTTACGTCAAACATTGCTTCTCAAGCATGTAAAGGGCTTACAATTTCGCAACAAATGTAGAATGATGATGGATGATAGTTTTATTTTGAACCTGCTATTTCAGAAGTCGTTGATGTCTACGTAGCAAAAAGCTATTGTGATTATAGATACGAATTTGGTGATAAATCATAAAATATTCAATGCGAATGCGAAATTTTTTGACACCCACAGCGTTTGCTTTCGGAGAAGTGTGACCATAAAGTTATTGAAGGCAGGACTGTTCCCGCGTAACGACATCACTATGAAAGTATGGGCGTGTTTATGGGACAACAAATCATTTAGTAGGTACACGTATGTGGACACCATAGACGCGTGCATAAGTAATGTACTTTATCCGGTATTTTGTCCGGTAAAATTTATGAGCGCTAGGGCCGCGCACCGTTGTGGTCTGCAGTTAAAGTTGGAGAAATATAATTAATTTTGATTGTGGAATATTAATCAACGGCAATTAATGGAATGGGGGAATTAGTTGCATTTGAATAAACATTCAAATAACAGTGAAATATGATGGAACACGTCGCTTTTTTAACGGAATACTTAATAATACACTTAAATAATTATTGTGTTCATCAATTTTCAGGCGTTATCAAAAATACCCAAATATATTCCTCTTAATACATCTTCCCTCAACCGACGGCAATGCATGAGAAGATGTATGAATGTGGATGAAGCAAAAGAGGTGTGTAAAAATCGTAGCATGTGGCAATCACTAGTCTCTGCCTACCCCCGTGGGATACAGGCGTGAGTATATGTATGTATGTATGTAATACATCTTGTCTTCTGCAGTGACCACAAAGCTCGATTTTCGATGAATATGGACACTCAACATGTAAGGTGTATGTGCTTTTCATACATTAATGTATGAAAAGCACACATTAATTATACATTAATGTATCAATTGATGTTAATCGTTTATTGCAACCACATATGACTACATATTGTTTGATCGCGTGTCTCAAGCAATAAAAATATCTCTCAGCTCCCATAAGTACCTACATATCTTGAAGATAATTCTATAATATTACTGTTGTTTACTGGTTATTACAATGTAGCGAATAAATCGTAATCCCTAGGTTTAATGTTTACTCTCTAGTGGCATCCCTATATGTAAAGCAAAACCAATAAAATACATAATTTACTTTGCGTTAGCATCCAGTTGAACTCAGTTACTGTAAGATAATATTTACTGCTAAATACAGACATATCCCAACAACATTCAAAATTAACAACACCCGAATCTATTTTCTTACTCTATCTACACCATGGGTTGCCAACCATTGGGTCTCGCCATACTTGAGGGGTGTGGAGTGACCAGTTGGGGCGCGCGGTAGCTCTAAAAATAACTGGAGAATCTCACCGCCAAATTTATAGAGATTTTTAGCCAGTTTACTAAGCATTTTAAGAACAAAGGTGATTTGTAATGCCAGAATAAGTCCATCATAACTTTCTATAAATTTTTGAGTAAGACTGAGTAGATTTAGTTGACGCAGCTGTCCCGGTCGTTGTTATCTAGGCAGCAGTCGTTAAGCCTTGTTAGAGGGCTTTGGGCGGCTTGAACAACTGTGACATTAACCATACGATAAGAAGAAGAAGTATTGACGCAGCTAAGGGCGGCGTAATAATTTTAGGAGAAAGTTAGCGGAAACGCGTTTGGTAAAAGGTTGGGAGCCCCTGCTTTATACTGTTTTAGATCAAAATGTGTGCCACATCGAGTGCGTTTACGTTTGTTTAACTGCCCCAACACGGAATGCAGGTAAACATGATAGTAATAGCTCTCAATTACAAAACTCCTTTGTGCTGACTGTAGACACGCGGGATGGCGTCCCAGGTGCGATTCACGGCGTAACAGCATTTATTTTTAAATCGGGTTTGGAAACTGCTTACGTTTTGTTAACATGGATTGTGATAGTTCGGAGTGTGCTGTTTGTAAGAAATTGTGCCGAGTTGATGGCATATAATGTAGCTCTTTTTAACATTATGTAGACGTCAGGTTATTCTGTTCAAGCTTATATTATGTTGCTGCTTAGGTTTGTAAAGTAAAAAAAAAGTATTTTTTACCATCAATTCTATGCTTGAGACTGCTATTGTGAAAATATTATTGTGGACTTCTGAAAACATACTGTGCATTAATTTAGTTAAGTGAAATTACAGGATGATCATTGTTTTACATTAATGTATAAAATCAGACTTGTGTCGTTATCCCCCCTGCAAGTAAATCAGAGAGGCCTTATTAAAAAGCCTAGGTAGTAGGTACCTATTAAACTTTCAACCAACTGCCGTGAAAAAATTGTAGGAATTATCCGGAATACACAATCAATGAAAATGTACCTACTGTGCTATGTATAAAATGAATAAAGATGAAGTTTATTATTATTATTATTTATTGATACACTAGCAGCTTTGAGCTGATGCGTGTATATCACTGCACTTGTACCTATTTGTTCATAATTTAAATGTCTGTCAAGTTTATTTTTAAAACTGTTCACTGTTGGAGCACTTATCACTGTTTCAGGGAGTCAGTTCCACAAGTTCATCACTCGAAGTTTCAAAAATAGTGTTCTAGGGTTGCTATTACATGGAGACTTGGTTAATTTCAAAGAGTGCCCTCTTAGTTGCTTATTCTGATTTATCATGTACAGGTCCTTATGTACCAAATAAAGATAATGATGAGATGTGACAAATAAAGATATTCTATTCTATTCTACGTAAAAAAACTGGGGTTTTCCGCGACACAATCTGTTCGATATTCGTGCTGGTTTTTTAAAATGTGAACAGTGCAGGATTTGATTTAGTTTGTTTTTACTTTAGCAACGAGATCACTGCGGATAATTCGTGCGAATTCTCCGCGGCGGTCGGTTTGAACCTTAATGGACGAGCAGCTTGTTCCCATTCTTTCTGCGGTGTGCACTGACACTAATGGAGACTGATCACACGCCACACGACACACACGTTAGTGTAAGTACACTGTAGATACTTACATATTTATTTGGTTAAATCCATTGTTAGATGCATCTATCTTGCCTAGATTTTGTAACCACTTTACGTGCATGCATCGACTTCATATCCAGTGTTATTCATACTAGGTAATAGACACTTTTATATTAAAGTTTATGTCACAAACTCATGTCACGAATGATAGAAAAACGTTTGTCGGTCATAAATTACCTCCAACCACCGTAAACGTCCTCGGTAAGATATTCGGTCTCGTAAAAATGTGGACTGTTGGGAGAAATAGATAAGTTAACCTCTTTCCCTATAGTGAGGTACTCTACCTAAGTACCTCTTTATCTATATCTTCATTTATTTTACTATCTTCTGGCGTGACTTCGTCCGCGTTAGCTTTAAAATCCCACAGGAACCTGACAGTTTTCCGGAATAAAAAGTAGCCTATATTCTGCTCCAAGGTCCTATCTATCTCCATACCAAAATTCATCAAAATTGGTTAATCGGTTTGGTCTTGAAAGCATAACAAACAGACAGACAGAGTTACTTTTGCATTTATAATATTAGTATTATCTAGTACCTACTTCAAATAGTGAATTTATTGTTGCGTATGAGAACGCGATCAGTTATAATTGGCTAGATGAACTACTGAAGCACCTTTTTAGCATTTACTACAAAGCACGATAAAAGCATAAAACCCTCGCCTTACATTTTACAGCTTAGCAAAGAAAACAACGAAGCTTTACAAAATTTTCATTGTATGCAGCGGATAGAATAAAGCAATTGCGAGGGCAATTAGATTGCCTGATAGTATTTTAGTGCGCCTCGTAAAAAGTGGGCAATTTGAGCGCATGGGCAATGGATGGTAATATGCGCTAACCACTTAATTGCTGTGGCCTTAGGGAGTAATATGTTTTATTTGTAACCCAAGACTGGTTAACTAGACACGGTACTATTATAAGTTAAATATATTGAGGTTTACCGAGCGCTACCAAGAGTTCATACGTCTGCTAGAGCCGCCAGTTGCTAGCGCCTAGCTTTTGTTATGGACTATTTAATGTGTAAGGTTAGACGAGGGACATATTTTGCCTTGGTCTCCTATTAAATGACATCGGCCGCTTACAGCGTCACGCGTAAGCCGCGTCACAATGCTTACTATAGAGTCTCCTTCTCACGCCGACGTCACTATAGTAACATTATGACGCGGCGTACGCGTGACGCTGTAAGCGGCTGATGTCACTTAATAGGTGACCAAGGCCTAAGCGCATGAATGCTTACACGACACTAAAAAAAAAAAAAAAACAACGTTAATAAATTACATATTTTGACGGGACTTTCACTGGTAGATAGCTGATGTTATAAGGAGTTACTAAGGTTTCTTTTATGTTAAAATACCTAGCTTACATTAACATTTTCTTTTTTGTTAAATTCCATGCGTACGTAGTCGCGAGCACAGCTTGTAAATTATACCTACAGTCGTCCGACGAAACCCCGAAATACACCCCCACATGGTATAGTTTTAATAAATGTATCTCAAAGTTGAGATCGATCTTAAGATGCAGTTTTGACGTTTGATGTATGGAACAGCTATCAAACACACCATCCCAAGTTGGATCTCAATCTTTAGATCGATTATTACTGAATGCTGATCATGTCATGTGTTGTGTGCTCACTCCATCAGCAATCACTAGTTTCTAAATTACTATGCAAATCCAGAATCTGTTCAAAATCTACAAAAAAAAATATTTATAATTAGGCGTGTCTACAACATGCACATGCCGCGCGAGGCTGCTCACCCACATGCCTCGCGACGCACGATGTTTGCCTCAGTCGCATGCCGCACGAGGCAAATGGCAAGGCAACTGACACTCTAAACAGAGAAGGGTATACCCGAGCATTCAGTTTGACACGTTAGACATCGTTCTGTCTCATGACTATGCCAAACTAGGCGAGGCAAATGACAGCGCTCAGGTGAGGCAAGACGCGCATTTGCCTCGCACGAGGCAAGTTAAACTTCGCGAGGTAATTTGCCTCGCGCGGCATGTGAAACATCTGGACGTGGCTAATGATTCTATTTTTTGAAGAATAAAAATATTGTTTCGGGTCTTCGTGTAAGATCGAATTCTACAATATTTATATATTAGCAAATTATGAGCTAACATCGTCAACTGGCTTTTACAATATAGGTATGTCTACGTACAATTGTGTTATACAATATTGATGTTGGCCAAGCAAATAATTTACCAACATTCAACCCAAGGTCCTAAAACACCAATCAACAAATATTTACATGATTGCCAGTAATCAACACAAGGGCGAATTACTTTTATAGGGCTGTCAGTTGCTTAACTGAATGTGATTTATTTAATTACTAACAATAACTTACATACCTACACGGCATTTTTTAAATATATTTTTTTGGGCTTCCGGCTCTCTCATTCATCGTACGAAACGCAGCTGTAATAGCTGCTTTACGCCGATCTTCTGTGAGAGGGTGGCACTACCCTGGTCGAGCCAACCCATATATGAGCTGCGATCAATTGGCTACAGCTTGGTTCTACCACTAGTATACATATACACCGTGTTCATGTTCATTTGCTTTAACTTTAAGGGTAAATTTCTTAGGTTATTGAGTTAATTTCTCAAAGAAACTAAGTGCCTAACTCGTACCGTTTTCAAATTATTTAAAATCTAAATTTAATCACTAATCTAAGTTAAACCAGTGTATAATCTTCTTAATTCATAACCAAATACTATTTTCGTCTCGTTCGTAAGTAAAGAGTTTTCAATGTTCCTTATGTACGACAGGGTTTAAATAAATGAGTTCGTTTTGATGTTGTTTTTACTTTTCTCGCATGTATCACGTCAAATTGACAATATTAATTTAATAAGGACCTTTTACAATAGTCATCAATTAAATATTTAATTATTTTGTATGGGATACCGAAAAAAATTTTTTTTTCGAATATCGTAAAACGGTTTAACGGATAAGTTTATGGTAATGTTCCAAGCACTATGTCGAAGTTAAAGCAAATGAACATAAACACGGTGTATAAGCGGCGGGCTATTGTGTGTGACACGCATAAGGCTTGTTAAAATAAATAATTTAAAAAATTAAAAACACGACTGCCCTGCCAAAAAACGAACTAAAAAGTATAAAACAAGTGCAGTGTCATTGCAGTCGGGGGACCGTTCTGTGGAACATATTTAATCTAAGAGGGCCCCCGACTGCAATGACACTGCACTTGTTTTATACTTTTTAGTTCGTTTTTTGGCAGGGCAGTCGTGTTTTTAATTTTTTAAATTATTTATTTTTATTATATGCATTTTAGTGACAGCAGCCAAAAATGATATATTTGTTTTGCATGTACACCCTACCTATGTTAAATTATGCCTATAAATTCTACAGTTTTGGACTGTGCTCATCAAGGCCTTCAATTTGATACCCATACTGTAATAATGGAAGAACATTTTTTTTTTTCACATATTAAAGTTGAGCCATAATGCCGCCATATTGATTTTTTTCAAAAATAATATACCCAGTGTTACCCGGAATGATGTAAGGATTCTAACGATACCCCATACATCGAAATCCGTTCAGGCATTTATAAGTTATGGTGGAATAAAGAATCTCACATACAAACATACAAACATACATACATACATGAACCCTAAACACATATACACTCTTTTTTTTTTGGGCAGTCGTATAAATAAAAAGGGACATTTCCCAATGAATGGTTTACGGAGTGGTCCATTAAACTGGATGTCGATACGCATTTAAATATTCGATTGTGAGAGTTTTTAACTCAGATTTGTTTACATTTTGTTACACGAAGAACCTAAAGGTTTTGTAAAATTGATAAATTGATATAAAACGATCTAAAATTGGAATAATATCTCCCTATTTGTCTTATTTTTATAACTAAGGTGACAAATGCGTACGGCCCGCCCGATGTTAAGCAGTGACCATAGCCTATAGATACTTGCAACATCAAAGTCATTGCTCCCACCTTGCACACCTGAAGGAGAGTGGAACAGAGGGAGCTTCTTTCCCTGTCACCCATCGTACGAAACGAAGCTAAAGCTACCTACTCTACGCCGATCTTCTGTGTGAGGGTGATGCTACCTTTGTCGATGGTACATACATTCGTCCTTAATAAACTTCGCCTCATTATACAGCTTCAAGCATCTAAGCAGCTAAATTCTGATAATATAACTCTGTTGAGCGCAGGACTAAGGACGAAAGTTCGTCTAAACATTGGCGCCGCGATAATGAAACTTTGAACAACTCTGTCAGCCAGAGGTATTATTGTATTAAGCACACAGTTTCACAAAACATTTGGGACATTTTCATTTTAAGAATTAATAACTAGATTACTTACAAAATTAATAGGTAAGGGTGGCAGTGAGAGAAATTAAATTGTCAAGCGTACCTACCACTAACCCTGACTGCAGATTTTTTTTACGTAGGTACCTAGGTATTTGACTTATAAGAAAATAAGCCAAAAGCCTCAAAAAAATCCTAAATTAAAAAATCCTAAATTCAAAAATACAAATCAATTTTTGGCCAAAATTCATCAAAATTGGTGCAGGGGTTTAGTGGTGACAACGTAACACACATACAAAGTTATTTTCGCATTTATAATATTAGTATAGATTAGTGACAATTTGAAATAAAAACTAAGTAAGTACTTAGATAATCTCAGAATTTATTACAATTTAAATCTGCAAATAAAACCTTCAGTCTATCAGATCTTTACGCCAAAAGACAGAAACATTTTCAAACTTGAAGCGAATGACACTAATCTACAATTTTTATGGCTCGTCTTATTTCGAGTTTTGCTAAATCCCATGTTATCCGACTGGCAGAGCTTTTGGGCTTTATTATGTTCAAACTGAGCATGGAGCGTGTTTTGTCAAAGTTACAATTACGGAGGCGCGGCGACGATGGTGTTAAGGCAGCGTTTTTGTTAAGCTTACAAATAACAAATTTTAAACGGCTGGATCAACCACCCAACCGAGAGAGATATATTCCCATCCTCTTCTTATCCTCTACTTTAGCACGCCCGCGCTTCCTTCCTGCCGTCCTGTCTGTTCCAGTATTGTTGGTAATAGTGATGGGATGTTCTCGAGAACATTCTCACCCTCGGAAACTTACAGAAACTTACTCGTGAGAATTTTCGAGAATTTATCTTCTGAAGCATGTTAAACTTGGCATAAACCTCATTAAACATGCAAGTATGGTGGTTTTAATTGTTTTTAAGATTGCAAGTTAGGATAACGTCACCCAAAATAAAAAAATCTCACGAGTAAGTTTCCGAGGGTGAGAATGTTCTCGAGAACATCCCATCACTAGTTGGTATTATCTTTGGTAGCGCTTTTGGCGTCCCGAGACGCACATTATATCAGAAATTTTATGTGGAAGGTCAACAGTTGTTAAAGGTACCCACACCTAGTGCTAGTCTTTGCTAGGCTTATGCATATAACACGACAAGCTGTCGAGATGGGTCTATAGTAGATGAGAAAAAGTACTTACTCAAAAATTACGCAACGTTCGCTCCGCTCAATAAACAAACCGCGGCCTTACTGTAGAGAATCTTTGTTTAACTTTGAACTTGAAAATTGTTTTCATTGCGATTTTCAACTGGAAATTACGCACGCCTGTTTATTTGCGCACTCTCAGCTTGCTCAAGAATAAAAGTGAGTGATTAGCTGCTAATAAAGCGTTGTTTTCTTTTCTTCAGAATATTGCGTGTTTAACAAAGTTATAACGACAAAAAGTGGTCATAAAAGCCAAAATATTTCCATCGCTACATTTGCTAATAAAAAAAACTTATCTGTCTCTGGCTGGCTGCACGTTCGATCCCTCGGTTCTTATTTCGAAAACTCTCCAGCGTCATTAAAAAATAATTTTGATAAGATCAGCCAGTTCGGTTTTTCTTCGAAATTCGAATTTCCGCGAAATATGGTACGCTCGGGATTATCCAGGGCTTCTTTAGGCACCATTATATTACTTGCGCAATCATTATCCGCGTTTAAAAAGGCGCGGTTATCGCGAGCCGCGTTCCTCCCGGATCCCCCATTAGTTGGCGATCGTTAACCCAGCGGGTTATTATTTCAATTACTTCGGCAGTTCGAGCCGACTATACCTACTGCTGTTTTGTTTTATTTTCGAATGTTGAGAAGAAGTACAGTCGGACGGATATAATAGTCCGTGTTATTATAATTTAAGTCTGCAAAAAGTAAGCATGTAAAAATAACATGCAGGTAAATTGTGGGTAAAGCTTAGAACATACGGTACAGTAGTAGGTAGGTACTTAATATTGAAATCCAATTAGTTACTCAAATCAAATAATCAGTATTTAGATAAGTAGACATTCTTCCAAAATATCTGAAAATAAGTATTTATAAATAAGAAGCCTATGTCTACTCTCTTATCTATCGTAACAAATAAAACTGAGTTACCTAATACATAATAAATTACAATGTTTGATGGTGATTAAAAAAAGATATGTAGAAAACAAAAAATCCAGAACTATCAAAACCCTTTAATCCATAGAATTTGTGTTTCATTTGTATTCCAGTACTCGCTAAAGAGGAATAAAATGTAACAGTTCAATCTCACTTCCAAAAAAATAAACTAGACATTAAAATAACCTTGAATGGCGAGCGAAAAGCTTTTTATAGCTTATCAACTTCCCTGACAGCCTCGTCCGCTGTTTTTAGCCGTCTCGTCTCGTAGCGACATTTCGTAACGAAATAAAAACTCGAATTCCAACGCCAAACTAATTATAACAATATTATCTTAATATTAACAATATAGTTATGTAATGATACCTGTCTATTATTGTGTGGTCCTCAATAAAAAGAGAAAACATGACATTAACAATGAATAATAATGAAAACCTTGTAATGAAACGCATAAAAAAATTAAAACTCAAATTCTATCGTATAATCTTAAACCTAAGGTTAAAAATGGAGTGTGGAGTTTTTATTCGATATTTTGTAAGCCGAGTGTACAAAACATCATCACCTGTCAATATAATTAAAAAGACGGCATTTCACGGGCGATGCCGGATGAAAGAGCTTGTTAACCCGTCGCGGAGGGCTCATTATAACGATATTTTATCGTAACGAGCGGGGCTCGGATGTAAAGACCAGGTAAATAAGGCCCGTGGATGTCTAAAAATAGTGTTGCCATATTTAAAGCAAGAAAAAACGAGATACTTGCTATTCTCAGATAAAGATGATGGTCATTATTTATTTTTTGTTTTTTACATGTGACTATGGTGGAAAAAAAGCGTACGGCCCACCTGATGCTA
Source organism: Drymonia ruficornis (assembly GCA_947859195.1). Taxonomy (NCBI): domain Eukaryota; kingdom Metazoa; phylum Arthropoda; class Insecta; order Lepidoptera; family Notodontidae; genus Drymonia; species Drymonia ruficornis. The sequence continues at coordinate 7,784,705 of OX401923.1, forward strand.
AGCAGTTACCGTAACCTATGGTAGATGCTTGCAATTCCGAAGGCATTGCTCGCATGTTGCCGTCCTGGAGTGGGACAGAGGGAGGGGTATAGGTACCTATCGGTTGAGCACCGCTTGGCAAGATTAGTAAGAGATGGGTGACCATTTAGTGGCATTTGACCTGAGCGTCTCCGTGCTTCGGAGGGCACTAAAAAGTCGGTCCCGTCTGTGTCATCTAGGCAGCAGTCGTTAAGCCTGTCAGAGACCTTCGGGCGGCTTGAACAACACTGACACCAGGTTGGCCACTAACCATACAATAAGAAGAAGATAAGTTCCAGGTGACCAACTGTCATGTCCATACAAAATCAAGAAATCTGGTAACACTAGCGACAAAAGGTTAATATTATGACGCGGTATGGTGGATGTACTCACATGGTGTGGAGTTAAAAATTGTTAGTAATAATCCGTTTGTGAAGATTATACGTCCGAAGGCATTGTTTTGCTGCACGCGATGTGGTGTTGCTTCTGAATTTAAGTAATAGGTATTACTAGCTGTGCCCCGCGGCTACGCGTGGAAATTGGATTAGCCTATGTCTTATTCCAGAGCCTACACTATCTACGTTTCAAATTTCATTAAAATAGGTTTAGTAGTTATGGAGATACATGGTAATAAACATTCACACACACAAATTTTCGCATTTATAATATTATATCATAGTTAGTAATAATAATATAATAGGAAGTAGGATAATCTGTGATGGCCATAGACATTACCAAGAAAGAGGGAGACGTGCGACTGCACAAAATAGTTTGCCAAGTGCGTGTCGTGGCACGCACAATGTAGGGTTCCGTTCCCATTTCTATAATGAAAAGTTGTTTATGGCTAGCTGAGATTTACCTACAATTTTTTTTAATTATAAGAGGTTAAAATCTCGTAAAAGGAATTTTTGGAATTGAGATCTACTACAAAGGTATGACTGCACCAAACTTCATCAACTTATTTCAAAAGCTCTAGACGTTAATGGCACTGTGTCAAACTGGGATGGACGGACCACAGCGAAAATACGAAGAAAGAGGTGTTCTTATTAGATTTCCCTATGAAACGACGCTTGACAATTTGCGCGGGTGAAGACACGGGTGAAGGGGTGTAGATAACGCCATTTCAATCAACCGGTCAATAGCAAAACTACTCGCTTCGATCTATGTCGATGTAAGTACGTAGTTTAACTTTTTCACACTAGATGTCACTAAGTGTAGGGTAATAAAAGAGACGTACAGAGGGTCGCCATCTAGTGTCGAATAGATTTATATTATGGGATGCGAACGTTGGCAAGACGTCTGCACAGGACGAACGCGAACAGCACACTGACTTAAACCACGCCTACTGTGATGACGTCAGTGGCCTAGTTGAGCCATGTGGCCGAGTTGCTTAGACCATGTCTTTTCTATGTCCGGTCCATGAGACGGACTGTATGATATTAAAAATAAAAAATAAAAATTTTACATGTGTTCAACGTTAAAATAAATTTAACACGGGTACGAGCAAATTAAAAATGTCAAAAATAAAAAAGCCCTACCCATACATTTATCGCATCGTAATGGCGTCTGTATAATTAAACGACGCATTATTAATGTTATTGCACACCTGCCGAGGTAAAAATATTTTTTATTTGTTATTAATGCTCGCGTAGACGAATTATGTTGTGACCGCCGGCAATGGTAGATGTTATTCATGAATAATACGTTAGAGGTTTTATACACTAGCTGGTGCCCGCGACTTCGTCTGCGTAGAATTTGTACTCCAAGTAGTCAAATTTTCTCATCCTCTAATCTAATCTAATTTCACCCCCTTCAAGTTTTATTTTCGCAAAATTACTAAGGGCCTCCGCAGACTTGCTACTTTTAGCATCGGTGATCAGCGATTTTGATGCTGTGTCTCGCTCGTTCGCGATCGAAGAAACGCGACGCAGCATCGATACGTCACAAAATCGCCGGTCGCCAATGCTAAAAGTAGCAAGTCTGCGGAGGCCCTAAGTCCTTCCAAGGTCATGTTTCAAAATTCATTAAAATTGGTTTAGCCGTGAAAACGCAACAGACAGACGGACAGACAGATTGTTATTTTCGTATTTAGATACTATATACATTTGTATTAATTATTATAAGTAATATTTAGATTAGGTATGTTTATTGTGTAAACTACTTTTGGTTGGGCTTCTAGCTATCTCACTCATCGTACAAAACGCAGCTGTAACATATCTCCTATGAGAGGGTGGTACTGTCCCGGTCGGAAAACCAACAATGAAAGTCACTGCAAATTGGTAGTTAATTTTAATTTTCAGTCGTGCAGTCGCCCGATAACCGTGGTTCCCACAAATCCAGCCCGTCTGCGCGGGCACTGTATCACTTTAATGAGTTTGACATGAATTCGTATATGAATATGGATATTAAAGGTAATGAATTGTCAATGTTTAATTAATGACCATGCACACAATACGGAGAGATACGAAACAAATATTACCTAATAGGCACAGGCCAGAGATACCTATTAGCTAAATGATAGTAGGTAAATAGTTCAAAAACCATTTTGGTCCCAAACTGTTTACCAATTTCTAACGTATTGGTTATAATCTCTTTGGATTCGATATTGAAGACGGGATATTAAACTCTTTTAACTACAATTGATATTAAATCCTGAATTTCAGGAAAATGAAAACCCAGGTGACAATTTGCCCATTCTGAAAATTGAACATTCCTACGTCAACTCTAAATAGGCTACTCAAGTACCATTCAAGTAAGCTTCCATCTTAAGATCCTTCGGAAGAACTTAATGAGGGACGCAATACGAATACAATGCATAAGGAAAGGGCTAATCACGAGGATTCGCAAGATCGAAGCTACAGATAAAATGAGATGAGATCTCAGCTAATGAATATTAATTCAAGCCTATTTTCGAAGCTGAAGGGAAATGGACCAACGGAGGTCTAAACAATAATGATAAGAGGCGGTCGTGATTGCATCAGAACTAAGTACTTGAAAATAATGTAAGTAGGAAAGTATTAAACAAAAATGATTTAAAAATTGTAGTGAAAAATCTCTATAAAGACCAAAACCGAATGCCACAGAATTCTACTTATTTTAAAAGAAAATTAAACGTAATTTACCTATGATGAGTTATGGGCAAAGGTAGAGATTTTAGAAATACAGTGATAGATGTAGTGTTAAAGGAACCAAAAATGACAAGCATATGTCTTGTTCTTCTTAAACATTTAATAATAATCTTTGTAATATTAAGACTAGAACATTGGCTACTGACAGCTCGAGGTTGACCGCTTTTTGCTCGGACAATGCCGTAGGACCGTGAATTGAATTTTTTGAATTTAGAATTTTCGAGACGCCACGACACATCAAAAAGACGACATGATAAATCAAAAACAGAAGTGACATGTACCTACTAAATTCGTTTCTTGCCTACTTTTATTTAGGACCGTCATAGATATATTTTGGTCCAGCGCCTAAAACAAGTCACTAAGGCCCCGTATTAATAAAATGATCTCAAGATTGAAATCGAACTTGAGATGCTGTTTTGATGAGGGATGAGATGTTCCATACATTAAACGTCAAAACTGCATCTTAAGATCGATTTCAACTTTGAGATGCATTTATTAATACGGGCCTTAGTCGCATAAGGGTAACATCTCTTAAAAGGGCAACTTCACATAATAAAATAGTATTATATCATGCCATAGATTATATGTCACAGAGCATGGTAACTTCGGAGCTATGTTACACGTTTTATTTCTTTATCTCCTGTGGCCTTACCAGTGTAGCTACGTAGATTAGGGAACGTACCCATACTATGTGACCCGTCCAGGGGGGGAGGTGGGTCTTCAATATACCACGCTTAGCCACAGGGTTGGGGGACGGGACTTAAGTTTTCGTCACGTAGTCAATACCCTCTAGGGAAATATCGTGCTTTTTCGAGCTATATCAAAATAAATCGCAGCGTTTAGCGCTTTTTAAACACACAGGTGGCAACAAAAAATTATTTAAAACCATATTTATGAAATGCTACGTGAAAAATAGAGGGGGAGGGGGGTCTTGGCATATACTACGGGTGGTCACCGAGGGGGGGAGGGGGGTAAAATATTGTATAAAATGGGTCACGTAGTATGGGTACGTTCCCTTATTCAGGAAAATAATTTGTTTACAATTCTTAGTACCTACTTAAAGTGCCTATGTTGTATCTACTGTGCAAAGTCCGTCAACAGCGGGATCTTCAGCCAATATCTTCTGTTTTCTTTATCTGACTGATCTGATTCGTACTTTTTCAGCGACTAAGTAGTTATGTCATCGTCCCATAGTTTAAAGGTCCTGTCTCGTATGTTTTTGTCCGTGCGGGCCCAATTTGTTATGATTTGAGCTCATCTATCCGGCTTTACCGTTTAATATGACCAGCCCACTTTGATAAATGAGAATGATGAGAATCCAAATGATTTTGTTTATCATAATTATCAAGAAAATGATTTTTTATGTGACTATGGTGGTAAACAAGCGTACGACCGTACGACATAGAGATTGTAATATTAGGTTCATGCGTTCGACCCACCTGATGTAGTCACACGTTGCCGACCTGAAGGGGAGTTAGACAGAGGGAGGGTTACGCTGGCTCTCTTACTCATTGTACGAAATGCAGCTGTAATTGCTACTTTATGCCGATCTTCTGTGAGCGGGTGGTACGACGCCGGTCGAGCCAGCCCATATACAGAGAAGTGACGACATTACGACAATAATTGAAACCACATATTGGGTACCACGTTAGTAGTTCGTACATAAAATATTATCAAATTTTATTCAAAGATATTGCCACGGGATTGCTTTTTACTTTTACCATTTAAACTTTACGCCTACAAAGGTACCTCTAAAAACACCGACACTGAAGTGATGTTGCCACGCTTGTACCTACAGGTCAGTCTATGAGGTAATGGATGTTGTATTCCGTTAAGACTAGTTACGCATTGGATTTGTTAAAAAAATGGGATTTTGAACTATTGTAAACCCAATTAGATAATTATTGTGGTTGACTAGTAGGGATCGTGTTTTAATTTATTGTCGTAATGTCGTCACCATCCTGTATTTATGAGCTGCAGTCAATTGGCTACAGCTTGGCTCTACCACAGTAATACCAGTAGTAATCTTCATAAACATCCCATAACTATAAATTTGTTATGCCATAGCCCATTTCTTGTAACTGTTTTGTTTTCCACCTGCATCCACAATAAAACTCTCATATGAAATATGGCCATCGACCCAGAATTGAAGACATAATATCTCATGGTGTTGCACAGAACAACATAATTCACATAAGTCGGGTGTGGGAAGATTAAACTTTCACTTCGGCCTACTGGGTGATTTAATTTTGTTTACTCAATGTCCAGTGTGAGATTCTTTATTGTGTTTCACTTTTATGGTATTGTATACGAATTGCATAAGAACTATAAACCATCGGAATTCATTTTGCAACAACGTGTTCTAGAAGTAGATGACTAATAAATGTGGTTATGTTCACGTGGTTCGACCGCATAGTTCGATCAATCGGACTACGTGAACTTTTTTTTCCAGTTGGTTCGATTAATCGAACCATGTGTTCTTGAGACTCCTGATGGTTCGATCAATCGGACTACGTGAACTTTTTTTTCCAATTGGTTCGATTAATCGAACCATGTGCTCTTGAGACTCCTGATAGTTCGATCAATCGGACTATGTGAACTTTTTTCCAGTAGGTTCGATTAATCGACCCTAGTCGAACCTTGTAAACTTAACAACAACACAATGTGCCCATACAAGAAACTTGATATTTTTGACGTTGTTCTTGTACGGAGCACTTTATGCACTTTATGTGCGAGTCCAACACGCACTTGGCCGGTTTTAATTAGCTACGTCCAGATGTGTCACATGCCGCGCGAGGCAAATTTGCCTCGCGAAGTTTGACTTGCCTCACATGAGGCAAATGCGCGCCCTGCCTCACCTGAGCACTCACATTTGCCTCGCCTTGTATGTCGTCATGCGACAGAACGATATCAAATATGTCAAACTGATTGCTCGGGTATACCCTTCTCTGTCAGAGTGTCAGTTGCCTCGCCATTTGCCTCGCGCGGCATGCGACTGAGGCAAATGTCGTGCTTCGCGAGGCATGTGGATGAGCAGCCTCGCGCGGCATGTGCATGATGTAGACACGTCTATTAAATTGTATTTTATTGGATTATTAGGTAAATAGATGTGTCCATATGGCGTGCATGCCTCACCCGAGCACTCATATTATGACATTGCGTCTATGCGTTCCGACGTCAAAAGTGAGTGCTCGCGCGAGGCATGCGCCTGATGAAGACGCCGCCAATAATTAAGATAATATTGTTTTACATATTCGGAATGAGAATCAAAATACTGAATGCATTCTTCACTCTCGTTTTATCTTACACCATGTGTAGGAAAAAAATGACAATAAACATAATTTTTTATTTATTTATTTTATACAGTAAATAACAAAACGATGATTGAAGACTCTACCACCTATTCGAAACGCATTAAATAATTTAATAAATTACGTTAGTTTATTTTTCTACTTAGTTTAATTCGTTTTATATGCATCTAGTGAACATGTTTTTTTTAAATAAATAACAAAAATCCATACATTCAATCTATCTTAACCCTCTTGTCGCCTAACCTCTCCCGAACTGACTCTATCATGTCAGGACTTGCTTCTCGACAATCCCAGATCAGTCCGAAATACTTGAAAATATTGAGGACACTGGAAGTGCCATTGAACATGACCGCTTCTGAGGCCTTGTAGTCGAAGGGGAACGTGTGGTGATAGTTGTGATAACCCTCCCCTGCGGTTATGACAGCAACGAAGATGTTTTCTTTGGGTACAATGGACCTGTAAGAGAGTGGACAGATTAGGGTTATCATTGTTTATTTTATTTTTATGGGACTGAGGTGGCAAACAAGCGTACGGATCGTCTGATGTTAAGCAGTTACCGGGGATTGAGGATTGGGGATTGGGCCTCCGGCTCTCTCACTGATCCTACGTAACGCAGGTGTGATACCTGTCATACATTTCAATACGAATTAGTTGGCAACGGTCGCTGGCGACGTCGCCTGGCGTCCCGGTGTGTTATACCTCTCAAAATTTGTGATGTTTGTGAACTTACTTGTTATAAGGTTTGTAACCAAAAGCATGTGCTAAGCTGTTGACAGTGCACTCGGCGTGTAACACGGCCATATAGCGGATGCAGCAATGCCAGGCCACTGCGCAGCGCCAGTCTTCCCCCAACAACAAGACATTCACCGCTACGGGGATCACGATACTGACCACGACGTTCAAGGCTATACCGTATCTGGAAAGTTCCCATCGTTCCCATACAAGAATCTTAATATTTTTGACGTTTTTATTTTACGGTGGTACGGAACCCTTCATGTGCGAGTACGACACGCACTTGGCCGGCTTTTTTAAGGTTTTGTAGGTCCTGATTTACTGAACGTTTCCACAAGAGTGGTATACAAAAAGAACTCACACGGTGTACAAGTCCGTGAGGATTTTTAATAATTATCGCCAAACTACCAACCAACCAACTACCTATGCTTGCAAAGGCTTTTTCCAAAACTTGCCCTGACGGGACTCCAGAAGCTAAACCAGTGATAAATGGTACAGCGCCCAAATATATTTTCGTGCTAAAAAGAGCTCAGCTTATACTGGAAATGATTTCTTAAAAGTGCTGGCTCATATAAATTGTATGCTATCATAGTTCTGATGCTTACAGCCTGACAAGTAATCTTTTTAAAATGTGGTTCATGCATCGACATATTACATTTATAAATTCTTTGGGTTCATGTTATTGTACGGCCTGTGTTCACCAACACACTTACTGACCGTTACAGCAGCACTAACGGACTGCCACCAGTACATCTAACCAACTGCTCTAACGGGTCATTAGTGTGTTGGTGAACATGGCCCCTAGTGAATGCTTCTTTTTTTATTTTCTTTAAACAAGGAGGTTCATGCAGGTTTCCTCACGATGTTTTCCTTCACCGCAAGCAAGTGATAATCATATCATCCTGCATGTCTTTAGGCATGTGAAATCCACCAACCCGCACTGGGCTAGCGTGGTGGATTATGGCCAAAATCCCCCTCGCATTGAGGGGAGACCCGTGCCCAGCAGTGGGACGTTAAAAAGGCTAACTTATTATTATTAAGGAGGTTCATACTTCTCATGCCACACCAATAGCGGGTCACTGTCGATATCGCTCATGTCAAGCTGCTTCCCTCTGCGGATGAGTTCGGGGTCTTTCTTCATCATAAGCCAGCCGATGTGCGAGTAAAACAGTCCCCGGTTGGAGTCGTGAGGGTCATACTCCGTGTCGCTGTACTTGTGATGCAGGCGATGGTTCCTTACCCAGTTCCGAACTGTGCTCTGGGAATTAGATGTGTGGTACCAAACTAAGCAATACTTGTACTATGGCTACCGTATAATGCACTGGGGGCGATCCCAGTGACACCCAGATCACGGGAAATTACCAAAAATCAAATACACATTGTTAAAAGGTCTTTAGCATTTTTTTAAGTGAAAACTTCTTTAGCGGCGTTGTGCACTTTTCTTGGGATGGGTAAAAAATGTTAAACTCGCAACAGGTCACGTGTCCTGATCGAAAATTCGCAAGACGGAGGGAGAGTAGACCGTCGCTGCGGCGTAGGAGAGAAAGTAATATCCCCTCCCTTTCTACCGCGCGGCAAAAATTTACCTATGCTTGCTCATGCTGTTTCGTTTAAGCAGCGCAGGGCGCTTGCGCGAGTGTGCGTGTGTATTTGTACTACATATAAATTGTCATGTTTGTGACAATAGCGCAATAAATGAATATTGTATTTAACCACATAAATGATAGTACTTCTATACTGATAAATAAAGCAATTCGTGCGAAATTATTCCCAAACCATTACAAAATATTTAAAAATGCACAACGTTAATGTTCAAGTTTTCACTTCTGCCGGCACTCCCGGAGTCCAACCCGTTGTTTTTGGTAAGGGTTACACATAGTTCTGTGAGCCGTTGCGGTGACAATTTACAATTTAGGTTGGAAACAACATATTTATAACTTGTTTTCTACAAAATTTGGTAACATCTCAATATAAATTACTGAATATATTTTATTCCTGACAGTCTGCAGTTTAATGTGGTATATTTTTATATAGCAAGCTTTAACAAATCTGGCAAATGGGTCAAGGTGTTCATCAAGTATTTTTCGTAAAGCCACCGTTTTAATCCCTTATCTCTGACGCGCCATACCTAAAGTGACAGCTTTGCTATAAATATTTATTATTATTGCATTTTTAAGGTGGTAGAGCCAAGCTGTAGCCAATTGACTGCAGCTCATAAACGGGCTGGCTCGACCGGGGTAGTACCACCCTCTCACAGAAGATCGGCGTAAAGCAGCTATTACAGCTGCGTTTCGTACGATGAGTGAGAGAGCCGGAATCCCACCCCCCCTCCCCCTCCCTCCATCCCACTCCCCTTCAGGTCGGCAATGTGCGAGCAATGCCTTTGGTATTGTAAGCATCTATAGGCTACGGTAACTGCTTAACATCAGGTGGGCCGTACGCTTTTTAGCCACCGCAGTCCAATAAAAAAAAAAATTACATAATCACTACCCACTGCCACAAGCACCACTTCCATCTACGATTTCATTATTTTATTTCAGGAAAAAATATATGTATAAGCTTACCTGGCCTGCTAAGGCGAAACACAGGAGAAGGACCACTTGACCAAACCTAGATGTTTTGTACGACCGATGAGTCCAGTAGCGATGAACGCCGGCAGTGATTCCGAAGCCGCACAAGTACAAAGTGATAGCCGCTGCAAATTACACGAAAATATTTGATCTTCTTATCGTATGGTTAGTGGCCAACCTAGTGTCAAAGTTGTTCAAGCCGCCCGAAGGCCTCTAACGTGGCTTAACGACTGCTATCTAGATAACAACAACCGGGACCGACTTTTTACATGCCCTCCGAAGCACGGAGACGCTCAGTTCAAATGCCACTAAATGGTCACCCATCTCTGTCTGACCTTGCCTACCGTTGCTTAACCTCCAATCGTTTACCGATCAGTGATTGCAGCTGGCTATGAGCGCCTCAATATTTGATGAAAACATAATAATAATATCCTGGGACATTTTTGTACACACGGTTACCTGATCCCAAACTAAGCAGAGCTTGTACTATGGAAACCAGATAACTGATATTACTACATATACTACTTTTTTATTTGTAAATACATACTTAATATACATATACACCCAGACTCCGGACATACAGACATGTTCATGCACACAAATGCATGTCCCGGGTAGGAATCGAACCTACGACCTGCAGCGTGAATGGCGCCTCCGCGCCAACCACGCTAACGGGCCCGTCAATACATGGATGTAGAGATGTTTCACTCTAAAAATGCACGCCCCTACACTAAACGTAATGAAACTAAACGTGATGTGACGTGAAGGTGAACGTGAAGAACAGGTTATTTCACTTTATACCTTCACTATGTACCTGTTCCTTAAGTAAAGGGTTGCATTATAGTACATTACTGCCACGGTCTGTAATGAGTGTAATGCTGACCGCGTTGTTGATGGCCGAAAGCGCGGCGCAGCGCAGCTCCAGGCCTCCACAGCGCGATCAGCATTGCAACCCTTGATGGACAAGCTGAAGCAAGCCACAAGAAGCAAGCCTTTATAACGCGGCCAGCAAGGGTTGCAATGATGACCAAGCTTGAAGGCCCTCGAGCCCGCTAACAATAACCACTGCGAGACCTCTGGTCTATTATTATATTCGTGAATTCTTCATTGTACCTGAATTCTTGCCGGTCGGCATGTTCTCGGCCAGAGGACTGCCTGACGACATTTCGACTGTTAAGAATTTACGATTTATAATAAAGAATTCAAGAAGATAATATTCGTGACCAGTGGTTTAACGCTACAAGACTGCCCCGGGCCCTGGCTGATGGGTGAATGAATACCTTTGTACCAATAACTAGGTATGTAGTTCACTCACCCAAGAGGACAGTCTGCCATTTCACGGGAAAAGCGTAGAAAACACACCAGCATAGTCCAAAAATATGGTATCCAAATATTGCTATTATATTCCTCCAAATTAATCTTGTTTTAAAACCAATTTTTTGTTCTAATTCGCGCAACATATTGTAAGTAAGTAATACTTATTTAAAATATGTCTACTAACACGGTCTTCTATGGAGGCACTGAGCAAAAGTTGGTCTGTTTCGTTTTGTTTATAGTGTAGGATCCTCTTATAACACTGACATGGCTGGGTACGACACATTAAAAAAAAAAGAAAATCAACCTGAATTTGTTAAAAAACCTACAAAATGTACTTCCAAACGGTGTTTTCTATTTTGGTGATAATTACCTGTAATATTTTGTTGTGTTAATGACACTATACTCCAAAGTCGCTGACCTCTTTTGAAGGGCGGGCGGCAGCTTTAAGGTGTACGCTAAAGTCGCTGACCCCAGCTAACTAACAGTCGGCAACGGGTGTGTAGAACGCTTTAGGTTTCGTGGACAAGGCAAGACAGGCAATGCAGTTTGTGGGGGTGATTTCTAAACCAAAGCAGTTCTTCCGCGCACGTGCAAGTTGTGGAACGATCTCCCTCCCGAATTCTTTCCTTTGCACTACAACATGGGGTTCTTCAAAAGGCATGTTTACAGGTCCCTAAAAGGTCGGCGCCGCGTCTGCTCCCCTTAAGTTGCAGATGACCTGGGCGGTGGCTTCCACTTACCATCAGGTGGACCGTCTGCCAGTGTGCCATCCTAGGCTATAAAAAAAGACAGTCATTGCACTGAACTGCTTGAGGTATCTTTTAACACTAAAAATAAGAAAAAAATATTTGGGAGTAGTTAGGACCTAGTACCTAACTACTACTACCACCCCCCACACTCGGCTTGTCAAGCACCAATAAAAGTAGCGCTGGTCTCCTGAAAGAAGTTCCAGGGTCAATTGACCCCGACGAATTAACTCATTATGAATGCAGGTCCATAATTATTTTACATTTTAAGCTATGTTGGCTTATCTCCTGCCTTAATTGCTTTCAGTAACATATCACGACTAAAATAAACGATAGTTATAACCACGACTTTTTAAACTTTGAAGTAATTTGGTGCGTCCAGATGCCTCGAATGCCTCGCCCGATCACTCATGTCATGGCAGTATGTTATGCATGTACCAGTTACTAAGGGGACTGGCCCTAAGCAAGTCGGCCGAGTGGTCGGCCTAGTACTAACATCGACATAAAACGAAGCGAGTAGTTCAACTATTTACCGGTAAATAGTAAAATGAAAATGAAAAAACAATGACCACGTTTTTTTTTCATACAAATATCTAATAAGGGCACCTCTTTCTTTAGTCTTTACTCTGTGATGTTATGTCTATGCGTTCCGACGTCAAAACTATAGACTTAGATGTTATTACTACAAGGTCTCAAGGTCTCAAGGTCTCAAGGTCGCAAGGTCTGCGCGTGAACGTACAGCCTGGAAACATGTCAAACTTTCTATAGAGATTTTTATGAATACGGCAGACCCCAAACTCTAGCCCCTAACCCCAAACTCGAGACATATGCATTGCAAGTACTTAGTTGATTAATTAAAATTTACTTTAAGTAGTTAAGTTTTAGTTATAGCTAATCAAACATTAATTTATCATCCCACCCCAGAGACCAGAATTAACATTCCAGAGCTAATTCCATTAATTCCAGAAACGACTCCGATATTTTTCCAGCCTCCCAGATGGATCTCTGTCGGGCTCAGATCTGCTGATAAAAACATCTGGTAATTTATATGGAACATTACGCTTTGGACTTTAAACGGAGTTGCGCTGATGAACTGGGGACTGATTGTCATTATTTAAATGTGTTTAAATATCTTGATTAAAATCTTAGATTTAATTTATTTTTTAAATACTGTATAATAATAATAATAATAATATAATAATATCCTGGGACATTTTTTACACACGGCTACCTGATCCCAAACTAAGCAGAGCTTGTACTATGGAAACCAGATAACTGATATTACTACATATACTACTTTTTATTTGTAAATACATACTTAATATACATATACACCCAGACTCCGGACATACAGACATGTTCATGCACACAAATGCATGTCACGGGTAGGAATCGAACCTACGACCTGCAGCGTGAATGTCGCCTCCGCGCCAACCACGCTAACGGGCCCGTCAAAGTATATTTAACCTGTACTATTGCTGAGTAGGTCATCTGATGCGAATAAAACTTAGTTTTTACTATCTTAATGATTAATTAAATACTTACATGCGAAATTACATCGTTAGTGTACGTACAGTGCCAAGCCTAACTGCATGTACATGTACATGCAGTACATACATGCTTTGCTTTAATTAACATACAAATTATAAAATACTATCTCGCATGATAACGTACGGGAGTGCGCACACTGGGTGCGAGTTGGTCGTACGTGTATGTAACTCGCACCCAGTGTGCGCACTCCCGTAGTACTTCGAAGGTCGGGATTATTCGTGTTGTTCGTACGTGTATGCACGGGTAAAATTCGGACGAAAACGCATCCAAAGTGAGCGCGGCCTTAGGTGCCACCATGGACCTAATACTCTATGGATGCCACCGACGACGGAGCGCACGCAAAGCCACACTTTGTCATTGTTTCTGTTATTTTTCATCGCAACAGTTCAATTTACTCTCAAAACATTGTGTGTCGTAGCGTTATCAAAATACTGTTCATTTGTTACCGTGTCCCATTTTTATTGTATTGTGTGCTGGCCTTATATTTCATTTTTATCAATTTATGAATAAAATGTTCGGATTGGAATGCTATTTGTATTTTCTTCGATAAATAATCGTTGTACGATGTAGAGATCTCTATCGCGTTTTATTTTATAAGACTGCGTCTATACTTACTATGTCCCTTTGTAACATTGATGTATTGTTTTAGTGGATATGGTACCTATTACTTTGCAATTACAGGTCTTGTAATCAGCGGACCAATACATGCAGCGAATTTCACACATCTGTTATCCCACTCGCAATTCGACAATCATCTTAAAGGCATTTTGATGCGTGTTCACCAGAAGTAGAACCGTATTAGGTACCATTAGTTTGGCGCACAGAATGTCTGTAAGGCACACAGACACCCAACTTTGCCTATGCAATGCAAATACTAGTACCTAAATATGTTTGAAAACTTTGATATCTCCAGATAATCTCGCAATCTGCAAGCAATTGGATTTAGCGTATAGTAGTACCTAATATAGTTTGTACTTAATTACTTATGTTAGATATATGCAAATGACATGAGCCTGCTTTTAGAATTGCTAAGCACATACCTAGCCGCTATGGTGAGCAAAAAGTTCCAAGTCATTGATGTATTATTTAAGCAGATATGGTACATTTCTCCTAACATTGCAATTTACAAAACTTTACGAAATTTACAAATCGGACTCGCAATTAGATATTACAAACAAGTGACTCGCAGCTGGCCTCGAGTCTCTTAACAATGACGAAACCACTGCTCTCTAATATTCAGACTCGAGGCCTTGGATATCTGCAACTTCAGGTGAGCATGGTCCCGGCTTTAAAGAGACCTGTAAAAGTGTAAACATGCCTTGTTGCAAAGGAATGAATTCAGGGATATTCAGGGATTGCATGTACTTCAGGGAGTTTATTTCACAACTTCCACAAAGATTGTTATTGGTAACCTAATTGAATTACGAGCAGCGGTGATAGTGTTTATGACGGCGCCCTTTAGGTACTCATTTCACTTCAACTGATAGGTACTTCGATTAACTGAATGGAATAAAGATAAGAAGATCGAACGTGGGAGCCGGTTTATTAGATCAAGTTGTGTTGCGAAAGTGTATCGTGATCCTACGTTCACATTATGAAGACGACGAGAGACAACGTTTTTTTTTGTAGGTACCTACATTTTTGACGGATAATGTCCGTATTCGGCACCCATACCGTAAAATGTATGGAAACATGATGTCGTCTTCGTAATGTGAATACTGATTGCGGTTGTTATGCATCGAAGGACGAATTCACGAAGATAATATGAATGAATGAATTTCAATCAGTAGTTAAATAATGAACAAGCTTGGGGTTTTAGCTTACACTTTAAAATAATAAAATAAGGATAGCATTATTATTTATTGTATTAACTAAAAAGGAGTTTTAGCCCATAAGTACCAATTTGATACACTGTGCTTCCACCTGGCTGAAACTTGCTGCTAAAATGTTTATTTTTTTTATTGAAATCTCTGTAGAGCTTCTATAAACATGTTTAAGATTTATCGAAGATTTAATGCCCTTATTACGATGAAATACCGACACCAGTCTAATTTGTCTTTGGCTTTTCTTTCGGACGTAGAGAAATGATCTATGAAGCAATGGATTCCAAGCAATAAATAAATGGACCATACTGATCCCTATCTGTTAAGTCATGAGTCACGATGCGACACGACGCGACGGTGTCGGATAATCCTCCTTTATCAGTTTTCGATTGCTAAGAAGGTAGGCAGGCACCCAACCAGTATACCTGTGTCCCACTTCCTGGCGGTGGCATGTCATCGTGTGGACTGTGTGGACTTGACCGTGCGTTTCCACTGAGCAAAAACATGTTGACATAACATATTGTTGTCTCTATTTAATGTCAGGAAAATAATAGAGACAATAATATGTTGTGTCAACATGTTTTAGCGCAGTGGAAACGCGCGGGAGAGCAACATGAGTGAAGTAAAAAAAAAAGAAAAAAAAGTCTATGACTTCTTTTTTTATTACCAAAGACAGTTTATGCTTTTCAAGGAAGTTAGGTACCTATCATACCTACCTATTAGTTTACATCATGCTTTTTCATTAGTGCTGACATCTATTACGATATATACGAACTAAAACAGTTACAGTTATATTACAGTAGCGACATCTAGTGTGTAATCTAGAATTCAATAACTATTTAAAACAGCGCCCCCTTTTGGCGACGATAGTAGTTATTATAAAGTTAGTATGATTGCCACACGTAAAAATTATTCGTCTCTGTATGTTCTCTATTCATAATGCAGCCGGAATGTGATTGGTGTTTACTGTGTTTATATTTTATTTTAGCCAATGACATATCGTGATTCTAACAACTTATGCAAAAAACATTTGCAGCTTTTGTGTCGAGAACGTACTTACTTCTGTAACTTCGTGTTCGTTTTCGATCTCGTGTTGCTACTGTGCAAGTTCACGATAACAAAGTGCATCTTTATGTGTTAGTGCATTGTAAAATGACCTAAATTGTGATTAGTGAAACTTATTAGTGCTATATGCGTAAACAAACCCAAAAGAATATCGTTGAAAGCGATATGATACTCTCCTTGGCAGTGTTCTAAGATTGTGTTCATATCGTGAAGTTTCATAATAGTGGATCTATGATAAAAACAGAGATGGCTTCAAAACCAGCTAATCAGAAAAGGAGGTGAGTGATGCTGATTATACTGTGTGTTTCCTGTATCATATCATTTGTGTTGGGTTGACTGCTGGAGCTGAGAATGTTCGTCAATTTGATTCTAACTTTCCTGTTGCCAAGTGTCACCACAACCATTGAACTTTCTCTTTACTGGCGATATATTTGACCAGATTATATCATAAACTGTATTTAACCTTGCAACGATGCTTATCACCCTAAATGAGAGCCTTAGCCACCTAGTATGTAGTCCCTACCCAGTAATACTCCTCAGGTAAGATAACGGGACCTCATATGCTGCGTTCCATTCACCGTAATTTTTGTTATTTTCGTCCACAAAAAGTGTTAAAAACGATAATTTTGATCACTTTCAGTACAAGTTGGTGCGAGTGGAACGAGATTTGTGGACGAAAATAACGAAATTTACAAAATTAACAGTGAATGGAACGCACCAATATTACCATTTTATGACGGTCTTTTTTATTATCTTTTTGCCTCTAAAATTTTCTGTACTTCAAAGTTTGAAGGCTGATAGATAAAATGTGATTTTGTCGTAAACAAATGATGTCATAGGTGGGTATGAAACAGGTAAATTAGTAGCTACTTACTTACCTAGTTTTTGGATTTGCTAGTGACAATGGTACAGAATCCATCTATGGACAAAGTCCACTTGTTAATTTACATTCTCATCCATTGCCAACATTGTCTTCAAGTTGGCTCGGCAAAAGTGCAATGCTCCTTCCAGTCTGTTTTTATTCCTATACCTATCTATAGCTACCGTTCATATCATGGAATTTAACACACACTATCACATCTACATTCTCCATTGGGGTAGACAGAAGTGTACTTTAATGCATCCACATTCTGCTGATGATTTTGGTCCCGTTGTAATAGGGCTCGAGCCCATCGCTATTGTTTAATATCACCAGCTTTACACACCAACTGAATGGTTCCAAATTAAGCAACGCTTGTACTATGGGTACAGTACAATGAACTGGGGGCGATCCCAGTGCCACACAGACCAGGGGAAATTACAAAAAAGGATGTTCACGGTATATTTGCCTCTGGCAGGAATCAAACCCGCAGCCATGCGATGCAGTGAGCCAAGAGGCCTATGCTGAAACAAAATGATGTAAAAAGAGTATATGAATATAGTATATTTACATGTTGCACAATGTTTATTTATGTTGCATGGGTACCACCAACTTGTGAATATAAGTTTAAAGTCCACACAACCTTAAGTGTTGATTTATAATATTGATGAAATAACATTTTACTTGAAGTGATATTAAAATTGGTAGGCTTATTAACTAGTTGTGAGGTGCGTGAATATCATCATGAACCTCAAATTCTGTCACCCTTAAAATACATTTCGTTTCTGATCCAATAGGTAATTGTTGTTGTAATACCTATCATGGCCAAAGTTCCTATTTTGTAATAAACATAGGTATTACATAAGCAATTTGTAACTGAAATAAAACATGTAATGTGGACAGTTTTTATCATGTACTAGCTGTCCCGGCGAACTTCGTACCGCCTCAGAATTAATAAATGTTGTAGTTATTAACTTATTAGCCGAAAAAGAAGGAAACCCCCCCGTTCCCTCGTTTGTCGCCCGTTCTTTCCCTTTCCAGATTTAAATGTTGTTGTCATTAAAAAAAAAAAAATGTTTTTTAATTAACCTATTATGTCCCACTGCTGGCCAAAGGTCTCCCCCATCTTATTCCATTCATCGCGGTCTTAGGCTCTCTCGTACCATCCGTCCAGATGAGCGTCAAGTTTATCGCGTCACCGCTTTTTGGGTCTACCTCGGCGACGACGTTCGTGCTCTGGGACCCGTTGGTCGCTTTAGCCCACCTTTCTGAGCTCATTCGGCTCAGGTGACCCGCCCAGGTCCACTTAAGTGCAGCTGTTTTCGATCCTACATCCGCAATACGGGTCATTAACTTATTAACCGAAAAATAACTACCCCCCCGTTCTCATGTTCGTCGTCCGTTCTTCCCTTTTCCCGTCAAATATAAAAAAAATGCTGTAACCCCAGTGAAATCGTGCCCGTGAAATAAATTTGCAAGATTTTTAGATGGCGGCTACATCTGACACCGGCGTTCATTACGCCATCTATTGAAAGTAATTTGAATCATACGTAAAATATGGGTTTTTAGCGCTTTCCGGGCAATTTTTCCAATTTTTTTAAATGTATGAACCTTCTTTGAACTTCACGGAATAATCTAAAAAAAATATCATCTAAATTGGTCCAGCCGTTCTCGCGTCAAGTCATGACATGAAATAGGGATTCATTTTTATATATATAGATAGATTAATCAGTACTATGTAGAGATGAATACTTAAACCATGCTCAAATGCCATAAATCCTTTGATCAATGGCATGTTTTGTTCGGAAAGTCTCCTTAAATATGAATCCATAGTCACCCTACTAATGAGAATTGGAAAGTTTATGCATTAATATTGGTAAAGGTCACCTTGAAGTCAAAGCCTAAAAAGTAAACGGTGTAGTAAGTACTGTACCTACTTATATTAAAAGTCATTTGTATCCTTATGTAGGTTGTTATATACAGTCAGCAACCCAATTACTGAACATTCTTAGTTTTTTTGTCATTTTGCTTGCACATTTTTGCTATGCATGAATCTATTATTTTTATTGATTTTAAGGATAGTCCGCACTGGGCGAGGCCCATGCTCAGGAATAGGACTTTAAAATGGGTGATTATTATTATTATTTTTTGTAAAGGTTTTTTTAAACAATACTTAATTGCCAACATTTGTAAAAAAAGAGAGAGTAGGTACTTATGTATTACCAATTTGAAAAATGGTTACCGACTTATGTCACTGACTGTACCTAGTTAGTTAGGTACCTTATTTTTTGGAAGAATAATATCAACAACTGACTGAGTATGTACCTACCTACTCTAGATTAGTGTGTTCTCAAGTTTTGAGTACTTAATCTTTGTAGCGGTAACAAATATTTACAATTTTTCCCAATATAATGGCCATGACATACCTACGGATGGATACTGACGAAATTTTAATCCCTCATAGAAAGTTATGATTCATTGGCATTATGAATCACTTTTGTTCCTAGAAATGCTCTGTAAAACCATTGTAAATTGGCTAAAAATCACTATAAACTTGGTGGTTCCTAAGGTTTCCATAGTTTGACTATGTAACCCTAAAAGACCACTAGGTGAGATAAGTTAGCACCTAGGTACAATGCCTAAGTAAGTAAGTATACATACAATTAATTTAAGTGGTTACCCACGATTGTTTCCACCAAATTCACAAGAAATACGAACTGGTTAAGGTGCAAAATAGCTAAACCAACACACTTTCACAATACAATTTTGGTATAGATTGCAGAAGTTACAAGAGTGAAAATAATGAAGCAGGAAGTTGGTTCCTTTCTTTATTACAGTGACTGGAACACAGTTCACCCTAATTAATTAGTTGATGTACTCATTCTGTCCATGTTAATTGGTGATAAATAAGTTAATGAGCTATCAATATAAATTCTTTGTAACTCTTATCTTTTTCTGGATAAATATTAAGTAACATTCTTTTCCTTACAGTTAAACAAAAGAATTGCCTTATCTTTCAGTGTTCATAAAAGTATGCCTGAATCATAAATTTTATTCAGAAATTCAAATGGATACCAAAATGCAACTTACATTAGCTGCATTAGCTGCTTGACTCTGTGTTCTACAACCTTTAAATCATAAAAGTCAATAAACAACTCACTTTTTAAGGGTTCTGTACCCAAAGGGTGCCAACGGAACACTTTTACTAAGACTTCGCGGTCCGTCTGTCTGCCCGTCTGTCTGTCCGTCCGTCTTTCTGTCAGCGGGCTCTATCTCACGAACCGTAATAGGTAGAGAGTTGAAATTTTCACAGAATGTCTATTTCTGTTGCCGCTACAACAACAAATACTAAAAATAAAATATCATTTAAAAATAAAGGGGGTCCCCATACAAGAAACTTAATATTTTTGACGTTTTTATTTTATGGTGGTACGGAACTTTATGTGTCGGACTCGCACGCACTTGGCCGGTTTTTTTACATACGTTGTTTCGAGGTCTCGTTTACCGTTAACCACGAAGCTTTATTTGTTATACAGAAACCAGTTTGACAACCTTAGTTTTTGTTTTTTTAAATAATTAAATATATACTTAAAAAAAAACCGGCCAAGTGCGAGTCGGACTCGCGCACGAAGGGTTCCGTACCATTCTATAAAAACGGCAATCATGTCTGTTGTATGGGAACCCCACTTAAATATTTTTTTATTCTGTTTTAGTATTTGTTGTTACAGCGGCAACAGAAATACAAATTTTATTCTGACTTTTCGGATAGTTTTGGTAAAATCTATTGCTCAATTCGAAATTGTATCCATAAAGGGCTAGGTAACTAAAGAGTGCACAGTATGTGCCAGCATTCAAGTCAATATTGATAAACACATTATCTATTTGAGTGAGTATAACCCGTTGTGGTAACAACACGAGGAAGTTTTGAATTTAAACCAATATGGTCAAAATATTTTTTTAAAGGTGCATTCTCATTAGATTCCAGTAAGTCTACATTAAAATCCCCGCACACTATAGTCGGAGGCAACGGGAGTATTCTGCCATCAAATATGACACTATGAAAGCAATACAACAATTTCCAATCGATCGAAACCTAGAGATAACGCAAAACTTGTCAATAGCAGGCGAATTTTGGTCGTGACTATATTGCGATCTGAAAAACGAAACCATAGCGCGATCTAGGAGCTCATCTAGCGTCATCTAGTGGTGCGTAGCGGTACTATTATTTTATATATTATGAGATTCTTATTTTATATTATCTTTGTTATAGCAACAATTATTTACTCTTTGCCAC
This sequence comes from Drymonia ruficornis, assembly GCA_947859195.1. Lineage (NCBI taxonomy): Eukaryota > Metazoa > Arthropoda > Insecta > Lepidoptera > Notodontidae > Drymonia > Drymonia ruficornis. The sequence goes on from OX401923.1 coordinate 7,806,119, forward strand.
CTCACTCCCATAAAAAAAAAACTGCTCAACATCAGGCGGGCTGTACACTTTTTTGCCACCTCAGTCCCATAATTGTTAGTACACACCTGCAATAATAGGTACATAAAGTACACAAATAAATAAATACACATTCTGTGAAAAACTATTACAACGCCATCTATAGTTCTAATACTCTGTGCTTGAAACTCCGAATGCATTTGAAACTTGATTTACAAATATGTTTACGTACGTAAACAATGTATTTGCACAAATCAGTTTAGTGTTAACATTATTTTAATTTAAGCTGTGGGCGACAAAAAAAATGCGAATTACTCAAAAAAAAAACAACTCGTAGTAAGATTCGAACCTAATACCCACATACACGTGGACTAACGCCTTAACCATACGGCTAAGATGATCTCTAGTATTGCACTCGAATTATTATACTACTTATGACACTGTAATGCCAATGATATCATAACAATGTTAGATGGCGCTACTTTGACTGGTACTATTAATTTAAAACTTATTTATGGGTCAAAAATGTAGTTTTACATTTCTTTTTTTTGTCAACAATTTATCTAAAATATGTCATAATGATCACTCATGGTTAAAATGTTAGTTTTCTCTTTATATATTGTTTAATTTATGAGTTATCAATTAAATCGCCAAAAATATCGAGTTTATTTTATGGGGACCCCCTTTATTTTTAAGTTTTATTTTATTTTTAGTATTTGTTGTTGTAGCGGCAACAGAAATACACATTCTGTGAAAATTTCATGTCTCTAGCTATTACCGTTTGTTAGATACAGCCCGCTGACAGACAGACGGACAGACAGACAGACAGACAGACAGACAGACAGACGGACAGCGTAGGCTTAGTAATAGGGTCCCGTTGGCACCCTTTGGGTACGGAACCCTAAAAAGACAACCTTAGTTAACTGCTTCAAAATAGGAAATTGTTAATTTTTAATACTTTCTTTCCTTCTTCATTAACCTCTGTAGTTAATCGAAAAGTTCACACAGCATAGGTACTTCCGGCTTCCTACATTGTAAGGATATTGATCAATAAACATTTTGCATAATGAAACTGTTGACTATGAGAATAAGCCAATCATTGAGAAGGACGACATTACCTGCACGTAAATAATATACTTACCTGCTGCATTAACCTATCTATGGCACTAACTACTTACCATAAGCCCGCATTGTGAATAAAAACTGCGCGGTTTATTTACCGCACTGATTTTAAAACCTCAAGTGCGGATATATTCATATGATTCGCGGGCAAAAAACCGCGCAGTTTTTATTCGCAGTGCGGGCTAGGCCTTACTTTATAGACAGTAGAAAAATGTTTATTTGATTTCTTTTGCTCGCTAGTCGCAAGCGTGTACTTTAAAGGCTCTATGAATAACGATTTTACGCCTTCGTCCTACAAACGCTGTGTAAAGGAGATGTAACTGGATTCAAATTTGTATGAATAAGACGTTAAAATTATATGCACCTATGGCTAAAATCAGATTGAAAATGGTTGTAATAGGCTGTTTGAAGGTCTCTAGTCCAAATCAAGTGTTTTTGTTGGAATCATTGTTGAACTATAAAAAAATGTGTTTACCACAGATATTTCAACCGGATTCATTCTGCAAAATTTATTACTGTACACAGATAAGATGAAATGTTTTGCGTAACATAATATGTAACAACATACTGATATTTCAGAGTATCTCTTTTATACTCTGACAACAAATACGTCCAAAAATCTTAAAGACAAGATCGAACTATGGATTTAGTAACAAGATAGGTATTATAGCTTAAGTGGTTCCATTTCTAATGTTATATCATCATCATCGTCATCATCTCAGCCGAAAGACGTCCACTGCTGGACGTAGGCCTCCCCCAAGGTTCGCCACAATGACAGGTCTTGTTGCGCGCATCCAGCGGAAAATGTACATGTAATTTACAACATAATAATATGGTTTAGAGTACATATTGTACCTATGTATTATAATAAATAATTTTGCCCTTTTAACGTCCCACTGCTGGGTACGGGGCTCCCCTCAATGCGAGGGGGATTCAGGCCATAATCCACCACGCTGACCCAGTGCGGGTGGCGGATTTCGGATTGGCGGATTTTATTGGTGGATTTCACATGTCTAAAGACATGCAGGTTTCCTCACGATGTTTTCCTTCACCGTAAGCAAGTGATAATCATATTAAAGTAATGATTCACACATAGATTTCGCCTACCTTATACTATTCCTTAGTATATGGCTAAGCATTAATAATGATGGTGATTCCGTTGCAACTTCCAAGTAAAATAAAGACTTCTTGGAAACAGCGTTATGCACAACCAGGGCACAGGTAAATCCCTCGCAGTCGGTAATCCCAAGCGCCACTCGGCTGTCGTAAATTTCGTATTTGTGGTTAAATATCCGAAAGAAATGAAAATTTTACGTCACCACTTTTGTCCTCCCCATTCGGGGGTAGTCAGAGGCTTGAGTGGCCATACACCACCACATTGTGGAGGTATTAACCAACTCAAAGCCCACGTTTCACCAGGTGGTGGTGACAGGTGGTGAACGTTGTCGCCGTGTATACAGGAACTGACTATTACGTAATCCCGAGGGATAGGTAGGTTTCCTCACGATGTTTTGCCTCACCGTCCGTGATCCGAAAGAATATACGAATAGCTAATTTGTTCACGATACTAACACGGTGTTTAATACCTTCATAAAGATGTTGAGAAGAAGATGATTCAGAAGACAGTCTAAGTCAAGGTTTCTTAACCTTTTTTGCAGTCACAGACCACTATCAACATAACTATTATGTCTGATGGCCACTCATGGTCTTCTTCCTACCATAACTAAACCAACTAGAAATCACTCGTGTATAGATCATATTTTTATCAAAAGCCTTAATAATTGCCTTGGGGCAATATGCACTACTTCTATAACGGATCATAACCTGATTATAGCTGGCACAAAATTGACCAAACCTACCAATAATCGACTCAAATACAGACGCAAGACCGACATCAATGCTGTAGCTGAAAAACTGAAATCAGTAGATTGGCTCTCAGTCACCAACGACTCTGATGTGAACTCAGCAGCTCTGAAGTTCGACGTAACCATTTCAAACACAGTTAATAAGTTTTCACAAATAATAAAAGTAGGTCGTAAAAAGATGTGCATTAAGCCCTGGATCACTCAAGGACTCATCAGGTGCATGCGTCATAGAGACAAATTACATAAAGACAGTAAAAACCACCCACACGACACTGGCCGACGTTTTATATACACTAGATACAGAAACTTCTGCAATAAACTCCTCCGTAAACTCAAAATTGAATACAATAGTAAACTAATAATTGAGAATAAAGATAATTCTAAGAACCTCTGGAAAGCCATAAAGACCATTACTGGTATTTCTGCTAAAAGTAACGATTCTTCCGATTTATTAAATATTAAAAAAACTGAAAAGCAATCTCTTGATTTATGCAATAAACATTTCGTATCGGCAGGCAGACGGCTCGCTGACAACATATTAAATAAACTAACTACAACAGAAGAAATTTTAACTGCCTCTTATAAACCTACGACTAACCCCTTACTACCACACTCCCTGTTCCTTCATCCCACTGATTCTGATGAGATCTCTAAAATCTGCTCAGAGCTTAGAACTGATAGTGCATCAGGGCCCGATTCCGTTTCAGTGGCATTAATTAAACTTGCCATATCATCTTTACTCCCTCCACTTATCCATATATTTAACTTGAGCTTGGAAAAAGGTAAATTTCCCGATTCCTGGAAAACTGCGGCGATTAGTCCGATTTATAAAAACGGCCCCAAAAATCTCCCTGATAACTATAGACCTATAGCTCTTCTAAATGTTGTTTCAAAAATCCTAGAAAAGGTAGTTAACAAACGGCTTAACTCTTACTTAGAAAAATACAATATAATTTCGGACAGACAATTCGGTTTCCGTAAGGGTAGGTCAACTGAAGATGCTGCATCTCTATTAATAAATCATGTTGCTTCCTACGTTGAGAAAAAAGAAAACTGCTTGGCAATCTTTCTCGATCTAGCCAAAGCATTCGATACCGTGTCAATCAGCTTACTTTTAAAGAAACTGGAAGGAATAGGAGTGAGGGGTATATGCTTAGACTGGTTCTACAGTTACTTGACCAACCGTAGGCAGTTCATTAAACTCGGTAATTCTCAGAGTGATGAGCTTCCCATTGAGTTTGGCGTCCCGCAGGGAAGTTTACTTGGTCCCACTCTATTTATTATATATATCAATGACTTGTTAAATATTTGCCTCAATAATGCCGAAATAATCACTTATGCGGACGATACGGTTATCCTTTTTCATGATGAAAGTTGGAATCAAGTGCATTGTCTTGCAGAAAAAGGAATGACCCACGTTGCCACACTGCTAGACCACAATTTACTGACCTTAAATTCATCAAAAACTAAATACATTGCCTTCTCAAAAACAGCTACCTCTGCCCCGCCATCAAACCTTAAACTCAAACTACATAATTGCTTAAATCATTCCACACCTGTTATCCCTTGTGTATGCCCCACTCTTGACCGTGTTCCTTTTATTAAATATTTAGGCATTATTATCGATGAACATCTTACATATAGAAAACACATCTCATCCGTATCCGGCAGAGTTAGAAAAATAATACACACCCTACGTAAATTACGGGACTGTTTACCATTGGACATCCTTCGTGTGGTTTATGTTGCATTCGGCCAATCTATCATCCAATACTGCATTAGTGTTTGGGGGAGCGCAGGAAAGACCTACTTAATTGAACTTGAAAGGGCCCAGCGAGCCCTTATCAAAGTTGCACTGAAAAAACCTTTTAGATACTCAACAGATCTTATTTACCTAGAGTTTCAAGTACTGCGTGTCAGACAGCTCTTCATCTTGTCCGCCGCCATCAAAACTCACAAAAGTTTAAAAAATAGGCCCGATTACCAATCAATCTTATCCAAGCGTGTATTCAGGATCCCGTTGCCAGTAGTAAATTCGCTTTTAGCCAGACGTTCCCCTGCCTATTCACTTTTAAACACTTACAACAAAATTTGTAAAATAAAAGATATAAAAAGCTATTCGGTCTTTGTCTGCAAATCAGTCGTCAAAAAATTACTTCTCAATATCGGATACGATGATACAGAAAATCTAGTTTGATAGAAAATTGCACAGCATTCGCACAACACACTCAAAAATATACAATACACCCTCACACACACACACACACACACACACACACACACGCACACACATACAAACACTCATACACACGCACTCACACCCTCACTCACAACAAAAACATTGTCCCTTGTCCGTAGCGAAAAGATTTAATATTTTTGTTATTTTATTTCAAAAATTTATTAAGTATCTACTTTAATGTTTTTTGACCTTGTGTAATGTATCTGATAAACTTAAGAACCCCAAGATACAGACTCACTGTCTAGTTTGGAGTTCTCAGGAAATTCTCATGTCAAAGTTTATTTTGAAATAAATTATTCTTATTCTTATTCTTATTCTTATTAAAGATGCGAACCCTTAGGAAAAGAAGCCAAGGGAATTAAAAATACTGAAGTTATGGTGGACTTACATTGTCTTTACAAATCACTTTTGTTACTAGAAATGTTTTGTAAAACTGGCTAAAAATCTCTATAAAAGTGGACAGAGTATTACAATACAATAATAGTGACCCTTGGCACCCAACAACTCGATGCATTTATACCGATACCCGATAAAATGTGGCAATCCTAATTCCTTCATAGGACTACGACTGCCAAGAAGCAAGTGCACGGTCTTCCACCATAAATCTAAAGCTTTGTCGCATCAAATTAATCTTGTATTTTACAAGTGGGTCACAGAATAGTAAACACGTCTTAGCGATCCCTTTCTATTGCGCAATGCTCCCGCTAACAGCTTTTTGAAACGGGTCATAGTGCAGAAATAGTTTTTTCTAACATTTTCCATTTTACTATGAAAGCATTTCCTGGTTCGTGGACCTATTTCAGAAGCTTGGGGTTAAGGAGACTATCGCTACTACTGCGATTGTGATCAGTAGGATTCAACAATCTATGTGTAACGTCACGACTTTTATCCCCATTCGGGGGTAGTCAAGAGGCTTGAGTGGCCATACACCGCCACATTGTGGAGGTATTAACCAACTCAAAGCCCACGTTTCACCAGATAGTCAGAACCCAACGTGACAGGTGGTGAACCTTGTCGCCGTGTATACAGGAACTGACTATTACCTAATCCCGTGGGATAGGTAGGTTTCCTCACGATGTTTTCCCTCACCGTCAGCGAACTGTAAATTATGCACATAGATGAAAATTCATCCATTGGTGCATGCCCCACCGGGGATCGAACCTGGGACCTTCTGATTGCTAGCCCAACCTGTTCACCCCTAGGCTACAGTCGCGTTCAACAATCTATACAAATAAATAAAATGATGTGTCTGTTTGTAACTGTCTGTTTGTGTCTAAATGCATGCAATGCTTTCATAAAGTATATGCGGTAGGTACTCATAACAAAAAAGCAGTTTTAATTTTGTTGTGTTTGTTTGTTCCGGCTAAACTCCGAAACGGCTGGACTAACTATGACGGGGCTTTCATAGGCAGATAGCTGATGTTATAAGGAGTGTCTTACTTTTACTTTGGCAAAATTTAACATTGTTAAATTCCACGCGTACCAAGGCGCGGGCACAGCTAGTGATATTATTATAATTCCTACTAAGATAGGTTACATACGTATATGAAATATGTAAATCTAGTTAACTACCTACTCTAATAAAATTGGTCACAACACCGGTTTCTATTGCGTCTTGGATCTTGCTTAATAGATCAATGCCCCTACCTATTAGGCCTTCTAAGCATAAACGATAAGGAGCTAATGTGAAGGCAGATTGTATTTATTTAACTAACTAGGTACATATATCTTATGATAGGTAGGTACAGTGAACATCAAAAGTAGCGGTTCCAATACGAAATGTCACGTCTTGATCGTCTCTGGTTAGGGGCCATCCATTAATTACGTCACACGAATTTAATGATTTTTAGACCCCTCCCCCCCTTGTCACAGCTGGTCACATTTGCGAGACCCCCCCTCTCTGTGTGACGTCACATATTTTTCATAATTTTGAGAAATTTTCGAAAATTTTCGTTAAAAATTCAAATTTCGGTTTTAATACTTAGATATATTAGATTTTTAAATTGTGACGTCACAAAACTTAGGACCCCTCCCACCCCCTTGTCACACAATGTCACATTTCGTCGACCCCCTCCCCCCTTTACGTGTGACGTAATTAATGGATCGCCCCTTATAGGCTATGTGACGCCATAGGTATTTAATTGCATTTGGCGCCCTTTAGGGGACTTTAAACTTTACACCTTACCATATCTGTACATTTTTAGTTTGTTATCTTTTCAACATTATTTAGGGGGCGTCCATAAATTACGTGACGCATTTAGGGGGAGGGGGTCGAGCCAAATCTCACCAAATCTCACGTGAAGGAGAGGGGGGTCTCGGCAAATCTCACGTTTTTTTTTTACCGCAAGAAACAGTATAAAATTGCGGAAAACTGGGTTAAATTAAGTAAAACATGTTTCTCCACTAGAATACTTATGGCTTTTGAAAAATCTCACGTGAGATTAAAGGGGGAGGGAGGGGGTCGAGCCAAATCTCACGACATCTCACCAAGGGGGAGGGGGGGGGGGGTCGAAAAATCACACAAATTACCTAACGTAATTTATGGACGCCCCCTTACACGGAGTCCGTTAAGTAAGACTATTTTGGATAGTCGCGTGCCATCCTCTCTCTTGGTAATTTATTTGACAAGAATTAAATAATATTACATAATGCATATTGTTGTGACTACAGGAAATGTCCGCGTCCAATTTTATCACAATGATCTATTTATTTCGCAGCTCGAGACCTGAGCTGCGCCTGCGCGGGTGACCATGAACCCCACAGCCACATGTTTTCACTCTTTAGCGCATTAATTGTCAGGAATAACGATAACCTATACAATATTTGCATTTTGCATACAAGCGATATCAGTTGGCTGCCATTGTTTTTCAGTCCACGGTATAGGACATCTGTTTTCATTTTATCACCAAGTGAATGTGCCAAGGATATTTCGTACAGTTCTGTCAATAATAATAACGTTGAGGTTGGTTTATAGATTCAAAGATTCAAAACGTTTATTTTGTTTAGGCCTACGGGGGCACTTACAAATTGTCATTTTACATTTTTTCTTAAATTCTACTGCCGGATCGGAAACGCGACCTCGACTGAGAAGATCCGGCAAGAAACTCAGCGGGCTTGTCTTTTTTACATTGTTTTAATTTAATTTTATTTTTTTAATCGCCATTTACTTATTTATTTACTAGCTGTGCCCGCGACTCCGTCCGCGTCCAGTCGGTGAAGCCCTTGAATATAATTTTGTCTATCGTCTAATATGTATTACGTCAGTCTGCATCAGTCTGAGTTCGTCTGTCCGTGGCTGTCAATCTGTACCAGTCTATACCAGTAAGGTGGTAGAGTCTGACCAGTAAGGTGGAGATCGGCATTCAAGTAGCTAATTTACCTTCGTTTCGTATGATGAGGGAGAGAGCCGGAAGCGCAACCCAGCCACCTCCCCATCCCCTCCCACTAACCCCACTCCCCTTCAGGTTGGAAACGTGCTAGCGATGCCTTTGGTTGCAAGCATCTATAGGGTACGGTAACTGCTTAACTGCTGTTAAGCCGTACGCTTGCCTGGCGCCTTAGTTGTATAACAAAAGTTTGACTTTATTTGTCTGTCTGTATCAGTCTAGCTGTAAGTATCTGTTTGTCTGAATCGGTCTGTCTGTAATCTATCGGTAGGTAAGTATCTCTGTCTGTACCAGTCTATCTGTATCCGTCTATCTATATCTGTAGTTACTCACAGTATCACGACTGAGCGGTTGGACTCCAGAGCTCAATGTTTAAGTTTGTACTTGATACCCATGTTCCTTATTTAAAATGAGTGAGTGCTCCAGACTCACGGCTTAGATAAGAGTCACTTCGCAACAACGTGCTTAAAAAGTTAGAGTCCGGAGTTAATCGTCTAAGTCAATAGTCAAAGCGTTTATTTTGTTTAGGCCTAGGGGGGCACTTACAAATAGTAATTTTACATGTTTTCCTTAAATTCTACCGCCGGATCGGAAACGCGACCTCGCCTGAGAAGTTTCTACTTGATACCCACATTGCTAATTCAAAGTTAGCAGGTCCTCCAGATTTATGGTTTAAGCAGGCAGTTACCCAGCAGCATCATTCCTGAGGGGTTGGAGTTCAGAGTCCAATGTCTATGTTTCTATTACTACTTAATTCAAAATCAGCAGGTCCTCTAGACTTACTTCTTAGGTAGGTAGCTTCCCTACGGCATTAGTACTGTGGAGATGAATTCCAGAGTTAACGTCTAAGATTCCGCGTGATACAAAGACCCGCTTATTGTTTTTTTATACGTAATTAGGAATAAAAAAACTGAATTTCTTGAAGCAAGGAAGATATTAAATTTTGCCATGTGGTGCAAGGCAGGCATTGTCTGATTTTAAGTATAGCGACATCTAGTTAAGAAAAACTAAACTTAAGATTGTAGAACGCAGCAATAAAATATTTATTATTATTATTAAAATTAAGATTATCTAGTCCAAATAGTGTCGGATCACACACAACGTAGGGCTCCGTAGGGCTCCGCTCTAAATAGACGTATTTCAATAACTTAAACTTATTTTTGGCTAGAATTTCTGTGTGGTCATAAAAATTTACAACCTAATATTTTAGAAAAAAATGCTAGATGTTAAGTTAGACTATTAGTCATATCCATGTCAAATTTCATTGAAATCAATCCATTAGATTCGAAGTTGTGCGCGTTCGAATATTTAGGTCGTTTTTTTAATGTTTTGAATGTTCTGTGGCAGCCCTAACCATTCTCGAAAACAAAAATATCCAACATGTTAAGTTGAATTATTATTGATATGCACGCTAAATTTCATTGAAATCAATCTGGTGGATTCGAAGTTGGTCGCGTTCGAATATTTAGAATATTTAGATAGTTTTTAGAATTTTCTGTGACAACCCTAGAAATTCTAAAACGTGTTAATGTCTTTTGTTTGAATAAGCTATGTAACACAAAACTAAGTAATTTTTAATATTTAGTTTTGCAAATGTTCTATGGCAACCCTAAACATTTTCGAAAAAATAAATATCCTAGATGTCAAGTTGGACTATAAGCCATATCCATACCAAATTTCATTGAAATTAATCCGGTGGATTCAAAGTTGTGCTCTTTCAAACATTTAGAATTTTTAAGTAGTTTTTTGAATTTTCTGTGGCAACTCTAAACATTTTCGAAAAAAAAAGTATCCTAGATGTTAAGTTAGACTATTAGTCATATCCATGCCAAATTTCATTGAAATCCATCCGGTGGATTCGAAGTTGTGCTCTTTCGAAAATCTGAGCAAACATACAAACATACAAACATACACACAGACAAAAATTCTAAAAATGATAAAAATGAATTCTGCTGGTCCATCTAAGTCCCCCCCACTATTTTTTTTCCAAATATTTCGAATGTACAGACGCGACCAATTTTACATTCTTATTATATGTATAGATATAGTATGAATCTTAAGCCTCACTCAACGGTTCAATGCCTCAAAGCAGTTATTAAATAAATAAATATCGGCAGTACACAGTTTAAAGTTCGCTGACGGTGAGGGAAAACATTGTGAGGAAACCTACCTATCCCTCGGGATCAGGTAATAGTCGGTTCCTGTATACACGCGACAAGGTTCACCACCTGTCACGTTGGGTTCTGACTATCTGGTGGAACGTGGGCTTTGAGTTGGTTAATACCTCCACAATGTGGTGGTGTATGGCCACTCAAGCCTCTGACTACCCCCGAAAGGGGATAAAAGTCGTGACGTTACATTTCATTTTTCATTTCAAATATAGCCAGATTTACACATCGACTGTATTGCCACAAACTAAGCAACACTTGTACTCTGGCTACCATACAATGGGTGCTATCCATGTGGCCAGACCAGATTCTCTTAGAAAATTTGAACATTCTAAGTTGAAGTCCAAATAAAAAAATATTTAATTGATAAATGTTACTATTCAGTTGACATATTTCTTAATGACAATACTCTAATCTATCAAACCACAGAGTAAAGACTAAAGAAAGAGGTGCCCTTATTAGATATATGTATGAAAAAAAACGTGGTCAGTTTTTTCATTGTTCTATTTACCGGTAAATAGTTGAACTACTCGCTTCGTTTTATGTCGATGTTAGTACTAGGCCGACCACTCGGCCGACTTGCTTAGGGCCAGTCCCCTTAGTAACTGATCCATGTATCAAACATACCTTGCTTTTATTTAAGTAATAATTTTACTTGTAATTTTAGTTATATTTTTAAGCATGCCCCAAAATTTTTATGCTTTTGGCAAAACATACTGTAACTTACCTTCCAGAACATAACTGTACCTATGTTTGAATAAATAAACTTTCTGATTCAGGGCAAATTACGCAATAGGCAGTTTCCGAATTTTTCCTCTGGCGAGGCTGGCGGCCTACACTCGTACCACTGCACTAATCCGTCGTCAAAAAATATGGTAGAAAGCTTTATCGAAAGTCGAAACATACGTAACCTATTATAGCCAGCCTCAACTAACAATTCAGACTATTCAACAAGTAACAAATAATTCCACTACACCAATGAAGCTGATCATTTATACCTACATCAATTTACTATCAGTACAATTTGCGAACCAATTGTAAATAGGATAAGTATTCCATAGTTGGCAAAGTTGCACGTACCTACTACAGCGGCCGTTTTTAGGGTTCCGTACCTAAAGGGTGCCAACGGGACCCTATTACTAAGCCTACGCTGTCCGTCTGTCCGTCTGTCTCTCTGTCTGTCCGTCTGTCAGCGGGATGTATCTTACGAACCGTAATAGGTAGAGAGTTGACATTTTCACAGAATGTGTTATGTTATGTTTATGTTGACGCTACAACAAATAAGTACTGAAAATAAAATAACATTTAAAAATAAAGGGGGGGGGGGGGTCCCATTCAAGAAACTTGATATTTTTGACGTTTTTATTCTACGGTGGTACGCAACCCTTTATGTGCGAGTCCGACTTGCACTTGGCCGGTTTACATTATATTTCTCTACCTACACCAAATACATTTTTTTAAGATAAAGATAGACATGCGATTGTCCAAAATAGTCCTGATTAGGAGTGGGACAAGGAGGGGGGGGGGGGGTTTGGGCTTCCGGAACTCTCAACGAAAAAATGCAGCTGTAATAGTTACTTCACGCCGATCTTTTGTGCGGCGGTGGTACAACCCCGGTCGAGCGAGCCCATATATGAGCTGTAGCCGATTGGCTACAGTATGGCCCTAAGTTCCCGAATCGTGAGATGTTTTGCATTATTTGGTAGTATGTATTTCTGGAAATGGTCTCGGAATACACATCCCCTTTGACATTGCGAGCTAATAATAAAGCTGAAGGCAATTGGGTGTACTAACATGCATAACTGCCTACATCTTCTTACCTTGTTCATTTCATTATCTCTTAGGGCCTCCGCAGACTAGCTACTTTTAGCATCGGCGACCGGCGATTTTGTGACGTATTGATGCTGCGTCGCGTTTCTTTGAGCGCGAACGAGCGAGACGCAGCATCAAAATCGCCGATCGCCGATGCTAAAAGTAGCTAGTATGCGGAGGCCCTTACTAAATCTGTGCTGTCTTACTAATATTATAAATCTGAATGTTTGGATGTTTGTTACTGAATCACGCAAAAACGGCTGAACGGATTTGAATCAAACTTGGCACACAGATAGGTTACCTTGATTAATTTTTGTCCCGGAAAAAAATTATGTTCCTGCGGGATTATCAAAAACTAACTAGGTTCTCACACATGTTTCATTTCTCTCTGGCCCCAATTCTAAAGCAAACGCGGACGAAGCCGCGGGCAGAAGCTAGTTTAAAATAATCTCTTCCTTATGTTTTAAAGTCTTATTACATTATTTATTCAGAAGAGAGACATTGTTTACTGTGACTGTTATGTTCGAAATAAAAGTTAAGGTTCCCTTATCCAGTAAGGCTTCGTTAAAAACTTTATGGCTATTATCTCGGGTTCCTGACGTCATCGTTAGAGCATCGCTCAGATAAGAGTATTTTATCTGTCCTGGGGGCTTACCACCACCTCTTATAGCAGTTTTGTTTTAACGATTCAGCGACTTGTGCAATGACGTTTCTTATTGTCATGAGAATAAGGTACGTCATTGCACAGAATGTCGCTGAAACGTTAAAACGTTCCTGTAATTGAATCGCAATAAGAGTTCGTGGTAAGCCCCTGAGTTGAACACTGAAAACTGTTTTGCTGAAAACGGAAAGAATTACGTCAACTAGGAAAATAATGTGAAAAATATGTTGCCATTCTATTGTGTCTGTCATGTTATACGAAAACCTATGAAATTTGAATGAATGAATAGATTGATGGCAAATTGTTTACTATACAGAAATAATGATCAATATTTTTGAAATTATTATTATTCATATTGAGATATTGTAGTGGATATTAGGTATTCCAACTAAATCACACTGAGAAAAAATAAGCGACAAGTTCTCCGAACGACTACAGTTTTAATAATACACAGCGCACTAATAATACATAATAATACACAATAGCGAGCAATACTAATTATGGAAATAATACAATTTGTACAAAGCTCCGAGCAAATTACGGACACGCTTCACTGATGCTGTGACGTAGGTACCTATACCTATAGACATGTTATGTTGAAACCACAGCCAACGCGTAATTAGGAAAACATTGATTTTGTAATTAAATCATTAAATCATTAAATCATTTATTTTTCAAAGTACAGTTTCACAATGTTTATATTAGTATGTAACATATCCCTATAATACATAGGTTCGTTCGTTTGGTCGTATGAGCTAGTTGGGCAACCCGTAGGCATTTAAACATTTGGAGGGAGGCCGTGGCGATTGCAATGATGAGACGTCGATTTCTTAACAAATTTTCGCTTATGTGATGCGGCCACTACCATATTATGTTTGATCGCTATCGCGTCGCAGTTGTGTTACCTGGGGGCTTAGCACAAGCTCTCATTGCGATTCAATTATAGGAACGTTTTAACGACGTTTTAATGACGTTTCTTATTGTCATGACAATAAGGTACGTCATTGCACAAAAAGACACTGAATCGTTAAAACGTTCCTGTAATTGAATCGCAATAAGAGTTCGTGGTAAGCCCCCAGATAGTTGCGATCCTCGGATGAGTGAGTGAAGAAGAGGTAGAAAGTGCGAACAGGACAACCGACACATTAAAACCCGTATAACACTATCCGATATTAGAGAGTCCCCGACTCTTATTACACCTTCCTAATTTAGGGTCACGGCCCCTTAACATCGTGTGGTGTATACGGGTTTACGGCATCTTATTTAATAATTTATTTGAATAGATAAATCAATCACACAATATATTGTAGAATAGTAATGTACCAAATGCCTAGTATTTACTTTATTATTGAGAATAACATTGTTTTTGATTGCTCATTAATGGCGGCGTCTTCATCAGGCGCATGCCTCGCGCGTCAAAAGTGAGTGCTCGCGCGAGGCATGCGCCTGATGAAGACGACGCCATTAGGTACGATTCAGAGATTTCGCACTTACGTAATGGTTCTACTAGTTTTATTATTACTGCGGGCTTCATCATGTTATTAGTGTTAGCGTCTCGTCTTGCCTTTTAAGTCTTACTAGACGTGCTAATCAGTTAATTTTGCTTGCCACAGGGCCGTTAGATCAATTGTAGCTTAAACCACGGGAGTTGACCACTAACCATACGATAAGAAGAAGGCCACGGAAGAGAGTTTAATCTCCCGCCTTTCATATCGAATATATGGTTGAAACTATCCACGATCGATCAATTATCATTGATCTTAGGCCCATAGAGTTAACTTTCTATGAAAGCGACCTTCGTTACAGTATTTTTTAATATATTTTTGCTTTTAATACTTAATACCTATCTCATAAATATAACTCTAATCTACCTACATTTAATCACGAATGTTATTTTAAAATAAAAATAAACGTGATCTTTGTTCGTATTATCCGACTTATCAAAAGTTCGCGATAGTTGGACGCATAGGAGTGCACTCGCGCGTATATTGACGTGCAAGATAGTACCGTATCAAATGATTGACCGTTGCGAATGGATTTATTGTGATATCGAATGTTATTTATTTTTCGACTAAACGCTACTTATACGTGATGTTAAAGGTAATTTAAAAAAATGGCGAGTAGCTGTAATATGTAATAGATATAATCATTAATCATGAGGGGGCCTATAATATTACGAACCCGGACCATCTGTTTCGTTCGGTCGTTCTTTTTCTTGCTAGGGAAATGTATTAACATTTCCAATTCCAATATACACCTATTGCTTTCGTACCGGGTGCGTAATAGTAGCAGCGGCAATAGGTAAAACATGAGCGTGCGCGCAGCAGATTGTCGCGCCTGCAGCAGCGTTAAATTGAGTCGTTAGCGTCCACTTAGAGGCGGTTTTACACTCGCGTACGAAGGCCTGTGAACCCATTGTTCTCGCTTCGTTAACAATATGTGCTCGTAGGCCTTAACAGCGCGAGTGTAGATCCGGCTTAAAAAAAAAAATGGAATTATTTTTGTCATCCAATGCACTGATCATTTTCCTAATATTATATGTAGACACTCTTACGAACGTATTGAATTTTAGTAGAGCTGCGGTATTGATAGTAATATCCATTTTCAGTATCACTTATTTTAATAGGAAGGCTTTTGAAATTATATTTTTCATAAGATTTCAAATTACGTAGATAACTTTGGAATTAAGGCCCGCCGTACACGTCTTGGTAGGTTCTTTCTACAGTACCGAAACTTATCTCCTTTGCTGAGTTAATGAAGAAGCTATTATCTTCATTTGATATCTGTTAAAGTTGTAAATGTAACAATTGCCGCTGTTGTAAACACGGTTTACTTTACTACCGCTGTTTGCCTTAGATTTAGTTAAAATAATAATTTAACAAATAATAATGCTGTAGATAACAATGCAAACTGACCGCTATCTTTGTACATACACAGTTAATTACTTACATTATAATGTAGGCATACATAGATAGACATGTCTTAAAACCTTTGTTGCGTCGGAGGCGCTCACAGCCCAGAAGCATGCTGTATTGAATATCTATGAGTGTGCGCCACATTACATAAGAGACAACAGTTTAAAAGCTTATACATATTTATGCGACTATTGGGTACTTTCAAGAAAACCAAACTAGTTCAATTATAACTAGGTATTTTAAATTTCGTGGTCTATGCCGAATATAAGATTTTTTTATTGCTTAGGAAAGCACGCGAACAGACTGGTAAGTGGAACCCTCTGCCTAGCGCGGTGACAACCTTTTAGGGACTTTTTAAGGGACTAGGCCCGCCATACACTCCACTGTTACTCCTGTAAGCCAGAATCGACAATGGTGTTTAACGATGACGCCAAGGTTTCACCCTCGACAAGTCCCGGGGGAAAGCTAAGTTTTAGGGACTCGTAAACATGCCTTTTGAAGAACCCCATGTTGGAACAATAGTTATTAACAAGGTTAACCAACCAACCAAGTTAACCAGGTTATTAATAGTTATTAACAATAGTAAAAGCAGAAAGTAGTAGAAAAAGCAGTGGTAGCCGACTGGTTAAGCACGCGTCTTGCGGGCTTAAGGTCGTAGGTTCAAACCCTGGCTCACACCTCTGGATTTTTCGAAATCTATGTGTGAATCATAACTTTAATTTGATTATCACTTGCTTACGGTGAAGGAAAACATCGTGAGGAAACCTGCATGTCTTAGACATGTGAAATCCACCAACCCGCACTGGGCCAGCGTGGTGGATTATGGCCTGAATCCCCCTCGCATTGAGGGGAGGCCCGTGCCCAGCAGTGGGACGTTAAAAGGGCTAAATTATTATTATTATTTAACAATAGTTATTGCTATTAACCAGGATATGTCCACGCTACCTGAAAATATTGACACACCAGAGAAGAGAACATAGTCATGTCTTCGACAAGTGTATCCCGCTGGGTATAATAGCAAAGCCTTACAGCTCTTACTACATCATTATTATGGGTTATTTAACTAATTGCGGATGCCGAGGACGTTGCTCTCACCAACAGTTCTGCGAAAAGTTCGGTACCGTACGACGAATTTCATTTCGGGTGAGCTCCGAGCTCTAAAGAATAAGGAAAATGTGAGCTCGTTAGCAATCTTTTTAATAAAACGTATTTCTTTAGCCCTTATATTAAATTCAAGCTTAGTCTTGCTGAAGGCTTCGCAGGGTTATTCGTCATATCAACCCCCAATAAATGTATCCCATGGGGTGTAATGGCGAAATTAAAAATCTCTTGTCTTACTTTACCTCTGAAAGTTTATCTATGACCTATGACTGAGCCAGAAAAGGTTCAATGTGTGTTTGTTTCTCTTGAGCATGTAGCAAGTGAACTCTATTACTTGGATATCTCTGTCCTTATCACATAAATCATTCGTAAGATACATACAAATGGTCGTTTTAAGGGCATCCAGTGGCTCATCTCATTATAACAAAACGTGATCGCATCCTGTCGTTGTCTACGGCATGTTTTCCCACTGTTCCGGCTATATTCTTGGTTTGTTTATGCAACTTGAAACTTCAATTGCAGTGTATCCATTAACAATGAAGCATATAGTATTTTACTTAAATAACCCGAAGTTATGGCGTTACTACTACAATGCAACAACGCTGTACCATAATTAAAGGAACTAATCTGATAAACTATGAATGACAAAAATTTTGGTAGCGTAAACCTGATAAAAGGTCAAGCAAGATGAATAAACTTCTTATGTTTTTTATTGACGAAGTCAAGTAACTACTCTGTCCAAAGTTGACTGTTACTCTGATAGATCTAGTAATCGCATGCAACACCAACTGATCAAATATATTTGCAATCCAGCTATTATTTATCAAACTAATACACCCAAAGTATAGATCGGAAATTCGTAAAAAGTTGATAAAAAGCCTCATATCTCCCACATGTTTGACTCGTCAGGGTCGAAATTGAATGTTATCTATTAATTTTGTTATTATCAAGTTTTTGCTACTATGCCTTTTATGCTCGAAGCAGATAAGAACATCTTGCTACTATCAGTCGCTCGGTGTTTCCGTACCTCGATGGACTGTTTTGTTGTTCCTTTTATGGCCTATGGTAGGCTCCGAGTTCCAATATGCTCGTGAACGGTCTTGACGAGCAATGTCCTCAGGAGTGTCCCATCGCGGGACGCTACGAGGAGACAGGATGGAATATGCAGTGCCCGATGACTAGCCAGTGGTCCCAAAAACCCGTAAACAATACTTGCAGTTTTAGTGGTTACCATCCTTTCAACAGTCCATCTGTGCAGTGTTACAGACCTGCTCCGTTTATACAGTATGGTCATGAAAATGTGCTTCAGTATTACCCTGTGCCTGAAGCTTATCCTCGTCAAATGACATTTGTCCAGCCGCAGCCTATAATCCCGAACCTGCCATGTCACCAGGGCCAGGTTTGGGACTACAATAGCCAGTGCTATAACGTGGACGGGCAGCCGTGCCAATATACAACCGTCATCGATTTGGAAGATTTCATGTAAGTCGACGAATGTTGGTCAAGTACACAGAAAACAAAATTACGATACTCTTTACATTATTTATTTGTGTCCACATCTCGACGTCCTCACTAAAGTATTTTTAGAGTGCAGTTGAAAAGAACCGGATTAATTTAATTTTAAACTCCGATCAACAGATGATTTCAAACTGGTATTTGGAACGTTCGATATTGTTAACTGCAGCCGCGACGTTCATTCAACCTGTGTGTCGTTCTATTTAGACTAGCAAAATTTTCCGCCGTTGATTTATGGCCATAGAAATAAACGCTCATTATAACCCTTGCAGTATCTGCTAGAAGAGTTCCACTCCACTTATCGGGTTCTTTGCCCAGTCAATATGTTCTTGAAAAAATTGAAAAGATATTATCTACTTTTACTAAAATAATTATGTCCTGCATTTTGATGTATTAGGTCTCAACTGATCCTTTTATCTATTCGTGTATTGTGTCTTATTGATTACACTATAAGGTTGAGTTTGATGTATGCTGTTCAAAGATAAATTACATTACGTTGTCCGTGCCCACGTGGTGGTTTCCATGCCGGTTGCATGTTATTCATTTTACTGCCGTGATAGGTGGAAATATGCCAAATTCTGGATCATCTGACTTATCCGCGTGATGTCTTGTGACTGGAAGGTTTTTTTCAGTAAAGACATGTGATAGCTGATATAATAGTTCATCTATTTCGTCGGAATCTCGGTCGTTGGTTTTCAGTTCGGCTTCCTCTTTCCTATTCACGTGATGCAGATAAGTCATAACAATATCTGTAAGTGCTACAGTAGGAATTAGTAATACTCGAAATAGTAGTAATACTCACTTACCAGAATAATCCCGGCCACAATATTCTATGGAAAAATGGGTGCCATCCATCAGGCAGATTCAGTAGGGATTAATGAAAATATTAAATTTCAACGTAATTGCAATAAATTGGCCCAAGAAGCGAGTCTGCTGTCCACGTATCGTTGTTATGCCGATAACCCCAACCTTCCTACCACAATTGACCCGTCCTCAAGGTATCAAGACGTGACTGCGATAAGTCGTTCAAATGATAAATATTATTCAATAATTTCAATTGAAATTAATAGTTATTTACAATCGAATTGTTATGTTCCATTGCAAATCGCATGCAATGGACGTAGGATTTTTTGCCACCATTGTGGCGCCATGTTGGAGTAGCCTGACATTGACATTTGATTGTTCTGACAGTCTCTTTCTCTTCCTGCGTCTTCCTGATAGTTTGTATATCTAGTGAGACTGACATAAGTGAAAAGACAGATAACCCAGTCCAATAAAGTCTCCCAGAGAAATCTGGTGAGCTGAATTTTATTGCCCTCATTTAAAAAGCCCCTGAAGTAATCGGTACCTTAGCCAAACATTGGGAGAGACATTGCTAATTTATAAATAGAAATTAGACAGCCCTAAGTAAATGTAAACTCGAATGAATTATCAAGAAGTCTGGGTCAACTGCAAGGCAACATTGATTACATTGTGAACATAGTAGCGGCTAATATTGTATTTATGCATAGGAATAAATGACCTATAATCCGGAACGCCTCGTAAATTATCTCGCTGTCAGAGTACGTGCGTTTCTAGGTATTAAACAAGATTGCTCCCAACACGTAGCAACTGATCACGTTATCCAATGAGATTTATTGAGATTAATATATATTTAATCACATTATAATAGCCGTCGAAGACAAAATCACTGTTGAGGAAAACGAAAATCCAATTAGTTTAAATTCCTATACTATAGGGAACTATTCCACGATTTTTATAAATAAATCAAGTTATTTTTCCACTCGTTCGCGTACAGAGAATAAGTTGACTTGGTGTAATTACGAACATTCTGACATTTCCTTCTTTAATAATTGCATTGTAAACTGTGTCAATAATTATGGCACCGATAAAATAGTTAACTCACTTGCGTAAACGAGTTCTCTTCATGCGTTTAAATATGCGAGACTTACATTCTTACTGTATCTTTATCAAATATGCTTTACTTATAAGTAAAAATGGTAAAACTGGCATGTTTTTGGTTGCTATTAACATCTTTTATCGCAATCGATAAAGTAAATATAGGTAGTTGTAACCGCAGCCAATGTAACTTAACCTTTTCCGTAAAGACCTTAACTATCCTTGCATAATGTGCGAATACAATACATTTCGTATAGGTATTGCTGTAATTCTTAAGTTATTCAAGCTATCAATGAACTGACGTATATTCATTGGCATAATGTGTACTATGTACTTTTATAGTCGCAGTCATGTGGTTAGATCCAACATAGTCTTCTATTTCTCTAATTGGCTAATTGTATGCGTGTCTAGGGAGCGGTTGGTATCACTAACCGTCGCATCGTTTGTGGTACCCACGTCACTGATCCTCAATTGGTAGACGGGAACGAGATTATTTTTGCAATCAGCGTCAATTGTCCACCGCTTACGTAGTTGCACCTCGTCTAGTGCCCACTGAAACTGATTGCTCACATTTACGACCGGCATTGGCCTAAAAACTTCCGACCGTTGTTTACCACCATGACGTTTTTAGACATAGCAAATAACTGTTATCACCTTAATGTGATAATTAGAACTTCTCTGATAATTATAATCTGAATCTGAATTTTATGCTCAGTGTGTAATGAATGAGTCATTTTAATCGAAATTTTAAAATTAAAAGTCTAAAATCCAGAGCAAGTAAACGCGTATACTATGGTTTCTAATAAAATATGCACGAACCAGTTTTGTTAAACTTATAGAAACAAACGAGAAGAGAATGGATGGTTTATCTTTGGACTCTTTAAGTTCATAGCTATTTTATCATGTCTTACGTAAAACAATACGATTTTTACCGCATAAAATTGTATAAACCGGTTGCCAAGGAAAATCTCCGATAATTTATTCAAGGCTTGCTTTCTCTCAAACAATGAGCGCTGCATTGAATTATGTCTATCACATTATGCACAATTGACTTAACCGTGTTAAAGCCGAATTTCACAAATCCCTTTATAATTTTATTCATCATCTAGGTTTATTTGTTGAAAATAATTTATTAAAGTGCTATTCTCTTTTTGGTTGTCGACTTGATTTTGTATTGGTACTTGTGTTGGTGACATTTTATTTATTTTATCGATCACTGTGTTACTCCCGCGATATTTAATATTCGTCATGTTCGCGTCCCGTAGACAATATCGAATCCTCTATTACAGCCAATCGTGTATCACAATTACTGCAAGCAAACTAGTTATTAAACTAAAGTGGAATTCACACTGATGTTATCGTCCAGTCACGTAGTACTTCATATCCCATATACTTCATACCCGTTGTAAAAATATTTAGATGGAAAAGGGAAATTATAACTTCTTTTATTTATGTCAATTGACTGCAGCTCATAAACGGGCTGGCTCGACCGGGGTAGTACCACCCTCTCACAGAAGATCGGCGTAAAGCAGCTATTACAGCTGCGTTTCGTACGATGAGTGAGAGAGCCGTAAGCCCACCCCCCCCTCTCCCCCTCCCTCCAACCCACTCCCCTTCAGGTCGGCATTGTGCGAGCAATGCCTTTGGTATTGTAAGCATCTATAGGCTACGGTATCTGCTTAACATCAGGCGGGCCGTACGCTTTTTTGCCACCGCAGTCCAATAAAAAAAAAAAAAATATCACAAAACTTGTCCCCTCCTGTAAAAAAGAAAAATGTATAAACTCTTATGCTGTGTGTGGGTTAAATTAAGTGATGTCTATGTCTATTTCAAAAATGTTCATGCTACACATCGCTACTGCTTCTGACAGATATACCTTCTCAAGTCGCCTAGTTAACGACATCTCGCACGACTAAAATAAAAGTGCAATCTGTCCAAGCCTTAAGCCTCGTTTTATTACCATTAGTTTTAAACGTTCCTATCGAGTTTCTAAGAATTGTGTTTAATGTTTATTAATACATGCTCCACGCCTCCGGCTGTTTACGGCTGGCTGCCCCCAAATTCCGTTGCTTCTACATTTTCCTCAATGTATTGCACTCTTACGCGAGTCCACTGTTATCGGTCGTCAAACCGAAACTGTTTATCGTTTCCTATTTTTTATTTTGCTATTAACGCGTACAGTTCCACTCTGTAGTCCTGTTTTAGAAACTTTGGATCCTCTAACATTTTAACTGGATCCAGGGACTTTTTCATTAATTGATTTTCTTTCAGTTTCACAGCAAGGACTCTGCAATTAGAAACACTATCCCTAAGTTTGTAGTATCCAGTTGTTGCGTCAAACGACTAATTTATATAAATAAGCTTTAAAAATCTAAGAAAGTGGATCAGCTCGCGATCGTTCGACTCATGTTTGAGAAAATAGTTTCCTGTTTTACTAAAATCCAGTGCTTCAACGAAACAACTTGCGCCGTGGTGCTGTTCACTACTGGTTACCATATTTACGTAGACTTGATTTAAGTCGCAAATGGTAATTACAATAAACGAATCGAAACGGTGAAACATGACTCGAGTCCGCGTGATTTATGACTCAAAGTGACGGCTACACTTCTATTGATCACATGACTTGCATTCTGATCAGTTTTTAGGGTTTTTTGGATTAGTCAGAAACTATTTTTGATAAAGTTATATTGAATTTGAGTTGCCGTATCTATTCAGTCTGATATTTTAAACTATCGCAGATTGGGTAATTAAATCTTAATATAAAGTGGACTAGGCGCCGTATCAATATCAACGCCAAATATGTTTGTCCTAGTAAACAAAAGAGTCAGATTTTATATTTGCGCTTTAACACTTGAAAAGTCTTATTAAGTGTATTTAACATTAATGATATTCGATTCTTACGCAAACCACAGTAAGGTAAACATTATTTATCATGGAATGTTCGAGACATTAGTTGGGTACAGTATTGTTCTATTGTGTTGCACTGTTCGTAGAATTCCCTAAAATGTTTGCATTTAATTTGATAACGATATTTAACGTTTAACCTGACTTAATTTTATGATTAATTATAATTTCCTGCTCAAATATGAGGATTTTGGAAATTTGTTGTGGTCGGCATCGTAACCAATTTTATATAATTATAGGATTTGTCTGTGAATACGTCACAACTACAAAGCTGCTTCTTCGAGCTTTCTTTCTCTACGTCCGATGGCGTCCACAGTTTCATGCGCGTTTATCGATAAATAAATTTGTATTAAGCTTGTCAATCCCGAACGACAACATTAATTCCGATCACGTACAAGACTTGCGTCAATAGTGGAGCCAATTCAATATAATGGAAGCAGGGTTGCCATTCGTATTATTGTGCTTAACATCAAACTATTCGTTTCATCACGCACCGAATTTTTCATATTTTTTTTAGAGTACGGTGGCAATATATCCGTGTTTCATTTGACATTCTTTATACTCCGTACGAGTAGGTAATTGGCGTCACTTAAATGGTCTCTTTTTATTTTTATTGGTGTAGTAGGTAAGCTACAAATCGGTGTATCGGGTCGGCATATTTTAAGCTTCTCATTTTGATATGGATTTAAAACCAGCCATGTTATAATTTTGAAATTATACCTAAATTAATTTGAAGGTATGACCGAGACCAGTTTTTGTATTTCGGCCGATACCGAGAATAAAACAAATTCTTGGCCGAGATCGAGACCGAGAAATGACATCATGTAGAAAAATAAAAAAAAATACTAGCAGCCGACTAAACAAGACCGCGCGCCTACTTTAAAATACACTAATTCCCTAGTCATGCGCAGAATTAGCAACGGCCGAAATTCTCCTAAAACTTTTGCCGAGAACGAGACCGAAACATCAATTTTAGCCGAGAACGGCCGAGACCGAGATCTCGGTCGGACCCTAACAAATTTAGAAGTCCTAGGTCCTAGTTGTCTAACAAGTTAATTGGAAATGAACTCTACCAACCCTTAAATTTCAGACAGCCACAACCAGATTCTCACGTGTCTTATTTAGTGAGTAGGTATCGTAGCAACAATGTATTCACCGATATTTCGTATAAACCCGAACCCGATAAAATTATTGATATTACTCGGATTAGGTTGTTGTCTAGCTGGCGCCGATAACAAACTCAGTAATTTCCTCGCACCATATTCAATGCAAACAATCTTATCTGTATTTATTTTCATTACGAATTAGAAATCCATTAGTACAGCGGTTCTTGAGGTGTCAAGAATATAACCCGAACTCAAATCGAGACGCCCGTGCGGTGGTCGTTAAATAAGAGAACATCAATAACATAACATTGTTTAAAAATGCATTGTGACGCATTTCTTAAATACCCAATTTGGAACAGGCGATAAAATGACCGACCGCCACCGGGGGACTAATGACAAATTAATGGCATAAACTTTTAGTAATTACTAACCATCATACCAGTTAGTGGTTCGGAATAGGATCGTTTTGCGTTCCGTCTCTGCAGTTATTTGTCGACAAGTGAAATTAATGAGCTGTGTTATTCGGAAATTGCTAAAATGTGTGTACCCGGCGTTCCGGAGGTTATCGACGGGCGAGATAAACTGTGCGGTGTAAACAAGAGGTATTTGCGAGCATCGAATAATTTATTCATTTAACTCGAAAACAAAGGCATCTTAATTTTGTTTTCATGAATTGTATTACGTAAAGTACCTAGTTTAGCATTGATTTTTAAGAAGAGTTTCATTTAATTCATAATTTTCTTTGATGGGTTATATGTTATATC
Organism: Drymonia ruficornis; assembly: GCA_947859195.1. NCBI lineage: Eukaryota > Metazoa > Arthropoda > Insecta > Lepidoptera > Notodontidae > Drymonia > Drymonia ruficornis. The sequence continues at coordinate 7,831,573 of OX401923.1, forward strand.
ACGACTGCAGGTAACACTGCGTTTACCATAGCGTTAAAATTAAAACAAATTTTTATATTTTTCGTCTGGTAATATTATTGCTGCAAAATGTATCTATATTTAAATATAGTCTAGACGTACGAACTTAAAATTAATTATGACAATCATTCTTTCTGCGAAATAATTAAATTTATCCAAAATACTTTTTGCTCGATTTGTGTTTGACGGGCAATGTTGTTCAAAATGTTATATTTAATTAGCAAAAGTTGAAATTGGTGCTTTCTCATTTAAATCTTTGAAACTGATTTTAATCTTTCTTGGAAGGAACCACTGATCATATCCTAGATATGACCACCAACGACGGTTAAGGATACTTTCTTTAAAAATACAACTTTAATTACTTTCTACGCTGCTCTGACGTAAAACCCAACCATTAACATTGCTGGAATGACATCATACTAATTTAAATTGTCCAACATTTGTGCTACCAATCATAACAAATGAATAATGAAGTGATTTGGGGCTTGAATTCATTCAATTAATCAATCAAGAACCTGCGCCTATTTCAATTAATAATTTAAAAAAAATGCTACGCTTACACACCAACTGTATGGTCCCAAACTAAGCGATGCTTGTACTATGGCTACTGTGCAATCAACTGGGGGCGATCCCACTGAGACCCAGACCAGGGCAACCACTGCACTAAGCGGTGGTTGGAAGTTTGAGAATTCTGGCAATCTCTTATATGACAGTCCGCTTCCAATTGTAAGCTGTAATGGAATGCTCCCTTATTAATAATCTTCTTTTCTCTTCACCAGGAATAATGAGAAGCGAAAGGAGAAGTCTCGCGTGGCAGCTCGGTGCCGGCGCACCAAAGAGATGCAGATCTTCTCAGAGCTGACCGCCGCCCTTCCCGCTAAGAAGGTGGACGTGGAACAGCTCGACAAGGCTTCCGTGATGCGCCTCGCTATATCCTACCTCCGTGTTCGGGACGTTGTGTCTATGCGTGAGTATGTTATGTTACCTTAAAGGAACCGCTCTTGTGTTCCAATTCTTAATTCTAGTAAGGGCGAAGCCCCACTAGCGCGTTGCGCTGCGTCGTCACAACGGATCAAAGGGTCGACGGGCGAGAGACGAAGCGGGGGAGGGTGATGCGCCTCTACAAAATCTTGCGACGACGCAACGCGCTAATAGGGCCCGGGCTTAGACGACAGATGCAGCAGCATTTGTGCCTGGTGTGATTTGCTGAAGATATTTTTCGTGTTCTGATGATGCAAGATCTCTATAACCGATACTTCGACTTCCCAATTCTAAAATAAATTTACAAATTGCGCCTAAAAGTGTTTCAATTTAGATTGTTTTATATCCGTTTTATAGACTCGGCAATTAACGTTATTGTTTTACTCTGAAACAATGATACTCAGATGATGCTCACGGGAAAACCAGTTTAGAAGGTCTATTATTAACATACGACCTGTATTCGACATATAGCATCGAGCAATAATGATGGCGCTTATAAATAATAAGTACCCGTGCCAAGTTTCCTGTTAACATCAGTACAATAATGTTATTATGTGCAGCCAAACCGCAATTTTCCGACTAACTCGTTCGTTTGGCACGTGTGGATTAGGGTTTTTGATATTATAGCGCGCCATGGAAACCACAATGCCGTCACAGACTCAATCGGTTCTGAATACGGTTGCCTCATTAGTATTTATGTTCTGTATAATGGATGAAGTTTCCAAGGATATTATGATGGACTCTCAGTCTTTATCATCACCTGCACCGCACAGCCGACCGTGACAAGACAAAACGAGAAATAAATCGACTTTGTCTCATTCTCTCCTATGCATTAAGAAAGAGAGAGCTCGGTGCGACCATAATGCGTGACAAAAGTCTTGTCTTGGCACGTGTGCTAGCTACGCTGGTTACAGATGAATCTATCAAGGTTCAGAATTACCACGTAATGTGTATAGATGATCAGGTTTGCCTTAATTTTTATGCTAATCGTGATGCTCGATTGTTTTAATATTTGTTTCCAAGATGGTCAGGAATTTACGAGCCCAATTTGTTTATTGTATTTGTGTCAATGGCCGCGTCTACATCAAGCGCATGCCGCGCCTGAGCACTCAGTTTTGACGTCGGAACGCGTAGAGATAATGTGATGGCGTGAGTGCTTGGGCGAGGTATACGAGGCATCTGATGATGTATTTGCATAGATAGACCAATGAGTCTTATTGGTCTTATTGAATTGGTCTTATCGAACTTATTGGTCTGTACCGTCTTCAGGTGCAAAATTATTGTGAAGTTAATTAATTTCAAGTCTACGTTCAAGGTATATTGGCTTAAATTCTAATGCCAAGAAATAAAATGCTGCCGTTTTACTAGTGTGTGCAAACATGGTGACAAACAAAGTTATCAAATGAATCGCAAATAGCCTAGTTATTCGTTTTTAACACGTGTAAAAATGTTTGGTAAATTGAAACTCGAACTAAATTCAAGAATACATTCTTTTTCTTTTTAGCTCCATTGTTTCGAATTCGTATTCCGAATGAGCGGAACCTTTTTATTGCCTAATAAGGCACACGGACAGACGGTACACCTGACGGTAAGTGTTAACCGTCGCCAAGGACATCTGCAACTGGTGCAGCCGCTATAAACATGCCCTTTGAAGGACCCCATGATGTAGTCCTAACGAAAGGACTCAAGGAGATAGATCATTCCAAAACTCGGTCATGCGCGACGGGAAGCTTGAAGAAGGAACTGTATTAGAGTCGAAATGTACACTGAAAGACCCACAGTAGTTGTTGGTAGTTGTAGTGGGGCTGAGATCGTGTCTCTTCCATGGCTCCAGCCGACGCTGCTTCAAATAGATTTTCAGCTTTAAAGGGACTCACCATAACAAAGCAAAGAATATAATAGACATAACATACTTAATAGACAATATGTACCTAGCTTTATCAGTTTAGCCTGTGCGTGCCGATTTGTTAGTTAAGTCATTATTTTTATAATACACAGATTATGAAATCGTCGTTGCATTCTTATGATTCATCTATTAGCGTAATTGAGTGTTAGGTGTCATCAAATTAAGTATGACAATTCATTATGAAAAAATACAGGTTCCTATCTACTTATTTAAACAACCGATTTAAAAGATGCGCCTAGTAAAATGACTATCTGAAATGACCTGTGAGGATTACATTAGTAGTATCGAATGACAATCCAGCAAATAAGTAAAAAATGTTGACATACATCCTCAGGAAGTTCAAACACATAATGAACTTGTTTCTATTATGCTATGCGCTGATACTGTTGTTACACATAATAAACTTGAAATTGTCTCAGCAAGACAAAAATACCACAAGTTGTGACTTTAGCTTAATCGAACCATTAGAAAACCTCTGGTCACTCTATTATCTTCGTTAATTCTTCATTGTCGACATGTTCTCGACCATTGTGACAGAGATCTTTGGCACAAAGCTTCAAAGTTGAGCACGGCCCTTTGAAATTAAATTTTATTTCTTATTTTCAGTCCCTGAAGTGGAGATGGAGCTACCTAAGAGCTGTCCGAAGGGTATGGAGGAGGTGCCGCAGTTGGAGTTGTCGTACATGGAGGCGCTGGACGGGTTCGTGCTGGTGCTCTCCCAACAGGGCGACATTGTCTTCTGCAGCGAGAATATCGCAGACCATCTTGGCATCTCACAAGTAAGGGTCTATTGTCACCTTCGCAGATGAATACTAAGGCTAAGTTTTCTTGGAACACGCACGAATTTAATCAAAAGAAAGGATAGGAGGAGTTGTAAAAAGATTATCCACTTCCCTCCGTTGCAAAGCGCAAGACAAAAATACCAAATCTTAATTTTTCCCCGGGACTTGTCGAGGGTCAAACCTTGGCGTCATCGTTGGAGACAATTGTTGATCCTGGTTTACAGAAGTAACACTGGTGGGAGTGTGTGGCGGGCAAGATGAATACTAAAACGCAACTTGACGTAGCTTGAGTAAGGGTTTATTCAAATGGGCTGCGCCTGGACTGCAAGCAGACTCCAAAATTGCAGTTTGGATGCGGTTTCGACGCAGTACATATAACTGCATCGAAACTTAAATTTTTGTTAAGTTGTCTACAGTTATCGTCGTTCATTCACAGAATTCGGTTTGCTTACGGCGTTTACGTATCACGATAATGTTTGGTAAAAAAAGTAAGTTTAAAAACTAAAACCCGACTACTGAAAAATCGCGCTCTAAAAAGTATGAAACAAGATAAAATTCTCACCTAGAGGATAGCCGTGGTCCGTGTTCATATGCTATTTGGCCCTATAGGACCTACACGGACCACGGCTATCCCCTAGGTGAGAATATTATCTTGTTTCATACTTTTTAGAGCGCGATTTTTCAGTAGTCGGGTTTTAGTTTTTAAACTTACTTTTTATTTAATTATTTTGGAGTTATAGGTAACAATATATATATTTTTGAAATGTGCTCATCAAGCTCTTTCATTTGATACCCCACACGGTTTTATTAAAAAATGTTTTTTTTTTAGTTCATGACATTATGTCCTCTAGAGGGCGCCATATGCAATTTTATGTGACGTCACATAGCCTATAACCAGCGCGCCATTAAGCCGCTTCTAACGATACCTCATTTGTCAAATTACGACAAGTAGTTTGGAAGTTAGGTGGGAACAGATGCACATACATACATACATACATACATACATACATACATACATACATACATACATACATACATACATACATACATACATACATATATACATACATACATACATACATACATACCGGTCAAAATCATAACCCTCCGCCGTAGTCGGGTAATTAGCATCCAATTGTTCTGCAATTCCAAATGTTCAAACACAATACAATTGTAATAATAACATTAAGGCTGGAACCATTGCAACTGACAGCTCGAGGTTGACCGCTTTTTGCTCAAACAATGTCGTAGGACCGCGAGTTGAATTTTTTGAATTTAGAATTTTCGATACGCCACGACACATCAAAAAGACGACATGATAAATCAAAAACAGAAGTGACTCATATACTAAACTCGTATCTTGCCTACTTTTATTTAGTCGTATAAGGGTAACTTCGTAAAGGAAAAATTTCACTAAATCTTAAGTACTACATTTTTATTAATAGGTAGGTGGGTAGGTTATTTTTTTTATTGTTATTTTGTTGATATTGTAAATAAAAGCTCACTAACTGTTAATTTTTAATTGTTCTGAATATTAATTTTGCCCAACACTGGGTAATAGGTAGTACTACTTAAAACAAGACTAGTACATAATTTAAATGTTTAATATTATAGGACAAAATAAGTAAAATTAAAACAACTTAAAATTCTAAATAACTGAAAACAAGAAAAATTGTTGACAACATCGGGTAATAACTGAAATAAAAATAGTACTAATCCTTATTAGTTACTAGCTGTGCCTGCGACCTAGTACGCGCACATTTTTGGAAAAGGTTACCCCTTATTTGACTGATGGATTGATGGAGGATGACGGACGGATGGAGTGGCAATGCAACGCATGCCGGGCATGCATGCAACCCTCATAGGATCACTGTTTTGCCCGTCAGTCTATCTGTCCGTCTGTCAAAACGTGCACAGCCTAAACCGCTTGAGTTAGAAACATGAAATTGTAACTTTTTATAGCATAGAAGAAGACCACAGGAAGAATTTTTGAGAATTCAACAATTAAGGGGAGAAAGTATCTATGGATAGTCCCAGTTTTTCTGAAGCTAGAGACGTGAATATTTGTATTTGTAGGCTGAGTAGCCGAAATACTAATTTTCATGTAAGGTCAAGATTTTCAAGCCAGAGCCATGGGTCTGGAGCAGCTCCATGATAATAATAATATATGGTATAATTAAAAATAAAATACTGGCTCCACAAAACGCCTCGTTTTGTGAGTTTTTTGGGTTCCGTACCTCAGAAGGAAAAAACGGAACCCTTATAGAATCACTTTTTGTCCGTCTGTCTATCTGTCCGTCCGTCAAAACGTGCACAGCTCAAACCGCTGGTGATACAAACATGTAATTTGGACAGTAAGTACCTTTCATAGCGTAAAAGAAGAGCAAAGGATGGATTTTGGAAAATTCTTACCCTAAGGGGGTAAAATAAGGGGTGGAAGTTTGTATGGAATTCCCTCATTTCTGAAGTTAGAAACATGAAAATTTCTATTTAGGCTACTAATACAAATCCAAATTAGTAATTTCAGCGCTTTTGAAAATTCTACCCCCAAGAGGGTAAAATAAGGGGTGGAAGTTTATATGGGGGTTCAAATTTTTCTAAAGCTAGGCACAAGAAAATTTGTATTTAGGCTTCTTATTAACTAAGAATAGTAATTTCAGCGTTTTTGATCATTTCACCTCTAACGGTGTAAAATAGGGGGTGCAAGTTTGTATAGGCGTCCCAATTTTTCTGAAGCTAGAGACATGAAAATTTGTATTTGGGCTACTCATTACAAATTAAAACCGGACAAGTGCAAGTAGGACTCGTGCTCTGAGGGTTCCGTACAAATTTTATTATGTTTGTGTGTGCATCATATCTTTGGCGTGCAAATACAGGGCAATGAAGCAAGATGTGCTCCACTGTCTCGCTGGGGTTCTTTGAGCTTCCACTTTGCTAGTTTTCGGAACAATACATAATAATTACAACACCTAAGTGTGTATTGTTCCGAAAACAGGGAAAATCATGAAGACTCGAATCTCGGGATAACAACTGCACTGCAAGCGACTGTGGTGAACAGGTTGGGCTAACAATCAAAAGGTCCCAGGCTCGATCCCCGTTGGGGCATGCACTAATGGATGAATTTTCATCTATGTGCATAATTTACAGTTCGCTGACGGCGAGAGAAAACATCGTGAGGAAACCTATCTATCCCTCGGGATTAGGTAATAGTCAGTTCCTGTATACACGGCGACAAGATTCACCACCTGTCACGTTGGGTTCTGACTATACAGGTGAATTTTTCAAGTGTGCGTGGATGGCCAAATCCGAAACTATGAGTGATATCAAAAAGTACTCAAAAGAATCTCGGGGGTTTGGGCTTACGGCTCTCTCACTCATCGTACGAAACGCAGCTGTAATAGCTGCTTTACGCCGATCTTCTATGAGAGGGTGGTACTACCCCACCAAACGGTGGTTAGTCCAACTTAAAAATAAGCAAACAAAAATAATATCGTATTACTAATATTAAGTAGTATGAATAACATCAACTGAAACACGCTTAACATCAGGCGGGCCGTACGCATGTTTTTTTGTCTTGGCTTTTCTTGTCGCATATAGCCAGTGTCAAGTACCTACCTATAATAATATAGATTTTCAATGTTGCACTTCCCCACTTCCCGCCAAAAAAAAACAAGTTTGTCTAGCAACTCAGTGGTATAAAAAGATATCATAGGCAAGACAAAAAATATGAAAAAATGAAATGTAACGTCACGACTTTTATCCCCATTCGGGGGTAGTCAGAGGCGTGAGTGGCCATACACCACCACATTGTGGAGGGATTAACCAACTCAAAGCCCACGTTTCACCAGATAGTCAGAACCCAACGTGACAGGTGGTGAACCTTGTCGCCGTGTATACAGGAACTGACTATTACCTAATCCCGATGGATAGGTAGGTTTCCTCACGATGTTTTCCCTCACCGTCAGCGAACTGTAAATTATGCACATAGATGAAAATTCATCCATTGGTGCATGCCCCACCGGGGATCGAACCTGGGACCTTCTGATTGTTAGCCCAACCTGTTGTTGTTGTTAGGCAAGACAATAAGATTAGAAAGTAGGTAAGCGGTTTTTAGAGGACGATTATGCTTTTTAATCATATACCTATTCATCATTCTATATTATTCATAATCTATGATGACAACAAAACGCGTCACTGACATAAATATTAATTTAAAAATATTTGTAATCATATAATATCCTAAAAATTATGTTCAATATTATATTTAAACTATTTAAAACGTGATTTAATTCATAAAATGCTAAGAAGACGTAATTTTTTTACGAATTTCACGCAAAAATTTGCGCGCACGTCCAGCTTTGGAGGCCGCCATCGCGGATCTGCGACGAACATTTTGCAGTCCAAGTCATGATGACCCATGACGTTTGTAGCATATTTAAGGTTATTATTGATTATTTTTTAAATAAAATGACTAATATTAAATCTTGGATCCACGGATTCTTAGACAAGTCTTGACAATTTTTCTGGTATAGGTTTCACGTAAATCTGTTCAGTTGCTATGGAGAACATTTACGATTAAGGTTGACAATTTCATATTTTGAAATCGATTTCTACAAAATTTGATAACATTTAAAGTAAATCGGCTAAGCCATTTTATTCCCGACCATATGAGGTTTAATGTTGTATACTTTATATTGCACATAAGCCAGCTGCTTCATCAAACCATTTACTTAGACCCACCCAGTTGAACATTTGTATCACCTTAAGATTTGTATCACACGGAATATTCCCACGTGGCTCACAGCGGATGGACCATTAAAGATGTTCTGGAGAAAGTCTCGTAGGACTTGCCAACTAAATATTCAGGGCGGTACTCAGATCGGGTATGACATTCATACAAACAGACATAAATTACGTTTGTCTTGACTTTGAGACAGTTAAGCTTTCTTTGAACCTTTTATTTGTGGTTTGAATCTCGGAGCCACTAGGCTTTGACAAAGTTCTATTTGAACTTGAAACTGAGGGGCTTGCACACGTGCCAAGACAAGACCTTTGTCACGCATTATGTCGCACCGACAAGAATGAGACAAAATCGATTAGTCTCAGGTTTTGTCTTGTCACTGCCCGGCTTTGTTACCAGCGCTGCCCTTGCAGTTGAACCTCAGTTTACAGAGAGCTTAGACGTTTATCACATCAGCAAGGCTTTGGAAATACGCAAGTTGAAGTGAGCCATAAGATACGTTCTAGTAAAATTATCAAATTTAAGAATTCAAATTTACATTTAATCTTATAAAATATTCTACGATACTGTCATGATTTTCCTTTATTGTAGATTAAAATGGGAATTGAATTAGATTAGGTGACTCCATTTGATTGAAATTGACGAGAAATGCTGAGTAGGCAGAAGATATCAGAGTTAAAAAGCTCTCTCTTTTGATTAAAGTGTCCGAATTTTCTTTTATTGACAGTTGTTGGACCTATTTTTTCACATTCAGTGAAAATGATTGAGAACTTTGCTAAATTCAAGATTGCTTTTATCTTAATGAATGATAATAATTATATTTTTGATAAGGAGCATGAAGTCACTATAAATGTAATGCATTTAAAACCAACCTATCGCTAGCATAGAGTTTTTCGTAGTAACTTACTTCGAGGACAGGGTATTACAAAGTAATATTTTACATTTTTAACACCTTCAAATTATTTACAGTAAAGTGTTTTATCGTAATTTTTATAACTTCCTGAATGATTCGTCCGGTCCAAATAACTTACTTTTCGTGGCGACAAACCAAAACAAAGCCAATGTCACGGTTCAAATGGTCGCGTCGTGCGTTGACCAAACCAGTTCTGTAATAAAGCCCTTGGTTGAGAGGCATTTTAATCCGACCGACTCAATTTTATACAATAAATGATTACTTGCCCACTCCTATTTATTATTCTTGGACTGTGTGTACAGTAAATGCACGTAATGCGTCATATTCTTATGTTGTTTTGTCTTCATGGACAGAAATTAATGTGCTGCCAGAACAGAGTTCACCAACATACAAATGGACGGTTAGAGCACTAACCGATTATTTTTTATACGGTAAAATATATGCGCCCTTTACTAAAGTTATATCATCGCATGCTCATGAAATTTTGAGAATAATTTCCTTAACTAACATGACGATAACGTAGGTATTACCTCGACTTTTTCATTGGTAACAATTTAAAATGTTCAGTAACGCACTTCACCTACTATAATGGGTAGGTACTTCACAACAAATAATAAAATTAAAACGAAGACCAAGGTCATCGTTGCCGTATATTACCTTCGTCATCCTTACTGTTGTAAAAAGAGGATTATTTTTTTAGCTTATCTTGCAATCATATGATAGTAGACTGTAGAGGGCATACGGCATACAATGTATTGTATGTTTTATCTATGTCTGAACGCACGGCTTTCCTCTGCACTTGAAAAAAAATAACACCGATACGGCAGTAGAGATTTTTTTTTTCATAAACATCTTCGTATATGTTATGTAGTCCATACATATGATTAGAATTATTTATTTAAAAAATATGTTTAAATCCTGCCACCTTACATTTGGTAATCTTAAAACTTCACTTAACACAACAGATAAGTAAGTAAAACCTTATGTATTGAATAATTAGAGTTATCAGTGAAGGTAGGTACTTACATCCATTAAGTGATTGGTTTTATCGACTTATCTGAAGCAGTTGTGTAATAGAATGTTTTTAAAACTTTTCCTCATAGTCCTTAAATGTTAAGTGATAAAGGTTAGAATAGTGCGTTTTTAAAAGCACATGGCGGAACACGCATGTGGCGTGCTCGGTGGAGACGCGCCGGCGCATGTAGGTCGTCGCCACTGACGGTGACGTCACGCACGCGCTGGCCCTATTGAGTGGAAGATTTAATATGCGTACGAGCTTCGAACCTTGATATTATGATATCGTTACGTGTTTTATATGCGTCGATCAATGCGGTTTTAGGGTTCCGTAGTCCCTACTAGGAACTCTTAAAGATCACCCAGTTCGTCCATCCGTCCCAGTCTGTCACAGTGCCATAACTTCGATAGTTTTTGATGAAGTTGGTGATATTTGGTACAGAAAATACCTTTGTAGTAGAAGTCATATCTTCTTCTTCTGACTTTTTTTGAGGTTCCCCACAAGGAAAGTGGATATAAATATTTCTTTTAGTTACCCCATCATGTGGGGGTATTATTGAAAAGAACTTTTCAAATAAAACGGTGTTCCCATACATATAATCATCACACACAATAACAATCATCACATCTAATTGGCTTCATGTTACCTATACCATTGCTAATTATTTTAAAAAGCTGTTGGTTTTCCTTAAATTAAATAAATAAATAAATAAATAATTTTATTATTAAGGTTACCATTTCCGAGATTTCAACCTCTAAATGTTAAATTATTGAGCAGGTTATTCTTAGCTAGCCATAAGTTGCGGGCACAGCTAGTATCTAATAGAAATTGTTTTAATTACAGATGGAGATAATGGGTCAAAGCGTGTTCGAGTTCAGCCACCCGTGCGACCATGACGAGATACGCGAGGCGCTGCGCCACAACAGCGGCGGAGGTCGCCGCGACCTGCTCCTGCGCCTCAAGTGCACCCTCACCAGCAAGGGCAGGAATGTGCACCTCAAATCTGCCTCTTATAAGGTTAGAACTCCTTTGTAGGAAGGCAAGTATTAGTGGTATAGTGTAGGATATCATCATCATCATTTCAGCCGAAAGACGTCCACCGTTGGACATAGGCCTCCCCAAGATCCACAACGATCAGTAAGGTTAGAACTCCATTGTAGGAAGGCAAGTATTACTGGTATAGTGTAGGGTATCATCATCATCATTTCAGCTGAAAGACGTCCACTATTGGTCATAGGCCTCTCCAAGGTTTCCACAACGATCAGTAAGGTTAGAACTCCATTGTAGGAAGGCAAGTATTAGTGGTATAGTGTAGGGTATCATCATCATCATTTCAGCCGAAAGACGTCCACTATTGGACATAGGCCTCTCCAAGGTTTCCACAACGATCAGTAAGGTTAGAACTCCATTGTAGGAAGGCAAGTATTAGTGGTATAGTGTAGGATATCATCATCATCATTTCAGCCGAAAGACGTCCACTGTTGGACATAGGCCTCCCCCAAGGTTTCCACAACGATCAGTAAGGTTAGAACTCCATTGTAGGTAGGCAAGTATTAGTGGTATAGTGTAGGGTATCATCATCACCATTTCAGCCGAAAGACGTCCACCGTTGGACATAGGCCACCCCAAGATCCACAACGATCAGTAAGGTTAGAACTCCATTGTAGGAAGGCAAGTATTAGTGGTATAGTGTAGGGTATCATCATCATAATTTCAGCCGAAAGACGTCCACCGTTGGACATAGGCCTCCCCAAGGTTTCCACAACGATCAGTAAGGTTAGAACTCCATTGTAGGAAGGCAAGTATTACTGGTATAATTAGGGTATCATCATCATCATTTTAGCCGAAAGACGACCACTGTTGTACATAGGCCACCCCAAGATCCACAACGATCAGTAAGGTTAGAACTCCATTGTAGGAAGGCAAGTATTACTGGTATAATTAGGGTATCATCATCATCATTTTAGCCGAAAGACGACCACTGTTGGCCCCAAGGTTTTCCACAACGACCAGTCCGTTTTCCGATCAGTCCTGTGCCATTTGCATCCAGTGTAGGGTGTAGTAGTGATTGTGACTAGCGTTGGTAACTTTGATAGTATATAGAGATATGAATTGCTTTACAAGACATTTTCCAGAATTAAAGTGCTTTGTTTTGCAATTGTAAATAGATTAAATACATTATTTATATATTTGGGGATGGTATTACGAGTTGTAGTGAGTTATGACTACCTACTACCTTGTACAACTATTAATATAGGATCTCTTACAATGACAGAACACGGAATGAATGGAAGAAAGAGTGATAAGTACTGCTTCGACCCCAAATAGTCGGAAAGGTTTGATGGATGAGAAGATTGGAACGGGCATTTCGAATTATAGAAAGTTATGATGGACTTACACTGACTTTACAAATCACTTCTGTACCTTAAAATGCTTTGTAAGACCATTGTAAAATGACTAAAAGGAATCTCTATGAATTTGGCGGTTAATGTTTGAAAGAAGTCCTTAAGTAATACCAAGTTTAGCTGTGAATTTTGCATTGAAGAGTCAGTGAGAAATTGTGAATAAAACATCGGACAGGTAGGTTTATAGCTTTAATAACATTTAAACACATCCTCGTTCTCCATTTCAATAAAAATAGATCATAAAATAGGTATCCACTGTACTTTAAAGCGGAGCTATCCAAAGCGACCTGGGGTCTATGTCTTTGCGCAAGGCCAAATTAATTATTGTATGACGCAAATACATTTGCATTTTATGGGTAGCTAGAGTTCTGTGCTTCTATTAATATTTTTATGACCGTCCATTATAGCTAGGCTATACCTTATACAGGATGAATTTGAAAACATGGGCATCCTTTTAAACTATAAAAAAAGCTTATTTATTTTGCCAAAATATTCTGAATCGGGTGTAGAATCACTGTTTAAAAGGATGGCCATTATTTCAAATTCATCCTGTATTTTACACTTGCTTGTCTCTAGTGTTAGTACAGTCGCACTTCTATAGTATCGTTTCCAACATAAGTTGAGCTCTCTTAATGATTCCAATAATAAAAAGATAATAATTTTAAATGGTTTTCCCTATCCTTCTGTTATTTTTATGGCCTAAAATTCTTATATGATTGAGACATAAATTATGACAGGATTAAACGAACTTACCTTAAGTGAAGTTCAATCCTTATTATATGAAGTAATTCATCCGATATAACTATGTAGTTTCGGCTTTATGCACTACGCGACCCTTTAGAGAAAAAAGAGAAAAAATTAAGACAGCTCCTGTCAACCCTTTTACCAACTGTCATTATTTTAGAGCAACAACATTAATAATATGGGTGAATAAGGCATAATACGTATGGCTTATCGAGGCGGGTGGGATGTTCTTATATCGGATGAATTACTTCATATAATAAGGATTGAACTTCACTTAAGGTAAGTTCGTTTAATCCTGTCATTATATTCGTAATTCATCCGATATAACTATGTAGATGTTCAGAGAAGAACCCTAGTGAATCAACTTAAATCCGACAAAGGAACCCTAAACATAGCAACTGCTGCTGTCAATCATATTTTCCAAAACATAACGAAAGATACATTGTACCCCATTTATAACCCTAATTTATAAGAATAAAAACTATACGTATACTATATCCTAAAAATCTCATATTACACAAGTACCTAGTAGTTTGTACTAATTAAACCTGCTCTGGCAAGAAAAACTTAATTAGAATAATTACGTTATCGTTTCAAAGTATTCTGCAAATAACCTAGACGTCTTGTTCCCCTAGAACGCACATGAGGTACCAGCGTGATAGGTTGAATGTAGAGAGGAGCTAAATATCAATGCAAATTTTAGGCATTACTTGTCAACTTGCGAAGAACTAACTGACGAAAAGGTGACGAAACTATCACCATCAGCTTTCGTGGTCACCCTACGTTGGTTATCAAATTCCCGGTCTTGTCCCGAAAAATTCATAGTCACCCTACTTGGTGACGGACACTGATAAGCTAATATACCTATATACTTATTGACCGACATGTGACTGCAGTGGTCTCTTAAAAGTTACACACAGGAAGTCTAAAGAGCAATTATTACCTAATCTTAATTACCTATTTAGTTCTCTCAATACACACCAAAAAAGTTTTCACAAGACAAACGATTAATGTAAAAATCCTAATAATAATACTGGCTGGGATCTATAACGTGCTGATGTCTAAAAAATATAAGTAAAAACTATTTCAACATTAGATGGTGTAAGTTTAATGTTAATCTTAATAAATTATTGGTCTGAACCTATGACCAGTAGCTAACACTAGAAGAGTTACTGTCTTCTTGGTAAGAATTTCTTAATCATAATCACTTAAGGGATACCAACGTTTAAGATATATATATAAAAATACTATAGCAGGGCCCCAAACACTACCTCTAATATACTTCAGTGTCTTAAGATGAATCTTGTTAACTCTTTTAGACCATATTCTACTCTATCATCTGTACCTAAATGACTTCCCACAATAAAGGAAAAAGCTAAGCGATTTAATGTCTAATATAAAACACGCTTATGAAAGATAGAAGTCAAAAAGGCTTATTCTTAGAGATAGGGGCACCAGTACCACATCTATTAACATTCTTAGTTCTTGCAAAATGTCCACCACTGCAGAAAGAAGCCATTAAGTATCTTGTGTTAAGTGTCTTGTGATGATGAAGCAAACAAAATTTATATTGTGTAATCCGAAATCAATTTTGGCTTTAGTAGGTACCACCCGGATAATACACACGCTCCCAGGGTTAATCTTGCCCTCAGTAGTATATGTGGATCTCTGAAAAGTCAAAAAATTATCTGAAGGTTCAAACAATATTGTGATATCACCATAGGCTTCAGTACTATAATTAGGCAGGCCAAAAAAGGCAAACCACCATACCGGAGGTTTTCACTGAGTTGTTCAGTCAGTCAGTCTTTTGAAGCACTCTGAACAGTAGGTAAGCAGAATTATGAGGGGTACAAAAAAGAAACTCGGACCATCCGACTGTAAATGCGTCAATATTCCCAGCTTCAGAGCATCACATTGCCCATTCAAACGCGAAGCACATAGGTAGATCTTTATCTGGGTTACCTTGCAATGACGCTATCTTAATTAAGCCACAGGAAAGTTCCCATTTCGAAAATTTATTCAAAACGCAAGATTCAAAATTTACATCCTTATTAGGTACCCCTAGATAATATAATAAGAAGCAAACACCCATAATCCCTGAGTATCATACCACTACCAGATGATCTCGCAAATTTAAGCCTTATGAAGAACATTTTAATTAAAAGAAAACTGCTAACCAAATAACTACCTAGTTCTGAATAATTATAAACTATTACTTCATTTGACCAAAAAACTCCTAACTCCCCTAGATGCATAGGAAAATATCTCTCATTTAAAAGAATACTGTTATGTTTCTCCCACAACTCCTTACTAACAATAGGTACTTCAACCAAAAATACAGATTTAAATAATCATTATAATGTCTTCATAATTAGGTAGCCTTCAATCCCTCAAGGGCCAAAAACTTCTCATTCTAAAATCCTTATGTACTTATACAAAACCATAAGCTTGTACAGATATACCGCCATTGAATAACCAAATAACTTAGCAAAGTTTTCTAATAATAAATAATAATTTTTCATATAATGTTTTAACTTCATTTCGAGCTCAATTTGGACTCATAGTAATTTACGTAATAATCGTAAATGGTGATGATGGCTAATAGTAGGACTATCTCTTCCTAGAGACTGATATACCGAGTCAAGAAACTTTCCTTGTTTGTTTTAAATATTAATTTAACCTTGAGGAATTAAGACAAATCTTCTCTCTATTAACAATAACGCCTAAGCACTCAAAAAACCTTACTACAAACTGAGTATCACTATTGCACTATACATAACAGACTCACAAACATTATTGTATCATCTAATACAATATGTATTACTGCACTGTGTTTACTGTATTACCAAATACAAATACAAAATACAAATTGCTTATTGCATAATTGTACAAAAGGTAAGCAGTTACCCCTGAATTACTAACTATAGTTAGCATGAGCAGATAATAAAATTATGCATTCTTAAAATTCTATTGTAAACATATACTCATTCTTGGATAGTAATTTACACAAGGTCTGAATACCATGAAATATGAAATCAGGTAATTTTAAAAACTTATCAGAACATATAAGATTCAGTATGAAGTGAACCAACAGGTATTATCACTCCTAGGCATTGTGAAAATACATGGCATAAATTGATCTGAAACTGGATTATAATTTGAAATTAGGCATGTGCATCAAGTCTTTAAAAATTAATGATATCTTTTTCTTAGTCTTGAAATGGTAGAAATCTAATGTAAAGCGGTAAGCTAATATTATCCAAAATAAAATCATAGGAACTTGTATTAATTGCTTTTCATAATTATAAACAGCACTTAGTCTCCCTGCAAATTGTACTACCTTTACGGGTACGTGGCTCAACCTCGTGTTGCCAACGGCGACACCATAGTTGAGGCTGCCTCAGAAGTAGCCGCACTGAAATGCACTGCGGGTAATATGCTCCCTGAACGGGGCGGGGCCTTTTATATATTGAGTTTGAAACTGTGGCCGGGGAGGCTGCCAGTCTTTTAACCCTCCTGGAAGCTAATGCTGAGCTATGATGTAGCTTCCTTCCTAATGGTGACATACAGTCTCATCCAAATTGGAAAATAACCAACTTGAGTGTTAATTATCCATAGGATATAGATATAAGTGCTTGTCCAACTTGATAAGGTTCTTCCTTACAGCTGTATAAGAGTGGTATAAACATTGTTGTTCAATATTTTAATAACTTACTTATTTATTTATAATAATGATAATATATCCTTATTATTTGATAGTTATTTGAGTATTATCCATCATAATCTTTCATAAGGACAGATTCAACAGCGAAAAATATTACCAATAACTAACCCCATTCCAACCTATATTTGATCTATGAGGCTATCTATAAGCCTACATTAAATTATTTATAAGTGCACATCCAAATGTAACCTTGGAGCCTCCAACATGATGGAGTTCTCCGGATCTTTATTACTTATAAAATATGTATTCACTTTCAACCTGCTATAATATAAACACTTTTTTAAAACACAGTAATATAGTGAAATGCAATGGCTCTTATTAATACACATCACTTGTTGAATTCAAGGCTTCCAACCACTCTCTGGTCAAGCATGATATTTATATTTTCTTCTGAAACTCAGAATGCCTAAGAAGGTAAGTGATAAGGTACAAGTTAAAGGGAACACTATGTGCAAAGGGCTTGTATGATAGTGGGTAGCACTGACTTCCTCATCGAGAACCTCCCACACTTTAAGAGTCCATGACATGACCCACTCTGTCTTCCAATAATAATTGTAAGAGTTAACATAGGGAAAACTCAGTCTATTTATTATCTATTTTATCTATACCCATACAATAGTATAAGTACTTGTAGTGATTATTCACGAGAAAATCAAGTTGTGACAAGAATATTTTCAGCCATGATGTCTTGCTACTTGTAAAATAAAGATAAAAACTTCCCACCGGAAAGCTGCAATATCCACGATAATTGCAGTAGCTAGGTGATTGTAAAATATAGGCACATAAAACATTCCCACGGAATGATGCATAGTCGTCACACGAAAATGCAGCAGGTAAATCACCAAATACATCCTTTTCAACGAAAAGGTACATAGATACTTGATCGCCATGCGATTTTCCCATTGCCATTAAGAATTCCATCCTACGGAGGAATTTAGTCGCCACGCGACACTACAGGTTAAGTTAAATAAGACTTTGTATCCTTTCCAGCGGAATCGATAGGTACATTAGGTAAAATCATATTACTCTATGAGTATCAACAAATAACTTAACTGAGAAAATTTGCAAACTGCAACAAATGTCAGATTCACAATTTTCCGAAATTGATTCAGTAGGTACCTTTCTAAAACGTTTAAATACGTTTTACTTCCTTTAGATTCGTCCTTGCTACTTCCTGACTTACGTTTCGTCATGATTATAATATAAATCACTATATAATCACTAAATTACCGATAAAAATGATCTAAACAAACATCGCGTGTTAACGCGCAAAAACCGAATGACAGTTGGTAAAAGGGTTGACAGGAGCTGTCTTAATTTTTTCTCTTTTTTCTCTAAAGGGTCGCGTAGTGCATAAAGCCGAAACTACATAGTTATATCGGATGAATTACGAATATAATTAGATAATTACAATCATTTTTTTTTTGTGTGGTTAAATAAATTTGGAGCATGTTTCGAACTTGTTTTACTAATTAGCCTTGAATTAATTATGTGATCACACGCACTAATTCAACAACAAACTACTTTGAAAATAAATTTCGTTAATCATTTGATTTTCGTATTAATAAATCATGTTCGTCAGCATGCTTGGTTAGATTACCTTTGCAGTATACTGCATACTAAGCTTGTATACTGTATTTAGGGTGTGTGTTGTATGAGTGTTCAACAGATAAGATAAGAACTTAAGGCACTTCTACCAAAGTTGACAGGCAATGACAAATCCCGCGAGAAATTAATTCATTTCTACCGTCCTCTATGTGGTTTAGTTATAAATAGAAATGCATGTTGCAGTATGCAATTAAACAAATAAGTTTTATTGTCTAAAGCAACTTTTACAGACGATTACAAGACTAGCACGAAATAAAAGTTCTTACGTAATTACTAATAGGTGGTATCTATGGTTTAGTTATGCGTGTCTCTGGTTATTTTATGCGTCACAGAGAGAAAACTGTGAGTGTTCATCAAGTGTGCAAATATTGTACAATTCCAAATCATGTGGTTTTATGTAACCGTTGTTGAGACGGCTTCGTAAAATCACCCCATAATAATAACTAAACCGGACAAGTGCGAGTAGGACTCGCACCCTGAGGGTTCCGTACAAACTTACCATGAGGGTATCCAACTTAATAGAATTGATCTTACGGCCCTAAGAAACCCCATCCCGCGTAACGGGAAAAGGCAAGAGAAAATAAATATGAAGCGATTCAATTCAGGTTTTAAACATTAAAATTCTTCCACAGGTGATCCACATCACTGGCCACATGCTAATGCCGGCGGATGATAAAGTTGAACGCAACAATAATACCACTGAAGACAAGAAATGTGATGGCGATGATAAGAAGGCCAGCAAGGGTGGCTCGCTGGTGGCCGTGGGCAGGCCGATCCCGCACCCCTCCAACATCGAGATACCCCTGGACAGCAAGACCTTCCTGTCCAAACACAGCCTCGACATGAAATTCACATATGTGGACGACGCGTAAGTATTTTTTTAAGTGAATTCGATGCACGTTTTGTTCGGCGGTCATTCCAGAAAAATTGCGACACTGACACAAAAAACAGAATTTTGTATTCTCGTGCTACTAAAGTTTATCTATACTAATATTATAAATGCGAAAGTTACTCTATCTGTCTGTCACTTTCGTTTTCGCACCTAAACCGCTAAACCAATTTTGTTGAATTTTGGTATAAAGATAGACAGGACCTTGGAGAAGGACATCTTACTCAAGATGGCTATAACCAAAATAATCTCACGGCCACAAGAATTAGGTTTACAAGCATTTTGCCGAACCCACTGAACATTTACTTTTGGATTCCTTTAAAAGATGGCGCTATATTAAACTATTCATCATATAACTCGACCAAATACACATGAAACGTTAGCTATTATGTTCTACTAACAGCGGCGAACATTCCTATTCGGTCGTGTAATATCAACAAAAATATCACCTTCAAATGTATTTTGTAGGTTAAACATGATGCGATTTCGCGGTTTTGTACACAGTCCGCGATAAACTTACGTGGAAATTGCTCATTACTGGATGTTCCTGTGTGGTAGTGATTGTGATTTGTTTTGTGATACCAATTTGTGCGTTTTGTGTTTATAAGTGTCCATTATTTCTGTGATTTTTGAGCTTTAAACCCTTAACAATGGCGGGATATTCAAATGTTACTCTTGTAAGTGGTATTTTTTTAACTTCGTACAGTGATTTTTTGGATAGATTTTGTAATGATTTTGTTTTATAAGGTGTTTATTTATGATAATCTAATATTTGAGGTGTTTAAATATGTGGGAGTGGCAGTAGGTCATTCAAGGTTAACTATGTAGGCGCACCGGTAAGCGTGACCTAAGCATGGAGAGTTTTAGGTCACATTGGAAATGACCTTTGGAATGAAACGATTTTATAATCATCCAAAGTACACTATTATTAATTGTGTGATTCTGTACTTCTGCACACATGAGAGGCAGCTTGATTATAGCAAGAAAAAAAAATTCAATTAAATTTTAAAAAATTTAGTGTTTTCTCGGAATGTTTTTTTTTAATGAAAAAATGGGCTTACACTTGACCTCAATCTTGCCGCAGGGTCAAAGATGAGGTCAACGGTCGAGCGAGCGCATCCAGAAGATGCCTCTTCACCGTACTCTTTAATTAAAATTCATACTACATTATATTTATCAACCAAAAAAAACCTAAGTTTTTCTAAGTCTTGTAGATTTTGGACAACTATGGTAAAGGTTTATCTTTTGTTTCAGTTTGATGAACACACTCGGCTTCGAGTCGGAAGAGTTGGTCGGTCGTTCTGTGTACGACTACCACCACGCTGCCGACACAGCCTCGTTGGTGCATCAATTCAAATCACGTGAGTTTCGAAAATTAAATTTATTACATTTGATATAGAGATATTATTTGAGAACACTGTGATTCAGCGCCATCTGTTATCGTTACGCAAAATCCTCCAGGCGCTTGCGAGACTTGTGAGAATATTAACTTACTCGTTGTCCGATAGATGTCGTTACTAATACCGGACTGTCTTCGAATACTGTTTTTAGCCGACTTCAAAAGGAGATTCTCAGTTCGACTGTAGGTTTTTTTGTATGTTACGCGATTTCTCCGTCAATTGTGAACCGATTTTCTTTTTTTTTTTTTTCTTAAATTGAAAGCAAAACTCAATGGTTTAATTTTTTTTATCATGAGACGTTGGCTTGCTGTTGGGAATGAGTGGAGGCGTTTAAATAAGTAATTTGAATTAATATTTCTATGACCTTGACACTAATTGTTATCCGACTAAGAACTCGTTTTCTAGGTACAATTTTTCCAAGCATCACGTAACTATTACCTAGTAACAATTCAAATGTATTCAAAGAGAGGTCTTACGACCGGTTTATTAGCATATACAGGTAGCTTTGTTATAGATTAACAATGACCGACGACCGACAATCTTGCACGTGTTGGATCGAGGAAACGATCATCTGATATCCGAACAACCGGCGGTCGGCTGACGTCGAACGGATGATCGCGATCAGTTTGCCATCATACCATACATAACTCAACCATCATGTAGGTTACATATTCAAAATGGTATTTGACAGTTTCATTTATCAGAGCGGCATATATTTAGGTATGTTAGGGGATTTTGATCCGGGGAATAACTTAATAGAGGAAGTAGATTGTGTGTAGGTAGTGTACCTAATAAAGACAAAATTTTGCAATCGTGTCGGGTAGATTATCTATACCTAAGTATGAGTATAAATACTCCTGTAAGATGTGGGATATAGCATGATTGATCAAACATTAATATTGAGTTTTAGTGTTAGTTAGTTTCTAAAGAAAGTTAATGTTGGGGCTTCCGAAGTTACCTAGTTCCTATGTCTATTAAACTTGTCACACTGTTAAGTTCAAAGTTTGATCGTCTAAACCAAGGGTCGGCAAGTAGTGTTAGGTGGGGTCCGGATACTGTGGGAAAATTTTAACGCGGTCCAGTAAAAATTGTATGGTTTCAAATAAAATTTCGAATTATAAAACACAAGACCTAAAATTAATGTGAGAAACTGCACCGACGCGACGGTCTTGAGCCTGTTTTTTATTTATAGTTTGGTTCTCGAGAAGAACAGCAAATTTGAAGTGTGTCTGCTAGGTGGGCGTCCGTTAATTTAGATCTACGTATTAATTTATACGCGGTATACAATACATTACAATATTTGGCGGTCCGAGGTTCGACCTTTCGCGGTCCGCAAACGGACCCAAACGGACCGCGGTCCGCCTGTTGCCGACCGTTGGTCTTAACTGTAATGGTTGTCAATAACGAAATATACCTACCAGATTTATGAAGTTACAAGGACGGTTACAAGGGTTTCTACGCATAACTTACTTATACTAAAAAAAAAAATTCATGTAAGTGCATTCGCAAGCGCATTCAAGTAATTCATGTAGCGTTTATAAATCGTCAAAAAAAAAACCAATATTCTAGCGTTACCACCGCCAACGCCAGATACCTATGCATTGTTAAGTCTAATAATCACCTCGCAGTCAAAGTGAATTTGCTTCAGAGGGCACGTTAAGCTGGTGCTCCCGGGTGTCATTCTAACATCTTTGACAGTAGTTAAAGGCGGTACACCGTGGGGTTTTAGCCGGTAAGTGTTCGGCATAACCCGCGCCTCCCATAGGCAGCGCTATCCATGAGGTACCTACTTAGACAATTGGTAATCTTTTTTATCATTATTATACCTACGTCGTTTCGTGTCTTCATTATTTTGTATGCTTACTTAATTCAATTTAATTCAAACACTTGAATGTCACCGAGAGACCTTGAAAAGGTCCAAAGTACATAATAAGTACATATTATATATTTTTGTAGTTATTTCTTACGGACCTCGTTAAATGATGCATTGAGACGGGACCTTATCTGGCGCAACGTGCTCTGAATATTTATGCCCCCAGTCCATCTCGGGCCACCGGCCGGCAGCCGTGTAACGGAATGTCATTTTTAAACGTCATACTTATATTATAATCATTCTATTTAATTTGGTAGCATTCAATCATTTGGTGCAACTGTAGCTGTGCTGCAGCTCATAAACGGGCTGGCTTGACCGGGGTAGTACCACCCTCTCACAGAAGATCGGCGTAAAGCAGCTATTACAGCTGCGTTTCGTACGATGAGTGAGAGAGCCGTAAGCCCACCCCCCCTCCCCCTCCCTCCATCCCACTCCCCTTCAGGTCGGCAATGTGCGAGCAATACCTTTGGTATTGTAAGCATCTATAGGCTACGGTAACTGCTTAACATCAGGCGGGCCGTAGGCTTTTTTGCCACCGCAGTCCTATAAAAAAAAAAAAAAAAAAAAACTGTACTTTTTTAACGTGGTGCAATCCTCATGGATACCCACACGTACCGGGGAGGCGTGGAGGTTATGCCGGACTCCTACCGGCTAAAACCCCACGGTGGACGTACTCTCGCCTTGCGATGGGGCCTCAGGAACGCTTGCGCACAAATCCGTCACTTGAACAACTGTACCTAACCTGAGATTATACAAGGTGTAACAGAAAGGATATTATAGTGAGCAGAAGTTTAAGCTTATGACGTTGCAATATTTTTTAATCAACTTTATTGAAAAGTATCGACGCCGGTGTCTACGAAATTACAAAGAGCTTACTCCTTTCATGGATATGATAAAAGCATTGTTTATCCCGTGAGAGAGAGAAAGGTTTTATGTAGATACGTTACATACATACATACATATACGTCACGACTTTTATCCCCATTCGGGGGTAGTCAGAGGCTCGAGTGGCCATACACCACCACATTGTGGAGGTATTAACCAACTCAAAGCCCACGTTTCACCAGATAGTCAGAACCCAACGTGACAGGTGGTGAACCTTGTCGCCGTGTATACAGGACCGGACTATTACCTGATCCCGAGGGATAGGTAGGTTTCCTCACGATGTTTTCCCTCACCGTCAGCGAACTGTTAATTATGCATATAGATGAAGATTCATCCATTGGTGCATGCCCCACCGGGGTTCGAACCTGGGATTTTTCTGATTGCAAGCCCAACCTGTTCACCCCTAGGCTACAGTCGTTAGATACGCTACGATACGTTATTGATTCGTTATAAAACCACGCTGATATTACTCATACTATGGGCATTGTAATGAACACCTAGGCATTCACTTACAAAATTTATGATAATACCTACACTGTGAGTACGGTAACTCGTACACCTCATTCATATTAATAAGTTCGGTGGCCGTGTTGGCTGGGCTGATATTGTTTTCAAATGCTCCACTTGGTCGGCGAAATTAAATTAAATGTCACGTCACGACACCCAGGAGTACGGTAATTTTTTTTTGTGAAAATGTGTGAAAAATTGTTTAGAGATCATTTTTTGTTATTAATTATCTTACGACTTTTCGAAAAAAATACTAAAGAACTAACGGGACGTCCATAAATTACGTGAGGCATTTATGGGAGGGAGGGGGTCGAGCAAAATCTCACCAAATCTCACGTGGGAGAGAGGGGGGGTCTCGGTAAATCTCACGTAATTTTTTTACCGCAAGAAACAGTGTAAAATTGCAAGAAAACTGTTAAGTTAAACTACGTTATTTTTTTTAATAAACTTAACTATTTTTTTGTTAAATTAAGTTGAAACATGTTTCTCCCCTAAAATATAGCTTTTGAAAAATCTCACGTGAGATTAGAGAGGGAGGGAGGGGGTCGAGCAACATCTCACGAAATCTCACCAGGGGGGAGGGGGGGTCGAAAAATCTCACAAATCATCTCACGTAATTTATGGACGCCCACTAAGCATATAAGACAATGAGTTCTACTTATTATAATATTCAATGAAATATACCTAACCAATTTGATATGTAAAATAAAAACGTATTAGCATAGCTCAAAGATATATTAAACCTTTAGATGCGTCATATCGCGCTTATTTACACAATATGAATGCAAGGTAACTGCCCGACATGCACTTAGTCACGCATAGGGTTGCCAACCATACTTTATGATAAAGTATCCTACTTTATTTTTTACCCGACTACGGCGGAGGGTTATGATTTTGACCGGTATGTATGTATGTATGTAAGTATGTATGTATGTATGTATGTATGTATGTATGTATGTATGTATGTATGTGCATCTGTTCCCACCTAACTTCCAAACTACTTGTCGTAATTTGACAAATGAGGTATCGTTAGAAGCGGCTTAATGGCGCGCTGGTTATAGGCTATGTGACGTCACATGAAATTGCATATGGCGCCCTCTAGAGGACATAATGTCATGAACTAAAAAAAATACATTTTTTAATAAAACCGTGTGGGGTATCAAATGAAAGAGCTTGATGAGCACATTTCAAAAATATATATATTGTTACCTATAACTCCAAAATAATTAAATAAAAAGTAAGTTTAAAAACTAAAACCCGACTACTGAAAAATCGCGCTCTAAAAAGTATGAAACAAGAAAATATTCTCATCTAGTGGATAGCCGTGGTCCGTGTAGGTCCTTTAGGGCCAAATGGCATAAACACGGACCACGGCTATCCTCTAGATGAGAATATTTTCTTGTTTCATACTTTTTAGAGCGCGATTTTTCAGTAGTCGGGTTTTAGTTTTTAAACTTACTTTTTGATAAATATACCTACTTTATAATTTTATATAAAAATAAAGTATGTGAAAATACTTTATTTCCAATCATTACTGTGGTGCGTAAAATGAAACACTTGTATCGATAATAGTTCAGTAATTTTCCATATAAGTGTTTTATTTTATGCATCACAATAAAGATTGGAAATATAGTTACTATCGGCGAAATTGTATGAAAATATCTAGTTCTTGTTTGTTTATTTGTTTTCATTTAAAGAATTTGTTTTAAATTAAATCGAATCATTTCAATTGCTGAAAATGACGAGTAACTCTGATAGTGATACGCCAATCACTCCGCCAAAAAGCTAAGATAATCAAATAAAAAAATCTTACAAAAATATAAATCCGAATGGGAAAAACAATACGACTGGTTAACAAGTAAGACTGGTTAAAACAAAAAATATGTCTTTAAGATAAGAAATAAATAAAATGTTGAAAAATACTTTA
The DNA here is from genome assembly GCA_947859195.1 of Drymonia ruficornis. NCBI lineage: Eukaryota > Metazoa > Arthropoda > Insecta > Lepidoptera > Notodontidae > Drymonia > Drymonia ruficornis. The sequence goes on from OX401923.1 coordinate 7,857,891, forward strand.
TTTTTCTTCCACATACTTTATTTTAGACCTCTTTAAAGATGTGATACTTTATTTTTCTCAAAAATAGTTGGCAACCCTAGTCACGCACCACCCAGCGTTGCGGCTGCACGGCTGCATGGGCACCATAATTATGTAGTTGACGCTAGCTCATATGGCTTGTATTCATTGATATGTTGGTATAGCACTAATGTTCGTGAATGCGGGTCTATTATAAAACCTCATTGGCATGATTTGGTATTGTTTTAATAAAATGTACGTCGAGCCTATTCGTTATTATAATGCTTCCAGATATTTTTCCTGTGGTTGGCAATTCAACTTTGTACTTACCTAACCCGCATGAATTCATACATCGTTAGTTACGTATGTGTAAATTTTCCGCGTAAACACGGACGGCTTACAGCACGGGCACGTGCGAAAATAAACATTTTTTTGGGCCGTTAGTCCATCACGCGCGGACCGCTTGACATCGCCGAAGGCCGCCGCCCGTGTCGGTGGATCGCTGACCTAGCTGCCTTTCAGCAGCTCTTATGTAACAGATAGTGCTAATACTGTTAATTTATAATAATAAGCATTTCTCGGAAAGAAAAATCTGATTGAATTGAAAAATTAAGGAAAAGAGTTGTGGCATCTTGGTTTCGTCGTTACAACTATGATGATTGAATTTTGTTGGTGATGGATATTGGAAATGAGATATGAAACAACATTATTTAGTATTATTTACCGACATGAAACAAAATTACGTACCTACTTATATAAGGTAAATAAATGGTGCCTACTTACCTATCTTGAACAACAATATCATACCTACGTGTGTTACTAAATATTACATTTTCCGTCCAAATTCCCTTAACCGAATAAAAATATTGACAAGGGTTAAATGAAAAACCTGTCTGCTACCCACGTTGACATATTCTAACTTTAGGATCCTATGATCTTAGATCATTTATTGTGTAGTTTATTTTCAGTAAGCTAAAAATACTCGGCTCCTCTAGCCTGCTCTTCATGCAAACCTATTATATTTGTTAGTTCTTTTTATAAAACTTAAAAAACGTAATAGGTATATTTACTGCTTAAGGCGTCATTTCTATGCTAATAGAGTTTAATGGGGAGCGCTCGAACTCCCTTCTACTGTCTTTGGCAGTGACAAAGCGATGAAGGACTCAAACCTTATTTCTGGCGGCCAATTAGCACAGCGATTATTTTCATCACATCACGAGAGGTCACGGCCTGCGTATTCGCAACAGCTGATCGATGTTATAGGTAAACTAAATACAAAACATTATCACGCACTTCACACGTGGACACCGCGTGTACTGCGTGGTAGATAGTGCCTACTCGTGATTACGATCGACACAGTTAAAGATTACCTAATAGTCGTATAATGGCATTACAAAAATTATGAGGCTTTAAAGGTGTCATAATGTAATTTATATTGGGGCATGGATGTATTATTTAAGCAGATATGGGGCCTCCTAACATTGCAACCTTGTGCTAGACTTGTGCTCAGTGCACCACTACATGCAGCGATATTCTCACATCTGTTATCGCACTCGCAATTAAACAATTAGGTACCGTATTAAATACATAAGATAAGAATGCTTTATTGATTAGAATATGAGCCGTATTGGCAATACCGTCATGTTTTCAACATTATTTTCCGCGTTCGACTGAGTCGTACTATGTCCATGAACTCCGCTTAGAAGGACAGACTATGGACGATCACATGTCTCCCTCTTTATTGGTAATGCCTTAGTTAGGGGCGTAAGTATCTACTAGGTGTTACAGACAGAACCTTTTATGAGTACAGCATATAAGGACTTCTTTAGACTGATTTGAATTATGTAGTGGTGCTAATTTTGTTGGCACACGACTATAGTAGCGGCATTCTACGATGGCCGGTTTGACATGTGGGGGGGAAAGAAAATGAACCTTATTATAACGGAATAAGACTGGCCATTTTAAAAATAAGAATGTCAAAAAATGAGTGCGAAAATGAATCTTATTCCGTTATAATAAGGTTCATCCTTTCCCCATCCCACATGTTAAACCGGCCATCATAGCGTGCCGCTACTATAACGGTTAGCAACTGTCGTGAACGTAATGTATGAGCGAGAAAGGAATAGATCTAGTATCAAATTTAGTGCAGTAGTGATACCCATCATTCAGTAGATAATAACAAAATGGGGCTGGTAGTAGGTCGGATCCCCTCTGGTCAGATCTCTAGTCACATGATGCAGTTTAAATAAACGCCTCATGACGACAACGGTACAACAATCTGGACCGCTCGCCAACAGTTTGTTTATTGTTAATGCTGAATGCCGAAGCGAAGCTCATGTCTGATTGGTTTTCGAAATTCTGAAAGCGTTGCATAATAGTACATTACTGCCGCGGTCTCTTAATGAGTGTGTTGTTGACCGCGTTATCGATGGCCGAAAGCGGCGCAGCGCAGCTCCAGTCCTCCACAGCGCGGTCAGCATTACAACTCTTGATGGACAAGCTAAAATAAAGGCCGAGACCAAAGGTCGAGGCCTTTATAGCGCGGCCAGCAAGAGTTGCAATGATGACCAAGCTTGGAGGCCGAGAGCGTAGCGAAGCTTAGCTTGAGGCCATTATAGCGTGGTCAGCAGTACACTCATTAGAGACCAAGGCTTGTATAGTGCTTTACTCAAAAATGCGACTATTAGTTTAAACAAAACTAGCTAAGTAGGTATAAAAATTAATACAATTATATTTATATTTTTACGAACTATAGTTGTATATTTTCTCTGTTTACGCTTCCATGGCAACGGCACGACCTACTCGTTTTTAACCTTCAATCAGTTTTTTTACGAACCATAAACATACCTGTTTGTTACGTTTCCATGGCAACGGTCAAATAACAAATATAATGACGATAATACCGGGTAATAATACATTGTATTTCTAGTAGCTCTTGCAGTACGACAAATCCGATTTTGCTTGAAGAAGGTTTGTGAAATAATGACAACATTATAAACTTTTATGAGTAAAACCATTAATTTCACTTGTTCTCAGACTCATGAATAATAATGTACCTACTACTACCTATGTACTATATAGGTACTGCTAGTACCTTACAACAACAAAAATGCATAGTTTTATGCAAAAAATTGTAACATTTTTATGGAGACTGAAATCTTTATAAGTCAGTCTACAATTTAACAATTTAGTCAATGGATCAAATAAGGTACTCGTGATCTATAAAATTCCACTTGAAATCTCTAAAATCTTTTTACAATTAAGAAACATTCCATTAATTGGAATGATGATAACGCCCTATAAGATTCTGAAAGTCTAGCATATAACCATTAATTTCACTTGTTCTCAGACTCATGAATAATAATGTACCTACTACTAATTGATGGAATCAGGCGTAACTTTGCGGAAATCCATTGTTAAACAATTATAGAGAGGGACCCACCACTCACCCTCGGAATTGTTAACCTCCAATATTATAAACCAAATGAATTGATCGATAATAGAAGAAGCCAACAAGACCTAACTCCCTGTCAGTCGAGAGTATGTCTGTCATGAGTCATGGACCCTAACAATTAGCAATTCTCCGCAGACAAATCGAATCCTAAATAAATTCGACACGTGTTTCGCCTCTAAACGAGGCATCCTCAGGAAAGCTGGACTGCAACTGAGCCAGACAGACTGAAAGTCTGACTTATGGAGACTGAAATCTTATAAGTCAGTCTACAATTTAACAATTTAGTCAGTGGATCAAATAAGGTACTCGTGATCTATAAAATTCCACTTGAAATCTCTAGAATATTTTTTACAATTAAGAAACATTCCATTAATTGGAATGATGATAACCCCATAAGATAATACACGTGCCAACGCCTGACACTTTATACTTTTCCACTATCATTTTGATGTAATCATAATGTAATATATTATGATAAAAGCCACAATCGGATCTAATGTTCCGGTTATATCCGTATTGTTCACTATAAATAAATTATAGTAATAAAACGTCACAACAATTCTCTGATAATAGTGCAATAACGTGCTCACGCGTCGATCACATGACGCTTTCGCTATCACCTTGAACTTGGACGTGAAAACATTCAGACGGAATTAACAGCAGATTTTATATCGTTTTGGCATATCAGCCAACTTTCCCTTTTCGCTATAATAATATGATCTACGGAGATTCCATTTGTCGTACATTATTTTCCTGTTTTACATGGTAAACTTTTCAAAGGTGCGTGGATGGTCAACTCCGAAACTATTGGAGATATCGAAAAATGCTCAATGGATTCATGATTTTGATGACTGCATCATTAGATTTTTGAAAAATAAATTGTCCTGATTCGATTTTGAAAATAATAATAACACATCCTGTATTATTGCACCTGCTGATAGTGTTGCTTCTAAGGATCAAATTCTGGAAAGTCCTGGGTCTGAGGATTTGAGCATGATTCGATAATTAATCCCTTTAGTTTCGGATTGGCCATCCACGCACTTTAGAAAAATTCACCCTCTAGTGCCTATTTATACTCTTTATTTATATAGCTATTATTCGATAATTAATCCCTTTAGTATCGGATTGGCCTTCCACGCACTTTAGAAAAATTCACCCTCTAGTGCCTATTTATACTCCTTATTTATATATCTATATGTTACACGTGTTTTAGAGTCAAGGATTTGTAGACTCATTTGGCGTTATACGAAGTAATATTTAAGAATTTCTTCAGTATAAAGTGTTGATGTGGATACCTAACCAAAACCTTATAGTAATTTAATTAAATGAACATGAAAACATCATTATTACCATGCTCGATTTTCTTTTAATATATCCACCTAATGAAACAAACAGGTCCGGATATAAAAGATATGACTCATATCTAATAAATCATGTAAAAACCCCGAGCTAAGCAGAGATTGCTAGAAAAAGGAAATTTACTTACCTAGCCAATTTGTGGACATAGGTAGGGAAAATAACTATTTTGAGTCTTATCTGTTTACCGTCTCGTTGACTACTGTCTCGTAATGTGTGGAATTGGCATTCATGTGTTAGTCGAAAACATATCTACTACAAGAGCAGACCTTCGGACAGCTAGGAGAGGTCGAGGCGTCGATAAAAATACCGTAATCCGTAACGCATACGTCAACAAAACGTATCACCTTTTATTGTGCTTATAAAAACTTACTTAATCCGAAATAATAAAAGATTTGAACCTATTATGATATTATGGAAATAATGAAATAACATTTTCATTGCGTCGTCAGTCATCGGATATTTAAATAAATCAAGCAGTCTTTCTTTTAATTGCACGGTATTAAAAATAAACCCTAAATAATTAATTAATTAACCCTAAATTGATGATCACCACCTTAGTTTTTAGTATTTTCCACTTGAATGACTCGTGTTATTATAGATTTCTGGGGGCTTACCACAAGCTCTTATTGCGATTCAATAATAAGAACGTTTTAACGACGTTTTAATGACGTTTCTTATTGTCATGACAATAAGGTACGTCATTGCACAAAAAGTCGCTGAAACGTTAATACGTTCCTGTAATTGAATCGCAATAAGAGCTTGTGGTAAGCCCCCAGTTTTTATTTTCCGGTAACAGCGCCAGCGCTTTGGCTGCGAACTTCCCATCATTTCTAAATCACGTTTAGCATTGGGTTTGTCGGGGACGATGTAAATTGCTTACTCCTATATACTTTAACAATCGAACCGTCGACCCGTGAAATTGTTGTCCGCGGCATTGATAAGACTCTAACGTGGCGGCTCGCCCTTTTCAGGATAACATGGCGGAAGTAAAATCACCGCTGATTTGTATATTATTATTTGAGCATGGAAAAGTTTTGGCCAGTAATCTTTGGTTTCAATTAATCAATGTATTATTGGTTGGTTCATCTAAGGTATTAATTGAAATAGTGATATCTTCAACAAAACTTCAGTTATCATAAGCTGAATTAGAAACTTGGTTACTGTCATCCTAGTTCACATGCACAGTGATCAACCATCAATATCTGTTATCTAGCCGTCGGCGTTTTGGGAATTTTCTCATTCCATTTTATGGTAGTGAGATAGCAGTCGGCAGCAAATTTTACGACTGTCCAGAATAGTGGTAAGTTGCCCCGGGAGATTTTATGTATCACCGCTGGTGACTGGATTTTTCTAGATATTTGAAATGTTTACGACCGCTTTCAGTGTGTTTTTGTTGGCTTTTGTAGAATCAAGATTGAGACAGAGATTTATTCATAAAATCATTTTTATATGCTAAAAATGTTGATAGCGTCCCATCCTCAGTAACTACGACGGGGTCGATGGCCTTTCAAATACAAGTGCCTACCTACTCAATGTATATCAATATCAACTTTAAATATACGCAGTCATATGCGAGCGTTTCATGGAAAATAATAGCATTCCGTGTTTCGTTGTCAATATTAGAATCCGGCTTTACTTATAGGATTAGGCACGTTTAAGTTTTTTCTTTAAGCACACTTCGACCCTTCATGCGTCTTTACTATAGGTATTACATTTTTCAACAAAGGCAAATTCACAATCCCGCTCACTATTGTTTCTAAACATTTATGGAAACGACAATTGCGATTGACTATTACACGACTCCAATGACAATTTTTGGGGTTCATTCGAATTCACAATCACGGAAATCGTCTGTTCCATTACGATTTTCATTCCAACCATTATGTTTGTATTGTATTACGACCACCCAGAATTTCCATTTGCGTCGACAAATTCTTTCATCTTGCTCACCGCTTATTTAATTTCCTGTACTGGCTCTTTTTCGGTATTATTAATGTCCCCAATCCACTCATTTTGGCAGTAGGTAACTCTCACCCAACATTTATTAACCTAATTGACTCGAAACATCATATAATTGTGCTAACTGGTGAAAATTAATATTAAATAAACCGTGCTCTTAATTTTTGTCTAAATTACTTGCGAAAAATTAATTTATACATTCCGAGAAACAAAATCAGAACCTTTTAACAAGTATGTGCAAGTGCCCAAAAGTGATAATTTCTTAGCAGAGTAAAAATATTCCTTGCATTAAATCCAGGAGATTTATACAGCTTTACATTATCATCAGTGTCTTGAAAGGTCGTAAAAGTGTTTCGAAGTTATTCCTTGCGTAGAACGGGTTGAGTTTGCATTGTTTATTCACCGGCTCACTGACTGCGTCTAACATTTTTGTCTTGGTTTTGTTTATGTCTCATTTCTCTAGCTATTTTATAAGGAGTATTATTATAATTTACACACTGTTAGCTAAGGTGCCTAAGCAAAATACATTTCTCTTGCTGTGTTGGCTCTTATAAACCTGTTTGATTAGGAAAACAATACTCCAAAAGTAATTTTGGCCAAACTCATCGTGGTTAAATTACTCAAGTAATTGGTGCTGTAAATATTTTTTTACGTTTCTTCAACAGTTTTAAAAGCATTGAATTTGGCAATTGCATCATCAACATATATAACAATGCAGCTGTACCGAATAAATTATATTGAGGGCGGTATTTTAATTGACGACAGAGATCATTTTGATGCTAATCGTGCTTGACATATCGCTGTAGGGATAAATGCTAAATAAAACCGAACCAGATATGAAAGTGCCCGAACATCATGAATATTATTATGTAAAAGGTACCCATTGAAATTTTCATGACTTCTCTTCATTCTCGGAACGTTGACTCTGGTCTCAAGTATATTTTCCTGTCCTACTTAACCACGTCGGAAGAGTATGCTTGTATTATTCACCTCGGAATCAAAAACGTTTTTACGGCATATTTAACCTATTTTATTTTACTGTTTCTTTAATGAGGAAACTTAATCTTTTCTTAATGTATGTCTTAATAAGCTCCCTGTATTTCAGATTATGTTGAGTAATTTTCCTCAATCTCGTTGTTTTTGTTATGCTTAGTCTTAAACCTGATTGTTAGAAATCCGCAATCCGAATATCCAACTCCTACATAACTTTAACAGCATAGCAATGCTCTGGTAATAGATTTAATGATAGCTAGTCCCTATGATTCGGATTTATCTAGCAATAAACGATTTGTGTAAACTAACACTTGCGTATGGGTATTTCAAGTTTTCTGCCACATAACACAATTTGAAAACTGGTGGGATATTGGAAAGCTTCCTTTTAAATGCAACAACATTATTTCTTGCCATGAAAAATTATGATTTGGTCGTTACACCAGTATTGCTGTTTCTAGCATAGGAGAGCTATAGCTTTCAAGACCTTGCTCCAATTAAACTGAGAATAGTAACGTTTTCTAAACATGTTATAGTGACCAAGTACAGACTATCTAGGAACTTATCACGTACGGAAGCGATGCGCTTGCTACCACGCTCGGGTCATGCACAGCCCATAAAGATAAACTTCCAATAACCATCAATATTTTTCTTTCCTAACATTGATTGTTTACTATTTGTTTAGATACCACTGATGTCATGTCATACGGTGATAACATAGCCTTGGAGTTAATTATAACCAAAGTTACATGCTATGACGTGTTTAGTTTTGGAATCATTCGTAAACATGTTTTTAATCAAGTTTTGTAAAATTTCATGAGATTGGCTTTCTTATATTCGTTTAAAAAAATGTTTGTGGAAATCCTATGCTGCATTTGCTTGGTTTTAAATGTCTACTTCACAAAATTTCGTACGTTGTTTGTAAAAGTTTGTACTACGTTAGGTAGTTAAAGTAAAATAATCTTTGTAAAGTTTTTTTAATACAAAGATTATAACTTATCAATGATGATGACACTGGTATAATTAGACTACATGCCTAAGTGCACATGCATCAAGTGAGTGATTCACAACATTATCTAATCGTGAAAATTCGTAAGTGGATGTCGTGGTTGTACGTTCGTACGTCCCGAATGAGCCTGCGGCAGATAAGGATGGATTACCGACAAGTCCGACCTGTTTAAGATAATTCAGCCTATATATCAACACTGTATCAACTAGTGTTGTGTAGTAAACAGATTTTTTAGATTCGGTTAATTCAAGTTTCGGAATTCTGAAATGACTTGTTTATTCCTAAGTAATTGAACCATACCGATCAAAATTCCTCAGTAAACAAGTTATTAGTGTCGAACTATGTATCTTATAGAAACTACAGCGCCCTTAGTACAACGACCCTGGACTGGCATTCGCAATTTACGGTGCCACATTTCGCTCCCACTGTCCTCTTTTTACGAGTTTTTTCCTTTCAGAGACAAACAAGAGTTATCGGGACAATAAAACGGGTGTCAAATATCGAAATTTCAATTGTAAAGAGGACAGTCCCAATGTCGCAGTAAAATCTTTGTAGTTTCATTGTTTTTTTACCACTGTACAAGCGTCTGGACTTCATGCAAAAAAAATAGTTACGACGACCATAGAATTTTAATGCGTAGATATTCATTTAACTTCTTCACAAGCTCTAAAAGGTATTTTTGATACTAAGAGAGATGAAAGTGCGAGACTGTGGTATCACTATTTTATTCCTTCGTAACTAATTTGTCTTCAACGATCAGACCCTGTAACAAAATGATTTATTTAATTCAGTTACTTAACATTTCTATCGATACCAATATCCTTTTACTATATTTCTGAAACGCCTTTTGTCGCACATTTGTTCGTTGCGTGACCCGTGTACCCGTTTCTGCTTATGTCAATAGTTCCAATATCGACACCCGAATGAGGCTAAGTGATTGTAGGATTGTTTTATCGAACATGTTTCTGGAATGGTCTTAGTTTTGTTATGTGCCGTGAGTATAATTATAAGTGAAGTTAATTTTTTGAGCGATATTAAATACATATTATTTGATTTTTAATTACCGTAGCTCCTGTATGATAGCTATGTTTTTGCTGTATGATAGCTATGTTCCTGTATGATAGCTATGTTTTTGCTCGGGTTTCTTGGGGAGGTTGGGACCTTTACGCCACTAAAGGCTAGTATGAGCCAATGGCCTCGTTCACAAGCCCCGAGCACGCACGCGAGCATTCAGATATCAAAACTGATTACTCGGGCGTGCCGCTCGGCTGGCGGCACCTAATAAGACACGGTACGTGTTCGAAATGGATTTGCTTGTTTGTTTTTACGTAGGTTGTTGCTAGCCAGTCTAGCTAGACTCTAGCCACCATATTGGCTTATATCCAAATATTTTGAATTTTCACTCAACTTATGAAAATTGGCGTAAGTGCTTAGTTACGTGAGAACTTCCTTAATCTTTTGGCAATGTTTTGTATTTTTTGTACTATTCGAGATGAAAAGTCACATCGAAACCGTATGTGGCTCAGATTTATATAGGTACGTTTTTGTGAGCGATTTAAAAGTGTTTTCTCATACAAGTGTATTTACAGGTTTACTTTTAATAAAACTAAATTGAGGTACCTAATCGAACAATAGCAGCGTTTATCTCATCTGTTCGTACTCATTACATTGTACTGAGTTATCTATTTGGCATACGCCATTTCATCTATTTCATTGCTATGTCTATAATTTTATTTTCATTGACATACTCCACTTGGCTCGTTGACACCACATTTCAAGTTGGCAGCGGTCCACTGATGTAATTAATCTTATCAATAACCCGCATTGAAAGTATTTAGCCAATTATTACAAAACATGAACGTTGATAAGCAATCGGGCGTTGCTCCTTTATCTGTCTGGACATTTCGCGTGACTTTTCGGCAACGGCCATCGTACACGCTACCGTTTCTATAAACATTCTTGACCGAACGGCTTTCATTTTCCCTTGTTATGGGCTACAATCTATCGAATTTTATGAGGCTCGGCTGACTAGATTCGACTCTGCTCAATGTTATTTGCTTTCCTTAAATTTAAAATTGAAATGTTTTGAAACGGTAACGTCATAAGTGCTTGCGTCAAGAAATATGCACGTTTCTATAGCTGGGTTTAAATACCAACCAACTATATAATAACACTCATAAAATATTTTGAGACGATAATATATCAATACACTTTCTAAAGTCAGAACACAAATCTTGCTACATTTCTACGCTTGTCTATTGGTTACTAGTTGAAATTGAGTAACTGTTGCACGAATTAATTGTGTATCACTATTCTAATCACTATTTTAATTTTAACATTTCTCCTAAAACTATGTAAAACCTACTTTAATAGATAGTAGAATAGGTGTTAACTCGCCAGCTTCTTATCCAATAAATTCGTGGTCTTTACGTAAACTAGCGGCTTAACGTTTCCTTTTAAGAGGCTTAGACATAAGTACCCTTTTAAATACGCGTGACCGGGTATTACGAGAGTGTATTAATCGGTACTCCCTTAGGTAATATGTCTACGGGAAAAAATAAGCTTAGAATCACAAAAGGAGAATTAACTGGACCCAAGCGTGTGGGTCTTATTACGATCCTTGCGCGTCGTATTGTGGTCATTAATCTTTATTAGTTGCCCGTTGTGGGACTAAAGGAATATCGATATCGATTCCAACAGCAGACAGGCGTAAAGTCAAGGCTATATCGTTTCGAGTCAAGAGTATTTTTATCATACGGGAAAACACTGTCTATTTTTGAGGATGAAGTACTTAAAAAGTTTACAGAAGAAAATATTTGAGATCATAGACCTTTGTTCGTTATATTTACAAATTTGACTTTTACCGTACCTATTATAATTTGGATCTATGACTGACGTAAATGAAAAATATCTACAAATTTCACATTATTAGATTAAACCTTGCTTTCTGTTATATTCTAATGAGTCCCTGAAGAAAAATATTTTTTTCTAGCCAAGGAGAAAGACGAATTTCGGGACGGGAATTCGGTCCTATAAACTTTTCTAATTTTCATTCTACTAAATTGGATTCATGTGTAACGTTCTTTGTGTTAAGTGTGATTGGCTTATTATTATGGTCCAATTGTTGGCCAAAGACCCCCTTTACTCAATCACAGTCGCAATTGGCACAATCAGAATGTAATTTGGTCAGTTGGTAACAATATTCGCTGTGGAGAAAATCTTGTTCAGTGGTCGCCAGTTCCTTGACGAAAATAGAATTGGTGGCACGCTGTTTGAACCGATATTCTTTAAATATTGAAGACATGTAACGGACTGACAATTTTGAGTATGAAATATAACTTCTTAAGGACTAAAGTTATTATAAATCTCGACTAAACCAGTGAATAAAACAGTTTATATGATTATTCTAATTCACGCCTTGACCGCAAAGATATTTTCCAGTTCAAATTGGTTCACGATCAAGTTTATTTTATTGATGCAAGAGTTGCATCAATAGAATCAAATTTCTTTTTTATTATTGTAGCTGTATTGATTTTTATAGTAATTATGATATCGTTGAATAGTGTTATATCAGAATTTAATCACATATTTATCAATTAATGATCCACGTGTTTTTTTTATGCAATCTGTTGTCGATTCACAATTGGCGCAAACTTTTAGAAATGGTAATGAGAATAAATGTGTGATTTTCAGAGTTTTCTCGATAAAGAAAGAATTTAAATACTTGTTTGAGTTAGCAACATTTTTGTAGTAACCGCATTTTTAATAGTAGTCTACCGTCGATTTATGTTATAATCAATGTATGTCTTTGCAGTGTTTTCGAAGGGGCAATGCGAGACCGGCCAGTACCGCTTCCTGGCCAAGACTGGCGGGTTCGCCTGGGTCCAGACCCAAGCCACTCTCATCACCGACAAGCAGCAGAAGCCAATCAGCGTCGTCTGCGTCAATTACGTCATCAGGTAAGTCTAGCATAAGACCGACGCGTGTTTTTTATTTACTTTACTATGTTTTGAGTTCTATTTTGTGTTTTGTCGACGAGCCATCAGTTATTTCAGGAGACAATTGAAACATTTGTTTTATAAAATACAGGGTAAGTTATAAAATATCCTCATTGTTATTTAATTTACTCGCTCAATTACCTGCTACTGGTCTACCGCCATAAACTGACTTTTATTTGGTACATAACATGTTATCGTGTCAGAAATATTTGCGTAAGCACGTCATAATATATTTTCAACGTAACAGCCTTATCTTGAAGTCCCGCTCCCGTTTGGAGCACTTTCATTAGCAGAATTAAATTAACTAGTTAAGTCTAGACAATAAAACAGTGGTGGAGACGCTATAAAAGAAACTTTTATTATTTCCAGAGTACCTCATAAAATATTCACGCATCAATATATAAAATATCAATGAATTATGTTCAAACCTACCTACCAAATGTTTGTTGGTATATAATAGTCTGGAGAGTCGCCTCACGTGATGTAGGCAATATTGTTCTAACTAACAAAAGCGTAATCAGTTTCGTACGATTAAAAAATATCCTTCAGCGTAACTAGTTACAAAACTCCGCTAACCTAGATGTACTCCAATTTTTCTAGTACATACCTACTTACCTAAATGTCTTCAAGGTCTTCTTTAAGGTAATACAAATATTTCTTTAAATCACATTAAACATTTCTTCATAAACTTCAAGATGTTTACGAACTCCAGATTGTTTTGCCAACTCCTATATCAAAGAAATGTATTTTTTATTTCAGCCGAAAATTTTTGCGTAACAGTATTCCTGTAGGTTTTAGAAGTAAACTCTTATCGCAGATCATACAAAATGTCTCGAGACGGTGTTCACTGGCGATAACGAAAGGAGCGGAATCCCTTGATCCTATGATACCCGTTGTTTCCGGAACGATAAGTTGACCGAAATTGATATGTTTGGGATCAAGTATTTCATTGGTTTCTTGCTTTATTTTGGCAGAAAACACAATGTTTCTAGATCTTATAACTCAATCAGAAATGTAAATGTTATAATTCTAGAAATATCAAGTTAATATTTTGCCGATGCCTTTACTTTGAGAATTGGAGTTGCTATAAACGGTGGTGTAATGATGCAACCTCTTGAAACTACATAAACGGCTAAGATGATAAAACTTGACGATATAATAAAAGCCTCATATCTAGATCGTTATCAGTTTACCTATTGTAATAACAAGATTACGGCGTGCTCCGCACCTATCGCGTTTAAATTAAACTGTTTGATACCGATAAAAATAACACTTTAAATATTGAAACTACTGAACTGACTGGTCACGTTGGAAAACAAATTAGTTTGGGAGGCGATCTACGCTGCGTGGTAGTAATGAACCGAAACCAAGAGGTGGCCAGCACTGCACCTGATGCGAAGTACGTGTCAGGGGCGACAGTTTGGCGGCTCGGTGGGTCGCGCATAGTTTGGCACACTTGACTGATGACGTACCTATACACGTTTCTTAGTTAACAATAAACGCGGAAAATGAAAATCTGTATTTGTCGCAAAGCAATTCATAGGTACCTATACTTACTCATTTGTTATTTTGCCAAACGATGTATAATGAATTATGTAACATTCGTTCTATACTCTTCAGTTGTCACAAAATTGTAATAATTTTTTTATTAATTGAATCGTTAAACAACTTTGATTAGGGGACTACAAAAACTTTATACATTTTCGATCACAATGTTCGCGTAATAATTAAAATTTACGATCTGTTCTCGAATTTATAGATGTTAAAAGTATAACAGGAAAATGTTTGAAAGTAAGCCATGGTGATAAATCAGTTGAAATTATGTATTCGCTGTAAAGTGTCCAACTTATCACTTAGGGTCAGAACTCTGATGAGATCGTTAAAGTTTCCAACTCCGTTATGGCACTCAACTCCCCTCAAATTCTGAACAGTGAATATCGCTCCCGACACTTCATTCTTGTGACCTCAGTTAAGGTATTTGTCTGGTAAACGAGTAAGATCCTTATTGTTATATCTTAATTAGAAAGCAGAGTTTTTGTAATTTTGGCCGAAATGTTGGCTAGGTAGAGGCAAGGAAACACGAGAAGCCAACGTGTGCACGCGTCGCTTGGCTCACCCATTGCCAATATGGGGGACACGGCTAACATGCTTAGCAATTCGTAATTCAAATTCCGTCAATACGACATTTACAACTGCTATTAATTTTCTCATTCTATTTCTGTTCCGGTTCAAGTCTTCAATCTTACAAAAGCTATTTCAAATGTCATTCTGCGAAGTGCAATCATCCGTTGGTAATGAAGTATTTTCCGATAGCCGGCCCACGATTGACGGCTATTTGTCGGGAAGGATAACATCTCCGCATTTCAAATCAACATCAGCATACCTATTGAACATTCTTTGGTCTAAAATTATGGTGTTGCTAATTTCGATGGTAGGTATATCTACTAAATCTTTGATTGGTCTATCGTAATTTATATCTCTACATAAATGAACTGTATTTGGCACGAGCTATTTCTGGTTTATTATTTTTAAGTTGTTTCGATTACAATTCGAAACTCAATTATATTTTTGACCGTCTGCGGCCTATAAACGGTGTAGTCATTTCATTTTGTTTTACGATGCCATTTCACTGTGTTATAACTTCGTCACTTGACTCAATTCCATCGCAAAGAAACTACCGCCTCGGTCCTAATGGAATTTATTTGTATTATTATTAAGTTTCTCGTTAAGACTTTAGTGTTATAGACTTTCCAACTCTATTTCTTCCCTTAGCTGTAATAAATCCCACTGTTTTACGGGCTATATACCAATAGCCGGCGGCGGCTGTTAGCATTTTGAGGTCAAGCTAAATGTTATGGGGTTCTTGACGCTATTTCGTCTCTCTTTGAGAACCTTTCGCCTATTTCTATTTCACTTAACACAAGTTTGAAGCTACTAACTACTAACTAAAATAAAGACGATTTATTGAAAGCATAATGACGTGAACGAATTTTAATGCAGTTTATTTTTAAACCCACTATTTGGCATACAACATTATATGAATAGAATCTCGCTATAGAAAGCGTTAAAAGAGCACGGGATTATCGGCTATATTTATCAGTGCGTGAAGTTTATTTTAAATCCAAGGTCAAAGAAAAATATATGATCCGGAATAGGTATCTTCCGTCAGTTAAAGTATAACCAACGTGTTAACAGACGGTTTTTTATATGCCTATGTTAATTATAAAAGTTAAAATGCAAAGACTACATTACATTAGACTCTTCTAAACTTTAAAGTTGTATGTTACTATAAATACTAGTACGTTGTTGATTACTGCTATCTATGGTTTATAATAATATACTAGTGGTTGTGTATATTATACATTCACATTAGTTAATTTTGTATGATCAGAAAATGTAGATAATAATTGCTGTAGTAATGAATTTCAACGGTACTATAATGAAATAGTCGTACAACAATTTCAATGGAAAATTTATCTTATCTAAATTGAATGCGAATGATAATGGGCCAGCAGTTATGCATAGCGTGAGCACCAGATGCATTCGGGGTTATCTCGGGGCAGTTGCCATGTCGTTCGTTATCCATTCCTGTATCATTTTCTCTGCAACTGTGAACTATCTCTAAGCATATTGATAAAACTGTCATATAACTGGGCTTACTGATGGCAAAATTCCACGAATTTTAGTCATAGCCGTCGCCTGTCTAATTTTGTATAGGCTGTTACATTTCTTGCTCGTTGTTTGTTTAGGTCGATAGTAGGTGTCAATTTTATGTAATTACCTCCGTTAGTTATTGTAATGCTGTGTATATTTAGGATGTCTATTGAGTTACGTTTTACAGTCGATCCCAGTTTGGAGGTAAAGTGAAGGGGTGCAGCTGTACTTGTAGGTGAGATATGATCTAATATGTTATGCAAATCTATTAACACGTACAATGTTTAAGCATAAATATGACCATACCGTGGACCTAAATTAGAAATGCTAATATTAGATTTCTGTCTGCGTTTTTGCTGATACTTTTTGCATTTGAAGTGGCGATTGTTTGCAAATATGTAATATATTAGGATTATTCACTTAAAAAGCAGTCTTTAATCTGTGTCAATCTTTAAAAGTTTCATGCCATATTTTTACCTACCTGTAGTTATGCCAAAACGAAAAATATGAAACTACCAAGATCAATTTTTAATAACTTGCTAGAGTTAAGTAAATTTAACATTATCGAGATTCAAAGATTTAATCAAAAACCTTTAGACCCAGTGCTTAATACTGGAAACAAGCTCTAGCTGTCACTTGGACATTCTCACGAGTTAATACGTTTGTCGTGAGTTGTTCTACACCGCAATTTATTTTCACGCCACATGTGGGTCAATGCGAGAATACGTAACTGTATCCATTGCATACGAAGGGCCACGCCTCGCCTTTTTCTATAATTAGAACATAATCGTGTCTTGGTCGATGCATATGATACATAAAATAATATTTTTAATGAAAAAGGTTGCCATTATTCAATATAGTATGAAAGATCTTGGACAGCTGTGCCGGTAACCAGACTCAAGAATAATATTTAAATTTATTCATACGATCAATGAATACTTATTTCTTGTGTTTCGTGAACCGTCCTGCATACATTTATGCTGTCTTCGTAATGAGCTTCTTTAGCAGTTACGTTCATATCTACATCATTTAATATTGCTGCAGAATTTCTATGCTTTCATTTTATGCTGTTATTGAAATTTAATTTAAATTGATAGATTGTTTTTTTTTTAATATCGTTTATTTTTTTGGGCGTAGGAGGAAAAATGTTTTCCTTCCTTCTATCAGTCTGTAGTATATGCCTCACTAATTCATGGAAATATTTTTATAGTGTTCCGACATATTTATTTGTCGACCAATGTTTTAAGGAAAATGTTGGTTTAAAAACCATGCGAAATTCAAGTGTGTTCAAATTATTGTAGGGATAGTCTGCGCTGTTCTGCGGTCGTCGGACGGTTTATGCAACTCGGCGACTACACCTCCCACCCCGGGTCGTTCACCTCTCCCTTCCTACTACCGACTTTGTATATAGCTATGCACTACAACTGCAATTTTCCTTTCAGCTTGAATGACGCGTGTGGGTGTATCACCGTTTGTTCTCTCGCTTCTGACATATCATGAAACTTCTCGAATTACGTGTTGCTTGTTTTTTCAGTGACTATGTCTGTAGCTACTGCATTTATAACCTTAGTAGCTCCATTAGCAAAACTTGCCCTTATTCCAACATGTTGTTCGTGTTGTTCTTCTACCTTAATCTTACTCGATATTATCCTGTGTAGGATGTAGGTGCCTGATTTTATTTTATCCTCAATTATTCGGTAATCGGTGACCTTTACATAAAACTGCTGTGCGAGTGGGCTGGAAAGAGGGTCAATGGCTGTGACGTCAATTGTAGACCCACCGTAGACATTATACATAGCTACGTTATCTGGCCTTGACGCTTTATCACGAATTTAAGGGGCTCCTGCCTCGGCATTATAAAAAATTGAATTTTCGTCCATCCATCACTGTTACGGCGAAGTCACTATCGTCATGCCATCAATTTAAACTGGCTGCACTGCAGTCCCATTCTTCAGAATATTGCTATAAAGTAACATTTGCAACGCCATCAGCTCCCTTATAATTTGCGAGCCCGTATCCAAATTACTTGGCCTGATTCTGAAATACTGCATATTTGCTTTGCACCCAGCGTATGCGCCGTGACATGCGATTGTTATTTTAAAAGAGATTTTTTTTAAACCGGTTATCTTGATGTCGCTGATGTCTGCGTTAAACTATTATTAAGATCATACAGGTTTCTTACACGTAGATAACATCTTTTGGATCTATATGGGCACTGTTACTTGATTACAAAAGATATTCGGTGATTCAATGTAACTGCTATAGATGTTTTATTTATTAGTTGTACCTTCCGCTTGTTACGCCGGCCACGTCTCATTAACCCTTATATTGATTTGTGGTTTGTTTTATTAATCACCATTAATAACTCTACGGCACCGAGGCAATACAAAAGTAACACCGGTCAATATAACTGGATCGGGTCATCGACTCTTGGTCAACCGTTGATTAAGAACACCGACGCATTTTATAACTGCTGTCAGTTTGAGAACAATCCAGAGACGACAAACTGTGTGTTGCAAAAGTAACATAATGTTTGTCCCTCATTGAATTGGTAGACACGTTCGTTATACCTCTTGTGTTGTAGTTCATTTCTTGCACAATTTATACAAATACGAGACACACAATACAAACACTTAAATCAATTATTAGAAAATGTCGATCTAGCATCCACCAAAGCACCAACGGTTTACAGCTCCTGAGCTTGATACAGTTACAGTTTTTATGACAGTGACTAACCGAGCTGATCTTACGATGCTATCTCTTGATGCTATTCGTTTTGTAAGCAGTAATTTTTCATGTGCCCTCGGAGATTCTCCATCAGAAGAATCTCATTCGTTTTATTTTATGTTTTTCGAAGGTCCATCATAAAACATTAATAAATCTCTTCATATGAATATATCACTTTGGTGTTGTTTTAAAAGTTTGATTTATTTTGACAGATATCGTTTGTGATTACAATTTTTTGTTCCATTGTACATTCCCGGAATGGGCTTTCGATATCTATTCTGTTTCCGGCAAATTAATGTGGCTCGTTAAACGGAATTGAAAATAAACATTCTTCGAAGCCATGGATGTCGATGTAGAGCCGTTGGTAGATAGTGTAATCTACTGGTTTCAAACTAATGTGTTCAATTTGGAAAAACATATTCCAGATCAAAACAACTTCCCAAAATTATTCTTATCATTGTTTTCAATTCATAACAAACTAAGGAGTAACTAGGCATGACATCAAAATGTGATTCGTAACGTTAGTCGATGCTGAATAGTATCAGTGTGTACCGTTTAGAAATTCATGACTGACACATGAATTGGGACTGAACCGTTGTTCATATCAGAAAGCTGCAGCACAGTCATTTTGACATTTGATTTGTGTATTGTAAGATTTGCGTGACTTCCGATTTGTGCGTCCAAATGTCTCGCATGCCTCGACGAGCGCTCATATTATGCCATCGTGTCGATGTGTCCCGTCGTCAAAACTGAGTGCTTGGGTGCGGCATGTGCCTGAAATAAACCCAGCCTATGAAGCAATTTATTGAAGTGGCAAGTCTTAATTATTGGTACTTGCTTCGAAAGCGTTGCTAAAGGTTGATTGGAGACAACATACATAGTCTCAACTCTTCCGTTTCCTTCTAAAACAGTATAACTGGATATTTGTAATTATGACGTTGTAAATGTTATAATCAATTTTAATCTATTACACCATTCTTTATCAATTAATTCGTCAGTCATCGTTATACCTAGAAGTCGCCGGACATCTAGGAATAACGGTGATGATGTAAGTGACGCGCAACATCGTTCGAGTCACGTAGTCCGACGAGGGCCGGAGCTGGGGGTGGGGCAGCAGGTCGACGACAGCGGACTCAGTTCCTGCACCTGTAATTGCACAATAGCTCGCAGCTCGCGACGGATTTCGCGAAACACATCCAAGTTGCTGCTGACCGCCCAATTAACACTTCCATGTGCACCGGTTTGTGCTAACTGCGGTAATTGTCGGCGATAATAATGTTGGCATATATTATAATTATCATAATTTTATAAAGTGACTGAGAATCATTCACAAACATGCTAGAACATAATTCGTTTGATCCTTGAAACCGAATCTCCGGTAGTAGTACTGGAAGCAAAATTCAAAACGTCTTTTTAAATCAATACAGGACATGAAATTCCTTCTTCTATAGATCTACGTGGATACTAGTTCAAATAAAGGTAAAACTTAAAAAGCTGGACATCCAACCAAGAAACGCGTTTCATCACGTAATCCAAACTTTCGATACTTGCCTAGTCACCCACAAAAAGTTTGGGGCTACTGAATCAATATTGAAAACGCTCAGCGTATCACGTAGGCACGAATCATGGAATAGTAATGTAATATGAATGCTATGTTGAAGACTTATGGTTCTGAGCAAACACTATTATTGAAAGACGCCAACTATCAGGAAAATACCGGTGCTATATTGAATCATTGCTTTATTTTTAGATGTTGCTGTGTACTGAATTAAAATATTGCACAATCGTTATGATCTTGATTTATGAACATTTAAAATTAATTTCTGTCAACATTATGTAGTTATAATAAAAAAAAATCTTGAGAAAAGTAGTTGCGACATTATGGGATGTAGATTTTGGAAATTGCGTCAGATTATTGCGCATATTATAAAAACTCGTAGTCACGGTTTGCGTATGTATGCTCTTAAAGCCAGACTAGCATCCTGTGGCGTTAGAATTACACCGGTTCTCGTAAAGTTTAGAGACAACATTTCAAGTTCTTAGCGATAAAACTTAGTGTTGTGTGTCCGACATTAAATATAAGTTAGTGGAAATTTACGAACACAGTTTTTCAATACGGAAGAAGGTGATAATGAAGATATACCAATTGTTATTTTCTTTTAATTGTGAGTTTAACATTACCGATTATTGAAGTTAAATTTAACGACAATTTTATTATTGATTTAAGGGTAAGAGCTTCTCTCGAATGAGCCTTTTTACTCTGTAGATTTAAAAAAATTCCACCAGAGGAAGCACTAGTAGTACAAGTGTTTTGAGTGCTCATTGTTTACATCTATTTTGTCATTTGGTTATATGAGATACCAACATTGATAAAATTAAGCGCACAGGCCTTAAATTGTCTCAACAACTTGATTGTGAGTCGTAGCGAGAATATACATCATATCATATTGTAGTGAAATGTATACGAGCGAGGCAGCCAGTAGCTCACATCAACAGGGTCCATTAGAGCACGGTGTTGGGTTACGCGGCTAAATAGTGGAACAACGCGGCTTCATCGCGCCAGCGTATCGTGTGTCCCCTACCAACAACCGGTTGATGGATTGGCAAACCGAACCACCTATATCACTATTGCGAATAAATACATGATTATTCGACGTGTTAATGTTTGCACAGTCGTCCGACGTTATTCTTTGTTGTATACTCGTCTGATTGTCTTCGCAAATTGTGACTTATGATCAGCGATGTATTTTAGTAGTTATTGCAGTTGTCCAGTATAAATTACTTACTATATGTTACCCGCGATTCCACGCGACCATCATCCTCTTTTCCGCATGCGTTTCCGCTATTATTACGTTCGAAATATCCTTAGCTAGTAGAGAGCACCTAAAGTATGTCCAATTTCAAATTAGATGCGCAATTTGTTGTATTTTTCGTGGTTGTAACAGTTTCGAGTATGGGAGAAAATTCAGTAGGATTTAGAATATTTGAATTTGAATAGTACGCCTCGATAACACCGGCGGCACATGTGCTACAATATAAACGGTGTTTCTAATTATGTAGATATTTTTTCTGATGCAGTCCTACATTGATCTTTGTAAAAGCCAGTGTCAAGGACTTCTAGTGTACCTATTATTAATTTTCGATTGATCCATTCACTGTTAACATTGGTCAGGGTGTTAAATTTGCTAATTTGCTAGTCTTGGACTGGAGCATGGCTGATATGGGAAATGTTATTGCCTCACGCGAATGTTAGAAAGTATCTAAATATGCTGGGTTCTCTGTTGAATGAAACTAGTAATAATTTCTTCACATCAGACTAAGTACTTGATTCTACGAATACCATCGTCGCGTCCTGGGCATTTCAATAGATAATTTCGTACACTGTAGTTATTCGATATCGTTATTGATTCTATGGATAGGTTAAATCCTTATCTAAGGTTTACTACGAGCACCCCCTTAGCATGTGTATATCACTCGATTGTAAACGCTATCACGTTAACCTGTGTGTGATGGGCTCCGCGGCTGATCCTCTAGCTGTACGTGAACACGGTCGCGCGTCGCGTGGCTGCCGAATGTACGCACCGGCTATCCTCAAAAATTTATCATCTGGTCATATCGCGCGCTGTGTAATGTATGTGTTTATGTGGGCAGCGTCACGAGTGCGCCGCCGCCGCCGCCGCGCGTATCATTCGCGCTACAGACTTCGTCGCAAGCGTACACCCCACGCGGCCACCCTACCGCCCCCGACCGAACTCGCGATCAGCTGTTCCCAGTGTACAATTCACTACACGCAAACCGGCGTATTTCACCACGTACAATCTTGTTTAACAACACATCCACACGTTTCGCATCATGGTAAGGATCAGTGCGTTTTTTAGTGACGGTGAATTGTGTCAAAATAGTGGATGTGTCTCGTGCGAGTGTCCCCTCTATCTTGTAGCTCGTGTTTTGATTTACAATCTAGATGTTATGTGAATGTTTGTTCCGATTGTGTCGATTTGAATTTTAAAATTCTGAGGTGTCGTTTTGATAAATTCTTATATTGTTGTCTTCGATCGATTTGAAGGCTGAAGTATAAAATTCTATTCCTTATTTACTAAATATTGTACTCACTTACATAATATATCGTTTCCACTTTCTTTAACTTATGTATTTTAATCCATCGCATCGAAGGAACTTATTACGGTCGCATCCAACTAAATGTTTATTTTCGGTCGCGTGATGTGACGATTAGAATTTTATTTTACGTGTGCACCGTCTGCCGCTACATAGTGTGTATATTTTTCGATCGGCGACGTTGCATTCCGAGAGTATCTCTGGTCGGTGCGCGTGCGCCTGATGCGGTGTGTCAGTGTTGTTTGTGTGAGACTCGCTAAAATTAGCGATCCCCGTCCCCCGCTACAGTCAGCCACCGGTTACATAACCGCGCCACCGGTCCGGCCTTGACTCCCGCGCCGCACTTCGTGGTACTCCATTGTCGGACCGATGCGCTGATTCCTCTACTCCATTTAACCTCTCGACGAGATCTATGAATTACAAACAGTTGCATTGTAAAATCATAAACTAATAGAATATTCTTCATTGTACCGTCAGCCTCGTTTAACTCTTCCCACTCTTCGGTTCCAATTCTATTTCAATTCCAAGCTGTTGGTGTTATTATATGCCGCCGAGTAGGTATTGTATTGACTGGCGGGCGGCCGTCTGGTGACTTGCAGTTTTACAGCACATTGTTCAGTGCTCGCATGTTCGGTAGACGTGTGCTGCATGGTGCTATGGTAATTTTATGACCTCTCTGCGACGTAGTCGTTCGATATACAGCTACTAGCGTCATTTAATGGTTTCATTTTATTAAAGTGTTATAATTTAATCCCTAGTCTGCGGAGAAAAGGTTTTGTTTTTCAAGACAACGCATTTTTATTATCTTATCTTCTAATCTAAATCGGCCTTCGAGTAATCCCTAAAAAGTCTTCGTCTCGTCCGTCTGGCATGCTGTTTCATAAATTATTTTATACAAATAAAAATGTTTTTCATATTCGTAGTGTTTATTGTTCAATTGTTTTTTTTGGCCAACAACATCGATTAGATAATTTAGATAGGCTACAATTTTGTATGTGATTTGACGTAACAAGTGTCGGCCTCGACCGTGGAAAATGTAATTGCTAAATTGCGCTGCTCATTGAACGGTCTCACGGCCAAGGTCACCTAAACAGCTGCTCTCTGTTCCTTTCGTATCCAGATCTTTTCAGTTGCGCAACGCCACCCACTGTATTATCAATAGGTACAGACTAAATCGATACAAGTGCTTCTTTTGTGGGTTTTATTATGACAGCTTGACTGTCGCTGTTATCTGTGATATCGTTTACTTGCTTATGTCGAATAGGAAGTGTTTATATTATGAGTTCTTTGTCGGTATTTTTCTATGTTTATTAGGATTTAATAATAACTCTTCAAAACATTCTATCGTTTCTAAATATTATTCAAGGTTATTCACTAATGAAGTTGCGGTATTACTTGTCCTCTCATAATTTATTATAAGCTTCCACTATGCCAATCAATTTGTTTTTTTTTTGCACTGCAGGTGCATTCAAAGTTGTATTGTCTGGCGAGTTAGGTCCTCTTGAAATAAGACGATGTATTGGAATTTCGTGGCTGCAATCAATATGAACCCTACCGCGTGGCTCTGGTGCGCGCGCACCCCTTCTCAACGCTTTTCTGGTGAATGGCCGGTCTGGAGAAAACGGGGGGCAGCTCCGAGGGGGTGAGACGTGCAAGGTCGTTAGCAAGGCCGCACTTACTATCATCTATATATCTCTTTCTGGAATTTATTTAGCGTATCCAGCCGTCTCCCTCTTACAGATTCACTTTCGACAACATCGCGTAAATGCAGCGTCCAAATAAAACGGTTCTTTGCGATTTATGTCTGCCCGAACTTTGATGGATTGTGAGATTTCAGTGGAGTTATGCTTGCAATTATTTTTGTCAGAGACTTGGATGCTAGCATCCAGATAATTCGTCAGACTTGCGCAATTGTAAACACACGCGTAATCTTGAGTGATGCTCTCTCGAAGACGGTGTTGAGGTTGATGCGTTAATTAGTTAACACTATGGTTTGTAATTTTCCGTTCGATCATTGCATTCAGTGTCAGAAAAACTTGAACTAAAGTTATCAACAACATTAATCGTATGACTATTTTCGTATCAGTATCGATGTTGATTTTGATATCATTGACGCAAATGTCGTAAAGGGCCATTCCTTAGGTTATCTTGATAGAAGAACGCTCACTCATTAATCCACAATTTGTTGAATATTGTAGTGTATTGTGGAGTGAGTTTATCTCGTTATCAGAAGCAGCCTCCGTTTGGTCAATCGGGTTCCAACTCTGCTGTAGTACGCTTGTGTTGATAGATAATTCGTCTTGAAGTCTACCATTGCTTTTGCTTTTATATCAAACTGTGTTTTGTTATGTAAATTTTTGTTTACCTCCCCTGTAGTCTACAAGGTATGATTTGTTTTTTTTTTTTTCATTTCTGTTCAACCGTTAATGGTTCATAGTTCTTAATAATACTTTTCGTTTAGACCGGTACTATCAACTTTCGTACTTTTATTTTTCTTAAATAGAACTCAATTAACTTCAACTCAATCAATATCGTTGATGTACCTAACAATACTATTTACATGACTAAGTTATTGCAGTATTCGTTTTCCTCACTCAACATCCATATAATTGTTAATTGTGTTTGTAGGTTTATTACGAGTATTGGAATACTTTCCTTGTTCGTCGTTCCATGCAAATTAAACGCCAATGTTAGAAATACATAAAACATTAACACGTGCAATATTTATTTCAATTGGCGTAGACTGGTCTAGACGCGAAACAAATTAACGTTGAACCATCTATGCCGTGCGCTGCAAAACAGAAGCTAAATTGAATACCCAGCCTTGAATATTGTTGACTGGATTATTCGCCATTGTATCTTATATCGCGACTGGTGTATTCTAAATAGCGCGATTATGTAATTTTCTATTGACACTTCTCGCTTCTTAACACCATAGAAAAAACAATTAACACCAATGTTTGAATCTCTGTTGACTAATGACCGTGCAGTTCACATTATAGTCCATTATACGAAGGCACTCGTACGATGTACCTAATTTATGAACGTATGTAAAGGCGGTAGACCATGACACCTAATATATACTATACGTGGAGCCCGTGACGGGCGTCGATTGTTATCATGTGATTGTTCTGTTCTCAGCAGTATCGAGTGCAAAGATGAGGTGTTCGCCGCACACCAGGTGCAGCACGCCGATCTGAAGCCCGTGGTGGCGCCGATCACGGCCGCGCCCGCGCCCCTGCCGCTCTACACCGCCGAACCGTCCAACGGCGCCATCGTCGCGATCATACCCCCCGAGGAGGAACGTCCCATACCCGTCACAGAACAGATATTCGCACCGCGAAAGAAAGAAATGAACAAAGGCTATCTGATGTTCTCTCAAGACGAGGGACTTACAAGTGAGTGGCACTCGAACTTCCACAGCTTAGGTATCAGTTGTTGCTTTATTGAGTTCGTTACTTCAGACAAGAGTTTCTCGACAATAATTATTAATTACCGTATTGTTTTCAGTGCTTAAAGACGAGCCGGAAGAGCCGCAAGATCTGACGCATTTGGCACCGACGGCCGGCGATGCTTGTATTCCTCTGGAGAACAGTCCATTTTATATGTTCGATGACTTCATATTGAACGATAACTACTGCAGTCTATTGGGTGACGATCTAGCTAATGGATCGCCAGTAGACGCATTGACTCCTGACTCTTTACTGCTGTCTTCGCCCGAGCCACAGGTAAGTTCTTTGTGACGCGGCGTAATTTAATTCAGTACGTTCATTCTAAACATTTTCTACTTTAACTGTTCTTTTTGTTTTAGGAAAATGATTCGTCCTGTGAACAGTCGTCCTTATTGACAGAACTGTCGTTAGATGCGTTCGACAACAATAGGTCGGATAATGACATCGACGATGGAAACTCCCCGTTTATTCCGTCGAGTGACGAGCTCCCGGTGTTGGAGCCGGCCGTCATGTGGGGGGCTCTGCCGGACAGCGTCAGTCTGGCGAGACCCCAGCCCACGGAGACACAAACGACGTCACAAGCGCCAGCGCTGCAACGTCTACTCACAGCATCCGCCACAGGCCCACCGCCACAGGATCTCATTACGAATATTTACTCAGATCAAGGTATAACATGCTGCAACATATCAGCTGAATGAATAAAATATTTTGTGTTAATTTTATTTCACAGTAATTCATTTCCCTTGCAGGACTTATACCAAGCAGGAGCGTCGCGTCTTGGGACACAGGCGTTAAAAGAGTGATAAAACAGGAGCAGGAGCCATGTGCGAAACGTGCAAAGCGCAGTCCGTCGCCAGTGCAGCCGCCGAAGAGCGCCGCGCCCTCCTCCAGCGTCCTCATGAACCTCCTGGTGAGCGGCTGCGACGTGGACGCCGGCTATATCTGCATGGTGCAGTGCCGGCCGCGCCAAAAGGCCAAAGCCTGAGGCGTGGACTGAGGCCTGCACACACAAATAAACTGTGATAATGCGCGTCCAGTGTTCAAACTATAATTGCCTGAATTTCAGTGCTATCGGGACTTTGCTCTGGTCGGATTTGATACGAATTAGTCTTAAGTACAGTGCCGTCGATACTTGTGATATTACCTAATGTACCGGTATCCGACTGTAAGTCGTGTCGAACTCCCAAAGACAATAATGTCGGCTCGAGCCAGATTGAAGTCTGCTAAGGCCGGGCAATTTAACCGTCAAGCCGGTCGAAACCCAGCGCTATGGCCGGCTACTTTAGTTAATCTTCCACAGAATTGCAATCTCGTACTTGCGCCCGGGGGCGTTAACCGGAATTAGTGTTAGACGATAATTGATTGAAACAGACGCTACTTGCGGAGATCTGCGTTAAAACAATGTGGGTGAGGAATTCGCCACTCACTATATCGCCGGCTTGCCATTTTCGCAATCATGAACCAAGCAAAAGCGGCCGGGAAGATGAAACTTAGCCTTGTCTAGGCAGTCTAAAAAAAGTGAAATCTAGTGAGTGGCGCGTCCCCCGTCTACATAGTTCTAGACATCTATCGAACCGGCGCTTTAGTTAGTAAGGGTGTATTTTGGAGCAATCGATCGTTGAGTTAGTGTTTAAGTTCAAATGTGTGCATATCGTGTCGGTTATGTGATGGTCTAATCGTTCCTAGGTTTTAGTTACCGCGAGCCCCGCGCGGGCGCGCGCCGCGCACAGTCTTATGTTTTAACCGTAGCTCCAACCGAGTCAATACTAGTAGACTAATGAACCCGTACCTACTCAGAGGTTATCGCTATTTATTCGTCGCTGTAAGTTTACGCTTTAGTTAAATATAATTATTTTTTACATCGATGTAGGTTTAGTTTCAGACTTTAGTCAGTCCGTATAGAGTATTGTAGCGATCGTTATTTTATTCAGAGTTTATGGTAGAGTACGTTCGAGGCAGTTAGACGACGGTCGGTAGACGTCGCACACCACTGCCAAATAAGTACAACTTAAACAAAGCGTAGTGTTGTAATACTGTTTTTTATGTTCATCTCTTGTGGAACATTTGGATGCCTTTACAATCGCAGTGAACGAGTCTGTTTGGTACCTAGAATGTTAGTTAACTGGTCTAAAACACTGACGAAATCACAAGGTACTTGAGACTTAGAAATGGGCTTGGCATTTTCCATCGCAGTTATTTATATTACTTAATCAAAATTAAAAAGACGTAAGCATGTAGATATCATTACTTATCGTCGTTGTTATTTTAATAAATATGTAGTGTATATGGACGATATGTAACTAACGGTATAGTTATTTATTTTTCTGGAGAAATAAATATTGTGAAGTTGGCAACATTTAAAAAAGAAGAAGAAATATAGTTCTGGTAAAGAGGTGCACGTTGATTTTTTTATTTCCCATTCCTTATCCTATATCCTTCTATCGAGTATCAGCTTTAACATGCGATTTTTACAATCTTGCTGAAATTTCAAGGTTGATGAAGTCAACTATTAGCATTAATAATTATAATTTCAGTGGTGATACCTGATTAAACGAACGTCACGTGATTCTCATTGCTCAATTTATCGCTTACGAGTCACTGAATATATCATCATGGCTACTGTTTACTCGTAATAGATTCGATTAATGACATAGCATGTTAATTTGATAATTTTGCAAGTCATGTCAGGTTACTTCGATAGTTGGTTTTATCAAAACAAATAAGTAGTAACAGTCATCGTAGTCGTAAGATCAATGGTAGCTGATCGATAGTGGAGAGTTTAAATTAAACTATCGATTTTATATGGAAGACGGAAGTTTAAACTCTTTCTTGTGGTTTAAACTACCATTGATCTTACTCATTGCCGTTACATTAATCAATACTCTATAGAGTAATTACTGTAGTAATTTATGTACGTATAAATCTCATTCATTAACGCAATAGCCGAGTGAAGCTAAGCTTCTCGAAGATGGATACTCAAAACGACTCAAGTAGTTAATAGGTGTGTCTAAAAGAGGAGAGAATCATAACTGATTTTTCAAGCGCGCTGCTTGCTTCATAGAGACGCACCCAATTACATTCCAAAGCTATATTGTAGAAGTAGAAAAAGTATTTTTTTAAATTTATGATTAATAGGTAACTCAATATCATTGGGCTATTATAATGTAATTTACTTGAATCGAATCATGAATATAAAGTAAGTACGTACTTACTTATACGAAGAAATAATATGTTTATGGGTCATGCATACCATAAATAACAAATAATAGATAAAGTTCAATATTTTTATAAACATTGTAAGTATACGGCAATTTAAGATATTGGGATAATAAATATAAATATTACATGCTAAGTAGGTAAATTCCATTCTGCAATACCAATATGAAAGTTTCTTCATAACGACACAGCTGTCGAAAAAATTACTCCGTCAAAACTCTAACAGCGTTATCTATTGCCTGATCAGATTCTTATTTCCTTAAATCTCCCAAAACAATTTTCATTCCGAATAGATACTTAAGTGTAACTCAAGTTCTGTGGAAAGCTTTTTCGAGACGAAACTGTGGGGTCTTAAGGGTAATAAGTAAGAGAGAAATCCCTCGTAAGCCGTTCTCTGGAACGTTACGGGCGTCTGTAGAACTACTGGCGTAAAGAGGCTGATGACCGAGACTTTCCCCGCCTTGTATTTTCTTTTGTCTCGCATCCCTGCGTCACTATCGAAAGTTTTCCATCCAAAAACATTACCAAGAAAGAGGGAGGCATATAAATGTCCGAAATAGATTGTCCTTCTAAACGAAGTCCATGGACAGTATCGCGATAAATAATGATAAATAATGTCGGTATTGCCAATGCAGCTCATCATCTGTTGAATAATGCCTTCTTACGTATTTAATACTTTCATTGTCGAATTGCGAGTGCGATGGCAGATTTGTGCTGAGCACAAATTTTGTGATTGCCAAGTTAGAAGGTAACATACCTATCTGCTAGAATAATACAGCAAACTTTTTTCTGTCGAGTCTCGACTGCATCTTGATATCGCGAGGCAAGACAGAGAAAGCTATACCCGAGCAAATTGACGTCTGACCACGTGAACATATCGTTATCCGAAGCGAGAAAAAGCATTTGCCTCGGGCGGCTGCTCGGTATGTGTGGACGCTTCACGAGACCAACAAAATGTTTAGATGTTTTATATAAATACCGTTTGGAAGTAGTACGTAACTCTTATAAATTTTACTAGGCTTCCTGTTTCCAAGTCAGCTATTGTTGAGAAATAACTCAAAAACCCACGTAGAATTCTTAACAGAGGGTAGATTTTTTATATAAGTAAGTATGATATACTTTAGCTACGTTGACACTGGCAATACCTCGACTTAGAAGTTTATTGACACGAACGCAAACCTGAGACAACCATAAATAGGCATATTAACAGCGGTAATATACCACTTATTTATATGGCCACGTTAACAAGTCGACCGGCAGACAGCTTACGTAAACCTTCAATAGATCTACTTATTGATATATCTGTGAAATCATTATTAGGTCATGATAATACATATTACAAAACTCATATGTTATTCCCACGTGTCAGATTCCATAAATTATAACCCAAAGAAACTATTAAATAATGGTCTCTCGTACGGTCCCGAGGGCGAGGGTTCCCTAGGAGTGATGGGATGATCCCGACAATGTAACGGAAACCCCAATTATTTGTCGTGCGGGCTAATCTTTGCTAACATTCACTTATCTCTATGGAGATAAATTATTTTGAGTTAGTTTCGATGATGCTAAGTGCTTGAGAAAAATATTGTTACTTTGATGATCTATCGTTTGTTTGAGCCATATGGTGGTACTGAGGTAAAGTTACTAAAAAACTTATTTATGGTAGGCTGCAGAATTTTATAAAGACTATTGCTAACTTAGAACAGACATATGGCACCAGTGGAAGGAGGTTTTTAATCCATTGTTAAATAGGTACATACATCATCACATAATGATGATGAAGTAAGAATGAATGTAAATGATTAAACATATTCCGTTATATTGTGATCGAAAACTAAAATCAAACAATGGCGAAACTCATATTGCCCCAAAGAAATTGTAGCTTTCCTTAAGGAAAGGATAAAATGGATGTTGTTAATACGGACTAGGATACTCAAAATATACAAAATCGCCCCAAATCAAATTAACAGTGATTTTGACAGACCCGATTAATTATTTATGGCGCGCATCGCTGTTAGTAGGTTATTTTTTTTTTATCGATCTGCCGGTGACGCCATGGTCGCACCGCAATGCACCAGCATAATAAACATCGACACTGCCAAATTAGCCCGGATGCCTTTGATAGCGATTTCTTAATGCAGATAATGCGAAGTTTGTTATGCATAATTTTGGCAGGCTCCTTGTAGGCTCCAATAAATCGGAGATTTAAATAAGTCCTACATAGAAGAAAATTGAATTAAAAATCCCTAACGCTGAAAGTGAACTCCCACAGGGCTTCCAGCTTCTTAAACCGTAGGTATTATATAACAAACTTCCCACTTACGTCCTCTAGGTAGGTGGGAATAAAGCAGTTTACCCTCTAACTCCACCTACATCTTAAATGGTATTAAATATGGATTTATACATCTTTACCCACCTATTCTATGATATCACAAACATTTCGTGTTTTCGTCAGTTACGTGAACGTCGGGGGTTTTTGTGCAGAAGAATCTTAACATATCAATGAGGAAAGAGCTTTTGTATTAATAGACAGTGAGAAAGTATGTTTGCGTGGGTGTTTCGTATGAAAAAGCGTTGTAGGTTTCACCTTACGTGACGTGATCACCGCAGACGATGTTTCTAGCCTATATTCATTTGAAATCTTCTGATAGTGGACACAATATTATTGACTCTGGTTCTTGAATAGTGCCACAAAGCGTAGCGTATCGATGTAGCAGCAAAGCAATGTATAACTTTGTTCTCAACTTCATATTATCTTCATCATGAATATTTATTTATTTGCATATGAACAGCGCCAAGAAATTTGCAATGGTTGCAAAGTCAAGGTTAAAGCTAATACTCGATCCTGCTCCTAATATTGTCACTAAAACAACGTGCACCTTAACCGTTAATAACTTTATAATAATATTATTTTTAACAGTAACGGTAACGGCAAAATTCTAAAATATCGATCAGTATTTCAAGTATCCTAATACTTTCTTTCGTGTGTTACAGGACCACCCGCAGATACCACCGCAGCAGAATCCCCAACTCCACCCAAACTACCAAATGGTCAGGAATCCACAGATACACCAACAGATAAGGGGCAACATACCATTGCCGGTGATAAACTTACTACAGAAGGTTCCCACAAACCAGATACTGCGTGCGAACACATCGATGACCCACATACGCCAGACCATGAACAGTCCACTGTCCGGCCCCATGTCTCCGCTGAGCCTCAATATCAGCCCCATGTACTCCCTGCCTTCCAGTCCGAACAGTTACAACAGTCCAGCGATGAGTCCAGCTCAGAGGGACCGCGTCATGAGTCCGTACCCCACACCGCAATCCCTATCCCCCGCAGGGAGTTTCCACCAATATAGTCCAGGGAGTAGACTCGTGTCGCCAGGGGTGATAAAGGGCTGCGATCCGTACCTGTCGACCAAGATGCAGCCCAGCCCAGGCTTCCCCCTGCAACCGGCCGACATACTCCTCGACTCCAACGTGTCTCTTACATCGACAGACTTCTGGTCCGACACGGACATAATGCAAGGCACCAACGACCTTCTGACGGCTTTAGACGACGTTAAACTAGTTTAGTGTTTAAGTTAACGTAACGATATCAAGTTGTGATTGAGGGTGATTTCTCAGTTTTCTTTGGAACACTAGAATGTGTTAAATACTGCAATATTTGGTGCAAATCGTTCAACATAAGAAACGTTGAAGAGAATGTATTTTTGTAGAAATCACTGGAATGAATGCAGGGTCGCAAAAGGTGGAGATAAAACCCAGACGGATTCCATGCGAGTTTCTAGTTATACCAGACATTTTTATATCTGTTGCGACGCGACGCTTGTAATTTTTTACGGATTATTCGCACCCGTATTCTCCATGTTCGCACCCTAGGCTTAAACAAACATACAGAATTTATTAAAAATTTCGTACTAAATAAATGTATCTTAAAAAAATAGTTTATATCCATGGAATCCTGGGTAATGCAACGATGTGATGTGACTTAGATTTAAGAGATGAACCAACATTTGATTTATACACCTAATACATACATATTTTGTATGTTAGGAACAGTTGTTAAATGTTTGCGTACATAGTTTAAAGTTTATTATAGAGAGATGCGGCACCAATTATCGAGGCAGAAATAAAATATGACAGTGAAATGAAAGTCCAATAAAATTTTTGCAAGTAGCGTTGTACATGCAATTTTTTAAATGTCGATAATTTTATACAGTAGTATGACTGTTTTACTATCATTTATTACTTCTGTCGGATTTTGGTTCCTATTATATAAAAAATATATCATCTATATTTAAATAAATTTGGATTACGGTAATCGATATCGATATTAATTCCATAAATTTGTATTAATCGCCATGGTATTCATTATTATCAATTATTTCAAAAAATTCTCAAAAGAGTAATGACTATAATTAGTAATAAAAGAGATGATTTATATGTAAGTTATAATTTATATTTTAATGATCAAATCGTATACTCATATAGAATAAGGAATCATAATCTTGTGAAGGTGGAATTATCCACGGGCTACATCAACGTGTACCTACGAGTATGTCATAATTATAATTATTTGAGCACACATCACTGCCTTGCGCGTCACAATCGAGCGCATGGTACTGGCGACGATTTTCTATAAGTAAACTTAGGTGCCTTATTTTCCTTGCACACTCGAATAGTTGTATTTATATTATATTTTTTCTTTCTGAGAGATGAACGTTTTAAGAGGTGCAACCACTTTGCAGCATTTATTGGCATTTACTCGTTCTAATTTCAAAAACTCAACTCCCAAAAAAGCTGTTTAATTAAATGATATGGCGGAATCCTGCCCTCAGAATCATTTCCGAAGACATGATCTACTGATGACTGCCATTCGCAGCTTTAATTTAATTGATTTTATTACTAGGTACACTAGGTACACTCCTTGTTATAATTTAACTTGTCGTTGGCAGAATCATCGATAAAAGACGGGGCGAAATTGAATTGAAGTGTAATAATATGTGAAAATTACTTTTAAAATTGCTATTTTTAATAATTGCTATTCAAAATCACTCAAGTCTCTGACTACCCTCGAATGGGGATAAAAGTCGTGACGTTACATTTTTTTTTTTTTTTTGCTATACAAAATGTTCAGGCACTTTGTTTGTGTCCCCCATAAGTAGTCTCCCACTTTTTAAAACTGAAACGTAAACACATTCCTGCAAATTTTAAAACGTATTGTACCTACTTACAAGTTCCATTAAAACGGCCATGTCTTTTGACGGGTCATACAGCTCCCGCTCAGTAGGACCCAAAAATGTTCTATTGTCTATGTACAAATAAGTACAAATTTCATTATTGCAATTTAAGATTTGCGACCCCATATTTATAGAAAGTTATGATGGACTTACACTGGCGTTACAAATCAATTTTGTTCCTAGAGATGCATTGTAACCTGCTGTTGTAATTTTCGACCGTACATGTTGAGACATGCTAATAATGTTTTAAAAAAATGCCAATGAATGATGTACATGGAACTACCTGCTCATCCTCAGCTCTACTATTCTTATGAACTGTTAAGTTTGTCTATTAATAGGAAGGTGTTCTAGCAAAACGTCCGTGGCAACCCGTTTGCATCACACGCCGTACATTTTAAGTACAATCCGTAACCCTCTATCAATTACCCACATCATTGAACGCAATTGTTTTTTCTTATAATTTAAATCTCGTTAGAATGTACACGTAATAATTTAGAAAATAATTTTAAGATTATTATTTTACTTTTTACTTTAAATAGAAGAATTAAACACATATTGGCGATACTGCCAATCAGTAAGTAATTTCATTGTACCTTGGTACCTATAATAGTTAATTGTCCTCACTGAGGAGTTGGAATAGTTATCAAAGATTTACCTAACCTTGACCATAGTTAATATTTACGTTATTTTATGTTATATTTAGTGTTTCGTTTATATGTGTAATCTGATATAAACTAGCAATTTCATAATATTGCACATTTAATAGTGTTTAAAATATTATTAGGTACCTATCCTATTGTGGGTAGGTACTTAACTATTTCTTTGTCAATCAAAATTAAGTCCTTGATGTGCCATAGAATTTATTAATTAACTGATTACAAATACTTCAAATTCCTCTTCTCTAAAATTTCGTCTTTTTACACATCAATAAATAAATAAAATGAAAGTAAGTAAATTGTAAATATTAATCAGATTGTTTTATATATTTTAGAGAATAAATGTCTGTCATTGAACACACATTGTTTCATTAATTAAGTTCACACAGTAAAAATAAAAAAAAATATAGGTAGATAGCTGGGTACTTACATGATAC
The DNA here is from genome assembly GCA_947859195.1 of Drymonia ruficornis. NCBI lineage: Eukaryota > Metazoa > Arthropoda > Insecta > Lepidoptera > Notodontidae > Drymonia > Drymonia ruficornis. The sequence goes on from OX401923.1 coordinate 7,894,164, forward strand.
AATGCAGCACCATGAAGTTAAATTTTCATTACCCTACTGCCGGAGTCACATTAGAAAGAATACTACCGTTGTCATGTTTTGAATGGGTAGGAATGGGACTACTATATTTCTGATATACTCATATGAAATAAAAGTAGGTATTTAAACCGCAGCTTACCACACAAGAAAGAGAACCCTTATTTCTTCTGCCAACCCCTGATTTAGACACTCGGCAGCAATGGCAAGGTACCTAAGTAACGGTGGACAACGCCATCTGTTAATTATGAATTGAACTGTGCAATATGTAAAAAATATAGGTCTATGGTTTCAACGTTTAACCAACCAAAGAGCAAAAAAACTAAAATATTTTTCGCCTTATCTGTGCTTCACTTCACAACTTCTCTGACACAGAAAGAGAAGACAATACTGGGACGCCTTCAGAGGCTACGCTTCAAGCGTAACTTTTCACTCTGTCGTCGTTCCGTACCTCAGACAGAGTGGCAGGCAGGGTTGGCATCAGGCTCTCATAAAATTATATTGCTATAGACTTAAAAATATAAGTTTTGTGGTTTTAAGAACAACCTAGTGGTGCCGCGCCGGACATTTCGAGCGAGAAATAACAATCGTCAATTTTTACTCGAAGACTCGGAACGAAGCTCTGCTCTGATTCTGACAGCTAAAGATGTGATAAACGGCTTTATATTAAAAGCACGTTGTTACGCTTGTGCTTGTTTTTAAAAGTCGTTGTAAAAGTGCTTTTCTGCTTTTCTGCTTTTTTGCTTTTTTAAATTAAACAAAAGTTCGTCCGTCAATAAACGGACAACAAAAGCAAAATGCTTACTAAACATAAGTTCAAGCAAAAAGCCAAAAACTTACGCGCTGAAAAATTGATAGTGAGTCTTATGTGCATGGAAATATGGTTTATAATCTAATATAATGTATTATAAATTATTGCTTTTTATGGGTAAAGAAATAAGGTTAAATTTAATTAAATATTGATTTGAACTGTATTGTCATACAAATAAGGTTACTTTTTGGAATTTTTTGGAATTTCTTTCTCTTTCTTGCCGTCATTGCTTAAAAGCAACACGCTTAAATTTGTAAGCGCGCTTAGGCGCTTACTTAAAAAAGCGAACTTTTCAAACGGCTTTTCGTTTAAGCACCCACTTCTACTGACAGCTGACAAGTAAAGAACAGAATTGTTGACACTGTTGACTTGACACTGACAAGAAGCAAACAAACGTCATTCATAATTCATTGCCCAAGTCGGTCGCGTAACGAAGTGATTTTGCGTGTTTATTTTTAATCAATTATTCGTAAATGGAAAATGAGATAAGTTCTACTTTCCGGGGAAAGAGTTAAGGTGAGGTGCGAGTGTCTCGAACTTGTGGTTGAGTATTCCATTGCAACAGTGGCATCGATGGCATCTACACCACCAAAACAAGTCAATGGTAAACCGAACACCAGCTCCCTGGGAAAGCGGAAGAAATCTCGAGGGAGCAAGGGTTCATATCTGTCGAAATGGCTGGATAAGACTATGCACCACATCGAGGAGTCGACGCCCAGTATGGACACGTACGATTCTTACATTAACCCGAACGTGAACTGGCCAATGGGGTCGCAATTCGCGCCCGGCTACGATCCTTACAGACAATTGTACGGATGCCCACCCGAGGCGGTGTCGCTGCCCACGCTGCCTTACTGCAACCCACCGCAGATGCACGTCTACCCGCACGAATATCGTTACGTGCAGAACGTGAACAAAAGCATCCAAGTGCAGAGGCCGAGGTTTCATCGGCGCAGCGAGAACAGAGCCGAAGAGGTGAACAGCACTCCGAGGGATACACCAACACTCAACAACAACAATATTAACTATCTACAACCAAAGAATTTGACTGATAGTCAGGAATTTGCCAGTCTGCCGCCTATTGTGACTTCAGTTGGTGATACTAATTCGAACAGTGATATGAATAATGATAAAGAAGATGGATTGAACGCGAGGAGGTTTAGTGATCCTTGTGTCCGCGGTCTGCCAGATGTGGCGAGGCCGGCCAATGGGGACGTAGAGTCTGGGTCAGAGACCAGTTCAGACATGTCAGGCAGTCAGGTTGGCAGTCGACTCCTCACCTGCCTTTTAGATCAAATAGCAACGTTGAAAATGGCAAACGAAAGACTGAGTAAAGACTTAACAAACACCAAAGGTAAGTGAAACTTATTGTTAGATTAGTTATGGCTGTTTAAACCATTTCTATTTTTCATTCTATTACAAATTGAACCATGCTTTTAGTGCCACAAAGTTGACAATATCTTGTATTTGAGGAGTTTTACTTAGAAACATGAGACATGCCTAATTTTATAATGAAACGGCCCACAACGTAAATATAAGGTCATCCTTTCAAATGGCTCCACCTACGTATTGGTCACCTACACAATGCATTTTGATTCAAGGATAGGTAAAACTTCAAATGTGTGTTTCATACTAATGATGCTGTTTACCATAATCGGCTTGTTGTGAACTTGTGACGTATAACCATAACTAAAAGCTTAAACATTGTATATTATCCTTGCTCAAAATGTATGAAATTCAGAGTCAAAAGTTCAGGTAAAGTAAACTACGTAATTGAGGTACGTAAGTATAGTTCATATGAAAAGTGAAATTATATCAGCCAGCCAGGTAGGTTATAAAATGTTACAGTATAACCCCCTTATTCATAGAGATTTTAGCCAGTTTACAATGGTTTTGAAGAGCATTTTTAGGAACAAATGTGAATTGTAATTCCATTGCAAGTCGATCATAACTTTCTATGAATAAGGGGGTAAGACTTTATTATCTCTTTACAAAGGTAATTAATGAAAGTAAAAGTGGGAATGTTGTTAATGCACTTCATTCTTTATATGATTGTATTTTATTTTAAACATGTTATTAAATATTAAACATCCCTACTTATAATAAATGTGAAAGTGTGATTGTTTGTTAGTTTGAACCGAGTATCACACAAAACTGCTACTAGTCTACAAACTCGAAATTCACGCAGGTGGAACTGAGGGTAAATTCAAGTCTAAATTATGCAATGGATGCATCTGTCTTGCTCTATGTTACAATTATGAGAAGGATGACAATACACTCCTTTTAGTCAAGATTCTTTACCACAGTATCAAACAATTGTGTCCCCAGGCTAAGGTTTCCTTGTTCCCATGTTTCTTTTAATATTAAATCATCTGTTCATTTTCCTTATGTGTGTATGCTTGTTTGCAGTGGAATTGGAGAATGTACGTCAACACAATGCCATTCTAAAGGGGTCCGGTTCGAGTATTGGTGCTACACCGAATCACTCGCTCAATGAAAATGGTAAATATATGCTTACAATTAGTCATATTACCTTTTAAAGGCTGTAAAATGAAACAACAGGAACTCAAATATTGGAGACAGTGGGGCTACTCCGAAATCCGAAATGAAACGTTTCGGATATCGGATGGTATGTTTTCCTACACTCCGATAGTGTTTCGGATCCATAGTTCGGATTCCGCAGCCGTGATACCGAATAGTTGGAGCTCCTTCCTCCTTTAGACTTGTTAAAAGTTGACTCCTACCTATCTCTATCAGTGCCCAACAACTGAACCTATACGAAAGTAGATAATGCTTATCGTCTTTCGCGGCCGTGACCTTTCGCCGACCGCAATATGCCGTAACATAAAAAGTAATAAAGTCATTTCTGTGAGTAGTTACATACGATATGTGCCCTAAAACATTCATTTACAGTCGCTGAAACTTCGTAGTAATTTTCTACCTATTCATGTAATGTAATGTAAATGTAATGTAACGTCACGACTTTTATCCCCGTTCGGGGGTAGTCAGAGGCTTGAGTGGCCATACACCACCACATTGTGGAGGTATTAACCAATTCAAAGCCCACGTTTCACCAGATAGTCAGAACCCAACGTGACAGGTGGTGAACCGTGTCGCCGTGTATACAGGAACTGACTATTACCTAATCCCGAGGGATAGGTAGGTTTCCTCACGATGTTTTCCCTCACCGTCAGCGAACTGTAAATTATGCACATAGATGAAAATTCATCCATTGGTGCATGCCCCACCGGGGATCGAACCTGGGACCTTCTGATTGCTAGCCCAACCTGTTCACCCCGGGGCTACAGACGCTTCGCTCGTACGAATTCGCGGGCACAGCTAGCCCTACATATTAACTTGGTTTGTTAGTCATTACGGCTTTGATGTGATTAGTTTGCAATTTATGACATGAATACTTGACATTCTTAATCAATTCTTTTAATAATTATGAAAATGGAATTTATATCGTGGCGGTTGCTTACCTCGCCGTCCGACCTTTGGCCCATAACAAGTCGAGCCGATATGCGGTGAAATAGGTACTAACTTCGGCCATTGTTTACACTTTACAATAAAGAAATAGGTACGTTAGGTAAGTACCTAATTGGAAATTGTGAAATGCTGTCTCACAATTTTCCTATAATTATTTTAGTGCGTTAAACAGTCACGCGAGCAACGCTTCAGGCAAAAGCCAGTGAAAATACCTACCTAGTTTAAGTTGCGAACTCGAGAGTTGCCGCTCATTGATAGTATTTTCATTGTAGCCTGAAAAAGGCTATAGTACTTAATAGCAATAGGTGCCACTGTCTTAGATAATAGGATTTTTAAACTGTATTTGGATACCTAGTACCTACCTACTGAAAATACCTCTTTACACAGTGCCCTACGTCTTTATTTAAAAATTTGCCCAATAATAAATAAATAAAAATAGCTATATCACCAGTGTCAAGCGTTAATAAACACACATTAATGATACAAATCTTCGCTTAATGTGATGCGGCCACCGCTATAGCAATCGCAATCGCCTTATCGATACGGCCTCTAATGGTAACTGGCCTATTTTTTATTATTTAATTTTATTGGACTAGGCCCGCCTCACACTCCCACCACTGTAACTCCTATAAGCCAGGATCGACAATAGTGTCCAACGTTGACGCGTGATGATGATGATGATGAAAGCTAAGTTGTCTTTGAACCCGCAAGAATTTAATCAAAAGGATAGGAGGAGTTGGAAGAAGATTATCCACTTCCCTCCGTTGCAAAGCGTGAGACAAAAATAACAATTTAGCCTGATAGCCACAGAAATAGAATGTTACGACTGATGGAAGACCGGTTGTAACGCACCACGGATAGCAATATGGCAATTTGGACCTATTTGCCTATTCTAGTCTGCCACCGTCTTGTCTAGCCACTACGCACAGAAGCGGCCGATATTCCAATCGGTCACGGACGAGTTTTTACAACTATTTTCCGTTCCCCGATATACTTGGATGGTACATTCGCAGAAAGAAACGGTGTAATCGCGCAGCCGGCGGAATCGCGTGCGTGACCTACACCGATCGCTTAACTTAAGGCGCTACTCACTCTCCGAGCGTTTTGGCCGTCTGGATTGGTCGAGAGCGCACTAACCCCGCCCACTTTTATCGCGAAAATATGGAAAATAATTAATTGTGATGTGAAAAACTATTGCATCACAAAATCGAACTATGTTTTTTTAGGTATAATCGTTCTTCATCTTGTGGTGAAAAATATAGAAAAATTTCCAAGCCGTTTAGAAGGAGATTTAAATTTAAAGACGAAAACAGCTTCACCTTGATATTTTTTTACACACAGTAAAATAGCACGTTGCACTTTTTCCTACCTAAAATTTAAACTTGTAGGTTCAATAAATACTGCGATATTTTTTTCAAAATTTTTAGCCTACTCGTCTAAGTGGAGATCGCCTCCAATGCCTGTTTTCGGCGAGCCTCCTCTTAAACGCATTTGTGGCAGACAGAAGTCGTTACGTCCGATACGGCTATATTACTCGATTGGAGTTTGTTTTCGAAACCAATTTGGTTTGGTCGTCATGGACGTCGATGTATTAAATTAAAACGGTGTATCTTTTGACTTTGGGAGGTCGTTACATGGTAGTCATGATTGTCGATTCTTTATTACGTTGTAAAGTTAATAGATAGCTACGGTAAAAGGCGATGACGTTTGTAGCGAATTTTCAATTTTGATTGAATAACTAACGGGGCGTCCATAAATTTCGTGAGGTGATTTTTGTGATTTTTCGAACCCCTCCCCCCTTGGTGAGATGTCGTGAGATTTGGCTCGACCCCCTCCCTCCCCCTCTAATCTCACGTGAGATATGTGGTATTCTAGGGGAGAAACATGTTTTACTTAATTTAACCCAATTTTCTCGCAATTTTACACTGTTTCTTGCGGTAAGAAATATAACGTGAGATTTACCGAGACCCCTCCCCCACGTGAGATTAGGTGAGATTTGGTTCGACCCCCTCCTCCCCTAAATGCATCACGTAATTTAGGGAATCTAATGTCTAACTAAAGTATTTTGATGAATTTCTTCTGAACTGGTAATCTATTTGTTGTTTGTTCCAGCGTACCTAGCGGGGCAGTACGCGCCCGGCTTCCTGACCGACTTGGTGCGCGAGATCCGGGACGCGGCGCGCATGCGCGAGGACGCGATGTACGCACGCGTGCGCGCCATGGTGCTCGAGAGAAACGACGTACGTACCACCTACCATGCTTACCATACCAGCTGGTAAAGTGGCTTTTAAGATGGTAGCCGAGCTGTAGCCAATTGACTGCAGCTCATATACTTGGCGTAAAGTAGCAATTTTAGCTGCGTTTCGTACGATGAGTGAGACGGAAGACCAAACCTTTCTCTCTGCTCCCTATGTTCCACTCCCCTTTAGGTCGACAACGTATTGAAAGCGTCTATAGGCTTCGGTAACTGCTTAAAATCCGCTTGGCGGTAGGTAGGCTCACTGCATCGGGTGTTTTTTTTTTTGTTGCGAGTTCGAGTTCCGCTAGAGGCAAATTTCAAAAACGGCCTTATCGTCTTATCTTGGTCTGGATGTCACTGGGATTGGCCCCAGTCCATTGTATGGTAGCAATAGTACAAGCGGTGCTTAGTTTGGGACCATCTACCGATATTTATTCATTATTATTACTCCATAATAAGTAATTGTGTTCGTTTCCATCGTGTGTGATACTCAATGACGCCCAAAGTCGAATAAAAATTCATTTACAGTGCCAAAAATATTATCACAATAAGGAGTCAGTAGATAGGTATTCCTTGAATACCAGAGTTGCGAAGATCGTCCGGTAGACTGGCCAAATCTAATCAAACTGACATGCCAGATCTAGTCTTGGCCACACTCCAATTAATGTTCACATTAAGATCTACCATCTGCCAGTTCAATAACCTTATGCAATCAGCCAATACAGGACTTTTGAGTAATTTTATAGATAAATTGACAGGCCAGGGTATTTTTTCTCGTAAGCAAAATGTTTACTTAGACTCGTAATGATAATTGCATCTCAAAGTTGAGATCGATCTTAAGATGCTGTTTTTGACAGATGTTCCAAACATTCAACGTCAAAACTGCATCTTCAGATCGATCTCAACTTTGAGATGCATTTATAAATACGAGCATTAGTCTGCGTCAAAGGGCTTGTCATGACGTGTGTGCTAGCCCCACGGCTGATATAAAGCCGGAAACCCACCGCGGCCCACGGAGAGGCCACGCAAACGGGCCACGCCTCGCTTTGCAAGAAAATCTATGCATGAGGTCATTCTGTGCGCCGCCGTGGACACGATTGCATACATTTTTTTGCAAAGCGAAGCTTGACCGTGCGTGGCCTCTCTGTGCGCCGAGGTAGGTTTCCGGCTTTAGTCTAACGTGACGCTTGATTATCTTTGATACATGCTGTACCTACCTATACTTATCTATGTTACACGTAACTAGGTAATCTAAGTTATTATTATGTAGTTGTGATAACTATAGCGTTTGCGAATTGCTGATAATCGACCGATATAGATAAGGGTAGGTGCTTATCGGTTTCAGTTACCTATGTATTTAAATTCCTTCATCTCACTGAATATTTGGAATATAATTCCTGAAGTATTGGTATTGGTATCCTTGGAAATGGCTCTTGAGAGAAATTGCATCGACCACATAACCAGTAGACGCCTATTAGCGCCTATGTAGGGCACACATTACATATGAGGATTCTAATTGCGTCGCTCAGTATTTCAATAATTTTGGCTGTTATTGCGACTTTTCAACACAGGGCTCTAAAATAGTACGTATGTTGACCGCAAAAATTTAACCGACTAATTTCTATTACAGAATGGTTTGGCGTCTTCGGAAACTAAAGTGACGGAGAAAGCTCTTGAAGAAATCAAGGTAACCTGCATGCTTATTTTTTTTTAATAATGATGCTTTAACGCCATCTATTATTGGTTTCTAATATTAAGGTAAATTTAATTTGGTGAGTTTACGTGTCGCACTAATAGATGGCAGAGGTGTCGCGCGGACTTGAGTTCTCATTTGATTGCTATAGTTCGATTAGTAGATCATAGATGGCGTTTTAAAATATTTTAGATTTTAGGGTCTCATGGGTAACTTGTATAATTTTACCACAGGGAGGTAGGATATCAAATATCAAATCCTTGATATCAAATATTTTTCGATTTGCGTCTTCCGTTTTTTTTTTGTTTCAATAAATTTTCTTAATAATTAAAAAAATATAACGATTGTCGGTTCCAAGCCACTAAAACACCGACAAATAGCCCGATTCACGTAACCAAAACCGTAACGACATCTCAGCGATATAGTCGTTGATAGCCTTTTCGTAACAAGAAAAAGCTATCAACGACTATATCGCTGAAATGTCGTTACGGTTTTGGTTACGTGAATCGGGCCCCTTGTGTGTAAAAATGCTGCGCAATACGAATTGGGAATGTATAAGAGCGTAAAAAATTATGAATTCCTCCTATGGTACCTATACATTATAACCTGCTATTTATTAAGCAATGATTACACAATCACCTTAGCGCTATGTTTGCCCACTTTGCATAAAACCTCAAGGAATCGTAAAACCAACATGCTTTTTTTTTATTTTTCAACCACGGACCGTTTTTTTTTCCTCGAGTTTATGCTTTTTGCTTTTTTACCTCAATTCGGTGCTATTAAAGCATATTTGCGTTGCTCGCTGGGTGGTCCCGTGGAGTGCACTTGACGACTCCGACGCACCTTGGCGTTGTAAAGTAACGCCACGCGTGTTTGTTGATGCGAAACGCGTACAATGCATTGACGTTTTATATTATAGACATGACACGAACATTAGTGCTCTACAAATTGCACATTCAACTAAACGTACATATCAATGAATACACGCCATATATGCCAGACCGGTTATTAGAAAAAGATGAATACATCTTAGCGTTATTAGGCCCGTATTAATAAATCGATCTCAAGACTGAGATCGATCTTAAGATTAAGTTTTGACGTTTAATGTAAGGAAAATCTGTCAAAAACCGCATCTTAAGTTCGATCTCAGTCTTGAGATCGATTTATTAATACGGGCCTTAGCTACTTAACAATTGGCGCGCGCGCGCGTGCAGCTGTACAGCCGCGACGATGGCTGCGGCATGATTAAGTTGATATCGGGTAGTTACCTTACGTTTCATCTATCAAGTTCCATGTATCAAGTTCCATCTAAAGATTGAATACATCATTGGTACAACCCGCGCACGCGGTGACTTGAGTTATTGTATTGAAATGATTTAAATTATTGGTAGGTAAATGTGTCTCAATAGGTACAGTCACGTTCACAAGTGCAGTAGCAAATCTCATTCAACACTGTACCGTATGTTCATAATAAATACAGCCTTTAGGCGAGGCATCTTAATGTATGTATGTACCTTCTTAGCCCCCATGAGTTAAACGGACTAACTAAACGGAGTCCATACTCCGTTTAGTAGGACAAACTATTTTGGACAATCACATGTCTCCTTTCTTAGTAATTTCAAGACCTAGTTCAGAATAAATCAGTAAGATACATCCCCCCAAAAACATTTTCATGTAAAATGTTGCCAACACGAGACCAGACCACACTGTCAAAAAGTTATCAGATCTCATGTAGAGTCAAGCTCCTAACTCTACACGCCCTAACTCTAAAAGTCCCACTTGCCTTACTTCCAAGTTTTATATTTTTTTGTTGTTTGTATACTAGTAATCTGGGGGCCCCCGCCAAGACGAGACGCAAGGGCACTACTATACCCTTTCTCGAAGCGATTCGTTGTTTTTTTGAACCCTCATAACTTGGGTTTGGATTATACCAGATAAACAAAATTCTCGGAATATGATGTCAATAGCGGACTCATTAAACATAGCAAGTTGCAATTGCATAGCTCTTATACTTTAGATTTTATTGATATCTAAAAATCCCTAATATAATAGCTTAAATACCAAATTTCAGCTTTCTAGTACAAGTACCCTATGAGTTTTGATGATCATCAGTGAGTCAGTGACGAAATTAGCGATTTTTAGATATCAATAAAATCTAAAGTATAAGAGCTATGCAATTGCAACTTGATATGTTTAATGAGTCCGCTATTGACATCATATTCCGAGAATTTTGTTTATCTGGTATAATCCAAACCCAAGATATGAAGGTTCAAAAAAACGACGAATCGCTTCGAGAAAAGGTATAGTAGTGCCCTTGCGCTTCGCTTGTCTCGTCTTGGCGGGGGTCCCAGATACATACCACTACATATACTGTGCCCATTTGCTTATCGCCAGAGTACCTACGTAGGTATATAACAAAGTACAAGTTTATTTTTCACATCTTTGCGCTCCGTGTGCAGAGTGTGCAGATTATAAAATCACCGTGTCTGAATAAAACGAAACGCATCGATTTAACTAAACGCGAGGGCATTCGCACATTCAACGGTCTGATGGGGCTGACTGTTACACCGTACTGTAACGACAGTATAACGAGCAGGGAGGACGAATATAACGACCCATTATTTTTTATTATTTAACTGCTCTTATCGCACCTACATAGGGTTTGTTAGGTCATTATTGCAATATTGCACCTAACCGCTAAACCTTAATACTGTTTTATCAGCAAGCAGTCACACCCCCTTACATTTTACTATGCTATATCTATTCTGTGCCTTTAACATTTCATCACCTTTTTACACACGATCTCTACACGTCTCAAAAAAAGATACTGACACGGAAAAAAATAACAAATATTTACCTACTAAGCTGTACCTGCGACTTGTACGCGTGAAATGTCATATTTTTTGTTAATGTTTACTAAAATAAAACTAGACTAAGTTACTCCTTATAACATCAGCTATTTGCCAGTGAAAGTCCCGTCAAAATCGGTCCAGCCGTTGCTGAACAAACAGACAGACTTACAAAAGTACCGAGTCGCTCTCTCTTTTTCTAAAATAATGGAAGAACTAGAAAAAAATCGATTTACCTCGCGTTTGTCTTGACACAGCAGCTTGTGCTATGCCTACTGAGTCTGGTGACTCCACTTCATTTTTCGATAGTCCAAAAAGGTTAACTATTGCATGATACTGAAGGTAGTTACAGCACCGTGTGACTCTCGGCGCGTAACTTTGTATTTTCTAGTGTTTAGTGTCACCCCACATCATAGCATTTGAAATATGAACGGGTGGTGCGTGCAGGGCGGGGGTAGGTAGGTACCAGGGGGTTGCGCTGAGCAAATATTGGCAGATGTAAGTGGATGGCGGTGTGGTGCACCCCTGCCGTGACGTCACCACGCCGCGGCCGGCGACGGTGTTCAATACCCATGTTGGATTGTGACGTTATGCTTACTATTGTTTTATTAGTTTGCTCTACAGAAGATGTGATCTAATGTCTGAAAGGGATGAAGCTATATTTTTCTGTTACGTTACTAAGGTGACAGACAAGCGTAGATTTTAGCGTTTATTTTAATAAAAAGACTGAGAAAAACTGTTTTAAACATTAAGTTAATAAAAACTTCGACTCCCATGTCAAAGGGAGATCGTGGGCCGGGCCAAAAAGCGCCAGGACAAAAAAACAAGAGATACTTGCAATATCAACGACATCGCTCACACGTTGCCGACCTGAAGGGGAGTGGGACAGAGGGAGGGGAAGTGGGGAGGGATTTGGGCTTCCGGCTCTTACTCATCGTCCGAAACGCAGCTGTAATAGCTCATTTACGCCGATCTTCTGTGTGAAGGTGGTACTACCCCGGTCGAGCCAGCCCATATACTTATGTATTGTGGTATTTACTCCCGTTCTATTCTTAGGACAGACCCGCGCTGTTTATACAATTTGTGCCGCACTTAACGCACTCGCGAGCTGTGTCACTGTAAATCCAGCGCAAGGACAGGCATCTGGCAGCACCTTTTGATTATTTTGTAAATAAGGTCTACTGTTTCTAACAAAATTCCACCGGTTTTCCTATGCATAGGATGTCTTTTAATCTTAGATAGGTACTAAACTAATTTTCAGATCAAATGACTTTCCATCTCTCTCGGCTCTCCAACAGTTCAATATCGTATGGCCAGTGGGTATATTTTTCCGTCCCAGTTCACCATTAACCACTAAACATTGAACATAACCCGTCTTCCGTACAAGGAAGCGACCTTTCCACAAGCACTTAATGTGCGTACGCGTGGGCGCGCGCACTCTCGTCCGTTTGCGGTGCTCATTAACAGGCGCGCGCGCACCACACTCGTAATAAGTTAATAGAAGTGCAAAAACCCACGGCAGCGTTTAACAACTGAGAGTTAATGCGTTACGAGTAACGCTAACCATGAGGATAACTGATGGCTGCCAAGTGTAGGTACCTACCAAAGACTTTATAGCTGTAGAAAGAATTTCTGCAGTTATTTTAGATTTTTATGAAGCGCATAAGAATTGATAGTTTTTCTTTCTCTGTATTTTGTTATTCACAATGTGTTAATGCCTGCCCGCTCACATAGCGTTGCTGTTTGAAAATGTACACAATTATTCTTTTTCTTTTGAAAAGAGTAACCATTGAGTTTCTTGCCGGCTCTTCTCAATGCAAGCAACATTACGAAGCGGTGGTAACGCTAAAATATTGTTTATTTATTGGCGATTTATAAATGCTACATAGCTTACATGATTTTTTATTTTTTTTATTGATTTGATTTGATTTCATGTCACTAGAGAATACAATCCCGGGATCCCGAATCCCAGGATCCCGGGATCCCGGGATCCCGGCCGTTTTCTGGCCCCGAAAATCCCGGGACTGTACTTGGCTAATCTCGGGATTTTCGGGATTGCCCCAAACAGGTCTAGTTTAATTTTAGACGTGAAATGAGCCTGTTTGAAAATTGAGGAGTTCGTGGATATTACTTAGAAACAGCATATAAGTATCTATTTGTCTATTCATTCAACCAGTGTAGAACCTGAGCGAGCGATTTCAGCTGCTGCTTATGTTGGCAATAAACTACGAAGCAGGCTTGGAGGTGAAACATTGGATGCTTTGTTATTTCTGCGATTTTATTCTTGAAATTCTAAAAAGTTTTTTGTTTTGTCTTTTTTATTTCTTACAAAAGTATGGTTTTTTGTATTGTCTTTTTTGTTTTCTTACTATTATTTGTGATTTGTGGTGTGCAACAATATTAAAATATTTTTTAAACAAATTACTCAAGTTTTTTTTACTTGAGCCCAATTGGAAACCACATAGTCTAAGCCCGGGATAGTCCCGGGATCCCGGGATTACGCATCAAAAATCCCGTAATCCCGGGATTGAAAAACATGCTAGGGATTGTATTCTCTAACTGTCACCCATGCAAGAATTTTGTACACATAGATTTTTTGCACTCAAGAGAATTCATGCTGGATTAGGCGCTTCATTGTAGCTAAGCGTTGTCCATCTTTCTCTACCTAGAGCACTCTCTTTCACCTCCATATATGAAATGAAACCGCCCTTCTCTTTAATCTGACTCATGTAGCTTAACATTTTCTTCCACGCTTTTCTACCGTCCTGTAGCACTAATCGTCTTGTAGTACTGGGTGTAGACAAACGTACCTAAAGTTTGCGGATCTAGTGATTTTCAAAGTCATTCAACATCATCCTAAGAAGAATAATTACATTGCTATAGTGACCACATTACCGAAAGTTGTCAAACAACCTCCCAGCCCCATCTGTCAATGAATCTAACTAGTATCATTGGGTATGAGCGGTGAGGACAGGAAACGAACGGAACAAACAAAATTAGCCGGTCCGCCGGCTGTCTGTATGTTTGGTCGTTGTAGACTTAGCAGTGTTACCTTACTTAGTACCTACGACTAGGAGAGGCCCGAGTGGCGACATGTAGCGGAGACCTTTGGGAATTGAACTGATGGAACATATCAGTGTGTATAAGAGCCGAAGGTTACTATTACAAATGCAGTACGAAAGCAATTGATAATCCGTTTCGTTCGGACTTTGAATTTGAAGTGTAAGTCGGTGTCAACGTCGCGAACAAACGAACGAATCAGATGGTTCGGGTCCCGTAATAGGCGTCTAATAAAAAAATATTTTATACGATAAAACAGGATTTTATCGGTGCTAGAACCAAGCTGTAGCCAGTTGCCAATTGACTGCAGCTCATATATACGGGCTGGCTAGACCGGGGTAGTACTACCCTCTCACAGAAGATCGGCGTAACGTAGCTATTACAGCTGCGTATCGTACGACGAGTGAGAAAGCCGTAAGCCCAACCTCCCCTTGCTCTCCCCTTCCACTCCCCTTCAGGTCGACAACGAGCAAGCGATGCCGTTGGTATTTCAAGCATCTATAGGTTACGGTAACTGCTTAACAACAGGCGGGCCGTAAGCTTGTTTGCCACGTTAGTCATCATTAATCTTCAGACGATCTGCCTATCAGTAATACAAAAGCTCAAATTATCTTTCTTCGCTAGCTTCGATAGCAAATATTAATATGACCCTCGTAATATTCTTCTATGAGGGTCAGAAAGAACGTTTACAGTTCGACACTTGTGCCCACAATTAAATAGCTTCATCATAGACGGGCTGGCAGCGCCCATCGTAAAATAACCTCTCCATCCCCTTAATGACGTACTGGATCAGAACTGAATGGGGAATTCTCTAGGTCTTGCTATTTTGGACATTATCGCTACAAAGCAACTTTAATTATATGCTATATAGTGTTGCAATTAATATCAGCTGCTCTTTTATAACGTTGTGACAAGCAATTATGCGTTTAACGAAACCTCGTAAGATTCATAGGTAGTTGAAAAAGAGCGCTAAAATACCGCCTTAAGAAAAATCTATTGTTACGTCATCTTGTTCGGTACCTGCAACCCCGCTGCCGCTTGATCGAAACTGCAATTTATCATCACTTTAACACCATAGCTTGGGTGTTAAAGTGATGATAAATTCTCTATATAGGTTTCCTTAAATGCCAAGAGTGTCTGTACTTCGAAAGTCAGTTAAACTAAAATTGCTGACTGGTTAAAAAATTGTCCTGCATAAGCATTGGTTACAAAACATTTTCTGTATTTCTAGCAATCCTTTAATTGTTCCCGCTAAATTTCCGTAAAATGGTCACACATTTCACGCCGCTCGTGACCATTTTACAAAAATTTCGCGGAATTGCTAAGGATTATTGTTAGAAAATCAGAAAAATTAATTGCTCCTGCAGAACTGCTATGTGGCTTTTTTAGCCTCGTTGTTAACTTGAACAGGGTACAAAACAACATCTTAGCAGATCGTGCAAAGTCGTTTAGTCAGCGCGCCGTGTCCCCGAATATATTAGCTACGGTGAATTGTCCCTCCGCTGCACTTCTGAATCGCCCGTGAAATATATCGCCGTGTTTCGACCACCGTACCCAACACCCATGGGACGAGTACACCCTGACATACGGTCACTGTAGCCAGTTACGATGCATGCGATGTTGATAACGTTATACAATTGGTAATGGGGCCATTAATTGGTGGTTTAAATGGAGCAATGTTAGCCAAGTTAACCGAAAAAAGTGGCGTATGCATTATTAGAGGTTATTTTTCACAATGATTATAACTGTACTTGCTTAATGGATGCGTCTACAAAAGGCGAGCGGCGCCGGCGTAGACATAATGTTATAACTGATGGCCTGGGCGCGGCCGCTCGAGGCATCATGTGTTTGACATGTGTTGCACCCAATGATAAAGATCGTAAGATAAACGCCCAAATTTATAGAGATTTTTTGGCATTTTACAATGGTTTTACAAAGCACTTCTAGGAACAACACTGATTTGTAATGCCAGTGTAAGTCCATCATAACTTTCTATAAATCATAACTTTCTATAAAGGGGGATAAAGTTTGTCAACCCACGATAACCCATTGTGCCGACGTGTGGACCCTAATACATCGAGATGACACTAATAACACACTTGGGTTCAGACATGAATTCATCCAATGATATAACGTTATCAGCATGTCAGAACATTACCTAAATCATTCCCGTATTTAGTAGTCTAGCAGTGGAATATACTCCCTTCATACCTAGATGTTGGACATTATAAGGGTTTTGGCATATACGGCTTTTTCTCGAGACCCTTATAACAAAAATGGTTCCCTAACGATTGCACTATCGTTTGTTGCAGAGTTCTCTGCGTGCTTCGGAAGCGGATAAGCACCGCATGATGGAACGCATCGTCAAACTTGAGGACGAACTGCGTCTTCTCAGGGTTACCAATGGGTTAGTACATAATTGAATTTAAGAAGAACTAGTAAATGCATCCCGAAATTATCATTAGCCGATTGGCTAAGCACGCGTCTTGCGGACTTAAGGTCCAGGGTCCAAACCGCGGCTCGCAACTCTGGATTTTTCGAAATCTATGTGCGAATCGTAGCTTTAATATGATAATCACTTGTCTGTGAAGGACAACATCGTGAGGAAACCCGCATGTCTTTAAAATCTAACAGATTTTGGAAAGACATGTGAAATCTCCGCACAGGGCCAGAGCGTATTGGCTTATGACCTGAATCCTCCTCGCATTGAGGGTAGGTCCGTACCCAGGAGTGGGATGTCAAAAGGGCTAATGTTATTCATATTATAATGATCACAATAGTAGTTAATGAACTGCAAAGTGGCTGACCATAAGTATAATTCTGCAATGATCAACAGACTAGAGTCAAACGAGAATAAAGTATCGAACGGCAACGCGGAGGACGCTGAATCGGAGCGCGTGCGTTTGCGCAAGGAACTGTCCGACATGCGCAAAGCGAAGCACAACGCCGAGGAGCACGCACTCAAGTCAGTATTACCTTAAAATATGTTTTTTAATGTGTACAGCTTCCTAATATTTTTGTGTTGAGCGTTTGAAATGTTTTGTGATATTTTATTAATATGCTTGATACAAGTAATATGCATTTGTATCATATAACATTGTATTATATATTAGCCATTATCATAATAACGGATCAGACCAAAAAATATGCTGAATAATTTCAAAGGTTTTCTTTCAACACAAGTTGTATCTTAGCCAAAATCTAATATTATACCATCAATCATTACATAAGCAATGCTATAGAACTCACCAACAGGATATTTGATAGTACTTGGTAGGATATTCTTCGCACCCACTATAATATAGATGTATAATCCTCTAGGTAGTCTAAACTGACCTCGTCTCCACAGACTCGAACGTCTGGTGACGCATCTACGTTCGAAATTCAACGGTCTTCAAGTTACGAACGGGCCCGACTCGCTGCCGAGCGAGCCCGAACACGAGCTCAGCTCGCGCGCACGCCGCACGAGCCTCAACTCCACCAACAACACTTCCACTGTAGTGTTTGGGCCCGTTACCGACTTGTAGCGAATGGAAATCGCGAACGCGCTATGCGCTGTGACCGCGGATCTGTTCTGGTCTATTATTTATAAGCTCACTTGAAAATACTATTGTACCGCTAAAAGGAATTGATGTTTGCCGTTGAATCTCAGTCGCTGGAATTGATACTTTTTAGACATATTTCTCTTTGGATTAAAAAAGCAGAACGTATTTGTTAGTCACCTATGATCATGCAAATTATAATCTGTACATTTTTACATTTTAGTTACTTACATAACATTTTAGTTCACCATTTAAGTACAGTCAGCCTCAAAAATAACTACGTAAAAGTAAATATACACTGTTGACACTTATGCTATAAAAATAGTTGTTTTATGTCAATATTACATCACAACCTACTTCGTACCCGTTAGCTAAAAAGCTTTAAAGTAAAAAATTAATATCAGAAATCTGACTTCTTGGATGTGATAACCACTGATGGGTATCAACGTTGTTTTGTGTGTTTATTATAAATTAATGTTTTATTAATTATTACGTTTGTGTGCTGTGTTTTGTGTTCAGTGTAATATTATGCAACGCTTGTGATTGTTTTTGTCTCAAAATTTACTAATTTTAATAGGTACTTAAGTCGTTTTAAACGGGTGCATAATTATGGTTCTCGTTTTTATTTATTGATTTTATTGCTTACATTAATTATTAATTGAATAATGGTATCGGTACTTATCGACAACACTTTTCAAAAAATTACATGTACAGTCGTATACACAAATACGTTGACTATATTAAATTTAATATTTTAGAATACATATTTGCACCACTAAACCCGTTAATGACGTGACATGCCCAAAATTTTGCTACTACACAAACACTACCAAAAACCACTAAATGCATATTCTATTCATTTAGTACATATCATTATGACATTTGGACAATTTGTACAAGTGATTGCCGCGCGCATTATTGTACCGATCGCGCAATGATTGCAAACACAATTACATTATTACATGCCGTTTACATAGCAATCACTCAGCTATTTACTGTACATACTGATCGGACGCTATTGTTGGCCTTTGCAATTTTCAACCAATTGCCTTTTCACACCTTCTTATTAAGAGTTCTAATGTTTTTTAAGTCTTCTGTTTGTGCAAATGTTATTTTTCAGACGTTTTAAAATATTTTGTGTTGTACACTTTAAATTCAAATTGATTTTGTTGCCCGAAAAAGCGATCCCACTGGTTGAATAAAACAACTTTCTACCAAACGGTCCCATTATATTACGATTTGCTAAATTTATTTCTATGAAAAGTATTTTTTTAACTGTCATCATGAGGAGTCGAAAAACAAATTCATTTGATCAGAAGAATCAATGTTTTAAGGTAACAAAGCAAATTAAATAATGGCATATTTTTCAGTTTCTGTAATATAATACTTAATCGAATAATTACAATACCTACATAAGTACTTAAGTAATTAGTAAACGTATGAAAAGAGTCCGTCTAATTGTTTTGTGTTAATTCGTTTTGTAAATTGAATGTGATAAATTATGTGTTCTGTTTGACTTCGATTGCAATTGTTTTTAAGTTTAAATGACTCGAGTTTATGTTGTGTTTTCGAACGAAACGAGCAATGAATATTTTTTATTTATTTCAGATACGAAATATGATAGAATAGTTGTGGGTGCCGAAATATTTGTCATTACATAATGACCAAAAGATTGCAGATTTGGTAAAATTTGATTATTACAATTTAAAGTGCATGTGGTTGATAGATTCATTGATTTATTGTTTTAAGTAATCGAAGATATGTGATAGCACATGGTAACTGAATAAATACTTACACTATTTATTAAGTTATAAAAATATCAAATCGGTATCAATATTTTTATCAGTTGTCTGACTAGGCATACTGGACTCGGTATGCTTACGTGTAAAATTGTTGTACATACTTACTAGTATTTTTATTGACTCGCAACATACAATTCTATTGAAGTGATTTTGTAACTTTAAAATTAAGATGGCTCATATAAATTGTGATGTTTTTTGTGTCGCTTAGTGTTTTTGTGTTTGATTGTACCCCATTGCTCTCTAAATTTTATAACTTTCACTGTGTGTTTGTGGATATTCGAATTCATTTGGGTGAATATAATGTATCTAATATTGTTTGTTTAAATAATAGTAATTACTAACTGATATTAGTAAAAAATAAGCCTAAAGATAGTTACTTACATCTTGTCATATTAATTTACGGCTGATGTTATTTAATAATAAATATTGCCGATTATATACTTACGGCTATAGAGGGCGCATGTATGTATAAGCTGCGTAATATCAATTAGGTAATTATACAATATGAACCTACATATGCCTATCTCAATAATAGGTATATATAATAATAGGATGTTAGTTCGTTCAAATAAAAAAAAAATAGTTATAAAAACGTTCACGTACATTATCAGTAGTATAAAAACATCAAATCCTGAACAATAACATTATTTTAAGAAATCATCTCAAATCATTATTATAATACTATTAATTATCTAATAATCAACCACTATTTTGAGTCAAAGGTCACAATACCCTTTAAAATATCTAACTTACCGTAAATCACATTAAGGGCTTATAATTTATACCTAGTGTGTAGGGATTGTAGTGACACAACAATCATAAATCGTTTCTGACGGCTGTCAAAATTCATTATTTGATTAGATGCTGTTTTTGTTGCTGGTCACAGTAAAAAAAAAATATTTTGAAAGGGCACTAAGAAAATAAAATAAATGCTATTTATTTATTATATTAGCCCTCAGTTACCTAAATTCTTTACAAGTCCTACATTAACACTCCCATAGCAACTAACCACCGACTGCCATCACATTAGCATAGACTGATTTTTATTTTCATTTTTTGTTAACCTTCCTACATGTAAGAACACATACCAAATTGGAGATTAAGTACTATATTCTTAATGAAAATTATTCTAGTTAATTTATTAATAGTTTAGTGTTAGTTACTTAACATACTGTAAGCTTTACTTGCATCTACAGTAACTTTAAAATTAATATGGCCTATAGAGAGATTAGGTTAAATAAAAGATGCACGTAAAGGCTGAAATTAAAACATATACTGAACCGAACAATAACTAGGAACTACCAACTAATATTACTAGATCCATGTATGTTAAAATAGTGTAGCTAAATAATGATAATCTAATCATAATACAGAATTTCCAGTAGGGAGGCTTTTTAATACATAAACCCGTTATGGTCAAACATGGCAAACAATTTCGGGCTTATTGTTAGCCAACTATTGGCTATGTCGCGTGTTGCGTTGGTTGCGGACTGTAGCAAAGTAAGCCGCTAACGTGCTAGGGGCGCTTATTTTTCAGCCAAACCAGGCAAAATGCCCAGTAGAGTTGATGATAATTATTTGTATATCACATTCAGTACAGTCAGCCACAAATGTTTCCCATGTGTGACCAGGATTGTAAATTTAAACATACTCATTAATGGTAAGATAAAGAAACTCGTTTTAAAGTTGTAAGTTTGAAATAAAAACTTCATTTATGTTGAAAAAAATATAACTTTTGTTTAATTAATCTGAGTCAAATCATAACATTTTTGATAGCTTTGCATTGCAGACTTTTGGCTTCGTTTAATAACAATAATAAATACTACCACCGCAATAAATATTTGCAAGGTTTTAATTTAAACTTTCTTACAACTATAAAATGTAGTCTCTACATATTCAATAGTGCCTTAATACGTAACATGTCCGCCCATGTTTAAAAAGCGTTGTTATAGTAGCTTTTTAATGCCCTAATCATGAGTTTAAGTAATTTATACTCGCAATCTCTTCAATAAGTCACTAGATACTTGCTCGGTCGAAATCGTAGCGGCTCAGATTGGATAAGTTACCAAATTGATACATCTGACCAGCGAGCTTTTGAGAGCATGTTAAACTTTCTATTCTGTCATTCGCGCAAAAAATACGCATTTTCCACAAATTGTATTTCCAGTCACTAGTGTATACTTTACATAAACACATAATTAGGGCAGTATTGTGCACTTGATGCCATTGTATAAGGTATCCCCATTAATCGCTGCTCAGGATTTGTTCTCGTGTTGTGAATACTGTTAAATATAAAAATAGTTATTTTATAAAATAACAAGTCAACTGATACGTTAGTTATATTTAATTTTATTACCATCATTGTGCTATCGCCAATTCACTTAGAAGGAGATGGAAATTTAATTATGTTGTATTTAATTGCTACTGAAAAATGCACGTTCATCACACAAAAAGTTTTGCAAGGTCGCATTACTTTTAAAATAATGACCTATGGTTTACAATTTTTACTTTTATAAAAGACGTATCATAATATTTATTGTATTCTTTTAATAATAAAACATGAAGGGAAATATAAATAAATAACAATTGTTAAGAGACATAATATTAATTTGACAAACGTGCGTTTTTACAGTTTCATATCAATGTAAATGTTCATATAATTATGCACGCGACTGTACACCATTAAGGTGGTGTACTACTGCCCGTTTTAATTTAAATACTCATTTTGTTACAATAGATATACAGTTAGCCTTGATATTTTTAATATGTTCATACCGCTATTGTTAATATTCAGTTGAACTTAGCGAGGGTTTCAATAAATTATAACAATCTTATTTATTTTATTTTTATTTTTAAAACTTTACATACGGTCACAATATATCTAGATAAAATTATCTTTTAAAAAGGCCTCAACCAAATGTATTTTTTTTTATATAAAGACTTGTAAAGGAACTGAGAAAAAATTGCAAATTATTTTTATAGTACCTCCTAGTTCCTTTTAGTATTTTCATATATCCATTAGAATCATTTACTGTTTTTACATTTCTAGTAAAAATTACTAAAAGGAATTAGTACTAAAAATTATACAAATCATTTGTTCTCATTATTTTTTCAGTGTGGCGGCCTTTTGCTAGACAATAATTGAGTTCACTCGTGTCTTTATGCGTTATTAATGAGTGGTTCAATTGCGTTTTAACCTCACCCTTCCGGAACTAATTTATTCGAGAGTGCACCAACACAGTATTGTTACCATTATTTTTGATCGTTTCCAATAAAAACAGCGAAGTGTGCGAGGGCGGTGCGCACACGCAGCGCGCGTGGCGGCCGCGTGCCGGCGCCATCTTGCGCGATGGGTGGGAACTTCCGGCGACGCGTCGGCAAACGCATTGTTGTGGGAAAACTTATCGGAGGTGCGATGCTCGTTAACCCTTAATGATACGATTGAACATGTTCTCATATCGAACTGTCAACATCGGCTTCATGATTTCTGCTAAATAATTTTCGTGAGGACGCCGATCTTTTTTGGTAGGCTCAATAAGGTTGGAATGGTTTGGGCATGTGAAAAGAATAGATGAAAAGCATGTGACTAAAAGAGTGATGTCACTCCAGTATCGGAACAGTAGATCCAGAGATGACTTCCCACAAACAAACAAAAATATATAAGTACTACACAACCAAGCCAACTAGACACTCGGGTATAAATATCAAATGATAATAATAAGTCAATGATTCCACGGTCCTTCCACCACGCAGTGGACGGTACTGCCACAGGAGTACCCAGGTATAGGCCCAGGCTTACCACGTTGTGGACGGACCGCGGAATCTTGACTTTTTATCATTTGATATTTATACACCCGAGTGTCTAGTTGGCTTGGTAGAGTAGTAGCAGAAGGTAAGTTAAAAGCTCTTTATAATGATGTATTAGCATCGATTGAAAGCTCCTGGAAATGTCTCTTTATAATAATCTACTATAATCAGGTTTTTTTATTCAATCACGCACAATTTTACCCGGCGACATAACGATGATGATGAATATTTGATCTGCGGTTCAGTGAGGTCGCCGCGACCAAACGCTACAGTCGCGGACAAATTGGTCGCAAACCAATCGGCTTCAACCACAGCACGACCATCGGGCGACTCATTATTGAATATGAATTAATTACATTTGTGAATGTTATGGAAGTGAATGACACCGTTTTTTTTTTTTGAGTAGGTACAACTAAGGGCGAGGCTCCATTACCGCGTTGCGCTGCGTTGCGCTGCGTCGTCGCAGGATTTTGTACTGGCACGTCACCCTACCCGCTTCGTCTCTCACCCGCTGACATCTGCGACGACGCAGCGCGTAGGTGGAGCCCGGCTCTAAGGCGGCAAATATGCGTACGGCCGCTTAATGTTAAGCAGTTACAGATGCCTTTAGCTCTTGCAATACCAAAGGCATCGCTCGCACGTTGTTGATCTGCAGGGGATTGGGGCAGGTGGCGGTGGGCTTCCGGCTCTCTCGCTCATTGTACGAAACGTGGGCTGAAATAGCTACTTTACGCCGATCTTCTGTGAGAGGGTTGTACTACTCCGGTCGAGCCAGCCATTGGCTCTATGTGAGGATGGACAAGAAATACCATGGTTGCTTTTTAAAAGAAAATTTATTTTAATTTTACATTTGTGTATAAGGTACCTACGTTCGTTGCAGTATAACAGCGGACGAGTCGTTCTCTTCCCTATAACATGAATATTTTATGTTGCAATTTGTATAATTTGATTAAGGCCCACCTGCGGGGGACTACCCCGGAGCCGGGAGCCGCGCACCGATATTTTAGTCCACTAACTACCTACGAATTTATCATTCACTTACATAATTTCATCGTTTCGCTGTTATAATGCTTTTATTCAAAATGAGCGTGCCCAAAAGTTCCCGGCTTACGAAGTCGTTTAGTATAGGCAAGGTACCTAGATAGGTTTTAGTAAGCAGCAAGTTTTGTGGCACCCTGTAGATTGACAGTTTGTTGGGAACTTTGGAACTAGATAAGTTGAGTTCGTCCACCGCTACGCGCTTATCTCACAAAAGGTAACTTGAACAAAGTGGATTAAACTATTGGTAAAGTACCTAATCTAATAATACAATAATATATTTATATTACATTAAATACTTACTCAATACCTATAGTAGGCGACCCATATTTTAATTTGATCAAAATTAAAAGGCTGGTTAGTATTTATAGTCCGCGACAGATTCGGATGACATTCGGGGTATGAGCTTTTCCAGAATAAAATCCGAATCAAAATTAGCAGGATCCGATAAACAATTAAAATCGCCCACAAAATTATTAAATTAAATTATTTGGTTGCGTTGCGGGTCCTGCTAATTTTGATTCGGATTTTATTCTGCACAAAGCTCATACCCCGAATGTCATCCGAATCTGTCGCGGACTATAAATACTAACCAGCCTTTTAATTTTGATCAAATTAAAATATAACAGTTTGATTTGTACCATATTATACCTATAAGTAATTGAATTAAGTACGGTAGAACGGACATGAGAGTGCATTTTGTACAATATGCCACGTGCCCATTATCACACCTGCCCGCACAGAGGGAAATAATGTGGATTGCTTACCAAAAAATACTAAAGATTATCTTACTAGCAGGTAGGGTGTCCTAGTGTTGTGTGCCTGCATTTTAGTCGATGGGAGTAATCTTGATTGGACTGACTAAGATAAATAATAATTGATACTTATCTCTGCAGTGCCGGACTATTAATTTATAAGCATAAGCATCTATGCAATAAGCTAAGCTATAAGCAGTGCTGTAGAGGTTATAGTGGCTGTAGGTGATATTAGTGCTTAAGTAGTAAATTTAAGTTTCCAACATCCACCCTTATCATTTAAACGCATTTAACCAGCGGTTATCCGGTCCGCGCACGCGTATTTAATCAATCACACACCCTCCGAACACGCTTATCATGGGACCATCCCGACAAATTACATATTAACTGCGCTGGCAACACTAAAAAGCGCGCGCTGTCAAACTGACAGTTGCTGTACACCCCCTCCAAAAAATATTGCCGATTAATCGCCCGTTTATCGGATGGAGGGATCCGTACACTTTTTAATTACTAGTTAAACTGTCAGTGAGGAAGTACTACGTTTTAACGAATTATGTTTCAATGGAAAGAGGCCATTAGGAGAAAAAAAAAAACGAATTACGTTTGGGCAAATGACACATTACTACGTAATTTTTTCGACTCTGTTTCAGTTGATTTCATTCGTCCAGTGTTGCTTTGCCAATTCCAACTGATTGAAATCGGGATGAGTCTGGACTTGTTCCCAAAATATACGTAATGCTGCTGAGAAAGATAAACTTGGTTCGTCGCTATTTTGTTGTGACCCGGTTGTCCCTTGTCTGTCTGTACGACTGGATACCACCTACACCTAAATACCGTGCTCCATTTAACACATACGTACCCCCACGTAGGTAGATTTTTCCTAATATTTCGTCACTCAATAGGTTTATACTGAACCCTAAAACTGCGACCAGTCGATCACCGAACGGAAGCTCGGACGTGTGCATATTATTATAATTATGTTTTCACATGTACTGTGAGGGTATCGTGGGAGTGCGGGGAGTCCCCTCCCAGGTAGAAACCGAGGGGGACAGAGATGAGTCCGTAATGTGCTTAGTAACTCCACTAAACCAGGTGTGAGCTGACTTGCTGGGGATTCATAGCTGACAAAAGCTGTGTCTAATGGACTTTGTTACGGTATTTAGATGAGCGAACTTATAATCCGATGGTAAAGGTTGCGGGTGTATTATTGCTGTTTAGGGGAGATTAATAAAATGTAGAAGGAAATGCTCAAATAACATTTAATGGTGAGATTTGATTAAGTAACAGAAAATAAATGGTGGAATCAAATGCATAGAAAGGGAATTTTTATTCTGTTTATCAGGTTACTTTATTGGGTTACTTATACACTTATTTTAGCTATTTAACTTAATTAAATACCTATCTCTACAACCGATAAAATATTACTTGTTATTCACAATTCCGCCATTACTTGTTTACCATTGTAGATCCTGGCTTACAGGAGTACCTAACAGTAGTGGGAGTACCTATGTGGCGGGCCTAGTCCACACAACAAAAATGAAATAAAATAATCGCTTGTACCTAAATACAAATCGTTTCAACCCAGTATGCAATAGGTATGTAGAGTTAGATACCTATCGTATGAGTCATCACTATTACCTATAATATAATAACACACTCAATCTCAGTCACATTTTACACTGCCCAAAAGATCACTATCGTTTCAACATCCCCAATAGGCAACGAAATTGTTGTTCAATTACGTGAAGTGTGTGACCCTTTTTAGGTTATTTATTAATGCATCCCTTATTATTCTAACCACAATTACATTTTGCGTATGAATAATAAATGGAGCGCACAATATTAGCCTTTATTACGGTTGATATAAGAAGTTTTATCGAATAGATTTTTATAGGTTATTTTTGTGTAAAATTAGTTTTGCGCGGGAACTTTACGCGCGTTTTTCGTTCGGAAATCAGTCATCCGTGACGTTTGAAGTAGCTGCGTGGTGTCCGACACGCGTAATATTTTCATTATTTGCTTTTAATTAATTTAATTATACTTGTGACGAATCTTTTTGGGATTAATAAATTTATTGAGTTGAGAAAAAAAAAATGTATTGTTAGTCTGTATTGTATAGTTTTTTTATCCTAGTGGTTTCAGTTTTTTTTGTTAGGTTATAGTTAGCAACAAACTAACTAAACTGGGATTTTTTTTGTTAGGTTATAGTTAGGATTTTTTTTTAATAGTTAGGAACAAACTTTTCCTACTGTCTATGGGTAGCACGCTCCCACTCCCGGGCAAAGGCCTCCTATTCTCTTCCGCTCCATTCTGTCCAGGAAAAAAATCCGGACAAGTCAGAGAAAAATGACGATGAAATGTATTATATTAATAAATTACCATACCTACCTATTAATAGCCAGGTACTTATTGCAGTAGCAGTTAGTCCACTTACATCCAACCGTCCTCCAAAAAAACCCTTACATCCTGGTCTGAGAAAGCGCGCAGTCACGTGACTGGTCCGCGGACCACCCACACACTGTGGCTGGACGTTTAATTGACTGTGCAAACATTCATAAGGACTCCTGCTCCGCGTTGAGGCAGGTCATTATCTATGGTTAAGCTGGCTATTTAAAAATAAAGAATAATTAGTAGAACAGAAGAGTCGTCTCTAGGCGGTATGATTTGGTTCACGTAACGTCGATCTGAGGATGTGTGACCCGATTTGCCTATTGACATGCCGATTGGTTTGGCTTGGAGGCTTTTATAGCCACCATGATAGAAGGCGTTCGTTTCATAAAAAACATGTGTTCTCTATTAACTTTCGCCAGCCTGTCAGTTCCAAGTTAATTTATGATTGGTGATATATGAAACATTTGTAACTATGTAGCCAAGATAAAGTTAGAATATAATAGACGGCCGTTTGGCCTAGCTAGTGGTTTGAGCATTGGCTGTTCGGCTTACATCTCCTGGTTCGATCCCATCAAGGCAAATTTTGGAAATTGCCTTTTGGTAGCTTACCCAAGATCATTGTACAGTAGGTACCCATAGCACAAGCACTGCTTAGTTTGGGATCATACAGTTGGTGTTTTAGTCTAGCGATATTTATTTAAGAAAATGACAATTAATAGGTACTTACCCAAGTACCTTAGTTATTACTTCATTCCTTCAGCCTCTTAAAGTTCTAGATGCAAATAGATTTGGTCCCAAGATGCTGGATACAGATAGTAATCACGGAGTTGAGGGCCCATCTATACAGGAGTGGTCCTCTGTTTGAGGAGGATGTCGGCAGGCCAGCGGGCTGTGGGCTCCGGGCATAGAACCAGTCGCCTCGAGACTACTTGAACACGGGTGGTCCGGCACACGCGCAGGCAATACTGGTTAGAGCAGAGTTAAGAAATTATTTTGTATCAAATTTTTATTTTTATTTATTTTTACTTAAGATCTTAAGTACCTACTGTACCTATCATTCGTAAAACCTCTGCATAAGTCGCACTCTAGTCTTAAGATAGAAGCCCTGCTTATTTTAATATTCACCTACCCATCTGGAGAGTTACCAAGCATCAGGCAACAGCAAACGTGGTAAATGTAGTAAAAATCTTTTTATTACCTTAAATACCAAAAGGGGGGGGGGGGGGGACATTACAACGCTCCTTAACAGTAATAGCCTGTACAAGTGATAAGAAGCCTGTCTAGAAACTGGTGTCCGGACCTGCGTACCCAGCAACAGTGAGTAGAATTAAAAAAAAGCAATTCGCATTCCTACTTTGTGAGCAAGTTTGTAACCGAAATCTATAAATATATCAAACAAAGAAATATGTCGACCAAGTTTTTAATAATGCGTGATACGTGTCATTATGTCAAATTTTATTTCCCCCTACTGACTTACCGCCAGTTACCGTAGCATACATCCATTCCGTCGTTCACCTGTACAGTTATAGCGAAGACACAGGTTTATGATGGTTTTACTGCGAGAGCCACTTATCGCCCGGCGGAGCTACCGTGTACTATCCCCCCCCTCCCCCCGGCCTGGCCACCCCCCTCCCGTTAATTAGATGCGCCGCCACCCCGCGGAAGGGGTGATGTTTTTATTTCAGCACGCTAACAAGGTGTTGTATGCGTGGGAGTGTGATAATCGTAGGCATAGAAAAGATAGGGTACCTACCAAGATAAGTAGGTTTTGGTGATAAACTACTGTGTGGATGCTACCTATGTTTACGTAGTTTAGTTTTGCTAAACTGTGCTTCTGATACGAAACCCCTATACAATTATAACTAACTAGCTTCTGCCCGCGACTTCGTCCGCGTTAACTTAAAATCACAAAGCATCTGACATTTTCCGGGATAAAAAGTACCCATTTACTGCTCCAAGGTCGTGTCTATCTCCATACTAGAATTCATCAAAATATCAATTTAGCGGTTTTGTCGTGAAAGCGTAACAGACAGAATTACTTTCCCATTTAAAACATTAGTATAGATTTACTCCCAAGTGAAACGAAAGTCTTCCTAAATAGCTCCCAATAGAGTATTTCACAAACCTTTTACGTTTCACGCAAAATGGAAGGGTGTGGCCGCAACCCGGTACCCACTACAAGTTTTAATATATTGCAGATTAGGCCCACACCCGGGGGCCGCAAATTAATACCTTATTAGCAGTCCTAATTCCGATGTGAAACTCAGATAAAGGGTTCCATATCACTTTATTTACACGTTTTATACATGATCATGGTTGAGATATCGAGTGAGATACCGGTGTAACACAGGGAGGGCGGGGAACGGTTATAGCCTCCCCCCTCAGTAGTTAATATTCTCCCCCATTTTAAAAATTTGAAACTTAATATTTGAATCAAAAGTGACATTTCAAGAAACGGTAATTTTAAGAAGTACCTAATCGTTTCGATAAGTGGTCATTTCAAGAAGTGGAAATTAAAAGAAATTGTAATTTTCAGTGGTACTAAACCGCTGAAGCCCTACTTATACCTTGTTCTTTACCTTTAAGAAATTACTTATTCAAATCAAAAACTTTGTAATTATATATTATTATATTATTATTATTATATAACGTCACGACTTTTATCCCCATTCGGGGGTAGTCAGAGGCTTGAGTGGCCATACACCACCACATTGTGGAGGTATTAAGTCAACTCAAAGCCCAAAGCATTTGTAATTACTTATTTGACTGTATTCCAAATATACTATAATTCGTTTAACTCATACATAATACCGACTTTGACTGACTTTACTGTCCCGAGGTCTATTAGCAGTATTCATTCCCTCCAACCGCGGGTACATGCGTAAGTACTAGTAATGAAGTTCCCAGGAATCCCCCGAGGCGGCCACTTGTCCGGGATTACTGGCCGGGATTACGCGGTGCCCGCGGCGGACCCGGGATTCGCGATATCGAGACGTGTATTGAGAACTTTTGTTGGGCTTACATGGCGCTCACTTAATTATAGATGTATCATATGAGTGTACCTCATATTTATTCATGTGGTTTTACTATTTAAAGTTTCAAGTACTTGGGATATTTTTTTAAATTGTGGTAGGTATGTACCTACCTACTTATTAAAATATGTAGCTGCTGAATTGCAGTAAAACCAATAAATAATAATTGAGTACCTACCATTTTATTACCTATATTTTATGTAACTTCCTAATGTATTTATTAACTGAGTACTATGATTGGTAACCCGTGGTGGTTAACCTGTCTTGTATATCTAACAATCTAACCTATCAAGGTTCTTAGTTCTTACCAAGTTTTCTACATCGCCATGTAACCCCACCGCGTCCCTTCGGTTTGTGGCATAACTTTAATTGTTTTTTAAGTGCGCACACGCGGTCCATTCAGCCTGCGCAGGGGGAGCGTGGGACGCGCTGTGAGAAAGCCCGGGATGACGGGATCCGCTGGATGGCACTTCACTAGTGCTTCATCTTTAGTACGCTTCAAAATAGCGATAGTTATTGGAATTTTGTGTGGCGTTCGAGATGTAGAGGCTTGTTGGGAAAATGGTCGGTTTGACAGAAACAAGTAACTACATGGTGGCATTTTACAGCTATCTATCGGTTGTTCCTCGTTCATCCTAAACGCATTCGTTAATTTTTTGCCGTGCTCAATCAAAACTTATTCTTGTCCTGGACTACTACAATTATCCGGATATATTACGGACGGATATATTGTTATCCTACGACTAACGACTTATGTTTCTCTACATAGGAGTAAATGGGTACTTAACTTACTTATAGATACTGAACTATGGGTGGGTAGGTACTATAAGAATTAAGTTTCTGACGTAAAAACAATGTTCATTTCTCAGGATTGGTACTATACCTATTTGTCAGTCAATAACAGATAATCATCGTTTTACGGACATTAATCGTTGTTTGCGCTCGGTCTAGGTATTTCGCATGAATATTTCTTGTTCTCGCGACCTTGGCGGAAAGTCAAACAGAGGACTGGCGGGGACAAATTCTGGCGGTAGGCAACTGCCATATTGTGGACGTAGATGTTATGTGTACCTACTGATATTAACCTAGTATGAATATTATACGGACCTTGTGGAAACCAGGGAAAACTTCCGTGCGTTCGGACACTTTTGCCATACCTGTTACTGGAATCAAGTATAACCAGCTCTCGAGTTTATGTCTAAATAGTCAAATTGCTATCCGTGGTGCGTTACAACTGGTCTTCCTTTCGTTGTAACAGTTTTATTTCTGTGGCTATCAGCCTAGATACTGTTATTTTTGCCTCTCGCTTTGCAACGGAGGGAAGTGGATAATCTACTTCCAACTTCTCCTATCTTTTCTTATGATTAAATTCGTTCGGGTTTCAAGACAATTTGGTTTTTTCCTGGAATTCGTCGAGGGTCAAACCCTGGACACGTCAACGTTGGACACCATTGTCACTTCTGGCTTACAAGAGTAACAGTGGTGGGAGTGTGTTGTTAGTAGCTATTTTCATGACAAAATAAATTCAGTATTAATTGAGATATAAAAAGACTCTACATCATCTCTACAAAACTACAAAATCATTTGATTTCCGCAACTTTCAAGTGTATTTATTTACTTATCCATTTATTCTCGTAAATCCCACCTTACCACAACACAACCCGGCTCAAAGTTATTTTTTTAACCGAAATATTCCACGACTAGGCAGAGACACGTCTCGGTAGAGTTTTGTAGTTGTTTCATTATCGTGTGAAAAGGCAAAGGAAACAAGCTCTCGAGGCGGGGTGCGGACGCGTACCTGTGCGCCGGCGCACCATACCTGACCTAGGAAAACAAACATTACGGGGCATTAGGAATAGTGTGGATGTGGTGATCCTTGAGAAAGCTGCAGTAGGTAGGTATATGTATATTGGTAGGTACGACCTTCAGGTACATACCAATACACCTGTACAACACAACATAGGTAGGTAAGTATATTTCTTAAGAATGAGGGAGGCGAAAAACAAGCTACATACTATATATAGGCCGTTATCATATCGTATCGCTGTCATTTTATTAATAAAAACTCTGAAACTGACAGACAACGAATAGTCCAAACCATTGCATGACATTATGCACAGGTGTTCCTTATATACATATAAAGTAGGTAATCATTTGAAAATATATTTTAAAAAGTTTAGAGCTTACCCTTAGGTCTCACATTTAAATGTAAGGACGAAAATAAGTACCTAAGTATGTAGGTACATCATCATCATGTATTATTCCTCATCTAGACCTACCTTTTAGATATGTCCATTCCAGGCGTTTGCAAGAACCCCAGTGGTTTATATTAAACGACTTTGCACCTTTATTTTGTTTGCCAATATGTAATGTTATGTCTATCTGAAGCAGTTAGTGTATCCATGTTACTCCTTACCTGTTATGAGTGTGATATTTTCATATTTTTTTGATGTGATTTTTTTCTGTGTGACGCTAAGTGGCGTGATAGAGACCACCCACGGAGAGCGAACAGGGAAATCCACCATCAAACCCTCAAATTGACCATAAACCTTACCTGATTCGAGGTTTTTTTTATTAGAAAATATACTGACTAAATGATGAAAGAAGTACTTGGTTTGTTAAATCCAGACATTGGACAGATATGGATTTCACACACTTCCACCAGTTACTAATACTTACAGCCAAATTTATATAGAGATTATTAGCGAGTTTACAATGGTTTTGCCAAGCATTTTTAGGAACAAAAAGTGATTTATAATGCCAGTGCAAGTCCATTATAACTTCTGGGGTTAGTCTGTGTTACTCTTGTAAACTAAAACCTACAGCGGTATCGATCATAGTGGCAACATTGAAAAAAAAATCAGATTAATGATTGTCATATATATTTTGTTCTGCGCAGAAATCGAATCCGCTGATCAGAATCGAATAGAATAAGGCTGCAATGGTCGTGTCCACAAGCCCCGAACAGCCGTGTCTGAGATCAGTTATGCACTGAGAAAAAAATTTACGACAACAAAATGGTTTTTGTAGTTCCTAGGAGTCTTTCTAGTATGTTTTACAAAACGTTTTGTATTTACAGCAAATGTTTTATAAATGTGAGACATTATATAAAACATTTGCTGTAAATACAAAACGTTTAGTAAAAAATATTGGAAACACTACTAGAAATTACAAAAACCATACTGTTGTCGTAAAAAAATTCTCAGTGTGACGTTCACGAAGATGGTTTTGAGAAACCAGTGGTTTCGCAATGGTTAGTCTTTAACAGACTCGGGACCCTGGTCGCTACATCGCATCGGACTATAATTTGAGTTCTGAATTACCTCGGACACCACAAAGTGGCCCTTGTTTTAAGTACCTACACAACAAGTGGGCTACTGGCCGGTATGTACTTGCATTATATAAATAATGCTCGCATGAGGCGCAGGCGTGGATGGAGCGTTGCTTCTGATTAATTTGAATGTAATGGTTACTCTCCGTGCAGGATAGCTAAGGTTTTTTATCAGCTTGCGAAAAAACAAAAAACGTCTCAATACAACGACATTAAATCCAAGAAAGGGAGTCGCGTGACTATCTAAAATAGATTGTCCTACTAAACGGAGACCATGGACACAGTACGACTCAGTCGCTCGCGAAAAAAGGAAAACATGTGTTGCCCATACGGCTTATCTTCTGGTGAACAACATGCATCATTTGAAGTTGCTGAATTTCGCGGCATGTAGTGGTGCGCTGAGCACAAGTTTAGTAATTGCAATATTAGGAAGTAGGTACCATCTTCTCTTTCTTTTTCTTCTACGGGCGGTGTCCACAAATCGACGATTTAAGTGCGCCTGTTTTGTGTGTTGGAGGGTGATGGGCCGGTTACTCCAGCTATCCCAGCTCCCCCATGAAGTTAGGAGTTACCATATCTGCTAAATTTATACCTCAATGGATCCATCACTATTTACAGTGAAATTCAAGCACATCTCTCTTCTCTGACCCCCTTACCTATAAATAGCACGGGATAAACAAAGAAACGTGTCTTTCCGCCGCTCCCGATCAGATTAGCCCACCTATGGCCACACACAAATTAGTGGCATTCGGTCAGAGGTAGGTGAAATTTCCCAAAAATGGCCGCGAACAAAGTGTATTAACACCATCCCACGGTAGAAGCCATTAGAGGCTCTCGGAGAGCTGTTGACTCAGCCTCGTCGCAACCAGTCGACAAAAACGCGACTCGTGTGAACCGAGGAAGTTGCCCGAAATGGTCAATGTTCGAGTGTGAAATGCTATGGTCATCTATCATAGTTGATATATAGTTATGTAAAGTAATGTACACTTTTCAGTTGTTTCCGGTTGTGTTTTGTTATCGCGCTCCCAAAGTCATGAAATGTTATATAACACTGTATAACACTATCGCATCTGTATTGGTTGCGTCTACATCAGGCGCGCCCGAGCACTCAGTTTTGACGTCGGAACGCATAGACACGATGTCATAACATGAGTGCTCGGGCGAGGCATCTAGACACACCAATTTGATCTTTATTTTCCAACATAACATTATGCATAGCGTACATTAGTAGATTCAGACGAGTATAATTTTATAATTGCTAGGGAATTTTTACAGAAATCGTTAATTTATACACTTCGATAACATACTTATCAAAGGTACCTACCCAGTCCATAGTTAAGTACCGTAACAATAGACCTATCTATCTACTAGTAAGTCAACTGCATTGAATTTTGTATGTGAACTTAACGTGATGGCTATTTTTTTGTTTTCATCTCTTTCGCAAAACGTCACACTCATCTCCCAGGCAATGCAGCATCCACAAGATTTCTCACGTCAATAACGCGTCGATCATCGCACAATAGAAGGACACATCCGTACGGACACCTCGTGAACGAACTACGTGATGTTATTGTGCTTAACCGGCTTACTTACCTGTGCTTATCTGACTATTGTCTATGTAGGGCTTATCTGTGACTGCACTTTTTTGGGTGGGTTTGGCTAATTCGACAGTTGTTGGTGTAACAGGTTGATTGTTAAAGTAAATAACTAAATACGTAGTACTCACACATAAAATAACAACGTTAAAATCTATTTATCAGTTTCGATGCAACAGAAATTAACCACATATAATATTTGAACATGTATAAGTAGGTACTAATTATGACAACACTAGCTTTTGCTCACGGCTCCAGCGCAATTTTAAATTATATTCTGCAGACCAACATGCAATCTTCACATAGTGTTATGATATAATGTTACCATATCTTATTGGTAAACTTAACTTATGGTTATGCTATCGAATGAGATTCTCTTAAAATCGGAACAATAGTTTCTGTGTTAAACTTGAACAGACAGTTATACAAGGTATTCTAAAAATAAACTATTACGAGTATTTTTTTTAAATGACTTTATGTAGCTACAAATATTCTTCAGTTATAGATTTATAATACTTAGTAACGGATAGATATCTAATGTAGCAGTATTATATTCATGAACTTTAGTCTCATTGTCTGTTTGTGTTAGATTACGGAGTGGCTAATTAGTGTTGTTTGTTTTCGCCAAGACGCGGCTGACGACGCGCTGTTTGCGCCCAAATGTTTTGTTTATCAGCGATAAATAATTATTAATTAATGTTTCGAATATTAGGCCCTTTTGTAATAAGTACCTATATATTATTATTAATTGAGAGTTCAGTTCCTTATTCTATTTGTATTGGGTAATAAAACATTAGTTTTAGGAAGGTACTTTTAATTTTATTTATTTATTTCAGGGCAGTCAGTAACAACTCTACGATAACGATACTATTACCTTCTGAATTGTAGGTAGTAGAAGAATCTATTTTATAACCCATAAATCCATATTCATCAAATAGGTAGGTACAGTAGGTATTCCTGCACCCTAAAAACACTTTTCCTAGAATATAGATTTTCTGAAACTTATATAAGTTGCACTTCGTTATATCGACTCTACCGGGCTCTACCAGGTAGAGCAAGATAAAGCATGAGGTAGACGCTGTCATGTGGGAGAATGCAGTTATTAGCCAATTTTTTTTTTTTTTTTTTGGGATTGCATATTTCACTCAATAAATCCTACTTCGGTACGATTTTGTATTCGAATAATGTTATTTAATTACATAATATATAAAATTGTAGGTACGCTATAAGGTTACATATTCCTTCTTAGTTGGTAATGTCATACTCGGAGTGGTCTCGGTGCGACGTGAGGCAAGGCGGCCCGTGGCTGGCGCGGCGCGAGGGGCGCCGCCTACACGCATCCACCATTAGCTGGATCCGGTGTCGGGTAGCCCAGCGCGGGTGTACTCCACTTTGAACCCAATACATAACCTTCATACCTCCAGCTTCACGGCTACAGGGTTAAAATATAATGCTGATCTGTTTTGATTGAGGGGGACATAGCTATACTATTTTTTTACAACATAACCCACTAGGCGGCAAATGGACTGCCATAAGTTAAATAGTTAGTGTAGGCTATAAATTCTTGCCATAGGCGTCACTTGTACGTTGCTGTACTGAAGTCGACTGGAGTTAAAATAATTATAAAACAAGTTAATAAAGTTAGAGACTGAGATATATTTTCTAAAGCTGTACCAATGTTATATTATCACATGACAAGTTATAATGTCAACCCCATCCAACTAAACTAAATGCTAGGAGTAGTGTTAGGTCAATAGTTTGTTTTATAGGCTCGGATAGGAATCAAAATCGGAAGCTCTCAGTTACCAGGGTGGCCTTTCCAACTGCTACGCTATTGTCCAATGGAGTGACACCGTCACTGACAATTCCACATGGCAAGCATGACCGCTATGGTAAGAGCTCTATGGCAAAGAAGAAATACCTATTTTATTTTATTTATTGCGAACCACAATATAATAAAATATAAAACAAATTAAGGAATAAATAAAATGGGCTGTTGTGCGGTGCGAAATGGAATATATCAGAATATTAGGCTCACAACGGCATAACGTTACCCGCTCGGTAATATTATATCTTTCCATTTACTTCATATTCATGCCATACCGTGAATGTTTGATGTGAGTGAGTTAAATATGTAGGTGTAATACTGTACCTGTATTAGCGGCACGTTACCAAGGCCGTTTTGACATGTGGGGGGAGGGAAAAAATGAACCTTATTATAACGGAATAAGAATGACAGATTAAAAATTTTGGAATGTCAAAAAATTAATGCTAAAATGAATCTTATTCCGTTGCAATAAGGTTCATCCTCTTCCCCTCTCTACATGTCAAAACGGCCATCATAACGTGCCGCTACCGTAGTTAGTCAGATGAGAAATAAAAACACGGGTACCTACTATTTATTGTTAAAGTATGTAAATATTCTGTTGATATAATAGTAACAGAATAAAATCATATTAGTACGGCTTAAAAACAAAAGACTAATTTCACCGTAAGTAGAGCCTACTTGCTGGGTTTATTATCATTAACTTATAAAACCTACGGCTGGAGCCGCACTTTGGGCGCTCGCCCTCTGACCGGTGAAGTTGTTAAGGCCACTCTAGCCAACATATTATAGTCTTTAAATTTAAAGTTATAAAACCACATACCTAAGGTTTGTAGTGCTTAGATAACTAACTCTACCTCTAGGTATACATAAAACAGTAAGCCCACAACAGAGGTGAGGCCATAGCATAATTAACTAAAAAAAATAACAAGCATGCGCTTTAATGGGTCGTTCCCAACTGTTTCCCAGTTTTACGACACAAACACGACTCGCACCTCTACGACAAACAATGACTCTACTAATGCTCTACTATGTACATATATGTGACCATTGGGGAGGTAACACACCTGGCGACGGACTGGCGACCGTCGCCAGTCGGTCGCCAGGTATATTTACCTGTCATATTTTGACATATGTATTTCAATACAAATTGTTTGGATATGTCGCCAGCGACGTCGCCAGCCACGTATCCTACCGTAGCTAATTAAAGACATTTCAATACGAATAGTTGGCTACGGTGGCTGGGGACGCGGCTGGCGTCCCGGTGTGTTATGGCTACTAGTGTTATGATTACAGTACCTACAAACAACACGATTCAAACGAGTGCTTAACTAATAACTTATCGTTAGCTAATATGTTTGACGAGTGCGGCGCATTAAGATAAACAGTGGTATGGAATATGGGTCTCCGCGGAGATGAGGTACCTAATTAATAATTAGACTGTTAACTACTTTGTTTGCGTGTTTATAATAATGTATTCATACCTTCCCTCATATATACCTTTCATAATCGTCGTCTTATTTTATTGTGGTCTTAAGTTTATGAAACTAAATCCTGGCTGGCTACTACCCTGTTTTAAACACTGAATCTTCTCCATCCAAAGGTTGTCTGAAAGAGATCGCAGCTTGCGATAAGACGGCCCACTGTACCTACACTGTTCTTCGTTTCTTTTTGTCAATTTTATTCTTGTATGTACAATAAAGTGTTATCTATCTATCTAATATCATTTCACGTTCAATTTATATTGGAAATTTATTTTACTTATATTTAATTCGATCATGCCTAAATAGATACGATAGATAGATATACATAAAACGTAGATAGGCGTTAAAAAAATCAATGGAGTTGTGGTAATAAGAGAATAGAGTGTAATGGATAGCAAACAAATAAAACGCACGATTTATTATTATTATTTTAAAACTGGTTTTATAACTCACAGTTTCAGCCTCCATATCACGAAATTCTTGTCTTAACGAGCACCTAGAAACTGAAAGAAACCAACGACTAGGCGGCGGCAGCGGCGGCAATGCTGCGACCGACGGTACGCGTCATATTCGTAGCGCTACGCGGCCGTAGCGACACTACGAATCCATATTAACGTAATTAGAAAAATGTAAAGGTTTGTTAAGTACATTCTTATTACCTACATGTTTTTAGTTGCCCCACCCACAAGTGGATTTCCTATCAGTGAGCAGATTCAGTGAACATATTTTCTATTACATTCTATGAGTGTGACTCTACCTTAGACAATTATAATTTAAATTAAATATGGCTCATTAATCAGTAAGAATATACACCAACATTTTAAAATTAAACAGCTCAGTAAAAATACCGAGGTATGTAGATAGGTATATAGATGAGCTTGAGTCAGTTGGTAGGTACTGTGA
This sequence comes from Drymonia ruficornis, assembly GCA_947859195.1. Taxonomy (NCBI): domain Eukaryota; kingdom Metazoa; phylum Arthropoda; class Insecta; order Lepidoptera; family Notodontidae; genus Drymonia; species Drymonia ruficornis. The sequence continues at coordinate 7,933,825 of OX401923.1, forward strand.
AACTAGAACCTGGCTATTCGCACATAAATAATACTTATCTCAAACGAAAACCGTTCTGCTAAACATCCGTAGACACCGATTTAGATTAGGATTGTACAAAACTTCACACAAGCTCACATTCCTGCTGAGGCACTTATCATAATTCCATGTTTTTATCGCTGCGAGTATTATTAGGAAGTCGCGGCGACGCGGCGCGGCGCTGCGATCGCGAGGGGACCGAGGCTGCGCGGGGCGGGCGGGTGGAGGCGCGCGGGGCCGGGGGCGGGACGCCCGCGACTCCGCCCCACCGCGCGCCAATCGCCGCCCCGGTGGTGGGGCGCGCGAGCCCCCAGCCACTATTTACTCTTTCAATCAGTGCGAGTGTTTGCCCCTGGCCGGCGTGCACGCGCGGGTGATGCGCTAGCCATGATCTCGCAGAAGCTCTCGTACGGCGACGTGCCGACGTCCGCGACGTTGTCTTCGCTGTCGCCGGGCCTCGCGCCCCCGTACGTTAACGGCATGGGCTGCATGCCGGCGCAGCCCTACGCGAACCTGTACTCCAACAACATGGTGGCCGGCGGCTCGTGTATGGGCTCCCCCGGCGTCGGCTACTCGCCGCCCAGCACGATGGCGTCGTGCATGGGCGGCGGCGGCGCCGTGCCCTACGGCTCGCTGCCCCGGGAGCAGGAGGCCGCGTCCCCGACGTCGGCGCTGCAACGCGCGCGCAACGACAAGACCTACAGACGCTCCTACACGCACGCGAAACCGCCCTACTCGTACATATCCCTCATCACAATGGCCATCCAGAACAACCCGACGCGCATGCTGACGCTCTCGGAGATCTACCAATTCATCATGGACCTGTTCCCGTTCTACCGACAGAACCAGCAGCGCTGGCAGAACTCCATCCGACACTCGCTGTCGTTCAACGACTGCTTCGTGAAGGTGCCGCGGACCCCGGACAAGCCGGGGAAAGGATCGTTCTGGACGCTCCATCCGGACAGTGGAAACATGTTCGAGAACGGATGCTTTCTGAGGCGGCAGAAACGGTTTAAGGACGAGAAGAAAGAAACGATAAGACAGGCGCAGAAAACGCAGCATCCACACGGACATCACGGTGGATCGCACGACAAGAGATCGGATCACGGGCACGATAAAGGTGGCGTGGGAGGCGGCGGCGGCGCGGGTGGAGAAGACAAAGAGATGAGGGACGAGCTGCTGGCTCAGCTGCACGCGGCGCCCGAGCTGTGCCTGCCCGAGCACACGCCGCTGGCGCTGGAGCACTACGCGCAGCTGAAGCAGGAGCCCACGGGCTACGCGCCCGCGCAGCACCCCTTCAGCATCACGCGACTACTGCCCGGTGCCGACACGAAGGCTGACCTGAAGATGTACGACGTGAACTATGGGTACGGGCACTCGCCGGCGGAGAACTACTACCAGTCGCCGCTGTACCACCATCACCACGCGCACGCACAGCCGCCCTTGTGACAGTACCCGCTGGCGTAGGCGCGGCGCGTCCCCGCGTGGTGTGTGCCGCTCGAAGAGCCAGCCGCGCCCTAGCGCCCCTACAGCCGAGCAGCGCCCTTCCGCGCTGCCGAACTACCCCTGAAACTAAAATCTCATCCCTGATATTGGACTCCGAGTGAGCGTTCCGTGTTCTGGTGATATTATACCGCGCCCCGGCGCTCGCCCCGCCGACGCGTGTCTATTGTATATTGTGTAAATAATCGCGATTATTTTAAATGAGTCCATTATTGTGTGCGTTCTATTGATAGGTAAATAGGTGTTTAGTGCACGGTGGATGATGCGGGTCGCGTCTCGGGGCGGGCGGCGGCTTCGCGACTTTAGGCCTAAACTCGTTTGTGGAACTTTTGAGAAAGTGTCCTTTAATAGTCACGATGAACGGTTTCCTGTTGTATACCAACTCTTATTGGAAAGTTTCTATGATATGATATTAAACTTTGCCCGCCCAAGCTCTTGCGATCATTATCGTGTGCGACACACTTAATCGCGAAAACAACGCGATCGATACATTGTTATCGCAATGTTTATCTATTTAGTTAGATAAATAATATGTTTGTGTTGCGCGTTGATGTCTTTTATTCAATGCTGAGTAAACACGAAATAAATATTGGTTTCGATCAATAAATAACGAATATTCAGTAATTATAAGCATAAATACCATTAATTTCTATTTTAAACTATTCTAACGTATAAACGAAATAGTTTTAAATCTGAAATATGATAGCATTTGATTTAAAAATAATTTTATTTTTTTATATTGATTGTGATATTTTTTCACGCCATATTTATTTACAAATAGGAGAAATATATAAGCAATTACAAGTGTTGGTATATAAAGGGTCGTGCGAAGTGACGTCATATCGTGGACGATTGAACTGTGCAATGTCTTGTGTATAAACATAAATATTATATATAAAATAAAGTTAGCTAGGCGAAAATGGAATTTAAGTTCTGTCATCGACCATCGCGTTAGGAGTGTAGATAAGTTTTGTATATATAGTCCGTAAGTTAAATATATAATGACTTTTAAATAATGGTGTTTGGTGTAAGATAGGTACCTATCTCGGCTTCTGCACATTCCATTTGAATATATATTTATATGCAAGTGTCAATTTAGCATTTAATATCAACGGGACACGATTGGCAAGCGTCTGAGGTGAGTGCACCTTCTTATATACTTATAGCATATACCTACTTAGTTATAACAACTCTTGAAGTCCATTTGACTTTCGAATTTTATCATTATTTTGAATAGGTAATTTAAATTCTGTTGCAAATGCAGGGTTATTTTTTCATGTTTACGAAACATTTCAATCCTGAAATTAAATTACTTAACGAATTTAAACGGTCACTACAGGTGAAAAAACGCTGTAATTATGAAACGCTTCACAAAAATTAATAAACATTATTATGATACATATGAAATACTTTCATTTAAATGACGTTTTCCAAGCGCTGTTTGCATAACCATATACATGTAAAATCGTGACATAACATGTTATATAAACTATGACAAAAATATTAACAGCTATTTCATAACAAAATATTCCGACTATGACTAAGCATTCAAAGATCTTGAGTTTATCACACTCGGACAAGTGACAAGGATTTGTTCAATATATGTGATATACAGTGGATGGCCGCTAAGTCGACATAATGGTGTTTGCCTTGAGCAGAACATATTTAGGCCTCGTACCTTGAGTGTAACCTCTGTAGAGGCACATAGAGTTGTCAAGATCATTGGTGCTCGATCATGAGCGTTATCGTATGCGTATTCATTATACAATGAATCCAGAAAATGTATAAAAGACCTCAAGAGGCAGCATACAAAATAATAACTATAAAAATACCGTGAGAAATAAGAAATAAAAAATAAAACCCATTTTTGTTATGAAAATAAAAATAACACTGGTTGTTTCTTTCTAATCACAATATATTGCGATTCCTGCAAAAGTGTTGTTCCAAAATAGGTATTTGTTGTCTGCACGAAAAGTTGGTAAAACACAAATACCTACTGAGAAAATCCTTTATAATCGTTTGTTATGTTCTGAATACTTATTATTATTTCACTTTATAGAAAAACTGATCTAATGGTTACGTTTTCCTTCGTAGATATTGCTCAATGTTTAGTTTTATGAATTTATCTTAGATTTTACATGAAAAACTAAATTTATCGCCTCATACGCTTGCCAAGCATGAAACTTTTAGCACTAATTACATAGTTGTGCTAAATTAATTCTTGTAGGTATAAATAAATATTTACGTTGTATTACTCGAATCTAGATAGGATACTTATATATCATCTGTTAGTTTCAGAGTTAATAAAATTAAGTATTTACAAAATTATATTTGTTTTCTTTTCATTTACGCTTTTACATTCTACCTACGTTTATATGTAGTACAAAATTATTTTATACCTGTGGATTTTCAACGTGATAAAATTTATTCAAGTATATAACGATAAGTTTCTGAAAAATACCTATACGTTACTAAATTTAACAGGTTTAGAATTTCACAAAAATTGAAATAACGAATTGAAATCTACCTTAAGTATACCTTGTTTTTAGCGGTAACCTAAGCGGGTGTCAGTTTTAAAAACCTGTTTAATTTTTTTCTAAGTATTCTAAAATTGCTATATCATGCGGTCTGTCCGACTCGCGATGACAAAAACTTTATTAGCACGCTAAGCTAACTCATTAATAGGCACTTAGGACAACCATAGATAATGTAGTGATGTAGTCATTTACAACGTGGATTTTGTTTATTAAATGCGTCAGTATCTATACTGTTCAAATTAGCTTGTTACTATTATTTACTTTGAAAATTCTATTTCGTCCAATGACCTTAAATATTCTGATGGTTTAGAAGATGCTTTTTAAATTAGGTGCAATCCCTTATTGCTACTGTTATCTGAATGCAGTTGCATAGTGTCAGTGTTGTTTTCATCGTCAAGTATAGAAACAAATTGCATATTATTATTTTTATATGTATTTCAAGCTATCATAGCTAAAGATTGACTCATCAGAGGGCCTACTCTGTTTCAAACGAAAACGAAATTTCGGACGAAATTCGCGTATTTCCTACTACGTTTCTCATTGATTCCGACATTTCTTACGAACGAAAATTGTTTGACGTCTTCGTCGTCGTCGAATCTAAACGTTATACAATTTTTGTTCGTAAGACATGTCGGCATCAATGAGAAACGTAGTAGGAAATATGCGAATTTCGTCCGAAATTTCGTTTTCGTTTGAAACAGAGTAGGCCCTCAGGCCTGAATTGATTTAAAATAAACACACAGGATATAGGTATATTACTTTCCTTTACACACATTTCGAATTGAAGTCTAGACTCTAGACTACCTAGATATAAGTACTTTGTTTTGAATTGACACACTTAATGTTTTATTTCAGGCCTATTACGAGATCATTCACATCATTTCTTAGCGCAATATAATCTATTTAATTACACCTTTTTGTTAAAAAAGTATATTTCAAACTTAACCCTTTACCGACAAAGGTCTACCTGCCGGCGCTACCACTAAAACAATAATGTCATAACAATCTTTATCTGTAGATCAGTCTTGCGACTTTTACCGCCGGTTATTTTCACTTTTGTCGGCTTGCGCAAGTGTCCGTCCTTACTGACGGGTTATCTTGCCAACAAAACCTGACCATAAAGCAATAAAAATATACAAAAAGTTCGACACGTGGCGGTGTTAATTTGTTTAAGAAATCGGCGAAATATGCGCTGAGAGAAAAATTGTTGAATGAAATGAATGAAACAATGTCTGAATGATTCAAGAACCTATGTGTGTACACAAATCAAGTGCTGAGTGTACTAATATGATTTCGACTTAGGATGCTAGAATTTTGTAATACATCTTCACGTAATATAGTAAAATGATGAAATTATGTCGTGTTCTGAGAATGTCTTAGCAACTGACACAATATGGACTTTAAACCCGTAGGTGTTACACCACCCGATATTTAGGGGCCCTTATCAAAAATCACAGGGGCCCATTAGCGTATACAGGTGGTAGAGCCAAGCTGTAGCCAATTGACTGCAGCTCATATATGGGCTGGCTCGACTGGTATAGTACAACACACTCACAGAAGATCGGCTTAGAGTATAACTATTATAGTTGCGTTTCATACGATAAGTGAGAGCCGGAAACCCTTCAGGTCGGCAACGTGCGAGCGATACCTTTGATATTGCAAGCTATAGGCTACGGTAACTGCTTAACATCAGGTGGGGCGTACGCTTGTCACCTTAGTCATATAAGCTAGGGTCGGCGCAGTACTATGTCATAGGTATTATTTCATTTATCGTGCTTTGCTGTAATACTTAAGACGAAATTTCGTGCGTAGCCTCTCCGTGCGTCGCGGTGGACACGATTGCATACATTTTCTTGCAAAGCGAAGCGTGACCCGTGTGCATGGCCTCTCCGTGCGCCGCGGTGGGTTTCTGGCTTTATATCCACTCCAACATTATCATCTCAACTCAACTCCATCATTGAGCATATTATTACTTTATTATGTCGAAGATTTGGCCCACCTAAAGATAGGCCTAAAATACTTTTATCTGTCCTCTCACACGTCCGTGGTTCCCGACTTAATTGGTAAAACCATGCTTCCTCGCAAGTGTTAAACGCTCGAGACTCGAAGCCGGGACTCCGCGGGTGGTTTACAACGGCCATAAAACTAACCACTCCGCCTGGCACACTGTCGTTTTCTATAGAAGAGGATGAATGGCGCAGCTCCATTGTTGGACGGGATGCGTTAAGATGGCATTGTCTTGTGTTCATTGCAGCCTTTGTTGGTGTTTGAATCTGAAGAAAGTAATCAATGTTTTGGAATAAAATCTATTTTATTCATAAACATTTCCAAAATAATCAAGGATACATATAAGTAACTACTTGTCTATTTTTTATGAATTCGTTTGAAATAGATACCTACTAAATGATAACAGCATAAGAAATATACGAATAGGTTTGCATTTTCGGTTTTAATATTCGTGGTTGTGATGAATCACAAAGTTAAGGTATTCCTATAAATAATAATTAATATGTTTATGTTTTGACCAACATTTATCTCAATTATTGGGGGAAATTAATCGAATATTCACTACGCTTGTAACACGTTACGATATAACAATAACAATATACTAAAAGTAGACTTTTTATGAGACTGCGATGGCAAACAAGCGTACGGCCCGCCTGATTTTAAGCCGTTACCGTAGCTCATAGATGCTTGCAATACCAAAGGCATCTATCGCACGTTGCCGACCTGAAAGGAAGTGGAACAGAGGGACAGAAGGAGAGCCTCCGAGGAATTTGGGCTTCCGGCTCTCTTTCTCATCATACAAAACGCAATAGTCATTTTATGCCGATCTTCCGTGACTTTAGGAATGCTTGTAAAACTTAATTTTGATAACTCATATCTTTATTTTACAAGCTAGGAATGGAGATACACATCTCAGTGTGTGGGCGATATAATATTGATTTAATAGAATTTTGTGTGTCATTCAGCTTGTTACAGCGCTACTGGGCTACGTCCCACCCATTCTGATAACGACCATTCAAAATCTTAACCAGTCATCACACATTTACAAACATAACCTTGCCACTAATAAACCCAATATCAATTAACAGACAACTCTATTACGATCGTGATAAGCTCTACTTTTAATAGTTGTTATTTTATCAGTAGCAGCGATAAGTTGGTGAGTTTGTGAGTTTTATAGTGAATCACTTGTGTTCGAAAGGGTTTTTGTCTGACGGCCCTTGTTTTGGTTTTGTTGTAACATTTTTATTTGGACACGTATGATATTATGTCAGCGGACCTCGTGGCTATTATAAAACACTTTCTTTGTTAAAAATAACGGTTGATTGTGAGTTGGTGGCCGGCCTTTGTTACTCCATCATGTGTTAAGTCATCTTGAATTCTTATGCGTTTTTTCGGTTTAATTATGTGATTCTTCTTTCTGTCATATCTTGTATAATAAAGTTTGATACCTATCTTACTTTATACTTATATATAACGTGTATGTAGTGCGCTGAGCACAAGCCTGGTGATTGTAATGTTAAGAGGTACCATATCTGCTAAAATAATACATCAATGACAGAAAAGATGAACATTATGTGGGAACAAAGTTAGGCCTAAAATATTTTCATGATTTCTTTCTGTATAACATAGTTTTACATAGCATTGAAGAATTTATGCTATTAGTATCACTGAGAGCTGCAGGTTACCAACCTTGTTCATCGTATGTATCTTTATTTTCATTTGAAGCCCTCAGTATCAAGGAACTACACTGGACCGCAAAGAAAAAGGGTCGGTTAGAAAATCTTCAATATCTTTAAAAGTACCTGACCTAGCTTTATGAAATAAAGACTAAATTAAATAATATTCTAATGTGCTTACATAAAATAAAATGAATTCAAGCTTATTATTTTAAATAAATGTAAAATAAATAAAAATGCGTAGTTTTTCAGTATTTTTTTCTAACCGACCCTTTTTCTTGGCGGTCCAGTGTATATAATATTTTAGAGCGCCAAGCCTTCACATTACTCACATGGATATTTATAGATATTGCCATCACTCTCGCGCGCCGCAGCCTCCGCGGTGCGCTCGCGCAGTTTTATCTCGTTATCACCCGTTGCCACCGGTGACGTCAGCGCGTTAATTCGCCGCTGATAACAAAGCTCTTTGTCTTGATATATTTATGTAAGATTTATTAAATATAGATAAAAAAACTCGTACATTACTGTCCTATTTACACAAAAACTAATCTATTTAATTTATTGGTCTTGGGGGCTAAAAACGCCAATAGATTTCTATAGCAATTCTGCAAGAGCACATTTTTCTGATTTTCTAGCAGAATCTTTAGCATGCTATTTAAAGTAGTAAGTGTGTAAGTAAAAAATAGTATGTCGTACTGAACGGAGTCCATGGACACGGTACGACTCAGTCGTTCGTGGAAAATAATGATTTAAACATATCGGTATCGCCTACGGCTCATCTACTGGTAAATAACACGCATCAAAATATTTTTAAGTTGATTGTCGAATTCCGTGTGCGATAGCAGATGTGTGAATGTATTAGTGCGTTGAGCACTAGTCTAGTGATTGCAATGTAAGGAGGTACCATATCTGCTAAAATAAAACTTCAATGAAGCAATGAAACATGCTTTTTTCTTGGAAATATTACACTATGCGTTACAAGTGTCAGTGGGAATGCCCACTTGTGTAAACAAATGTAGGTTTGTTATAACAGCATTAGAATTTGTATTACTACTGTCTTTAGACTAGTTGCTATCAGCTGATTGTATTGTATCCTGTTTCTGGTGTTATATAAAACTGAACCTTTAGATGAAGGTAGAGTCGCTTCTCAAACTTCCTAGTAGTCCTGTAAGTAGAGGCATCTTATACTGGATTTAATAATCAATTAAAATGTTAGTTTAACTGCTTACACTAATTTTATATGTTCAATAGGTTAAGAAGTGGCGATAAAAAAAATAACCAGTGTAAATAAGACAATCCCGCTGATTTTCTTGCCGAATCTTTTCAGTCGAGGTCACGTTTCTGATTCGAAGGTAGAATTAAGTAAAAAAATATCAAGATCAGTTCATCCGTTTAGGAGTTATGATACAACAGACAGACATACACTTCAAACTTATAACACCCCTCGTTTTTCGTAGGGGGTTAAAATGCCATCTTGTAGGTGCCCGTAGGCCTATACGAAATAAACTATTTAACTTTGTCTTCGACTATAAACCTAATCATCATCAAGCTTATTCATATTGACGAATATTTCTAGTATATAATCTACTAAACACGCCTGCCCTACGTAATATCGTAAGCGAAATCTCCAAGGCGGGCGCGGCCGACGTAAAATTGAAAAGTATTTGCCGAGCAAACACCATCCATCATGGGCACTTAGTCGCATTGCCGAGAACCTGCCCTGGACACTGCCACGAAGAAAGTGAAACGAAATTCACTAAAAACCTTTAGGTAATTTCAGTAATGGATTGTGGTTTTATACTTGTTTTAGGCCCACCGCAGACTTGCTACTTTTAGTATCGGCGACCGGCGATTTTGCGACTGTATCGATGCTGCGTCTCGTTTCTTCGCGCTCGGAGGCCCTTAGTTAAAAACATGTTAAAGTAAGTAGGTATACCTATGTGTTCTTGCAAGAGAATCCCACCCCACTAATATAATAAATATGAAAGTTTGAATGGAAGGTTGGATGGATGTTTGTTACTCCTTCACGCAAAAACTACTGAATGGATTTGGATGAAATTTGGAACACAGATAGTTTATAACTTGGATTAACACATAGGATACTTTTTATCCCGATAGTATGTTCCTGTGGGATAAATTATGCGCGGACGAAGTCGCGGACAAAAGCTAGTTAATAATAAATAAATATCGACAGACTTACACATCAACTGTGTGGTCCCAAACTAAGCAACGTTTACACTATAGCTACCTGACTGTGGAGATCCCAGTGACACCCAGACGGGGCTTACCACGACCTCTTATCGCGATTCAATTATAGGAAGGTTTTAACGATTCAGCGACTTTTTGTGCAATGACGTACCTTATTGTCATGACAATAAGAAACGTCATTGCACAAATGGCCGCTGAAACGTTAAAACAAAACTGCTATAAGAGGTGGTGGTAAGGCCCATGGGCTAATTACAAAAAGGCCGTTTCCAAAATTTGCCTCTGGCGGGAATCCAACACGTAATACCCAATGCAGTGAGCTGAGAGGCCTACTCTCGAACCACGGCGCCGGTTGTTATTCCATTTTGATGAAAGTCATGATTCCTTATACAATATAATTATAGTTCACATGAAACGTGTTCAATGTCAAACAATCCATTCAGAACGCCATATCTAGAAGTAGACTACAAACTAATAATAATAATAATATCCTGGGACATTTTTTACACACGGCTACCAGGATCATAGGTTCGATTCCTACCCGGGACATGCATTTGTGTGCATGAACATTTCTGTATGTCCCGAGTCTGGGTGTATACCTATGTATATTAAGTATGTATTTACAAATAAAAAAGTAGTATATGTAGTAATATTATCAGTTATCTGGTTTCCATAGTACAAGCTCTGCTTAGTTTGGGATCAGCACCGTGAAAATCGTCATCACGCCAACCACGCCAACGGGCCTGTCAAACTACGTCAACTCTACGGTAAGGGGTTTTTAAAATGATGTTTATAAAATATCTTAAGATTGGATCATCATCAATTAGAGCCTGATAGGTAATTTAGTGGCTCGCAGTTTGTTTTCGTTGAACTAGCGGGCGTACGGCGAGAGTGCATCGACCTCCGCGGCCATTTTGTGATGATTCTAATTATTGCGTCACTGTAGTGTGGTCTGATGGGGGTGGGGGGGGGGGGGGGGGGGTGATAATTAATACTGATTGATTCAATATTTGGTTTTTACCTATATTTTGATGATGATGGATATGCGAAATATAATGGAAGGAACGTTCATTCAATTACTTAGTAATAATTACTATATATACGTTTCAGCTGTACCTAATGATGATTCAATTTGTACTTATACTTCGAAAGCTAGGATTTTAATAAAATCATCTTCCCATTTTTATACAAAAAAAAATTTTTGGTTATAGGATCCCATTTCGACACCCCCATAAAATACCTACCTACGTTTATGTAATCACATTACAAGATTGTGGCGAATCTAGTACCTAATCTTTTAGCTTTTTAAGAACTAACTCAAAGATTTTGAATAGGTATTAATAACAGACGAGAGATAGATAGCACATAAAGTAACCTAGTAGTACCTAAGAGAAAGGAAAAGGTAATGAAACCACATTGATTAGCAAATCATACTAAGTATATATTTTATTTGAAACGCATCTCCAAATCAGCTTTCATCATGACTTTCATTTCACGCATTTCTTTATCTGAGGTGTCAAACTCGTTGCTCTAAACGAGTCAATGTTGTAAAACTAATATTTGTTGCGTTGATTAGTATCGATTAAACGTACTCGAAATGTAGCGAATCATCAAAACAAAGGTCGACCCGACAGACGGTCGGACACGATTTGAATCGATAACGTGCCCAAACACGATACTGATAACGTTATGTAACCATCGCTATATATCGGTATCTTTCGTACACTCATTCAGAAGGTATGTTTCGCGCCTTTTCCTGGAATATTGCGGCAAATGGGGATAGGAAATAGTATCCTTGTATTACTATTATAAATTCAAAATTGTATTTTTTGTTGTCTGTAAGTTTGAAAGTCATACAAAGGCAACTAAGCTAATTGTACTAAAATAGTTAGTAAAAAAACCCAGTTTTTAGTAGTTAAAACTATTATTTAGAGGCAATGCACACGGAACAACTTTAGTTGCCGAAACTAGCAACTTAGTTGCCGAAACTATCAACTTTTTAATAGTTTTTTGGCAGTTGCAGCAAACAATTGCCAGTTGCAGCAACAGTTGCCACGATTACCGCAACTGTTTCGCAATTGTTTTATATGAAAACAACTAGTTTTTTGCGGCAACTGGAAACTCACGTTGCCCATGTTCATAGCCCCTTATATATACTAAATAATATCTACTATAAGGATATTTTAACTTGAAGACAGTCCATTAGCTACACTACATAGGTACAAATATTATAATTCATAAGCTACACGTATTCACGTATCTACAGACCGTTTATCAGTCAGACAGATAAACTTAAAAAACATCCTTCAAACTTCCAACGTTCGAAATGTCATTGAAATTTGAAAAAGGAATGTGCATTATCGACGCGTCTCGAAGAGGCGCGTTCGGTTTTATCATCCTCGTATATTTGCCAATCGTCGCGGTATCGACTCGGGGTCAGTATCGATTCTCGCGACGCTCCCCGTTATCGAATCGATAATCGATATATTTGTTTGCACAGGCCCATCAATGATGCTCGAGTGTATCTTGTGTATTTGAGCAATAACTTGTTTGATAACGCTTTACAGTGCTTGCACTGTGATTAGTCTCGGCTCTCTAGATTGTGTTTATAACTTTTTGTTCTATTACACATTGGTTATAAGCCATTGCGATGATTTATTAGCGATTGAATATTGGCTGCAATAAAGTGATGACATTTTAACTGGTTTTTTTTTACGTTAATTTAATTCTACATTAGCTTTAATTTACATAGTCGTAGTATTTTTAATTTTTATTTCTTTGGGATGCAAACTAATTAACAACTAAGTATTATTACATTACTTAAACTAATTAACAATACGTGCAAAGTTACGAGATTAAGCAAAACAGTAGTTCCATTTCTGTCATTATTTCAATATAAACCTTTTGTTTGCAAAGTAGTTATTAACAATTGCAATGACGTAAAAGCCACAAATCCACACATTATCCCACGTAATCGAATACAGAGAAAAAAACCTTAACAGTCTGCTCCCCTTTCCCACAGCGGAGGCGCGGCCACTCAACATCGTATTTCGGTAATAAAATACCTCCATGTAATATAAAAGCCGATCGCATTATCCAAAGGAGCCATTATTAAAAAGTATCGAGTTTCTGAACGCACCGCGTCTGCGCGCCGGCCAATCAGAAACTCCCGCCAACGCGCGGGCCAATCAGAACGAGCCCTGTTTTCTTTTTTATTGTAGATCGAGTTAATGGATTGTTCTTCATTCTGATTTATGTATTGTTTCTTTTTTTGTGGCCGTGTTGTTTTTAACTGCCGTTACCGTTTTTATGTTTGGTAAATAATGGCGAGGCTCGTTATAGATGTGGAGACCAACTTTATGACGGTTTTATTTTACCTTTGAATATAGATGTAGGTTGATAGTAGGTATTTATAGGAAGTTATAAATATTTATACCCACCTTCATATTTTGGTACGTATGAGAGGTGACTGTATTGCCACGGTATTGCCCGCTACTCTGTGCTTGTGAAATCCAACATTTTATTCTACCCCTGTGTATACATATACACTAGTCTAGAAATAATGAGAAACATTAGTACCGACATAAATAGAAACAAAAAAATTAGATTTTTTTTTTGGACTAGGCCCGTCACACACTACCACCACTGTTACTCCTGTAAGTCAGAATCGACAATGGTATCCAATGATGACGCCAAGGTTTGACCCTCGACGAGTCCCGGAGAAAAGCTAAGTTGTCTTGGAACCCGCACTAATTTAATCAAAAGAAAGGATAGGAGGAGTTGGAAGAAGAAAGAAAACAAAATAATGTGAAACAATTATGTAAGTACCTAATTATAGCTTGAAACAATTATATCTTTAGGGAGTCTCTTGAAAAATGTCACGACAAACAAAACCAGGCACATAAAAACATATTTCTATGAATATTTACCCCCAATTTATAGAACATTATATATGATGGACTTTCACTGGCATTACAAATACACGATTGTTCCTAAAATGCTTTGTAAATCCATTGTAAACTACTAAAAACCTCTATAAAGGCGGTTCGATTTTCTGTGAACAATCAAGAATCAAGACAGATTCGTACTATTACTTACTTTACGTATTTAGATACCTTAGATACCTGCTCTATTGATACCAGAGGAGCTTACGGGTAAGTTATAATTGGTGTTTCAGTAAATTAGATGATATAACGACGCCTGATATTTTCATGGTAGGTATACAATTCTAACCCAGTTAAGTCTCCTTTCGTCAGACTACAGAGTCGAGAGTTGAGTTGTCGCACTGATGTAGGAATACTGAAAGCGGTACATAATTTACCGACACATAAATTCATAATATTATGGTAAAAGCATAGTTACTTATACTTCGACTTTTAATCGTATTCATTAGCTTGACAGTTGAGGGGTTACCAGTTTTTGACAAAAAAAATATAGTGATGTGGTGCAAGAATGAACGAAATTGAATGAACTTAAATAATTTACTTATTTGCAAACATTTTATTAACTCATCTTCAAAACACTGTGTACACTATTAACAATTGTAGAATTCTTATTCACCATGCCTTCTTCGTATAAAATACTTTTATTTAAAAAAAGTAAAATTACTTGATATTTATTTTTAATTCGTTTTTATTAGAAGAAAATAATAAAAGCCAATAACTTATATTAATACCTATTAATTATTCTTATATTCCAGATCTTACATACGAATTTTTTAAGTTTTATTTATTTAAACCATTTTTATCATTCGTTCTTTACGCAAAATTGTTCATTAACCCAACACTATTAGTTTTAGAGTGGTAACATTATTTCTCTTTGAACTGTCAAGTTAGTGAATACGATTAAAAGTCGAAGTTTACATTGATGTATTATTTTGCAGATATGGTATCCCCTTACATTGCAAACACTAAGCTTGTATTCAGCGCATTACTAATAAAACACATCTGTTAGGTATCGCAATTGCAATTCGACAATCAACTTCAAGGCTTTAAATATAAGCTGGGCTCTCCTAGTTACGGGTGTCAATAATAAAGAGAGCTCTGCTTATGTTGGCTTAGACTACTTACTATACTACTGTACTACATATAGGTACACTGTAATTAAAATTAACATATTAGGAAGAAACTAGTAAGAAACTGAACAAACAGTTGCAGCTAAAAGTATACACTAGCCTTGCCAGCTTGCCATTGTCAATTCCGATAAAAAAAACATCAAAAAGTACCTAACAAAAAAATGAAACAGCATTATTTATTTTGTAATTATTTTCAAAATATGTTCAATATATCAAATGCAACCAACTTTGCGTACAAAATCAATAAGAGTATACTAATTCCAGGCACATCCAGCGTGACTCTACATCGCGCCTAAACCCGTTGTAGTGTAGGCATGCGCAATCGGCACAGTCAATACTACGCGGAGTGCGTGTCCGAGGTAGAGTCGAGCTTATGTAGTACTCTGTGGACTCTCTACCATCACGGTAATATGGACCCGCATGGTTGTCGGTGACTGTAATGATGTTAGGTATAATTTTATTAAGCTCTTGATTAACTAATAATCAAATATTTATTTGTTATAAGTAACTAGTAATGGCGGAGATACAGTTAACCTCAAACTAGGCATAACCTGTATTGTAAGCTCGATAAAAAAATAAAAATAATACCTATAGTTATGTATTCATCTTAAGAAAATAAAATAACCTAGTCAGGTAATTGGAACGATTGCATGGAGACATGGGTCTAATATGTAGAGTCGTTAATAGGTTTGTTGTAGGAGATCCGTAGAAAATGATAATTCTTGTTATTATTAAACTGAAATTATATTTGTCTCACACGAACATCACTTAATTTCAATAATTCGTTACCTACGTATCTATACACCTCTACATACCTATAGTCACTGTGCTCTACATGCTATGCCGTCGTGCGCTACGCGCCTATAACGCCATCTAGCGGCATGCACCGGTAATACAGCAACAGAATATTTATACACAATGCAGAACCCGGACGACTTGCATAGATTAACTAATTTAACACCTTGTTAGCACGGATGTCAACTCAAATCAAATCAAAAGTTTTTTATTCATGTAAGCTCAATAAAGCGTTTATAAATAATCAAGATAAACAATATTTTAGCATTACCACCGGTTCGTAATGTTGCTTCCATTGAGAAGAGCCGGCAAGAAACTCAATGGTTACTCTTTTCAAAAGAATAATTGTACTTATACATTTTCAAACAGCAACGCTGTGTGAGCAGACAGGCATTAACACATAGTGACACATGAAGTATAATAGACACGTATTGTTTTATGATAGAGTTAAAACTATTAAGTTTTAACTCTATCATAAAACAATACGTGTCTATTAATTAATTATATTAATGCATGTAATTAGCTAATTATAGCTTATCGTCAAAAGAAAACGTATAAAAAACTGTAATCTGACTACGGTAAAACTCTCTCAACAGTCAAAAACAAGTTTGAGCAATTTTCTGTATATTGACTTCGTCCCGCAGTCGGGGGACTGTTTTTTTCAGGGAACATGTTTATATGTACGTCCCCCTACTGGTACCTCCTTCCTGAGATGGCCCAAAACACACTTTTATAAAATTTTGTTTCTTTCTGTTACAATGCAAAACATTACAGATTATTAATAAGTTGCTTCACGAATAGATATATTACAATTTTATTTATGGGTTTCCTTTATTCAACTTAACGATTATATAACGATATTAAGATTTTGACGAGGCTTTGAAATTAAGCGGACCTTAATCGGTGCTTGTACTTTAGTTAAAAGAAGGGATTTCTTTATACCGTCCAGTCCAGTGGATGGCGGCATGTAATCCCCGTCCGGCGGCAGATGCTAGACGTCGCAAAGCTAACACAGCTTGTTGGCTCATTATTGTTTAAGACCGTTCCTGGCTTAAGTCAGGATGATTTTTGCTAAAGATCGTAATGTTTCCTCTCACAAGGTCCTAAACGCAAATTGACATACTAGCATAACGACCTGAGCGATATGACCCAGTAGCAAAACGACACATGGACAAAATTATTAAGATTAAAAAAAGATTTTATAAAACTAACCCAACGTATAAAAAAAATAGTCAAACTCAACTCACTCCAAATCAGGGTTGTTAAGAAAAAATCTCTTGTTTTAAACACCACACACACCAAACATTTAAAACATGTTTTAAACACAGTGGTTTTATACGTTTTAAACCGTTTTCATTTTAATATTTTTTTGCAACTCTACTCCAAAAGTCGTGCAACTTGTTTTTGTCTTTTTGGACTTTTTCTTTTTTATTATAAATTTTTAGATGGCCTTTTTCTGCGCAGTCACATAGTCGCTGTTTACCTTTTGAATTGGCATTAAAAGAAATGAGGGTTTTAGGTCTTCTTCGCTCGGTGCGGTGCTGCCTGGGGTTTTCTGAATGTTCTTGGAAGCGATTCTTGTTTCTTTACCTAACGATAATATAAGTAGGTAAACAGTAATAATTATGACGTGCTCTCGAGAATTTTTATTGGTGGGAGAACCAAGCTGCAGCCAATCGACTGCAGCTCATACACGGGCTGGCTCGACCGGGGTGGTACCACCCTCTCACGGAAGATCGGCGTAAAGTAGCAATTACAACTGCATTTCGTACGATGAGTAAAACCGTGGTCTCCTATTAAATGCCATCGGCCGCTTACAGCGTCACGCGTACGCCGCGTCACAATTTTACCATAGTGACGTCAGCGTGTGAAGGAGACCACAACAGTACATTTCTATAGTAAGCATTGTGACGCGGCGTACGCGTGACGCTGTAAGCGGCCGATGGCATTTAATAGGAGACCACGGTCTAAGAGAGCCGGAAGCCCAACTCCACCACCTCTTCCCCTACCTTCTTTCCATTCCCCTTCAGGTCGGCAGCGTGCGAACAATGCTTTTGGTATTACAATCATCGATAGGCTACGGTCACTGCTTAACATTAGGCTTGATAGCAACCTCAGTCCCGTAAAAAACTTTTAAATTCTTCTAAACATCAAAGAATGTTATGACAAAGACGGGTCATTTACTTAGTTAGCATTCCATTTTAGGCCAACTAGGCGGAACAAGGGCCTTACCACCACCTCTTATAGCAGTTTTGTGTTAACGTTTCAGCGGCCATTTGTGCAATGACGTTTCTTATTGTCATGACAATAAGGTACGTCATTGCTAAAAAAGACGCTGAATCGTTAAAACGTTCCTATAATTGAATCGCGATAAGAGGTCGTGGTAAGCCCCCTGTTTTTTTTAATAAGATGTTATCATTTCTATCGGACTCATGCAAGCTCTAAATTCCATCATAAATAGAAAAAGGTCCTTTGTAATGTTAGAAATACTTTAACCTGCCATTTTGGCCTCAATAATATTTGCAAAACGTATTCCGAATAATTTCTGTTTACCGATGGAAAAGTGAATCATATTTTAAAAAATACACTGCCAATTATTGGCACTGTTCTGTACAGGTGAGCGATTTGTCCATAACGAGATCAAACAATGATTAGGCGATCTGCGACTGCGACTGGCGAGCGACGGCGACCGGCAGGCGACAACGACCGGCGGCACTTTTCATAAGTTCAATTGGACGGAAACAATCGGACGGGACTAATCACGACACCGTTTGGACGGTATTATGGAAGAGTGAAACAGTGCCATAACTTATAGAAAATTGTTTTTATAAACCTATACAAATAAATAAAATTGGAGCGTCTGTTTGTAATGTCAAAATAACAAACAATTTTTTTGTCAGTCTGTCTGTTTGACCCAGCAGCTAATCTCCGACGGCTGGACCGATTTTGACAGGACTTTCTCTGGCAGATAGCTGATGTTATAAGGAGTAACTTAGGTTATTTTAACACACATCAACAAACAAATTTTGTTAAATTCCCCGCGTACGAAGTCGCGGGCACAGCTAGTATTAAATAAAATACCTTACGTAACGCCTACTCTGGCTACGTAACTTATTTCTAAATTGTTATTCAGTTTAATAAAATAAATATCTGAAATAGTTGAATATGGTATATTTATATACACCTACAGAAATAGTACAGGCAGATTTTAATAAAAGAAAGAATGAGCGGAAAGCGCTCTACTATCTCCGAGGCATAAACGAATGCGTAAACTTAATAATAAAGAACAAACATTTGCTGGCAAACATTACGTACTTACATACACTTATTTATAAGCAAATGAAACGTTATGCAAAGGTTCTTAAAATGAGTTATGTTTCCTATTATAAAAATTGTATTTTCCTTGATGATAGACCGTGGTTCTGCTTGGTTTTTCAATCTAGAAATCAGGAAATACCAAATATCAGGCTATGCGTCTACTCTAACTTTGACATTAATTTTGTATAATGCAGTCACAGAAATCAAAATATTTTTTGAATTTATATCTTGGCACACTCTCTCATAAGCTTGCTCAGCTAACAATTAAGGTTGAATTTTTTAAAAATCGTCTTTATTTAAGCGAGCTTGTTCCACGGAGATCGTTAATTTGTACAAATTTTCTTTAAAAATTTCCACTCGGCCGTCCTGAGTACCTGTGTGTTTATTCTGACTTCGTGATTCAATTGGATTGTTAAAAGTTCCACGATTAGATTATGCTTTAATCTTGTTTTCTCAATTACTTTCGTATCAAAGTAAACTTTTAAAGGCGGAAATGTGCTTTGAAAATGTCTTCATTTATAAAGTAGAGCTTTTTGGCTTTGGGACTATGAAAAAGAGAGCACAAAATATTGATGCCGGAAGCCCAACTCCCCCCCCACCTTTTTCTTCCCTTCCCTTCGTTCCACTCCCATTAAGGTCGGCAACGTGCGAGCAATGCATTTCGTATTGTATCTATAGGCTACGGTAACTGCTTAACATCAGGCGAGCCGACCACTTGTTTGGCACCTCAGTCCCATAAAAAAATTACGAATCATGAAAAAATATTTTCAACTAAATAATATTCTAGATAAGTAGAGCACTTGTAAAGACCAGCAAAGTCAATAGAAAGATACAACTTTGCGTTTAGCAAGAAATTGCTTCATAGCAAGAAATTGCTTCTCGCAAGAAACTTTTCTTGTGTATCAGGCTTTATGCCGGCGGGACCGTGTTATCAGTTCTCATTAGATAAGGCCGGCGACATCCCGGAACCGGCGCGCAAACACGCTTATCTTGGGGAAAGGGACATGCGCCCGCGCCGCGGAGCAGCTCCGTTTATTGGGGGAATAAGGTGTTATAGATTTAAGATATTTATAACAAAAATTGTGTTTAATATATTTTATACTAGCTGTGCCCCGCGGCTTCGCCCGCGATGAAATTAGATTGGCCTATGTCTTATTCCAGAGCCTACATTATCTACGTTTCAAATTTCATTAAAATCGGTTTAGTAGTTATGGAGAAACGTGGTATCAAACATTCACACACACTTTCGCATTTATAATATTAGTAGTACGTATTTTTTTTGTTTTGAATAATACATTTAACTATTTTATACGCATTTTAGTGGTACATACCTTCCTATTGCAAGAATGGCGCGAAATTAATGTCAATATTCCGCGGACTGTCGGACGGGATTATGTTTCGGACTTATGTGCGTATTTATGTAACATGAAATAATGAATATATTAAACAAAGACAGTATATAATATACCTATATACCTACAGAAAAGGCCATTTTATGATTCGATGTTTTCCTTGAAGCGCGTTCTGTTTGCTCTACCGAGCAGGGAGTGGGGCGAAAAACGCCGAAACCGGCTCGTGGACGATTTCAAAAATATTTGATCTGATATCTGGTGTAGTGGTAGCAGAAATGCCCGAGATAACTTTACTTAGATAGTTTTTTTTTTCTGTGTAATTCGAGACAGTGGCGATAGAGTCGGCCTTTAACAGCCTAGAGACGTATACAAAGGATTCACACGGGCATTGTAGGTACCTACTCCGGCTCTCTCGCTCATAGTACGAAACGCAGCTGTAACGACGAGTCCGATGACGAGCCCGTTGGCGTGGTTGGCGTGATGGCGCCTTTCACGCTTGCAGGTCGTAGGTTCGATTCCTACCCGGGACATACATTTGTGTGCATGAACATGTCTGTATGTCCCGAATCTGGGTGTATATGTATATTAAGTATGTATTTACAAATATAAAAGTAGTATATGTAGTAATATCAGTTATCTTGTTTCCATAGTACAAGCTCTGCTTAGTTTGGGATCAGGTAACCGTGTGTAAAAAATGTCCCAGGATTTATTATTTATTGTTTATTATTATTATTATTAATAGCTACTTTATGTCGATCTTCCGTGAGAGGGTGGTACTAGCCTACTACCCTCGTCGAGCTAGCCCATATATGAGCTGCAGTCAATTGGCTAAAACTTGGCTCGACCACCAATGTTTGTGACATCATCATCGCCTAGAAGAATTCCCAAAAAAAACATATTCTAAGAATTTTCCTACGTCTTACTTCTCTGCCTGCTTAATTAACTTTCAGAGAACATAAGGGCCACAACACACCGGGTAGCCATGGCGACGTCGTCAGCCACGCATCCAACTAATGCGTATTGAAATGTATGACAGTTATCACACCTGGCGACGGACTGGCCACGTCGCCAGTCAATACAAATTGTTTGGATACGTGGCCCATGACGTCGCCGGCGACGTGGCCGGCGACGTCGCCAGACACCGTAGCCAAACAATAGGTGTGACACCTGGCGACCGACTGGCGTCCCGGTGTGTTATGGCCCTAAGATATATGAGTGTTTGCTATCCGTACCTGTGTATAAGACAAGATGGCGGCGGTGCATCGGCGCGGAACCTTCTGACTACAGACCCACGCCCACATCGTTTAGCATTTCATAATAGATCTGCTAAATCTGAAATATCCAAGGTTATACCTGTTACAACGTTATGCGTGGGTGCTTTTATAAAATATAATATAATTTTCGCGAGTTTATTCGCGTGTAATTTCAGCCCACGCGCCACTTAGGCTGAAACTTTACGAAATAACTGTGAGTAGGTACTGTCGGAGATTGTAAAGCAACGCTTTTATGTGGGCTATACATTGGATTGGGGGCGATCCCAGTGAAACCCAGATCAGGGCAAATTACGAAATTTGCCCCGGCGGGAATCGAAGCCGCAGCCACACAACAACTTACGCTCGAACAACTGAGTCAAGCGATCTTGAGTGGGTGCCTCAAGAGGCAAGCGGCGCGCCTGAGCAATCATTTTATGACATTATGTCTACGTGGTCAGACGTCAAAGCTGATGGCTCGGGCGCGCTTCTTGCCACATTTAGACGCACCCATTTTTTAACCTACATAATTTTGCATGCCCTGAGACAAAATATGCTACACCACATAATTTTAGTCATAAGACCTTTTGTAGCGAATATTTTCATTTTTTTTTATTGGAAACTGTTTGGCCAGTGTATAGACGTTTTTAGGTCATCGGGTGACCGTAGCCGTGCTGTACTATAACATACCTACTAATATTTTACGTAAACGCTACCGACTAGCGAGTGGAAGACTCGTGGTAGAGCTTCTGTTCTGAAAAACATATTAATCACATCTCTCGCCCGCCGTATTTACAACGTAAGTGTAACGTAAATAGCGAATTAATAGATTAAACTGATAGTGTTGAGTGTAAGATATCCGGCGGCGGAGTGCAGCGAACACCTTGATAGTAAACTTGTCGATAGCGCGGGTTCGATGCCCGATACAATCACTTGCACAACGGTACAGCGCGTAGGCTCTCCACAAGTATGGATTTCTTTCGACAAGTTCTAGTTTGGTTCGGGTTCGGGTTTGGTTCGGGACCAAAATTACAGGCCTGAAAGTGTATTTATTTATTTGTAATTTGCAAGAAATTTTGAATTTCGGACCATTTCATATTGTGAGTGTGAGTGTGAAGTCTAGGTTTCGACTTAAATTGATACCTAAAGGTAGCACGTGCCTCCCTTCAACACGAGGATGATTCAGGACTTAAGTCCACCGCTCTGGCCCATCGGGGGTTTTGGGCTTTTTATTAAGGCCATATAATATCAATTCTAGCAGTTATTTTACAAAACAGTTAAATTCGTTTTGAACACGTGTCTTCTAGTCATACATCAATTGAAAAAAATACTAGACACACGTTCAAAATGAGTTTATCTTTTCTGTGATAACACGGTCTGACTTTTAAATGGAGCGACGCGAATATGTAGATATCCTTATGTCTGTCCTAATAAAAACTTAGTAAATTGTTGTCACAATTTAATTAAATCTATGATAGTGGATCATGTGTAGTAGATTATTTTACAGGTATTACACATCGATTGCACGTTTATTTTTAGACACAAATTTTATGTTTATTTCTATATCTAAGTACCTACTATCATCCAGTTAAAATTGTAGGTAGTTAAGGTTAATTAATTTTGGACGCAGAACGAACGACGAACGACGCTGAACGCAGATATCACATAGGTGAGTAGTAGTATGTAACGGTGATAATTATCAGCCTAGAACTAGATGATAATGATAAAATAATGATGAAGAAATGAAATGTAACGTCACGACTTCCATTCCATCCACGATCCACGATTTCCATTCGGGGGTAGTCAGAGGCTTGAGTGGCCATACACCACCACATTGTGGAGGTACCCAACGTGACAGGAGGTGAACCTTGTCGCCGTGTATACAAAATACGTGTATACGTGTGTGTAATGATGAAGATCAATGATATTATCAAGAAAGAGGGAGGTGTGATCGTCGAAAAAAGTTTATCCTTCTAAACTAAGTCCATCGACACAAGACGACTTAGTTGCTCGCGGAAATGTTGAAAACATGTCGGTAATACAGCTTCTGGTGAATAATGCCTTCTTATGTATTTATTAATTGTCGCAATACGATAACAACTGTGTGAATTACCCTGCATGTAATAACGCGCTGAGCACAAGCTTAGGGATTGCGATGTTAGAAAGTACTATATCCGCTAAAATAATACATCAATGATGAAGATGGTATTTAAAACCGCATAAAATACACTGGACCGCAAAGAAAAAGGGTTGGTTAGAAAATCTTCAATATCTTCAAAAGTACCTGACCTAGCTTTATGAAATAAAGACTAAATTAAAGAATATTTTAATGTTCTTTAATGAAATTTAAAAAAAAAAAGAATTCAAGCTTTTTATTTTTAATAAATGTAAAATAAATAAAATTGCGATTGAAGATATTGAACATTTTGTAACCGACCCTTTTTCTTTGCGGTATAATGGTATATGTTCTATTCCACTATGTAGACGTATGCTGTTAATAGGTTTTTCTAATTTCCGCTAAGTGTCTGCGGGCCTGCGGGTAGGGCGGGCGCGGTGCGAGGCGCAGGGCGGGGGCGGATCAAAGACGCCGACCGCACACCGGACGCGTATGATCGAAACCCATACTTACTTTTTCTTTTTTAAGTCGCTATAACTTAACCACGTATTAATGGAATGGGTGATGACAGACTACCATGCATTTTTCAGTGCATCTACATGCGCCGAGCGCCGAGCAACAGATTTGACGTCTGACCACGTAGACATAACGCGCGGCGCGGTAACGGCGCTTAGGGACGCGGCCAATATGCCATAGCCTGTTGTTTTCTTTAATCAAATCGACTTTTTTATTTTTTAACAAAGTATGTAAAGGTAATCCTGATTCTCATTAGTGTAGCTTTTTAAATTCTATAAATAAACCTACCTACATATCTATTTTTAAAAATTACCTTTACAAGAGCTTCTACAAAAACTTTTGTCTATGTAGCCTACAAAGTACTAAAGTTCAAAGAGCATAATCATACACGCCTACCAACATTGTGCATTCGTAGTCGTTTTTAAATTCAAATCACGATAGTTCACCCCATGCAGTCGGTAGACAGGCACAGACACAGGGAATTTTAGATGGGCCGTCCGTATGATCGTGTGAGGCGCCCTCTGTGCGGCGGCCACTAGTTTAAATAGCACCGAGATAGAACACCCTGTTTGAACAGACCTTTGGAACTTGTCGTTTTAGAGAATGACTAATGATTGTCAGACCACATCTTAGACGGAGATGTGATGAATCATTTTGTAAGTTTCATTAAAAAAGTCTGGGAAATTGTATTTGACAAGTAATAGGTACCCATAGGTATATAAGAATTAAGTATACCTGTAGATATGTGTGTGTATAAGTGAACCTGTGTCTCACGTGTCCGGCCGCAACTCTATCACGTACACGTAGTGAAAAAGATCTGGCTTCGGACAATCGAGTACAAAAATGATAACATTTTTAATACGCTTTTCTTTTTTAAAATTTATATTCTTCCTTCTCTTGCACCCTTCCCAGATTTTATGCACATTTTAGTTGTCATGTTTCATTACTAAGCGATCTTTTCTAATCATACCTACATTATGAAAACCAATCTCAACTTGGAAATTCCCGTACAAAGTCATATCTCAAGGGTATGTACTTAAGCCTACTCTCAAAATTCAGAGAAAGTCGATTCATTAACCATAAAATTCTGTAAGATTCCCGAAAGCGTTCCGCCCGCGCCAGTACCCGCCAATAACTGGCCACAGCAAATATTTGTGTAAGCGAGACAACGGCGTGGTTTTTGAGAATTTCGAATGAAGGTCCGGCGGCGTTTGTTTGTCTGTTTGTCCGCTGTCGAGTTGTTTGCCGCGATATGACCTGCGCCGGCACCGCCCTGGCCGCTGGACCGTATTGCCTCCCCCTTAACGAAGTGGGAACAAGTGAGTATCGTGTTTTAGTCGGAGATAGGTCAGTCGTTGCGAGTGACTCTAAGATTAACAGAGGTAGTACCTATGTATATTGCCAAGTTCTATTAAATGTCTTGAGGAATTCGTGCATAGCTTCAAAACTTAGTGGTTAGATTGGCCACTCTCATAAACTGGCCATACTGGCCATTAAATAATTAACGTAAGACCACTCCTAGCATTCAGGTTAGTTTTTGGGGGTAGCAAATTGCAAGTAAGTAATCTTTGTAAAAATCAGGCAATCTATGAAAAATGTCCAAAGATGATGAATGTGATTAGTACAGTCAACATCAAAAGTAGCTTGGTATATAAAACATCCAAAATAATCATGTCATAATAGTATGACACCAGTCGGTCTCATAAATATACGATCTCAATACGAAAGAAGTACTCTATGATCGTATACTTTGAAGACCTTTGTCATAGGTACTATAAATTATAAATTCTTTTGAACATTTTAGATACCAAGCTACTTTTGATGTTAACTGTACAAAATTTTATTGTGTCCAGATAAAATGGTAAGTTCTTTGGAAAATCTCGACAAAACTATCCACGAAATGTGCGTGCATGCTGCACTTTAGTTTAGATATCATAACCATGTATGCAGACGGTAGTCCTATATTATTTACGCGTGACTCTTAGGTACTACACCTAATTGAAGTATACATAGAGGCCTATTCACACGTTGCATATTTCATCACATAACAGGCACGTACTGAGTCCTTGTCACCTCGTCAATAAGCAAACGAGGTGCTAATCCATTGGCTGCCAATAAGCGGGTCCAATGAGGTGCTAACCCGCTCGCTGCGCCTAGGTTACTAGTGATGTAAAGAGCTGAGATACTTATCCGAGGATCTGAATCCTAAGGCAGATAATGTATGATAGTCAGCCGCGTAACTAGCAATACGAGATGGTTTTTCAGTCAGTCCACGCATAGCGTAAAACTTAATCTACTGAAAATCTGAAATATTCAAATATTCAAGTTTTCAATCTCCAAATAGGGGGCCATCCATTAATTACGTCACACGAATTTCATGATTTTTAGACCCCTCCCCCCCTTGTCACAGCTGGTCACATTTGCGAGACTCCCCCCTCCCTGTGTGACGTCACATATTTTTTATAATTTTCGGAAATTTTCAAAATGTTTCGTTAAAAATTCTAATTTCGGTTTTAATACTTAGATATATTAGATTTTTAAATGTGACGTCACAAAACTTAGGACCCCTCCCACCCCCTTGTCACACAATGTCACATTTCGTCGACCCCCTTAATGGATGGCCCCTAGATAAGCTACTTATTTTGGAATCGATGTCTTCTAGAGGTAGAGGCTAGCTGCGTTTTGTGAATAAGAGGTGCATTAAGAATTACTAGAGGCCTCAAACATGAGGTAAATCAAGAATTACTAAAGGATAAAATGCGGTCTATACTGTTTTCTTTTCTGTAAAACACTAGTCCAAACGTTAGCCTAACGCCTAAATTTCGTGATAGGGATACCTATCCTACCTTTAATCCGGGTAGATGATTAGTAGAGCCAGACTAAATTACATTCAGTGATGTTATGTCCTCGGATATGTATCCGTTGAGAGCTGGCCATCACTATACATAATGAGGCGACGCTAATCGGCAACAAAGCAAGTGCGCGCGAGTGGCCCTCTCACCCGCTGAAGCTTCTTTGCATCATCCAATAAAGCTTATTAGTCTTTGTACGTGGCAGTTCCTGTGATCTGCCGGGCCTGTGATATCCTGGCGGTATTCAAGTTAATTAGTCAGCTTGACGAAAGTAGCACTTACGAGTGTCAAGTGATGAAAATGGAAAAGAGTAGTTCGTGGAATTAAGTAGATAGAATTTTGAGCCCATTATTTATCCCACTGCTGAGGACTGCTAAATATGTTGTGGCCAGAGGACTGCTAAAAGGCTCAGATCAAATAAAAAAGACAAAATAGAGCGTTACGAACGAACGGCCGGTTAAAACTACGCCTTCCCTTGCACATACACACTTACACACATAAACGTACTACAATGAAACTACGCATTGCCTTGATCGCGGCGCGTTACACATATTTTTATAAAACCGGCCTCACTTCGTTGTTCGCAACGTTCTATCTTGCCTTTTTAATTGGTCTGAGCTAACAGGTGACCGACCACACGTGGACCCCCAAGAATTTACGAAGATAATATTAGTGACCATAGTGGTATTCCGCTGCTTAAAAAATGCAGATTTAAGGATTTTAGCCAAGGATGGCACACTGGCAGATGGTCTACCTGATAGTAAGTGGAAGCCGCCGCCCAGGTCATCTGCAACATAAGGGGAGCAGACGCGGCGCCGACCCTTTAGGGACCTGTAAACATGCCTGGTCGGTGAGACAAGGAGCCATATTAATCAATATGCTATCGTGTAGGCTGGAGAGGCACCACAAACAGCGCGGCTGTCGGCGGCCGAGGGAGGCCTTTGATCACGGCACCGCTAGACGCCGCCCGCCCGCCCTGAACACTTGCTACTATGAAGTGGATAGAGTTACATATTATAGAAAAGTAGAGCAATCAGTTGATCAATAACTATTTTTGACGCAGTTGTCAAGACATTGGGAATAATGGAGGCCAGGATCATGCAACTGCTAAAATGAAAAATGACACCCCCTTTATTGAAATTTTAATCTACTTATTTACTTTATAAAACACTAAAAAAATATTTTTAAAGTAAGCAGTAATTCACATGATAAAGACGACAAACGCGTTTTCCGTACATTTAACTGTATATTGATCCCAAATATGGCTAATACATGACCAAAATGTATAAAAAAAATGTTGTCATTTTCATGAATTTTCATGAATGTAAGCGATTAAATATTTCAGTTTTCTGTTTCAAGCGAACCTTCTGCTAAGTCTTTGGCTAGGATCTGATGCGGCGTTGGACAAAGAGCCGTGTGTGCTTTGGCGGCCTACAGTAATGCAGTTTTTGATACCCTGCTTCACATTATCTTTGATGCTTGAATAACTTACTATGTAAAACTATTGGAAATTAAATTTTAGTGTTAACGAACGGAAGCTTCCGAGCTTTTTTCGACGAAAAATCGTTGATGAAATCATCAATCATCATTTTTCGCCGAAAACCAGTTCCTGAAATAAATGACTTTCAATGCTCAGAAGTAATAGCTTTGATAGACTGTTTTGTCCTATAGTAGTCCGAAAAAGAAAATGTTGTTAAATCGTCGAAATTTTAAAGATTTTTTTCAGTCTCTATTGTGGGGGCACGGGGCAGTTGCCCCGAATGCCCTTCCCTTAATCCGGCCCTGCAGTCAGTTCCATAAACACCTACCTTGAGATGTTTTAAACCTTTACATAATATAATTTGGCAATATTAATGCAAGGTAACTGCCCGACATCCACTTAGTCCCGCACCACGCTGCGTTTCAGCTACACGGCCACGCGCGCGCGCTCCAATGATTATATCTAATAACGCTACCATGTATATTCATCTCTTTCTTACAACAGGGGGCTTACCACAAACTCTTATCGCGATTCAATTACAGGAACGCTTTAACGTTTCAGCGACTTTTTGTGCAATGACGTACCTTATTGTCATGACAATAAGAAACGTCATTGCACAAATGGCCGCTGAAACGTTTAAACAAAACTGCTATGAGAGGTGGTGGTAAGCCCCCAGGTCTGACATATGGCTTGTTTTTCTTAATATGAAGGTATAGTTTAATGTGCTGTTATTTAGAGCACTAGTGTTCGTGTATGTCAGATTTATTTATATAAAAGTCATTGTCTTGAAATGTCTTCTTTCAAGCTGATTAGGCGCTATTAATATCCCAGTATACTCACTTGTAATGCACTTATACGACTCGAAGCGGAGTAGCAGCGCTATAACAGCAAATAGCGCCGTCTGCCGGTGATTCAGGCATTTATTAAAAAGCACACAATGCGCCAACCACTACACTCGGATCGCGCTCTTTTATTTTATTTTTAATATTAAACCCTCCGAGCATTGCTGGATTTACAGAGTAGAGTTTTAATACAGAACATTCATTAATTATGTTCAATTGAAAAGGAATTTCTCAAGGTACTTGCTAGCAAGCAATGTCACACACGTTAGGACACATGTGAAAACAGATTATTGTGTGTAGTGATTTTACAGTACCTAGATGCCTATCTACTTGGGTAGGTATAGGGTAAAATTACCTACAGCTACAGTAACGACCTAAGTACTTTTGTTACCCACCTATCTATTTACCTACTTTACTGGTCTGAAACATGAGATAAGTCGGATACGATATTGCAATTTAATTATTTATTTTTTTCTGCATGTTTCTTATCATCTGCAGCGGTTGACCTCAGCAGGTGCCTTACATACTATCAAACTTATCTAGCCTCTACGTTTTGGACCCATGTCCCCATGCAAACCTTCTAAAGGTCCGGGTATAGCCCGAGTGGACCAAAAGGAGAAACAAAATAAAATAATACATACCAAAATAAAAAATAGCTTACATCATATAAATGTATTTTAAATTCTCTCTGACGTTTCGTAGTCTCTGCGCTTGTCCTACTCTACGCTAGGCGCTTACCGCGGCTGCCTGAGAGTCCTTTACTGCTATTATTGAGATTCAGACGGCGACTCTTCATCATGTCGACTCCTCGACAAAATGCCGCTATGTACCTTTGTAATCACTGTTTATGTACGAAAAAGATAGCAATACATAAGGGTCTGTTACAGCCGATGCTTACCGGGTGGTGTGAGCGGCACCGACGATCGCGTGACCAATCGCTACACTGAACATTATTAGGAATATTAAACATATAACGTAATAAAAAATACACAAGATATTTTCGAGCTTCTTAATTATGCTTGCATTGCTAAAGACATCGCTCGCGCGTTGCTGACCTAACGGAGAGGGGGAAGGGTGGGGAGAACTTTCCAGAATATATTATATTAATTTCGAGTTAATTCGAACATCCTATAGCTACACAGCTTTTGAGATAGTAGCTTAAGTTATGACCAAAGCTTAGGCTAACTGGTCATTCACACTATGAAGACGACACCACATTTTCCTTACATTTTAATTATAGAAGAAAGTTGTCATCTTTGTAACGTAAATGTAGCGTAACTTTACAGGCAGAAACCACTTACATTGGCTCGGTGTAGCACTACTGCTGGAGGTAGTTCTCAGCCCTTAAATGCCTCGACTCTCCCCATACACGACAACTATGAAAATAACCAATAAATGCAAATTTCAACAACAAACACTGTAAATTTGTTGTGCACATGGAAGTTTATCCGGCAAGTTCGGCCAACATTGGTGCCAGCGACAGGTGCCCGGGCGCCGGGCGCAGGGTGCGGGGCTAATAGTTCGCAATTCAAACTTGTAGTCAAACAGCCAGCGCAAACACTACGCCATCTGGCGAGCTTTGAGCAATACTTGCGCTGGTCTTGTCGCCCTTGGGTGTTACTCGACTACACGATAATGATCGCACGCGATGAATGCCAAAGCTTGATTGAGCCAAAAAAATAGAAGCTATCAAGTCTATATATTATCTTAAATTTAACAGTTTCCTGTTGATTTTGGATAACAGCATTATTTTTATCACTACTGGGTAGTAAGTAAAGTAGGTACTTAATCTGATTTATGGGTGGTTCCTGCAAAGCTCGATTTTAGCGGTCACACAGTCTTATCTCTGTTCATATCAGAGATATCGATTAAAAGTATATTTTTTTCGTTTCTTACTACATTTGTCTATTTGGAAAACATAATTTTTATATCATAAATAAATAAATTATAAATCCAAACTTCATTTGAAAACCAAAATCGGGGTCAAATTAGCCGTTCTCGCTGTGTCACACGCTTCACTTTCATGAAACAATAGCGTTTAACTTTTCGGGAAATGGTGTTGGGATCGTGTTATAGATATCAAAAAAATTTTAAAAATATACTCTTTTTATTGATTACAAATTTAATATATTTTATTGTTTAGTTTGAATATTATACAGCTATTTGTGTTGGTCACACGTTTGTGCACATTTTTACGGCGCATTACTAAATTATGTATAAGTCTACGATGAAACGATGTATGGTCTTGTTTGATGTCACTACGGACAGCCAGTCATGTCGAGGCAGTCCAGAAGAGAGATGATTGAGGGTGTATCTCTCCGCGATGAGATATAGGGTATCAAAGTCCAAAAAACATGTTTTTTTGCCGATGTACCGGAGTTTTGTGGACAAAATTTATTGTTGTTTGCAGTCACTTTAGATACTGGGGTTTTTAATACGAATTACTTAGCTGTCGAAGTATGATTTAGTGATATTTAATTTATACTACATTTTGAAGTGCAAGAATAATAGTGAAATATGTTTAATTTGACGAGTTTCGTGGCATGAGATTCGTGGCAATTTCTCCACGAATCTCATGAAATTACCACGAATCTCATTTTTCGTAGGATTTTTCATGTGATGAACACGTCTCAGTGCGATAATGTAGAACATATTGGCATCAGACACTGGTTGTATCCCTCACGCAGCGATCCTCATTGCTGACGCTCATGATTTGCCCGTCGCGGAATGATTTTTTTGTCTCATGATGCTTCGCCATTTGTTTATGTCCATGGTATTGTGAAGATCAGCGTTGATCGCATTTGCTCCATACTGTCATCTCATTGCATTATTAATTGCTTATGGTTGTGTCCGTCTTTCCTAGTGATTTGTCCAGGAAACTCAAGAACAAAATGCAAAAATATCATTTTTTTATTAATATTAACTAAACCCGCTCGTCGTACCTGGCCTATCGACCACCGATCCGATGTTTGCTCTGAACACGATTGCTGATGAATATCACTCCAAAAACCGGCCATTGTATGTTGCATTCTTGGACATGGAAAAGGCATTTGATGATAGGGTCCCAAGAGACACGATCTGGTGGAGCCTTCGGAAGAATAATGTGCCCGAACAATACATCAACAACGTTGCCGACATGTATAAGGGTGCAAGATCAATGGTTCGGACGGTAGTGGGTGAGACAAAACCAATAGCGGTCACAGAAGGCGTACATCAAGGCTCTTTACTGAGTCTCTTCCTATTGCCTCGTTTTGGATTCACTCACGGAGTTAGCGCAAAATTCGGCAGCGTGGACTTTTATATACGCTGACGATGTAGCCATCTGCACAGAGCGCCGTGATGAGTTACAACAGACACATTTATCTTGGAAACACCAGTTGCAAGCCGTGACCTTGTGCTGAGTGTAGCAAAGACCCAATTCATGTGCATTAACGAACCAGGTCCAAGCGCCAGCAGTTCCATTCCCATCGATGGACAATTGGTCACTTTGTGCGATCAATATAAGTACCTGGGGAGTATGATGCACAATTCCGGAAACGTAGAATGCAAAATTCAGTACTGAATAGCTGCAGCTTGGCTAAAATGGCGAGAAGTAACTGGTGTTACATGCGATAAAAGAATGACTGTAAAACTAAAGGGCATGGTAAGACCAGTCCTTATGTATGGTAGCGAAACGTGGGCCATAACCCAAACGAACGTGCATACCATTCAAGTTGCTGAAATGAAAATATTGAGATGGATGTGTGGCGTTACCAGGCTTGATAAAATTCGTAACGAGTACGTGCGAGGAAGCTTGGGCGTGCGCGATATCGCCGATAAGATGCAAAAGAGTAGGCTGCGATGGTATGGTCACGTGAAAAGGAGGCCACCTGAATACGTAGGGAACTTAGCACTACAACTTTCCATTCCCAGCCCAAGACCCAGAGGCAGACCCAAAACAAGATGGAAAGCTGTAATGCTAAAAGACATGAAAGAGTGTCAGGTATCTGAAGACGATGTCGAGAATAGAGCGAAGTGGAAGGGAGAGCCTAGGAAGGCTGACCCCACCACCATGTGGGATACATAGTCAGGAAGAGAGAGGATAAACGAAACCCGCAACGCAACAAAATAATTTAATTTAATAATTTTTTGGGCGATTTTATTTGTTTATCGGGTCCTGCTAATTTTGATTCGGATTTTATTCTGGACAAAGCTCATACCTAGGTAGTGCTTATGAATCGTTAACATAAACATTTTAGCGTATTGCCTTCATTGAGAAGAGCCGCAAGAAAATTCGTCTTGTCTATTTAATTTTAAGATACACCTGACGGGAAGCTCTATTGAGAACATAGAGCTGAGATCCTCCAGTCCAGACCAGGATATCATCAGCAAATTGAAAGTGCTAACAAGTACACCTATACTCGCCATTAGCATCGATGTACCTTTTCCAGTGGGGAAGATAAAATACATAATTCATCATCATAATTTCGAAGATGGAACGTTTCCCTGTCTGAAACCTTTGGCAATTGGATCGGTTTCGAGCTCTAGTTGGTCCTAAAGCTGGATTGATTGAGTTGAGGCTCTGCTGTTATTTGCGAGAATGCTCCCAGGTGAACCAAAGAGTCAGAGACGCGCGGTCATGTACTTTTCTCTTCCAGAAAACATGAACACAAAGTTCCTTAAAACGCGAGATTGCTTTAAAATTCTGTCGTTTACGAAGATGTCTGAACAAATGGCAGTCCAGATGGGATATAAGAACTAAGGGCCGCCACCTCCGTGAAATTATTTCCATGCGTTTGTGAGCATCTGAAGAGGACAAGGCTAGAAGTGGACCACAGTGTGGCTCAAATTTTCACGAGATATTACATCTTTTGGAGTACCAAAATTATTCTATTTCATATTAGTTTATTCACCTCTATAATAATGTTCGACGCCGCATAACGATCACAAACAATTTGCATATCACATTTTTTGGGAGTGTGGTCTCTGGTAAAACGAACGGAACACTATGTTTAATAACTTGCAAGTTACATCTGGAGTAGTATATCACACAGAACTTGTAGAAATCAGGGAAAATATCATTGGAATCAAGTATAACCAGCTCACAAGTTTATGTTAGATTTTTCCCCATATTTTGTCTTTTATATTCATACAGAAACAGAAAATGTGTTTTATATATTATCTTGTTATTAAACACAAGTCCCAACAACCATAAAGAGAGCAAAACTTATAGTTAAGTACATAAATAATGCGTAAAAAATACCCGGAATTTACTGCGTGAGTTTCGTGTGGTACTGCATGAGTTTCGTGGCACCATTTTCTTCAACCTTGAATTCTGTCCAAAGTTATCATCAGATTTACAAAAGCGATAGAGATTTGAACTTGTATAAAAGGCTATATTATGTTATTAATATAAATTATCTAAAATTCACAAAAACAAAAATTACCACGTAAATCACGGCGAGAATATTGTTCGCAGGAATGACCCTTATATGTATTATAAATAAAAAAAAACAAAACCTCGTGCGTTTTACAGAAAACCGCTAGTGCAAATGATATGAAATACTGTCTCTATGACGATTCGATTAAGTTAGAGATTTGTGATAAGGCAGACAGGTAACATAACTAATCGTTCTATCTGCCCCTCAACGTGTCTGCTGAAACTTTATATTACCTTGAGTTTGCATCGCCCACACATAGGTACCTACTTACACAAAACTAAGACGTTTTCCGATTTATATGCCATTGTCTTTATTTTTGACAGCTCAAGATAGAGACGACAAGGAACAAGACGTCATTTTTTCTCAGTGCCATCGACGAAGCATAGTCAAATCGAGGGCTTGAACTGCAGTCGTCGAGGTATAATAAATACCAAGTGCGTGCGGAGCCGTCTTGCGAGGGAGGCGGTAATTGACAGCTTCAAGTAGCGCCTGGTGCAAAAACATGGCGAATTTTTATCGCTGTCAAACCACTTGTGCAGGCCAGCAGTTGGGCGTACATAGACCTCGCTTTTATTTAATAGTGGGTTCGTTTTCTTTGAAGATGGGTGTATGTTGTGATTATAAACATTTTTATTTTGACAACATTGATCTCATATGTCACTATTTGACGTCTTTTGGCTGAAATGAAGACCGCATGGCGCAGTGGTTCGAGTGTCGGCCGCTCGGCGCACTGCATTGGGTGGTCGCGGGTTCGATTCCCACCAGAGGCATATTCGGAAACGGCCTATTCGTAATTTGCCCTGGTCTGGGTGTCACTGGGATCGCCCCCAGTCCGAGTACTCATAGTACAAGCTTTGCTTAGTATGGAACCATACAGTTGGTGTGTCTGGCGATATAAAAAATATATTAAATAATGACGATGATGATGATAGCATAATGATGATAATGTTTTCCATGATACTAAATAAATAAATAAATAATCCTTGGCGTAGAGTACTGTCATTCTTAGATAGGTAGGTAGCAGCAGGATCTAGATAGCTCGTATACAAACCAACAACCAAATGTGCGTACCTACGAAATAGTATTAATTACCTACATCATTAAAAATAGGTAGGTATACTGTTCCAATGTGAAACATACTCTTGCGTGTAATTCAGCCTCATAAAAGCACCAATAAAAACTGTTATCGCCGGAATAATTACAATTTACGCTGTCAACCAACCGGCGGGTTAACCGTGCACAAGTGGTCCCCGCGGGGTCGCGTGTACCCCCGCCGCGGGGCCCTTGGGTATACCCGGGTTATTGCGAGCGGGGCCCTCCGGGGACTCGGAGACCCCCAAATTGAATATTTTATTAATTTAAAGCTTACCAAAAATTGTCTGTTAATTTTGAATTGAAATAAGTAGATAGGTAACATTTATTTTTTGAAATAATTTCGTCTTTAGTAGGTACCTAATTAAATTAATCTTTGTCAGTGAAGGCACAATAAAAAAAATCATACCCTTATCAAGCGCATGCTATAGAGGTAACTCTTTCACTGCCATGGAAGAAGGTTTTTCTTCAAAATTTAACATAATTTACTTGGGTTTTGATGTCTTAATTATATTCCGCCAACTGCCAATACAAAATCAGTGCTAAACAATGAACATTTGTATCGCAAGGGTGCCGACATATGGCCGCTATTACAGCTTTTATTAACTCTGGCTGTCACTCAATTTCGAGTATTAGCCGCGGAGACTCGCCCGCGGCGTGGCTTACGCACAATATAGGCTGATATAAAATAAGCTGACGTAGAGAATGACCCTAGAACAGTGAGGTACCCAATGTTGGCTTATTGGTATATGGCAAGGCAAGGCTCGACGATGGTGGTCAAAACTTTGCGTATTAATGCTCTACTAACTACTTTTTAAGGCCTTTACCTATTCACGATCCATCATGCCAATCGCATTAGATGCACGATGAAAAATTATAATGAACATACTATCGTACGTCAACTGATAATTATGGACCGTGGATAACGATGCCATTTACCAAGCTGACAGTATTGCCATCCTTCTCATGATCGTAAAGTATGAGTAGGACAGAAACACTTTTAGATGAGTCAAATTTAGTTTAGTCATAATTTCTAGCTAACATAATAAGTATAAGCACCAGATTAAATTAAATTAGATCGATTTCTTCCTAGAATGAATTCCTTTTCTTTGTATTTTCTTAAACAAATCCAATCTTATTCAGTATTATCGAACTCTACCATGTCTGATAATTATGTGCGAGCAATAAGCACGGTATTAGCAGTATTAGCGCGCTTCAGCAAAGCTACAAGTGCGAATAACACTAATTACAGGTCGATAACTTCTGACAGTTAATAACAGTAAATGTGTATCTAGCCATGTGCAGTTACTATACTCTACTTTTTCTTTATTAAAACCCTAGGCATTGTAGGTAGGCTCTATAGGTCTGGGTGTCGCTAGGATCGCGTCTAGTCCATTTTACGTCCATGTCCATTGGGCTTGCAAGCCTTCGTGTTATTTTATCCATATACATATTAGCAGTCCTCTGGCCGAGAACATATCGACTGTCAAGAATTTATGATTCATAATGAAGAATTCACACAGAATATCAGAGACCAGTGTTTTCGGAATGGTTAATTGTTACAAGAACAACTGAATTGGGTGATTATAATGAAGTACCAAGACACCAATTCCAACTCTCCCCCTTCTTTCCCTCCTTTCTTTCCACTCCCATTCAGGTCAGCGACGTGCGAGCAATGCCTTTGGTATTGGAAGCATATATAGGCTACGGTAGCTGTTTAACATCAGCGGGCCATACGCTTGATGTACAAAAAAAAACTTTGTGCTATAAAAAAAATGTTAAGAGAACATTTGAATTGGGTGATTATAATGATTGAACGAAGACACAGGGCCGGATTTAAAATCAAACTTCCACCCCTGTGTTAACAGCAATAAGCCGGAATACCGCAGGCGTTTAGCCTCTGACATGCATTGTGCCGCCCCGACAGTTTGTAATACAGCATTATTGCTGCGCGGGAGTCGAACCCGCACCCCACACCCCACATCCCACCGCCAAAATGTTGTGGTGCAACAATAATTGAATCAGTTGCGCGTGAAATTCCGTAATGCATAGACGTTTGTTTTGATTTCATTTCGCTCCGGTTAATTATTATAAAGCAGGGTTTGAATGAGAGCTGAATATGAATGGTTTATGGTCAATAAATAATGAGCAATCAGCTGTTAGTAAGGACTTATTTTGCACGCTCAGTGAACTGGATATCTTTCGGAGTTATGTTGAAAGACGAATTATTAAATCGACGTTGTTATAAACATATAACTTATATTGGTGGTGTAGCCAATTGACTGCAGCTCATATGGCTCGACCGGGGTAGTACCACCCTCTCATAGCAGGTCGGTGTCAAGTAGGTAGATAATATATTACAGCTGCGTTTCGTACGATAATAATTTCTATAAATTTAAGGGTATCTTTATAATTTATGTTAAAGAATCAGAAACAATCAAGTACCTATGTTGTTCTTTCATTAGCAACAAAAGACAATTAGAGCCAAATAAAACATTACTTAGTCCACATAATAAGATCAACAATCAAAAAAGCTCCAAATTAAATTAAAACTAAACACGCTATTCGGACATGTGGCACCTTTCTGCCCCTAGTTCAGAGCTGCCCCAATAAAACAGACATACCGCCCCAATAAAACACCAATAATTTATTCAGTGGGTAATCCGGCGGGGCGCTGCGATCCGCATGCGATCACATGCATCATAATAAAAATCTCGGTACTCTTTGCACTGCATTTTATTGGGGTCTAAAGGAGCTTTTAGTTTTCAAGAGCTAGCAATATAGCACGAACTATCGTCGAAATAACGTCAAGATTAAGATTCTGTGGTTTAAATAAGTTCTTGATTTATAAATGTCTGTACCCAGGTACAAAAATCTGCAAATATTATTAGTAAGGACTCTTTGCCGGCGCACTCCAAAATTTCGTTCCCGATGTCTCCAAATCAAATTGTGTATGGTTCGCAGAAAACAAATAATAATAATAATCTGAACTGGATTTTTACTGTAGTAATTGTTGTGTTTCCTTTTATCAAGAGGCTTCTGGGAGCCGAATAGAAAGAATAAAAAATATATGTAGGTACTAACTTATTTAATCCGTAGTTAATACTAAATAATTTTATCTAATTGCTTTTTAGATAACATTTTGATACAATAATTATCATGGGAAAGCTTGATAAACTTTCAAAAATCGCTGCGTATTTCGAACCGAAGTGAACACTCCCTAAGGCAGTGAGGGCTCGCTCCGGGGGCTCCGACCGAAAACAACACGATTTGTATTTATATCTAAACCGTGCTTTTGTCGTGCGATTAGTAGCGTATTGTCGCGACAAACGGGCGCAAGTGTGCGGGGGTGCTTAGCTGGCTTAAAGCTGGGGTTAAATGTTATTGCCGAGCTCTTTGGGTGGGTGTTCGACTGATGATTGATATTAGACGTGATGACGTGAGATTGTTTTATTATGTATTCTTGCTTCGGTCTGATGATTATGGAGCCAACTAAATGGCCAGGCCCACCTCGCCTGATGGAATTCGGGCCATAGTCTATCACGCAGGCTCAGTACTGAATGGCGAGGTTTTCACGCCTTTCAAAAACTGGTGTCCTCACGATGTTTTCCTTTCCGTTGAGCATCATATTTCAAATTGAAATTCGCACATAAAATTCGAAAACCCCAGAGGTTTTTAAGGTGGTAGAGTCAAGCTGCAGCAAATTGACTGCGGCTCAGGCTAACTCTCCTGGGGTAGTACCAGCCACCTTTTCATAGAAAATCGGCATAAAATAATATTTTAGCTGCGTAACGTACGATGAGTGAGAGAGCTGGAAGAGCAACCCCACCCCTCTACCTCTCCTATATCCCATTCCTTTTCAGGTCGGTAACGTGCGAGCGATGCCTTTGGTATTGCAAGCATACCTACGGCAACAGCTACGGTAACAGCTCACCAGGCGGCCCGTACGAGGGCCTGTTTACCGCCTTATAGCGCCTTGGAAATAATATAGCATGAACGACCAAAGCTCGTTGAAGGCAGGTGTGATATTTGCACAATATTATATTGTAGTTTATTCGCGAGGTCACAGCTCCGCCACGGGCGAGCTAGCGACTCGCGCGCGTGTTTGCTCGCGATGCTCACACATATTCGTTATCGCGACTCGGCAAACATCGCCCCGTTCCATTAGTCCAGTTCTTTATTCAAATTCTGTTTGCTCATTGGTCGGCTCGCAGATAGAATCAACAGATAGAGCTCGGCCGCGAACGACTGCGGACGTGTTTGTCTATAAATTTTAATTGTGACCTAATGGCATAGTTGTAGGGCTGATGGTACTTCGTGTGTTTGCTTAAAGACAGGTATGAATAATAATGGTAGAGTCACATATTAAAGAATAAGGTTTGATTGGCTTTTAAGGCCAAATTAACGAGAGCGCTAACATACACGGACTGCATTTTGCAGGTTGGTTGCAGTCGACGGCACGCGACTGCACTCGGACTGCATATTGCAGTCGGAAGTGACAGCTCTATTGCAGTTGATTGCAGTCGACGGCACGCGACTGCACACGGACTGCATTTTGCAGTCGGAAGTGACAGCTCTATTGCAGTTGGTTGCAGTCGACGGCACGCGACTGCACACGGACTGCATTTTGTAGTCGGAAGCGACTGCAAAATGCAGTCCGTGTATGGCGGCGCTTAGTATTTTCTTGATCGATGGTTAGAGAATAATTAAAAAAAACTAAATTGGTTCCCTGGACTCTACGTGGACCCCACATTATTTAAATAAGTTATACTATTATATGAACCAGTATCTTAATAACTATATACTTAATATGTATTAATTTACATAACATCAGGAACTCTACATAAAATTCATCATGCATTAATTTTATTTTATTTTTAATCATGTAGCGCTGTAGCCTAGGGGTGAACAGTTTGGACTAGCAAGCAGAAGGTCCCTGGTTCGATCCCCGGTGGGGCATGCACCAATGGATGAATTTTCATCTATGTGCATAATTTACAGTTCGCTGACGGTGAGGGAAAACATCGTGAGGAAACCTACCTATCTCTCGGGATTAGGTAATAGTCAGTTCCTGTATACACGGCGTCAAAGTTCACCACCTGTCACGTTGGGTTCTGACTATCTGGTGAAACGTGGGCTTTGAGTTGGTTAATACCTCCACAATGAGGTGGTGTATGGCCACTCAAGCCTCTGACTACCCCCGAATGGGGATAAAAGTCGTGAGGTTACGTTACGTTACGTATCAATTTAGGGTATAAGTTTTATTATACGCTCGCTCTACCAATAGCGGAGCTCTCATCTCCTGAAATTTACTTTCAACTATCAAATTCCTTTTATGAGAAAAATACACCCTTCCGTCTTGCAAGAAATATGGTACTCGTAAAAATATGATCGCAATGTTACTTCGCAAGAGTTTTACAGTCTATTCTTACTAAGATTTCTCTCAAGCTATGTGTAACTAACTACCCAAACTACTTAGGCAGGTATATCTTTCGTAAAACTCTATTTTTCTGTTTCTAGGCTAACTTTCTTTGCTCTCCAGTAATGCAACTAAATACTTCATAACTTTAATTCTTTGTTTACTGATTAATTCTATCAATGAGGATGGCATTGACGACCTCTGGCGCAATGTAGGCCGCTCGGCTCACTGCATCGGGTAGTTGTGGGTTCTATTCCCGCCGGAGACAAATTTCGGAAACGGCCTTTTCGTAATTGCCCTGGTCTGAGTGTCACTGGGATCGCCCCCAGTCCATTGTGCGGTATCCATAGTACAAGTTTTGCTTAGTTTGGGACCATACAGTTGATGTGATAGTCCGTCGATATTTATTTGTTTATAAACTAAATATAGTTTAGTCAAGTTTAGTTGTCTACCAATATAATCAGCACCATTATTGGAGTTGCAAATCGTAAACTTATAGCAACCTTAAATTATTAATAGGTATATCACAAAAATACTTTTATTTAATTCATTTATTTGCGCAATAAAAGAAAACAATTGTGCTAATAAACACGTTCCCCTGCGCATTAGCGTGTCAGCACGGGATCACGAATCCCGGGATGAAATCACGGCGTTCCGGGGCGGGCCGGGATAGCCGGGATTATCTCTCATTAGTAGGAGAGGCGTTCGTGCGTGACTACCCCTGCGTCAGCGGTGGAGCGATATGTGGGCGGACGCTCAATATAGTGTTGCATTTTCTAGATAAATATTTAACAATTTTTCCTAGTTTCTTAGTAGTTTTTTATATTCATAGGTCTATTTCGTTTGACTATGAAATATCATTTGTTCAATTGCCTTAAATACCTAGGTACGACCTCAGATTTGAGGGCTGTTCCATATTGGAGTCTCATAATGTAAGATAACGACGACGATAATTAAGTAATAATAATAATAATATCCTGGGACATTTTTTACACACGGCTACCTGATCCCAAACTAAGCAGAGCTTGTACTATGGAAACCAGATAACTGATATTACTACATATACTACATTTTTATTTGTAAATACATACTTAATATACATATACACCCAGACTCAGGAGATACAAACATGTTCATGCACACAAATGCATGTTCCGGGTAGGGTATACCCGGGTACCCGGGTATCGAACCTACGACCTGAAGCGTGAAAGGCGCCATCACGCCAACCACGCCAACGGGCCCGTCAAAGTAAGTATAAGGTTAAGTTTGAGTACTCTGCTGTAAAATATTTGAAATGGTCTTAAGTTGACCAAGAAACATAATAGGCACTAACTCAATTACCTTTACCTACCTACTAGAGTAGTAAGTAGTGCGAATCAATTAAAAGGTCTTTCTACTAAAGTGTCATGGTGGCCTAATAATCAATACTAGTGGTCGCCCGTGATTGAAATTCGACCATAATTCATTTTTATTTTAAGTTTGAACGTTACTAAGGTTCTATTGTCAAAGACAATTTTTCTATTTAAAACCTCTTCCTACATCAATCACAAATCGTTCCTCCTCCGAATCTCTGTCCTCTCTCTTCCTCATTCACTCTCTCATTCGTTCATCGCTATACCTCTATAATCACAGATTTCGATAATGTGATAGGTAAAGTTGTAATTTTTCCATGGTTATATTTTTGCTAATGTCCTCTTTCCAGTGAGTATACGCCTCCGTCCAGTAATCTTCGTAAAAAAGGGTAGGAAACTTTTTGCTTCACGTATTAATATTATGATATGATGATGATGATGATAGGTACTTTAAAAGATACTACCTTAGTAGGCACCTGTAGGTAGGTACGTAAATTACTTTTGTACCGGTTTCTTCCATTTAGAGACCCCAGAGCCTCTCCAACGAGCTGAAAGCTTCCACCGAGGAGGTTTTAGAAGAGCCTCTCCCACAAGAGGTCTGGGCATCTTTCGAAGAATTCCCCGTCAACAAAGAAGTACGTACCTAAATTACTTCAGGCCTTTCACATAACACGAGCTTATGATATTACAAGCAAACATGGGCGCGCTTAGCGGCCCGCGCGTTGCGCCGTCTCGCGAATACACACGCCGACAGCACGTGTGAAGTGCATGTGATAACTAATAACGGAATACTCGTTACCTACACCTCTCTGGTAATTACTTTTCTAGGATTACTGTGTCGGAAGTTTAGTACCTAACTGCAGTCAAATATCTAATCGATACATACTAACGGCTCTCTCACTCATCGTACGAAAAGTCGCTGT
The DNA here is from genome assembly GCA_947859195.1 of Drymonia ruficornis. Classification (NCBI taxonomy): domain Eukaryota; kingdom Metazoa; phylum Arthropoda; class Insecta; order Lepidoptera; family Notodontidae; genus Drymonia; species Drymonia ruficornis. The sequence continues at coordinate 7,977,575 of OX401923.1, forward strand.
AATATCTACTTAACACCAATTTTCAATGAGAGGGTAGTACTACCCCGGTCGAGCCAGCTCGTATATGAGCTGAATACATAAAGCTTGTGTTTCAGAAGGCCAAGAACCAGGAATGTACCGGACCACATACCTACCACACAATAAACGAAATTATAAGAATATTACAATTAAAAGCCCGAATTCGTTAAGAGCCCGCACACTGCCGGTATTTAGGGCGCCTGCACACCTGCACAAACAGTGGGTGCGATGAATAATTTAAAATTTCACCGATGCGACGATAATGCCTGACTCGCACGTCAGTCGACATCCGACCTGCGTGCTCTCAAATTACTTATCTTTCTTTATTTCCTCACGCTACTCAAGATGTTGTAAGCATGTACAGTGCCACAAACTTATCTCACCCTACCCTTTCAACTCTCACAACTTCCCTAAACCAGCCCAGCGTTGCTTGATCGGCTGCTAGGTTAATACTTAGCAATGCTGTATCGCCCGCCGGGCTAAGAAAGAAGAGGGATGCTGCTGATCGCCTCGCTGGCCCTCCACTGGTTTTCCAGTGGTCTCCCCCGGTAGGCTTTGATCGCGGTAGCGGCGTGAACATCCTAGATGCCCCCTCCCCCTCTCGCGGGATCCACGCGTCTTCGCTTCACCACCGGACAAGTCCACCCCTAAAGACCCGATTATATATGGTCGGCGACGGCCACCTCGGACCGGGGATTTGCAACCCCGTAAGCGGGTTTCTTTAGTAGGTACATTGATATAATTAATTGCTGTATTTATTTTGATAGTAAACCACATGTAGTTAGGGCCTCCGCAGACTAGCTACTTTTAGCATTGGCGATCGGCGATTTTGATGCTGCGTCTCGCTCGTTCGCGGTCGAAGAAACGCGACGCAGCATCGATACGTCACAAAATCGCCGGTCGCCGATGCTAAAAGTAGCTAGTCTGCGGAGGCCCTTATTGAGTGAAGCGAAATATTCTAAGTCTACAGGTAAATGTGCTCTGCCTATGGATATACCTACCTATGTCTGTAGCATCGTTGATCCAAAACGTCTGAAGAAATTTCAACACGGTTTTTTTGTTTTATAGCTGACATCGGCGAGTTGAATCCTCGCTATATTTAATTTGATTCGGTTGGATTTGTTCAAGGTATCTATATCTACACCTAACGCGCGCTATCAATTTAGTACAAGTGAGTACTTAATTTAAAGAGGTACCTACTTTTCAATTTCGCATAAAGCCAACCCTTTAGATCTTTCATTTAATTGCACAAAAACCAACAATTAATATATATAGTGTGTAAATATCAATCAGCAACTAAAAGAGTGGGGTGTTTACCCCAAGGAGTAGTGGGTAATGTTTGCGCCGCATCTCATTAAGACACCGCCCGCCCTATCGCCGGCCCGCCCGCCCCAGCACGCGTCTCCGCGAATTTGTTCGACCATAAAAAATAAATAAACCCCCGTATCATGCGCTTGATTGTAACGATTTCCACATTGCAACGCTCCCGAATGAAAGAGGAATGGATTTGTACCGTGGACGGAGTGAATAGAGTGTATAGTTAAATGATGAAATTAATGGTTAGGCTGTATACGTGGTTTGGTTCACTTTTTATATTCTAGTTATGTACAGAATATTTGACTATTAAACGTAGGACTAGTTTTATCGCAGTTCGCATTCATTAAAATAATAAGTATAATTTCCTTTTATAAAGGAACCCATCGTGAGGAAACCTGCAAGTGTTATTTTTATTTGACTGAGTTGGTAAACAAGCCTACGGCCCACCTGAGTTAAGCAGCTACCTTAGCCTGTAGATGCTTGCAATCCAAAGGCATCGCTCGTACGTTGCCAACCTGAAGGAAACTGGGAAAGAAGGAGGAGAAAGGGGGCAACCCCCCTTCCCCCCCCTTTTTCCGGCTCTCTACCACATTGGTCTTAGAAATCTAAGATCTGGGCCAGCGTGGTGGATTATGGCCTGAATTCCCCTCGCATTGAAGGTCGGCCCGTGCCCAGGAGTGGGATGTTGAAATGGCTTATTATTATTATTAAATAGGTATGGTATGGAACCTACGTAAATGTATTGTGGCAATCAGAACACATCGAGATAATTGTACCATTTATAAAATAAACTTTTATTACTGACTATTATATTCAACGTGAATTGCCCTTACTAATGCCTCAATTGTCAATAATTAGAACTGATAAATGAGCAATAAATTAATATCGGCCTCTATACCTTTGTACGCATAAATCAGTGCAAATCCCGCGCAAGCGCCGGCTCGTGGCGGATCGTCGAATGCACATAATATAATGCCCCTTAATAAAGATTATCAGCGGGGGTGAGAGTACGGTGACCATGCAATAGGTATAGGGGAGGATTGACCACACTTTAAATGGCTACAAAGATAGAAGATAGTAACATAGGGTCAATTTTAGTCAGACGCAACTGAGAAGAATCAGTGATTCGTCTAGAATCTAGATGGCCTGGACTTGGCCAGCTTAGTGTAAACGGTATCGAAAAATTGAGATAATGTTACCAATGTTGTTATTTCAGATAACCTACAGACACTTTAGCAAAATAAGGAAAAAATATGAATACTGTTTGAACTGAATGAACTTAAATTATTAGACGTCAAGGGAATTTTAAAACTAAGTATGTATTGTTTTTTGTCAAAATTAGTGTCTTCATTTTTATTTCAGTTGAAATCTCGTGATTTCCAACTTGGTCACCCTACCACATTATCTTCGGTAACTGCAGACCGAAAAACAAAACGTCATATCTCCAAACCCACGTTCCTATTATACGCCGTTTCCAATCTAAATACACAATTTTGTAAAATTTACAATGTTAATTGTAATAGCTACAAATGTTATCGTGTTGCGTACATTTGACAAGCTGTTTGCGCGACGGAGGATTCGAAACGTCCTTTACAAATTGTTATTGGGGTGTTAATCACTTAGCGAGTTTTATTACAGTTTTGGGAACGACGCGTGAGTCATACGTGATTCACGGATGTTGTGTACATTTAAAATAACCTACCTTTTATTATACTTATACTTAAAGTTTATTTTCCATTATTTTGGATCACCATTCCTTGTGTTATCAAAACAATATAATAACAAAGAAAAAACTAATAAATTTCTTAGAGTGCGATTATGTGCCTTCATAGGTAGGTATGCCGTATGAGGGTTTGAATGTTTGCTCAACTACTCTGGACAGTCACGTCTCCCTCTTTCTTGGTAATGTCGTTGCACTAGCATTGTAGAGTTATATTATAATGAAAAAAGTGTGCCATTTTAATTACTAGTGTAAATAAACAAGACGCGTGCGGTACCGCGATCACGCGGACAGCAATGCAATTGGCACAGGGCGGAAACCGCCTGCCCACGGCTCGTGCATTCACTGTAACAGACATAAAACTTGCTTGATTATTATTGTCTACTTTTGGCCTAGTGATAGAATGTAGTTTAAAAGTACAGCATAAAGTGGAAGAGCCACAATCTTATTGTATAATTGTGCTTCGTAAATGGCAATAGGCCAGATATTTTGGTCCAAAAAACTGCGAAAATATGGGTGTATAACAGTGCGCCGACTTCCTTAGGGAAATACGGACGTGATACTAAATTTGGTAAGATTTTTTATTATATTTATGTATACCTAATTATTGTACTCTATTGATTGAGATCGTTAAAAATAATTGTATATAATACACTTATTGCAATACCTTGTTAATGGAAAGTATTCATTACTTTCAATTTTTCTGGTAATAAAACTAGTCTACTTAGATACCCAACATAATAAGCAAAACCATTTCAGTGTACCTACCGTTATGTCTAGTCGTACTGTATTTATAGTTACATCTAATCTCACAACTACATAACCGTGAGGGCTAGGGCGGCCCCGCCCGCCTAATTATTTATGTACCTCCCTCACTAAAAACGGGTTAATTTCTGTAATAAAACACGGCGAGGCGAAATTAAACGCGATCTACACGAACAGACGTGGCTGTGAAGCTCTTTCATAATTGCGAGTCGGGGAACAAATACTGGACGCTAATTAATATTTTTTATTGTCTCTTCATTTTTATGTTAGAGCAATAAATTATTGTATAACTAGCTGTGCCCCTCGGCTTTGCCCAAGTGGAAAGTGAAGTGTAAGATTAGCCTATGTCTTATTTCAGAGCCTCACTGTCTGTTTCAAATTACATTAAAATCAGTTTGGTGGTTATGGTGATACGTGGTAACAAAGATTCACACACACAAACTTTCGCATTTATAATTATTAGGCTAGGATTATAGAAGTTCAGACGTATGGGACTTTTTCTTCAGTGCATGCAAGTGAAAGCATCGCTGTTAACCACACGATGCGGTTATTCTTATTGTTTTGTTACCTAGTTTTTATTTATTAGTGTTTTTTTACTTATATATTTTTAATAACGTGCAAACATGTATTGCCATGGACAAAACGTATCAAGTTCTACTACCTAGACTTTGTTCTACTTAGGAACTGTACCTATTGATATAATTACGCCGGCCTTCAAATTAATTACAAATTTCATTAATACGGTGTGTATGCACCCAGAGTCTAATATTTGCGTTTCCTGCGCAAATTATAATTTGGACTTTTTGTTCCACATTGCAAGACAAACATAGACTGACAGTTATTTGCAAATGTGCATCTTGGAAGAAACGCAGTAGTGCTGCACACACTGTCCTACATCCATTGGTTCCTATTGAAACAGTTGTGGCCTGGACCGTTCGTAATTTGTTTACATACGGTACCGTCAATACCTCTTTGCACTACCTTTTTGTTATTAACGGCTGTATTGGTCTTTTGAGTATGAAAATACGGTTTCATGGTCATATTAAGCATCGGAAATTACATTTTTAAGCTCTGAAAAACGGAATCTTTTATTTTAATTCGTACTTAAACATTACACTCACTTTAAGTATGATATGAAATATAAAAGGAAGGCAGGGGTGCAGATCTTTGTCCCAATAGTAGAGTAGTGTAGCGACTGTAGCCTAGGGGCGAACACGTTGGGCTAGCAATCAGAAGGTCCAAGGTTCGATCCCGATTGGGCATGCACCAATAGATGAATTTTCATCTATATGCAGAATTTACAGTTCGCTTACGGTGAGGGAAAACATCGTGAGGAAACCTACCTATCCCTCGGGATTAGGTAATAGTCAGATCCTGTATACACGGCGACAAGGTTCACCACCTGTCACGTTGGGTTCTGATTATCTGGTGAAACGTGGGCTTTGAGTTGACTTAATACCTCCACAATGTGGTGGTGTATGGCCACTCAAGCCTCTGATATCCCCCAATGGGGATAAAAGTCGTGACGTTATATTTATTTATTATAGACCAGAGTAGTCAATGAAAAAAATAAGAAGTTTATTTTTACATTCTATGACGGCAACAAGGGTACGACCCGTCTGATGTTAAGCAGCCACGTAGCCTATAGATGCTTGAAACAACAAAGACGTGCTCGCTTGCCGACCTTTGGTCTATAAGCTCTCTCACTCATCATACGAAACGCAGATAAAATGGCTACTTTATACTGCATACTTGAAAGTAAAGTAATAGCAAGTATGTATGAAATGTATAATAAATAGGGCAGATTCTCTACGAGGGAGCATCATTTCAACTGTAGGGCAAGATCAAGCGCAAGACGCGGGCGGGCGGCTGCGGCGCAGCGATAGCGCGGCCGTGCCCGCCCGCCCAGCCACAGGATTAGAACCCCGCGGAACCCCGGAACCCAAGTTTATAAGAGCATGACGGCACCAAGATATGGAGTACCCATCTGTAATTTATAATGGCTGTGTACATAAGCGTATTTGTGACGCTGGCGTGTAGCTGATTATAGAAAGAGATAAGGGGTAAATTCCAAAAATATTGAGGGTTTTGGGATTACGTGATTTGAGTCCCGAGTCGTGAGACGAGAAGTATACTTTAGATGGATTTACGACGTTCGTCATGAAAACTTATTTTGAATACCGATCATAAATTCCACTACCATCATAAAACAATACTTCAGACTCTCTCACTCATCGTACGAATCGCAGCTGTAATAGCTACTTTACGCCGATCTTCTTTGAGAGGGTGGTACCACTCCTGTCGAGCCAGCCCATATATAAGCTGCAGTCAATTGGCTACAGCTCAGCTCTACCACCAATAAAGAAATAGGCCAAAAACATAGGTGTTGCAATAATTTCTAGTTTGGAATTAATCAGTGTTACAAATAGGTCCATTGTTATGTTGCCACGTTCACACAGGGCAAGGGCGTAGGGTCCGTGACATTAAGTGTTTCAAAGTAACGCGGACGACAATGTGGAGACTATCTGCTACAGGCGTACCGCACACAGGGTGGTTTCAAAACGATACGCACAAAAAACCAAGTGTATTTGTACGGCATATTCAAAACTAAGCACTTTGATAAAGGCAGCTGATAAAGGATGCTGATGTATTGTTATAGTACCTATGCAAGAGTGAAGACTCTTATATAGGATTATTGGTAAAACACTTACAACCTTGCAGGGGCGTATACTGACATCAAAAACAACAACTTTTGTTCTATGACTTTTTACAAACAAAAAAAAACACTTTCTAAAATGTATTTTTTTTTTCCTCATCTCGAGGAAAGCCATAGTACGTGATTGTATTCAACTTTGCTCTAAAGTACCTAAACGGACCACGGCTATCCTCTAGATGAGCATATTTTCTTGTTTCATACATTTTAGAGTGTATTTTTATTTTTAAGTTTTGTAAAAAGTCATAGAACGAAAGTTGTTGTTTTTGATGGCAGTACCTAATACGCCCCTGCAAGGTTGTTAGTGTTTTACCAATAACCCTGTATAGTTTAAGATTTATTTTTAGTGGGTATAACTTCTCGTTATAGCCTAAGACATGTTGAAGTGTCTAATACCTTCCCCATCTCTGGCAGGATCTGTACTGATTTTACTACCACTAGAACCAGATCCTCTTTATCGTAAATGGATGAACTATATAGGAGAGTGGACGACTTAGGAAAGTGGATGAAGTCCTACCAAACGCAAATTAGTTTCAGTTTTGACGTGGGTATTTTAGCGGGATCTAATTAATTCGACCCAAACAGACCAACTTTTAATTAAGCCCATCTTTTTTTTAATTTCCCATTTTTTCTCCACCCTCTAGAGTCTCTATATTAACATATTCCTTTTAATATCAGTTCACGTTGCCTGCGCACGCGTTGGTGTTTGCGGCACGCGCGCGCCACACGCCGCGTGGAGGGCCTCGTGGCCTCCCCCGCGGTAATCGGGGTGGTGGGACATTGTCAGTGGAAATCACTTGCTCATTTCGTCATGGTTTCAATGTGGATTTATTAATTCGTTATAGTTATTTTGGGATTTGTCTTGGTAATGTTTGAGGGTAATATTTTTCAAATAGTACAATAGCGTACCTTAATTAACACGTTTCATGTGTAATACCTTAGTAATTAATGAGATAAATCTGGGTATGTGGTAAAATTATATCAACCTACATATAAGCATATTATTTATTTGCATATAAGTTCAAGGAGGTAACCAATTCCTTTATTTGTGATCGAAACATTTTTCTCCCAATTTATTTTTGCTAGAATGTAAGGAACCAACGTTGAACTTCTGAGTTAATAATATATGGGACCTGCCAGACTCATTGCAGAGTTTTATATTTAGAAAACAGGCAATAAAGTGCCACTGGAACATTTTTAACACAGCAGCAAAGTGCTAGTAATGGATTTTTTTAAAACCTATTTTTTTATGTAGAAAGAAAGAAAAAAGAAAGAAAGAAAGAAACATTTATTCGACACACTCGCAACACATAGACAGAGGAAACAGAAAAAAAAGGGGTCAGCGCGAACTGTGCCGAAAAGGTATTTGGCTCAGCATGTGCTGGGGGGGTCCGAGACTCCACCAGCGCTGATTTTCAGCCAAATCCAAGAGGAAAGGCCACTGGCTACCCAAGAGAAAAGCACTAATAAAAATATATATCTACTGTACATTACGCTAGTGTGAATCCTTCCCTAAAAATACAAAGAAATCCTTCAGCCAACTTCAACCAGTCTCTGGATTTGGTCCCCTAATGTTAAATCGCGGAAAACTATCGGCTCGTCATCCCTGATTGATACGGGCGGCAACAATGCATGTTTGCTTTCAATTACACCCCGCGCCGCGTCGGCCCGATACATCTCTACATGGACGTAGAGCGACCAACAAATTATCCTTCAGCACTGTGAAAATCACGGGTTTCTAGATTAGTATGGGTGACTCTACAACGTGAATATAATACGCCCTTTAATGGACCCTGAAAAGAATCACATAGGTCGTCAAATTGTCCTTTGGGGCCGGCGTCAAGATTTCAAAAACGTAGAGTCTACTGAATCAGCTATTTAGGAAATATAAAAAATATAGAGTCGCAATAAAAAATGCTAATCGGGCAGAATCCCGATCTCCATATATCATGTTGTTTTTATTTACAAAGTCACACTATTTCACATCTTGGTCGAGTATGCTCTACAAACTGATGCCTGTAATTTGCCACCACGTGCGTCTCTACATACCCGACCGACGTATAGCTACGTCTCGTCACCAATCACTCAGTTCACTGATTGCCGGACATCTACTAATACAAGAGCCCTTTGCGTGGATACATTTGAACCTATATAGGTACCTACGTCATGCCTACCTACTTCATTCTATGTATCAAATGGAGTTACCCTCAAACTCAATTATTTTTTTATTCATATGTAAGCTATATGTAGCGTTTATAAATCGTCAAAAACAATATTTTACACACACTATTTTACAACCTCAGTAACGTATACTTACCTCACCTGGATGCAAATCGCATTTAGGCCCCTGTTACCGTGTGGTCTTAGGAGATTTTTACTGTCATTAAGATGTTAATTTATTTTTTATACTTCTTTGTTACCTACCTAGTGAATTTTATCCTCTATACAGGACCAACGAATCGGACCACGTAATCGAACCCCCAACACTCTGGTGTACCTACGCTCGAACCTCTAGCTAGAGCAAAGGCTTGGTATATTAAACTCACGATTACGAGGTACAGTAAGTAGTACACATCGATCATAACTTTGCTCGATGGTAGTACACTCTACCACGTGGATATTTGATTTGCGAGTTTTCGCAACGCCGCCGCCGTCGGGGCACCGCCAACTATTAATATTACATTACCAACCACTCCGCACTAATTGCTTTCATGTAACGTTTTTATTGTAGTTATCTGAACGCAGACATATTTGTATTTTGAGTTTTTGAACGATGCTTTGAAACAAAAACATCATTCTGGAGTTTGGAGTATAATTTCAAGCAGGTACAGTCATAATAGGAACTTGCAAAGGTAATAAGTGAATAGACGAGTCCACATGAACCGAGCAGTGCGCCCGAGCAATCAAGTTTGACGTCCACGTTAACATAATGATTGCTCGGGACCATGCCCGAGTATCCGTATACTGGGTATATGTGAACATCTGCATGCGTTTTTGAAAATGACAGAGAGACAGACTGCAGCAAGGATTCATGACGGATTCAAGAAGGTTTTCAGGAAGGATTAATGAAGGAGGATAAATTTATAAATAAATATAAAAATAAATATAACGCCACGACTTTTATGCCCATTCGGGGATATAGGATAAATTTAAATAATAAATAATTCAGTGATAGTCATACACAAAATAATTAATAAATAGATAGTTACAGTCAGCAACATAAGTCGCTAAACATGCCCAAATTTTTCTTATCGGAAATACTGTTTCTTTGTTAAACTGAGAATATTCAGCGACAAACGTTGCTGACCGTACATACCTACTACTTACTTAAAATTACTGAAGAACTGTAAAAATTACTCAGTACTGTAAAAATTAAGCAACATTTTACACTGATTTCAGTTTGTAACTACGAAACTTTGTATTATATTAGTAGTGCAAGCAGAACTGGAAGTCCTGTAGGGTAGCGGGCTCGAGTCCGCGCCGGTAACCCCATCGTATCGCGAGCTCGGTTATTTGAAACACAAATATTTGCCGCCGATGAAACTTTTCCTCCGTCTACGCTCTACGGCCCTTATTAATATTTTATTATTTTGTCTTGTAGCTCCGTTTCGAAACTCACAACTTCCCTTGTTACCAACTCTGCCTCTAAAGCGATTATATTTTAAATTATTTTAATTAAAACGCTGTGCAAACGTCTAAGTACCGAGCACTGCTTGTGGAAATTATAAAATGAAACCTTGTGTTTCAGGAAATTTATTAAATTAAATTACGCCACCTACTTACAGCTGTAGGTATTTATAAGTTTCGAAGTGGTAGCCTTTCGTTTGATATAAAGGTAAGATAAACTAAGGTAAACAAGGGGAACTAAATATGTTTCGCAATAAGAACTTTATGAGTAAGTAATTATTAACCCCTGCTATATATTTTGTGTAAAATATCTCAATGAATAGCTTATAAATAGGATGACTTATGCCGCCTAAATGCATCACAAATGTACTAAAATAACGCTAGATATGTATTTTGTCATTTTTCCAATAAAATATCGACTTCGCGTGGTTTTTATTTCTTGGAGTTTCGCTAAGTGTAACCGATGCAGTTTGCCGAGTCGATTAAAAATATTGTTTACAGCGTTGGCAGTGTTGCCACACGGAAAATATTGTAAATATTTATCCCCACTCCTGGGGAAATGTAACCTATAAAGTGAGGGCAAAGTGTTGTGAAAATATCGGTAATATTTGCTAGAAACTAATACTGCTCCTAGTCCTCATGACTCTGTAGCATATTATTCCATCTAACAGCGTATAGGTGCTTATAAAATGTGTAGCTCTTTCCACCGAAAAATACAGGCGGGAAGAGAGGAATGAAACCCTGGAGCACGCGTTTTCTCTGAAGTGCCGAGTTTACAATGTTTCTACAAAGCATTTCTAGGAACAAAAGTGACTTGTAATGCCTATCATAACTTTCTATAAATTAAACCTAAATTACAAGTTCGTAAGTTCGTAACTCAAACTACTGCGGGCTTAAAGATTTTGTGAATTTTACACTGGCAGCATGATTAACTGAACGTTTTCCGAAGGCCGATGGAAGTTTCTTGTTCGTTAATTAATTAAATTGCTTCGCGAAATGTTCTGTATATTTTAGCTGGCGATTGAACAGAGCAATGTTTGGATGTTAATAGGGAGCTGTTATTATAAAATATTCTACACACTGTACAAAAAAACCTGCAAACATATAAATACATACAGATAATAAATCTGAACAAAAATTACTGTTTTCAACCCGGTTCTCTGTATATAAAACTTACCTACCTATACCTACTATACGGCTACCAGTTACCACAATAATCTTTAGTTGATAGTTTTGATTCATATTTGTACTATTTTGATTTGTTACGCAAATTGTAATTTTTGCATACAACAATATAGTATTTAATGGAAACTACTAAGGTATAATTTGCAATAGATAACATTTCGCAACGAGCTGTCAGTTTACGCGCCATTTTCGAGGGCCCTCGATGTTGCCAGCGCATGACATGGTGAAGACGTCGAGTGAGTGCCCGAGGATTATTTTTGTATTCTATTTTGATATGATTTTGTTTTTGGCAGCCATTCTTTGGAGAGCATTGTTGGAGATGTGTGGTTATTCACGAATGCAACTTTGTTTGCACACAACGTACGCGAATCTACATTTTATTTTAATTTTTTGTTTATTTTTCTGTTCTGGGGTAAGATAAATAGGTAAGTTTATTCTTACCTTCGCAGTTGGTGTAGTTAATCGGTTGACTATTGTAAACAATTTACCTACATATTGTATCTACTATGTTACATGTAATCTTCGTGGCACCACACAGTTACGTAATGATAACGCGCTCTAATCCCCATATAAATCACGAGCTTGCAAATTTATGAGCCCGCTGAGCACATACGTACATATTATACGTAAATTATCACGTGTCACAAGCGCTTAAAAACACAGCGCCCTTTTGATATATCGCTTGCGATAACGCGCGAATTACACGTCTATGGTATCTACAGGCTTTGTATTACATTTTCGTCAGCTCCTGCAGTGGAATAAATAAAAAAACAAATGTCAAAATGAGGTTCCATTTTTGAATCCTATTGTGCCACACGTGGCGGTGTTGTCATATCTCAAAACTTTTTTCTGTTTCGATTCCTACCGGCCAGACATACGTTATTATTATTCTGTTCCTCATTCACCTTTCTTTGTGCGGACAAAGGCTGGTCCACGGAACTATGGCCCTCGTATAATGCGTGACATTATGTTCAAAGCATAAAAGAACTGAGAATGTTGGAAGAAATATGTTACGCGTTTATTCAATGTGTATTTCGGATGTAAAACAAACTGACATCGAATGTAAATACTATTGTTGAGTGTTGTCATCCGAAAAATAACATTCATAATGGTTATCTAATGGGCTTTTTGATGAATAGACCGTCCATTTATCATGCTGGACAAATACGTGGATCGGGCTACCTTAAGTTTTAACTTGGAAATGCCTTCTGATAAATTGGAAATTGACCCTTCGCAGAAGTTAGTTGCTTCTGATGTGTTATCCAATTATTCTTCTTGGCGTAGATTAGATGCATCCATCCATCAGCAAGAAGTAATTTACTAGTGCTGCCCTGAAATCAGTCTATTACGAGGAATTCCACGGTCCTTTCACGACGACGACTAGCATTCACTAGCTTTCAGCGATATGCTTGAACTTATTGGCCCATTGGAATCACTAGATAAGAGTTTAGTTACTTCAAAACCTTGTTCTCCCTTTGGTATTGTCACCCTTCTCTTTTCTTCTAGAGCATCTCTTTCTGTCTCATATTATATTTTCCTCGCCTTCTATTCAAAGTTGTGCTTCATCTGATAGTGTATTTTATCGCTGTGCATATTCAAAGTGCTGTCTGTCTGTCCGTTTATCCACGGTAGCACAAATGCGTCACGGTCCTTTGGCTCACCAAGACGCTCATGCACTCCCCAACACACGACTTATTCAATTGTGCACCTTATTATTTAAGAAGAATAAACTTATATAGTAGTCGTGGCCGCAATAAGAAAATTGTGGTCCTCGGTACACGGATGGAGGTTTGGTTGCCTAATAGGAACCCTGCGCGTGAGTTGAAAACTGGTGCATTGTATTTAAACGCTTATGCTAATAGTTTGTGGTTATAAGACGTGTATTTTTTAATGGAAAACCCCGCTGAGTAAGGTAGTTCTCGTATATTTGGCAAGGAGGCGTCAGTTCAAGGAGTAGGAGATCCGCTTGAAGTGACCGTGAATGATCTGTAAACTAGCGTTCATTTGTTTCATTGTTGGTAGTCAACGGATATTCGGAACACACCAAATATCTGTTTTCGCAATTATTTTTCTATTGAATGTTACGTTTAGAGGCTTAGAACCATACAGTTGAATAAACACAATGATTAGACTTAGCCCCTCGTTTACTGAAGAAACAGTCACAATTATTTATAAATGTTGTTGTCTTCCGTTTTAAAAAGAAACACATAAATCGAAGTCAATGGCGGCGTCTTCATCAGGCATGCCTCGCGCGAGCACTCAGTTTTGACGTCGGAACGCATAGACGTAATGTCATAATATGAGTGCTCGGGTGAGGCATGCGCGCCATATGGACACATCTAATGGCGGCGTCTGCATCAGGCGCATGCCTCGCGCGAGCACTCAGTTTTGACGTTGAAACGTATAGACACAATGTCATAATATGAGTGCTCGGTTGAGACATGCGCGGCATTTGGACGCATCTAATGAAATTGCTGAGAGAAAGTAAACATTGTAGAAAAAAATATTCGTGTATCTTTAGCTGGAAACAGTCCGCATAATCTATATATATAAAAATGAATCCCTATTTCATGTCATTACTTGACGCGAGAACGGCTGGACCAATTTAGATGATTATTTTTTTAGATTATTCCGTGAAGTTAAAGGAAGGTTCATACATTTAAAAAAATTGGAAAAATTGCCCGGAAAGCGCTAAAAACCCATATTTTACGTATGATTCAAATTACTTTCAATAGATGGCGTAATGAACGCCGGTGTCAGATGGTGGATGGCGACTATAAATTCCTGCAAATTTATTTCATGGGCAATTCATCACAAGAAATAGATCTGCGTTGTGCACATAACAGTGCTGGGCAAAGGTCTCTCCCCATCTTCTTCCATCCATCGCGGTCTTAGTCTCTCTCATACCACCCGTCTAGATAAGCGTCGACGTCACCGCGCCACTGTTTTTTGGGTCTACGTCGGCGACGACGGTCGTGCTCTGGGACCGCACTCGGTGATTGCTTTGGCCTACCTTTCTGAGCTCATTCGGCTCAGGTGACCAGCCCAGGTCCACTTAATTGTAGCTGTTTTCGCTCCTACATCCGCGATAAGGGTCATGGAACGCAGCTGGGTGTTCCGCACCCTATCAGTGTGTTTAACACCCAAAATGCTGCTCCATTGCTGTTTGGCAAACCTTCAGCTTGGATTTCTGAGCCTCGGTTAGTAACCATGTCTGGGCGCCGCACTGTGGGCTGAAAATCGAGCTTCATAGTACTTTAAACTTTTTTATTTTTTTTTGCTTTTCATAAGCTTCTAATGCCTTCAGCAGTCATGAATATATATAAAGAATATAATTTCATAGGTATACTAAATATAAAATAAAAAATGTAAATTTTGTATGGCTCCAAAGTAATAAATCCAAATATGTATCTTCAAACCCGCTGTGTTAATCGTTATATCCTTACAGATGGCTGCTCTACAAATTATTTGTAATTTTTTGGTGTATGTTATATAACGGTAACAACAGCGGTTTTTTTTAATAATATTTTATACTAAAATTTGTACTTACATGCGGACCAATGGGTTTATAAACTTGAAATTTTGCAGGGAAGTGTCTGTATTTTAGAGAAACACTAATATAGCATATATAAGTACACATTTTAGTTCAAACTTTTTTTATATCACGTATTTATATAAAAAAAAACTGCAGTTGTTACCGTTATATGAAATAAGCCACAAAATTACAAATAATTTGTAGAATCCATCCATAAGCCATCCATAGCCATCTGTAAGGATATAACGGTTAACACAGCGGTTTTGAAGTTATTTGGATTTATTACTTTTGGGCCATACAAAATTTTCATTTTTTTGAATATAATTTAGTAGACCTACGAAATTATATTCCTTATAAATATTCATGACTGCTGAAGGCATTAGAAGCTTATCAAAAGCAAAAAAAAAATATAGAGAGAAGAAATTAAAGTACTATGAAGCTCGATTTTCAGCCCACAGTGGCGCCGTAGGTAAGAACGGGCGGGATACACATGTCAATGTGTCAGTGGAAGGTTGCCCTTCATGATGTCTCCCATGGACCAGTAGCTCTTCGACCAATTTAGCTATTTTTAGGGTTTCGTACCCAAAGGGTACCAACGGGACTCTATTACTAAGCCGGTATCCATAGCGTGTTAGCGCTACAACAACAAATACTCAAAATAAAATAAAATTTAAAAATAAAGGGGGTGGGACTCTATTACTAAGCCTACTCTGTCCATCCGTCTGTCAGCGGGCTATATCTCACGAACCGTAATAGGTAGTGAGTAGAAATTTTCGCAGAAAGTGTATTTCTGTTGCTGCTACAACAAAAAAATAAAACTAAAAATAAAATTAAAATTAAAATTCAAAACAAAGGGGGTCCCCATACAAGAAACTTGATATTTTTGACGTATTTATTCTATGGTTGTACGGAACCCTTTATTTGCGACACGAGAAAGGAGTAGATCAGACGGGGAACGGGGGGGAGAGTTTCTTTTTTGGCTAATAAGTAAATACACCATTAATTCTGAGGCGGCACGAAGTTCGCCGGGACAGCTAGTAGAGAATAAATATCTAATTTAATACGCACCTACCTATATTATAATATTTACAAATAATAAACCATTTCAGCACAGCTAACGTCCACAATGCGTGCCTCTTTACTTCAAATAGAAACCTTAATAGGCGTAACGCAAACACAAGTGCACTAAACTCCATACATTCCATACAAATGTACCTGTTACAGGACATACAGTGCGTTAAAACTTCCTGCTGCCGACAAAGGGAGTCGCGAATTCGACACGCCCAAATCAAAATACATTATCGAGT
Source organism: Drymonia ruficornis (assembly GCA_947859195.1). NCBI lineage: Eukaryota > Metazoa > Arthropoda > Insecta > Lepidoptera > Notodontidae > Drymonia > Drymonia ruficornis. The sequence goes on from OX401923.1 coordinate 7,993,762, forward strand.
AGAACTGGGGAATTTTTAAGGAAAAAACTGGTAACATCGAGACGGCGTTCGCACAATCAATCAAGCGATAAGCCAATAAACCTCAACGATGCGCTTTTGAATTGCGAATTCGATTTTTGAATCGGCTATTCCATTTTTGAATCGGGTATTGTTGTATGGCCGGCGGCGCGAGTCCGCCTTGCCGTTTTGCACAATAAAGGGCAACCGGAAGCAAATGTCGATGTCTCCTTATGAATGGGATGATATTCAGGAACTGTTGGTCGTAGAACGATCAGTTGAGTAACGTCAGCAAAAATGGGAAGAGTTTTTAGCTTTTTGGTTCGAATAGATGTTTCCGTCGGTTGGTTGTGAATTACTGTTTTTATTGGTTGTGTCAAGTTTTTTTTTATGAAATTGATATCAATGGGATAAATAATTTAATAATAGGGGGGGGGGGGGGGTCTTGATGATGCTGAGAGTAAAATGAAGTATTTTTGGTTTTTTTTTAAGAAAATTGAAAGTAATAAAAGTTGTTAGCCCAACCATACCTCGCAATAAAACTATCTATCAACCCAAAAATATTGTACAACAATACAACGCCCCCTATTGTTGCGCGGACCGGCTTTGTATCATCACCGGTGCCTTATAAAAAAAATAACGTCCGGGGTTGCCGCGGTAATAAAATTAAGCACCATAAAAGGTAGAAATTAATAATGAAATATGTATTACATCGGTATAATGTTGTTAGGGGCACCGTTTAATATGAATGGCCTTTGTCACATCGTTTGACTTGTACCTTTTGTATGGAATTGTGCGTGAAATCGGTCGAGATGTATGGATTTATTGAACGGTGGGAATGGTCCTACGATGAATGTTTGATGGTTTTACTAATTACAGGGGACTGGCGTTGTAAGAATTACATTATAGTAGGTCTACCCCCTAATTAAACCACCAAATTCGTTTACAAAATGTCTCCCCTGCGCTTTAGGAGTCTTTCCAGTTCTTTTGACGGGCCCGTTAGCGTGGTTGGCGCGGAGGCGCCTTTCACTCTGCAGGTCGTAGGTTCGATTCCTACCCGGGACATGCATTTGTGTGCATGAACATGTCTGTATGTCCGGAGTCTGGGTGTATATGTATATTAAGTATGTATTTACAAATAAAAAAGTAGTATATGTAGTAATATCAGTTATCTGGTTTCCATAGTACAAGCTCTGCTTAGTTTGGGATCAGGTAGCCGTGTGTAAAAAAATGTCCCAGGATATTATTATTATTATTATTTTAAGGGACTCCCCGATTTGTTTTTTTTAAATCTATCTAAGACGGCAAACAAGCGTCCGCCTTATGTTAAGCCGATAGATGCTGGTAATACCATAGGCATTGCTCGCACGTTGCCGACCTGATTTAAAGCGGGATAGAGGTAGGGGAAGGGAGGGGGGATGCTCTTCCAGAAATCTCACTCCGTGTACGAAACGCAACTGAGATAGCTAATTTATGCCGATCTTCTGTGAGAGGGTGAAACTACCCCGGTAGAGCCCTCATATAGCTTGACTCTACCTAGGTATCTCCTAAATCTCTACTTACAACTGGACATACATAACATAACATATACGTCACGACTTTTATCCCCAATGGGGGGTAGTCAGAGGCTTGAGTGGCCATACACCACCACATTGTGGAGGTATTAACCAACTCAAAGCCCACGTATCACCAGATAGTCAGAACCCAACGTGACAGGTGGTGAACCTTGTCGCCGTGTATACAGGAACTGACTATTACCTAATCCCGAGGGATAGGTAGGTTTCCTCACGATGTTTTCCCTCACCGTCAGCGAACTGTAAACAATACAACAACAATACAACACAACTGGAATAGGTATAAAAGTAATAAGCTATGCAATAACTGTAGGTATATGTGCCAATAAAAATAAATTTTGACGTCCATCGTCGAGAAAGTTTACTTTCACCATCATACAAATTGGGTTTACGGGGCAAAAATAATATTGCGTTTTTGAAAATGGAAAACCAGCCTTATATCTTCAGTGATAGAAGTCCTATGTATCCAAAGCGGTTGTTCGAGAAGTTTGTGCAGAACGCTTTCTTTGCGTCAGCCGGCCGACGAGCCGGTTCTTACTAATTAGTGTTAATCAAATAATGTCCTCATAGCTTTAAAACTAACCGTTGCTTGGTCGAAGAATGATGAAGAATTTGTACCTCTTGGTGTGCGGTAGAAGAAATAATAATAATAATATCCTGGGACATTTTTTACACACGGCTACCTTATCCCAAATTAAGTCGAGCTTGTACTATGGAAACCAGATAACTGATATTACTACATATACTACTTTTTTATTTGTAAATACATACTTAATATACATATACACCCAGACTCGGGACATACAGACATGTTCATGCACACAATTGCATGTCCCGGTTAGGAATCGAACCTACGACCTGCAGCGTGAAAGGCGCCATCACGCCAACAACGCCAACGGGCCCGTCGCGCAAGTGCAAGTGCAATAACATGTGGAATATACTGTGTATTTCAAGATGACATGGGATTTAAAAGGCCACATAGCAATTCTACAAAAAAATACTGTCTTCAAAAAAACTCGGAGCACTAAAAGCCAGAAATAATATTTCTATTACCACCACTGCCTACCCCTTCGTGAAAATCAGGCTTGATGGTGTGTTATCGAGTATTTGGGGTCGGTGCCAATCTATCTTCTTACTTTTATAGTGGATAAACTTGGCATACTACTACTACTGGCGTTGGGTTCTGACTATCTGAAAAAACGTGGGCTTTGAGTTGACTTAATACCTCCACAATGTGGTGGTGTATGGCCACTCAAGCCTCTGACTACCTAGCCCCCAATGGGGATAAAAGTCGTGACGTTATATATTTTTTTTGGCATACTAAGATTGGCATCGACTCGAAAGCGACAGCAAAGCGTTTCCGCTGTAGCTTCACTGCAGCTCATATTGTGCTGGCTCGACCGGGGTAGCACCACCCACTCACAGAAGATCGGAATGCGTGAGCCGGAATTCCAACCACCCTTCCTGTGTCTCACTCCCCTTCAGGTTCGAGTGCGTGCAAGTGATGCTTTTGGCAGGTATTACAGGCATCTATTTGGCTACGTAACTGTTTAACATTAGGCGGATCATACCTCCGATTGTAAAAAATAAAAACGGGACAAGTGCGAGTAGGACTCGCGGCCTGAGGGTTTCGTACAAACTTATTAGGAGTTGTATTTCCAATTTCTGTTTCATATAATGAGTAACTTAAAAACTAATTTTCTTGTCTCCAGTTTAAAAAAAAAATCACACATTCACCGCTTATTTTACCCCTAAGGCGTTGCGCCAAGCAGTTGTGTATTATAGCTGCTAGGCTGCCTGCATATTAATTATTTTTAAAACGCAATTCAGAGCCGCACAAACACAGGAAATCACATGTTATCACTCAATTAAACTAAGTTAACTACGTGATATCCTGTCAACGCGAAACAAAGAATCAAGCGTCAGTTATCGAGATAGTAATAGTGACGGCGGGCTTATCGTGGCGACGTGGTGCTGTGATTTCGTGGAAAATTCCTTTTAATTACTCATTTTCTTGGTGAGAATGACATCCCTGATAAGAGGATCTCGGTTACAAGTCTTTATTTGACTTAATTTAAAATGATATAGGTACCTACGAAAGCTAAAGATCGTATGTACAGGGTAATCTCTGGAACGACTAATCCGATTCCTAATGTGATTTCATTGATAGAAAGCTAGACTATCCTTGAGTTACATAGGGGATGCGGGTGGAGCCGCGGGCAACAGCTAGGTATATTTTGGAAATAATAAAGCTATAAAGTTTCTCTAATGTGTACCCACCTAGTTGTTGCCTACCTATCTAACTAGTTGTTTGTTTTATAGGTATATCGTAGAATTTATTATTATTAAAGTAAATTCAGACAGTTTACAGAGGAAGGTACGTATAGTTACTTAATATTACTTATAGTTACTTAATAACTAACTAAAAAGTAACAAAGATTTATTTTCTGACTCTCAAAATAGGAAAGAGTTCCTGTGTAGAAGAGATTAACACGCACAAAACAAGACTCGCACAAAGATATTTACTTAAAACTAGTAACTACTTAACTAGTAAACTAGGAACAATAAACATCGCAAGTAGTTAACTAAATCAATATTCTTACGGTAGAGTACCTACTCCACTCATTCAAATAACTACAATTGTTTCAGCAAATATACAAAACCTATCTAAATCTTATCAGTCACGTACGAAAAAAGCGTAAAACAGAATACTGCAATAATGAGACATTTACACGAATCAAATATTAAATATTTACCTCAATAAACGACTCAATGTTTACAGGCAAAATAATTCCTAAGTCGCCGGGCAAATTAATTTATAATGTTGCCAGAATTGAGTACTGATAAATAGAGCCAATATACAGTAGTGTGATAATGTTAGTTGTTACAAATATGTACTGTTTAATGTGCTATTGTGGAGCAAACAATTACGTAATGTTCTGAATGTGACTGAGACAATGGGAAAATTCACTGAAAACAACACGTGGCTTGTACACGCGTATTACCTGTAGGCGTGGCTATTGAATGACTCTTTCACTATGATATCTTGTAAACTATAAGATAAATAAATAAATATCCTGGGACATTTTTGTACACACGATTACCTGATCCCAAACTAAGCAGAGCTTGTACTATGGAAACCAGATAACTGATTTAATACATATAGTACTTTTTTATTTGTAAATACATACTTAATATTCATATACACCCAGACTCCGGACATACAGACATGTGCACACAAATGCATGTCCCGGGTAGGAATCGAACCTACGACCTGCAGCGTGAAAGGCGCCATCACGCCAACCACGCCAACGGGCCCGTCAAACACGACGATCACGACGATCTACGAACTAAACTGCAAACTGACGTGGGCGAACTGGGCGGGCGGGCGAACTGGGCGGGCCACATCTGACGCATGCCGGAAACGCTATGGGTAAAATCAACTACGCAGTGCATCCCAAACAGCGGAAAACGGCAACGCGGCAGGCCCAGAAAAAGATGCCGGGATGAGCTGGACTCCTACTTGATGGATTGGTCCCGGGTAGCTATAGACCAAGTGGAAAAGAGAGGGGAGGCCTTTGCCCTGCAATGGGACAGTACAGGCTAGAAATGAAATGAATAAGGTCTACGAATTTGACATTTCAATTTCCTTAGGAATTCCTCTAGGAATTGCTTTTTGAGTTTACTTTTTTATAAAATTAGATTTCATTTCGGCCCTTTTGTTTATGGTCTTATCTGCCTGTAATCAAAGAACCTTATACTTACTAGTAATTTAACCTTAGTAGCAGTTTTCAGTCACCAAATAAGTATTTAAATAGGTCTTTATCAGATATTTCGCTATTTATCATCGTCAAACACGCGCAAATTGACGACAATAATATTTCAAAACTTGGTCTTTACATAGCATTGTAACAATTCGTGTTTCAGCTATTTATTTGTGGTTTTCATAACGACATAGCAAGGTGTGTACGTAATATTAGTTTATCCGTGATTTTCCATAGCACGCGGTCCACATAGAGATACTAATAGACTATATAAGATATGCAATCTTATAAATACGTAGGTACACTGTGTCAAGTATAAGATTTGCTTAAGAAAAACTTATCAAGTCCTTTGCCATACCTCACTTCTGTGTTTCTCTAGACCTCTGAATTATTTATTGATTTAGATAACTGGAATTGTTTCAGTTGGTACCGCCGTTTCAGGTTCAGCCAATCTCTGTGCAAAAAATGTAAATTTGACAAGTGAAAGTTAATTGTAACTAACTCGATGCGTTTTGAAATGAACCTAGTACCTAACAGTGGTTCTTGATATAAAATCAGATATGAATTCAGAGACTATTCCTAGATCAGAAAACAGACATAAATTCAGAGCCTATTCAGAAAACCGATATGGGAGATCAGGTAACAGACATAAATTCAGGGACTATACAGAGGTGGTAGAGCCAAGCTGTAGCCAATTGACTGCAGCTCATAAACGGGCTGTCTCGACCGGGGTAGTACCACCCTCTCACAGAAGATCGGCGTAAAGCAGCTATTACAGCTGCGTTTCGTTCGATGAGTGAGAGAGCCGTAAGCCCACCCCTCTACCCCTCCCTCCATCCCACTCCCCTTCATGTCGGCAATGTGCGAGCAATGCCTTTGGTTTTGTAAGCATCTATAGGCTACGGTAACTGCTTAACATCAGGCGGGCCGTACGCTTTTTTGCCTCCGCAGTCCTATAAAAAAAAGAGGTCTGAAAACAGAGATGAATACAGAACCTATTAAAACAGACATGAATTCAGAGATTGTTGAGAGATCAGTGTCACGTCTCTGAGCGTCCGGTTGTCCGTGAGTAGTTCAAGATGGCGACGCGATGCGCGCGGCTCTAACGTTTTCAGCAAACATAATTATTGGAAGTCACACGTCCACTCCGCTGTTTGAACTTGGTTATTGGCCAACACGACTCTCCTACAGTTCTTATATTGTCCCTTCTATTTAGTATAAAATGAATTGATGCTCAATGTTTTTCAATGCTTAGTATTTTCATACTTACATGTTTATATTTATACAAGTACTTAACTCTTTATTTTTCTTTAGTAAATGATTGTACACGCGTAGGTATGTAGTTGTTACTAGTAAGTTACACCATTTTTCGGCTGAAATTTTTTCCGTTGAAATTAGCTCATAGGTAGGTACTCATGTAAATACCTTCCTACTAATTTTTCTCAGACTAGCTTTCCCCCGCGACTACGTCCGCGTAGAATTTAAATTTTAAAAAATCGGATCTCTGATCCCCGATCCCGGATCCCGTATCTCGGATCCCGTTTCCCGTTTTACCGGATCCTGGATCCTGTTTGCCGGATCCCGTATCCCGGTTCCCGTATTCGGGATATCCCGGATCCCGTATTCCGTATCCCGGATCCCGTATCCCAGAACCCGGATCTCGGATCCCGCAGTCCGGATTCCCGATCCCGTATCGTATTTGCCAGTAAAAGTCCCTTCAAAATCGGTCCAGCCGTTTCGGAGATTAGCCGGAATCGGTACCGCCATACAAACTTTAACCCCCAATTTTACCCCCTTAGGGGTTAAATTTTCAAACACGCTGAAGTTTATATTTCTTTCTTTTATATAAAAAGAAACCTCCAGAAGAATTTTTATCATCCTAACTTCAAAAATGACGAACTTCCATATAAACCTTAATCCCCGATTTAACGCCCTTTTTTAAATTCGTAATATCTTTTGAATGGAATGTCCGATTTAAATAATTCAAAAAGTAATCTACAGGTATTAAAATAGTCTCAAATACGAAATGATTTATTTGGATAAGGATTCATACTAAGGTATGGACAACATGGTCTGATTTTGGTCGGCATTTCTATCAACTTTTAAAATGAAAAAAGTAGTTATAGTAACGTAACTACAATAGTTGGGCATATGGTATCGCGAAGTTTTTGTAGATATTGATATGTTCTTTAATATTGTAGAACATTTTTTTGTTCTATCGTCAATAGTTTCCTTAGCGCATGCGATGAAAGGCATCTTACGGCTAATTTTTTTACACCTTGGGTTACATTATTGAAGTTTTAGTAGGGATCCCTAATTTTTTCTAGTAATAAATATAGCCTATGTTACTCAGCGATAATGTAGCATTTTATTGGTGAAAGAATTTTTGAAATCGGTCCAGTAGTTTTTGAGTTTATTCATAACATACAAAAATACAAATCTTTTCTCTTTATAATATTAGTATAGATATAGATATAGATTACTTCTATGAGTTGGTGACAGGTGGCAATCTTCATTAAAAAAAAATTAAATTGAATTGAGTAGCAAGTGAATATTTCATACTTCCATCAACCTTTGTATCTAACGGCCGAATACTCAAAGGCTGCTCAAATGTTTAAGTCTCACTTAGACAGCGACGCGACGTCGTTGGACATGGTCACCCCGCTAATTTGTTGTATAGCACGTTACAGTTAAGCAGCTCTCAAATTTGAGTTGCGTAGGTACCAGAGGGTCTACTCTGTTTCAAACGAAAACGAAATTTCGGACGAAATTCGCGTATTTCCTACTACGTTACTCATTGATTCCGACATTTCTTACGAACGAAAATTGTTTGACGTTTATATTCGATGACGACGAAGACGTCAAACAATTTTCGTTCGTAAGCAATGTCGGAATCAATGAGAAAAGTAGTAGGAAATACGCGAATTAAGTCCGAAATTTCGTTTTCGTTTGAAACAGAGTAGGCCCTCTGGTACGCAACTCGGCGGAGCGTGGCGGTAAGTAAAACAAGTTGAGTGACACCTCGCTACGTGGCTGGTGGTACCACAACAGGATAGTTTCGTGTGGAATGGTAAATTAACACGAGCGCACGACATTCGTCCAGTCCCCGTCAATTACATGTGTATCGCTAAACAAATACATACCTAGCTATACGAATCTGTGCACGCCACAATTGATACGACAAACATTACGAGTTGCGCTTTTGGAGACGGTGCTGCGTTTGTACTTACTAATTGACAACTAAAGGCCAGTTTCTTAAACGCAAGTAACAACCACACTAATGTCTTGAAGTTAGTACCTATTGGTTTATTTTCTTCGCAATTTTAGTTTTTGCTTTTACTGATTACTTAAGTTGTTCATAAAAAAGTAGCAGGATTGGATGGGATAGTAGGTATCTACTTACTAATGACTACAGACTAATTATTTACGCTTATAGGGTACAAAAGTCCAAGTAGACCCGCAGTATCAAAGTAACAGACCCAGTTTCCCCGTAAGGGTTAGGTGTTAGGTGTACCCGTGTTATTAACGAAACCCATGGATCTAATTTCGATTTCATAGAATCTACAAGGTACGATTTACTTCTATGCTTACCATATTTATGTAAATATAACATATATTATATAGTTAGATTATTTATTACCCACTGTTGTCGAAACTTTGCTGTCACAACCATACCACCATACCACCTGTTTCTGTAGATAGCTCTAAAAACAAAACACAAATCAAAGTTGCAACTCTGCAACACTGACATGCAGTTCTGGAATAACTGCCTGTTTAGTGAACTCTACTTGCCCATAAACTGATACTAAACGCAGCACCGCACGTAAAAGGCTACCAAAGGGTCACATTACAGAGAGGCTGATAATTTGTGCAGTCTGGACCCGCCGCTCATCTCATTAGCACTCGATGCGAGATGCCATCATGTCTGAGGTACCGGCCGATAACTCTGTTAGGTAACCGGGGTCCGTACACAATGTGAAAAGTTTTCTTTTCTATCCTTCTCTTTCTCACTTTATTTTTTCTTCTTATTCTTTTTTCTTTTTTTGTCTTTCTCTCTTTTTTCTTTTCTTTAACAAGGAAAATATTTTTTTTCTGATCATCGTATCTACCGGCTAATCTTACAACTACATATTGGAGGCATACCTAAGTCAGTAACCTGGTACCGTGTGGCCCTAAAAATACTCTGTTGTCCATTTTGTCGATTAATTGTATTTTTCAAGCAAATAACCGAGTAATGATAAAATCCTCTAATAGGGTGAAAACCCGGACAAAAGGACAAACCAGTTCGTTCAACTTCGCACGCCAATGTCAGAGGAATTGCTAATGCTGATAAATAATTTGGGAATTCAAATTCAAATGGATGCCAGGTACCTACGAAGAATGCTCTACTTCAAATACTTCACAGCTGATTATTAAAAAAAATGCAATATTACACTTCTCATCAAAAAAATGGAAACACCTACATTCATTTATTGGATGAACATTCTAAAATTTAAATTCAAATTTGGAATTGTGGTACACCATTGTGTAGACTAAACTGCCAGCTATTTATTGGCGTATTTTTTTAATGATATCAATCATATTTTTATTTAAATGCCTGAATAGTACTTGCAGTACTGTTTAGATTTTTTTGATGCGAAGTGTATAGGTATCTATGATGTTACAAGCCCAATACTTTACGCTGCAATTTGATGCTTACTTAAAATTCTTTTGGGGTATAAAAGACCCACTGTTAAAGCGACTCTCCTCCAAACTTTATCAGGATAATAAAACCTTAAACACGCGTAAGACACACACACACACGTCACACAAATGTACATAGACACACAGATTATCAGTTTCAGAGACAAATTACACAAGTGCTCGTTGTAACCGACCCGAAAGCGCTTCATATATAAATATTATGTTTATATATTGATAGAGTTGAGCGTTTGTCAAACAGCGCAGTGTACGGTGCCAATATTAACTCTAGTTATCGGACGCGGGTGAACCCCAGCCAAGGTCACGGCCAAGGTCATTCGGCTTACATTTACACTGTCAATATTTTGATATGTTTTCTGTGAGTTGGCACCTTTGAAATAAAATATTTGACATTGAAATTGGGACATCCACACGCAGTTTAGGGTTACAAGGCTATGAACCTAAATACTTGTAGGACGTATGGAAGACTCGGTCATGGGCAAGACACGACCCATGATTTACGTGCAACGACTCTATCAGTAGGTGGGCCGTTGCCAATCCAACATGATAGAGTCCTCTCTGTCAATGGTTTAACGTCAAATTAAGTTAAACCAGTGGTTTATAATGCTAGTCTGTGACCAGAGTTTGGAAACTCGGTACTGCAATAAATGATTGTCCGTGCCTTCGAGATCTTGTGAAACCGTCAGTCCTGCGCCTGACCTTTCCCCGATCGCTGTTATCGCACTCGCAATTCAACAGTCAACTTAAAGGCATTCACCAGAAGATGAGCCGTATTGGCAATATCGACATGTTTATAACATTATTTTCCGAGAACGACAGTCTTAACCTCGCCATACACGGACTGCTTATAGCTGTTGGAACGGACAGCTCTAGAGCAGTTGGTTGCAGTCGACCGCATCGACAGCCCGCCGGCTACTTGACGCCAAGCAGTCAGCGGGCTGTCACAAGCAGTCGGCGGGCTGTCGATGCGGCCGACTGCAACCAACTGCTCTAGAGCTCTCGGTTCCGACAGCTACAAGCAATTCGTGTATGGCGGCGCTTAGTATCCATGGACTCCGTTTAGGGCATACCTACTGTTTTGGTCAGTTATATTCAACAGTCTTCTTCTTTCTTGGTAATTTATTTGTTCTTCTTATTTTCGTATCAACAGTTCTACTATAGTTAGACCTTAGTTACAAAGTATTTGGCCACATTAATAGCGTTTGGTGTGGCCGCGTTCAAGTCTACCCTCGTGCATTCTTTCTGGTACAAGAGAAACTCCAGCAAGTGTTGCATCGACTGGATGGGATCACCGCTGTCGCACTGCGTCATAGAAAGATCCCTGAAACCCCACTTGCACATATTGAGAGTGCAGCGGCCAACCTGAGTGCGGAGCCGGTTTAATAATAATAAATAAATAAATATCCTGGGACATTCTTTTAACGGCTACCTGATCCCAAACTAAGCAGAGCTTGTACTATGGAAACCAGATAACTGATATTACTTCATATACTACTTTTTGTTTGAAAATACATACTTAATATACATAATTACACCCAGACTCGGGACATACCGACATGTTCAAGCACACAAATGCATGTCCCGGGTAAGAATCGAACCTACGACCTGTAGTGTGATAGGCGGAATCTTACCAACCACGCCAACGGGCCCGTTTCTTTGTTACAAACTATTTACAACATTCAGTAATCCTTCAACGGATACAGTTTCATAATACCCCAAGATCGACCGGCAATGCAAAACCATTACAAAAGGTAAACTCGGAGATTTCTCTAGTGTCGCGTAAGGCCAAGGGGCCACGTATTGGGCCCAGCTAAATATATGCTGTGCACACAAACACACAGTATGTACACAGTACACAGTACACAACACACACACCGCTTGCACGGAAAATATTTGGTAACACAGCCAATGTAATCTAAGGAGTTTGCCTTGATAAATTAAATATACCTAGAGATAATGTAAATTAATGTTCTTCGGTCGAATTAGAATAGGATTAACTTTGTAGCGTTTGCGGAGATTTATTGGCTTTAGGGCTGTATTACACCTGGCGACGGGTTTGGCGACCGTCGCCAAGTAGTCCTGTCATATTTTGACATAATTCAATACGAATTATTGGCGACGGTAGCCAGCGACGTCGCCGGCCACGTATCCAAACAATTGGTGTTACCTGTCAATTTCAATACGAATTCGTTGGCGACGGCGGCTGGCGACGCGCTTGGCGTCCCGGTGAGATAGAGCCCTTACTAAGTTTGGTGGGCACGCAATAGGGAAGGGGCTTTGATGTATTATTTTAGCAGATATGGTACGTCCTAACATTGCAACCACAAACTTGTGCTCAGCACACCACTTGTACTTACGTGCGGTGAAATTCCCAAATCTGCTGTGAATCGCAATTCGACAATACACTTATTGAATGAATAATAAAGCATTATTCACCAGAAGATGAGCGCTATTGGCAATACGGAGTTGTTTTCAACAATATTTTCTGCGAGCGACTGAGTCGTACTTTGTCCATGGACTTCGTAGGACAAACGGTCACCCTCTTCTTAGTAATGTCTTTGGGAAGAGTACATTTTGAATGCGTATCTTGTACATGACATTTGACGTGCTCACGGGAAAGCAAAACCAGAAATAATAGTACTATTGTTCGTCACCATGCTTTATAAAACCCGCTTTTTTATCCTGGCGGCCTATTACGAATCCGGACCATCGTTTCGTTCCATCGTGCGTGATTTTGACACTAATTCACTACGGTAATGTGTCAAAATTCAAAACACGAAGACCGAACGATATGGATTATTGCTTTCGTACCGGGTTGGCGTTAGCAGCCCTGGATATCTTGGTATTAACAGCTGATAAAAGCCTTACTATAGTCTGATTTTTAATTAGACTAAGTAAACTGACAGGTGCTAATGTCACTTTTCGATATAAATAGAACAAATAAGGTTCAAATTCATAGAACAGTGACATTTATAGCTGTCAGTTTGCTTCGTCTACTTAAAAATCAGACTATAGTAGGCGAGTATCCGCTTAAATTCTATGCAGAGTACCACCCAATCGACGTGTTTGTTTTCAAACGTAACGCCTTCACAATGTGACACCTAACAACCCACAACGACCCCACACTAACTCACGAGCCGTCAAAACAAACAAAATACAAAAATTACGCAAACAATATCCTCCCAGTGTCCTCATTAATATTCTAGAATTATAAAGGTCTTCGTAAAACAGGTCTCCAGAGAACAAACTCTTGCGCAGCGGCGCGCGCCGGCCGCTCTGCAAACAATATGGCGGCGATAACGCGACGCCATCTTGCTTTTATCGAGGTTACACACAGTGGAAATTTTAAATTATTATTTTATTAGTACCACTTACCTAGACGCTTTAGATTCTTCACTCAGTTTTATTGAGGAAGTTCTCGTTTTAAGTAGAGGGATTTGGGAAGATTTATTTGTGGTAGAGAAATCTACCTAAGCAGTCTTAGCTTAGCTCTACATGCTACTGCAACTTGTGCTAAGCTTACTATATTTTGTTGGTTTGATTTTGTTGGATCTAGTTGGCAGGTAATTGAAGAATAAAAACAACTAAGATTTACAAATATAAGTCCGAAGACTAAAGGTTGGCACTCATCTATCAACTCGGCATCCGACCAGCACCGCCTCGTCGGTCAGCATACACTAACTGAACCGGAAATAAGTGGACCACGCGCTGACCATGCGGCGTTCACTCGTTGACCACGCGCGGTCCACTGGTTGATCACGTGACGTTTATGGTGTAAAAGTAGCGTCCGCCCGCGAACCACCTGTTGACAACGAGTGGACGCCGAGCGGCGAGGCGGTGCTGGTTTGGTGCCGGGTTGATAGATGAGTGCCAACCTTTAGACTGTCTGTTTTGAACCCTTAATCACGCTCTACCTCCTTCTCAATTGCACCTGTTTGTAAACCTTCAATGTTTGTCTAAAAGCACAATAAACTTAGTTCAAAGAAAGTCGTCTCTATCAAAAGCGCATTGGCCAAGAATGCGCGCGTCACACTGCCTACATGCACAATTAACATAGAGCAAGATAAAACTGTTGTGTTTAGTATAAAAACAGGCTAATCCCGACGCGGGGTGAGACAGAGAGCAAATTTGCTGTGCCAACAATCAGCCGGCACCAACATCGCTGTATGAGTTAGGGGGAGGGCATATGACGCGGACGGTGGAATCGTTAATAATTTGAATTGCGAATTCGTCCAAGTTCGAATATTTAAATTTAAAATCCTTAATTTTTTTTGGCAAATAACTGACATTTGTGGCATAACGAGTGGTGGTGTGGCATTTCTTGCACGCGAAACTTCTTGATTTAAAATCAGTAAAGCGCTGGGTTCCTCCAAAACGGTGCCGTCATTATAACGGCCGCATTAGAACATTGGCTATGTAAACTATGGCGCGGTTGCCTAGAAACCGGTTTGGACACCGTTTTTGACATAGCCAATGTTCTAGTGCGGCCGTTATATGATTCCTAGGAACCCAGCGCTTTAGTCAATTCTATTCAAGCGTAGGGTATCATAAATGCAAAAGGTTATTAAATTATGTGCGCTGTGTTTAATTTGGTCCGCCCAGGTGCCTCGTATGCCTCGCCCGAACACTCATGTTATGATATTATGTCAATGCATTCTGACATCTAAACTGAGTGCTCGGGCGCGGCATGCACTGGGATATAATACTTAAAAATTACCAACATTTTTTTCCATTCCAGAATCCTCTTCCCGGATGCCGCGTTTCATGGACGGCTGGACCCGCTACATGTGTACAAGCCCTACCGTAGAGTCACCGCTTACACTGCAAATATTTCAACAGAGATACAGGGGCGCTCAACTCGTGCTGACTATCCACTGCACTGCTTACACACTGAGTCTTGATCATACTCTACGTAGAGACCTGGTGTCTTTATTATTCAAGGTTATGAGAATATTTTCTGCAACTTCTTGGGGATTTTCCATATCTAACTTATCAGTGGTATGTGTAAGGGTCATAACACATCGGGTAGCCATGGCGACGTCGCCAGCCACCGTAGCCAACTATTCGTATTGAAATTTATTGGAGGTAACACACCTGGCGACGGACTGGCGACGTCGCCAGTCAATACAAATTGTTTGGATAGGTACGTGGCCGGCGACGTCGCCTAGTGTCCCGGTGTATTATTGCTCTAAGGGTAGGTACTATAGGAGATCGGAAGACCCTGCCTTATGTAAAGAAACTGCTGCTAACGTGTTGTAAATAAATAAACTGAAGATAATTAAAAATGAGATTCAGACAAATAAGTCTAGATTTAGCTGTCAATGATTGCCAAAGATGGCTTTGGCCAGGAGAAATATAGACTAGAGTTTTCAATTTTAACTGGTGATTGTAAGCATGACATCTCTATCGTTAGCAACAGTACACCGCTGTTGTGGTCCTTGGACCATGGGCAGATAAAATGTAGGTACCAGAGATGCGTGGACTTTTACAACTCTACCACGGGGACCATTTGTTGAACGGTTGGATTTTCCGAAACAAATATGTTACATGTTCTTAGGTAGTAGGTATACTTAAAGAGATTAGATTGCTTTTAACAAGGCTTAAGGCAATGGCTCTTTATTTCCTCGGCTCTCTAGAACCAAGGTGAAGCATAGCAAATACCTTACCTGATTTTCTACCTGAATACTTTTGAATTTCAATCATAAACTACAATATTTTCTTCCAAGATGGTTATCAAAAATGTAACGTCACGACTTTTATCCCCATTCGGGGGTAGTCAGAGGCATGAGTGGCCATACACCAACACATTGTGGAGGTATTAACCAACTCAAAGCCCACGTATCACCTGATAGTCAGAACCCAACGTGACAGGTGGTGAACCTTGCCGCCGTGTATACAGGAACTGACTATTACCTAATTCCGAGGGATAGGTAGGTTTCCTCACGATGTTTTCCCTCACCGTCAGCGAACTGTATGGTAATCAATTTTAATATTATATTTAATGACAATAGGTCACACTATCATCAGGTCGACAATGGTAACAATTTACCTACATCAGACGAGTTGGATATTTACACACCTGTTATTAAATATATACGGATAAAATATTGTATTTTAATACCACCATGCAAGATACAATGCACTATACAAGGTGTGAGCTAAGACGAGGGACTTATTGAAGGAGGGTATTCAGGATTCGATTCTCATAATATGTAAAAAATATACCCAGGTATTAGCTTAATTTTTGACTAGGTACCAGGTATTAGCTTGATTAGCTTTGGCTTTGGAAGAGATCGCAGCTTGCGATAAGACCGCCCACTGTACACTGTATTTGTTTCTTGTTTTGTTTGTCATTGTTGTTTTTGTATTTGTTCGATTGGTGTACAATAAAGTGTTATCTATCTATCTATCTATCTCATTCAATAAAATATGAATTAGTGAAAATGAGTATGAAGGGAAAACGGTTTAAGATGATCTGCAAGAGTAAATTCCGTTTGATAAGACAGCTCACAATCAATCGCTAGCGTGGATATTTTTTTGCAATATTTTTGTTGCATTTTCTCTGTCATTTATTAGTATTTCCTTTTATTTATATATTTTTTAGTCAAGTGTAAGCATGAATCATCATGGGCTGGAATATGTCCCTCGTCTAACTTAACACCCTGTATAATATTTTTAATGTGTAGATAATTCTTTAGCAAATAAAACAGTTTGTCATTGAGGTTCGAAAGCTTGCTGCCACGCTCTCACATGGTGGAGAGAAATATGTGTCACACGAACAACACATGTTTTCAAAGTTAAACTGAAGTTTCAGCCACGTTGGAATATGCTGGAAAATAGTGGAGGTCATTTTCAAGTTTCAATATTCTTTGTTGGGTAATAAAGTAGAATTTCATAATAAAAAGTTATCGAATTTCATGTAATAAAATGTCATGTAGAAATTCTTATGAGTTTTAAGGTCGGCGCTAACCTAACGCCTCCGCACCCGACCAGCACCGCCTCGCCGCTCGGCGTCCACTCGTTGTCAACGGGTGGTCCGCGGGCGGACGCTGCTTTTACACCATAAACGTCACGTGATCGCCCAGTGGACCGCGCGGGGTCAACGAATGAACGCCGTGCGGTCAGCGCGTGGTCCACTTATTTCCGGTTCAGTTAGTGGACGCCGAGCGGCGAGGCGGTGCTGGTCGGGTGCCGGGTTGATAGATGAGCGCCGACCTTTAAGGTGCCGTTTCAAGAAGCGTGTGGATGCGAGTGGCTAGGATCGACAAGGACGATGTGCTCTAGGTAGGATGGAGCCCAAGTAATCTAAAAAGATATAAAATTGTTTAAATTGATTACGGTCAATGATTTTTTTACCATTTAAACCAGATGATTTTTCTCGCCTTATTTCCCCTTACTTGCAATACATGACGACAAACTCAAACTAGCCAGCGATTGAGATGTGAAAGCAAGGGAAAATCATAGTGAATTTGCTAATAAGATACTTTATCTCAACGTGATTTCAAGTGGGACACAGCGAGAATCGTAATTCTCGCTATGTCCCACTTGAAATCGCGTTCACGAAACCACTCTATGAACATGAAATCATTCTATGAACGCATAGGTATGTACTCCTTGTGTAGGTACCTAGGCTATCCCTATGCGCCCGAGGCGGTGCGGCGCATGCGCGCCCAGAGATCGCTCCGTAATCGCGTCGAGCGTGGTTTTCAAATATTAGTGTTTGGCAAAGAAATCAACCCGCGGCCGGCCGTTTGTCCGCCCGTCTGTGTGTGCGACGCGACGCGACCCCAATCAACCGGCCTTTAACGCACTGACTGTATTATACACTCAAGTGAAGTTCCGAGTAGGTCAGTTGGGAATTGGGAAAGAAATGAAAAATGTTGATGAGTGAAGATGAAGTTCCTATAACACTATATTCCGTGAAGGAGTTACTGGTGATAGAGCCAAGATATAGCTAATTGATTGCAGCTCATGTACGGGCTGCCTCGATCAGGGTAGTACCGATTACAGAAGATCAAGCCGCAATTCCAACGTATAAATAAATATGTATTGTTTCATTGATTTGCTAGTAAACAATCAAGCCTATCATTAATACTTACAACCCGCTTCAGTAGAACATGCTACTGTCGGCAGACTCCTTGCTTATACAAAACAAAAATATATACCTACTTCAGAAAAGATCTGAAAATCTGAAAAAAAAGTTTATATACGTAGTATAAGTATACCGCTATAACACCTGAACTTATTTATCTTCAAATAGGTATGTCCGAAGGTTGCGTAATCCCCAGAAAACCAAACCAAACTTACAAATTAAGTATGCATTACTTCCGCCCTAAATTCCACTAATTCTAAGAAAGACTTCCAAAAAATCAAATTAAAGTAATTAAAAAGTATTCGAATCAATTAAAAAAGTAATTCAAACATCGATGAGTACCTCCGAGGGTTTCTTCCGGGGCCTTAATCCGGTTTGGTGGGAAGTTAAAAATCGTTTAAACGGTACCTGGGCCGGCCGGGCCGATTGAATTATTAATGCAGCCTCCACAAACGCGCGGGTACATATTTACTCGTAGCGTAAATAGATGCGCACACAGCCAACACGCGTTTTGTCAACAGTATATGGTGGGAGGATAGATAAATCTTTGCGACGTTTGTTTGAAACAAATATAGAGGTAGAACTGCTGAAGAAACAAAAATAATTAAATTATAAATTAATATCGCCAGACTTACAAACAATCTAAGCAACGTTTAGACTATGGATACGAACAATAGACTGGGGGCGATCCTAGTGACACCCACCAGGCAAATTACGAAAGGCAAATTATTTCCTACCATCTAATAATTTGATTACAAATAACTGGATCGGTTATAAATATTGTTTTAATTCATGTTCTAATACATGCCTATACTACAATTGCGTTCTTGTACACAATACGTACGTAAAAGGCCGTAGTTTTCCCGAGTGCGCGCGCCGCCGTCGCTGTGTGCGTGCGCGCAGATGTGTGCGTAGGGATGGCCTTTTGCTACGAGAGGGGGCAGCGGGGCGGGGGCGGGGGCAAGGCCCGGGGGAGGGAAACGTGCCTTACTAGGAACCGTAGAGTCGCTCTCTCCTCTTATTTGCCGACTTGTGCAATTAACAGGTCTTTATGAATATTCAACACGAGTCGAGATGCGAGTTTTTATATTAATTGATGTGTAACTTACACGAGAAAGGCTTTTGCGTTGCGTTGCGGGCCACTTTTGTGTGTTTGCTGTTAACGTTTGATGTAGAGCCGGTCTTTTGGACTGTTTTATTGGGAATTTTACAAGATTCAGTATTTTGTCATTTAATTCGTTGCTGAAAACGTCTGAACAATAAAGTCTTATAACGCTGGAAGAGTCCCAATAGTTAGACCTACCAGTTGGGTGGCAGACAACAGTCGCTACGTCCATCGGTAATCAGCTGGACTGGACTGAAACTCAACTCCGAAATAAAATTGAAAAGTTTCCTACCATAAGTCAGTTAGTAGAGTCCTATATGTTACCTATAATGATCACAGAGACGGTTGAATAATGTACCACCTACATACTTTCAGCTTTCAGGAGACGGTGCACAGAAGGTAACAACAGTTACATACTCTACTATAATGCAGACGAGACATTTCATTTTAATAATGTTTTCAGTATAAAACATCTGTTGTTTGACGTCATCAGTCTTCGTTTTCAGAGTTTTCGTAACTCTACCATTAAATAATAAATGCAATTTCAGCACGTCGACCGTGGATAATAAGGGTCATAATAGTAAAACCTGGTAACATCATAACTAAAGGTTTTCCCCGTGAACAGAACGCATACATTATGTACAATTCGTACAATCGAACCGTACCAATGCTCCACGCATCTCGTGGAAAACTGCGACAGAAAGAGACCGCATTACATTGGTTGAGAGAGCAACAACCGGGGATGAGTCCAACGCCTTCAGTTCCAGCATGACTTATATTCACATTCTACTGAATAGCCGTATGCAACTGAATACGGTTTACGTAAGGTCGAGATCAGGTTGTGGATGTGTGAGTATAGTGCGTGTATTAAGGCAGAAGAGTACGGACAACAAATATTGATTCGGTGGAGGGTGTGCGCGCGGCGAGGGGGGGAGTGGGAGGGGGTGAGGCGGGGGGAAGGCTAGGCGCACATAATTTGTACTAATTCCCTATGTGTTGACACAGGCTTGTCTGGGCGTTCTAGCTGCGGCCGATCAACTCTTTTACGAACTTCAAAAGTTATCTGAAAATGTACGTTGAAGGACGATGGAAATCTAATTTAGTTTTAAGTTGCTTATTTGGTAATAAAAAATCAGGTTTACGCCATTTGCCACACTCCCTCTCCGTTACCTACTCCTGCAAGTCAGGATCGAAAGGGACCCATACCTGTAAAGAGATTTATTATAGTGGCCCCCCTACAAACCGTAAGGTTATAAGAAGGAGGCACACTATACCTGGCAAACTCTTACGAGGCGTCAGGGACCATCTACGGTAGGTCCTGCCGCCAGAGCATCCACTCTAGTACTCAACGTGTGAGTTGCACCGTGATCGCTCACTACCATTTATCCAGAATGGTACCGGAGCCGTGAGTCGCTCACCACCCGCACTCCATGGAATGCTAGTGCTAGTAGTCAGGATCGACAGTGGTGACCAACGATGACGCTAGGTTTCACTCTTGACGAGTCCCGGGGAAACCAGGCTCATTTTTACGTTTTAACAAATATTCCGGCCAATGGCTTTTTGCTTAGCAATTACTTAACAAGTAATTGTAATGGTTGACGAAGTTGTTGGTGGTGAATGGTTGACGCAGGGGTTTGAGCGTAGGCTGCACGGCTAGACCTAGGTGTCACTGGGATCGCCCCCAGTTCACTGTATGGCAGCTACAGTACAAGCGTTGCTTAGTTTGGGACCATACAATGGTTGTATAGCGACTGTAGCCTAGGGGTGAACAGGTTGGCTAACAATCAGAAGGTCCCAGGTTCGATCCCCGGTGGGGCATGCACCAATGGATGAATTTTCATCTATGTGCATAATTTACAGTTCGCTGACGGTGAGGAAACCTAAAACATCGTGAGGAAACCTACCTATCCCTCGGGATTAGGTAATAGTCAGTTCCTGAATACACGGCGACACGGTTCACCACCTGTCACGGTGGGTTCTGACTATCTAGTGAAACGTGGGCTTTGAGTTGGTTAATACCTCCACAATGTGGTGGAGTATGGCCACTCAAGCCTCTGACTACCCCCGAACGGGGATAAAAGTCGTGACGTTACACATTACATTACAATGGTTGTGTAAGTCTGGCGATATTTATTTATAATCACTAATCAGATGTAAGTATGTGGCTGCGACCGCCACGCCCGCGGGACCACCACACACCACACACCATCAGTAGCACTTAGTGTGTGCCCACGAACATGCATTATTCATTACTCGCACTTTGTGTTCAGATGATTGTGTGTTTTTCAGTCGGACAAGGTGTCATAGCCAGTAAAGGTGGGTGTTCACTTGCAAAGATTGCAATATTTGCTAGACAGCACACCAACTGTAAGGTCCCAAACTAAGCAACGCGTAATACCTATAGACTGGTGGCTAGTAATACCCAGACTGCTACCGTACTGGCGTCGATAATTAAGGGCCATAACACACCGGGTAGCCATAGCGACGTTGCCAGCCACGTATCCAATCAACTTGTATTGACTGGCGACGTCGCCAGTCCGTCGCCAGATGTGTTACGTCCCATACATTTCAATACGAATTAGTTGGCTACGGTGGCTGGCGACGTCGCCTGGCGTCCCGGTGTGTTATGGCTCTAACTTATTGAATACATAAGAAGGCATTATTCGCCAGAAGATGAGCCGTATTGGCAATACCTACCTACCTACATGTTTTCAACATAATTTTCCGCGAACGACTGAGTCTTACTACGTCCTTGGACTCCGTTTAGTAGGACACTATTTTGTATAATCACATGTTTCAGTCTTTCTTGGGTCCTATTTATATAGGTAATAATGAAAAACAGAAACAAATGCCTACGTAAGAATACCCACAAATGGCATTTCTTTGTAAGTAGGTAATTGACGTAATGCGTTGTTTAATATTCAAGCCATATTCCTTGCAAGTCGGTACCTAAGTATATTATACATAGGCTACGTAGGTAGGTAAGTATATAGCTAGTAGGTACCTACATAGTGTAAACACGTCGGCATCCGCTACATCGCTATCTCACTATACAAACATTACCCGCCTGTATATCTTAAAATATTTCCATACCTCGGCTAACGCAACAAATTCTTAGAAATATGATAACTATAAAAAATACTTGGGGGAAACTTTGTCATTGATATAAAAGCGGCTAATATTATTTAAAATCTAGCGTTAGTAATACAAGCAAAAAAGGAAGGTAGCGATGTCTGAAAAAAAAAAAAAAAAAAAATTTGTTGTAAGAAACATTACAACCTCCTTATTAACAAAAAAAACAATATGTGTAGGTTGCTGGCCAAAATGTATCAAAAAATTCGGAAATAGCCGTTTGATCAAAGAAAAAAAAATATATACGGTCGAATTGAGGAACCTCCTCCTTTTTTGAAGTCGGTTTTAAAAAATAACGTTCTTTTTTTTTTATACCAGCCAGTTACATATGGCTGGTAGTCGATTTTAAAATCGATTTCATTTAATCTATTGTTTTATTTAGACGATTTTTTAGAGAAGACAAAATTTAAGATTGCCATTAGTACCATAAATTACAGATAATTATTGTACCTTATCTTGTATTTTTTAATTTGCATGCAGAGTCAAACCAACCAACCAGCCGATACAAACTTTCTTATTTTTTCAGAACATCAAAAACATTAAACCCATCGATTAAAACCAACTTTTTCTAGTGAAATGAAATTTCTACAAAGGCAACCATTTGCTCTCCAATAAAGCGTTACTTAATAAAAGTCGAATAAACGATGTGGTGCATAAAATCGCGTGTTTAGGCCCCCGGCCCCGTCCCCTTACTGCGGATGATCCTCGATCTTACCCGATATTAGCACCGCGGGCTATAAGGGCCTATAAATAAAAAAATACTTATTACAAGCTCTAGGGCGGATACGGGTATAAATATGTAATGATTTTTTTTATAAATCCGAAGGGCGAATGCATTGAAATCTCGGTTTATTGTCGAATGAATAGTCGGATTAGATTTGAGATTTGGATTGATCGTTGTATTATGTATTTACAGTTATTTACTAGGTAAATAGGTAGGTACCTAACTACCTACTAGTAGTACCTATCCTGCTGGGCTTGAAAAATGTATTTCCCTACCTAGGTCATAATCCTAGAGGTTGACAGCCGGTAACAACTGCACATAATAGATTATTTAATATCTAGGTAGGTACCTATACTAGTACCTACTATTGAACTACGTCAATTACTTGTGTAAGCGCCGCCATAGACGGACTGCTTGGAGCAGTCAGTGCCGACAGCTTCAAGCGGTCGGAACTGACTGCTCCTAGCAGTCTGTCTATGGCGGCATTACAATGTATAAATCGGTCGATATTCAATTTTATAAATTATTTAGTTGAACGTCGTTGTAAACTAAGTCGTTGTAAAACAAACACGCCTACCTCCTTATTTATGGAATTATAAAGATAGATTATTTTTCCAGGATTCCACAACAATAGTAGACTAATCCTGTCTGGTATAATTCTACTATACAGTTGAACTATCGACTCGACGTTATCGAGGGCGCATTCGGGTGCACAGAGCTCTCCATCTTTATTTACTTTAATCGCCAGCTCCGGAGCAAACACGGCACTAGCAAAAGATATCCGGTCGTGTTTTTTTTTCTGTATTCTACCTATCTGTAAATAAAATAAACTCTACAAATGAAAACAAAATAATAAGATCGTTACTGGCCAAATTCATAAAAGGATGAGGATAGCCATTTAGTCCATGAAAATTTTTGATTTTATTTTTGTAATTTGTTTTTTCAGCCAATTTTGAGTAATTTTTGTTACTAAATCAATCGAATAAGTACTTTGTACGGATATAAGATTATGTCCTAGATTGAACTGGCACTTAATAGGCTCACTCAACGATCTTCAATTATTTTATGACCTATCTATCTATAATGAAAAAGTTCTCATTGATAACTTTTCTAACCACATAATAGGTACCTTACTTCCCTTAACTCCCAAACACAATCCCATACATAATTCATAATTAACGGCACAGAACAACCGCCGTGAGCAATCGCGTCCAAGATGGCGGCGCGGGTCACGTGACCGCGCAATGCGTTTTTAATTGCAATCATTCCGTGTTTTATGTTGTTTGCGCACTTTCCGTGTTTGCACGAGCGAGGCCTTTATTTATGGCCGGTGGGAAAGGTTGGGGATTAATTCGCTGGTGTAAGCTATGTTGGTTACTATGGTATGTATACCTACCTATTAACTGCGATATCCTAACTTGGATAAAATTCAGTAGTTCTGCCGCACAATTTATAAACGCAGTAAGTTCCAAAGCAATCAGTTGTACTTACTGCGTTTATAAATTGTGCGGCAGAGTTGTAGCCCTATCTATTCTGTGGTTGTACTTACAAGTGGTATCTAGAAGCTAGTCATGGGCGTACCCAGCCTTTGGCCTAGGGGAGTGACATGAGAGTTGTTCTAGGTCTAGGGAAGACATATAAGAGACTTTGGTCTAGGAGAGGCAGCCATTGGTCTAGGAGAGGCAGCTTTTGATCTAGGAGAGCCAGCCTTTGATCTACGAGAGGCATATCAGAGCGTATGGTCTAGGGGTAATATCAGAGTTTTTGGTCTACGGGAGGCATATCAGAACTTTTGGTCTACGGGAGGCGTATCACAGATTTTGTTCTAAGGGAAGCACATCAGAGGTTTTGGTCTAGGGGAACCACATCAGAGCTGTTTGGTGTGGGGGAGACATATCAGAGCTTTTGGTCTAGGGGCGGCACATCAGAAGAGGAGGCAACATGGTAATTCCTTGTAGGACAAGGACAGAGAACTACGTAGGTAACAACTACGTAACAAATTTAGGTGTTATAAAACACTTCAAGTTATCTCGTCTATTAGACCCTTTTCCCTTTACCTTCAGTACCTTTATACTTCCGACTTGGTCCCGCACAACACGAGCAGTTAACCACAAAGGCGGTAACTTAAGTAACATACTTAATCTACTTACCGTACGAGCAGCTACGAGTATTACCAACTAGTGTGTTTGCACATTGGCGGGCTCCGTTTTACATAAATTGTAGGTTCGGCGCTTAAGGCCTCTTCAAGTTACCTAAATTAATGAATACGCGCGCGAAGGAGCAGATGTAACTTAGGAACGTAATAAATTAGAATTATACAGTTTTATTTAGTGGATTATTGTTATAAATTTTGCTTATTGTGGACTCAGAAGATGAAATAAGGCGTAGTGATGAGTAATTTTCACTGTAGGTTAGGTATTGTTATTTTTAAGTGACTAAGGAAAGTGGCAAACAAGCGTTCGGCCCGTTGATGTTAAGCAGTTACCGTAGCCCATAGATGCTTGCAATACCAACAGCCAACATCGCTCGCACGTTGCTGACCTGAAAGGGAGTGTGACAGAGGGAGAAGAAGGGGGTTTTGGGGTCCCGGCTCTCTCACTCATCGTACGATACGCAGCTGTAATAGTACTTTACGCCGATTTTCTACGAGAGGGTGGTACTACCCCGGTTGAATCAGCCCATATATGAACTGCAGTCAATTGGCTACAGCTTGGCTCTACCACCAAATTTATTTTTCATGCTGCCTTGAAACGCTTGAACTATAAGAATATGAAATTATACAGCTGTTCTTAAATGACGTAAACAGCTACTTAAGTATCTATTTATATGAAAAGTGGAATTCTAACCACCGAATAGCCGAACCTACTGGAACGCACCTCAAATCGCAACAACTCAAGTAGGCATTGCTGTATTATTTTAGCAGATATGGTACTAAAGTATTTTACCAGTATGATATGGTAGTAGTGCGAAATTGATTCAAATTCTTTACCGAATGTACTATTAGCGAATCGCATAGCATGATGTTTCTCAAAACCGGTTATTTACGATCCACCATCAATATATTTATGTGCGTATCGAACATTCAATTATTCTGTCGGCCACGTCGCGCACGCCACCCCAGACGTGCATAGCCCCGATAAAACGGGCCGCACAGCCTAAGTAAATATGGAAACTTGAACGCATCTGCCTCGGCGGCCCCCACGTAATCTATCGAATAAAGTTCCGGTTACTATGTGAGAATAGTTCCCGATTAAACATGTTTCACGGTGACGTTTAATCAGAGATTTAAGCCAAATATATTACAGAGAGACGCGTGACTTTCCTAAATAGTGTATGCTACTAAATGGAGTCCATGAACATAGTCGGACTCAGTCGCTCGCGGTAAATAATGTTGAAAACATGTCAGTATTGCCAATACGGCTCCACTTCTGGTTAAAATAATGCCTTCTTATGTATTTAAATAAGCTAATTGTCGAATTGCCAGTGCGATAAAATAGGTGTGTGAATTGAGCTGCATGTATAGTAAGTTTTTTTATACTTGTCCTATTTGGTAAGCAAAGATGGCGTCCAGCGGGGCGATTGCGTAACTTTTTGTCAATGTTTCAATTGGTTTCGTATATAATTGACACAGGATGAACGAAACCAATTGAAACATTGACAAAAAAGTTACGCAATGGCCCCGCTGGACGCCATCTTTGCTTACCAAATAGGACAAGTATAAAAAACTTACTATAGTGGCGCTGTGCACAAGTTTAGTAATTGCGATGTTGGAAAGTACCATATCTAACTTCTCATCAAAAAAATCGATTCACCTCTGAAGTTAGGTTTGAATAAGTTTTATATTTTGTTTTTTTTTACATTAAACAAAAAATAATAATGATGCCAGTTAATTGCGGATATTATAAGGTATCGTTTAACGAATATTAAAGTTTCAAATTTAAATTAAAATTCTTTCGCTATCGTGTTTTGTTCAACAGTATGTTTTTATCGTCGGAATTTCCGCATGGAAGCAGTCATTAGAGCCCGGGGAGGAGATACGAGATACTGAATAAACTTTTTATATTATTATTTTTTTGTTTTACTCCTTGTTTCTAAAATTTTACATGTTTTTCTTATAAAGTAAAACCACAGAGTAAAGACTAAAGAAAGAGGTGCCCTTATTAGATATTTGTGTGAAACAAAACGTGGTCATTGTTTTTTTCATTTTCATATTACTATTTACCGGTAAATAGTTGAACTACTCGCTTCGTTTTGTGTCGATGTTAGTACTAGAACGACCACGCGGCCAACTTGCTTAGGGCCAGTCCCCTTAGTAACTGGTCCATGGTAAAAACATACCTGTTGAACAAAATACGATAGCTAAAGAAATGTAATTTTAATTTGAAACATTAATATTCGTTAAACGATACCTTATAATATCCGCAATTAACTGGCATTATTATTATTTTTTGTTTAATGTAAAAAAAAACATAAAATTCATTCAAAACCTAACTTCAGAGGTGTTTAGATTTTTTTGATGAGAAGTGTATTAAATCAATGATTTAAGCGAAATTATTTCGTATGGTTTAGGAATTCCTATGTGAAAAAATTATCTATTATTAAAACGGCCTACAAAATTGGTGCCAATTTCAATTTGCTAGTGAGGTTCCTAATCGCCTAACGCCATACGAATACTAAACCTTGAAACATAATCTGAACACCATATTTCGTTTATGATTTATCCATTAGTCTTGGCAAATATTTATTTAAGGATATCTAAGCAGAATGTGTGGCCTAGGTGTTTTTTTAATGCTGATAATGTGTTAACGCTAAAAATGTTTTTCCATTAGGTAAATTTAGAGCTAGAAAATTTGACTACTTTGTGACAATTTGGGAAGGTAAACGAGTGAACAAGCTTCTTTGGAAGTTATTGTCCTAATCTCCCAATATGAGTACCTACATGCCCTAGGTAGTGAACATCTCAGAACTGGGATCCGCAAAGACTAAATTAGTATGACTTCCAAACAAACAACTGATTGCTAAGTTTCGTACCAGCGGGTCCAATGCATGTTGGAAAGAAGAAAAAAGAAGGTAGGAATCGATTACCATGCCTTTTCATTTTACATAATTTTAAGTAAATAATGATCAACCTAGTCCAAAACGTAGTATAAGATACGTAATGTTGGTACTTCAATGAGATGAAATTGGATACGTTCGTGAACCCCTCCGCTTCCCGTGGCCAATCCAAAGATTATCTTTCTTGGCCGACGCTGGCAACCCCGCAGTAATGGCGGGAAATCCGAGACAAGATGGCCGCCTCCGGGCCCGCTCGCTTTAAGTTATTGCTTTCATTAAACTAACTGTAGCTACTTTTAATTATCTGGTAAACGACCGGCAGTAGTGCGACCGGTGCGGCATAGCAACTAGACATGAATTCGGTAAAAAAATATATGATTTTTATACATTAATACCTAAATAGGTAAATAAATTACGTTTACACACATACTTACAAGAATGAAATAAATATTCATACATGGACGTTTCTGATTTCACACTTGTAACGCCATCTATCGCTTAAATGGCATAATATAATACGATGTTTTCTAACCTACATAAATAAATAAATGAAATAAATAAATAAAATAAAATTTATTTGGAACAAAACAATGGTACAATAATAAAAATCGTTGACTAATGCAGAAGTTTTAGAAAACTGTGTCGCAAAGCCAAAGGCAAGCACACATTTTAGGCAGGCATAAAAAAGGTTTATTGGGGAAAAGCCGGGTAGAAATACTTATTAATTTATTTCAAAATTATTACCGCTATATGCGGCGATAAAATTATAATTATGATCTACGGCTCTTGAGTTCGTTGAGCGCCATTAAACCAGGGATGCTGATTGTCGTATAACGATCCGAAAAAAGTTGCGCACACATTCGCGCCGGCTCTTGTCCACAAATTCTATTTGCGGAAGCAATTTCGCGAAATGCCACAATTTATTTAAAAATTACGTCCCTGTTTGTGTGGGTAAATATTGACGTGTTTGGTTTATGATAATGGCAACACTGAGCGGCAGGTAGGCTCCGCGGGCTAGCGACAGTCAGTATTATTTACCCGTACACATTATTATTTAATATTTACCGTGCCAATGTAAAGTTTACAATATAATATTTGTTAAATATGCTCCTCTTTTGAAAGTTAGTGTTTACATCTTACATGTGGTTTTTAATCATAGGTAAATTTGAAGACTAAACATAAATAGGCGAGATTAAGTTGTTGATACGATTTATTGGGTTTTAGCAGATGGTGCCTTGCTACTGGTACCTATTTGTTTGCGTCTGAGTTATATTTTATTAACCGAATGATGAGCAGTTCAACTATAAGTAGTTTCAATTGGAATCCAATTAGATATAATTCTGCCTCGCATCTCTATCTGACTTATTTTGAATATTAATTTGTCAAAGTTGCATAACCAAATAAGAACTTTCGAAGTGTTTCAAAGAAAGCAACGGTGGACGTTAAAAGCGTAGAGAAGGGCAATCATCATCATAATCAATTTACAAGTGTTGACTTATTACGGCGCCGGCACTACGCTGCCAAACAAACTCCTCGATCGAACGCAAAGTCAAACTGCAAACAATATCACCGTAGTATTTGTACTGAAACAACAAATTTGTAGCTAGCTTTAAATGCAAGCCTAACACGCGGGCACACACTCACCGTGTGTACAAAGACAATATGTAGGAGACTCCACTACGATCTTAAGCAACGCGACAAAATGAATCTCCGCTTGCGACTGATACGGCCCAATTCAAACACAGTCAGCGCCATTTTGTTTTGACAAGCGGCTATCTCGGCGCGAGCTGGCCAGACCAAACTTAACTCTATAACCATCCAGTTGGAATCATATTGGCACAAGAGCCCGACGGTGTAGAAACATCGGAAATTAAGGGAGGACCAGACACGATTCTGTTTGCCGTCTAACGTGGTCCCAGGACGAAGTTACAAATATTTGACGTGTCAATTTTGTGAATGTTGACCGAGAATTGCGGTTAATATTCCCGACCCGAACAACCTGGCCGTGCGCGGCCACCCTTTAATTAAATGACTGAAATAGTCCAATTGTTAATTTATTATGTCGACTCTCGGGACGGATATTATTCAGTTCAATGATAAATGGCAAGGCATCTGCCTATATACCCATTATTTGAGCGGGTATAATAAAGGCAGGTACCCTTTGCTATAAAGCGCCAAATTGCTTACCTAACGGGTGGCCGGACGAGATGTTAGCATTAACCTATCACGTTTTCCAAAGTAAAAAAGCGGATAATTCATTTATTTGCGATTAATCGCACAACGTCGCTGTTATCGCACCGCGATGAAACAATAGCAAACAGCCGCGAATCGATGGCGAAGACAAAACATCGTTACAGCTTGTTAGGGCCGCGTTGCTCGTTACCGCGCAACTATTTATTTTCGAGTGGCAACACCGAAGAGTCCATAAACAAAAAAACACTTCGGCGGCTACTGTTTTGATGAACAACAATGCGTGGGGCACTCCGCGCGGTGTTAAGAGCGCTGTTGGAGTAGGCACTCACTTTTGCGACATAGGTATCCGAGTAGGGGCACTCGTTGCTGTATTTTCATTGTGTGCTTTTAATTTCGAGTGCGCGAACTAGCTCGCTCTCCCGGGACGTATGTTTGCGAGGGTAATATTTGCTTCCGCTGTATAATTCAGCCGGCCGCCATATTTGCCAAAGAGCAATCATTTTAATATCGTCAGGCATCACATTAGGGCCGAGTGGGACACTTACTTTATTGGATGGATTAATTTTAAAATTTTAATTTAACTTTTTTGGTATTTATTTGTGGACGCTTTGTTCTTGTATATGAATGCATTGCACATTGCCCCATTTAATAGCTGATTAGATAGGCCTAGTTAACTCTTGTTAACTAGGCCTATCTAGAAAGTTGTCTCCTTTGTGTTTAATTTTCTCAAACACATATAAGCCACATTTATGGACTCAAAATAGATAATATAATACCAACTGGAAAATGTGTAGGACATGTACCTACCTAATAGGCCACCAACATTGTGGCATACCTACACCTGACAAAGCCATTTTATGGCCAACGGTCGATCGACTAATGTGTAACGAAAGACATTACAGTGGCGGGATTGCATAGTCACTAATCTAGTGGAATGTACTGGAGAGCCGTGCCAGACTTAATCAATTTAAACAAAAAAAACTTACCTACAGGACTTATGTGCGCTTACCTCAGTGTTCTCCCAAATCATTCTACGTTATTCACAGTCATTTCGTGTTCAGTAGCGCCATCTGATCTTATTCTTGCATATCACACTTCTTCAATTATTAAAGTAGCGCCATCTAGCTTTATTCTTGCAAACCACACTTCAAATTTATGCAGGGCCGGTTTCTGTCCAAAATCCACAGTATACAAGTAGCGTCATCTACCTTCAAAATCCACAGTATACAAGTAGCGTCATCTATCTTCTAAATATACAAGACGATATTTCGAGAAAAATAAAATATCAAAATAAGGGCGGAAACCCACCGCGGTGCACGGAGAGAGAGGCTACGCACGAAATGCCGTCATTCACGTCATTATCGAACAAAATTATCATCATAGACGTCATTTCGTGCGTAGCGTGCACCGCGGTTGGTTTCCGCCCTAATCTGCTTCGGTACACACAAAATTCGACAAATTAGATACTCACATTTCGAAAAACAACAGTAAAACAAATACTGACATAAAAGAACTTATTTATTAAAAGTTGTTTCAGTTAGGCCCGCCACATGCATACGGAATTCCTACGGAATTTTTCGAAATATCAAATCGGGGTTTCCGGACGCGATACGTCCATACATTTGGATGGATTTACTGTGTTCGGAATCCCCGATTCGATATTTCGAAACGGAATTCCGTAATTCCGTATGTATGTGGCGGGCCAGAGTCATAAAATAAAATCAGGAAACTAAAACAACCAGTGTTGTCGCTTGCCTCTTAAAGATAATAACCAAATTTGCGTCAGTACTAGCAACATACAGATCTAGAATAGAATGCACAACAAAATGAGATTGGTGCTATAAAATAGCAACATTGCAAACCTAATAAAAAATGTAAAACAAGATTGCCGAAAATGACGGAATAATCGATAAAATTAAATACTCACAATTACTTCTATTAATGTCCCGTGTTATTATTTCCCGATAATAATAATAATACTTAAAATAAGATTCAAAACAATTTATATGTGTAATTAAAACTTAAGTTTAACTTAAATAATGTTCCCGTTGTTAACACGATTAAATAACCACGACTGTCTACAAACTCGCGGAAGAATTATTAGAACCGAAATCTTAACATAATTTTGCTAATGTCTAACTTAAAATAAAATGGCAAATACGTTGTGAACATAAAAATCTCTTGATTAAACCTTGTACTTACTGTCATGTATGAGGCATATCCTTAATTAGTAACTAAAACCTAAATTGTGTATAAATAAAATTATTAAAGTACATTTAAAAGTATGCCAATTATTGAATGAAATTATCTCTTATTCATAATAGTTTTCTACGAAAACTTCGTTTACGTGCAAAGTATTGCACTTTGATTTTAATCTCAAAATAATGAATCATAATATTTTACATGATCAATATACAAAAATTTGGATGCCTTAGAAATATTCGTCATGATTCAGTTACTCCACAAGTAAAGGGAACTCTTCAATGTCCTCACACATTGAATTGAATCCGGCTGCCCATTCTTCTACCTCCCGTGCCTGTAAAAATATATAATAATAATAGTGTTTTTTTTTATACTCTTTCAACAGACAAGATGAGTATGCCAAGTAACAATGGCTAGTATAGTAGTCTTAGTAATGGCCGGCGCAGACTGGGGACGACAGAGGAGAGGATTTTAATTTTTATCAATCAAATTTAATACTTATCCAATAGAAATAGGGTATATATTTCAACGCTCAGTGATCGACCCTGGAGCATCTCAGAGCAGTTTTCTCGGTGCACCGAAGAGCACTGGAGCACCTTATTTCGATTGGATAAGTATTAAATTCGATTGATAAAACTCAAAATCCTCTTCCCTGCCGTCTTCAGTCTGCGACGGCCATAATAGGCACCTTTGGGTAAAAATTAAGTAGAACAACTTTTGGCCGAAAAATTTAAACTTACCTCCTTTTTGGACAACAATTTCTTAGGCTTCTTCTTCTTCTTGGTTACTTTCTTCTCTTTCACATTAGGCACTTCAAAGCTGAGGTCAGCGAGGTCATCTTCCTCACTCGACTCATTCCGTTCGATGACGTCACTCGATGGTGATTCATCATCAGACACTGACCGCTGGTGGAATTTCACCTTTTTAGGTTTACCATAGCTCTTGCGGGTAGGCTGAAAACATTGAAATTACTGTTTTAATCTAAGTAGAGGGTACAGTATAAGTGTACTGTATTTTAAGGATAATATTAGAACTATATCTTTGGCAGTCCAATATTCTTTGGGCAATAGCCAGTAGCCACCATAGAGAATCTGTTCTCATTAGCTCATATTATTATAGTTCGACCGCTGCCGCTGTGCCACTCTTTAGGTACGCGAGCGGCGGCGCGAGCGGCGAATCCACTCCCCACCTCCCCGCGCATACCTAAGGAGCAGCACAGCGATAGCAGTCAGACTATAACTACTTTATTATTTTATATTCTTCAGGAGGTCTCTTTATCTCCACTAGCTTTCTTTGTAAGTTTTTTAGCTACATTGATAAGCAATGGGTAAATAACCAATCCAAATTAGGTGTAGTCCATTGCATATGGCATGAACAATAAGCCCTGCATCAACTAAACCAGACTTGCACTGACCAAAGTTTGACCCTAGGTATGATTTTATACTGAAACATGTTGCTGTCTCTTATTTTCTAACAACAATATGTTTTACAAACCAACCAAGTGTTAGAAATGCCTAACAAGGATCAAAATAACATATTATGAAGCAAAAATTACCTTCAAATGATGAACAAATTCAATATCTTCAAACAAGTGCACGGACTGTGAATCATCATTCAATATTCCACCATCAATATTAGTGTTGCTGTCCTTCTCGGGTGCATCCTCTCTTTCAGGGATTGATGGTGCATCTGCAGCAGATTTTAGCTTGTCATAGACCTTGTTAACTGCTTCAGAACTTAATGCTATTTTAGTCTTAGCAGATAAGGCAGCTCTCATTGGGCCAGTCTGACTGTTCACCTCCTGCAGTGCTGGTCTTCTTCCAGACCTTAATGTTCTTACTCGGTTATTAGCTTTTACTGGAGACGCATTCTCCTGTCCTTGATTTTCACTGTCATCAAATCCAAAATATGTACCGTCTTTGTCTTTCTGTCTACGAGGCGATTTGGCTGGTTTATCACTGATGGTCTCAACATTTTTACGTTTTCTGTTTTCTTTTATAGATTCCTTGGAATTCTCTTTATCTTCAGAATTTTCGTTGCTATCATTTAATACATTTTCAATATGATCTTCACCAGTTATGTCTTTATTCTCAGTAGCCTTCTTCGTGGGTTTCTTAGTTTTTTGTGTATCAACATTAGTTGAGTTAGGGGCATCCTCAAATAGACTGTTAAATTTAGTTGGTGACACAGATCTGCCTCTTTTCTTTCTAGCACTTTTTTCTGCTACTTCTTTATAAAATGATATAATACTAGTTTGTCTCCAATTTGAAGTATTTGTAGCAACATCTGGCAAAATATCATTAGCTGGTGGTACCATAATATTAGTGTAAACATGTTTCTTTTTAATGGAGTCACTGGAACTGATAAAGGAACTCTCAACTGCAGGTGTCATGTTTGGTTTAACATAAGTGTTAACAGGCCATTTTATTGGAAGACTCCCAAATTCTACACGCCATGGACTGGCTAAGGGATTCCTGACTGACATATTCATGCTACTACTTGCAACAGGCTGTTCATCAAAGAAGCTAAAGTCTTCCTGCAAGTTTAAAGGGTCATTGACATGAACAGGCTTGTCCTGCCTCTCTTTTGTATTCAATTCTGGACTTTGAGGTCTACTTGGAGAGTGCAAAGGTGAGTAATTAATATCTTCATGAACCATGCTTGGTTCAATGTCAGCTGCAATATCTTCCACTCGTATTGAGTGGTAATTGCCTTCTTGGGCTTTTTTATCAGTTTCATTAGCAATAATACTCTTTTCCTTATCAGCATTGGTGTGGTCAACATTATTTGTATTACTTGGAAATAGTATATTGCTATTTGTGGCTACTATATTTGCATTCTCTTGTGTTGTTGGTTTAACTGCTTCAGCAGTTTGGGGAGCAGTATTTTTAGAAACAGCACTTTTCAATGCTGCCAAAGCTTTATTCATATTCTGATCATAATTACTTTTGAATACCATAGCTTTCGGTTTAGGTCGCTTTTTGGTGACATTTTTACGCTTTTTCTTCAACGGTTTTGGTTCGTCTTTTGGGTCATATGTGAATTCATACACATCTAGATTACTTGTGTTACTATCATCTGGTTTCTTCTTATCTTCAAATACTTTGAATGACAAAACTTTGTCCCTTAATTTCTTGGTCACTATGACCTTATGAGGACTGGCTTTTTTGGGTGATGGACTTGTTTTCTTAGCCCTTAAGGTTCTGCCCTTAGGATTGTTGTTAGTGTCAGGACTGCTGTTATTTGTTGAGCTGTCACTCAATTTCTTCTGTAGGGCTGCATTTTTAGCTGCTCTTACAGGCCGAGTATGTGTTGCCGGTTTATTATCTACTCTGGATGATTTAGTGGATATCTTCAATTTGTTCCCACATTCATTTGCTTTAATATCTTTATTTGTTCTTGCTTTACTTTGCTGTATGGGAGTGTTTGCATTGGAAGGTTTAATTGGTATGTACGTATTGGGACTGGTGGAGTGATCATCAAACCGAGTTGGCAAACGACAGATCCTCTTAGGGCGGTTTGCAACTAAACTACTTTCTACCTTTGATGGTGTTTTGAACGGCGATGATCGAGGTTCATCAGTTTTAGATGGAGTTTCATTGATTTTCACTGGAGTATCATGGATCTTCACTGGAGTAATTACATTCACAGGGATCGGAGTCACATTAACACCATCCTTACTGTTAGATAAGTTTGTTAACACTTTATTCTCAACATACCGAGTTGGTAAGCGCCTGTCCCGACGTGGCCGTACATTCTTTTCAACTTCTTGCTCCAAAACTTGTGTTACTGTTATTTTCGACTTTGTGGGAACTTCCACAGATATATTTTCGTCTGAAGCGGAATTGGTTTTATCTCCCAATACTTTTCTGGGAGGTTTAATTACAGTTGTTGGCTTATTTTTCTCCTTTACGCCAATATTCTCCTTCGAAGCTTTTGTAGCTCTCGTTCTAGTCCGAGGTGGCATGACGCTAAGTGTAAACAAACAGAACCCTCATTGATTCACAGCTCTTATACAACACAGATCAGATTAATATGCTTTATACCGACTTCTATATTTTCCAAATTCGATTAATTCGATGGATTGATTCAATCTGAATTATAATTCACAAAATAGTTTTTGCGTTTTCGCTCGTTTTTTTGACAACACATTTTTGACACTTCATAAATAATCATAGACAATTAATAATTTCTTTATCATAGAGAGGCAGACAATTTTTTTTTGTAAACAATAATTTAGTCGATTTTACTGTTTTACACAATGGAACAGGTTTTAAATATAACCAAAGAAATTATATAAGAAATACCTTTTTTGGCCAGAATAGAGTTGCCGTGTTCGAGCGTTGATATTATAAAAATATTTAATTTGAGGTGAATTCATAGGCGCGAGACACCTCGCTATTCGATTGAATCGACTAAAGTTTGACATTTCTTTTTTTGGTAACGGTAACCCAACCACGAAACATTTTTTGAAATAAATATGTCGTTGAATTATTCTCTTTGGTTGATTTGATTTGATTTCAACGGCAACGGCCGCATTTTCGAAAGTTCGTTGTTGTGATAATTCACTGAAAACTTATTTGATATAGTGTGAAAACTCTCGTTGTAATTGCAGTGCAGTAATGGAATGTTCAAGTAAGTAATTTTCAAGTTAACGCTTCATAAACACCGGGATAATAATGATCATGTTAGAAATATTGTTATCTCGACTTATTACGCGAATATAAATTTTTCTTTGGAATACTTATAATGTAACTATCCAATATATATCTATGGTAACTATGGTGAAATGCAGGTGATCTTTATAACTATAAACCTTTACAGAAACTTCCAGCAGTCAAATGTAAGGTCTGGCAAATTGTACAAGCCCTTTACAGAACTGAAGAAAACAATCGTGACATTTTGACAGTTTCCTGATCATTGGCCAGAAAAATCAGAAACAGTGGGATATGAGCTGGATTCAAACAGAGGAGTGGTTTTATTTGTAGTTTACAAACAAATTTATCCATCAAAATGGTTGACGGAGAAAGTAAGGGTACAATAGATACAGTGCAAGTGGCTCTCCGAGTGAGGCCTCTTATGCAGTTGGAGATCGACCGAGGCTGTGATGAGTGCATCGATGTGGTCCCCGGGGAGCACCAGGTGCAGATAAAGGACCTAGCATTTACATACAACTATGTATTTGCTCAGCACATAACACAACAAGAGTTTTATGATACTGCCGTCAAAGGACTGATAGGGAGACTCTTTCAAGGTGAGTGCTGCTGTTCCTTGTATAGATAAAAAAGTGCGGATGCCTGCTTGTTCACATAGCGTTGCTGAAAATGTATACAATTTTCTTTTTCTGTTGAAAAGAGTAACCATTGAGTTTCTGGCTGGCTCTTCTCAATAGAAGCAACATTACAAACTGGCAAATAACACGATTGGTGCGTTCCATTCACTGTTAATTTTGTTATTTTCGTTATTTTTGCCCACAAATCACGTTCCACTCGCACCAACTTGTACTGAAAGTGATCATTATTATCGTTTTTAACACTTGTTGTGGACGAAAATAACAAAAATAACGGTGAATGGAACGCAGCATAAATTATTGATGTTAACGATCTATAAGTGCTACCTCTAGCTTACATGAATGAATGAATTAACTGACTTAATAAAAAAAATAAAACTATTTTTTAAGGCACTATGCGTCTAGAGAATAGTCCAGAGAAATATAAACTTACTGGCAGCTGTGAAGTGTGCTGCCCCCTCACTTCTTCCTTGCATTTGCCCAGCAACTTGCACACATCTACACAGCCTCCATGAATTTTGTATCCACCTAAGTAGGTATTAATAGTTTGTCATGTATTGGCTGGTATTAAATTAAAAGTAATACTGTGTTCAGTATTAAAATACTGGTTAGTTTATGCGATCACTGTTGTTTTCAGGCTACAATGTGACAATACTAGCATATGGCCAGACAGGGTCAGGGAAGACATACACCATGGGCACCAACTACTCAGGATCCGATGGGGACTCCACCAAATTGGGTATGTATGACTAATTAAACTGGTGATATTATGCACTGTTATTTTCCAGAATAAGAAAATAAGTTTCCGAAAACATGCATGTATGTTTTAATTTTTAGATGAATTAAATGTACATAAGAAGATGTGTGTAACAACCTTGTACACAAAATTATCTTGAGATTAAAAAAAAAAAAAATAACGTCACGACTTTTTTATCCCCATTCGGGGGTAGTCAGAGACTTGACTACACCACCACATAGGGGTGAACAGGTTGGGCTAGCAATCAGAAGGTCCCAGGTTCGATCCCCGGTAGGGCATGCACCAATGGATGAATTTTCATCTATGTGCATAATTTACAGTTCGCTGACGGTGAGGGAAAACATCGTGAGGAAATCTACTTATCCCTCGGGATTAGGTAATGGTCAGTTCCTGTATCTTGAGATTATATAGGATAAAGTCACAATATTTTGTGTTTTTTTACCATGCATGTAACTTGCATTAAATGAAAGTCCATTCTTAACTTATAATGCTTTTTAATCCCTGCTCAAGTTTTTCAAACAAATTCCTACAGTATTTTATTTAAATTTATCCTACAAAAAATAGTTTTTTACATCCTTGATCCAAGGTTTTTTTTAATAATGCTCACTTTTTTTTAAACTTATTTCCAGGTGTAATACCACAAGCTGTAGCCGACATATTTGACTTCATAGAAGCACACGAGGAGAAGTTCATATTCAAAGTGTCTGTGTCATTCATGGAGCTGTACCAAGAGCAGTGTTTTGACCTGCTCTCCGGGAAAGAGCGGGGGCACAGTATCATTGAGATAAGAGAAGATATCAATAAAGGCGTTATTCTACCAGGTAAATTCTAAAAAATCTTTTCTATTCATTGGCTCCAATTCAGTAACCCTTTTTAGCGCCCTATCGCACTAGGCAACCAGCGATAGCGCAACCAGTTGCTCCATCAACATAATGTATAGAGCTGTATGGAGGGTACCTGTTGTCGCTTGGTGGCGCAACCAATTCGGTGTCGGCCATTGAAATACCCGCTGGTGGCGCGACCATGGTTGCCTAGTGCGATAGGGCCCTTAATGTAACAGTTTGCAATGTCTATTGAGACTCAGCTCAGACAAGTGCATTATAAAACTAGGCAGTAATATCCTAGTTTTTTTAATGGGCTAGAGATCTATAGTTTATAAAGTCATTGCCTGGATTATGTATGTGTGACTTGTGTGTCATCTAAATTAATGCTAAGTAATAAATTACGGATCGTAAATAGCAGAGGTTTCATATTACATGAGGACTTATTATCCACTAAATAATGGGCCACATGGAAGGCAGACGCTCTAGAGCAGTGATGGGCAAAGTACGGCCCGCGGGCCAGCTCCGGCCCGCGAAAGCATATAATCCGGCCCGCCGACGGTCCTTCGACATGAATAGTATATGGCCCGTGATAATTATATCTTGACGGTCCCAAAGTATAAAGTAGATTCTACTTAGTACAATAAAAGACACATAGGTAAAGGAGCCAGCTAGACTAGCCGCGTAGTTCATGATTGTGTTGCGGGTCGCGGGGCGCGGGGCGCAAAGAAGCGTGGTGAAGTGACAGTCAACACAAAATGCATACCTATTTCCTATAATTCTGGCCCTCCTCTGAAATTTCTTAAACTTTCTGGCCCCCCATTAAGAAAGTTTGTCCACCACTGCTCTAGAGGAAAGGTTCCAACAAGATGGTCTGATACCATAAAAAGCGCTGTAGGCGGCAGTTTCTACAAGGCGCATTTGGATGCCCGGGACATTTGGAAGGGCATCCGCAATAGTCGCGATCCTCAGAATTGAGGGAAGGAAGAAGATCCACACAATGTGAGTGCATACTACCTAC
Organism: Drymonia ruficornis; assembly: GCA_947859195.1. Classification (NCBI taxonomy): domain Eukaryota; kingdom Metazoa; phylum Arthropoda; class Insecta; order Lepidoptera; family Notodontidae; genus Drymonia; species Drymonia ruficornis. The sequence goes on from OX401923.1 coordinate 8,034,190, forward strand.
AGCAATGATCCATTGAACTATGTTTGCAGGTATAACTGAGCTGCCGGTGACGTCAACAATGGACACGATGATGGTCCTGGAGCGCGGGTCGTCGGGCCGCGTGACGGGCTCCACGGCCATGAACCAGGCCTCCAGCCGCAGCCACGCCGTGTTCACCATTATCATCGCCAAAGAAAGCCGCACTGACAAGTTAGTGCTTATTATTTTATACTAGCTTCCGCACGCGACTTCGTAAACGCATAATTTTAAAAAAAGTAGCCTATTTCAATTCCTGACTATAATCTATCTCTGTGCCAAAAAAAAAATTTCATCCAGATCCGTTGAACCGTTCTGGCGTGATTGAGTAACAAACATCCATCCATCCATCCAAACTTTCACATTTATAATATTATAGTGGGATTGTTAGTTTTCTGGTGGTAGAGCCAATCTGTAGCCCATTGACTGCAGCTCATATACGGGCTGGCTCGACCAGGGTAGTACCTACCACCTTCTCACAAAATATTGATGTAAAGTAGATATTACAGCTGTGTTTTGTATGATGAGTGAGAGAGCCGGAAGCCCAACCCTACATCCTGTTGCTGCATCCTCCGAGTGCGTTGACCCATAACCATTTCCGTCGTCTACATCAGGCGCATTCCGCACCTGATCACTTAGTTTTGACGTCGGAACATGCGTTATGCGTGCCTATGACATAATGGCATAACACGAGTGCGCGGGCGAGGTATACGAGCCTTTTGAACGCACCAATTTACGCCTGGACCTAAATTTCGACGCTATGAAAGCACCAACCTATAGTCTAAACCACAGAGTAAAGACTAAAGCAAGAGGTGCCCTTATTAGATATTTGTATGAAACAAAACGTGGTCATTGCTTTTTCATTTTAAGTTTACTATTTACCGGTAAATAGTTGAACTACTCGCTTCGTTTTATGTCGATGTTAGTACTAGGCCGACCACTCGGCCGACTTGCTTAGGGCCAGTCCCCTTAGTAACTGTAGCCCGATTCACGTAACCAAAACCGTAATGGTGTCTCAGCGATAAAGTCGTTGATAGCCTTTTCGTATAAAGGCTATCAACGACTATATCGCTGAGACATCGTTACGGTTTTGGTTACGTGAATCGGGCCACTGGTCCATGGTCTAAACTGACGCAAGCGAATGCTTTGCTCGCACCATCATTTCTCTCTTGTAATTTCTCTATTCCTTTCAATTAGAAACATAGCAACTACATCAAAGTTCCACCTGGTAGACTTGGCTGGGTCTGAGCGCATCAAGAAGACAAAAGCCAGTGGTGAGCGGCTGAGGGAAGGCGTGAAGATCAACCAGGGTTTGCTGGCGCTCGGCAACGTGATCTCGGCGCTCGGCGACGGAACTAATAGAAGCTACATTAGCTACAGAGACAGCAAGCTAACGAGGCTACTCCAAGGTAGATTTATTGCAAGTTCTCTTTAGAAAGTATTTATGATATCCACATTTATGGTTAGGGAAATTTGCTACAGAGAATACTTCACCTGACCATTATGATTATGCATGAATTACTATGCAAAGAATGGCAAAATTGTTAGATCAAAACGGCAAAAAATGGTCTTGCAACATTGCTTAAAATTTCAGTAGTCCCATTAATATATATATATATATAACGTCACGACTTTTATCCCCATTCGGGGGTAGTCAGAGGCTTGAGTGGCCATACACCACCACATTGTGGAGGTATTAACCAACTCAAATCATTAATATCCCATTAATATCTCTAGAATAAGTTTTTGGACTCGATTCAATACATTCTTATCATAGTCAATCAATGATTCCAATGCTGTTGTCATCAAATCAAGACTAAAATTTGACACATTGCGACCATAGCAGGGATGGCAGGCAACACTTGTCCATAGTGTCTCTTCACCTTCGCCTCGATCTGCCTCGACGACTGTGACCGTCTTCTGGGGTGTTGTGACACGATATTCCCATCTCTGCCGATCCATGCGCGCGACATGGCCGGCCCTGTTCCACTTTAGATTTGCCGTTTCTTCGCCCACGTCAGTGATTCATATGCTGGAGCCTTCAAGTTTAGTTACGAAGCCATTCGCTTTCTGACCGTTTACCGTGGAACCTCAGTGTCAAAATTTTTATTTGACACCGAGGTCCCATGGTAGACGGTCAGACGAAAAATGAGCCATATGTGAAGTGTGTGTTGTTGTAATGCGGCAGACAGCCTGGGCGGCAACTCGCTGACGCTGATGGTGGCGTGCGTGAGCCCGGCGGACTACAACCTGGACGAGACCGTGTCCACGCTGCGCTACGCGGACCGCGCGCGCCGCATCCGCAACAAGCCCATCATCAACCAGGACGCCAAGGCCGCCGAGATCGTGCGGTCAGTCTGCCATTACTCTTACCATCTTAGGCCCGCCACATACATACGGAATTTCCGTACGGAATTCCCTTTCGAAATATCGAATCGGGGTTTCCGAACGCGATACGTCCATACATTTGGATGGATTTACTGCGTTCGGAATCCCTGATTCGATTTTTCGAAAGGGAATTCCGTACGGAAATTCCGTATGTATGTGGCGGGCTTAAATTAATAAAATAAATCTTGCTGGGCGACACTATGCAACATTGCAGCAATTCTGCAAAAGCAATTAATTTTTCCGACCCTCCCGCAGAATCCGCAAAATTTCCGTGAAACAGTCACAAATGGTGTAAAATGTGTGACTATTTAACATAAATTTTGCGCAATTACCTACTAAGAATTACTCAGATAATCGGAAAAACTAATTGCATTGGCAATGTTGCGTTGCATTAGCCTCCCTGATACGATATTACGATCATTTTTTTGGGCGAAGCTATGAACAATCGCGGATTGCGTTTGCATTGGCATATGGGTAGAAGATCGATCAAACGATATGCAATCCAAGATTGATTTTAAATTATATGGACTAATGAATGTATAAAACGATTTTTTATGTTATTAGGTTGAACAACTTAGTCAACGAACTACGCTTACAACTCCTTGGCAAACTGCCATGCCCCAGTGAACAGAACAATGAGAAGTTACAAGAGGAGTTAGACCGAGAAAGATCCCGATACTCCGAACTATTGAAGAAACATAAACAAGTCACGGAACACCTCGGCAACATGCTTATAGAGAACACTAATTTATGCGAAAAAGCACTATTAGCTGAGGCAGCAAAGGACAAAATCGAGCGGAAACTCAACGAACTCACAGAACAGTGTAATCAGACTATTGAGAACTTGAACACGACGGATAGAACTGATGAGGAACATCAAAGGACTAGTGTTGTGGACTATTTGAAAGAGATAAAGACTAGGTTGGAGGACTTGCAGTCTGTGAATCTGAAGACTAATGAAGAATTGATCGACCATGAGATAAAACTGTCGTTTGTGAAGGACGAGAATGAACTCGATAAGGGCGAGGATGATGTGCTGATGAATGAGGACCAGGCGGTGATGGAGGAAGAGAAGAGGGCTATGGGACAGGTAATATTTCATTATTATTGTCTTTTTGGGGCAAGTACGCAGTTTGTTTGGTTATTATGTTGGTTGAGTAAATGTAAAAAAAAATTATCTCAAGTTAGTGACATGCCCTGCGTATATTTGATGTTCTCAATTGATATGCTAGATATCAATCCAAGAAGATGTGTTCATGATGGGCGTCGTCGCCAAGGCAGGCTCAGGAAATGTCGTGACGACTGAATGCACTCCATTACCGCCCGGCCACGACCTCGTGGCTACCAGCGACAGCTTAGCGGCGGCGCAAATGTACTAAAATGTTGCTCTCGGCGGCAACGCGCGCGAGGGTAAAGTGGAGTTTTGGGGGAGACTTATGACCAACAATGGGACAATTTGGGTTGAAAAAAAAAATGCAGGGAGTTCAGTGTAATCTCGGCGTTTACTTATAAGTTAACGTGGTAGGAGAGGAGAGTAGGTACTAATATGGCAGGGAAAAGTCCACGTAAAAAGTAAAAACATTGTTCTTTGTTAACTTAGATTATTGCTGAGTTCACAAACACATTAACGGACGGTAAAACAAGTAAACGATTGTTACCAGTATATCAAACAATCTTACTATTCTAACGGTTCGTTAATATGTCGGTGGACTCGGCCCTAAGCCTATTACGACAACAGGTGGCGTTGAACCAAGAGCTACAAGAGCTCAACCGCGCTATGGCGATCAAGGCGTCCGTGGTCCAAGCTATACTGGCCAACAACAAGGACATGCTGGACAGCCACAAGAATCTGCGCGAGAACGAGGACAAGATATCGCATCTCGAGAAAGAGAGGGACGAACTACTGCAGCAACTCAAGCAAACCAAGGTATATTTTTTGTTGTGTTTTTATGTGTCTGGCGGGTATAAGTATAAGCGGGTATAAGTAAGACAGAGAGAGGGGGGTTGGGTTGCTTCCGGCTCTCTTACTCATCGTACGAAATGCAGCTGTAAGAGCTATTTTACGCCGAACTTCAGTGAGAGTGGTACTACCCTGGTCGCGACAGTAAATATTACGAATTGGGCTCGATAATGAGTAAAGTGGCGGCTATAGGTATCGTTGTCACTTATTGGTAACCATAACGTTGAAGCTACTCGTTTATTTGTATCTAGAGTTCAATATTGACGATATTTCTGCCGGGTACTGTATACTGTTATGGGATTTAAACCTAGAATCTCATTATTAGCAGACCGCCCTTGCGACAATGGGCCCAATTGGACAGCTAAATTATTACGATTATTATTACCTGTCACATTGGCTTCTGACTATCTGGTGAAATGTGGGCTTTGAGTTGGCTTAATACCTCCACAATGTGGTGGTGTATGGCCACTCAAGCCTCTGACTACCCCCGAATGGGGATAAAAATCGTGACGTATGTATTATTAATACCATGTTCGTATACCAGACCAAGGACCCATCGCACGAAGAGCGCCGTACGAAAGTGTCGAGCCTGGAAGCGGAGATATCCGAGCTGAAGAAGACGTGCCAGCAGCAGGCACACATCATTAAGACCAAGGAGAAGAATGAGGCCAAGATAGCTGCCCTCAACGCAGAGCTGCAGGCCATGAAAGCTACCAAGGTATGTTTGTACAGTGTACACCCAGTTGTCATTAAAACCTTTGATAAACGTCATCATTTGCAGCCGATTTAATTTCACTGCTGGATATACAGTGTGTTAAGAAAACCCTGTCCGACCCGAAAACGTATTGTTGGGTATCGAGATTGGATTCTATTTTTGTAAAAAAAAGTTTTTTTTTTTTTTAATTTTTTGTTTTTGTTTTTTTAGCATAGTAAGTCTCCCATTGCTGGGCAAAGGCCTCCCATTTTTTTTTTTGCAAAACAATTACCCCGTTTTTTTTTTTTTTTTTTTTTCTTTCATAATATGACGTCATCACATACTTTGTGGTCAGAGGTGCCGCCACACGATCTAACATAATTACTTCCGGTAACGGTGTTGTCATATTTTTAAAATTTGCTACATTTTGTGGGAAAAAGACAAAAAAAAATTGCATTTTAAATTTTCATTAATATGTTTACTATCATGAATATTTAATTTATTTTATTTTATTTGGTCATGTGATTGGGAAACCTAAATACCGGTTTCGACTCGGACAGGGTTTTCTTAACATATTGTATGGCTCCGTCAAAGTTTTCCCATAGCAAAACAAAGTTTTCCCTTGCACTACAACATGGAGTTCTTCAAAGTTCAAGTTCTGTTTACAGGTCTCTAAAAGGTCGGCGCCGCGTCTGCTCCCCTTAGTTTTAGATGTCCTAGGCGGCTTCCGCTTACCATCAGGTGGACCGTCGGCCAATGGGCTATCCTTGGCTATTAAAATACCCGGTCTAGTGCTGCTTGCGTCCAGAGGTTTCCTATCTTAGTGGTCAGATATCCTCCATCCATCCCTGGGATGTTCGGATCGGACCGATGGTCGATCGATTTGTGCGTCTTCTTCCTACTCTTATCGTATGGTTAGTGGCCAATCTATTGTCAGAGTTGTTCAAGCCGCCCGAAGGCCTCTGACAAGGCTTAACGACTGCTGCCTAGAAGACAACAACCGGGACCGACTTTTTACGTGCCCTCCGAAGCACGGAGCCGCTCATTTCGAATGCCACTAAATGGTCACCCATCTCTGCTTGACCTTGCCAAGCGTTGCTTAACCTCCGATCGTTTACCGATCAGTGGTTGCAACTGGCTATGAGCGCCTCAACAACTCTGCTTACGAACGATTACGTGTTCAGGTGAAAATAATAAAGCAAATGCGCGAGGAGAGCGAGAAGTTCCGCAAGTGGAAGGCGGAGAGCGAGCGCGCGCTGGTGCGCCTGCGCACTGAAGACCGCAAGCGCGCCACCGCCATGGCCAAGATGGAGTCGCTGCACGCCAAGCAGCAGAACGTGCTCAAGCGCAAGATGGAGGAGGCCGTCGCCGTCAACAGGAGGCTCAAGGTACATACTACATACATTACATACTACGAACCTATCATATGTCCAATCACATCCGCCCGTACTCTAGATACTGCTGATACTACTGGTACTCTAAAATAGACCGTACTCTGAACCACAGAGAAAATACGAAGAAAGAGGTGTACTTATTAGATTTCCCTATGAAACAACTCGTGGAAATTTACGCGGGATAGCGCGGGTGGTGGGGGTTAAGAAATGATGGCATCTATCTACTGGTCAATAGCAGATCTACTCGCTTCGTTTTATGTCGATGTTAGTACGTAGTTGTAACTTTTTCACACTAGATATCACTAAGTCGAGAGTGATGAAAAAGACATACAGAGGGTCGCCATCTAGTGTCGAATAGAATTATATTTGTGATGCGAACGTTGGCAAGACGTCTGCACAGGACGAACGCCGACAGCACACTGACTAAAGCCACGCCTACTGTGATGACTTCAGGACTTAGTTGTTGAATCACAGTTCACAGATGCTTAGACCCACTCCCCTTACTAATTGGTCCATGCTCTCAACCTACCTGTGTAATAAATTTAATTGAAATGCGTTCCACCTTTCTTACGTGATGCTAAAGTTCACATCCACATAATAGAAATATTACACCAAATATCGTATTTTAAGCCGACATGTATGTTTAGTGTTAACGCTGTTGTTGATTTGGCGATATTTCTTTGTTATTTTTTTTGCTACAAGTCCAGAAGTAAGTTAATTTTATTCTAATATCATGCATTAGAATGCATATCAATATCATGCATAGTATTTCAAATAACGTAAAAATAATTAAGTCGGTTCTCAAATGCAAAGAACCAACATGAGACATAACCATAGAGTAAAGACTAAAGATAGAGGTGCCCTTATTAGATTTCTCTATTAAACAACGCGTGGTAATTTGCACGGGATGGCGCGGGTGGTGGGGGTTAAGAAATGCGTGGCATCTATCTACCGGGAAATAGCTGAACTACTCGCTTCGTTTTGTGTCGATGTTAGTACGTAGTTTAATTATTTGCACTAGATGTCACTAAGTGTATGATCATGAAAAATTACGTACAAAGGGACGCCATCTAGTGTCGAATACAATTATATTTGGGATGCGAACGTTGGCAAGAAGACGTCTGCACAGGACGAACGCCAACAGCACACTGACTTAAGCCACGCCTACTGTGATGACGTCACCGGCCGAGCTGTGCGATGTAATAGCAACGCGGCCTGGTAGCTTAGACCCAGTCCTTTATATGGTTCGTCTATGGACATAACTGATCTGTGCGTGTAGGAGGCTCTGGACCGTCAGAAGCAGTCGCAGATGAAGCGCAGCGCGAAGGGCAACGTGAAGGCGGGCGCCGTGCAGCAGTACATCGAGCAGGAGCTGGAGGTGCATCTCAGCATCGTCGAGGCCGAGAAGTCGCTTGAAGAACTCATGGAGTACAGGTAACCACGAGATGTGCTAACAGGGGTGGATTTGATACACTGGCTGCCCTAGGCCAATGAAAGATTGCCGCCCCTCTACTGCCTGTAAAGCACGAAAAATTTTATGACAATGTATTAGAATCTGGTAAAATGAGTGAGAGAACCGAAAGCGCACCCCCCCTCTTCCCTCTCTCCATTCCACTCCCCTTCAGGTCGACAATGTGCGAGCAATGCCTTTGGTATTGCAAGCATCTATAGGCTACGGCAACTGCTTAACAACAGGCGAGCCGTACGCTTTTTTGCCACTGCAGTCCTATAAAAAAACGAATTAAAATGAAAAAATAACGAAAGTCTGTAAACGATAAATTATCTCAATTGTCTATAGATACTGATGCATACCGTGTTTAATTGTGTTGTGAGTTTTGTGAATTTCGCCAAGTTCTGCCGCCCCCGAAATTTTTCCGCCCTAGGCCCGGGCCTACTCGGCCTGTAGAGAAATCCGCCTCTGTTAAAAAGTATTGCTATTATAGAGGAACATTTATTTATTTTCTATTGTCCAGGGCGTGGATAACGGAGCAAATCGAGAACCTCCGCAACAGCACCGACGACGAGGCCAACAGGAAGAAGGTCGCGGAGCTGGAGGACGACCTGGCGTTGCGCAAGGCACAGATATCGGACCTGCAGCAGAAGATACTCACCGCCGACCAAGGTAACGACGCATACACTACTGTGGGACTACTTTGAAATACGAAACGAAACGTTTCCGCTTACGCTTGGTACATTTTATTACTCCGAAAGGGTCCACTAGGGTACACGAATGAAGAAACTTCAAATCACGACTATCGAATCCGAACTTGAGATCCGAAACACTTTAGGAATAAGAAAACGTACCATCTGTCAGCCGAAACGTTTCGTTTCGTATTTCGGAGTAGCCCCCACTCTGGACATACTGGAGAAATCCGTTTAAACATTTCATGGAAATAAACACGCAATGTAACACGACTTGATGTGATGACAGTTACATTGGCTTTACTACTGGTTTAGAAGGCGTTCATACGTGAGGTTTAGCTCATAGGCCCGCCACATACATACGGAATTCCGAAAATCGAAATATCGAATCGGGATTCCGTAAGCTTATCACACACATACGTTTTTTTCCGTTCGGAATAATTCCGGTCGCACACAAAATACGTATGTATGTGATACATTTGGATGGATTGACTGCGTTCGGAATCCCGATTCGATATCGGAATTCCAAAACTGAATTCCGCATGTATGAGGCGGCCCTTATCTTCTTGAAATTAGGGCACCTACAAACCTTTTTGGATATTCAATCATTACTCATATTTTTATATTATATTACACAGAAAACAAGTCTCGCACGCAATGGGACAACATTCAATCTATGTTGGAGGCGAAGGTCGCCCTGAAGTGTATGTTCGAGTTGCTGGTGGACGCCAAGCGCGAGCTGCAGAGCCAGAGCGAGAAGGGCTTCCAGGCGCGCTACGAGGAGGTCAAGGAGGCCCACGACCGCCTCGCCATGGACTTCGACAACGCTAAGGCGGACTTCGAGAGGCAGCTCACCGTCGTCAAGCTGCAGAGCGAACAAAAGGTACGTTATACGTCTTCAGAAAAATTGGGATCCCCATACACACCTTCCACCCCCTATTTTACAACCCCTAGAGGTAGAATTTTCAGAAACGCTGAAATCTATATTTTTTTATTTGTAATGAATAGCCAAAATACCAATTTTTTATGTTTCTAACTTCAGAAATACGGGACTCTCATACAAACTCCCACCCCCAGTTTTACACCCTTAGGGAAAAAACCACTTTCCAAAATCCTTCCTATGCTCTTCTATGCTATAAAAGGTACCTACTGTTAAAATTTTATGTGTGTAACACCAGTGGTTTGGACTGTGCACGTCTTGACAGACGGACAGAGAGAGCCAGACGGACAACAAAGTGATCTATAAGGGTTCCGTTTTTCCTTTCGGGGTACGGAACCCTAAAAATTGAATTTCCCGAGTCGGGAAATTTATCTGGTTGATTTTGAAAAATATACCTGTATTAATGCATCAGCCGATAATGTCGCGTATCGTTTATAGAATTTCTGGGAACTAAAGAAAACCGCTTATTTGATGTTAAAAGTTTCATCCTGTAAACAAAACTGTCTGCATCTCATCATCTTTGTGTTTATATCTGCAGAGAATGTGCCTGAAGTACACCCTGCACAACATATTTGTACAAAAACACGCCGCGCTAGCTACTAATGAATCAAACATGTTTCGACGGCGGATTTTTTTCTGATGCGAATATTACTTAGGTCGCACTTAGTCCGATTTTCCATAAGGACGATCATTTAGTTTGCCATTCCTATTGAATATGATATTTTTACAGTTATCAGCGCTGGTCGCTCTTCAACGCGGCGTCGTCGGCAAAGGCGATAAGACCGAAGCTTGCAAGCACTTACAGAACGTCATACAATACCAGCAAGAGAAGCTGGAACTAGTTGAGGAAGAAAATGTGAGCTTTACTATTCAATTAGCTTGAATTTTCAGGAATAAAGGCGTATCTTCCGCCCACTGTATCTTGATATTTTATCGTGATTGGAGGTGGATAATCTTCTCCCATCTCCTATATTTTCTTTCGATTAAATTCATGCGGGTTTCAAGACAATTTAGCCTTCCCGGGGACTCGTCGAGGGTTAAATCTCGGCGTCATCGTTGAACACCATTGTCGATTGTGGCTAACAGGAGTAACAGGTAACGCACATAGCCAGTTGCAATCACTAATCGGTAAACGATTGGAGGTTAACACGTTGACTGTCCGTGCATTACATATAATGCATTTTCAGTCTAACTGTGACGTCTGTGCATTATATGTAATACACAAGCCAATGTGTACATTGAAGATGATAGATCTAGCTTACAAGTCTAGTCCAAAAAACGTCATTCAGTATACTGAATGGCGTTTTTTGGACTGGACTTATAAGCTAGATCTTTGATTTTCAACGGACGTATGAACAAATCAGATTAATTAAAAAAACTCGTTGGACGTACGAGCTTGTGCACCCAAAGTAGGCTGGACAGTCAACGTGTTAAGCCGCGCTTGGCGAAGTCAGTCAGATACGGGTGACCATTTAGTGGCATTTGAACGGAGCGTCTCCTTGCTTCGGTCCCGGTTGTTGTCTGCAGCAGTCGTTAAGCCTTGTCAGGCAGCCTTCGTGCGGCTTCAACAACTGTAACACCAGGTTGACCACTGACCATACGATAAGAAGAAGAATTGGAAGTAACAGTTGCGGGCCTCCTACAATCCTGCTACTGGTATAGTCCGCGACAGGTCAAGATGGCATTTTTCTAGAGCTGTGGCATCATGTACCAGGAGTTTATATCGATTTTATTTTTTTGCAACGTTACTAAATATGGTTTATTATAAGTAAAATGAAAAAATATCTTATAATAATATTTTATTCATATTCACTCACAGGGTAATTATAATAATTGTTTTTCCGTTCAATGTCAGATTTTTTTTATACTTTTCTGGCTAGTTGTCGTTTTTGAGAATTCATTATTGGTTTTTCTGTTTTAACACGTGACGAGGAAGCGACCAAAGTCATTTTAATATACTACAACAAAGAGTGAGTGAGATCGATATCGACAACTATCGATAGCGATAATGCGTACTCGTGCAGCGCTATGGCTAGGAGCGCGCGGGCTCGGCGCGGGTATGGGGGGTGTTACCTCCCCGCGCCTCAGCTCATACCCCGATTGTCATCTCGACCTGTCGCCTACTATACTTCTGGGGGTTTTGTGCCATTTTGATTACGCAATTCGATCACACATCACTTGACCTCACACTGAGTGTTTAAGTGTTATGCTTCGTACTGTAACAGCGTATATTTTCACAGAAAAAGCTAATAGACGAGCTGGAACAGCTGCGGTCTGCCGGCAAGAAGGTGATGTTGCGGCCGCGGAAGGAGCACGGGCCGGACGCCGTGCGGAAGGTGGAGTACGTGGAGCCCACCGACGAGGAGGACGACGACTTCGAAGACCCCGACAAGGACCCCGACTGGAGGGCCACGCCGCTCTTCAAACGGATACAGGTGGGGTAAACACTAGTAAAATAAATGCGCCCTTAAGGTACCGGGCGTGGTGGCACCATTACTTGAACATCTGTCTTGCTGCCATACAGCGTTTGTTTCTTTTCCAATATAAACGATCGGTCGATAATAATCTTCCAGTCGCAATGTTGGCGTCTTACTCAGCGTATCCTTCTACGCTAAGTGAAGAAACCGTTTGGCCCTTTTGTAATGCGAGTGTTTAATAGGTTTTTAAACCCATTTCGGTCGATTTCTGGGCTGCTATTGTGACCCAAGTATGAAAACGACAGTCCGATTTGTTCGAATTTTTACACATTTCCGTAGTAAATTAGTGTAAAATAAAAATCACCGACGATCAGATGGTTCAGTTCGGATTCGTAATAGGGTGTGGTTTCCTAATGATAATTTAAAAATGATCAAGCAATGGTACATATACTTCAACTCATTTTGGCGCGCGGCGTAGTGTGCGTGTGCTTGTAAGTATACAGCTTTGCATTGTTTGGCAGTGCTGCGGCAGTCGTCTTCCGATTGTACAAGCTTAATGCACACAGGGCCGCGCGCCAAGATGAGTTGATGTATTAGTATTATTTTGTTATGCAACTCTATTTTATGATGTATAGGCGCAGCGGTCCCGGCTGACGATGAACTTCACGCAAGCGGACATATCAGCGGCGGACACTTCCGCGGGGAGCGGTGCTGCCGGTGCTAGTGCCGGTGCCGGTGCTGGTGCTGGTGCTGGTGCTCGCGCCGTTAAGCGAGGTAGCGACGGCGCGGCGCACTGCGCGTGCCGAGGCAGCTGCAGCACCAAGATGTGCGGCTGCGTGAAGGCCGCCAAGGGCTGCGGCCGCGCCTGCCGCTGCCAGCACGAGCTCTGCAAGAACAAGCGCAACTCCTCCGACAGCGAGGATAAGGAGAACAACGTCAGTACCCACTCCTACATACATTCATTCACACGACATAGGCTAGACTTTTGATGTTTAACCGGCTCTTAAATCATGTTCAGGATTTGATAGTAAAGTAAAAAAAAAAGATAGACAAATTAGATTTGATTTTGGAACATATGCAATGTTAAACGCAGTTAAACCGCGCTGAACGCGCGAAATACATAGAGACACGACTCGCTCGCGCAGGAGGTCTCTTTTCCATAAATGTTGCACGTCCAGCGCGGCAAAGTATGCCAGCATGACATGCAGTCTCTTATATCATTTATAGAACCCATACCTTTATCATACTTATTTGTCGTTGGACACTTTTGGTACACATTCATGGAGTCCATTTTACAACAGATCTTTTATTTGATATTTTTACAGCCGTCCAGCACAGAGCTGTCGCTCGACACAACACCGCCATCATACTTCGACAAACGGTGAGCAATCTTCCACACACCCCTCACATCCTATAACCTCTCCTAACAATAACAATGTGTTTAGATTCGAAACCTCTGAGGAGTTACACGATGTCGTTAAAGAGACTAACCTCCCGAACATCCCGTCGCAACCGTTCTATAATGAGAATGAAATAGCCGTCCGCCGGAAAGTCCGCCCTTTGCGTCCTACAGTCGGTAACACGCAGACGTGGATGTTTGCGCTCCTGCTGTATAACACGTGCGTGGCCCCGATGTCATCGTACTGCGCGAACAATATACTACAGTACGGGATGGACGTCGCAAAATACAATGTTATCTCGAATATATTCAAGTTTCTGATGAGAGAGGTTACATGACAATGTTTTACAATTGACCTTATGTACTTTGCGAATTGCTAGTAATTCCCCAAGATTATGCTAAGGACTATGAAATTATTCTTCGGTAGCGTGTCGATGAACACCCACATGGGTAACCGCTGGTGGCACTAACAACAGAGCGCTTCTGTTGGTGCTTCGGAGGGCACTTAAGCTATCGGTCCCGGATATTGCAGTCGTTAAGCCCTATCGGCTTTTGTGCGTTCTGTAAACTCCGATACGAGAGTTGGACACTAGCTAAAACTAACAAAATTATAGTCAAAATTAACGTACTGAAACTGCCTTCAAGTGTTCTCAAAATTTCTTCGATACGATAGATTAGACAGTCTCTACATCATGACTTCATCGCCTTCTAAAAATTAGATAGACATCATTTTGAAGGTGGTAGAGCCAAGCTGTAGCCAATTGACTGCAGCTCATAAACGGGCTGGCTCGACCGGGGTAGTACCACCCTCTCACAGAAGATCGGCGTAAAGCAGCTATTACAGCTGCGTTTCGTACGATGAGTGAGAGAGCCGTAAGCCCACCCCCCCCCTCCCCTCCCTCCATCCCACTCCCCTTCAGGTCGGCAATGTGCGAGCAATACCTTTGGTATTGTAAGCATCTATAGGCTACGGTAACTGCTTAACATCAGGCGGGCCGTACGCTTTTTTGCCACCGCAGTCCTATAAAAAAAAAAAAAAAAAAAAATCAAATTGTAAAAAAAAATATCTACTGTCTATGATAGATAACCAGCATACTCTTAGGCCCGTATTAATAAATCGATCTCAAGATTGAGATCGAACATGAGATGCTGTTTATGGCAGATGTTCCATACATTAAACGTCAAAACTGCACCTTAAGATCGATCACAACTTTGATATGCATTTATTAATATGAGCCTTATTGTACGGGGAGTAAACTCAAAAAAGTAATTTTATAACCATAAATCAAATTTTATCAACTTTCGTCAAAAACTATAGAAGTTGGCACGAACGAACTTGATTATAAGGGGCTTTCATAGACTACGAAACCTAAAAGGAATAATAGAATGTTAGTTCTCTCTGGGTGGCCTTATCGCAAGCTGCGATTTCTTACCAGTTAACCGATTTAGCAGCAAAAGCAAAGTACATCGGGTGTACAAAATCGTTATGTTATTGCATTGCGGACTATGCTCTTACCGAAAACATTTTTTTAACGTAATAACGACCGTTTTCTCGTTTCCCAAGGCACAGTGAGAAGTACAGATTCTATAAAAACATATCTGGAATTTGGCACATTTTTAAGAAGAGGGACTCTCTATAGCCCGTGCTCTGTAAGTGCATAGTTCTGCAAAGCAATTTGCGTAGACCATAGATATAGATATAGACTGACCATAGATATAGATAGTCTATATGTGTACTATCTAGAAATCGATTAGTCGCTATTTTTGCATAGATTGGTAATTAGTGTGTGTTATCTATTTTACAAATCCCAGGCCATATACCCAAAAATAATAATATTCTTATTACCTATTTTTGTTTATTTTGCTGTGCAGAACTATGTAACCCCTCGTTTGCACTAATTAGGCGCGTTCACATGTACAAAGCCGCGCTCTCATACGCTGAGAGCTCAGTAAATGTGATCGCGCCTATTGACAAAACATTCCCATAAATTGTTGTCACTACTGTTTGTTGTCAAAGATTAAGATGAAAACAATCAGTGTGAATATTTCTTTAGTACAAACGAGGGTTGCCTGACAGACACATTTAAATTTGAAATAATTTTTAACCACTTTCAAAAAGGAGTAGGTTTTAATTCGACTGTATGTTTTTTTCTGTAAATATTTGCATATCAGTCGTGCTGTAACTATTTGATAATAATAAGCAGGCCTTTTAACCGGTAAGCATGGGTTATCCTCATAAACATCCATTAGACCCCCTTAAAACCCCTTCATTGCTTATGCTATGGGTTCCTCCAATAGCGACGCCATAATATAACGGCCGCACTAGAACATTGGCTACGTAAACAGATAGGGGTCTAGGAAACCGCGCCATTTTGTTTACGTACTAACCAACGTTCTAGTTACGGCCGTTATATGACGGCGCCGCTATTGGAGGAACCCAGTGCTTTAGCGGTTTCAAGCCTTGTTAAGGTCTTATTGAATGTTATAGCTAATTGTTAATTTCTCTTGCAGAAATCACCTTGACGCAACTTACGTGAAGAAGAAGAAAAGCTATTTTTTCCCCCATGATCAGGGAAATGGCGAACACAATACAATAAAGGTAAATAAATATGCCATTAAATTATAACCCTTCCGTCCGAATACTCAAAGATTACTCAAATGTGCGTTTGGCGCAGTGTTTCGAGTGTAAACCGCTCGGCTTACTGCACCAAATGGTTGCGGGTTCGATTTCCGCCAGAAGTAAATTTCCAAAACGCCATATTTATTTGGTAGATGAAAGTTATCAGATGATTCTGAAATAATTTATAGGAAATTATAATGAATGGAAGAAGATGGGGAGACCATTGATGGATTTACACTGGCATTACAAATGACTTTTGTTCTCAGAAATGCTTTTTAAAACCATTGTAAACTGGCTACAATCTATATCAATTTGGCGGGTAGTTTTTAGGCCCAAAATAATAATAATATTCTGGGACATTCTTTTAACACGGCTACCTGATCCCAAACTAAGCAGAGCTTGTACTATGGAAACCAGTTAACTGATATTACTACATATACTACTTTTTTGTTTGTGAATACATACTTAATATAAATAATTACACCCAGACTCGGGACATACAGACATGTTCATGCACACAAATGCATGGCCCGGGTAGGAATCGAACCTACGACCTGCAGCGTGATATGCGGAATCTTACCAACCACGCCAACGGGCCCGTCAAAGTACTGGAGCCAGCGCCTAGCTATTTTTTTGTAGTATTAAATTAAAGTTACTTCCAAGGCATGTATCGCAATTTTAAATATATTTTTCTTCTCTTTTCAGACTGAATAACTTACCTCGTCCTGTGAAACATAGCAAGTAATTATGAATAATAATAATTTTTCTATATTTTATACTTAAAGAGCGAAATTTAAATAGTACTTCACAAATAACCAGTATTTCTACACGTCGCATTCTACGACGAATGTGACGTGACGATATAGTTATATTAATTCTAATCTAAATTAAGTGTACAATGTATTGACTTATAATTCAATGGTATATTGCACAGAAACTGGGTAAGTATTTGAGCGTCGCTGGTTGAAATTTACACGCATGAAATCCGGTCTTATTATGTCGTCATTTTGTTATAAATTAGATGAGTAGATCTCTAAATAAATATTTATTAGAAACAATGTTTTATTTTTCATTATCGTACCTATTACGTCACGGAACAAGTCACAAAATAACCTTCACCGAATAATAATTTATTGAAATCGGTTAAAAATTAATCTAGAGTTCAGTTCAATTCCGGCATTTTTTCTAATTTAAAATTTGACATCAGCATTATTATCACTAACAATTTATGGACCTTGTCTGAAATGAACTGTTTATTATAATGGAAAAGGAAATTTCAAATATTGAATTGCCAACGTCCATACCACGTTGAATACACCGGTTCTCGTCCGATCACCGAAGTTAAGCAACGTCGGGCGCGGTCAGTACTTAGATGGGTGACCGCTTGGGAACACCGCGTGATGTTGGCTTTTTGCATTTTTTCATTAATTCTGTCATCAATCAAAGATGATTGTTTACAAAACATGTTTGTAAACATGTTTATTGAAGATTTTAGGAATGTTATGTTGCATTTCGGTAATATCCGACGATTGTTAGGAAAAGAATCTCGTTTGTAGTAACAACACTGTTGTGAATGGTGTAATATACACACTATTGTCTGTTGTGTGTAACTAATAATAGCTTTTATTTACATTTTAAGATCTCATTGTTTGTGGAAGTGTAACACAAGTAACTACAGACTACACTCTAGTACCTATCAATACTCTAAACTTGTTATGTTGGGATGGGAATTAAAATGTTGGTAAATATACCAAAACTCAATGGTCTGAAAGGCCTTCGGGCGGCTTGAACAACTCTGACAATAGGTTGGCCACTCACCATACGATAAGAAGAAGAATGGTCTGAAAAAGCCCCAAAGCTTTTAAAGCATCACAAATTAGAGAAAAACTTTATTAAACATTGAAAGCATTCTTTTATCAGAAATTTTTTAGGCGTTCAGGAAAGTATTTTTTGGGTAAAAAAAGTAAGTACGCAATAAACTTAATACGTATTGGAAAATCACATGTATAGTAGGCGACAGGTTCGGAAGTCTTTCGGGGTATGAGCTGAGGCGCGGGCGAGGTGACACCCCCCATACCCGCGCATCGCCCGCGCGACCCTAGCCTTAGCGCTGCACGAGTATGCATTATCGCTATCGATAGTTATCGATGTCGATCTCGCTCACATTGTTCTTTGTGGCGCTGTATTAAAATGGCTTTGGTCGCTTCCTCGTCACGTATTAAAACAGAAAAACCAATAATTTATTCCCAAACACGACAAATAGCCAGAAAAGTATTAAAAAATTGTGACATTGAACGGAAAAAACAATTATTATAATTACGCTGTGAGGAAATATGAATAAAATATTATTATAAAATGTTTAATTAATTTTAATCTTATTTTGTTACATTGCAAAAAAAAAACATCGATAAAACTACTGGTACGTTTTGACACATCACTAAAAAAGGACTTCCGAACCTGTCGCCTACTATACCTATCCCTATTTCTTGGTAATGTCTTTAGAATAAAACATGTTTACCATCGGCCGTCGAACTCGGTTCCATTTATAAAAAATAATATCTTATCGATGTTTTCCCGCGAAAGTTTAGAAAGTTTTATAGGCGTTATCATAAATTGTATAAATTATTAGAACATCTCAGTATTATAACGAAGCTTTAGCTTACTTCTTCTTATCGTATGGTAAATGGCCAACCCATTGTCAGAGTTGTTCAAGCCGCCCGAAGGCCTCTGACAAGGCTTAACGACTGCTGCCTAGAAGACAACAACCGGGAACGACTTTTTACGTGCCCTCCGAAGCACGGAGACGCTCCGTTCAAATGCCACTAAATGGTCATCCATCTCTGCCTGACCTTGCCAAGCGTTGCTTAACCTCCGATCGTTTACCTTACTACGGGAGGCCTACCTAGTTCTTTAGTGTTGGATATGGATGGTTCTATTGTGCTTGTAAAGTAACATACTACTCTACCAAGCCAACTAGGAACCTGTCAAATGTGACGTCACCTGCACAAGAAGGCGGTGGCGGTGTGCGGGAGGTATAAC
This sequence comes from Drymonia ruficornis, assembly GCA_947859195.1. Classification (NCBI taxonomy): domain Eukaryota; kingdom Metazoa; phylum Arthropoda; class Insecta; order Lepidoptera; family Notodontidae; genus Drymonia; species Drymonia ruficornis. The sequence continues at coordinate 8,053,198 of OX401923.1, forward strand.
GGGCGGGAAGCCGCAGGCGGTGGCGGGTATGCGGGCGGGGAAGCCGCATTCCATCCGAGTTCCTAGTTGGCTTGGTGGAGTAATACGTGTGTTAATGCCACTAACTAACCAGTACTTACTGGTAATAAAAATAAGTACTTACAGCTATACAGGCATTATAAAAAACGGGGGCTAATAGCGACGCTATGCAATTAATTTGTCCGATTTTCTGGGGAATTCTTAGCAATTCCGCTAAGTTAGGTAGTTAAGATAGTCACCATTTCACGGAAATTTACCGGATTCTGCTGGAGGGTCAGAAAAATAATTGCTTTTGCAGAATTGCTGCAATGTTGCATAGTGTTAGGTACTATTAGCCCCGCAGGTTTGGTTTCCAAGTAAACCTGCGGTACGTGAATCGCTTCAGTTAACAAAATTACTTACACTGATGCACTTAATAAAAGTTCACTCTAAAATCTTATCGCTCATAACACTAATATTTTGCCCAGTCCTTAATTCGAAATCTTCACAAAGCGATCAATAAAATTGTTACTTTATTTATTTTTTACCTTTCATTTAATACATAATTTGGGTAAGGTGTGTGGGGCGTGGGCAGAGATGCCATCCGTGGTATTTGCATGTAGTCACTGGTCTGGTCTGGTCCGGTGTGGTACCTTGACCGAATCACCGCATCCTGGGTGCATGCGCGTCAGCGGGCGATGTATGACATGACTCAAATGAAAGCCCACTGAGGGCCCCTACCACTGGCATTCGAATAAGCACAAAAAAATTCCGAACTAATTTACTTCACATTGGTGAAATACCTGTGTGGGCTATAATTTTTAAGAAATAAGAAGAAGGATAACAGTTATATCTTCTAAAAATTTCCAAGTCATACCTAATAGGTAGTGACAAATACTAAAATTCACGATACAAAATACCGAAGTAACGGCTAATAAGTAGTTATACTTTAAGGAGAATTTTAATAAGACTTCAAGGTATAAAATTTGGAGGATTCTGAAGATCAGCCTATTTGCGACCAACAGCATTGCTCAAGAAATTGAGACCAACTCGATCTCGGATGCTTTGAATTCTAGTTTCTGCCTCATAATGCGAGAATGGATCGAGAACCGCGAGTACGCCGTACACGTTTCGTCACGACGAAGAAAGGCTCGGAGGCTCGCTTTCGTTGTTTACGGGGAGAAATCTCGACCGGTCGCCTGCGCAGCGCCAGTGCCGCGCGCCGCGCCGACTAATCAACACGCGTGCTCTTGACGGCTCATCCCTCCCGAATCATCACCGACATACCCCGTGGAACTCTCCTCAACATTTCAAACGATATCCCACAGTTTATGAACCCAGTGTGTGTTGTGTCAACCGTGAATGTGTTACGAGCGAACATCACTTTTTTATTAGAAAGTGTTCCTACCTGCCCTGGAGTGTTTTTCTACGGTCCACCCGGTATGTTGAATGCTTAAAGCGTATAATAGCGGTATTATTTAGGGACGCACGGGTTTTGACACAGTGTTGCCGGCTTCGATATCGCCTCTCACTGCCGACTTCGAGTGACCACAAACAACACTTAAGAAACTTTCCACTAAGAAACTTAGTTACCATTTTTAGCTGTAACGGTCATTGGAAACGTTATAGAGCTTTTTTCGCGATGACTTGCTACCTAATGTGTGAACACTAATGAGAAATTGATTTTATAATTTAGTACGCAGTTAACTCAGTAATTGTGCCGCGATAGTGGAGTCGTTGGGCTAGTTAATGACGACAACTGTTTACAAATATCGCTTTACTTGTGCGACAGTGTTACGTTATCGATCTCCGTACAATAGAGTTCAACGACTGCGCTCATCAAAGAAAATGATACTGCGTTGACATAAGATTATTGCTTAGAAAGTATCTACTGTTTTGTTCCCTATAATAGGTAGGCCCATTCTCAGGCTAGGGATTTAGGCTAGAGTCCGTCACACTTGCAGTGTGGATTGGTGAATTTGATATGTCTTTCGAAAACTGGTTAGGTTCAAGTTTTCGGACGATAATTGACTGCGCCATGAAATCGAACCCGCGCCTCCTTATCCCCCTTTTTCAACTTCTTCAAGAATACACAAAATATCATGAGTAATAAACAGAACATTAAGCCATCTTTGGGCCAAGTGACTCGTGAGATTCTCAAATAACAACTTGAAGGACAAATAAATCCTATTTTATTAGGTACAATAAACCTTGTCGAATCTAAGAAGATTAACAATGTAGCAATTCCAAAACAAACTTATAATTTACATAACAAGGCGTTAGAAAATAAAGGAGATACCAAACGGATTGTTTTACAAGCGCGTACGTGGCGCCCGCGCAGACCGTGGGAGAAATAAGTCGTGGTAGATCTACCGATCGTCTAACAACTCAGGGTTGTCAGCTATGATCAGCACCGAAAGTAGTTTAAATGCGCTTCTATGCTAGTACCTACCTTCTTTTGAGGTGAATCATCTTCATGTAGACAAAGGTTTTGATGTCGTTCACTCCTATGGCTTAAATATAATCTTCCAAGTTGTCTAAGCGTCTCGTCTGGGTTAAAAACCCAAATGAATAGCTCTACTTGCAGTATTTTTCTCTATCGCGCAGATCTTTATCAAGGAGAACTGATGGATGTTTTGTCCAAAACGGTTTTATGTAGAGTGGCAGCCACGAACTAGCCCTATAAGACCGAATGTCCCACTGGAAGGTGGACCCTTGACGCGTCGCAGGAAGCCGGTGGATGCGAGTGGCGGAGGACCGTGATGTATCGATAATGGATGGATGGAGATCTTTCTCGGTACAGCTGTAGAAGCTCCATTAACCAGGACTTCATAATTCTTCTGCCCATGAGCAGTTTTTATCCGTACGACGTAACACCCCTGTTAATATTCGTTTTCTACTATCACCAACCAATGCCGAGTGTAGATGTCTTCCATAGCACTCCATGCCTTGCGGTCTTTCCTGCCACTTTCACTAGATATTGATATTAATATACGGTTATTCAATACCTAATTTTGTTTATAGACGGTCGTTGTAATGTCTCTAACTCCGGATTAAGTCCTGATGTATGTCAGCCCTGAAACGGTACAGGGATATCAATATGCTGGCGGTGTTCGGCTACGTTCTACCGTGGCGGGTTGTCAGGCTGGCCGCGAATTTACATGCAAATGTGCTGCCTCAAAATAGCATTACAACTATACCTAGGTACCTACTGACTAGTTTGTACTGGATGGTTTGTGGCGTTTTCTGTTTAATGCTGCATATTTGAATGTCAAGAGAATTAGGTACACCTAACTATTATAATATGGGTGGCTCATACGTGGAGACGATTTATCGCAGTGTCTGGGAGACAATGCTTTTGGTGTTTAAACAGACTGGTGCGAGAGCGACATACAAGCTTGCGGTGGTTGGTGTAAAGCCGCCTTGATGCATTTTTGTCTCTTGTCAACAAACGCTCCAAACCAGCCTTGAGTTGATCGCATCTAGGGTCGCAAATCCAAGTACACTTTCACGCCAATCTGTTCGTTGTTCAGCAAGTCCCTCCATGTTCAGGTGTTTACCTACTTATCTAGTACTGACCTATAGAAAAATTGTTAAAGAATTTACCTACACCAACTTTTTTTCTGTCGAAAAGAGTACCTATCCATTTTCTTGCCGGCTCATCTCAGTAGAAGCAGCGTTTCGAACAGGAGCAGCGGGGCGATTGTGTAACTTTTTCGTCAATGTTTCAATTGGCTTCGTTCATCCTGTGTTGCTTTATCAATTGAAATTTATTGAAATCGGGAAGAGTGAACTCCAGGCTCATCCGGATTTCAATTAATTTCTACTGAAAATGCAATACGGGATAAACGAAACCAATAGAAACATTGACGAAAAAGTTACGCAACCGCCCCGCTGGTTCTATCCTGACTATTCATAAGTCCTTTATTAGTCTGCTTACGTGAATAAAAATATTTAAAATGCTATTTAAAGTGTGTCAGTATCAGTTTGTCCAGTTGTTTTGTAATACTAGGCAACTGATCCGTGATAATGATGACTTATTTAAGCCCAAACATTGCTGCAGAAACTCATTCAACCAAATAACTGAATCCGTATGTCGTACAACATTAGTCATAATAACTCGATTAAAGTTCCGGCTGTTGAGAAAGATTGCGGCAATGTACCCAAATACCATCGGATGGAGCCAGTCTCTTTTCAAGGTTGGCGCATCTGCTTAAGGTCGCGACACCTTTATATGGAGTAAGGGCTTGTGGGTCACGAGCCATGAGTCCGAAAAAACGCTCAGGTAGGCAGGTAAAGGTTTTTTAGAAATCCGAATGATTTCCGACATAATTGTAGGATGTAGGCCCGTTATTAAAGTTCCGTTTTTAGTTTTTTTTAATTAATACTAAAAAATAAATAAATTAGACATTTTTGGTTATAACCGTTTAAAATTATTTTGTTGAATGACGTTACTGCTAAACGAAATTGGAATCATGTTTGTGTAGGTTGACATTTTGGTAGGAATCAACTTCGTAATTTTTCATAAGATACCTATAAAATTGTATTGAATTCCTCTTATTTAATGCCTAATACATATTTCCTAACCCGTCCCTAGTACCAAAACGAATTCCCTAAATTCTTTCAAGCCCTGCACCAGCTGTATAAACGTTTAACGACACCTACCTAAACATGTAGGTCAGTTTTCAAGTTTCTCCCGCGCCAGTCAAACAGCTGAAATATCAGACTATCGTAACCACAGACATGGAGAGGCTAGACAACGCAAACCGTCCAACCAAGCGTGCCCGAGAGTTTGCACTGACGACGCGCTTATTGCTTTTGTATTTTCATTCCTCTGCCATCGAATCTATTTAGTCGTAATTCTGTTACCTCACTGACGCTTAGCGATTTAAATAAATAAAATAAAATAAAATTTATTTGGAACAAATCATTGGTACCATAATAAAAATCGTTGACTAATGCAGAAGTTTTAGAAAACTGTGTCGAAAATTGAAACGATTCTGTTTACGTTTAGCAAATCACTAAATGGCTGGGGTAAAAAAGATGGCACGCTCGGTTTTCATACTATCTAATGAACTTGCGTTGTCTAACCTCTCGATGTCTGTGATCGTAACCGAGCGTTCATTGCGCTCTAGTTTCGCGGTTTTCTCCGAAACGGTACCTAAACTGCGTCGGCGCATTCCCCCTCGCAATCAACTAATTGATAAACTATGCTAATTAAAACATTACGAATTCTTTGACTAGGCTTATGCACTTTTAATTATAGTGAGCTTGCGTTATTTATTTATATGATCTTGAATTGACGAAGTCACTTTCTCTTGAGGAGATAAAATTGATAAAATAACCTACTTAATTGCTAACCAAGACTAAAACGGTGTAAAAAACGAAAATATATGGTTGTAATTTTGTGTTTGCATATTATTCTAGCACACATCGCCTACTTACATCTATTTATAACTTTTTACAGGTAAATATAGAGATGGTTGTGATTATTATTATGTTTTTTTAGGTATGTACCTATTATATCTACCACGGTTAAAGTACCTATGTGCACTCTTCTTTCGTTTTCTATCATACAGTCATGTATAGTCTAATTTTTAATTAGACGAAGTGGGCTAACAGGTTCTTATGTCACTTTTCAATATAAATAGAACAAATAAGGTTCAAATTCGACATTTTCAGCTGTCAGTTGGCTTCGTCTAATTAAAAATTAGACTATAGAGAACTTGTAGAGAAGGTAATAGTGATAAAAAAAACTGTATTTACTTAAGTAAGGTTGAAAAGAGGTTTATACTATAGGGTTTATCCTTGAACAAAGTAACAAAATGGACTCGCAACACGCATAATTCAACGAACAAAATGTTCTGTCAATTCTTGGGGGAGGGGAGGTAACCACTACATTAAAATTGACGCACACTTACTCAAAACATTTTGTGTCATTATAAACGCACACGTAAAGAAATGTGCAACACTAGTATATTTTACGCACACTAAAAGATCTAATACGTCAACATACAAAAGTTTTACTACCGTAGGACCATCGGTGTAATAGGGTGAATACCACTATCGATATTTCTAATTAGCTATATCGATAGTTTCATATACTCATTATTACATTTATAGCTGTCATTATAATCTACTGAATTATACTGAATTATCTCTACTGAAACAGCTGAACAAGAAATAATGAGTAACTCACGAGGCGTAAATATTCAACGGAAACAAGATGATTCCGGGTACATCCCAATTCAGTTCCTTGAAAATGAGATTATCTAAAAAATAAGTACCTAATGTTCCCAAATAAGCTGTTTCATCCCCCCCCCACTCCCACTCGACCAGCGCCATCTGCTGCCACTGGCCTGGCTGATATCTTTTGTTAGGTAGGTACGTATAAACGTAATAGGTATTATTATACAAATGTCATCATCATCATCATTTCAGCCAAAAGACGTCCACTGTTGGACATAGGCCTCTCCCAAGGTTTATTATACACTATATATATTATATTTTTATCGATACCGGTCTGCAATCATAAATAAACACTACTACAACACTGTTCAAATCAAAAAGTATATATGTCGAGATTAATTCTTGCAACACTGACTAATACGACTGAATAATTTTGATACTTGATTTATTATTTTCCATATTATTTATTATTCATAATGCAAGCGCAAGCACTTTTAAGTTTTCTTTGATGTTGGTCAATAAGATAATATTTGTTATACATATATTTATGCCATATGTGATTCATCGCCTCAGTAGCAGACGCTGCCTGCTTCTGGGTCATATGGACCCGGAGCAGTGTCAGGTTCGATTCCGTTTATCAAGATCAAGAATTTATCGAGATCGTATTTATCTGAATTGTTTCGATAGTGGGTGTTTTTGTTTCAACATGAGTTAGTTATTTTTTTTTGTATTTTAGGAAAATAAAACAAACATATCATAGCTACTGCGTTTTTTAATTATTTTTTTATTTTAATCTTGGTCTAAATATTCCACTCCTGATAAATCCATATATTGGCGTGGGCCTGCCGCTGCCTCATCAACTCATCATCATCAGTCTCCACAGCATTGCTGTCATCTTGAAGATTTATTATTAATCGATTAATGTCATCGTAAAGAGCAATTTTCGACTATTCTTCTAACGGTACCTGAAAAATAAAATAATTCAATAAAAGATAATTTCTTTAATGCTTTAAGATTATTTGTTTATTTAGTAATTAAGTAACGATGTTAACTGACAAGCAAACATAGAAAAATAAAGCAACCTTACTTTATGTATTGGTCGAGATGAAAGCAACACATAAAAATAATACCAAGTATCAAGTGTGTTCAATCGAATGTACCTCTAAGCGATCAATGTATATTTACTGAAAAACCTGTAAACTGAAGCTTTGAGCCTGCCTTTGTATACAATAAACACATTATTTAACTTAAAAACTGTAAAATAAACTGCTTATATACCTATAATATCAGCGGTTCTTTGGTAAACATGGTCGAGTTCTGACAAAATATTTTGCACCTCAAATTCCGCGAGACACCGCCTGTAAACTTTGTGAATCACCTCTCTTGTTGAATTACTAATGATTTATTCATTGTAAATCGTTTTTAACGTCCTGCGACTGGTTTATCACCGCGTAATTCAGTATTTATCCGTTTGTTTACAAAGTTCAAATACTTGACAATTATTTGACAAATAAAAAATACAGTTGCCAGGGTAGAAATGATTCGTCTATGGTCACAGTAGACTATTCGATTAATTCGTACTCGATTAATTGTATCGATAATGTTTTCGATTCTTATGACATTTAATATTTTAATGAATTTAATAGAAAAATTGCATTAATTACATCAAAAATACTTACATATGAAATGTTACCCCATCTTTTTGTATATTACTATTTTTTGTAATTTCTTTGCACATGTTTAATGGGACAATTCGGCATTTTTCACGGAGCACCTTACACCGCGAAAACGATACTTACTCTGATCAAATCGATTTCGAAAACAGTTTTTATATACGTGTCAGAGATTTTTGGTCTAGTACCTATAAAAAAAAGCTAGAGGGGAAGATCATGCGATGCGCATCCTGAGTTAATACATCCATGGGTTTATCCCTTATAATAATGGAAATAAGGTAGATAAAAAAGACGGCTCAAAAGGGAACCTCCGTTTTAAGTCAAATAAAATTGGGTTAAGTCGGATAGAATTTTATAGAGTAAACACAATTATACCGAGGTTAAGTCGGTGTGTTCGCAAGTGTTATGACCGGTTATTCGAAGCCTCAAAGCACGTGACCCCGCGCCGTGCGACCCCTCGCTGTAGACCACACAAGGTCAGTTGAACAAGGCGCAATGGGAACCATTGTTTAATTAAACCATTCATTAATAATAATCACAATAAACTATGCGTCAATAATACCCCATGTGGTAATTTAACTAAACTTAATTAAGTACTTAGGTACCTACTTATTTGAAATTTTAGAATGTTTCTGCAGATTTCTTATTAAATCCTACGTTCTTACGATTTCAGACTGTTACCTTACTCTAGATCGGTTTTCTCCGATCCTACTTCGATTAATGCTGTGCTCACAAACCACTTCAACTTCAACCAGTATACCGATTCACGTAACCAAAACCGTAACAATATCTCGGCGATATACTGGGTGAAATTGAAATTGTGGAATATTCTACACATGATTCAGAATATTTTGGGAATATTAATCAACAAATCAATTGATAAAAAAATATTACCCAGGTAAGGTATAACAGTTAAATGGGTTGCTTATTTGCTTACCCGAGCAATATATATTTTTATCCAAAGTTTTTTTTATATGTTTTCCCAAAATAGGTATTCTGAATCATGTGTTGAGTCATATTTTAAAATATTGCCCACGATTTCGATTTCATCCTGTATAGTCGTTGATAGCCTTTTCGTATTACGAAAAGGTGTGATATCGTTACGGTTTTGGTTACGTGAATCAGGCCACTGTCTGCTAAGTGTTTCTTCTATGTATAACGATAATTTAACCGTAATTTTCAAAGACGAAAATTAAAACTCTGAAAATAACACAAAACGATATTCTCATAGCTTCAGCTATCCAACCGCTTCATACATTTTGCTTAAATATAAAAATGTCGATTACTAAGCTAAAAATAGACCAGTGAGATTCCATCCGTTGGCGAGGTTATTTAGCAAATAGTTAAATATATGGGCTCTGGTTACGCTCCGTTTACCCTGTGAGTGTAGATAAGGGATCTTGACAGTTTTGACAGCCCCCGCATTATGCTGCCTGTTTTTAAATTGTTTTACCTTTTATAAATAAACTGGTGACTATAGGTATTCCAACTCGAGTATGAGGAAATTCCTTGCGAATAAAATTAAATTTTATAAAGTAAGTAGGTACCTAAACGATATAACTGCCTACGTAGGTACTTTTATCCTAATCATGTACCTATTTAAGTAGTAATAATTGAGTAGGTACACACATTCGATTCTCTACCTAAGCTTAAGTACCTGCCAACCGGCATCTATTAACATCACTAAAAGTAGCGGCACGCTATGATGGCCGTTTTGATAAGTAGAGGGGGGGAAGACGATGAACCTTATTATAACGGAATAAGATTCATTTTAGCATTCATTTTTTGACATTCCAAAATTGTTTTTTTGTCATTCTTATTCCGTTATAATAAGGTTCATTTTCTCCCTTCCCCCCACATGTCAAAACGGCCATCATAGCGTGCCGCTACTTGTAGTGTCTTTGTTGGAAAATCGGATATGTTATAAGATACGAGGTTCCTACCATTGACCTATAGGGAAAATAGCTCTCTCTTCACCCTTTTACTCTTTGCTTCGGTAGGTATGCCTTATCTGAAACCATTGTGGTCCCCAGAACCGGAGCGATCTGCACCGCACTTTTGTTTAAATTGTATTTATCTTGAAGTCATTGCGTGGTACACTGTACAATGGTTTTGTTGAGCGAAAAATCATGAAATAAAATTATTTTTATAAAAAAATAAAAACCGACTTCAAAAAAACCTGGAGCACTAAAAAGCCTGAAATAATATTTCTATTACCACCACTGCCTACCCCTTCGGGAAAATCAGGCGTGATGATGTGTTATCGAGTATTTGGGGTCGGTGCCAATTATCTTCTTACTTTTATAGTAAGTAGACTCGGCATACCAAGATTGATAATGTTTAAGTGCGGTAAATAGGTACCTCTACCCAAGATTTGGACTTTGCTTTACACCTTCATAACAATATTTTCTGCTCATTCCAAGGTCAATGCGGAAACATGCTATTTTCGTCATATTAATTTTATTTACGTTTTATCCTTAGTCAAAGGTTTATTTATAAGTCTCAGATGTTGAAATGACACCTAATATTATACCTAATATGGATGCTATATTGACACAGCGCTCGCATATGTACGCACAAAGTGTGGAACCACAGAGGACATAAGAAGAACTAAACGGAAAGCTAAATGTGAAGCGCTCATAGCCAGCAACCACTGATCAGTTTACGATCGGAGGTTAAGCAACACTTGGCAAGGTCAGGCAGAGATGGGTGACCATTTAATGTCATTTGAACTGAGCGTCGCTGTGCCATGTCAGAGGCCTTCGGGTGGCTTGAACAACTCTGACACTAGGTTAGCCACTAACGACACGATAAGACGAAGTAGTAAATGTAGGTATTTCGAAAACTCTGAGTAAATAACTTTCCCGTGCATACATCTGTTAATTAACACTTAACAGCTCACATATCGCTGTGATCAAACAATGCCTTTTCTTACGAATCCTTACGTACGCATACAATGAGCTACGAAACGGCGGTGGCCGATTAGGCGGGCAAAACCGCGGGTAAGGCTTGGCTAAACCATTGTTGTGATACGTGGGAACGTGGCACTGGGGTAATGTGTGCAAGGATGTCGCCACAATGGAGCTTATTAGACAGACACTCTTAAGGCCCGTATTAATAAATGCATCTCAAAGTTGAGATCGATCTTAAGATGCAGTTTTGACGTTTAATGTTCCATGCAGCTGTCAAAAACAGCATCTCAAGTAGTCAAGTTCGATCTCAATCTTGAGATCGATTTATTAATACGGGCCACAGTCATTCAGGCCGCCAAGTCACTTAGCCATTGAACTGCAATTGTAGCGTTTTGCTATTGTGACCGAGCCCTCTGATTGGTTGGTCAGAACTAACCGACTAATCAGATTGGTCGGTCACAATAGCAAAATTGCCGTCTCATACAGACTTTACCCTCTCAGATTTTAATACCTACTTATCGTAGATAGGTACCTATCTACGTTTCAAGATAAAATAAAGTTGGTTATTAAAATCGACAGTAAAGTTGCAGTTACTGGTTAAGTTATGAATGTTTCCGGAGTTTCTTAGGCCCGTATTAATAAATCGATCTCAAGATTGAGATCGAACTTATGATGCGGTTTTTGACAGATGTTCCAAACATTAAACTGCATTTTAAGATCGATCTCAACTTTGAGATGCATTTATTTATTAAGTAAGTGGCTCTACCTAACCCTAAGCCTCACGTCTATTTTAGTAAATTTTAATAATATTATGATAACAATAATTTTGTGCCAAACTGCAATAAACTATTAACGTATGACTAATTCGATATGTTTATATTCTAATGAAATCCCAATCTTCTGCTTCTGTAAACCAGAAGTTTGATCCTGTTTCTCGTAAGTGTCTAAACACTAGCCAATTTATTTTATCGTAACTTAAACAGATGTTAGTATAAATTCAGACAATTTAAGTTTCCCTGTAGAGATTGTACTGGCGGCATCTCTGCCACGAGTTGCACATATTACTCGTAAATCGTGATTACTCTGAGCTAACGAATTCCCACCTAATTGCGTATTGCACGGCGCACAGTGATGATGTGTTTTGAGGTACTGATGGCGACACAGTTTTCATGGTTAATGGACATATGGGAAAATGCTTCATAAAATTTTCTTTTCAAAAACTAACCAAGAGTTTTTTTTTTTTTCAAAAATATTTTAGTACTATGAAGAGCACTTTCGTAAGTAGGTAGGTATTTTTTTATTAAATCCTGTCATATTGAGAGCCTCCTCCATATTTGGAGCCGGTTAAACGATAACAAAAGAAACAGAAGGGCTAGACAAGTGGCATGAACGCTAATTGAATAGAATAGACTTCACAATGTATGGAAATGTCAAACGTCGCTATGTAGATCAACAACAAGTTGCTATGTAGATCACGTGACTTATGTCATTTCCATAAATGAAGCGTAGCGATTTGAAGGAACGCTTGTAGATGTCAGCCACTTGTCTAGCCCTTCTGGTAGATTTTTATTTACATTATTATGTAATGTAGAGCTATTTTTTACCACAGTTCACAATGTGCCTGCCTATTATTATAACAATTACGAACAATTAATCACATCAGTTCCTACAAAGCGCAAACATTAACTAGCCTTAGGAAACAATAGCGCAGTTTTGTGAGCAACACACGTGTCTATGGGAAGAGGCGCCGGCACTGCGCCCGCGCCGATACCATCCCGTGTAAACTAGGCCTGTACAGACAATGTGACGTGCAGATTAAATACTTTTCATTTTTCTTATGTAGATGAAGACTTGAAATCAAACCTAGTTTTTTTTCTTTTGACAGCTTTAGGTAGAGGTATGACAGCAATAGTTTGTGTGGCGTCTTTTGGTGCCCATAGTTAACTTGTTACCAGTCACTCAGAGTTGAGACTCTACCATAAAACTAAATAAGTTCTCTATAATCGACTCTACCTACTCAAACTTATGGTCACTTTTAACGTCTATGAAATACAGTGAAAAGCTACACATATCAATTAACTAATCACTACAGAGAATTACATAGAACAATAGCTCTTCCATGAGGTAATATATACGTTCAATAGAGTCACTAGCGACTACTTAGTCGGTACAGAAGTATAATGTATGCCACATTTGTAAGATTTTCGGGGTCGTATTCGCTACGGGCTAGCGATCATTTATGGTAGAGCCGCAGTAGTAAAATATTGTAGCTATGTACAAACATGTACATAATATCGATGAGCACATGACGATCATAGTGACCTGGATCTCGCAACTCGCCTTATCTCACGACTTACAGTGTGCCTATACACGAGATGTGACAGTAGCAAAGGTTTTCCACATCACACACACAAACACACAGAAGATCAGCGTAAAGTAGCTATTAAAGCCTCGTTTTGTACGATGAGTGAGATAGCCGGAAGCCTAACACCCCCATTTCCCTCCCTTTGTCCCACTCCTCTTGAGGTCGGCAACGTGCAAGGGATGCCTTTGGCATTGCAAGCATCTAAATGCTACGATAACTGCTTAACATAGGATGAGCTGTACGCTTGTTTGCCATATAAAAACATATCAACATACCTACTATGTAATTCTAAATTTCTGCTCAAACCTAAAACCCACCTACAGTAGCGGCGCGCTATGATGGCCGTTTTGTCATGTGGGGGGAAGGAGAAAATGAACCTTATTATAACGGAATAAGAATGGCCGTATAAAAATTTCAAATTGTCAAAAAAATTACGTGAAAATGAATCTTATTCCGTTATAATAAGTTTCATCCTCTTCCCCCTCCCACATGTCAAAACGGCCATCATAGCGTGCCGCTACTGTACGATCTCAAACGCTAAATAGGTTGATAATTGACACTATGACTCTTCGTCATATCGTAAACCTTGTCCCGCCAACGAAATAGCAACTAAAGCGAACAATAAAAGAAAGTGGCGAACTATTGTTCACCCGCTTATCTGCTAGCCCCAACATGTAGTCATAAAATATGTCTGAGTCGAAACTTACTTTCCTTAACCTTAATAGAGGATTTATGACTTATTCTTCATGTGGTCGAGTTCGGACCATGTGTATGCTAATTCGAGCAACGGTTCTTGTTCCGAATTTCGGAGATAATTTGTATGATGCCACAATGACCTTTTAATTATATAGACAGGTTATCTCCATACTAAATGGCGTTAAGTAACAGCCTAAACACCTGTCGAACGCCCTGTCAACGCTTTCGTCGGCGAAATGAGACTGAGCTCCGGTTTGCCAATCAGCTTAGTTTTAACTTGTCCTTTTCGAAGCGCGTATGACGTATCTACAGAAAAATTATTATTATATACTTAGTTCATCAAATGTTGCTTAGATTTTTCTTCTGATATCGCGAACTGAAGCGAGAAGACTGAGACTACCTTGCATAAAGCTATTTCGCTTTTTTAAACCCACTGTAAACCTTATTGATACAATGCTGCAGACCTATCATTGCCTACGTAGGTACTAACTAAACTAGCCGGTCTAGTTCAATATCATATTTACCTATAGTTATTGGACCGTTACAATGGACAAACACAAACCCTATACGAAAAAGATCTTGATAACATAGTGCCTCTACCGGGCACACTCCCCTCAGTGCGAGGGGGATTCGGGTCATTAGTTCACCACGTCAGGTTTTAAAAGGTACAAGTTTTAAAAGTAGAATCGTGTAAATATTCGTGAGTCATCCTGATTATAAAGTTATGGCATTCGTCATCGCTTTAATGCGATATTTAACAAAATAAACTTAACATTGTTTCATTCACCACAACGATAATAATATTATTGCATGTGCATTGCAGTAAACATACAATATTTAAGTATTGTTACTTTAAATGCTCATCACGTGTAGGTAGGACCTTTTGGTGCAATCATGATCGCGTAGTCACAACTCACAACATTGAAATTTGTCTTCTAGATATTTTATAAAAATAATAATATAACATCACGACTTTTATCCCCATTCGCGGGTAGTCAGAGGCTTGAGTGGCCATACACCACCACATTGTGGAGGTATTAAGTCAACTCAAAGCCCACGTTTCACCTGATAGTCAGAACCCAACGTGGCAGGTGGTGAACCTTGTCGCCGTGTATACAGGAACTGACTATTACCTAATCCCGAGGGATAGGTAGGTTTCCTCACGATGTTGTTATGTGATTTTATAATAACCTACTATTAATTAAATCGGTACACCAATGAACAACTGTAGGACCTATAATCCCAAACTGGAGCAGGAGCAAGGAATCCAGTATCACCCATAAACCAGATGTCCACCCATAAAACATATAATTTATTCAATTCTCTTAAGTCCGAATTATTTCGGAAACTTACCGCCTTTATATAGATTTTAGCGCATTTCTAGTAACAAAAATGATTTGTAATGCATATGCAAGTCGATCATAACTTTATATAAATTTGGCGTTTCATATTTTTAGTTTAGGTAGATACTTAACTTAAATTCATTCTATAGTGCATACTTTAGAACGTAGAGCGCTCGAGCGTACCGTTACCGGTACTCTACGGCGACTCTACATTGCGAATAAGTGTCTCTTGGAAACTGTCGATGATCGCTCCCGGGAAGAGGAAGCCGGTCTGTCCACATGAAAGCGGCCTTAATACACACGTGCAAGCTGCCTGAGCTAAAATACCAGTCTTCAAATGTATTTAACTATGTTAATAACAGTACAGAACAGTGTTAGTAAGATAATAGGTAGATATTATACTATATGTTCCATACTACGATTATTATAGAGTAAACAGTTGTAACTGTTACGTTCTCAGAAAATAAACTATTCCTGTTATTCTTTTAATATTACTCATTAGTTTTACTATATTACTAATCTAACTAAACATAGTGTATATCTATTTAGGGCTCAGTTCACCAACACGCTAACCTACTGTTAGAGCACTAACCGATTGATAGGTAACAGTCTGTTTACTGCTTTAACTGTCCCCGTTTAATTGTTGGTGAATTCGGCTCCTTATAATTCAAAGTATCATTTATTCTTAATTAGTTACACGTGCTTGCAGTAGAGTTGCTGACGGCTAGGAAATGTTCCATTATTGCTATCACAACGTCAATTAACTTGCAATTAAGTAATAACCACACCGTTTAGCTACAAACCTATACGCAGATAAATTATGTACACTCCACAATGTACAGACAACAGACAATCATTCCTCGAGCCTTTGTAACGTCAAGTGAGTTATTTAAATATTACTTATCTAACATTAAATTGATCACATTTTTATTTGATGCTAAGCACATATGTAAGCATATAAACAGGTGGTTTGTTGCTTTATTGAAATTAAATGGACTAACTGTCAACAACCATATTGTAATTATTTTTTGCTTTACACCACGGCCTCGTGCGAAAGCGAAAACTAATTTTAATACTATTAACCAACACGCTAACAATGGCAGGTATCCGTCCGTCTGTCTGTGAATCGACCACATGACGTCATTGTGAAACAGGATCGATATAATTTACATGTTGGTAACCATTTACATATTAATTAGGGGATCTTTATACCTATCTATCTGTGTCTTTGTTTTCTTATTTCCGGTACCTAATTTATTTTACTTTCCGTCGTCTTTACCTATTATATTCGTAATGAATCGTGTGGTTAAGTCTATTTTTCGAAAACCGTGCTGAGAATAAAGTTGCTATTAGGGCCTCCGCAGACTAGCTACTTTTAGCATCGGCCATCGGCGATTTTGATGCTGCGTCTCGCTCGTTCGCGCTCGAAGAAACGCGACGCAGCATCGATACGTCACAAAATCGCCGGTCACCGATGCTAAAAGTAGATAGTCTGCGGAGGTCCTTAATGATTATCTAGTTAAAATTGGAAAATACTCTGAGATTTCTAATATATTTTATAGGCGCCTATTTTTTTACATGCACCTTTTAAGTTTTAGGTAGGTACGGGGCATCTCCATGCATTATGTTTCTGTGCTAATTGCTGACAGATATGAGTATTTTTTCATGTTTAGGAGGCAAAGGAATACTTAGGTAACTTCGATACTGCTGATGCCGTCATAATTTAAAAATTGAAGCAGTAAAGGCCTCCGCAGACTTGCTACTCTTAGCATCGACGATCGGCGATTTTAATGCTGCGTCTCGCTCGTTCGCGAAACGCGACGCAGCATCTATACAGTCGCAAAATCGTCGGTCGCCGATGCTAAAAGTAGCAAGTCTATGGTGGCCCTAAATACGAATATAATCACATTAGTTGCTTAAAATACACTAGGTATATTTCCTAAAAAATATAGGTATATACATTCTGAAGGTCAAACATCGGTTCGCTTTATATTGAAAAAATGTTAAGTACCTATAGAATAAGCCAAACTATTCGTTTTATGAATAAAAGAACATCTACAATCTTGAAAAAAAACTTAAATTTGACCCAATAATTATTGGTAATAAAAACTGCAGGCCGCGTTCTCACGCGCTGGCCAACATTGGAGCCAAACGCCACCGGTGTCTCGTAACTGTACAAAATACCACTAAAAATAAATATCTGATTACAGTTAACAATGGACACTTGTATAGTACCCGTTTCGAATAATTACAATACTGTTAGTACCTACCTAGCTATTATTAGCTAGGTAATTGTTGAATATTTACCTACTTACATAACTTATGTTAATGATTAGGTACAATAAAAAATTGAGGTAGAGCCAAGCTGTAGCCAATTAACTGCAGCTATATTATATGAGCTGGCTCGAGGTAGTACCACCCTCTCACAGAAGATCGGCGTAAAGTAGCTATTACAGCTGCGTTTCGTACGATGTGTGAGAGAGCCGGAAGCCCAACTCCCCCATTTCCCCACCATCTCTTCCTCTACGCTCGAGGTCGTCAACGTGCGAGCGATGCCTTTATGGTTATTGCAAGCATCTATAGACTACGAGTAACTGCTTAACATCACGCGGGTCGTACGCTTGTTTGTCACCTTGCGGCCGAATACTCGTACGTAACTTAAATTTGAGAGCCACTTAACTTTGTCGCGCCATACAAAAAATAACATAACGACGACTCAAACTGCTAAGTGGGACTTAAAAATTTGAGTGGGTAGCCTTTGAGTATTCGGCCATTATAATAATAATAATAATTTAGCCCTTTTAACGTCCCACTGCTGGGTACGGGCCTCACCTCAAGGCGAGGGGGATTCAGGCCATAATCCACCACGCTGGCCCAGTGCGGGTTGGTGGATTTCACATGTCTAAAGACATGCAGGTTTCCTCACGATGTTTTCCTTCACCGCAAGTGATAATCATATTAAAGTTATGATTCACACATAGATTTCGAAAAATCCAGAGGTTTGAGCCAGGGTTTGAACCTATGACCTTAAACCCGCAAGACTCGTGCTTAACCAATCGACTACCACTGCTTTTATTTTATTCGGCCATTAGTCACATAAAAAAATAGCATGCAAGCCTAGACTTGTTGGTTTGGATAGCGATATTTCATTTAGTTTATTTGTACATCAGATGGCGCTGCGGTGACCGAGGATGTGCGCGCGCGCCGTAGCGCTGTGGTGCGCGCTGGTGGTCGCCGGCGCGGCCGCCGCCGCCGCCTACACCGTCGACTGCAACCACGAGTACACTGACTGCGATACTGAACTGGGTAAGTACTTACTATAGTTCGCGACAGGTCGAGATGAAATTCGGGTTATGAGCTTTTTGCAGAATAAAATCCGAATCAAAATTAACAGGACCCGATAAACAATTAAAATCGCCCACAAAATTATTAAATTAAATTATTCTGTTGCTTTGCGGGTCCTGGTAATTTTGATTCGGATTTGATTCTGTAAAAAGCTCATAGCCCGAATGTCATCTCGACCTGTCGCGAACTTATACCTAGTATTTTTCATACATTCGCTTCCTACAATATTCCCTCAGTTAGGCCGCAAGCCCACGAGCGACACTGTAACGTCGGCAGAGCCAACTTCAGCCGTCGGCACTGTATGGTTGGCGACTCTGTCATGTGTTTACGGCATAAGGAAACTAATATCTGACTACCTCAGGTAATAAGCGTAGCCTACATTTGCTCCAGAGTTGGTCATATATTGTCTGTTTTGGAAATCTCATTGAATTCCTGACGTTTTCATTCATTTTTCGCACGAAATTTCTGTGGCCTCGCGATTTTATTTTATAATTAGCGCGATATCAGCCGAGGCAACCATGGTGGCGCCACCAGTGGGGATTCGGTAGCCGACACCGAATTGGTTGCGCTACCAAGCGGACACCAGTAGCGATATCCTCCATACAGCTCTATACATTTTGTTGGTGGAGAGACTGGTTGCGCGTTGCACTGAGAAAAAAATTACGACAACAAAATGGTTTTTGTAGTTCCTAGTAGTCTTTTTAGTATGTTTTACTAAACGTTTTGTATTTACAGCAAATGTTTTATAAATGTGAGACATTACATAAAACATTTGCTATAAATACAAAACTAGTAAAACATATTGAAAACACTACTAGAAATTACAAAAACCATAGTGTTTTCGTACATTTTTTCTCAGAGTGATGGTAGAAATTGTGATAGCACCATTTGATATTTCAAACAATGAAACAAGAATATATCAGAATTAAGGTGATTAATGTTTATGCAACTATTATAGATAACACGACCTCTATTGACCTAACCATCACAAACAATAATATATCGAGGTGGCCATTATAACCTTCGATAATCGTGACATCAGTCACCCCGTATTAAATGGATATCGGATTCACGCATGAAGCAGTGTTAACCCTGAACTATCTAAGGGCCACCGCAGACATGCTACTTTTTGCATCGGCGCGGCGATCGGCGATTTTGCGAGTGCATCGCGTTTTGGCGACTCTCTGCGTTGGATCGCAGTAACAAAATCGCGCAATTTTGCGACTAGTTGCTGCATTTATCTTCTAAAAAGCGACTAAATCGTCGATCGTCGATGCTATTAAAAAGTAGCGTGTTTGCGGTGGACCTATGATTGGTTGTGCGCGTGCAACCAATACTATATCAATGCACACGCACTCAACCAATCCTATATCAATGCCCTGAAGCATCTCTACAGTATGCTTCGCTTATTAATTATTTAACAATATCCATCGCGCCATATTAGTCGAAGGTTGTTGGAACTCCCCAAAGGCCAGTTAACATTTAAAATGTGTCATCGATCTTGCTTCAAACTATTGTTACAACATTGAAACCTTAACCTAAATTGTCCCTACTTTCTAGAATATACGGATCTTCTGTGGTAGTCTCTATGAGATACTGAGGCTGACTTAGACAGTTTTACGCTATTTTCTTTCTATTCTGCACATAATTTTAACTTTTTTCCTATGTAGAGGTCGTTATCATCATATGTCTTAATTTACCTCTTCACAACCGCTAAATTAAACACTGACCAAATATATTTGAAATGATCAGTCATTGACCTTAACCAAGTACATCCAATCTGATAACAGTCTCCGTTTAATTAATAACATTAAAAAAACGATATCACTACAGTCAAATCGACAACGGTACCTCATAACAGGTATGCAATAAAAATAATAACACATAACCATTGATGTATAATTTTAGCAGATATGGTATCTCCTAACATTGATATCCCAATACTTGTGCTTAGCGCACCACTACATGCAGCGAAATTTAGACATCTGTTATCGTACTCG
The DNA here is from genome assembly GCA_947859195.1 of Drymonia ruficornis. Taxonomy (NCBI): domain Eukaryota; kingdom Metazoa; phylum Arthropoda; class Insecta; order Lepidoptera; family Notodontidae; genus Drymonia; species Drymonia ruficornis. The sequence goes on from OX401923.1 coordinate 8,073,718, forward strand.
TAATTTGACATACAACTTAAAAGGCATTTTGATGCGAGTTAGTCGCCAGAAGATGACCCGTATTGGCAATACCGACCTGTTTTCAACATTATTTTGCGCGAACGACTGAGTCGTACTGTGTCCATAGACTCTGTTTAGTAGGACCAAATATTTTGGACAGTCATGTGTCTCCCTCTTTCTTGGTAATATCTTTGCACATAACACACTTCAGCAAAGTTTACGTACTGACAACGCCAATATTAACCCAACATTGACTCATTAACGGTTTACAATGTAAGTAAATAAGTTTTAAAACTACATTTTCAATTACAATCGTGTTTAATTCTTAATTTTTTGAAGGTGACACAATATTGAAACCTGTTTGGGACAGGATGTGACAAAAACTTAAACAAGACCGACTTGAGGATCATTGAGTGCGGAACGAAATAAAAATGTTGTTTAAGTACGTGGTAACTATAAAAAGAGTTTTTTAACAGGAAATTTTAAAAGAGCCTGTTTTGAAGTATAGTACCTACTTTGGTTAAAGTTGAAGTATACTTAGACAAACACCTCCGTCCAATGCGAAGGGTATTGGGACCATTATCCACTACATTGTACCTGCCATCAGTTTAATTACATACAAAGAACATTACAGCCGTATGTACATCTATGGCAACATTTCGCATTTCCAATATAAGCTGGGCTCTCTTAATTACAGGTATCAATACTAAAGGCAGCTCGGCTTATTTTGGATATTTTAACTTAGACTTTATTACCTGGCTTTATTACCGGTCATTCACACTTGATACTTTAAAAAACGCGATTAGCGCAACCGGGATAGCATTGATACGCTTCGGAAGACAGAGCCGTCCACTCGTGAAATTGCAATCAATCTAAGGCCGGTACAGGCCTCGGGTATGGCCACAAGTCACTACTATCCACGAGTATAAACCGCGAAGTCAATTCTGTAGGATCGTGTACGCACGGTACTAAAAACCTAGTTCCAAAGACATTATCAAGAAAGCGGGAGACATGTATGTAACTGTCCAAATTAGTATAACACTTAGTCACGTAGTATGTCACGTAGTGTATCACATAGTAGCATGTGTCTAAACGGAGTCCATGGACGTGTAATAGTACGTCGTTCGCGGAAAATAATGTTGAAAACATGTCGGTACTCCCCATACGGCACATCGTCTGGTGAATAATACGCATCAAAATGCCCTTAAGTTGACTGTCGAATTGCGAGTGCGATGATGTGTGAATTTTGCTGCGTGTAGTGGCGCGCTGACCACAAGAGTGATTGCAATGTTTGGAGGTACCATATCTGCTAAATAATACATCAATGTCTAGTTCCTAAAACATACAACGATGATAGCTTAGTAAAAGCCGTCAGAACCAGAATGGGACAAGATCAGTAGGTCCCTAATAGTACATTACTGCTGCGGTCTCTAATGAGTGTGTTGTTGACCGCGTTGTTGATGGGCGAAAGCGCGGCGCAGCGCAACTCCAGGCCTCCACAGCGCGGTCAGCATTGCAACCCTTGATGGATAAGCTAAAATAAAGGCCGAGACCAAAGGTCGAGGCCTTTATAGCGCGGCCAGCAAGGGTAGCTATGATGACCAAGCTTGGAGGGCGTGAGCGTAGCTAAGCTTAGCTTGAGGCCAGTATAGCGTGGTTAGCAGTAGGTACACTCATTAGAGACCATTGCTTTAGTGCTTTACTCAAAAATGCGACTATTAGTTTAAACAAAACTAGCTAAGTGGGTATAAAAATTAATACAATTATATTTATATTTTTACGAACTATATCTATAGTTGTGTATTTTCTCTGTTTACGTTTCCATGGGAACGGCACGACCAACTCGTTTTAACCGTCAATCAGATTTTTAATAACGAACCATAAACATCCCTGTTTGTTACGTTTCCATGGCAACGGTCAAATAACAGCAATATAATGACGATAATACGGGGTAATAATACATTGTATGTCATGTAACTCTTGCAGTACGACAAATCCGATTTTGCTCGAAGAAGGTTTGTGAAATAATGATAACATTATAAACTTTTTTGAGTAAATCATACATGTTGTCTAGTGATAGCTTTATTAAAATTAAACCTGCAGTATACAAACATCTTTATATTCTGACCCCGCTACTCCATCACACCGGCCACGCCATTCATCAGTCTGTCAAAGTAAAACAACAAAATATTATCATTTAACAACATAACGGATTCAAATTAAACTCAACGTAGCAACTTAACATTAATTACTTAGACGAATACGGAAAGGATTGCAAATACATAATTGGCTCAATTATCTATACAAATAAATAAAATGTAAGTGTTTGCTTGTTATATCAAAATAACAGCTTTTTACTAAATGTATATGAACGTAGGTAGAGACTACTGATTTTCCATTGTTTGCTAGCAGACTCTACAACCACTACCACTACCATCTTCTCACAGAAGATCGGCGTAAAGTAGCTATTTTGCGTTTCGTACTATGATTGAGATAGCCGGAAGGATAAACAAGTGGATTTTTATAGTTTAAATCAGGTTATTAGCTAATTTAAACTAAGACAGGCGCGACAAAGTTTAGCTGCTCTTATTCAAGTTTCGTTTGAGTATTCGGCGGAAGTCTCAATATTTTAAAACTTCGCAACGGAAGAATTTAACACACTCCTCTAGCGACTAATAAAATTATAATCAACATAGACACAGTATCAAGTAAGAAGATTGGGTTCCTTCCGCTTACTCATATGCTCAGAGCCATGTAGGTTTTCGGGTGGCCAAACGTTTTCGCACATCAGACTACGTCTCGAGGCTCGAGTCTCTTAACAATTGTCCATTGTGAAATCACTGGCCAGCTGGCAGTTCTCTGGCCGACAACATGCCGATCGAAGAATTTGCGATTTACAATGATGAATTCGCGAAGATAATATTAAGGACCCTAGTGGTTTCGCAATGGAAAATTGTTAAGAGACTCGGTACCCAGAGAATAGTCACACAGATACACGAGTAAACTTACAATAATAATATCTCTCATGACCCTATTTTTTCTATAAAGTGAACTAGGTATCCTACGATTTAGTATATTATTTATTAAATCGCTTAATTAAGCATATAACATCTATTCAAAATAATACAAAGCTGTACTATTTGTTAGTGTCTTTTGAATAAATATGAATGGCTGGATTAGTCGAACCAGGTTTTAGGGTCAAACATTCGCTATGGTTGTTTTTGTTCCGTGTGTTCAGATGCCATAACATTTCTGGCCGATGACTGTGCTAATACGCGGTTTGTTGAACATTTAGGTATAAGCATGATTTGTAAAGGTATTATGATGGATAGGACCCAGTTATTTTTTGCGCACCACGTTATTTTTTTATTCAAAACTCATCAACTTCATTTCTTGGTTCAGGAATATAAATTGAACTCAGAAATAAAATGTATAAAATATCTAAATGCTTAACAATGTTGTTTCGCAATATTTTTCCGGTGATTTGTGCAAGAAATCGATTGGAACAGCGCAAATTTCATTACGTTTGCGTAATTCTGTTGTTTCACGGGTAAACATGCACAGTTATCGGATGATTTGCGATGTTATTCGGAGTCCCACAGCCTTTACGGACATAAAACCAATAATAACGACCGGTTCGTTATGCGATATGTCGACACAACAGAAGCCATAAATTATTGCAAAATGTATTTTATTAATATGTGTGACTCATTGAGGAACTCATCGATTATGCTTTGCTTGGCATCGGACAGAAACCTTTGTGTGCTTGCAATACAGTTTTAGGAATTACATTTTCCGGGGAATTTGAAAAGTGGTGAATATCAATATTTATGTTTTCAAAAGTCAAAATAAGAACAATAGCAAGGTAATCTAAAAGTTTTAACTCACTGCCTTAATGCGCCAGCTGCCGCGTCCAAACCATCAGTATGCGTTCAGACGTTAAAACTGATTGCTCGGGCGGCTTCCCGACTCTTCTAGACGCACCCACTAGGCCAGACAAAGCATGGCCTAACATCCCTTAGGTAACGTAAATGACCACTATAGAAAAGATTGTTGATAATTTATTTCCTTAAGGGTTTAAGTAGGGGATGAAAGTTTGTATGGAAGTCAGTCATTTTTGCAGTTAGAAATATACAAATTGGTGTTAAGTCTACTGTTAATACATAAAAGTAACGTATATCAGCATTATTGGAACTGGATCCCTTAATAAAATATCGAAAAGCGAATCCCTGAGAGTGTTTGGAGAATCATTAAAAACCACCAGAACTATTCAAAAGGTTATTTTAACATTCACACCGTAACTTTCTCAGGTTCTCCACAATGAGTCAGGTGGTCCAAGGTATGTCCCCAATTGGTAACGGTCTAATCGGGCGTTTAGTCCTCGCCGCTCGTCGTGACTCTACCGCTGCCTTTTTCGGAGGCGGCGGTAGAGTCTCTCGCATTCCTTGTTCATTTTTATTTGTTTGCTATAGTTTTATAGTTGACTATAGTGTTCGGATGTGAACGCACTTAACGTCGATATGATCTCGAGTTTATCTACTCCCTATAGCCTGTATTTTGTAAAATGGGACAAAAAATGGTCAAAAATGTTTTACTCATTATTTATTTTTTTCGAAACAAGAACGGATTTAATAACATAAATATGATCTACCTTCAAACTAAACTAAACTAAACTTTCAATATTAATGTAGTTAAACTATTGGAGTTATTTTCATCAGAGCGTACAATTTGTATGTAAATATATTAACCTATCTTCTGAATATTATGTAGAGTAACGTAACGTATAGAACAATAGATAATATATTCAAAATAACGTTAATAGTTTTAAGTTAGATTTGAATTCTGGTAGGTATGCCATCCTTGAAGCGTGAATATGATTCACATTTAAGAGGTAGGTAGGTATCCAGTTTCTAACAAGACATCTCCGTAACTTAAGGTTGTTTTATGAGTGTTTTTAAGATCTTAAGTTATAAGAGGTACTCTACTCAATTTCTGTGATTTGGAATGAGCTCCAAATAGGTATAAACAACCATTTTAAGAACAATACGATACTGATGAAAGAAATTAACCGTCTCTTAAATGACTTAAGGCTGTACTTTTAATGAAGATCACTTGTGGGCTTGTCCTTAATGTACTGCGCAGGAGTCGTTGATCTTGAAACTTAAGATATAATTTCAAACAAAGCCGGGTATGATAAAGTAATCTTTTGATAAATTGCCATGTTTTGAGGCGGTGACGGGGATTGTAAGGCTTGCGGGTTTTGTATGGTCGCATCTGCGCGGGCGACGGAAAACAAAGACGTTAGCTTCGTTATTGGTACTTGTTTCGGTTAGACTTTTTTAAGTTTTGTTTTTAAGGCACACCCACTTCTACCAATAGGCATTGTGAAGTTGATTTTAAAGCGCTTATCTACATCAATATTTTTTTTATAGGACTGCGGTGCCAAAAAAGCGTACGGTCCGCCTGATGTTAAGCAGTTACCGTAGCCTATAGATGCTTACAATACCAAAGATATTGCTCGCACATTGCCGACCTGAAGGGGAATGGGATGGAGGGAGGAGGAGGGGGTGGACTTACGGCTCTCTCACTCATCGTACGAAACGCAGCTGTAATAGCTGCTTTACGCCGATCTTCTGTGAGAGGGTGGTACTACCCCGGTCGAGCCAACCCGTTTATGAGCTGCAGTCAATTGGCTACAGCTTGGCTCTACCACCTTCTAATGATAATAATTAGCCTTATAAACGTCCCACTCCTGAGCGTGGGCCTCCCCCAAAGGCGAGGGGGATTCATAATCCACCACCACGCTGTCTTTAGAAAATAGGTTAGATTTTCTAAGACAAGCAGGTTTCCTCAACATGTTTTCTTTTACCTTAAGCATGTGATAATCATATTGGAATTATGATTCCCACATAGATTTCGAAAACCTATTTAAAAAACTTTCTTTAGTTTAATTATTATAATTTAATTTTGAACAAGACGTAGAGAGGCTACGATACCTACATATTAATTCATATTTAGTTTGCCTTGAGGCAGGGGCTAACTAAGAGGCCAAATAAACCTTGAATAATTATCTCATTTAAAACGTCGTAAAACGCAGGAAATTGAATAATAATTAGTTTGGTACCCATGTAAGGACCTGCTGGACCTACATTAATTTTGTTTATGTTGGTAGCAGAACCTCCAAAAATAGGACACAGTTTTTAAATAGACCTGTTAATATCCGAAACAAGGTTTGCTTTGCAATCAAGTTTTATTTATTGGTTACTTAATAAAATAAGCTACTATTTTATTGGCCCTGATAATAATATTTAAATCAATGGAGCCACTGGTCTCATAAAACAAGACGTAAGAACACAAAACTCTATGGTAGAGTCATCAATTTACAAGTACAAGTAGAGTTAAGAAAACTGAAATATCTCCAGCAAGACCTATATGTATTTTTAGTCAGACATAGAACCGGGTACCTATGCCTATGCTAAACCAATTAGTTTGTATACCATTCATTTCTCTGGACCCAATTCTAAAGTCAACGCGGACGAAGTCACGGGACGAAGCCAGTGTATGTATAAAATAACAATACTTAAAGAACTGTTAGTCTATACATAGTGGGTAGGGTCTCTACTTACTGCAATATTACTCTACGGTAGAGTCACGAAAACTGGAATATCTCCAAATGCGTTTCAATATTGCGTCACATCCAATGTTTCTGCCTCCTTTATCAGCTCGTAGCGGGTGGGTGCTAATAGCCCGCTATTGTTTATTTACGGCCCTTGCACTCAAGACGCCATAAACACTAGAAATAATGATTTAACACCTACAGAGGTGTCACATGTTGTACGCGTTAATTGCTTGCAATTAGAGTTCAAATATAGTGGTATTTTTTTAAGTTTCACCAACATTGTTGAATTATTTTTAGAGATATAGTACCTTCTAACGTCGCAGTCACTAACTTGTGCTCACAAACCAATACATGAAGCAACATTCACACACCTGTATTGTATTGACAATTAGACAACTTATTAAATACATAAGAAGGCATTATTCACCAGAAAATGAGCCATTTTGGCAATGGCCATAATGTTTTCAACGTTATTTTTCGCGAGTGGCTGATTCCAGGGACTCTGTTTAGTAGGACAAACTATTTTGGACAGTCATTTGTCTCTCCCTTTCTTAGTAATGTATTTGGGTGAACGTGTTATATTCAGTTGTAAATAGCAATGACTCGATATATTATGTATTATGAAAAGAGTTTCACTTCAATGTCATTAGTTTAATTATCAGTGAAAATCTAATCGAAAACTAAAAGGTGTAAACTTTTGTAAGGATATCTTTTTAGCCACTGATTCAAGAGTCGATAACCGCGCGTAGGAAGAGCCGGCACGCAACCCGTTGACATAACAGCCTGCTGCCATGCGTGGCGGTGTCGTGCGCTTGCGCACCGCATTGTTCAAGCGGGAAAGTCGGCGCGAAAACAATTGGCAACCGAAACCCGACTTTATGCTGTGCAAAATTGATGCCATTGTATAGTGATGTATTAGTTATTGTGTGATAATTTCTCGTGATGCAATATTTGTGTCAGATGGACAAAAAGTAGTTTGGAGAGCTATAGAAATGTCACGTCTCGTATGGCGTCAGCCGCGGGCGCAGACGGAGGGCTTGTGAAATAGCAGCCTTGTTTCGAGTTGAGTCAGATGCGTGTCGTATTTAGTGGCCTTTTTGAGAATGTTTCTTGGAAGTAGAACTCAAACACGTAGTACGATTTTTTTTTTTTTTTATAGGACTGCGGTGGCAAAAAAGCGTACGCCCCGCCTGATGTTAAGCAGTCACCGTAGCCTATAGATGCTTACAATACCAAAGGTATTGCTCGCACATTGCCGACCTGAAGGGGAGTGGGATGGAGGGAGGGGGAGGGGGGGGTCTTACGGCTCTCTCACTCATCGTACGAAACGCAGCTGTAATATCTGCTTTACGCCGATCTTCTGTGAGAGGGTGGTACTACCCCGGTCGAGCCAGCCCGTTTATGACCTGCAGTCAATTGGCTACAGATTGGCTCTACCACCTTCAACACAAAATATACCTTTAAAATCTAACTACTTTTTTATTGTGAATAGTTTCGAAGGCTAGCGATTACAGGTAGAAACTAGTCAAATAGTTACTAGTATTGTCATTTGTCGGAATTATTGCAAATTCCAAATAAATTCAGCACCTTAGAATTTATTTCTTAGAGAAGTTTGTACCCCCAGTGGATACTGTCGGAAGCCTGGCGGTGCCAAAACAATAGGATTTAACCCCCGCTGAATACCTAATGTGCCTATATAGATCCATTCAAATATTCCAACAATAACATTCTCAAACAACCTTCAACTATCCCATAAATAAACAGCTGAATAGTGCCTTGGAAACGGCTATTCAGATGGTCTTATCGATCAATTAGATCAATCGGATCACACACGGCATTGTCACGGCGACCTTGCGCCCGCGCCGATGCGAGAGGCGTCAGTGAAAGTGATGCCGATGACACGGCTCTACTTTCCTGCTAGACGGTTCGATTTGAAGGATATTTGCATAATAGTGACGTTATACTTAATCATTGAGCTACTATGGTCTACGTACTAGAGGCGTCGTCAAAAAAAGTCATGCTCAACACGCGGGTAGGAAGAGCGCGGGTGAGAGATAATAAGTAGAATTGAATGAAGTGCGGCGATTGTCAGCGTAGTGAGGTGTGGTGTCTGCTCTCGTACGTAGTACATAGTACCTCAATGGTTATAGTGGAATACTCTGGGGTTATTAGAGCGTTTGATGTGTCGAGATTTGCTGACCTGGTTTCTTGTTGCCTTAGATAGGTGAGGCCTTTTAGGCGTTGGTTAGCAGTTAATATTCGTATTCAAACCCCTAAATGCAACCTATAAGGCTAGTTTAGGTTAAACTAACCATTTTGAGATATGAAATTAAAATAAATTAGTTTTCCTTGATTTTTTCCACCTATCAAGATAATCTTGACATCTCACATGATAGCCGAATAAACACCAAATTTATAGAGACCTATAGCCAGTTTACAGTGGTTTTAGAACGCATTTCTAGGAACAAAAGTGAATTGTAATTTCAGTGAAAGTCCATCATAACTTTCTATTTTGGGGGTAAGACTCTACCTGATTTATATAATCGTATCTGCGAGGCATTGCATCGAGCTTTATGGCCGGCGCACATAGAGCACGGCATGGCATGGCATTTTATTTGTTATCAAGCGAATTTAATACTTATCCAATCGAAATAAGGTATATATTTCAATGCTCGGTGATCGACCTCGGAGCATCGCGGAGCATTTTCTCGGTGCACCCGCTGGAGCACCTTATTTCGATTGGATAAGTATTAAATTCGATTGATAAAAAATAATATGCCATGCCATGCCATGCTCTATGTGCGCCGGCCATAATACGGATATGTTTTAGCCATGATACGGTGCCAGCCAAATAGATATACCGAGACCTTAATGCTCGAAGTCTCGATGTTTAGGTTGGCCTCGTGCATTCGTGGCGTCGCTCCTTAACGCATCTAGTTCACCTTTGATTTGGTTAATGACGAAATAGTCTCAAACGTACATTGTTCTTTTCAGTAAATTTGTGAATAGATGTACATAATAGCGGGGCATTGGCTGCGTCCAGGATAGACGCATGCCCGAACACTCAGTTTTGACATCGGAACGCAAAGACATAATGTCATAAAATGAGTGCTCGGGCGAGGCATGCCGGGCATCTGGACCATATGCATCCTGGACACTTGCTCGGGCGAGGCGTGGGTGGCATGATGGGTTTTGACGTTGGAACGCATGTCCTTGGGCGAGGCATGCGAGAAATCTGGACGCACCAATTTTCTTTGCTTCTTAGGCACCTATTGGTCCACCAATAAATTGAAACAATAATTTTGATGTGGTATCACGATATTTTATCCAGTTTTGTTTTTGCACCATCGCTATATTGGCTTTCTTTTGTCGCCTTGTTGCATAAATTAGAGCAATGACGTTAGTAGCTCAGAACCTTCCGTGCTCATGATTGCAGTTGCGAAATATTGCATATCATGAGAGAAATTTTTTATTCATTTCTCACGATTAACTGTCGTAATTTTAGTAGTGTTTTAGGCTTTCTATACCTACTATGGTATCTAGGTATGGAAAATTTTGCAAAGAATTTTGCAAAGCCAAAACCACAACGGTGTAGATACTCAATTTTTTTAAAATAAACGTGTGCCAAAGGTTCAAACACGTAACGGTGCCAAAAGATCCGTGAGGACTCATTAGCAGTCGCGACGCGCTGTGACATTGTGCCGCGTAACCGCGCGTCATCGCGTTTACGGCGTAAGCGTAAGGCGGATGTGTGCCGTACTTTACGCAACCTGCATCGGGTTTCAAGGCATTAGTGTATCCTGTGTCTTAAGATTATGGACCATGGGTAGCATTAAATACACTTTTTGCAGCTATGAATGTTCAAACATTTGCCTGATTTTTTATATCGATATATCTTAGGTAAGGGGGATCAAAATAAATAAGTACCTAATAGTTAGTAGTAATGTGTAATACACATTACTACTATTAGGTACTCTCTTCATACATCTCTTTGTAGATCTAGCTAGAATGTGCAGGTGTGCCGTTAACAACACCTATTAGTTCCTTAGTCTCATAGAGATTTTGATTAGAAGAGACGTTCTTAGTAGATATCTCTGAAACAACGCGTGGTCATTTTCCCGGGATGCGTGGCATCTATCTACCGGTAAATAGCTGAACTACTCGCTTCGTTTTATGTCGATGTTAGTACTCGGCCGACCACTCGGCCGAGTTGCATAGACCCAGTCCCCTTAGTTATTGGTCCATGCTTAGTCACTACGAAGAACCTTTATAAGATCATCCAGTACGTCCGTCCGTCTGTCCGTCCGTCCGTCCGTCCATCCATCCGTCTCAGTCTGTCACAGTATTTTAGTTACTGACACCCTAATGTTAAAAAGATATTATCTTAAAAATGGTTCTATCTTGCTGAAATATTCTGACTATGCGGACGGCAATACCTTTAGTTTAGTTAAGTTTAGTTAACAGTATAAGCATTATACCAACTAATTACCTTGACCGAAACAGCCAACGAACTTTGTGAATAGGAAGCAACCTACTAACAAACCACTAATAGTCGGTGCTTCAATAAAGATTGCGAGAAAGCGCCGTGAGAACCAATAGACGCGACAGCGGAGAAAATATTGTGAAATTAGACTCATCTCAACCCGACGTCCATTATTCTTCTCGATTAAAATCATTGAATAACTTGAGAACAAATAAATTGATAGAAATCGTTTACTTACAGACGTTTACTTACGTTGACTATGTATGTATAGTTAAGTAGGTTTTTTATAGGACTCAGGTGGCAAACAAGCGTAGGGCCCGCCTGATGTTAAGCAGTTACCGTAACCTAAAGATGCTTGCAATACCAAAGGCATTGCTCGCACTTTTCCGACTTGAAGGGCAGTGGGAAGGAGGTAGGGGAAGGGGAGGGGGTGTTGGGCTTCGGGCTCTCTTACTCATCGTACGAAACGCAGCTGTAATAACTGCTTTACGCCGATCTTCTGTGAGAGGGTGGTAATAACCCGGTTGAGCAAGCCCGTATATGAGCTGCAGTCAATTGGCTACAGCTTGGCCCGACCACCTTCAAGAACATCTTATAAAGGGCATCGTTAAAATTCGTTAACCCAATGATTTCTTGGCGACTGTACCTACTAAAACGCAAACTACTTTTTTCTAATCGGAAAAAACAAGTTTCTTAATGATTGCATATTGCAGTATTGGCATGAGGCAACTCATCTTAGTACTAGCTTAGAAAATATATTTACCAATAGTTAAGGAAAATACTAATTTAAATAAAATGTATTTTAGTAAATTTAAGTTTGTTTATTGTAAGGGATACACTTTTTGTAAATGTTTATAAGAGATTGTCTTGAGAAATAAGTTTTTAAGTTACTTTAGGCGTCCAATTTCAGTCTGCTTCAGTTTTAATGTGAAGAAATTAAATAAATTATTTGGAGATGCAATAATGTACCTAATCGATCTGAATTGCGAGCGTACTTGAGTGTGCTCTAGAGTTCTAATAGAAAACAACATCTCCGGAGTGCACTCAAGCACTATGACAATAATCTCTGCTCTACCATAAATTCGCTCGCTAGGCGCTATTATAGAGTACTAGCTGACCCCGCGAACTTCGTACCGCCTTAGTATTGTATTAACTTATTAGCCGAAAAAGAACTTAACCCCCCGTTCCCCCGTTCGTCGTCCGTTCTTCCCCTTTCCCGACAAATATTAAAAATGCTGGAACCCAAGTCTGATAATTTCGAAGTATGATAATTTAAATTCGATTTCACACAACCGTACAGAATGATAACATGGCGGCGTAGCTGTCAAATAGTTCCTTCACGTACTACGCCATCTATTGAAAGTAATCTGAATCATAATGTTTACAGAAAATTGGGGGTTTTAGCATTATCCGGGCAAATTTTCAATTTTTTTTAAATGTATGAGCCTTCCTTGATCTTTACGGTATATTCTAAAAAAAAACATCTAAATTGGTCCAACCGTTCTCGCGTCAAGTCATGACAACGGGAAATAGGGATTCATTGTTATATATATAGATGATTTTATGTGGCAAATTGTGCTAACAGTTTATCAGTTTAACTAGCGCGCGAATCTAGCTCTAGCTTAACTCATGGTAGAGTCGCTGAAGCCTATGTAGACTGTAGGTAGAGTTATAAGCATATAGGCGTGCGAGTTCACTTCCGTAAACCTCGATACAAACAATGATCCCAGTCGCCTAGCCGTCTCGCCGGCAATCTGCGCTCGCGCAGCCGGTCTATCAACTTCGTTCCGTCCTACATTGCACTCGGAGGTCGCGTGGAGGCCATCACTCTTATTTATAAGGAAATCCGCTCGCTATTGATCAATCTTTCATCATAATGTAGTTAGAATTAATTAAGAAATGTGTCTAGCGTTTTGCATAATTTTGATTTAACTGCAGTTAATTCGTTTGTGTTGTCACTCAATTCTTTTGACGTTAATCCTTCCCAATTAAACGTGTTTACTTATTCATTATAGTTAAATACTTTGTGGTAAGCCGATTTCATCATTTTTTTTCTATTGATATGATTAATTTATTCGTTTGGTGAAACGTGGGCTTTGAGTTGGTTAATACCTCCACAATGTGGTGGTGTATGGCCACTCAAGCCTCTGACTACCCCCGAACGGGGATAAAAGTCGTGACGTTACATTACATTACAATTTATTCGTTGTTAAGTAGGTAATATGAAAATTGTGTACCTACCTACTTAATAGGTATTTAACATAATATCTATCGATGAAAGGCTATGATTATTATCTCTTAGCATGACCAAGAGGTCATGTCAGGAAGGCATTCATATTTATGTAATGGTGGTAGAGCCATGCTGTTCGGTAGTACCATCCTCTCACAGAAGATCGGCATATAGTAGCTATTAGGGCCTCCGCAGACTAGCTACTTTTAGCATCGGCGACCGGCGATTTTGTGACGTATCGATGCTGCGTCGCGTTTCTTCGAGCGCGAACGAGCGAGACGCAGCATCAAAATCGCAGATCGCCGATGCTAAAAGTAGCTAGTCTGCGGAGGCCCTTACAGCTGCGTGTCGTGCGAAGAGTGAGAGAGCCGGAAGCCCAATCACATAGCTATAACTAAGACAGCGTAACACAAGACCACATTCAGAAATTTCCCGTTAATATGCTGTATACTTGCTAAAGCTACTATTAATAGACTCTACATAATAGTACACGATTGATACATTAGGTCTGGGACCGGTCGTGTCGTATGCAAATCGGCACAGGTGCGCATGATTGTTACAGAATAATTACCGTCCCATGTAGAGCTGTTTATTGACGAGCTAGACGGTAATTCAGTTTACAGAACGGTAATGACTAATAAGGAAATCGCTTATTCTGAAATTAGTTGTAGAACATTATTGTCAATAGTTTGTAAGTTTTAAGATAGGTAAGTTATTGCATGTCTGTAAAATTTATAAATTATACTAATATGTAGGTAAAGGTAGATTTTTTAACGAGGATAAGCTTTTTAGAAGAGCTGCAGTTCTTTTTTTAAACCCTCTCCTAGTTTAAGGGAATGTTTCAGAATAGTCTGATAACTTTTATTCACCAAATAAATATAGCGTTTTCACAGATATTCTATAGATAACAGGTGCTTAGTCATCACTGAACTCTACTTACTACTCTACTATTTGCTATACCTACCTATACCTACTATTTCTATGTATTATAATGAGTAGTGTTGAACACCGTAACATCATTTTTTGCGTTAATAACAAACCAAAACCAATGATTGAGCTGAACTGAATTAGCTTCAGTAATGATTTACATACTTTCTCACGTCGTTCAGTCTGAGCTCGTACTTCGTCCCAAATACATCATATCATACAATAACTCACTTTTATTACAAGGTTATAACGTCTAAATTCATTCGTCACTCCATTCGTTAACGCTAGAATAAATTGGTTTATCGTAATCGATGTTTCGATGACAGTTATATTGATTTCGATCAACAAATCGTTTTAGTTATCTCGGACTTCAATCAAGTCACTTCAATTGTAGGCTTTATTACTTTGGTACAAGATTTATTATTATTCGAGATTATGAACGTAGCAATGGACTCTAATGCTACATGACCAGCAAAGCCTACTGACCCTGCCCCAGTTCGTAGACCAGTTTGCCCTGTGTTTTTTTGTTGAGACAGTTCAACGTCTACACTGTTTCATAGTAATGTACCATATAAGTATGTAGGTTGGATATCGCCTTTTTGACCAAGTATTTTTTAACTACTAGGATTAATCTAATGACGGACGGTAGCTAGCGACATCTTCGGTCGCGCCGTTCAAGTGGAGCGTATAACTAATATATCCTTGTTGTTCACAGGTAAATTAGGAGGCGACGATGACGAAGTATTTTCACAAAAGTCGCCAGTTGATTCAACGACACAAGCAACATCAACAACAACTATGCCGCCGACGCGATCAACCGAAAAAATAGAACTGACCACAGAAACAAACAGAACTGAAGCTACAACTGAAGCTGAAATACTAGAAGTGCCTGAAGTAACGGATATAGTTAAACCTAAACCAAGATTACTGAATTTGAATGTGGATGAACTACAAAATTTTGCTAATGTACTACACAATCAGACGAATGATAAAAAACACAAGAAACTTCTGTCAGATTTAAGTGATGTCAATTTAGATATTGACGATGAAGAGGAGCCTAGAACACATGAGCATACGAACAAAGATATATCTGATAAGTTTTACACGAATATGCAAGTTCCGTTTCATCCGCTGATGTCGGTTGATAGAGCTTCGGAAGAGACTGATATTTGCAAAGAAAATGAGATTACCTATAAGGTAAGTGGGCATTAGGTGTAATAATTGGTAGGTAGGTAACAGTCATGAATAAAGTAAAATGTAGTAAGTAATGAACAATGATAGCAATGAAATCGGTATAGGTACCTACTAAGATCGCAATACAAAAAATAAATAAGAACGGCCACGAAGTGAGGCCCCGAAGAAGAGATACAAAATCTTGATATTTTATTATCAATAACCTTAGAAATATGTTGACACTCTTCACTTTGTACAAATACGATTACTACTGTCTTTTCTCATTATTATTTCGTTCATTCCTTAGATTGGTGAGCACATGGACCGCGGCTGCGAGGAGACGTGCGAGTGTGTCTCAGGGGGCATATTCGACTGTTCGCCACGATGCAAGCATCCTTACATACGTCGCGGAAGGAGGCTGAATGACCCCCTCTGCTTCGAGTCACCTGTCGACGATTGCTGCTCCATTATAGCTTGTGCTACGGGAACTGGAGGTAAGATCGGAAATATGGATGGTAATAAAAATAATAGATTGTATTCACTTGTATACTAAGAAGGATGCTGCAAAGGAAGATGTTAGAAGTTTTGATGGAGGCTCCGAAGCTAATGCTATGTTCTGAATTTTCTTCAGATATGAAAGTGGCCAAGTTGGAGGTGTGTCGGTATGGAAACGAAACATACCCCGTGGGCTCGAAGTGGAATATTGGATGTGAACAAACTTGCACGTGTGATCCCAACTCGGTCGTCACATGTAAACCGAGGTAAAGAACATAATATATTTGGTCTCAAATCTATAACTTGTCATAACATCCAAGGATTGCTATTTGACTCTACTGATTTTCTTTCTCCAATTTCCTAAGTTCAATATCTTCTGTTTCAGATGCAACCCCGTCCCACCGTCAGACAAGTGCATCAATGTGCAGGATCCAAATGACGCGTGCTGCGAGGTGCAGGTCTGCGACGTCTCCCATGACGTGCATGAGGAACCCACTGAGAATAGCACCAGCACCAGCTCGACTACAGAGGTAGGCCACACAAACTTGCAAAAAAATATGACAAATGTAATATCAAAGTTGGTTCAGACTTGCTTGACAATCGCGATGTTTCTTCCAGTCTCTGAAAGGTTTCGAAGAGTATGAAGAACCAGATTTCAAGCCGAATAGACCTCTAGTTTTATCGGAACCAATCGGCTCGGTAAAGGTGCTGCAAAACAACTCGGTGCAAGTCAATTTGATGCACATGAACAACTCTGAATATCCAGTAAACTTATTACTATCCAGTGATGGAGGAAGGTCGTTTAAAGATATAGAACTGAAGTATTCAAATCTGATCCTGAATCTGGACGGTGGTAGGGACTATATACTGAAAACCAGGGAAACTGGTACAAAGTTCAATTTTACAATAACGGCATCGGACGCTGGAGCCAATGAAGTAATGACGGAAGAGACTTTTAATACCACGAAGATAGGTTGTTATGAGGATGGCCAGTTTTATGCTATTGGTGAGTGCTATATATCTTCTTTTTTCTCAAGATTAGTTGGACTCAGGCATAGCTTGTCTGGTGGTATGGTGTCAAGCTACTCATCTCATTACTTCGCAGTTAATTTATCATACACATTGTATGTTCACTTTAAAACTAAATTTTTTCCTCCAGGCGAAGAGTTCCACATAGGCTGCTCAGAACTTTGCGAGTGTACTGGCGAGGACACTCGCGAGTGTGCTGCCCTAGTCTGCCCTTCACATGTGGGCTTAGAGCTGGTGTCCAAGGGATGCGTGCGCTGGGCGCCCAACCCGCCCGCGCATCCGCCCAATTGCTGCCCCAGGGCGGCTAGGTGTTTAAGCGATGGTACTTGCCATTACAAGGATGTCGCGTGAGTATTGCTAATGCTTCCTGGAATACTAAAAATGTAGTATTTTTAACTCTAAAACTAATACCTACTACTAGGTACTAAACTAGATCCTAGAGTCAAAGCACTCATCACCTTATAGAAAAGCAGCATTTATGGACAGCTGTAAACGAGCCATTCTGTGAATGCATGCCTATTTATATCCTTCCTGTATTTAATATCTTTCATGAAAAACTATAACTATAAAACCAAATACTCAGAGTTCCAAACTGGAGTGAAGTGCCCATCGCTCTCACTGGTTGCGAGCAGCGTTGTTTCTGCGAGAACGGCGAGCTGGACTGCCAGGAGGTGTGCTCCCCCCTCCCGCCGGTCCCCCCACAGAACCTGCGGTGTCCGCCCAACCACCGACCAGCTGCTGTCAACATCTCCGATGAAGACTGCTGCAAGCAGTGGGGATGTGTGCCTAATAGTAAGTTTGGTGAGATTTTTGGGGTTAGAGGATTGAGATATTTGAATTCAATGACATGTAACTTCCTAGGTATCAAAAAATCTTAGGCAGTCTCAAAGTTTAAAGATATGTTCATGTAGTTGAGTTCAAAATAAATTTTGAATTATGCAAACAGCATTTCACTTACATTCATTAATATTATTCATAATTCCTATTCATAAGCATGTCTCATCATCAATTCATTATATTTTGCATGGCACTCATTCACGCTTTATTAATTGCAGCTGGAAACCAAGACGAAAACACTTTGACTTACAAAATACCGAATTTTGCGGAAACTGTCAAATATGTGACACCCGTGGCGCCCATCCGACCCACCAATGTTCAAGACATAGCCCTAACCACTCGTGCCACATCACCAATTCCTGATCCCATTGACTTTTATAGACATTTGAGTCCTGTGAAATCCATTCCCAAATTTTTTAAGAATATTTACCCTTCCCCAGTTATCACAGAAAATGATGATTCTCCGCATAAAAGTGAAAATATTACAGTATTTACTCTAGACGATATTGATTCTCCGGTCAAAATTATACATCCAGAACCATCATTCAATAGTGATAAGGATTGGCAGCTACCACACCATAAAGCAGCAGTAACTAAAGCACAGGATCCCTATAAAAAGTCTCATACGGTCATCCACCAGGCGTCGCACTCCCACCCTGAAAAACATATAAATTTTGTATCGTCTAGTAACAAAATGCACAATATAATGCATGAAATGAAAGCTCCACAAAAACATGGTAATATGAAATCATCTGGCATTAAAATGCATAGTATAATTCATGCTCCAATAGGGACCCCAATAAAGACACGGCCTACAGTGAAAATGTCCAACACTCCGACACACGATCCATTTCGAAAAGTTTCAGTATCAAACTTAGACAGATTAAACTTATTCCTGCCAACCCGAGATAGAAAGCTTCCTCAAATTCCATACACCAAGTATCATTCAGACAAGAGACCCAAACCAGGGTCTGCACCAGCCAAAACGACTCAGGTCTTCTTTGAACCTGTAATCGATGATAGATCCACAAAATACTTCAGGCCTAAAGTCCATTCCCACAAGACCCGAGAGCAATCACATCCATCATCATCATCCCATGTATCATTAGCTGAAACCGATAAGCCCGTGACGATGCTTAAGAGTAAGACTGTACCGACACCGGCTATGCCGGCTGACTCCAATGACGCATTGTGGAGTAAAGACACGAAGCCTGAACATGTGCTGACTAAAGAGCCTAATCCTTATGAAACGGTCCTACTAAGAGTACCTAACATAGACCGTCCGTATGACCCGAACATTAAGCCTACACAAGCGGGAAAGACGTACAAAACTATAGATCTAGAACATTTACTGAGTCAGATGGAAGTGGAGACTGTAGTAAATAAGAACCTGGGACGGTCAGCAGACAAAAGCCAGGAAACCACGGCAGGTTCGTCACCTCGCCTCGGTGTAAACAATGCTTTTATGTTCCTATATTATTGATGTGCTCTGGACTGACTTTCTAAATGTTGACTGACCTTACGTAGAAACCTGCTTCTCATTCTTGCCAACAATTTTGAAACTGTCTTGTCATCTAATCATTTGAATCAATCTTTCGTAAAATTTCGTTGTAAATAAAATAAACCCGCAGCATACCGTTACTAGTTAATCTCAAGTAACCAGTTACAAAGAATTTTACAATCTACAGCTTCTGCATCTTATCCTTATCATGCTATGCTATCACATAATCATATTTAATTTTTTTATATCCTTTTGTGTATAAACTCACCATCAAAACTGAATCCTAAATATTAAAAACTTTATTTTCCAGGTCAGCCATCACCAGATTTCCCGCCGCCTCCATCACACCATCCTGCATTCCTGCCCACCATTCCTCCAGGGATCCACTTCCCTCAGGATGAATCTGACGACGATCGGAACAACATCCATCATCCTATGGAGCCGGCCCTGCAAGGTCTGCCGCCAGGGTTGACTTTTCCACCGAACTTTGGTGACACTAATAAGAAGCTGTCGGTGCTGTCCCTACAAGCTGACTCACCGACTAGTGTTAAAATGTTGTTTGGATTGCCACCTGTTTTGGTGGGCTTACGGGGCAGTGTTGACCTGCGGTATACTGATAAAGCGTAAGTATTTTTTGGTTATCAGAAGTTTGAGTGCAGAATCTACCTCTTTCACGATTGTGACAGTTTTTGCTCTATGAAAAATAAATTTAAGCTTGCCGCTTTCTCGAAATGTAACCAGCACTGCAATATTTCCGAAAGAAAATGTGTTCTTAACATATTATATCTCACAGTGATGAAGATATAAGCAAATGGTACTCACAAGTGTTCGCCCCCGCGGACGAGGTATTGACCACCCCTCGACTGGAGTTCCGTCTGACGGGCCTGAAGCCAGGCACAATGTATAAGATCAGAGGCAAGCTGTTCCTGCACAACCTGCCAGTGGAACCGGAGAGTGAGATCTATTCTATACGCACACTGGATCTACCTGGCGTAAGTAGCTAGTTTGGAGTATGCTTTTGATCCTTTATAATCACACTTCCAAATTCTATATTCAAAACTTGCCATACAGGAACCTGTATTCGGATATTTTTATTCTAATTCAATAAAAAATATTGCGTGTAGCTTGCCTTCGTTAGTTTTCATACACGCATAAAAACACGCAGCTATACTTGTAGTTCCGGGTGCAGTGAGGTTACATTAGAAAACATAGAGAGAGGAGGGTTGGGGCTAAGCAGTCGTTAAGTAGTAGAAGGCGTTAAGTATTATCATTTCTTCTGTTTTATATAGTCACCAACGGTAGAAGAGAAACGTAGAGACATCGACAGCAGCCTGACGGTGTCGGAGGTGAACGACACCGCTGCGCACGTCACCTGGCGACACTTCACTGAGGAGGAGCTGCAGTTCATTGACGGCATACAAGTCAGGTGAGACCATACAATCAGACTGGACATTTTTATCCAATTATCTACTTACTTACTTGCAATCCGAAAGCAGTCATAATTTCTACTTTAATTATGAAATCTCCATCGTTATCTTTACGAACAGATACCGTCCAGTAGGCACGCCTATCTACAGTATGACGGAACTGCTGCATCACAGTAGATCGGCAGCCGACCTTCATGAACTACAGCCAGGAAGTCGGTACGAAGCTTCACTGGTGTTGGTGCCTCCACCACGAGCTACCACAGAGCTGATAGATCCTACGAAGGTGGAATTCACTACGTCACCTTATCTCGGTAAGTTCAGAAATCTCAAATTGGTAGGTACAAATATTCGTCATTACTCCACCTGGCTACATGGCACCCTACACTGCGTTGCCTGCTCGTTGTAACCACTCGAGAACTCGTCTACTTCATTGGCTGTCGGTTCTTCGGGAAACGTGACCAGCCCGGCCACTTCAGCATGTTAATCCCTTTGACCGATTTTGACTATTCTGGTCCTCTGTCGGGTGACTTAGGAGAAAATTATATCTTTCAGAGAAATGTCGCCGAAATAGCTCGCTGAAAGACCTGGAATTGGTGAACATTTTATACTACTTTCACAGATCCGTATAATTGGTCAGTGGTGATCAAGGCCCGCACGGTAGGGTCGGAGGCGGCGGAGCTGGCGTGGCGCGGCGTGCCGGCGCCGGCCGAGCGCTGGGTGCGCGTGTTCCGCGCCGCGCACGCGTGCTCCACGCCCACGCACACCACCAGCGCCAGCAAGGAGCACGACGTCTTCCGGCTGGCGGCCAGGGACCTGCCCGCCACTATTACGCTAAGTGGACTTGAGCCTCAAGCGAGGTTTGTATGCCTACACTATACCAGCGTTTGTTCGGAACTGTGCTTGCGCATAATATATTAGTTTTGTTCAGCAGTTCGACCGCTATTGGCCATACCGTAATGTGATAGTCTACTACTCTGCTGCTCCTACTACTCTCAGTCGAGCTCATAACGTATCGTTTCAAGTCTACCCATATGCTAGATATCTCCATTAAAATTGAATCAGCAGTCTTAGCGAGATGCTTACGGATCATTTAATAAATAGATGTTTTAGATTAACTGCCGACGGTTATCAGCGATAATTTAAGTTAAGTAATCATTAACGTCACCGAGTGTGGGTAAAATAGCAATCGTATGTCATGGAATCACATTTAGAAAATTAGTGGCATTACTCTATGTTTTTCTTTTTGCAGATGTCGAGTTTGGCTCGAATTGTTCCTGACCAATGGGAAAGTAAAGACCAGTAACGTGATAGAGATAAATACTAAATCACTAGACTCACCAGAACCTATCGATAGTGAGTAACACTTCATATTTTTTAAAGATTTCTCTAAAGCCTTTGATACTTCTACCAAACATGCAGTAGTGCATATTTCTATCCGAAGTACTATATTGTTTGCTATTTGCATCTCTTTACATTTAATTTATTTAGACAATAACACATACAAATTGGAAAAACCTCAATCTAGGATTTTATGTGATTTATGATGGGAGTACCGCAAGGCTCAATTCTATGCCCTATATTATTTTCAGACGAGATAGAAGCGTCATCGATATCGGACAGCAGGCAAAGTCGCGGTGACTATTACGGCGCACTAGTGGGCGTGGGCGTTGTCGCAGCCCTCGGAGCTCTGACGTCATTACTCCTGCTACTGGTTGTGGTGCGGAGGCATCGCCCGCGCTCTCTTCCTATCACGTGTAAGTGAAGCTT
Source organism: Drymonia ruficornis (assembly GCA_947859195.1). Taxonomy (NCBI): domain Eukaryota; kingdom Metazoa; phylum Arthropoda; class Insecta; order Lepidoptera; family Notodontidae; genus Drymonia; species Drymonia ruficornis. The sequence goes on from OX401923.1 coordinate 8,096,206, forward strand.
ACAAATACATGTAGCTCAGATAAACTAATTAAACTATACTATTACTAACAGAGGCAATTTTTGGAAACTGTATTTTTGTAATTTGCCCTGGGTGTCACTGGAATCGCCCCCAGTCGGTACGGTAGCCATAGTACAAGAATTGCTTAGTTTAGGACCTACAGTTGGTGTGTAAGTTTGGCGATATTTTTTTTATGTTACTAAAGTGGCAAACAATCGTACGGCCCGCCTGATGTTAAGCAGTCACCGTAACCTATAGATGCTTGCAATACCAAATGCATCGCTTGCACGTTGCCGACCTGAAAGGGACTTCCGACTCTCTCACTCATCGTACCAAACGCAGCTGTAATAGCTACCTAACGCCGATTTTCTAAGAGAGGGTGGTACTACTTCGGTCGAGCCAGCAGCTTGGCACTAGCACCATTAAATCATTTCTGTGTTTACCTATTGGAACGTATATTACATGGGTTCTCATGTCGTTAACACAGCAGTGCCATCGGCTCCGCGGGAGTCGTCCCTGCCGCCGTACGACAACCCCGCGTACAAACTGGAGTTACAGCAAGAAACCATGGGTAAGTAGATACAAACTGTACAGTCAACCAATTGGAATTGAGCCAATTGGTTACGTGTCACCCAATTGAATCAATTGAAAAAGCAACACAGGATTAATGAAACCAATTGAAACATGGTCGAAAATCTACAGGGTGTCCCAAAACTTTGCCACATGGAGGGGAAGTACCTTAAATATTGTAGATAGAGAATTTTACTGAATGAAGACTTCATTTTTATTTTAAATACAATACGAACTGCATTCAAAGATTTTTGAAAACTCGCTTGCCACACTCGGGAATCAAACCGGCTAAAATCCGAAAAAATAACATCCTGTTCTTTTATGGCATCAATCGATAGGATCAATGATAAGAACCAAATCTCTCTAATAAACATGGTAAATTAAATGAAAGGAAAACCATGAAATCTAAACTTATAAATCCATGAATTCAAAGATAAAGTGTATCCACAAAAAATGGAGCCAATTTCGAGCAACAAATTAGTTAGTTTACCATTTTTTATTCGTTCAATTAAAATAAGTGAAGATTTTATGGTTTCCTTTCATTTTGAAAACTCGCTTGCCACACTCGGGAATCGAATCGGCTGAAATCCGAATAATAACATCCTGTACTTTTATGGCATCAATCGATAGGGTCAATCATAAGGATAAAATCTCTTTAAGAAACATAGTAAATTAAATGAAAGGAAACCCATAAAATCGTTAATTATTTTAATTTTCACTTATTTTAATTCTTATAAGTTAAGATATCACGGTTTTCCTTTCATTTAATTTCCCATGTTTGTTAGAGTGATTTGATCCTTGTGATTGATCCTATCGATTGATGCCATAAAAGTACAGGATGTTATTTTTTCGGATTTTAGCCGGTTCGATTCCCGAGTGTGGCAAGCGATTTTTCAAAAATCTTTGAATGCAGTTCGTATTGTTTTTAAAATAAAAATGAAGTCTTCATTCAGTAAAATTCTCTATCTACAATATTTAAGGTACTTCCCCTCCATGTGGCAAAGTTTTGGGACACCCTGTATACTAATATAATATTATAAAAAGAGAAGGTTTGTATGTATGGATCTTTGTAATGAGTAAACTCGAAAACGACTGGACCGATTTTTGAAATTCTTTCACCATTAGAATGCTACATTATCCCTATACGGGATACGGGATCCGGGATCAGAGATCCGTTTTTTTTTAAATTTAAATTCTACGCGGACGAAGTCGCGGGAAAAACTATGTTTAATAATATGCCTACTGGTGAGCTGATATTGTTTGCACGACGACGCTAAACACTCAGTGTATCGACATCGCCACTACAACTGAAAAAAGGTGTCGCGGTAGTGAACACACGTAGAACACTCGATGTATACACTGAGTGTCTAGTGTCTAGACACTAGACACTCAGTGTATAGTGTCTAGACACTAGACACTCAGTCACACGACACTAGTGTCGTGTGTGCCTTTAGTCAATGCTATCTATTGGCTTTCAGATCTCTGACAGTTAAGCTCCCGTGGCCAAGCTAACGGGCTCAACGGGACCTCGGAGCGTGCCGTCGACGTCGAAATACCGAACGGACGGTTATACAACGAGATGGGTGTATGAAACTCATACACGGGCCATACAAACTGACAAAATGTTCGTATCCATTTTAATTATTTATAGGGTTGGCCCTTGGCCATTCAGTTTGTACGAAAATGGACGTTAAACAAACTCAGTGACAGTGAAAACGTGACCAATAAACTATGCTAGTGGTAGCACAGCCGGCCGTGATAAGATAAAACGAGAGATAAATAGATTTTGTCTAATTCTCTCCTACGTATTATGTAAGAGACATAGCGACTTGGTGCGATATAATGCGTGACAAACGTCTTGTTGGGTGCGTGTACTAGCCCTGCTGGTGTGTGTAGATTTAAGCGCGATCAGTACAGTCAACGACATAAGTCACTCAACATTCTCAATTTTCTAATCGCTATTGCTCTTTATTTTACGTACGTTCGTGAAAATTGCCACAACCTAATATTAGCAATAGATTTAAATACTGAATTTTCAGTCACTTATTTCGCTGACCGTACGTACATAAATGTGTAGTTTATGATGAAAATAATTAAAATTCAATTTGTTACAGTAATAAAATTAATTTGTATACTCTAGTTTTCTGATAAATAAATAAAAAATTATATTTGTTTGAATGAATATGACGAGCAAATAGATTGTTTGTATCCTCTACCTACTCATTGTAACCCTGTATCCATTTAGTATTTGTATATAGTGTAATAAATAGCTTTATATTTAGCTGCACAGCATGTGTATAGTTAACTCTATTGTAAGATACTGCCCAATACATTTGTTAATAAATAAGAATGTTATAGTTATCATGTTTTATTTCTAACTCTACTTGACCTATCAGTAGCTCTACCGTGATTTTTACGCGTCTTCTACGTTCGCGACTCACTAACTTCTACATAAAGTATTTTTACCTAAGTAAAGAAAACAGCCACGCAAAACTACCAATTTCCTATTCAAATATAGCACATAGACTCTACCGATTGCTGTAAAGCTAAAATTCTATTTTGTACTCCTAAAACTTTCATATAATAAAAATAGTTTCGAACATTCATAAGTGATATAGGTAAATCACACACACATCTATAAAATCTTCTTCCAACTTACGCAACATATAGTTTCTATAACGTCTCTACATGGATGACGTCATATAAAAATCACGGAAAGTAGTATTAGTAGTAGTATTTTCAAAGGGAAAGGATGAGCGATTACAAAAACGTCGTTTAATTCAAATACAACACCAAATCACATTATATTTCTATAATAATGGTACATAATATATTCTTCTTTATATATGATTTTTTATTAACCTTAAACCTATCTCAGTAACCTACATTGCCCATTTGATCATCATTGTAAAATACACCACGTTAGTATGGAATTGAAAAACGATTAAAGTTTTTTTTATAATAATAAAATTTATTGTTTAAGAAAATAGATGTCAGGTTTGTTAAATAAGCATATTCACTGGGCCCCAAACGGAAGATCTTTAATTATGTTCATTATATAAATAATATTATTATAATTATCTTAACCGATAACGATAATCTTCTAAATATAATCTTTGTAAATACTCTAACATACGTATCTTTGCGATACATGCTAATAAACAGAGAACTATTCAAATAGCCTTTATTTAGCTGGGTTAAATTAAGACCATTTGAATTTATTTAAAATAAACGTAACGATTTAAAAAAAAACAAATTCTAAACCAACTTTTCTCGATAACAAAAACTATACTAAAGCTATAGCAGATACCTAATATAAATAACCATAATAGTAGTTCCTGTATAGGTATCTAAAATAGTCTCAAATAATATTGTTTTTTAACATAAAAATCTAAAGTCACTAATAAATCTTGTTCAACTTCGTTATTTATTAAAATAAACGCTGTACTCGCAATATACTTGTTTGTGTATTAATTGTAAGTTCGGCACGCTATAACATTACCTGATATGTCTGTAGGTATGTCTATTTTAGTTCTAGATTTAGATAGAAGATGAACAACATTCATAGAATGAAATCTCTAGCGAAGATCGTTACAAAAATAATGGTATTTTAATTTATTTTCAGAAAAATAAATATTCTATAGTCACTTTTGTTAGTAACTATACCTCGTGTTAGGAAGCGTATTGTTTAAATTTAGATAGAAATTCTCAAAGTATTTCATCACACACGTTTTTAGATGTAATTTAAATAATTTCAGCTATTATCCATAAATAATGTCCATTTGAATAATTAAAACATTCTTAAATTCAAATTGAAACAGAATTAAAGTTTACCCGTAACTTGTTTATAATTATACTATAGGTACTTCCAACAAAGTATTCAATTAGGTACCTATATAACAAGGCAAAATTACTACCAAAAAACTGAAAAAAACAAGATATAGGTATACCTTTATTACCTTTATTTATTTTCAGTTTTTACCGATACAGGTAAAACTTTATGTTTACAAAAATTGTGGTTTTATTATATAAAATTAATTATGCAGCGGAATCAGTCCAACCAGTTAATTCCCTTTCTGTTATCACATAAACCTAAAAAACAACCTTTTACCGCCATTTTAATTTGTTTTATAATATTTTCACAATAAATGGTGACAATGATTTAAGGAAGATCTAAAAAGCATTTGTTTATAACAAAAAAAAATATAGTTACTTATTGTTTTTAATAACGTATTAGTTCCACTGTCACCGTTTATTTTCAAAATAACAAAATTAATAAAACTCAGTTTTCATCAAATTCGCGTATAAAAATACGATCATTTTGATAAAAAATGTATTATTAGAAGATATAGTATTCCCAACTCGCAATGACGAAGAACTATGTATCTAAATAAGCTTAAATTGAAGGACTGAGGAGAGAAATTTGTAATATACTGCGTCATTACATAGTTGTTCATGTTACATCTTCGTTCGTTTTCGCCAGGTTTCAAATACGCTGATCAGAGGCCGACCGGCTTTTTTTACTTTTTGACTTTACATTTTCTTGTAATATTATATGCATTATAAGCTCGCCATGTTTTATAACAATCACGATTTAAATCTGAAGCTGAAATTAATAGATAAATATAGGTAAATTAAAAAGAACGCAAAAAATCAAATGACGATCAATCCCTTCTTTTCGTCTAACAGGAATGCCCCACATCAATCGATCGATTGCCGGTCGATGTCGGTCGATTCATCGATCCATGGTAGCATGAGATGTCAGATGAGTCGACATTGATCGACAGTTTCTACATAGCAACGTTCAATAGACCATCGGTCGATGATGGACCGACTGATAATGATCGATGATTGGCGGTGCTGGTCGGTTCATCATCGACCGACGGTCAACCGATTGGTGCGGTAACAACACCCAGTACTAATAGCACAGCCGACCGTGACAAGACTAAACGCGAGATAAATCTATTCTGTCTCAATGCATAGGAGTTCTCTCCTATGCAATAAAAAGAGAGAGAGAGAGCGATTCGGTGCGACATAATGCGTGGCAAAAATCTTGTCTTGGCATGTGTGCTAGGTTCCACTGTTAAGGATATTTAGTTTTGACCACGTCACATTTTATTTTCATCTAACAAAGAAAGACTCCCGTGATAGTGTTTAGTAAATCTCATCCTATACTTCTAGACCAAACAAATAACAATAACGTCTACATACTTCCATCAGTTTGAAACCCCCGATCAGCGCCCCAGAGCCCGGCGGATGGTCGCGGGAGCTAGTTAGTTGAGTGCGTCCTCGTGCGCCTTCTTGACGATAGCGAGCTTGGAGTGCGGGTCCTGCGGCTGCAGCTGCGCGTACGGCGGCGCGCGCGTGCCGTGCAGCACGAGCGACCAGCCGCGCACGAAGCCCGACCACGCGCCCGCATCCCCGTTGTATCGCGCCTGGAACAAATAATCACAAATCTATAAAAGGTACCTATTCCATGGGACTAGGCCCGCCACACACTCCCACCACGGTTATTCCTGTAAGCCAGGATCGACAGTGTCCAACGATGACGCCAAGGTTTAACCCTCGACAAATCCCGGGGAAAAGCTATCTTGGAACCCGCACGAATTTAATCCAAAGAAAGGATAGGAGGAGTTGGAAGACGATTATACCGTGACAAAACTAACAGTATAGGCTGATAGCGGCATAAATAAGACTTACCAACAACTGATGAAAAACCAGTTTTAACACACAAGGTAGGTACCTATTGTCAAAGTTAAATGTTTCTAAGATCAGCGGCTTGGGCTGTGCACGTCTTGACAGACAATTGACAGACAAAGTGATCCTGGTTTTTCTTTTGAGCAACGGAACCCTAAAAAGAATGAACTTAGGCTGTTGGAATGGAACCAACGGGCAGGTACAGTTGTAAGAATAGATAGACCCTAGTACCTCTAGTGTCCACGTGCCCTGCGGGTACTCGCCCCACGTGTGCGTGGTCATGAACGGCCACTTGGTGAACCCATCCCTCACGTCGTCATCGTTGGCTCGTCTGCTTAGGATCATCGACCTAGAACACATGACGATAGTGTTGTAATTTCTGAGGCAAATGCAATGAGACAGACTTGGAAAAGACCAATTTATGAAAAAGACTTCAAATTATAGCAAAGTTTTATAAGGTTTCTGTTGCTCCTGATCCATCCCTTAGTTCTTATTTCAGATGCTAAGTAATCTTACCGTAAAAGAAAATCTTATGAGGAAACCGGTGCTGCGCTATGCTGCATTAAGTTGGTGATTTGAACTTAGTATGTACCTGGTGCCCATAGGGCTGGTGAGGAAGAGTTCCAGGTCCCCTCTCCTGGATGCGTTGGCGCTGACCACAGCCTGCACGTGCTCTAGGTAGCGCACCTCGCTCGGTGAGCCTGCGCACGCGGTCGTCTCTATCTTCATGGTTATCGTGCCTTCCGATGGAACCTCCCTGGACATTACAAACAGGAAAACCATTATTCTTATTCTTATCGTATGGTTAATGGCCACACTAGTGTCAAGAGTTAACGATTGCTGCCTAGATGACAACAACCGGGACCGACTTTTTTCGTGCCCTCCGAAGCACCGAGGCACTCAGTTCAAATGCCATTAAACGGTCACCCATCTCTGACTGACCTTGGCAAGCGTTGCTTAACCTCCGATCGTTTACCGATCAATGATGGCATAGCCAGCTGCGCCAGCTGAGCGCGTCTAAAACCATTACAAACGTTTTTCAGGTATCTCCAAAGACTATTTTAGTGGGATTTGGCACCCAATAGCGGAGATAAAAAATTATAATATTAGCCCTTTTAACGTCCCACTGCTGGGTACGGGCCTCCCCTCAATGCGAGGGGGATTCAGGCCATAATCCACCACGCTGGCCCAATGCGGGTTGGTGGAGTTCAAATGTCTAAGACATGCAGGTTTCCTCTCGATGTTTTCCTTCACCGTGATGATTCACACATAGATTTCGAAAAATCCAGAGGTGTGAGCCAGGGTTTGAACCCAGGACCTTAAGCCTGCAAGACGCATGCTTAACCAATCGGCTATCACTGCTTTTATTTATATCCCTATAGTGACCCTTACATATGCTCGTTGACCGATCCAGCTTCGCAGTGGTACCTCGGCGGCACTGTCCGCCAGTTCGCGGCCAGAACAGTCATGGCGCCCGCGTCCAACACCCCGAAGCCGAACAAGTGGTTGAATTCCAAGCCCACACCGTTCATAGTCCAGTGGAAACGTCCCTGGAATATTGAAGAGTAGACGTGTGTCGTTACATTATTTTAAAAGTAACGTAACCAGTTACGTCGAGGGCGTCAACGGTTATTTAATAGGTGATTTTTGTAACTAGTTATTTTTGTAACCTTATGGTTTTCGTCACTACTAGCTTCTTGTATACAAAAATACAAACATTTTTATTTGTTACTTTTAGATGTCTATGGGTGACTGGTGACATAATACCTATGATGTAGTTCGGGCTACAGCTAAATAACCTGTTACAAAAATCACCAGTTACTAGTTCGTCGCGTAAACAGTGATTCGGTGAATTAGCTCGTAACCAGTTAATGTAACCGGTGACGTAAAATAACGCTCACGCATATTGAAGGCAAAAAATCAAATAAAAAATATAGCCAGTCTTACACACCAACTGTATGGTCCCAAACTAAGCAACGTTTGTACTATGGGTACCATACAATGGACTGGGGTAGATCCGAGTGACACCCAGACCAGGGCAATTTACGAAAAGGCCGTTACCGCAATTTTCCTCTGGCAGGAATCGAACCTGCATCCAGCCGGTGCAGTGAGCCGAGTGTAGAAGTTTGTGTGTGTGAGTGTAGTGTATAAACTATTCCGTATGTTGAAGAAAACTTGTATTTCCGAAGGAATTGGTAGTCTTAAGTTAAGCATGTTTAAGGACGCGACTGCCCCGCCACAGTGGAGGCCTTACGCTCGTCAGTGTCGCTATAAGATTTTATGGTGGGCATGTATTGGCCAACCAAAGAGCAAATAATTTGACCAACAGAATATTACGCTGTCGCTAGACTTATGAACGTATAAACCCATACCTAATATAAGAACTACACTGTTTTACACTTGCCCCTAAATTGATAGAAACTTATGATTGACTTACACTGGCATTACAAATCACTTTTATTCCTAGAAATGCTTTGTAAAACCATTGTAAACTAACTAAAATCTCTATGAATGTAGCGGTTACTTTTCGCAGCCCTCATACATATTTACCGGGCACAATTTCAGACTAGGTCTTCTACCACTGACAAAATTTTATGTTATATTTAAAGTTGCTCTGGGTACCTACTTAGAATATCTAGCGAATTTCAAATATCATTTAATACAATCCGAAGGCGCTATAGAGTTACCAAGTCTGGTAGAGTTGTAACTACAATTTCAATATTGAATTTAGGTATACTTTATAGTTTCAGTTGAAAATTCTATCAATAAAAATAAATGATAGCAGTCCTGAATGTAATAAAATTCATAACAAACTTGGAAGGAAATCTAGGCTTACGCGTCAATAATTTATTCCTAAACTCGAAAGATAAATTTATTTCTAACAATTTCAATTCAAGAAGTGAAAACTTTTCTGAAAATGTATTCAGGGGCGGCATAAATTTAATTGCTTTCATTTCAGTCATACTGAAGTTTAGACATTTAAATAAAGAAAAATAATATATTTTCTTAGAAGCGTATAAAACAGAGCAACTGGAAAATTTACGACATAACATTAATATGGCCAAGGTATACCTATTTTATTAAGGTGCTCATTTAGTCTCAACATTAATGCACCGTTTACACGATGCCAATAACGCGCCAGTCCAGTCAGTCCTGCGCTAACCTGGGCTCGTGTGGACACGTGTTTCAACCCAGTTCAGTGCTGACCTTACGCTTACAAGTCAGTCCAGCAGACTAGCCACCCGTCTTTATATACGGCAGCGCGGTTTACACTATGCCAGTGACGCGACAGTCCAGTCCAGCATTGGGCGCGTTTAGACACGTACTAGTTTGCATTAGTTTCAATCCAGTCCAGTGCTGACTTCAATCGCAAGTCAGTCCAGCGGACTAGACATTATTTCATTTTGAAAATTACTTAGTTCTCACTCCACAGACTCCGTATATCAATGTCCATTATTCATTTAACGAGAAAGATATTTTTTGCTAATATTACGAATATTTTCACTTTCATTAGACGTAACATTTTATGAAAACATAAGGCAGAATGACGCTACATACCTTCGCATCGTATAGTGAATTTCTTTTTGATGTTAATACAGTCAGATGTTGAATATCTCGCCACGTTAAGCTGGGGCTGAAAAGAAAAGATTTGAAAGTAAGATATATAGATTAGATATAAGTTTTAACATATCATTACCAAACTAAAATGAAGACAAAATACGATCCAAGCACATACTTTGCTTGCTTCATTGGCGCGAGTCATTTATTTTATGTGTAAAACGATGATTACGCGAGCTATACGATTGAGTGCGATTACAGGTCAACGCTCATCTAACGCCTCCGCACCCGACCAGCACCGCCTCGCCGCTCAGCGTCCACTAACTGAACCGGAAATAAGTGGACCACGCGCTGGCCGCGCGGCGTTCACTCGTTGACCCCGCGCGGTCCACTGGGAGATCACGTGACGTTTATGGTGTAAAAGCAGCGTCCGCCCGCGGACCACCCGGCGACAACGAGTGGACGCCGAGCGGCGAGGCGGTGCTGGTCGGGTGCGGAGGCGTTAGGTGAGCGTTGACCACTACTACCAACTTGAACGCATATGGAGAAAGGAACTGTTATTTTAACTTGTAACATTTTACTATAAAACTTAGAAGTACAGTGACCGTTTTCTCTCTGCACTCCGACCTACAAACTAACTACAACTTTACAAATGAACAAACACTACATAGTATCTTACCTGTTCAATCAAAGGAAACTTTGCCGACCATCAGACACATAGAAACGTAACTTTCCAAGACAAACCAATCAGCTTTTAGGGCCGCCACATACATACGGAATTCATCGAATCGGAATTCCGTAAGCTTACACACATACGTGTATTTCTATTCGGAATAATTCCGGACGCACAGGCTACCTTCAGAATTCCGAAACGAAAAAACTTCGAACGGAAAAATTCTGTACGTATGTGATACGCCTATACTTTTGGATGGATTTACTGCATTCGGAATCCCGATTCGATATTTCGAAACGAAATTCCGTTACGGAATTACGTATGTATGTGGGGGGCCTTAGTTGGGTAAACTCACTTAGCGTGGAGTGCCAGCGCAAATACGCCGGCGGCTTCGGGCGCCGCGGCGGAGGTGCCCGAGTGGGTGGCGGTGCACTTGCCGTACAGGTCGGTGGTGGCCACCCCCGTGCTGGGGTCGCGGGCGCCGTTGCTGAACGTACTGGCGAGGGTAGACGAGCAAGACTCGTCGTAGTGCGCGTTTTGACCGTCGTTTATTGCGCTGGAAATGGGAATAACTGATTGCAAAGAAGAGTATTTCTAAACAGGATGAAATCGAATTCAATGGTCAAATAAGAGATTCAGTAACTGCAAAATAATCGTACTAAAATGTGAAATAAACAATTTTAGTTAAAAAATAATCCTTTTTTACTCACTCAGTACACACGTTCTTATTTTATGTAGGTAGGTATGTTATGTACACAAAGGTTCACTCATCCTTTGACCAATGAATTCAATTTCATCCTGTTTACGATTCTGAATTGTAACACAGTAAAAATCTGTATAAAATCAAAAATATCTTATTCTTATCGGTCAACAAACTATTATAAATAGTCTGAATCTACCACCGGCTCGGTATATTTCACTAAGAGCCGGCAAGAAACTCAATGGTTACTTTTTTCAATAGAAGTTGGTACCTATACATTCACAGAAACAGCAACACAATATGAGCAGCCAACCGTACACGTAGCGTCTGCGTAAAATATTTGTAAATACATATTCGTAAAACTATTTGCCTTTGGTTGGCCGATATCTGTGTGTACAGCTATCGATATACAAATATTTCTAGTAGTCGCTAGTGCCTAGGTAAACATAAAACTCACTTAGTATCAACAAAAATGTCACAAAATCTCTCCCAGAAAAGGTACTTAAATAAGAAATATGTGTTATTTACCTACAGAAAAGTAGGTCAGATACAAAAGGAATTCTAAAAGCTTATATTCTTTAATCAAAACTACTTTAGGAAAAAAGATGTGTGTACTTACTCCAAACAATAAAATAGAAACTACTTTTCGCGAGTTACGCTCTACGTGCTACGGCGGCTACGGCGTAGCGTTGTAGCGTGAGGAAGTTGCGTAGAACCTTTTTATTTATTTAATTTAAGTTTGTTTCCCGAGTTTAGTAAGTCCAATTTTCACAGTTACGGCTCTGAAGGAGTAACGAAGCCTGTAAACCAGAAGGGTTGTTTACATTCTTATTTTTATTTGATAACGACTATACTAAGACCAAAAAGAAGAGATACCAAAATAAATAGATTATTTACTAAATTATTAGTTTTTAACGTTTCGCCTTCATAACACAATCGCCCTTCATAAAATGGCTGCCCGAATGTTGGGGAGCCCGACGGATGATCGATTAAACTCGAAAACGATAACCAGTAGTATTCACGGTAAAATAAACAAGTTAGTTAGTATTCACGTGTTCCTCGAACGTAGTTCGATAGGACTTCAACTTAAACGATTACTCAACGAAAAACGGTTACTCAACGACTTGTTGCCATGACGAAAAGGCTATCAACGACTATGGTCGGTACTATATCGTTGCGGTTATTACGTGAATCGGGCTACAGTACTGAAGTTTGAACCGGTATTTTTGGAGATTTGTTGCGGTTTTGAGTACTAGGCAGGTACTACTTGCCCTTGAAGGGTCGGTTAACATACCTGTTGATGGAGACAGTCCACATGGAGGCAGCATACCCGTCGCAGTTGCAGTCATCGTCCTCGCCACCGTCGCCGCTCGCCCACACATAGATGTTGCCGAGGCCGTTACGACCCTAGTGACAATACGAAAACAACTGTTTACAAACGATTTACAATGGCCTTACAAGTACTTTTGTATTAATAATGTATTTTGCGGGTCAATCTTTGAGACTGGTACCTATGTAGTGTTAAGTTATTGATATAAAAACAAATTAGCATTAGCATGTTATTATTTTTTTATACATACCTAGGTACTCTTTATCGCGTTATTTTTCATATTTAGCCAAACTACTTCTAATTGCTAAGTCGTTAAATGTGTCAAACCCCATCAAACAATAATTTATCTTTATTGAAATAATTTCAATATTTCCAAATAAACTACGTACTTCAAATCGTTACAACCTCTTTAGGCAGGATAGAGAATTTAGAAAATATTACAATAAACAAAATAAGCCCCTATTTCTTCTGTAATTGAGTTACTACTTTGGCACTGTTTACATCGTACTTATGAAACTCAAAAGACAAATAAGAATTATTATTTGGAGAGCTGAGGTCATGATCGGCTTTTTTATGTAAACGAATTTCGTTGAACTTTAATAAAGTGATGAAAATGGAGAGATTTCAATCTATATTTATAATAAAATACGGGAGAAATTACTTATTTAAATGAAGAAATATTGAAGTGTCCCTAATTGTGTTCAGAAAATGAGAAAATAAATCCTAATTTTTATTAGAAATTCTTTATCATAAATAATCAGAAGATACACTGTGTACACGATGCGTATTTTACATAGGTACGTGCTACACCGTAGCAATCTCACATCTCGCTACAGCCAACGTTTTCGCCGCAACGAATAGATGGCGCTGAATACAACCCTCCAGTACAACATACGATCCTGAATCGCGATATCAATATTCACGAGGCACATCAGTATATATACGAAACCCCGACAACAACCATTGGGGCGCAGCAGCCAGCCCCGCCAGGCATAACACCCGCCTGGCGGCCTTGGTAACGGCGTGAACTGTAGGCTATAGTGAAATATGAGGTCGCTACCACTTCTTTGTCATTCGAAAAGTCAAACATAAGACAACAAACAATACAACATATAAGTAGGTTGTTTGACTTCACGCACCTAAGTTTTAATGGGACTAATGGCCGGCGCACAGTGAGTACGGCAGGACATGGCATTTAATTTTTTATCATTCGAATTTAATACTTATCCAATCGAAATAAGGTATATATTTCAATGCTCGGTGATCGACCTCGAAGTATCACGGAGTATTTTCTCGGTGCACCCGCTGGAGCACCTTATTTCGATTGGATAAGTATTAAATTCGATTGATAAACAATAAAATGCAATGCCTTGCCATACTCACTGTGCGCCGTAGGCCATCATCATTATACGCCATAAATACTTGCCTATTTAAACAAATGCCGACACATTTATCTCCCAAGTACCGCTCCGCTGGATCTCATATTACAACATATTTCAACAATCACAAACATTTTCTCTCGAGAGTTCGCTTTGAACCGACATTCCCTCATGTTTGCGTAAATTATGTACTATGTACAGTGCTAATGTGAAACATTCTGCGGATATGCGTACGTGAGCTTTGATACTGAGATTTAGGGCGGCAATATGTTAATGGATGCCTTTGACATAAAACGCTACATGTCGTATTTGAATACTGTCAAAGTTAATATAGCAATATTTTAGTTTAGAAATAACTAAATACAGGAAAAACGACAATTTTTATCCTCAGTGCTCGAGTTTTTCTCCTTGGTAATGGGGTAAGATTTTTTTCTCCTTAGCGCTCGATATTTTCCTTAGATAATATGCGGTTCCATTTTTATTTCCTTGATTTCCAGTTATTCAGCCTGAATAAATGCTGGTTTACATTAGTATTGTTCAGAATTTAAATCAGTAGTAAGTAATTACAGATGTTATCCAAAACAATAGGCTTCTAGAACTAGTTAACACCTCCTGTTACGTAAGTAAGCTTAAGTTAAATATTCAGCGCTGAAACAAAGGCTTCCTTTGTTCTCACGTTTCTCGGCTTATCGTCTCATTGTTGGAGTGGTCCTCCCGGAGTATGCTTTAGAAAAAACTTATCCTTACGTAAAATGCTTATGCTTCTATTTCTCAAGCTAGAAAAAGATTATTTCTGATGTTACATGACAAAAATGGATGATTCGTTCTGATGGTAAGTAATATTAAAACAACCTTTTCAAAATAGTATTTGGTCCATTTTTCTGCGCAGGAGTTGCATTCCGAATGGTACGAGTAGGTACTGACATGAATGGTTTACAATTTAAATGAATAAAAAATATTCTGATTCTGAAATTCCTAGAATACCTGCTGGCTAAAATTACTATTTATTTATTGATATTGAAAATATTTGCGTTAATACGAAATAATAATAAAACCTTTTTCCCTTTTCCCCTTTCAATATAAAAGTCAAACACTCCTTTCTCGACGCCTCGATAATTACGATTAAAAGTCCGGAGTCTCCCCTTGTTAGCGGCAGGAAGCGGCAGGCAGCGCTTTCGTTTTTCATCTGAAATGTTCCACTTTCAGCTCTCAGCGCTTACGGAAATGACGTCAAACGGGAATTGAAGTAGCCTTTGATGAGTGTACCTACCGACTATGGAAGCACTAAAGCGTACTACTTGAGTAAGCACTTGGTCGAGATATAGAGTGCTTAAGTGGTATGCGCCATCTTTTCATGGTAGGTTTTCTTCTTTTTTTTTTTATAGCCAAAGATGGCACACTGGCAGAAGGTCCACCTGATGGTAAGTGGAAGCCGCCACCCAGGACATCTGCAACTTAAGGGGAGCAGACGCGGCGCCGACCTTTTAGGGAACTGTAAACATGCCTTTTGAAGAACCCCATGTTGTAGCATAGGAAAGACTTCGGGAGGGAGATCGTTCCACAACTTGCACGTGCGCGGAAGAAATGCTCGCGATGCACGTACATTTGTAGGATACCAGGCATCCAAGTGGTGTGGGTGAAATCTCTCCCAACGTCGAAGTGTGCAATGACGGAAAAGTGCCGGTGGCACCAACTTAAACAGTTCATCAGAACACTCCCCGTGGTACAGACGGTAGAGGACGCACAGAGAGCCAACGTCTCTCCGGAGACTTAAGGAGTCTAAACCGTCTGTAAGCAAGGAATCGTCAACAATACGAGCAGCCCGGCGTTCGATGGAGGTACAGTCAGCAACATAAGTCGCTGAACATTAGCATTAGCAACATGCTTAATGTTGTCTAGATGAAGAATGGCTAAAGTAACTGCTTAATATCAGGCGGGCCGTGTACGCATATCACCTTATTCACATAAAAAAAGAAAAAAATATGAGGTATTTTTCGAATCTCTGTAAAAAATATTGCGGACAAAACCCTGAATTTCAATTTTGCTCTTTAACTCCTAATCCAATCTCTTAATTATCCTGAAGCACCAAGCTATTGAAACGAGTCTATTATATAAACAAGAAATCTGAAGGGATCAAAGGAACTCGTTATATTTCGACGACAAAGGATCAGATTCGGAACCCTATCTTTTTCTATTGTTGTGACAACTCCGGCGGGAATAGGGTTGCCATACGTCTGGAATTCTCCATACGAGTGTGGAAATATAGATACAATAATTCAATTTTCTAAAATTATAATAAGCCGTCCAGAATTTCTAAATTTAGGTAAAAAAATAATGTGATCCTTATTGTTTAAGAAAGTCCGGAATTTCCTTCAAATGGCCGGTATTTTCTGCTTGTTCAAAGGAGTCGGTAAAGATCGAATAGCTCCTTGCCTCCGTGCTTTTAAGTCCATTTATCCTACTTACTAATATTATAAATGCGAAAGTAAGGGTGCCATAACTACTAAACCGATTTTAATGAAATTTTAAACGTAGATAGTGTAGGCTCTGAAATAAGATATTGGCTAATCCAATTTCCACGCGGGCGAAGCTGCGGGGCACAGCTAGTATGCAATAAATAACGTTGTACTATGTAATAAACATATACCTAATAACTTACTACTACTACTTATTAAAATAGTTTCAGGATGAAAATACATAGTAAGGACTGAAAGTATCTTGACAACCTAATGGCTGTGACAAACATGAACAAAACAATGAATATTTACTGTAAAAAATAATCCGTTAATGTCATTTATTGTCCACTTGACAGGAAGAAACCGAAGAAAGGTTTCCATTAACTATTTATAGGCATTAAGTAATGGAATTTCCATTAAGGCAAGTGACAGAAAAATGTCGGATGGGGTGGGGGTGGCTACAGGTGACCACGGGTGGGGTGAGAGGTAGGGGTTGCCCCACCTCTGGGGCTTAATGTCCCCTTTTACTGGGCCACGGTGATCCCAGCTTTAATGACTGGCATGTGGTTAAGTGGTCGCTCTTAATCTTGAGATGTATTTTACTGAAATACTGAAAATTTTAGGTAGGTACTTGACTGGGTTGTTTGCTGGTATTAATGAAACGATTTGATCCCGAACTTAAGTACACTCGTTACGCTACGTTCACATAAGACGACACCTTTTTTTCTATATTTTTTTAACAGATAATGGCCGTATCCGGTATGTACCCGTGTAACGTTAAATGTATGGAAAACGTATTATCATCATATTGTGAATGATCACTCAGGTGATAAAATGACATTTCAGAGGGTCTAAAAAGGCCATTCTTGACCATTTTACGGAAATGTGAAATTGCTATGGATTCTACTAGAAAATCAGAAATTTAATTGCTATTGCTGTGTGGCCTTTTTAGCCCCTATGAGGTCCCTAAAAGCATGCTGTTCTGACTACGGATTGAGTCAAAATTGAAGTAAGTCTGGGTAGGTCCAAGTCCTGCTCGTGCAAAATGCCATGACTTTATTCAAACGATGATGCACCAAACGATTTTCCATACCAATAGATACAACAAGATAATAAAAACACAGAGTCAAAAAAACTAAAATTTTATAAACAACAAAAAATATTTTCCTCAGACCACAGAACTCGTGAACGTGATTTAACTACGTAATTTTGCTTTATTTTTATATCTGCCACACAAAAAAGCAATTTTGTGTCCTAAGTAAAATATGCCAACGCAAAAACCTCCACAGTAAGGGTGCCTACATTTTACTAAACATTTGTTAGAATATTCTGCCCCCACTTAACTCAGGTAGGCAAAGGCCCATTTGCATGTTATGAAAGTTTCAAGAGATACAGGCTGTATCACTGTAAAAATAACGCTTAATATTACGTAAATAAGAAAGGAAGAGGCTACGAGAATACCTTTATATTTCAGTGAGGCAAAGGTACGAAGAATAAATGTAACGGTTAGTATATTTTGACGGGCCCGTTAGCGTGGTTGGCGCGGAGGCGTCTTTCACGCTGCAGGTCGTAGGTTCGATTCCTACCCGTGACATGCATTTGTGTGCATGAACATGTCTGTATGTCCGGAGTCTGGGTGTATATGTATATTAAGTATGTATTTACAAATAAAAAGTAGTATATGTAGTAATATCAGTTATCTGGTTTCCATAGTACAAGCTCTGCTTAGTTTGGGATCAGGTAGCCGTGTGTAAAAAATGTCCCAGGATATTATTATTATTATTATTATTATTTTTAGGGTTCCGTCGTCCTTACGAGGAACCTTTATACGATCATCCAGTCCGTCCGTGCGTCCGTCCCGATCGGTCATAGTGCCATAATTTCTACAGTTTTTGACTGAAGTAGATATCAATTTAACAAAATATTAAATGTTATAAAATAACCTATTTTTAGGTACCTCCCTGTATATGGATAGTGGGGATCCTTTTGTTTCTTTAGCTTAAAATAAAATAGTGTTTTCAAACAATATTTTATTACCAGATGTGCGTTTTGCGAAATTTTTACCTCTAAAGGTTTAAACAATGTGTAGATAAATCCTAGCTAGGGAGAACAACCTAGGTAGTTTGGGTGAGGGTTATTTTTTATAACCGCCCAGAAATCTTACACCGACAAAGCAATAAAAAAAAGTATATATACCTTACTTATAACTTATGTCGTTTAGGTTGTGGCCTCTTATGCCACCCAGAAATCCTAGGTAGACAAAAATAAGTTTTCCTTGCTGAAATGGATCTACGTGACCCTACACATGGCCTGACACGCACCTGACCTATTTTAGGATTGTTTTTTTCTCTTTTATACAGGGCAGTGACAAGACTGACAAGCCATAGGGCGGTGTATCTTACCTACACAAATCAATCTTACCTCATTAACACCTCTGACGATGGCCCGCATAGTGGCATTTCTGGGTCCATCCACGGTCCTCCCGTCGTCCGTGGGGCCCCAGGACGCGCTGTATATGTGGATCTTGTGCGGCTCGTGCCCCATAGAGTTGGCCTCGATCAGATCCGTCATGTACGGCTGATCTAACATTCGGATACCTGGGAACAAATGATAGATGGTATTATTGTAGTCTTTCTCTTTACTATGATGGCTGTAAACAATTTGTCAATGAAATCGCTGCATCATTAATAGTAAAAAAAACCGGCCAAGTGCGTATCGGACTCGCACATAAAGGGTTCCGTACCACCGTAGAATAAAATCATCAAGAATATCAAGTTTCTTGTATGGGGACCCACTTTATTTTTAAATTTTATTTTTTTTGTTATTTTAGCGGCAACAGAAATACACGTTCTGTGAAAATTTCAACTCTCTACCTATAACGGGTCGTGGGATACAGCCCGCTGAGAGACGGACAGACAGACAGCGTAGGCTTAGTAATAGGGTCCCGTTGGCACCCTTTGGGTACGGAACCCTAAAAAGGTAGCGGTAGGTACTAATGCCATTCTCCTAATATATAAACGGTTAGGTACTTTTCACTTGTCACTAAGCAGGTACGTACTGATGACGAGTACTTAATCCGTGTAAACTGAGCATTAAAATAGGTAGTACGGCAGAGTTGAACTACCTGCCGTCTATCGGGTACTGAAATCTTCAAAACTAAGACCTCTTTTTTGCTTAAGTACATATTTCCGTTAGTATATACTGACTTATCTCGATTTTTTACGATTACGCATAAAATATGTCTGAGCCCAACCAAAGCTGTAAGAAATCGTAATAAAACCGCACTACGAGATCCCTAGTCAGTCGACCATGATAAATCCGGGAAAAGAACGAGAAAATAATTTCCACTAGACTAAGCACTATCGATTTATAGTGATATGTGCAGGAGGCTTACAGGGGTTTAAATCCACAATCTAAATGTACCTACAAATATAATAATAAGTAGTCGGATGACGGCTCTATAATTACCTAATATTTTGAGATAAAGTATCTTTAGAAAATGGCTTAGCACTTAGGTATCTGACGACATAATTTATTTTAAAAGACATGTAGTTTTTTCTCAAGATGTTATCTTTTTTCACCATTCAGCAAATGAGGGAAAACATCGTGAGGAAACCTACCTATCCCTCGGGATTAGGTAATAGTCGGTTCCTGTATACACGGCCACGTTGCGTTCTGACTATCTGGTGAAACGTGGGCTTTGAGTTGGTTAATACCTCCTCAATGTGGTGGTGTATGGCCACTCAAGCCTTAGACTACCCCCAAATGGGGATAAAAGTCGTGACGTTACATTTTTTAACCGACTTCAAAAAAGGAGGAGGTTCTATGTTCGGCTGTATGTATGTTTTTTTTTTTTTTTTTTTTTTTTTTTTTTATGTATGTTCACCGATTTCTCCGGCGTTTATGAACCGATTTGAAAAATTCTTTTGCTGTTCAGTAGATCGTAGCTCCAAGTTGGTCCCATAAAAAAAGAATTCCTAGAATCAAGCCCTAAGGGGGTAATTTTGGGGGGTGAAGGTCGTCTGAAAAAAAAATTTTTGTCCGGTTGACTTGAACTTAATATGTATATTTTGCATAAGAAATAATGAAACTCATGTTTCAGGATTTTAGAAAAATCCCCCCCCAAAGGGGTAAAACGAAGTGTTGAAGTTTGTATGGAGAGTTACCGTTTATCTCTAACGTTTATGAACCAATTTTTCTTTTTAAACTGTTATTTGGTAGGTGACTAAGTTGTTTTGGTCCCATAAAAAAATCATTTCGGAAATCTACCCCCAAGGGGGGAAACTAGGGGTAGAAGTCCGGTAGAAAAATATATATTTGTGTCCGATTGACTTGAAACTTAGTATGTATACTCCATATAATAAACTGAGAAACTTTTGTTTTGGAATCTTGGAAAAGTCACCCCCCAAAGGGGTAATTTGGGGTGATAAAGTTTGTATGGCGCCACTAAAAATCATGAAATAAAATTATTTTTATAAAAAATAAAAACCGACTTCAAAAAAACCTGGAGCACTAAAAAGCCTGATATAATATTTCTATTACCACCACTGCCTACCCCTTCGGGAAAATCAGGCGTGATGATGTGTTATCGAGTATTTGGAGTCGGTGCCAATCTTGGTATGCCGAGTCTACCTACTATAAAAGTAAGAAGATAGATTGGCACCGACCCCAAATACTCGATAACACATCATCACGCCTGATTTTCCCGAAGGGGTAGGCAGTGGTGGTAATAGAAATATTATTTCAGGCTTTTTAGTGCTCCAGGTTTTTTTTTCATTTCAGCAAATGATAATCTTTATTGAAGATCAAATCAAAAAAGTCACGTTATACCGGCCTTTTCATAACGAGAGCAAACTCTAGGTAAACAACAATAATGTAAAAATATTCGGATAAGTAAACAAAGCCCCGTAGATATAATCTCCAATTTAGTCCACAAAGGGCGGCAAAGTCGGCAATCAAGCTGGGAGGCCACAAACCCGGGGTACGTGCGTCAGACAGGCCCAGAGTATATTGAGGTATGTTTTGAGGAAGTCGCATTGATAATAAAATCTGATTTTATGTTGGCTTCTCAATCTTTGTACTTACTATCTCCGTCTTTGACAGAAGTATCCAGATCGTAGCCAGATACAATCACCGATCGGTAAACGATCGGAGGTTAAGCAACGCTTGGCAAGGTCAGTCAGAGATGGGTGACCATTTAGTGACAATTAAACCGAGCGTCTCCGTGCTTCGGAGGGCACGTAAAAAGTCGGTCCCGGTTGTTGTCATCTAGGCAGTGCACGCTAAGCCGTGTCAGAGGCCTTCGGGTGGCTATGAGGGTTTCGAGTCTAATTCTCGCCCCCCTCAAAACAGGCACTACTTCCTACCTTCCTTTAACGGCTCACCAAGCTGCAGGTAGTCCAAAGAGCCAAGGAACGGGCTACGTTGGGATATCTCCATGATAGGGTTCGAAAATCCGGAAGATGACTAAGCTGACCGACATTGCCAAAGTTTTCATTAGCAGGACTCGAAAGTAGGCTGGCCACCTATGGGACAACCGATGGGGGAAAAGAGTTCTCGAGTGGAGGCTAGACGCAGAGGACTTAGAAGGTCTTATACTGGACCAACGATCTGGTGCAGGTGGTAGAAAAGACCATGGCCCAACGAGGTTTATTGCCATGGCCATATAACTTAAAACATTTGCTATAAGTTTGACTCACATGGCAGTAGCACCTACGTCACATAAGCAGCTAGATAATAAAAGCAAATTTTCGTTTAGCACGTTCCTCGTTTACGTAGCACAGTGGTCGGATAGACGCGCTTTGTGTTCGGTCAACTCGGGTTCGAATCCTCACCGATGCACACATTTTGTAACTTTCTTATTTTCTAGACTGATGTTCCTTATCACATGCTCCATGCTCGAGTTATACCTTTATCTCAGTTTATAAAAATGCAATGGAAAATGAACAAGACCGCAAGAAATATAGTGCTAGCTATGAAAGATATCTACAGTCTACACTCAGCATTGGGCGGAGATAGGTTGCAATAGAAAAGAAACAGAAGTTAGCTTTTCAGTATTCCACCCCTAGAAGGTAAATACAATATGGTATCTATAAATTCATTTTGATATCGATAAACTATACCTATATGTCAGGGGGAAGGATTTCGTAATCGCTTTTATCTAAATTCAACCGTATAATCCTCGCGCTGTTATGAATCAACTTTATCGAGCCGACAGTAATGTATTTACAGTTCACTGACGGTGAGGGAAAACATCGTGAGGAAACCTACCTATCCCTCGGGATTAGGTAATAGTCAGATCCTGTATACACGGCGACAAGGTTCACCACCTGCCACGTTGGGTTCTGACTATCAGGTGAAACGTGGGCTTTGAGTTGGTTAATACCTCCACAGTGTGGTGGTGTATGGCCATTCAAACCTCTGACTACCCCCGAATGGGGATAAAAGTCGTGACGTTACATTTACATTTTTTTTTTTTTTAGTAATGTATGAATAGAAGTTAGAACTTATTTTCACCCGTTATTATGAACGTCAAACTCCTCCGTATATAATTAAAACTTTGTACCTTTTTATGAGTACATAGTCTCTAAAGTTTAAATATCTAACGATGTGCTTACAACTTGTGGGTACGGGTAAAATGTAAATTAATGAAGTTTCAGATCCATATAATTAGTATTCGGTAAACGTGAACAAAATTACTAAACTTAATTTATTAAAAGATTTCACGTTGGCTAGGAATAAATAGCCAAAAGTAATTTTATAATTATTTAATTAAATTTAGATGAATGCACGTTACATAATTTTAGTACACTGACAGACGGACCATTGACAATCACTGTTATGTTTTTTATTATAAACATAAATTGGCCCCAGAATATTGGTCCCTAACCTAGTACAAGTACTTGAGTACCTAAACAATAACAAAAGGTTAAATGAACAAAAACAAAAATCTACTTATAATATAAAGTAACAATTGGTCTCTTAACTAAATGAACATAAATAACAACTTTCTAATTATAACATAAGATAATTGATGTTATCAATCATATATAGGTAATACTGATATTTTATTGATCGCCCTTAAATGTGTGGACCCACTTTTAGTTTTTACTTCGACAGCCCTAACCAACCCGTCCTTGCCAGGCAATGTTTTAACTACTCTAGCTACTGGCCAGTGCAAGGGAGCCAACAGATTCTCGCTTAACAACAACACTAACATGCCTTCCTGTATGTCAGGATGCTTTGCGAACCACTTGGGTCGACACATTTGCTGAGACAAATAGCTTTTACTCCATACACGCCAAAAATCCTGCTGAACCTTAGTACATTTCCTCCAAAACCGTAAAGCATTAGACTCAGTATTTATTTGAGGCTCAGGAAATGCCGTCAAAGGTTGCTGTATTAAAAAATGACCAGGAGTTAAGAAGGTGAAATCTGAAGTATCACTAGAGAATGAAGTAATAGGCCTCGAGTTCAACACTGCTTCAACTTGCACAATAATTGTATTAAATTGCTCATAGGTTAAAAGTAACTTTCCTATTACTCTTTTAAAGTGGTACTTTGCAGACTTCACTGCCGCTTCCCATAGTCCACCCCATGTGGGGGAATAGCCTGGAATAAACTTAAAATCTATCTTATTCATATTGCAATAATCAATTACTGCACTTTGATGTGCCTGAGATTTGCATAAGTTATATAGTTGTCTTAGTTGGTTATTGGCGCCTCTAAACGTGCTAGCATTATCACAATATACTGAATGCGGCAAGCCACGCCTAGAAATAAACCGCTTAAAAGCCGCTAAGAAACTTTCCGTTAACAAATCAGACACCAGTTCTAAATGTACACACTTAGTTATAAAACAAACAAAAACACATACATATCCCTTGGTAACAACTGACCGCCTCAAGTTGGACTGCTTTATGTCAAACGGACCGCCATAATCCATTCCAACCTTGTTGAAAGGACGGTCTGGAACAACCCTATCCCGCGGCAATGATGACATTAATTGCAATGCTTTTTGAGCTCTAAACTTATGACAAGTAACACATTTATTAATGACACTTTTAACAGCTACTGTAGCGCTCAAAATATAATATTTTTGACTTAGACTAGACTGTGTTAGTTTTAGCCCTGCATGCAGCAATGCCCAGTGCTCTTGACGAATAATTAAAGTTGTTACATTACAAGTTTTTGGCAAAATTATTGGATGTTTCTGACCAAATGAAATATTGGCATTTTCCAATCTTCCACCCACTCTCATTACACCTTCACTATCTATAAAGGGATACAATTTCTTCAAATTAGAACTGACTTCTTTACCTTTCTTTAACAACACAATTTCGTCTGAAAAATGTAAGGATTGTATATGTTTAACAATCACTTGCATTGCGCTTTTATATTCATTTACATTTAATTGCTTGGATACATTACGATCCTCTTTTTTCAAACGACAATGTTTTACAAATCGCAATATGTAACAGGTGACACGTTGAAGTTTAATCATTGATGAAAATTTTGATATGGGTAGCCATTCTTCATTTACATGACAATTGACTGATTGCTCGCAGTCCATCTTATCATCACTTACATTTACACTAACATCCTTAGCACAAAATTGTTTTGGCGAATAATTGACCACTTTTAACTCTGGCGGACCATGCCACCATAATATATTAGAACAGAGCTCTGAAGGCATTAGCCCCCTCGATAAACAGTCTGCAGGATTGCTAACTCCGCTCACATGAGACCATATGCAATTACTGGTTTGCTTATTTATTAATACGGTTCTATTTCTGACATAAATATCTTTAGCGGGAGGATTTAGCAACCAACAGAGTGCTATCTGTGAGTCACTAAACAATATTTGATTTTCAAAGACTGATGGCTTAAAATGGCACTTATTTTAGTGTATAGTTTGGCCAACAATAAACATGCGTTTAATTCTAACCTAGGCATGGTTGGTTTAGACTTCAATGGTACAATTCTCGACTTACTACAAAGTAACTTTACAGATACAACATTATTTTTGACTGTTCTTATATAAATGCAAGCTCCATATGCAATATTCGAGGCGTCACAGTAACCAATAAGCTGTGTACAATCGGCCTTACTTACCAATACTTGACGGCCTACTTGAATGAGATCCATTTTTTTTAAATCACGAACAAATAAATTCCAAGGTATTAATAACTCATCAGGTAACCTGGTGTCCCACTTAACATTCAATCGCCATATCTTTTGCATGAATTCTTTAGCACGTGTAACAACAGGACCAGCCAATCCCAAAGGGTCAAAAAAGGTTCCTATGAAACTTAAAACGCTACGCTTAGTCCATGCATCATCATTATATATCTGGCCACAAGGTGGCAAAATTAAGAATTGATCAGAATTGATATTTAAAGAGAGGCCTAAAGCTTTAACTGTCAACTCAGCACTGGTCAGATCCCTTTGCTGAAAGTATTGTTGACTCGCTGGAATCTCTGACAGTATATCAGGATGACTCGCACACCACTTATGGAGTTTAAAACCGCCCAACTCAGTTAGCCTTGCCAGCTCTTCACAAATCGCCCTGGCACCTTCAATTGTGGCGGACCCGAACAAACAATCATCAACATAGCTGTTATTTACTAATACCTCAGCCGCCAATGGATATTGCTTGCCGAAGCGATGAGCCAACTCAATGAGGCATCGTATAGCAAGGAAACTGGAGCTGGTAACCCCATATGTGACGGTCTCCAACTGCAGACATGCCAAAGCATCCTCTAAATTTTCCTTCCATAATATAAGCTGTAGGTGAGTCTGAGCAGGGTCTATACGCACTTGCCGATACATTTGCCTGATATCTGTCATCACCACGTATTTGTGTGTGCGAAATAAAATTAGAATATCAAATAAATCTTTTTGTACTACAGGCCCTGCATATAACATATCGTTTAAACTGATGTTTAAATTTGTTTTAGCACTGGCATCGAAAACCGTTCTGAGCTTTGTTGTCACACTACTTTCTTTGAGTACCGCATGATGTGGTAAGAAATAACAACGCTCAAAAGGCTTTTCCAGCATAAATAAATCAACTTTCTTTGCATGACCTAAGGCCACATATTCATTTATAAATTTAGTGTACTCTATCTTTAATTTCGGATGTTTTGCAAATTTCCTGCATAAACAATTTAACCGCTGCAGTGCTATATTGAATGAGTCTCCTAATACGATCTCTTCTATGGGCACTTTTAGTGGCAAACTTACTTGAAACCTGTTATTCACTAGTTTGACAGATTTATTAAATTCTACCTCGCACACATGTTGTGTTGCTGTACCTTCATTCAAGATATCAGGAATATGCTGCTCCTCCCAGAATTTCTGAAGGATGAAGTCAACTCTGTCCTCATTGGCTACATGCAGTACAACACCTTCCTCTGGGAAGTGTTGTAACGACAGAGATACACTATCCAATTGAACTTTGCCAGATACTATGTATCCCAATTTTGTAGCTAACAAATATAATTGACTGCCTGGCAATTCGAGCTTATCTGGCAGCAGTATTTTAAAGAATACATCGGCTGATACCAAAAAAGACATTTCACCTGGATTGTTATAATCGTTGTCGGCTAATTGGATTGTATCTGGGATCTCCGCGCCACGAAGCTGAAACTTGTTCTGAGGTAGATATGTAGTAATGTTGTCTACCACAGAAAATAATACTTTGCAGCTGTAACTGTCGTGTCTCGAAGTTATAGATAATTCTACAGCCCTGGCAATATGTTTTTTCTTCTGGCCTAGAGCTGTAATGTTTACATTATGGTCAAAAGATGGAACATCCAATTCTTTTACTAAACCTGAGCTTATAAATGAGACTTGGCTGCCACTGTCCACCAGGCCACGTGCAGTGACCATTGATCCACTTTTGGTTCTAAACTTGACCTTAACAGTTGGCAACACAATCATACTGGTGTCTACCAAACGGCCTATAGAGTTTGCAATGTTACACACAGGTTCCTCAATGTGTAACAGTGAATTATGTTCCTTGCTTTTGCAGAATGAACATTTAAAATGGAAGTGGCATTTCTTTGCGTGTGCATTAAGACAGATCGGACATAAGCTAGACTTGTTAACAACATCAAGCCTCTCCTGTACACTCAGAGCTTTAAACTTGTTGCAAGCAAATATTTTATGACTGGGATCTTCACAATATCTACAACTCCCTACTTTATTATTGGAAACATTGGCCAAGTTGGCAGATTTTGTGAAGTTGTACTTATTGATAGTCTTACCAGCTGATGCGTATGATTCTTCAAAACTAATGGCTCTATTCTCTAAATAATCAAACAGATCTTCAATAGTAGGCAGCTTTGCGTTATCACGATCAGCATGATATGCCCTGCAAGAAAATGTGTCCAATTTACGTAACAAAATAGGAATTATCACCATATCCCAATGCTGAGTTTGCTGCTTTAAGCTTGTCAACGCACCTAAATGCTGTCTGAAAACAGACACTACCTGTCTAAGTTCTGCAGAACCACCCTTTGACATGGGCTGATAGTCTAATAATGCGTTTACGTGATGAGTTATTAATAAACATGAGTTATCATAACGATTCTTAAGTAACTTTAACGCTTGACTATATGACTCATTGACTAATGGCAGCCCATCTATTAATGTTAGAGCATTACCTTTCAAATACTTCTTAAAATAACATAACTTTTGAACAGATGACAAACTTTCATTATTGCCCACAACCGCCATGAATAAATCTATGAACGGTCTGTATGCCGTGATGTCCTGCCCGTCGAAGCTGGGTATGTCGAGCTGCGGCAGCTTACTACGGTTGTGGGTGCTGCTTCCTTCCATCTGCGCCTTAGCTTCGGGTGGCGGCGCCTCCGCACGCCGCAGCACACTCCGCAACTCCGCCATAACATTGTAGAACCGGTCTTCCGTTGTGTCTTCTTCAGCAGCCTCGGTATCTGTGAGCAACATTAGCTCCAAGACTTTTTCTTTATATATTTCGAAGCTTTTTGTCACCTCCTCTATTCTAATTTGAACGCCTTCTTTGTCGATAAGTAGCTGCTTCTTCTGCTCTGCTGCATACTTGCTCGCCCTCGTTAACTGGGCTTTGCACTGCCCTATTGCGGTGTTTGTTTTCTTGATCGCAACCGCCGTTGCCAAATCGGCGCCTTTCGCCGAAGTCATACCGCCGGTAGCTAATTATTATTATACAGCCCCTTTATAGATAGACTACGTACGACTTTGTAAGCTTCGATTTAATTATCTTCGTAACGGAAAGTTTTTTCAAAACAATGCAAGACGAGCGTATGACGTGCTCTGTCTAACAGCTGGCGAACGTGACGTGACCATAGATATATAGTAATAGATCGGAAGCTATTGTTTATGGTATACATATTTGATGCAAATATGGACCACATTAACGAAAACATATCCGTCTCATTCTTACACGTTACAATTTAGCTATGTAAAACAGTACAGTATATGTCATATATTTCCTTTTTCTGGAATTTTTTGGTTGGTTCTGTCATTAAAATTCTCCTTGAAGATCTTTTTGGACCGACATATTGGATTGACGGTTATGTTCGGCTCTCTCTGGTTAGTAGTTCATCTGTCATTCTACCGTTTTAACAAATTATTTTAAATTTTACGGTGAACTGTGTGTATTTTGTGACTTTTTATTATATTATTTAGGATTATCAAGGAAAGAACAATATAGTTTAGTGGTGCGTTAGGGCATGCAGTTCTGATTCTCGAAAGAATTTCGAAGGTTTGTTATTTTCCAGGTTAGTTGTGTTATTTTCATATTTAAGTGTATTTATAGTGTGTGAAAATAAATTTTGTGTACATTATATTCATTTTTAATTGAGTTCCCGTCTATAATCGTACTCTCTAATTCATATTTTCAACTAAAATAGAACTAACAAATATTTGCTATATTTACATAAAAACGTAGTGTTGTTCTTACATGTTTTGTTTCAAAGTTATCGATACATAGGTAATGGCCGTTTTTCGATTACACGGCACGGCACCGGCGACGGCACAGTGACAGCTATTTGCGGGGTTTTCATTGGTTAGTAACCAATGACAACGGGTCCCTGACCAATGAAAAAGCTGCCGCCATGCCGTCGCCGGTGCCGTGCCGTGTAATCGAAAAACGGCCATTCTATTCACCTACACGTCGGGCCGCGCCGTCACCCCGGGGTGACCACAAAGAAATTATTTTTGTTTTGGAAGGTGCGTGACTGCGCCGCCTTAAAATTGTTTAATAATATTTGTCATCACTACTCAAGACCATAAAGATTCACGAAAGAGATAACAAGTTGATTTATGGATAGTAAAATTTTTAAAATTAAATGTGAGATTTTTTTGTACTAAGACGGCTTAAAGAAGTTAAAATAGAGTTTATTCAAAATCGCCCGATTTCGCAAGATTTTTAGCTGATAAATTTGTCGATTTTTAATTTTACGCTTTTGCTACATTGGGCAGGGGTAGGTAAGGATGATGGCCGTGTACCTATGCATTAGGCTCTCCACACGTGCATATTTTCATGGTAAAGTTGAGGCGCCAACAAGGCCGAGATATCGAAATTCTGGTCGTCTCTAACGTTAAATTGCGAACCCTGAAGAGTTGCCATGTGAAAATTACTTTACTTGAGCAGCAGCGTCACTCAGCACAACCATTTTAGAGGGAAGAGGGTGACCCGCTCCACAGAGCCACCGCAAGCAAGCAAGAACATTAGAGTGAGCATGACCATGAACCTAATACTAAAGAAGGACTGGGTCTAAGCAACTCGGCCGCGTTGCTTAGACATCGCACAACTCGGCCGCTGACGTCATCACAGTAGGCGTGGCTTAAGTCAGTGTGCTGTTGGCGTTCGTCCGGTGCAGACGTCTTGCCAACGTTCGCATCCCAAATATAATTCTATTCGACACTAGATGGCGTCCCTTTGTACGTCATTTTTTATCAGCATACACTTAGTGACATCTAGTGCAAAAAGTAAAACTACGTACTAACATAAAACTAAGTGAGTGGTTCTGCTATTTACCGGTAGATAGATGCCACGCATTTCTTAACCCCCACCACCCGCGCCTTCCCGCGCAAATTTCCACGCGTTGTTTCATGGAGATATCTACTAAGAACACCTCTTTCTTTAGTATTTACTCTACGAGCATGACCGATCCATTACCGCATTGACACAGTAATAATAATAAAAACATAATTTTGTACTGCCTACCCCCGATTAACGTGATATTTGTGCTGCGGTCTCTTTCCCCCTTCATGACACTTGACTGACCGACCGTCGTGTAGTACACCCGCCCCGTCGCGGTGCCTCCTGTGTCTAAAAACCTTAATCGCACGAAATCTACTCAATCCTTTGTGTAATTGTGTTGTGTGAACTGGATAAACCCAAGTGAGGGATTTAGTGATGTGCCTGCGCAGAAGGACCTGAGGATCCAGCCATACCACCCTGGAAATGCGCCTGCCTCCATCGTGCCGGTAATGTACACGCTTGACATTGACCTGACCCTAACAGATATGGGTCCCCCCTTTTTTGCCTTATTTGATTTAGCCCAGCATAGCTGTACCTACCTAATCATGACCCAGCACTTTTCCCGCGACATGATCGTTAGGTATATCGATATGGATACTATCGACTATCTAAAAGTACAACACTTTTAGCTGTGGGCGGAGTCGCGCCATTTTGGACTGCCGTTTGCTCGTGTTTGGCTTCAGATGACGTCACATAGGGCCAGTCCTCTATCTTTCTTATGGTCAATGGACGTGACACTGTCGTATTTGCTTGACGTTCTGTATTTTTACGATATGCCAACCGTAGCACGACCAAAAACTCGACGCGGCGGGATGTTTTATCTTGCTCTATCCCGTTGTCTCTGTCTCGCCTAGGCATGCAGTACGAGTCAACAAAATGGCGACAATTCTGATGAAAATTACCGATGCAGAACGATTGGAAAATATGCTCCACGCACCCAATTCGTTCATAAGAACGCTGATTGAGCACTCATGATAATTGAAGCTTCTCTTTTCTGCGTATAGGCCGCCGTTCACACCGATATTATTGATGAAAATTTTTCATTGCCTTTTGTTTTTCTGACGCGAGTTTTTTCTACGCGTAAAACATGTAAAAGCTAATGATCTGCTTGTAATTCACTGATTCCATTGTTTCGGCACCATTTTGGCTAGGAATAAATAGCCAAAAGTAATTTTATAATTATTTAATTAAATTTAGATGAATGCACGTTACATAATTTTAGTACACTGACAGACGGACCATTGACAATCACTGTTATGTTTTTTATTATAAACACACGTGTTTCAAATATCTCCGTCTTTCTTGGTATTGTCATTGCATATATTGATGACCGCCTGGTGCCTTTCACGGCATTGGGTGGTTGCGGGTTTGATTCCCGCCAGAGGATTTTTTTGGAAACGGCTTTTACGTTAAATGCCCTGGTTTGGGTGTCACTGGGATCGCCCCCAGTTCATTATACGGTACAAAGTACAAGCGTTGCTTAGTTTGGGAGTATACAGAAGAATATTTATTTTATTTATTTATATTAGGCAATCAGTCAATCAGTCATAAGGTTAGACAGGGTAGTCAAACCTACAAAGCAGAAAAAGATTGGGTAGTTACAGCGAAGGTAAATATTTGAAGGCGGCTCTAGTTACGTTGAGGAAAATTCGACGACGGAAAACGGTTCAATCGAACCTTTGATATATTTTCATTGTTATTTCGTTAACATGGAGACAAGGGATTTATGCATCAGTGTAATGAAAAACAAACGCATATTTTACCTGCCTATTTTATTATATTTATTAATCCTTTATTAATTTATAAAGTCAAATTATAGGAGAAGTACGATGAGTGAAAGAGCCGGAAGACCAACACCCCCCCCCCCCCTTCCCAACCCTCTGTCCCACTTCCCGTCCAGTCGGCAACGTGCGAGCGACGCCTTTTTTAACCGACTTCAAAAAAGGAGGAGGTTCTATGTTCGGCTGTATGTATGTTTTTTTTTTTTTTTTTTTTTTTTTTTTATGTATGTTCACCGATTTCTCCGGCATTTATGAACCGATTTGAAAAATTCTTTTGCTGTTCGGTAGATCGTAGCTCCAAGTTGGTCCCATAAAAAAATAATTCCTAGAATCAACCCCTTAGGGGGTAGTTTTGGGGGGTGAAGGTCGTCTGAAAAAAAATTTTTTGTCCGATTGACTTGAAACTTAATATGTATATTTTGCATAAGAAATAATTAAACTCATGTTTCAGGATTTTAGAAAAATCCCCCCCCCAAAGGGGTAAAACGAGGTGTTGAAGTTTGTATGGAGAGTTACCGTTTATCTCTAACGTTTATGAACCAATTTTTCTTTTTAAACTGTTATTGGGTAGGTGACTAAGTTGTTTTGGTCCCATAAAAAAATCATTTCGGAAATCGACCCCCAAAGGGGGAAACTAGGGGTAGAAGTACGGTAGAAAAATATATTTGTGTCCGATTGACTTGAAACTTAGTATGTATACTCCATATAATAAACTAAGAAACTTTTGTTTTGGAATCTTGGAAAAGTCACCCCCCAAAGGGGTCATTTGGGGTGATAAAGTTTGTATGGCGCCACTAAAAATCATGAAATAAAATTATTTTTATAAAAAAATAAAAACCGACTTCAAAAAAACCTGGAGTACTAAAAAGCCTGAAATAATATTTCTATTACCACCACTGCCTACCCCTTCGGGAAAATCAGGCGTGATGATGTGTTATCGAGTATTTGGAGTCGGTGCCAATCTTGGTATGCCGAGTCTACCTACTATAAAAGTAAGAAGATAGATTAGCACCGACCCCAAATACTCGATAACACATCATCACGCCTGATTTTCCCGAAGGGGTAGGCAGTGGTGGTAATAGAAATATTATTTCAGGCTTTTTAGTACTCCAGGTTTTTTTGAAGTCGGTTTTTATTTTTTTATAAAAATAATTTTTTGATATTCAAGCATCTATAGGCGACGGTTACTACACAAATAGCAAAAATGTAGGCCCAAATAAAATACCAACTTCTTTTTTAATAAAATACATTTTCCCGTACGTTTTTGTTTAAGCAAGTACTACGCGCGACCCTGATAGTTATTTCCAAATAGATGAGATGATAATGCGATTCAAGGAAGACATAAAGACCCTTTCCATGAACCAATAAATCGGCCAATCTGAAATATGTTGAGCGTCTACTCTCGGAACACGGGGGTTACTCCGAAATACGTCGTTGACGGATCGTCCGAAGTACGGATTCGATTTACGATCAAAACAATGTCAAATCGTAGAGAAAAACGAAAGAAGAAATGTCAAATCACGACAATCCGTCAGCCGAAACGTTAGGTTCGTATTTCGGAGTAGGCCAGCTTCCAGCGTTCCAATTTGAAATGAAAATGTGATTTCCTCACTGCATAAATAGGTATAAATATTTGAGTGGCGGTAACAACTTGTGATTGCGATGTGATTTCATTTGATGTACCTACCTCAAATTTATCCATAAAAAAAATTACACCCTCACGATGTTTCTCTCTACTGTTCCGTAAAATATGATAAAAATGTGACTTCTTTATTTTACACTACCAAATCTTTCAGACGCATCGGTAGCTGAGTGGTTATTAAAAAAAAAAGCTTTATTTTATTTTTTTAATGTGATTGTGATATTATTTATAAAAACTGTTTATTAATGGGCAGCTCAGCGACCAAGCAGATAATACCATATGTATTTTTTAGATATCACCCGTAATATAATATGCTTTAAATAGCTTAATTTATGCTGAAATTTTTGTGTCCCGACTGTAGTAGGTCAGACGGTTTAAATTAGATTAAAATTTTAATATTCTGAACTAAGTAATAAACTAAGCCCTATCCTCCGTGACCAAACCTCATAGGTACATAAAAAAATAATAGGTACTTAATGCTACTGGCCACAAAAAACTCATTTATATTCTGAAAAAGAGGTTTTAGATTCAAATTTAAATTTGGATACGCGGACAGGCCTCATTTGGGAATGGACTTTATTGGACTGTAGGAGGAGGGTCGCAAAAATGTGCCAATCACACGCTCCGATGGAGCGCGAAAAACGTCCACTAGTTTGTGGAACTTTCTGGAACTGTGACAACCAACTGTGGACTCGTGCAAAAAGTCCTGCAAATATTAGGACATAGCTCAGTAGAGACTCGTTTACCTACGCATTGCGAAACATCCTGTTAAGCCATTTAATTCGTAAATATATATATGTATAATAACTATAGATACATAGATATATTTTGGTCGAGCGCTGTAGGTATAGATACTTAGCTAAGTAGCTTAGCTAATTGGAAAAACAGAGCTCAGACTCGCGTCGCTGACGTAATCGATGACAGCGCGTTTGACAAGTGTCTAGGTGTCCGCATTTTAGACGCCTCGCAGGTACCCGTCTATATAAATTAAAGGTCATTGGTAAAATCTCTAGAAAGTACAATGTGAATCATAATATGGGTTTTCAGCGATTAGTTTCCTCAATAGCTAAAATGATTTTTTGCATTCGATTAATAATAGGTAGTTATTAACTACGTAGAGAGCGATACTGCGATAATGCGATACTCCTCTGTGTCAGAATATAGAACTCATCAAGAATTTAACGCAATTTAAGTAACGCAACTCACCAGCAACTTTGGAATGGTATGCGACTCCGACGCCGCACACGCCGTTGTCCCTTGCGGCCGCCACCTCGCCGGCACATCGGGTACCGTGGCTGTACAACAATATTATTTTTTTTTTATTAGTTATATAACTATAACAAACAATAACAAAAAATAACACCGGGAACATGGTCCTAGTTACCGGCGGTCAAGGGTCTGGGGAGAGGAACTTACTGACAATGCGAGCCGTCTCCAAGAGGACTGCCTTATTTTTAGGGTTCCGTACCCAAAGGGTGCCAACGGGACCCTATTACTAAGCCTACGCTGTCCCTCTGTCTGTCCGTCTGACAGAGAGCTGTATCTCACGAACCGTAATAGGTAGAGAGTTGAAATTTTCACAGAATGTGTATTTCTGTTGCCGCTACAAAGACGAATACTAAAAATAAAATTAAATTAAAAATAAAGGGGGTCCTATTACAAGAAACTGGATATTTTTGACGTTTTTATTCTACGGTGGTACGGAACCCTTTATGTGCGAGTCCGACACGCACTTGGCCGGTTTTTTATGTGATTGAGGGGGCAAACAAGCGTACGTCCCGCCTCATTTTAAGCAGTTACCGCAACCTATAGATGCTTGCAATACTAAAGGCATCGCTCCGACGTTGCCGACCTGAAGGGGAGTGGGACAGATGGACGGGGAGGGGGGTGTTGGGCTGTGGTCTATTATTTGGAGTCGGATGTTTTTATATCACTTCATAAATGCCGGAGATATGCAGTAAAATACATAAAAATCTATTTGAAATAATGAAATCGATTATATGAAAATATGTATTTTTTTCTATCTCATTATAATACACAGCATTGTGATTCAACAAAGACTATCAATGCTTAAACACGTAGAACAAAATTTTCACAAAAAAGGAGAAAAGTTCGCGTTGAAGCCATCAAATAGCAGAATATAACATCAAAGTTTCACATTACACCAAAAGAAACGTTCAAAGAGCCCTTTGTAACAAGACATTTTATTTGTAAATAATGTGAAAACATTGCGCTCATAAAGGGCGTATTCTTTTAGGATAGATTCAACCCTAAAGGTGCTCCCTCACCGGGAGCATTCGCCTGTAATGTAACGTTACAGAGTCGACCATTACATCAGTGAGGGAGGAGAACCAAGCATTACAGTCCGCAATTTTGATACAACTTGTAATCTGAAATGTTACATTACAAGCGAATGCTCATCAGTCAGGCAGTCAGTATTGTAACGTAATGCTCAAAATAGAATCTGAAATGTTACAATACAGGCGAATGCTCCCGGTGAGGGAGCACCTTTATATGAAGAAAAACAAAGCTGAAAGAGCAAAAAATATGGAAGAAAGAAAAATAAGGAAAGTATAAAATAAATCTTCATTTTCACATTATACATTGAGGTAATAAAAATATTATGATTGTTGTTGTATGTAGGTACGGTTGGTAATACTGAATCATACGTAAGCGTACACCATATTTCGTTTGAATCTGTCACTGTATTTTATTTTTTAAATAGGCTTGGTCTTGACCTCAGTCTTGCCGCTGGGCCAAAGATGAGGTCGACGGTGGAGTGAGCACACCCAGAAGAGCACTCTAGTTTTCAAAGAAACACATCAGAAAGATTCGACCGTAAGGGTAAAGCCCCATCTGGCGTTGCGTTGCGTCGTCGCAACGGATCAACGCATTGTATCACCAGCGCATCACCCTCCCCCGCTTCGTCTCTCACCCGTCAACCCATTGATCCGTTGCGACGACGCAACGCAACACACTAATGGGGCCTCACCCTATTGTGTTAAAATTTCTACGGAAAGTAAGCCTACGATTTCATTTTGTTAATTGTACAACGAAATGAAATTTAAAGCAATTAATAAGTAAATTTCAAACTTTCGAAGTGAAATACGACGGCGAAACTAAATTAGCTTCTGCTCAAAGGGTGGCAAGTGCTGAACCAATCGCGTAACAATAAAGAGGAAAGTTTAAGTGGAAAACTCCAAAAGGACCGTCCAAGTGCTTTGCACTTGAAACCATTCTTTAAAAAAGGGTTCTAAGTGACACAGTTCTTCTTCGACGTATTTAAAAAGACTTGGTATTAGGGCCTCCAAAGACTAGCTACTTTTAGCATCGGCGATCGGCGATTTTGATGCTGCGTCTCGCTCGTTCGCGCTCGTAGAAACGCGACGCAGCATCGATACGTCACAACATCGCCGGTCGCCGATGCTAAAAGTAGCTAGTCTGCGGAGGCCTTTAGTTAAGAGACTTTTATGCCGAAAAAAACTAAAACAATGTATTTTACTCAACAAAGCATACTTACTATACTTACTTAAAACCTTTTTATAATAAAAACTAAGAAACACTTATATATATATTATTCATAGAAAGTTATGACCGACTTGCAGTGGAATTACAAGTCACATTTGTTCCTTAAAATGCTTTTCAAAACCATTGTAAAATGGCTAAAATATCTATGAATAAGGGGGTTAGTATTTATTCCCCACGGCCTCAATGATTCTAAATGTAACTAATAAAAGCAAAACATTTAAAAAAATATTGGTACGCTATTTTGTTCTTAAAATGAACTTTCAAAGACGGTATTTCATGATGAATAATTTATTTTAAAGAAATTAAAGCCCTTTATCGTCACTTTTGAGCACGGGCCTCCCCCTTCCCTCAACGCGAGGGAGATTCAGGTCATAATCCACCACGCTAGCCCTGTGCGGGTCGGTGGATTTCTGTAAAACATTTTCTGCTAACATTGCAAATTTCAAAAGGAAAATATTTACATACCTATTCATAAATTTAAATATAAATTGCAGTAACTTAAATAATATCATGTATGGACAATTCATTTATGCTACATATTTTTAGAACTAATGTTTTTGCATTGCGCCTCTGTAAATACTAACCTTACCTACACCACAAAAAAAACATATATTCTCTATTATTTTCGTTATTAAATTTCTTTTGACGAAAGCAAAACAGTTTTTTTTGTACTAACAGCAAACATGCTACTTTTTGCATCGGCGACCGACGATTTTGCGACTGTATTGATACTGCGTCGCGTTTCTTCGAGCTAGACGCAGCATCACAATCGCCGATCGCCGATTCTAAAAGTAGCATGTCTGCGGTGGCCCTTAAGCATTTACTGATGCGCAAATATTGTGCACTATTAAATTAAGACTTTATAATATAATTACACTTTTATTCCCCAAAGTGGCAGGCAGAGTTTATTCTCTACTAGCTGTGCCCGCGGCTTCGCCCGCGTGGAAATTGATGTTTATGATTAGTCTGTCTTATTCCAGAGCCTACACTATATGCGTTTCACATTAAAATCAGTTTAGTAGTTATGGAGATACCGACGTGGTAACAAACATTCACACATACAGACACATACACTTATTTAGCTTTTGCCCGCGAATTCGTCGGAACAAAATTTAAATTAAAAAAAAACGGACTCGATCCCGTTTCCCGGGTCCCGGATCCGGTTTGCTGGATCCCAGATCCGGTTTGCCGGATCCCATATCCCAGATCCCGTATCCTGGATCCCGTTTCCTAGATCTCGTTTCCCGGATCCCGGATCCCGGACATCGTATCTCGGATCGCGTTTGCCGGATCCCGTATCCCATAATCCTTGATTCCAGATACCAGACCCAATATCCCGGATAACACGTATCCCGGATATCCCGTATCCCGGATATCCCGTATCCCGGATATCCCGTATCCCGGATATCCCGTATCCCGGATATCCCGTATCCCGGATATCCCGTATTCCTGATACCGGATCCCGTTTACCGAATATCACGTATCCCAAAACCGACTTGTATTTTTAAGAAGACATCTAAACACCAATTTTCATACTTAATTCTAACTTCAAAAATGACGAACTCCCATACAAACTTTCATCTCCTATTCTACCACCTTAGGGGTTGAATTTTCATACACCCTGTAATTATTATTATTTTTATTTAAAGAAACCAAAACAACTATTAACTATCAAAAATGACTTACTTTCATCCCCCATTTAAGCCCCTTAGGGGTTGAATTTTCAAAAACCATGTTTTCACTTTTTTCTTTTTATAAAAGACACCTATTCACCAATTTTCATACTTCTAACTTGAAAAATGACGAACTTGCATACAAACTTTCATCCCTTATTTAACCCCCTTAGGGGATGAATTTTCAAAAACCCTGAAATTATTTTTTTACTTATATAAAAATAAACCTAAACACCAATTTTCACAATTCTAACTTCAAAACTGACAAACATCCATGCAAAATAACATACAAACTTTCATCCCCTATTTTACCCCCATAGAGGTTGAATTTCCAAAAACGCTGAAATTACTATTTTTAATTTTTTTAAAGACACCTAATTACAAATTTTCATAATTCTAACTTGAAAAATGACGAACTTGCATACAAACTTTCATACCTTATTTAACCCCCTTAGGGGATGAATTTTCAAAAACCCTGAAATTATTTTTTTACATATATAAAAAGAAACCTAAACACCAATTTTCACAGTTCTAACTTCAAAACTGACAAACATCCATGCAAAATAACATTCAAAACTTTCATCCCCTATTTTACCCCCTTAGGGGTTGAATTTTCAAAAACCCTGAAATTACTAATTTTTATTTTATAAAAGACACCTCATCACAAATTTTCATAATTCTAACTTCAAAAATGACGAACCTACATACAAACTTTCATCCCCTATTTAACCATCCTAGGGGTTGAAATTTATAGGTATGATTAGCCTATGTCTCCTTCCAGAGTGTACACTATCTACCTTTCAAATTTCATTAAAATCGGTGCAGTAGTTATGGAGATACGTGGTAACAAACATTCACACACACACACACAGTTACTTTCGCATTTATAATATTAGTAGGAAGTAGGATAGCACGCACCCAAACAAATACCTACCTTTACTTACCTAGTTAAAATACATATCAACAAAGGTAACTGATATTAGATAATATTTTTCAGGTGATACTAGGGCGGTAGCATTACAAGGTGCTCTGTTAGGCAGTTGGGTAATAACGTTCATTACGGTAATGAAAAGGTAACTGGATATAATTACCTGTTGAACCAGTCGTCCGTGTACCTCGGGTATGGAAATGGGTCGTTACTGCTGAAATCGTACGAAGCCTCCGCGTTCTGAAACAATCGTTAGGTATGTAGGTACCTACTTTACGTTATATTAAAGCCGAGATTACGGTAAAATGAGGTATAAATAGCCCCTCCTATTTAACCGTCTAATATAAGAGTTGTTCTACAAAACGTCATTCATAGCTAAGATTCGGTTGTCATGTAATGGTGCTAACACACTGCCGTTATAATTTTTTTACAATCACATCTAACACTATTACATTTACTAACAAATGTTAAGAATTGTTGGATGGTTTGTTTGAGTGCTCCTACACTGATGGAAAATGTTTACAAACATTTATAACATGAAAATATGACATTAGCTCACAGTTAGGATTTGCGTTCTGAAGAGATTATTTTATTGTTTTATTTGTTACAATTTGTTAACTAACAATTTTGTTTAGAAATATTTACTAACATTATCTAACATGAAAACATTTTTTAACGTTGTGATCAAATGTTTCGTAACAAAATGTTTACTAACGTTAGTAAACATTTGTTAGTAACACACACAAACACTTTTATAAAAGTTTGTAAACATTTTGTAACGGCAGTTTGGGAGCACCGTAATGATAGCGTAGGGATCCTTATAAAATCATCTAATCTAGTCTTTACGTCCGTACGTCCATCTGTCCGTCTGTCCGACCCAGTCTGTCACAGTATCACAGATTTTTAATTCCCGATAATTCTACATAATGCTTATTCGAGAAATAACAATATGTA
This sequence comes from Drymonia ruficornis, assembly GCA_947859195.1. Lineage (NCBI taxonomy): Eukaryota > Metazoa > Arthropoda > Insecta > Lepidoptera > Notodontidae > Drymonia > Drymonia ruficornis. The sequence continues at coordinate 8,137,126 of OX401923.1, forward strand.
TAATGTTTGTTTGTCTATAGTATAGACTGCTTTAAACGCGAACATTGGTTGTTATTACCCTGAATTGCGTGGGTGAAATTTCACAGTTAATCATCCTTTCTGTTGTTATATTGCCAAAGTTGATTGTTTAGCCACGGGGTCCGTATTAAGTTTACGGTAACTGGAATTCTAAGTGTAATTGTTTGACCTACAAAGGAATTTGACGACCGATTGGCCAGTGTTTTGATTGTAGGCCGCTGGGTTTAGTGAACCGGGTGGTTGCAAATGGATTCTGAAATTAATGTACAGCTCTACTACAAGTGTATACGTCCGCTATGAGTCGACAGTCTCTAGCGTTAAGTAAACTATTTGTATTGTGGATTGTAAAGCGTATCTATGGTTCCACTACTCATACCACCATCACTATCAACATCATTGTTTTTTCATGTTCATTTTACTATTTACCGGTAAATAGTGGAACTGCTCGCTTCGTTCTATGTCGATGTTAGTACTAGGCCGACCACTCGGCCGACTTGCTCAGGGCCACTCCCCTTAGTAACTGGTCCATGGTCTCTACAGTCCGTTTTTCCTTAAATGACTTAAATGGTAAACAAAGATGGCGTCCTAGTAACCAAAGACAATTGATAGTGTTGGGACATTATCGAATGAACAAGTGAACAAATATACTCAGGAAGCTTGTAACTGAATGATTTTCATGATGTGAGATTTCCTGACAATGTGGTTATGACTATGGGAATTAATAGCGTTGACAGTAATATTTTTGTAGTAAGCTGCCAGAATATCCTTCATTATCATGATCAAAGAAATAATTTCTCAAAACAATCTTAGCCAACATAAAGAAATAAAACGACAAGATATTTTTATCTTTTTTATTAATTTGATTCACTACAAGTTACTTCACTCGAGTCTTCTGTTTCGGATACGTGAACAATAAAACTGGGGGACGGCTCGTCTGATGCAGCATCTATTAATCCGTCAAGCTGCATCATTTTATCTTCTTCTTTTATTATATGACTAATGCAGTTGTTCCAGGACACCTACCAATTTGGCTTAAGCCTTCTTTGATCAATTCCTTGACTTCAGCCATTTTGAAGGTTTTATTATTTTTGCCAACATGAGTTTTTAACTGTGACCATATTAATTCGATTGGATTTAATTCGCAATGATAGGGCGGAAGGCGTAAAACAATAATATTTTTGCGGGCTGCCATTTCGTCCACAACTTTTTTATAATAATTGTTTTTGCTAAATTTACTTAAAAGTTGCGCTTTTATTTCTTTTTCTTCTAAATTAATTTTTATTATTGTTCTAAAAATTATAGGTACAGTTCACTCACACTGGTCGAATCATTCATCCGCTTATCGCATCACTACAATCCAAAGACAAACTCGCATTTAGAAATGTCAAGTTGTGATGATCATTTTTAATCTGTTGAAATGGATTCTGATATTTTTTTGATTTTATGAAAATTAATGTGTTTGAATAGTTAATTTGAAGCAGTTTTTGGTGTAATTCATACCATATGTGTTTCTTCTAATAATCAAGACATTCATAACTGAGGTAAAGGTTGTGATTGATGCCAAAACTCATGATTTTCGTAACCAGGACGGTTTGTTATGAGTTTAAGACATTTTAGAAAAAACAGACTGTACAGCAGTCTCACCCGTATCTATAGGCAAGTAATTACTTCTTAGTAATTTCTTAGTTAAGCATTACTTCAGCTTTATAATTGTTAATTAACATAACAATATTCTTGTATGCTAATGTATGCATGTATGCTTACTTATAAACAAAAACTTGCAAAAATAGAGTAAAAATATTACTTGGCTAAGAATTCTATATTTTGTCAGTTCTCGCCTACTGCAATTTCTGAACAAAAGAATTTTGTAACATAAGTAATAACTTTTACTCAAGTAAGTAAACAGTTTTACTCGTCTATAGATAGAGGAAGTACAGGTGGGCTATAAAAATGCTCGTCAAAACCTGACCCTGGACATAACAGCCGTATTACGACCAATCTCAGAATCTCTAAAACTTTCCTAATAGCTGAGCGTGACGTCATTTAGATAAAACTTTAAGTAAACCGACCCTATTTTAATTAAATAAAGTCCCAACAAATCCTTAAGACCAACCTGAGCTCGCCTGTAACTCGGAATTAAGATTAATTAACTGATTAATGACCGAAAACAGACGCCAATTACATTAAGGTACCGGCACATTTAAATTGTGAGATTTGAGCGAAATTTAAATGAATTGGTGCGTCCAGATGCCACTCACGTTATGATAATGTCTCTCCGTTTCGACGTCAAAAGAGAGTGCTCGGCGGCATACGCCTGATGTACACGCAGCCATTTAAAATGTATTTCCCATCTTAAAGATTTTTTACAAAACAGAAAAAGATTATCTTAGCACCCAACCCAGATGGAGCTGGGAGAACTGAAGTTACTTTAAATTATAAATCGGCTCAGTGAAAATGGATTGCGAATTACTGAAGTGGAAAATTTACAATATTCACGGATTACCCACACAAATAGGTATTAGATTTAAGTTATAACTTCTGAACGACACTGCTACTTATTGGCCGCAACTACAAGCCACGAACGAGCAGCCGAGCTCGAGCAATTAGATATGACGTTATTTCTACGTGCTCGGTGTGCTCGGGCGAAATACATATTAACTAATATTATATAAATCATATTATTATTTTTTCTACGACCTCCAACTTCTGGATACATCCGTATAAACCAAAAAGAATTCTATTTCAAAAACTTTCATCGAAATAATATGAAAAATAAACTTTGCCTACTCGCCGTTTATTCATGCACAAAGAAAGAAATCCTTCAAAAAAGTAAGTTTAAAAACTAAAACCCGACTACTAAAAAATCGCGCTCTAAAAAGTATGAAACAAGAAAATATTCTCATCTAGAGGATAGCCGTGGTCCGTGTAGGTCCTTTAGGGCCGAATGGCATATGAACACGGACCACGGCTATCCTCTAGATGAGAATATTTTCTTGTTTCATACTTTTTAGAGCGCGATTTTTTAGTAGTCGGGTTTTAGTTTTTAAACTTACTTTTTATTTAATTATTTTGGAGTTATAGGTAACAATATATATATTTTTGAAATGTGCTCATCAAGCTCTTTCATTTGATACCCCACACGGTTTCATAAAAAAATTTTTTTTTTTAGTTCATGACATTATGTCCTCTAGAGGGCGCCATATGCAATTTTATGTGACGTCACATAGCCTATAACCAGCGCGCCATTAAGCCGCTTCTAACGATACCTCATTTGTTAAATTACGACAAGTCGTTTGGAAGTTAGGTGGGAACAGATGCACATACATACATACATACATACATACATATATACATACATACATACATACATACATACATACCGGTCAAAATCATAACCCTCCGCCGTAGTCGGGTAAAAACAATTTCACACTGAAAAATTATCCTTCACAAACAATTTCCTCAAGATTTATGAAACCTGTAAAGTTGAGGGGAGTTTGCAATACGTAACCTTGCCAGTAACTGTAATAATTCCTAACCAAAGAACATTTAAGTCGTGAAAGTCTTCAAACAGCCGCGAGCCCTTTCAAACAGTCTGTTGCAGAACTACTCGTAAATAAGGTTGGCAATCCATTAGCGGGGACAAACGTAACAGTTATTTTATAGTAACATTTTAATAAATATTATGTTCCAATTAAAATGCGCAGCACAGTTTTTATAGAGCAAGAAGAGTTAAATTTACCTACACATATTTATACGCGAGAGAGCTAGGTCATATGAACACTTTTAAAATGAGAAATACGCTACTCTTAGCAAATATGTCGTATGTACCTAAAATATTTAAATGTGCTCTTTAATCTCTATCACCTTATTGTACCTGACACACACACGAGAGCACACCTTCGTCAGGATAGGAGTTAAAGTCGCCTTTACTGAAATCGGGTGGATTGGCATCATCATCATTATCATTATCATCACCATCATCATCATCATCCGTACTATAATAGCCTGTTTGTGTGTCAATCAATGAGTTGTTAACTCGGCTGTCTCTTAATATTTTTACTACCGTTAGTCATCGTAGTACCGAAGTCAATTCAATATTGACTTCTTAATATTGTCCTAATATAGTCTTAATTACCTAATATTGTCATCTTGCGCTATTAAATTTAAATATTAAGTGGTTTATCCCTTTCTAGAATATAAAACAGTAGGTACCTACCTAAACATACACGGTGTTATTACATAAAAGTTAAACTCGTTTTGAACGCGTGTTTAGTCAAATTTCTGTAATATCAAATATTAAACGCAACTGTAAAATATGGATGCTTCAAAATTCCCTTTCAGCGGATGAGTAACTACCTTACGCGGGCTCATTTGCAATTCAGCCGTGTAACAAATCCCAGTGATCCCACTTCCGCTGAAACGAGGCGATAAACCTGAACACTCGCTTACGGCCCTGAGTAACTGCCCTTACATTTTACTCGTACTTTGAATCATCGTGGGTATATTTTTCTTTAAAGTAAGGTTCTTAGCTATAGTAGGTACCTATTTTATTATATTATTTGGCAGAAGCTTGCAGATATCTATGAAATTAGATTCGCATTTAACCCGTTTATGTTAAACAAAACCGTATAAGCTAAACAGGTTATTTAGTTATGTTGAAGATGATAATAGGTATAAAATGGTCCGGACCCGTCAACAAAAACAGGGAAGCGAGCCAACCAACACTCCAGACAGAGAAGGGTATAACATTATCGTTCTTTCTCATAACTAGGCCAAACTAGGCGAGTCAAATGACAGCGCTCGGGTGAAGCAGGGCGAGCATTTGCCTCGCGCGCGCTAAGTCAACCTTACGAGTATATAGCGAGGCAAAGCGTGGAGCAGGCCCGGCATGCGTATGTTGTGGACACGCCTATAAACTATGGTGTAGATATAAATAACCTTGACACGGAATACTGACAGAATATTTTTTTTAGTCTGGACAAACCCCCTGAAAACTGGATAATATCGAAACTACTTGCAGTATATGAGTTTCCGACATAATAATATAGACAATCTTATACTTACATAGTTGTATTTCAGGTCTGGATGCATATAATCAACACCTGGAACAAGAAAATATAATTATCAGTAGTATGTTTGTGACTAAGATGGCAAACAAGCGTATGGCCGGCCTCATGTTAAGCAGTTACAATACCAAAGACATTGCTCGCACGTTGCCCACCTGAAGGAAATGGGACAGTGGGACGGGAAGAAGAGGTTGGACTTTCGGATCTCTCACTCATCGTACGAAACGCAGCAGTAATAGCTACTTTTCGCCGATCTTCAGAGAGGGTGGTACTACCCCGGGCGAGCCAGCCCATACATAAGTCCGAAATAAATACGAGCGAGCGGACGAAGTAGTAGGTATAGGTAGGTAGTAGGTAGTAGGTACCTTTAATAATAAGGAGGGGAGACGTGGGCGAATCTAATAACTTAAATTTACACTGAAGGCCGATTTTATTTGATCTATTAGGTACGTAAGCCTCAGAAAGAAATTTAATTTTAAAAAGTATCTCAGTATTTTATTTCAAAAAATACGCAAGAAATCCGTCGCCTCCGCTTTGATTATATTAATTAATTTCTTTCATGCGATGTAATTACGTTTTCGTCATTAATATTCGTCACGGAGCTGCGAAAAACGTACAAAAATAATATTTCCTCAATTTAGGGACAGAAAAGGTATAAATCATGGCGTCTACTAATTAAACAAAATCAGTTATTAGGTAGGTATTCATTCTTTACCTATTAGGGGGCGCCCATAAATTACGTGAGGCGATTTTGGTGATATTTCGACCCCCACCTCCCTTGGTGACGTCGTGAGATTTGGCTCGACCTCCTCCCTCCCTCTTTAATCTCACGTGAGATTTTTCAAAAGCCATATTCTAGTGGGGAATCATGTTTTACTTAATTTAACCCAGTTTTCTCGCAATTTTGCACTGTTTGTTGCGGTAAAAAAAACGTGAAATTTGTTGAGACCCCATGTGAGATTGGATTAGATTTCACTCGACCCCCTACCCGCCCTAAATGTCTCACGTAATTTTTGGACGCCCTTTAATTAGGATGTCAACTGTACCGAAGTACAAAAATATTAGACGGTTGCTTCCTATCTTTACTTCATGCCCCGTAGTCACCCAATCATGCACCTATTCATTCGCTGATTCGCGAGCGCAGGAAATAATATATACACATACTGAATGCACGAACATCTCACACCCCGACACAGATCGGTCGTTATTGGCCAACATTATAATAATAATAATAATTTAGCCCTTTTAACGTCCCACTACTGGGCACGGGCCTCCCCTCAATGCGAGGGGGATTCAGGCCATAATCCACCACGCCAACATGGCCAACATTAGTGGAGTGGAATTATAGTGAAAGCGTACGTGATGAGAATTGTAGAGGTCCCTCTACAGTGGGGTAGAGTCGTCGTATCATTTAACTCGATGTTACCCAAAGTGGCCTATATCGACCCCCCAGGGGGTCGAAAACGAACTTCAAGGGGACCATGTCAGCGAAAAATAGAATTAGGGGTCTGTGGGATGTAAACGGGGTCCACGATAGTCCATCTCATTTAAGTACCTATATTTAAGTACGTGACGTACGTTACTCATTTAAGTACGTGACCTATATATACCCTATACCTATATCTTGTTTTGACTTTCCATGATTAAATAATTAACCCTGACTGTAGAATTTGTAAACAAACTTCTTTTCGCAATTTTATACATTGTTATTAGTTAGTAGGATCAGGTCGCAGTTGACCTCAGAAAAATTGATGAATTTTCAAATATGCTATATTAGATAAGCAGAGGGTCTACCCAAAACCGAAAAACATGGCAAGTGGTATATGAGAAAAAAAGTTTGGGGACCCCTGGTTTAACTCTACCTTTTAAGAGGAGGGTTCGAAATTTGGTTGATTTTCTATTCTACTTTTTCTTTAAGTAAGTATGTGGACTAGGAATCTTATATTTAGATGTATGATTTTTGACTATATTATCTTGAGTATCTTTAAATCCAAATCACGATTTGATGAAATTTTCTCGATAAAAAAAATTTATGAAATGAGCTCTAATTATTTACAATTTTCCTTGCTACCACGATGTTTTTACGATTTAGATCACGAAATTATTTCTAAAACATAGCAAATAATGATATCTAAACTACCCTTCAACCATATTTTAATTCATGAAGTAGTTTTTTTTTAATTCAAGTAAATGTGGTTTGGCGCTTACGTTGTTTATTTCCGAGCGCGCGCACAATATCGCCATCTCACATTTTAAGTACTTGAACTAACCATGTCTCTCTCTAACTTTGTATTGTCAGTGTCCGCTCGGACTTGTTCGACGTCGGACCTGTGAAGGATTTTTTAAAAAATATTACGAAAAAATATTACGGTCGTGCCACATTACAGGTACAGTACAGTATTTACAGTCCGCCGACGCCTATGATAAATAAATAAATATCCTTGGAAATTCTTTTACACATGACTACCTGATCCCAAACTAAGCAGAGCTTGTACTATGGAAACCAGATAACTGATATTACTACATATACTACTTTTTGTTTGTAAATACAAACTAAATATACACTTAATTACACCTAGACTCGGGACATGCGGACATGTTCATGCACACAAATGCATGTCCTGGGCAGGAATCGAACCTACGACCTGCACTGCAGCGTGATTTTCGTTTGCTTTTCCTTGTCTTGTGTAATTTCTTTTCATCTCTTGTCATTTTGTGTCATCTCTTGTCATTTCATAGTTATTCGTGTCATTTCTGTAAAAACTCCCTATTTCGCTTACTGTTATATACTTGCAGCATGGTCTTGGGCCGACAGTGGGAATACATTGCTTGTCAAAACAATGGAGTCGCTTTATTGCGTTTGTTGTAGGTATGGATGGGCAAGTAATAAATATATCATACATCAATAAATTATCGTAAAAAATAACATTACAGATATGGATAGGAAAATGTTTGTCCGTCCTATTCAATATATTATATTATAAACGAAAGTAACTCTGTCTGTTACCTTTTCACGGCTAAACCGCTGAACCAATGTTGATGAATTTTGGTATGGAGATAGACTGGGTCTTGGCGGAGAACATAGGCTACTTTTTAGGGTTCCAAAGGGTGCTAACGGGACCCTATTACTAGGCCTACGCTGTCCGTCTGTCTGTCTGTCCGTCTGTCAGCGCGGGCTGTATCTCACGAACCGTAACAGGTAGAGAGTTGAAATTTTCACTGAATGTGTATTTCTGTTGCCGGTGCAGAACAAATACTAAAAATATAATAACATTTAAACATAAATATCAAGTCTCAAACTTGATATTTTTGATGTGTTTATTCTACGGTGGTACGGAACCCTTTATGTGCGAGTCCGACGCCTTCAGATCTTATGAATGTTTTCTTGAAATAAATATAGTGTATTTTAAGTAATTAACTGGCCAGCCCTCAGGTCCTACCTACCATGTTAGGATCTTTTTCGTTCTAGCGGGTGTAAACCGTGATTTAACGAGTTAATGTGATAATTTTTGTATTTAAATTATTCAATTCAATGTATTTGTTTCAGACATAGTCCAATATTGATTATTAAAATTATTATAATTTCACAATAAATATAAAACAATAAATAAAAGTAAAATTAAATTAAAAAAAATAAAAAAATATTTTTTATTTTTCATGTTTTATCATTAAAATACAATATAATATAACATAAATTAAAATAAAATACAATAAAATAAAAACCTACCCCTAATTAAACAAATACCGTCCGCGTGGGATACTGGCTGCATGTCCTCCCTGTATTCAAGCTGTTCCTGTTGTCAAGCGAATTTTTTGAGCAAGGAAAGAGCCAGCCCTCTTGTCACCTGTGGCGGTAACCAGTCTAAGGGTGATTTTGATAGATAAAAAAATAAAGATAAAAAGATAAACAATAAATAAATGCATGGTTAAATGAATAAAATTAATAAAAACTGAAAATTAAATTAAAAATTAAATTAAATATGGTAAAAATAAATATTATGACACCGCTGATGACTTCATGATCGGCATCGAAGTTAAGTACCAAAGTATTCCTTTGCCTACGAAACATGAAAAAGATACTCATATCCGGCAGTCAGTCACTGACACAGAGTATGTACATTTTTACCCGACTACGGTGGGCGGAGGGTTATGATTTTGACCGATATGTATGTATGTTCATCTGCTCCCGTATAACGTCCAAACTATTTTTATCATAATAATTTGACTAATGAGATATCGTTGGACGCGTCTGGATCGTCCGCTGGTTATAGGCTATTATACGATCGAAATATTGTTATACGTATCTATCAGCATATTGTAGGTATCGTTTGTCTTCTTTTGACTTACTTTGTCTTCAGCAATAAAAACAACATAGAAATTAAATTATTTTTTTCAAATACACTCGACATAAAAATCCCATATAAAACGAAAAAAATATATTTGAATATTTTCATCCATTTCATCTATATTAAAAGGTGCACTGGGACATATTATTTTAATTGTACGAATTAAACAATATTGTTCCTTCAAAAAATAACTATACTATAGTCTACTCCATAGCTGTTCTGTCCTAGCTAAGCGAGAGGGATATATCCTTCGGCAGCTCACGCGACGCTAGCCACACCCCGAAACTAAAATTCATTTTTTTCTTGTATCGTCTTAATTCTTTAATCCGAGTTAAAAGAAAATAATTGCACTATTATGGGACCAAGCCTTTTACTAGATACGTCCTAAGGTAATAGATTTGACTTACCATCATCCATAATAGCCGTAGTCACATTGACCCCAGTGTACCCCTGCGCCCAGGCCGCTTCCACGTTCAGGTCCAGCTTGGGTTTTCCCCCATTCTGGCCAGTGTTCTTCAGGTACCATTGGAGGGGGAAGTAGGGGTCGCGTGGCTCAGCAGCGGTCGGGGCTGGCTCGGGCAGGCGGAGGGGCCGGAATCCTCGCTTCACCCTTTTAAATCCGGTTTGCTGGACTGCTGTGTGGACCTGATGGAGGAGATAGATGATGATGATAGAGCCACGCTGTAGCTAATCGACGGCAGCTCATGGGCTAGCTCGATCGGGGTAGTACCACCCTCTCACAGAAGATCGGCGTAAAGTAGATATTATGCAAACAAGAGTACGGCACGCCGGATGTTTAGCAGTTACTGTAGACTTATAGATGCTTGTAATACCAACGGTATCGCTCGAACGTTTCCAACCTAAAGGAGAGTGCTATAGTGGGAGCGGGAAGGGAGAGGAGGGATTTGGGCTACCGGCTCTCTCACTCATCGTACGAAACGCAGCTAAATTACCTACTTTACACCGACCTTCTGTGAGAGGGTAGTACTACTACATTCGAACCAGTCCGAATATGAGTTGCAGCCTATTGGCTACAGCTTGACTCTATCACCTTAAAACTTTTGCAGCCTTAAATCTGCATGCAGTCTGCAGAACATTACTCCGTCTCAACCAGGGGCGTAGATACCGCCGTATCAGCCGTATCAATGATACGGGGCCCCCGGGCTACAGGGGCCCCGAACGTCTGTTAATATTCTTTACCCTTCATTTGGGCCCCCTAACAAATTTTGATACAGGGCCCATCTAAGGCATGCTGGTCTCTACAATACCTACTCCTGAAAATATACACTGGACCGCAAAGAAAAAGGGTCGGTTAGAAAATCTTTAACAATATCTTCAATGGCGGCGTCTTCATCAGGCGCATGCCTCGCGCGAGCACTCAGTTTTGACGTTGGAACGCATAGACGTAATGTCATAATATGAGTGCTCGGGTGAGGCATGCGCGCCATATGGACACATCTAATCACATTTTATTTATTTTACATTTATTAAAAATAAAAAGTATCAATTAATTTTTTAGGGTTTCTCACCCAAAGGGTGCCAACGGGACCCTATTACTAAGCCTACGCTGTCCGTCTGTCCGTTCTTCCGTCAGCCCGTTAGCGGGCTGTATCTCACGACCCGTAAGGTAGAGAATTAAAAATTTCACAGAATGTGTATTTCTGTTGCCGCTACAACAACAAATAGTAATGTATTTTGAAATTTTTATTCTACGGTGATACGGAACCCTTTATGTGCGAGTCCGACATGCACTTGGCTGGTTTTTTTTATTTTCATTTATGCACATTAAAAACAAAATTAAAATTATAAAAATATGTAGCAGAGTTAATATGTAGGTAGTTGAATAATCATAATAAACACTGTGATTTCCCAAAAAAAAAAAAAAAAAAAACATTAAAATTTAAATCTAAAATTTCGTCTTTATTTCATAAAGCTAGGTCAGGTACTTTTGAACATATTGAAGATTTTCTAACCGACCCGTTTTCTTTGCTGTCCAGTGTAGTTACTATAGAACTAAAATGGACGACCTAAAGTACCATTTCGGAGTAACGATTTGCGTCATCGCAGTCTCCGCTTCTCTCCCAAGGGCGAAGCAAGGGATTAGTATTCCATTCGGAGCCAGCGCTCGAATAAATGGGTTTCGGAAAACTGATTAGTGCTGTCCACTGGCCTTTGAATATTAACTGAAGCGGGCGCTTGTTTATTGGAACGTAAAAGGCGAATATTTTTCCAGTAACAAGCTGATTCGTGATCAATAAGATGGAGTTTTTTTTAAAGTTCTCCTAAGTCCAAGTCTAGTAAGGATCAAAACCAAATTTAAACAAAGCCAGTGCAAGATCATTTGCTAATGCAACGTGTTTTTTGTGGTGCGTCCAGCGGTTGCGTAACTTTTTCGTCAATGTTTCAATTGGTTTCGTTCATCCTGTGTTGCTTTATCAATTGAAATTTATTGAAATCGGGAAGAGTGTACTTCGGACTCATCCGGATTTCAATGAATTTCAACTGAAAATGCAATACGGGATGAAAAATATGAAAAAGTTACGCAATCGCCCCGCAGATGTCTCACATGCCTCGCCCGAGCACTTAATTTGACATCGGAACGCGTAGACATAATGTCATAACTGGAGTGGTCGCAAGAGGTATGCCAAGGCAATTCTTGCATTGATGTATTATTTTGGCAGATATGGTACCTCTTTACATTACAATCATCAGACTTATGCTTAGAGCACCACTACATGTAGTAAAATTCACACAACTGATCGCGCTAGCAATTCGACAGTCAACTTCAAGCATTTTGATGAACCCTGTTTCGTTGGACATACTATTTTGGACAGTCTCCCTATTTCTTGAATACTTATGCGTTACTCGAAATCAACTGGAAATTCTAAGAACTCAGAAAAAACGCAAACCCACAAGTCAATAAAACAAACAACCCTAAAATACATTTACGTACGCGTTACGCAATCGCTTCTCAAAATAACCAGAATCCTTAAAAGATGAAACGGCTCCGATCCTTTGTGTTCGCACAAACATTCTCTGGGGAACGCAACGCAACGCGCGCCTAAGTATCTATTATGTTACGTGACCGGGAAACCGGAGAACCACGCGGGGCTGGCGCGGATCAACAAAGAAATAGGACCTGCCCACCCTTAAACCAACTCAAATTGATCTAAATCCGAAAGAAATCATAATTCAACTTGTACCTAACAAAGTGAATTAATTTTATTAGATTTGCTCTCTGAAAAAATTATTCTAAGGGTAAAATAACAATGTTATCTTAGGGACTTCGTCTTGTCGCAAACAATGAATCTTTCTGCCCGTTAAAGAATTGATGACCCTTTACTTAATCCTTTAATTTGCACATTTCTCGCCGTCTTATTGAGAGTTAAAAAAATTCAATGGTATTAGAGAGCACTTTTGTACAGAAAAATGCAAATAAATAAGTTTACTTACATTTCTATACTTAAGTAAGTACATTTAGGGTTTGTGTTTGACGGAGTTTAATTTATTCAAAGCTGTTTATTATACTTCATGTATGCGGGTTCTAATAAACAAATGCAACAATACATTATATATACACTATATACATACTATATATATATACTATATACATATTATATACATTCAGATACAATTTGTTTTTTTTTATAAATTAATATTATATTACACAAATCACGGTTCTCAAAAGAAATAAGGATAATTAAAATCGTTTTTATTTCGTAATTTTAATGACGAAAAGATAAATATAAGCTCCAATTACGAGATGTAACCCCGCAGCCGTCAGCGAAGGCAAAAAGCTACTTTCACAGGTAAACTTCTGCTCCTTTTATTTTCAACGACGTTTTTCCTGTACGGAATTGTACAGGAATAAAACACGAGACCACTCCACTTTCAGTAATTGAGCTAGATTGAGGTAATTCCATTTTGTTACCACGTCTCGTTAAGGTCTTATATTTCTTGTAGTTGTACACTATCTATTTTGCAAAGACAGAAAGAGAGGGCAACATAGTTGGTCCTTCTAAACGGAGTCCATGGACACAGTACGGCTCAGTCACTCGCGGAAAATAATGTTGAAAACATGTCGATATTGCCAATACGCCTCATCTTTTGGGTAATAAGTTAATCGTCGAATTGCGAGTACGATAACTGTTTGCTGAATTTCACTACATGTAGTAGTGCGCTGATCACAACTTTACAGATTGCGATGCCGATGTTAAAAGGTACCATATCTGCTAAAATAACACATCAATGCTTTGTCGATATTTTTTGTTACTTTTCTAACATGTCAATACCTACATAACATAAAAACAAAATACTTTTGGTAACTATTCATATTCTTTCATAAATAAGTCTTACCCCCTTTTAAAGGGTTTTTAAGACCATTGTAAACTGACTAAAATCTCTAAAGACCTTAATAGTTTTTATATTTTTAATATATACGCTGTTTATAGTTGGAAGTTGTACATTTATAGGGAAAGTTGTATAAATTGATGAAATCCGACGTACAATAAATCTCCCGCATGATGGCGCGGCGGTTCGCGCGTCACTCTACATTACCGAATGATGGATGAGGTTTCGCCGGAAATCGCGACATGATTGTTGCCGCCTTGACTACGGGACGGAGTCAGGATATAAATCATTTTCTTTGTATAAGTCACTATCAAGTAAAAATGAAATAAAACAAAGTAAAGTGCCCACAAAACACAGGCAAAATTTCAGCTTTTAAAATGGTAAGTACCTATTTATGTATGAAATAACACAAACAGCCATTTAAAACTCAATAAACGCGATATTGAAATATTATTCCATGCTTACAGGGTTCCGAGAACATTAACAATTAACGATTGCAAAACCACAGTCGTAAATTCATTCGGCATGTTGTAAGACAGTGGTCTGCTAACCGATAGCCGACAACATGACAGCCAAGAATTTACGATTCATAATGAAGAATGACTTCTTCATTATGAATCGTAAATTAGAGAGAAGATAATATTAGAGACCAGTGGTTTACCAGTGGTTAAATGCTACTAGACTTGGACGTGGTGTTTTAAATAAATAAATATCCTGGGACATTCTTTTTACACACGGCTACTTGATCCCAAACTACGCAGAGCTTGTACTATGGAAACCAAACTGATATTAATACATATACCTACTACTTTTTGTTTGTAAATACATACTTAATATACATAATTACACCCAGACTCAATAAAAACAGAAATAGGCACAGATTAAATATAAAATACTCACAAACATAGGTATTGGATGTAGGTACCACAGAGTAAAGACTAAAGAAAGAGGTGCCCTTATCAGATATATGTATGAAAAAAAAACGTGGTCATTGTTTTTTCATTTTCATTGTTTATTATCTACCGGTAAATAGTTGAACTACTCGCTTCGTTTTATGTCGATGTTAGTACTAGGCCGACCACTCGGCCGACTTGCTTAGGGCCAGTCCCCTTAGTAATTGGTCCATGGTAGGTACCTACAAATAAATTAAAAATGCAAAGGCACAAATATTTTTCCAAGCAGGCTGACTAGTCAAAGTTACAGATTGCCCACTGGTAGGCCTGTAGGCCTAAGCAATCGTACACATTATGACCACACGTTTTCTATAAATATTACGGTATACAGCTGGCCTACTCCGAAATACGAATCTAACGTTTCGACTGACGGATTGTCGTGATTTGACATTTCTTCTTTCGTTTTTCTCTACGATTTGACATTGTTTTGATCGTAAATCGAATCCGTACTTCGGACGATCCGTCAGCGACGTATTTCGGAGTAACCCCCCAGGGGGGTTACTCTGTATTCTGGTGCCGAATACGGCCAATATCAAGCAAAAATGTATAGAAGTGGTCTTCTTTGTAACGTGAATACAATGTAATCGTTTACAAAATGCACAGAAAAGAAAGGATAAACATTTGCAATAACTTTTTATCCGGAATAAAATACATGTATCCGTTAGCTTTAAATAACGGCTCTCATGGATACGATCCAATAGAATCCCCAGAGCATTGTGGTGAGGTATTTGCTAAATTACTTTTCACCGGATTCCACGCCGAAATATTTATTCTACCAATGTGTCTACGAATAAAACTAAATCCAGTGCAGAAGTAAATAAAGTATTTTTCGTACGTGTTATGACAGCATTACATAAGGGCCTCCGCAGACTAGCTACTTTTAGCATCGGCGATCGGTGATTTTGATGCTGCGTCTCGCTCGTTCGCGCTCGAAGAAACGCGACGCAGCATCGATACGTCACAAAATCGCCGGAAAGAATGCATCAAATGAAAGAAAATTAATAAGCCCACAGTATAGCACGAAACCATAATTATAGATCTATGCATTATAGTAATTTCATCCATTGAACCAGCTGCCGTGAACCTATCAAACGAAAACTTGACAATAACAAAGTTAACTACAGAAAGAAGTGACAGATGAAGTGAAGTGAAGTGACACAGACTTGTCACCCATTAAGATTTAACCTTGGGTTTAACTTGATATTAGACGCTACTGAAGTATTCTGAGACGTTTTAAAAGTGACAGCAAGCCAATACTCCCGCCGAGCTTTGAAGACAACTTTTATTCGACAATCTAGGACGGGATATTCCCGAGACATTTTCTGAGTGAAAATACATTTGCGAGGTGCAAATACATTCCACTTTACTGTGTCGGGTTCAGATGGATCAAATAGATAGATCGTATAACTAGCCAAACATCTAGTAGGTATATCAGAAGAAAATTTGTCAATCAATTTTGCCGTCCGTTACCCAAAATATGTCCTAAACTTTAACCGACTTTTGAACAAGAGTCACCCAATTTCGACCATCATCCGATTTAGGTCATCTGCCACCCAACTCGGCTTTAATATTGTTATAAAGCTGGCCTAGTAATATTTATCCGTGGGCCTACCTACCATAGCATTTCGCCAAAAGGAAATGATTCTAGAGCGAAGCGCAGGCTGTCAGTGAGAGAAAATGAGTGAGTAAGATTGGATCAACTTGTTAAAGTCAGAAAGCCTGTCCGACTGGTGATGATAACGACGATGATGATGATATAGGTGATGATACTTACAAGTGGGTGTTGTTTGAGCAGTCGCATGTGTGCGACGGAGCGGCGCGTGCGCGCATGCGGCAGCCCGCGGTGCGCGAAGTGCCAGTCGATGTCAGAACCCAGTACCTGAGGAGGGAAATGTTGTTGTTAAATTCATAAAATGATAATCTACGTGATGTACAAGGTGATATATCAGGCATTAAGCATACAAATAGATCTGCCCCCCTAGACAAGTGGTATGAACGCTAATCGAATAGAATAGAATAGACTTCACAATGTATGGAAATGACAATACAAGTCGCTATGTAGATCACGTGGCTTATGTTATTTTCATACATGAAGCGTAGCGATTTGAAGGAACGCTTGTAGACGTCAGCCACTTGTCTAGGGGGCTGTGCAAGAGACGCCATACAGCATTATGATGTCACATTAATTGCGGCGCTGTAGCCGCACTTCACTCAGTTATTCTACATACTCTTTCACCTACCCGTGCTCTTCCTACTTGCGTATGGCACATGACGTTTGTTAGCCTAAGCACATCTAGTACATAGCACATAGTAGCTCAATATCACAGATACAGCAATTGTTAAATTTTGGCGTGCTTTTCAAAAGTTACAAATAACAACGTATCAAAGAGCTCAATGGGACATAAAAGTAGCGTATCAGTATGCAGCTATAAAAGATACCGAACGATATGGGAATGATCTCCGACAACAATCCAAAGTATCAGCACCTACATACCTACATCTCGATAGTATGACTGCGTTCACAAGTAGGCATGAATGTAACATTTGTGTTAACGATATTAACACTAGGCTTCCCGCTCAATAGCTACGTCCAGATGTGTCACATGCCGCGCGAGGCAAATTTGCCTCGCGAAGTTTGACTTGCCTCACATGAGGCAAATGCGCGCCCTGCCTCACCTGAGCACTCACATTTGCCTCGCCTAGTATGTCGTCATGCGACAGAACGATGTCAAACGTGTCAAACTGAATGCTCGGGTATACCCTTCTCTGTCTAGAGTGTCAGTTGCCTCACCATTTGCCTCGCGTGGAATGCGACTGAGGCAAATGTCGTGCTTCGCGAGGCATGTGTGTGAGCAGCTTCGCGCGGCATTTGCATGTTGTAGGCACGTCTAATGATCAACAAATACCAATATTTATTTGCATGCCGCAATATTATCAGAACTTTTTACATAGCGGAATATGCGTCCCAATATTTTCAACATCCTAAATCTGCATTACCAGCGGGGCGATAAAAATTCCACATAGCGATTCTGTAAATGCAATTTATGTTTCAGATTTTCTAGCAGAATCCTCAGCAATTTCACGAAATTTCAGTGTAATGGTCACACATATTAGGCCATTTCTGACAATTTTACGGAAATTTTGCGATATTACTAAGGATTCTGCTAGAAAATCAGAAAAGTGAATTGCAATTGCTATGTGCTATTTTTAACTCCTAAGCTCATATGCTCAGATGAGAAAACAAATTCGCGAATGAAAGCTAGTCCCACTCTTTTCTGGCTCTACTGACGACGATAAAATAAACTGCTGAAGGAAAATGGAATGCAAATACTGCACGGTTTTCGAATTTACGTAAAGCGCGAAAGATTGCAGTATTAAATTTTAAATGGGTTGTTGTGTTGTGAATTGTAAATGGGAGCAATCAAACTGCTAAATGGAGTTTGAAGATTCTTTAATGTGCTTATTTAGGGCCTCCGCAGACTTGCTACTTGAAGCATCGGCGACCGGCGATTTTGTGACGTATCGATGCTTCGTCGCGTTTCTTCGAGCGCGAACGAGCGAGACGCAGCATCAAAATCGCCGATCGCCGATGCTAAAAGTAGCAAGTCTGCGGTGGCCCTTAGGTAGGTATGTAGCTATGTTTTGTGTTGTGGTAGCCCTTCTAGGGTTTCTTTCGCTATTACCTAACTAGCTTCCCTACCCTAAACTATCCCTACTTTCAAATCTAAGCTTGGTTTTAGTTTTATTTTTTACTAGCGACTTGTAAAACTTCTCTCCCCGCAAAGCTTTTCTCTAGTATTTATTTATAGGTTTAATTAAAAACTCTATTTTTTTCATAAATGTAGGCGTAAACCGCATCAGAATCCGTTGCGTTGTTTAGAAGAACCAAGCGAACAAACAGACGCGGAAATCGACTTTGTTTTATAATATTTAAATATAAAAAATACAGCTATCAGTATAGAGAAGTACAAGGATAAAGATGAACACTTTTTATCCGATCATTTAATTACCAAAATGTAGATCGAAATGTACAATTACCTCAGTAGGTAGATTATTCATTTACTCTGAACAACGTATAAAGGAGCTGAGCTCGACAGCGCGCTAATCCGATTAGGTACTTATAAGTAGCTATTTATAAAAGGAACGTGTTGGGTCACCTCCGCACTAATAAAAAATGTGGCGTTTAGCCTGCCTGTCTATTAGGTAACACTACCAACCTATTAGGTAAACCAGACATGAAACGAAGCCAAAATTGTCTCTATTTTCATAATTCGAATTTGTCGCTTAATGTATAATTTTGACAGATATGGTACTTTGTAACATCACAATCACTAAAATTCACACATCTGCTTAGGCACTCGAAATTCGAAAATGAATTTAGTAAATACATAAGAAGACATTATTCACCAGAACAATGTCTTCTTATGACCACTCAGTCGCTCGCGGAAAATATTGGTTTATCACCAATATTTTCCGCGAGCGACTGAGCCGTACTGTGTTCATGGACTCCATTAAGGGCTGAATCACACCTGGCGACGGGTTTGGCGACCGTCGCCAAGTAGAGTCCTGTCATATTTTGACATAATTCAATACGAATTACTGGCGACGGTAGCCAGCGACGTCGCCGGCCACGTATCCAAACAATTGCTATTACCTGTCAAATTCAATACGAATTCGTTGGCGACGGCGGCTGGCGACGCGCTTGGCGTCCCGGTGAGATAGAGCCCTAGGTAGTACAAACTCTTTTGGACGGTCACCACATCCCCTTCTTTATTGGTAATGTCTTGGCGCTTATGCCTTCTTTCTTGTGCTTGACGACATTGATCATCTATGACTAGGTAGTTAGTAGGTATATGTAACACTTAGAGCACAAATCAAGCACAATTCGTATAAGCGCCCGCACTAATCGTTTGATTAGCAATCGATTGACCACAGAACCTATTATCTATCTTTCCAATATCCACCATACACGTAACACCATACAAACAACTGCTAGGTACAACAATTAATTAAACTGGGAAACTATCCTGGTAGTTGGAACTTCCAACAATGCCGACGAAGATAATGTAGTAGGTAGTTTACGCGGAAAGTTGTGTCAACAACTCCACTACTTTGCGGTTCAAACTTAGTGTTGTTACCCGAGAAAAAAACAAACACAATTTCATAAAACCTTTGGATACCATTACGAAATAAATAAATAGGTATCTAAAAAGTTACCAGAATTGTACATATCTTTTTAAATAAAAAACGAATGACGACGAAGACTTCAAACAATTTTCGTTCGTAAGAAATGTCGGAATGAATGAGAAACGTAGAGGGAAATACGCGAAGTTTCGTCCGATAATTCGTTTTCGTTTGTATAAGAGTAGGCCCTCTGAGCTCGGTCTTTAGCTCTTTGCATACAGTTTTTACCAGCCACCTCCCGCAAGTCGTCACTCCACCTGGCCGTATGACTTATCCATGGACCAATTACTAAAGGGACTGGCCCTAAGCAACTCGGCCGAGTGGTCGGCCTAGTACTAACATCGACATAAAACGAAGCGAGTAGTTCAACTATTTACCGGTAGATAGTACAATGAAAATGAAAAAACAATGACCACGTTTTTTTCATACATATATCTAATAAGGGCACCTCTTTCTATAGTCTTTACTCTGTGGACTTATCTAATTGGAATTTGTCTTTACAAAATTTTCGGAACCTAGAAAACCACTACGATATTCTGCAGAACATATTTTAAACATGGCGATCAGGTTTTTCTAGTATTTTTCAGCGTATCCTGAAGACTTTTACACATACTTAATTTTGTAAATCATTTTTAGAGGCATCATAAAATTCGAAGGGCCACGCTATGAGCCCGAAGGTAAATGAAAACGATCTCGTCCCACTCCATTTATATTACTATTACTGTATACTGACGTAATTTGCCCAGATTTATTAGCTACGCACAATTCCTTACGAGGCGGAGTGAAAATGAAAACAAACTTTATTACTCAGAGAGTAAAGTCCAAGTGGCCGTTATCTTTAATAGCCGGTACGCCAATTGCCGTGTTGGTAAATAGCATGGTGGTTTGTTGAAATAAACGTCAGAGTTACTTAACTATTACAAGTGAACCTCATTAAGGGCCTCCTCAGACTAGCTACTTTTAGCATCGGCGATCGGCGATTTTGATGCTGCGTCTCGCTCGTTAGCGCTCGAAGAAACGCGACGCAGCATCGATACGTCACAAAATCGCCGGTCGCCGATGCTAAAAGTAGCTAGTCTACGAAGGCCCTAACGTAATAAAAAAAATATCGACTTACACACCAACTGTATGGTCCCAAACTAAGTAAACTTGTACTTGTAAAAAGTGTACTTTGGCTACCGTACAATGAACTGGGGGCGATCCCAGGGTAAATGACGAAAAGGCTATTTCCAAAAAAAAAATCTGGCGGGAATAGAACTCGCAACCACTCGATGCAGTGAGCTGAGGAGCCTACACTCGAAATGACGTCATTCACCAACAAACATAGACATATAGTAGGTATATGAGGAGAAAGGCCCCTATAAATAGTTGGTACCAAAAGGTACAATAAAAATAATCGTACATACAAAAAACTAAGCTGAAACACTATGTTTTTCATTCATTTGCATCGTTAGCAGAAACGTGTCGGTAGAAATACTTTCGCTATTTCTTTAGGGCATTTCATTTTATTTTGTTGGTCAAATAAGTTACCTATTTCTTTTTACGGGACTGCTATTTCTTTAGATGTACTTTCTAGGTAGTGCCTAATTAGTACCTATGTAGCGTTTACATAAACGGTTTAGTTGTATTATGTAACGTCTTGACATACCACCATGGGCATTTGGGATCAACAAACCATCAGTAAATAAATATCGCCAGACGAAAGCGTCATCCCAATTGGTATCGCTCGTACAAACAGTTCGTACGAAGTCCGTACAAAACTAGTATCATCCTAATTGGCGCGGCCCACATCAACTGTATGGTCCCAAACTGACAACGCTTGTATGGGTATGACCCTTGATTTGAGGTGTAAATTAAAACATTCTGTTAAACCTACTTACAAGTCACAGGACAAGCGTCAGATGACTTATTAACATAACTACTTATGACTACTTATTAACATAAATACCTATTTATGATAATATTCCACTCGCTTGTGGCTGAATATAGATGTGAATCGGGACCTTTGACCTATATCTTGCCGGCTGCCGGCTCTCTGATCTCAAGTCATGCTTTCAGGGTATATGTTAACTCTATTTACCTACTGTTCAATTTAAATTCGCATAGCATTTCCATTTTGTAGTTTGTGTACGCAGTATGTTGAGAGGAAACGTGGTTTTCCTACTGTTATTTTATTTTAAAAAACAATTTAAAGAAATAGATAACTTTTTGGTTAAAAGTCAAAGTCATTTTTTTTATTAATGTAAGCTAGAGGTAGCAATTCTGAATCGTTAACATCAATAGGTATTTTAGCGTTACTACCGGTTCGTAATTTTGCTTCCATTGAGAAGAGCCGGCAAGAAATTCAATGGTTACTCTTTCCTTACAGTAGTTTCTCTACAATAACTAGGTCTACCTCTTACAACTCTTGAGTAACGGAGTACTACTGCCTTTACTGAATAATTCCAGTAATTGTCAGGATTGCCTCCACCCCAATCTATTCAACTTTGACCGGAAATGTGATCCTATTTATATAATAGGTAATTATTATTTCTCGTCGGCTTGCTGGCGACTGGATAACACGTAATTGATACCGGCTTCCGCCTGGGGGTGCCGGAGACAGTATTATAAGTAGTTTTTAACCGACTTCAAAAAAGGAAGAGGTTCTCAATTTGACTGTATTTATTTTTATTAATTATGGGCTTGCTCTTGACCTCAATCTTGCCGCAGGGGCAAAGATGAGGTTGACGATGGAGCGAGCGCACCCAGAAGAAGCCTGTTCATTCTACTTTTGAAGAGATTTGGGTACATCAAGAAATAAATAAAATGTACCTACCGTAATAAATTAAAAAAGGTATTGATCTCATCTCTTTTGATGACCGCTTGGCGCAATAGTTAAAACGTAGGCCGCACAGCTCACTGCATCGGGTGGTTGGGGGTTGGAGTCGCGCCAGAGGTAATTTTCGGAAACGGCCTTTTCGTAATTTGGCCGGGTCTGGGTGTCACAGGTATCGCCCCCAGTACGGTACCCATAGTACAAGCGTTGTTTGTTTTGGGACCATACAGTTAGTGTGTAAGTCCTTATATTTACGTTCCTAACTATTTATATCCCTCAACACTAATTATAGCCTATAACGCCATCGCGCTGAACTATTAACATTCGCCATCCGTTTCCACTTAGATACGCAATTAACTGATCCACTTTAGACCCACCTCGTCATTAGGTAATGGATATAACCAGGCTACCTAGTTCCCCACCCCACTCCCCTTATGTTAGGTCACACAGCCCACAAATACCTGACCTGCATCAAGGAATTTCTAGTCTGGGGACGTATATAAATACAACTTGTTTGCCCTCTTTTCAGGTAGGAAAAATTCGCAATTTTTCATTAAAGAAAATCCTCTAATTTTATAAATGATCTTGAACTTGATACCTATGCAAAAGTTTCAATGGCCGCTACCCGTAAATACAGTTCTTTGTTCAAAAATATCGCCAAGCTAACACACCAACTGTATGGTCCCAAACTGAGCAAACCTTGTACTATGGGCACAAAGGACTGGGGTCGTTCCCAGTGACACCCAGCCCAAAGAAATTTACGAAAATGCCGTTTCCGATATTTGACTGCGGCGGGAATCGAACCTGCAACTATCCGATGCAGTGAGCCGAACGGCCTAAGCTCGAACGACTGCGACAAACGTTTGTTCACACTATTTCAAATCTTAAAACCAAGATATTTTTATAATTTGAGCAAATCAAATGAAAGACACGATCAAAGAATTTCAACAATCTTATTGGCCAAGTTATAATGATATTTGTGTGGCAAAGTTCAAACTGAAGTATGAACTTGCCTCTTATTTTTAGCTTATTAGTTATGTATCTGTCTGTCACACACATGATTCAAAGTTCACGAATTTTGCGGTCACTGCACAACAAAGGACACCCTTTGACTCATTAACGACTTGTAAAGGGACTGATCTTTTACCAAGAACAAATTACGAACCCGAACTACAATTACTATGTTCACTCGAACTCCCTAATTGGAGCCCTACGTTATTTCGTACTAGTATCTAACTAGAAAAGTGTTTTCTTCATGACGTAAAACTAAACCCGAGAGTCTTTTAATTAAAGTTTCTTTAGTAGCGCCCGACGAGTTGGAAGCAAGATTACGTAAACGTTAACAGTAATTCAATTATTTTTTTAGACACTCCAATTTAATTTTTAGGTAATTTTTGTAACGAAATTGTAAGTAGGTATCTAAAATTTAATTGTATTTTTAATGCTAGTTGGTTTTTTAAACGTCTAGTGAAATGTTATAATCCTTATAAATTATATTTCAGACGTTATCAAATAAACGAGACATGTATTTTAAGACCTACCAAAATTATCTTTTGTCATACAGGCCTTTACTGTTATACTGGTCTTAATTCTGTTAGTAGGAAAACTAAAGTGAACTAACTTAAATTAATGGCCATCTTTCTCATAATCAACACTCTAATGTACAGAATTATGTAACATAATTAGCACCAGGAGAAAACGTAAACTAAAAGAGACATTAAGGCATTGTATACCTAAGTACTCATTACCTTATTCTGCACGTTACGAAGACAAGTCCTTTGTTATATTTTTACACGAAAATATACGAAAACCCTTGTTCAGATGTCAAGTTCAGGGCTGTCATGATAATGGGCACGTCGCGCGTCGGCTGGCCGCCATTTTGTCTTGTTGACGGCAGTGACGGGATCACGGTCGGCCGTCGCACGTACGCGATGAAAAATTACAGGGAGACGGCATTATTGTCGCAATTTCGGACGCAATTCTCCTCATGGAAACGTTGGAAAATAACTTTTATTACTCTTTTAACTAAACAAAACAAAGATTGGATGAATAATGCTATGATATATTGACTATTTCTATTGTCAGATATAAAATAAAGTAGCATTTATCACTAGGCGACCTATGGTTCGGAAGCCTGTGAATATCTCCGTGGAAGAAAGCCCTAATTGTAATGCCGTCTTTCTCACAGTCAAAATAAGTATGATTAAGACGGTCATACTTTTCATAGTTGTGTCAAGTTTAGTCGTAATTTGTGGACAACAGAATTGGCGTTATTGTGCGCATGGTTTTAGAATTTCTTTCTAGAGAGCGGATGTTGGTGATATAGAAAAGGTATCTCCAACTTCGTATTAAAAACTCTAAATAGTTTTGACTTCTACTAGGTTCTAAACCCTATCTCTACTGGACAAATTTCCGGTCAATAACTATATTAGCGGCACGTTATGATGGCCGTTTTGACATGTAGAGGGGGGAAGAGGATGAACCTTATTGCAACGGAATAAGATTCATTTTAGCATTCATTTTTTGACATTGCTAAATTTTAAAACTGTCATTCTTATTCCGTTATAATAACGTTCATTTTTTCCCTCCCCCCACATGTCAAAACGGCCATCATAGCGTGCCGCTACTTTACAGATAGAGACTACATAATAATGTGGGAACTCACATACATAGACAAACGGATATAAGCAAATATAGACCCCTACATAGACGTATACGTAGCACCTACACGAGCCCCTATTATACAAGCGTCTCTATGAGCAGGCCATTCATTGCGTTTCATCACCAACATAATATAGGGTTCCAACTCCTCTAAAACCTATCTATCCCTCGGGATTAGGTAATAGTCAGTTCCTGTATACACGGCGACAAGGTTCACCACCTGTCACGTTAGGTTCTAGCTATCTGGTGAAACGTGGGCTTTGAGTTGGTTAATACCTCCACAGTGTGGTGTATGGCCACTCAAGCCTCTGACTACCCCCGAATGGGGATAAAAGTCGCGACGTTACATTTTTTTTTACAACTCCTCTCGCTCTACCATCTCTACATTAGCTAGAGGCTCTATGCGCTTGTATGTATGACATATTGTAAATTCTTCGGGTGGTTGTTTGTAGTACAATTTGCCGGAAGTTAGCGACCATAAAACTAATATGGTAGAGTCATCTCAACATTGCTCAAAAAGGTAACAGAACCATATCTCTACAAATCTGAAATATCCTGTTGTCGTTCCATCTGTCACCATTCTGTTAGTAACGGCCTTAAAAAGCCTGAAAATTCTGGTTTCAGGGCCCTATTTAATAAAGCTGACAACTCGACATATATATGTCAAAAACTGACAAATTTGTCGAATTGTCCCGCTGAGGCTGTTTAATAAAAGTGAAAAATATGTCATAAATCGACAGGTGAATTCTTGACAATTTGTCAGTGAAAAACGCGTTTAATAAAACTCGACATATGTCAAAAAACCACAGTCAAATTATGAAAATTATGTCAACTTTTGAAATACTCGCAAATAATTTTGTTGACCATGACAATTTTGTCGCCTGTAAGTTTTATTCACGAACGTAAATACATACTGGACTGTTCACTACTGCACAAAAAACGAGCCGAGCGAGAGGCCCCAGTTGGGACCGTGTCCTTCTCATTTCGAGTTGCCATTCCAAAATAATATTATCGTTGGGCAGTGATTGTTAGTTTTTAAATCAAGCAAATAAATTTATTTATTATTTATCGTGACTATTGTTAATATGATAAAACAAAGTCGCGATAAATAATAAATTAATTTATTTGCTTGATTTAAAAACTAACAATCACTGCCCAACGATAATATTATTTTGGCATGGCAACTCGAAATGAGAGGGACGCGGTCCCAACTAGGGCCTCTCGCTCGGCTCGTTTTTCTGTCTAAGAATTGTCTAGGTATAATACACCTTAAGGCAACAGAATAAAGTTGAATTTCTTCTTAACCAAAAACTCAACTTGTCTATCCTCTATTAAAAGATCCTTGGTTTTATTAAACAGATAAATTGTCGAATTGTCACTTTTTGACATATGTCACACCTGTCGGCTTGTCAGCTTTATTAAATAGGGCCCTGGTCTCTACACTGGTAGAGAATGGACAGTTCTGCGTAAATATCGATAATCAGCCAAATTAGCTGATCCAAAACAAAATAGAACTAGGCAGAAGAATTACAGGCATGTTGCTTTCACACTTTTTAATTTGTGGCTACCCTTCTGCCTATATTCTGCCATGGCATGCATTATCCATAGCGGAATATATAAAAAATACAAATGAATAGATACTCATATTATACTTTCACAAAGATTCATAAGGATTGTTTTATAAGTGGCAACCCTGCACCAGATAATAAATGAGCGTTGGCAGATTATTGCGGCGTAATTACCGATTTGAATAGACCTAATTATTCGGAGTGGACTAATGGATCGGTTTTGAATTTTGATGGCTTCTTAATCTGCCGACGGGGTCGACCACCTGGGCTGAAAATATTTTGAGGGGAAAGGTTCGTTACCCTTGGATAAAATCTGGATTATCATTAAAACTTAGAGCGATTCTAACTATTTACGCCATATTATACCCGCCACACACTCCCACCACTGTTATCCTGTAAGGGGGCGTCCATAAATTACATGAGGTGATTTTTGAGATTTTTTGACCGCCCCCCCCCTTGGTGTTATGTCGTGAGATTTTGCTACGGCCCGCCTGATGTTAAGCAGTTACAGTAGCCTATTGATGATTGAAATACCAAAGGCATTGCTCGCACATTGCTGACCTGAAGGGGAGTGGGATTGGGACACCATCAAATTAGTTTAAGTTATATGTTAATTAAATTATATGTATGTTAGTCTGTAAGGTATATATCTATGGGCTTCTGTGCCTGAAAATAAATGGATTATTATATTATTATTATTATTGAGGGAGGGGGGGGGGGGGGGTTGGGCTTTCGGCTCTCTCACTCATCGTACGAAACGCGGCTGTAATAGCAGCTTTACGCCGATCTTCTGTGAGAGGGTGGTACTACCCCGGTCGCGCCAGCCCATATATGAGCTGCAGTCAATTGGCTACAGCTTGGCTCTACCACCTTGAAAGCATGGTAAAGGCATGGCAAAAGCGCCTGAACGCATGGAAATTGGTCCTGGGTGGTTACTTTGAAAAACGAGCGCTGACGGATCGTCCGAAGTACGGATTCGATTTACGATCAAAACCATGTCAAACGCAAGAAGAAACGAAAGAAGAAATGTCAAATCACGTCGATCCGTCAGCCGAAACGTTTCGTTTCGTATTTCGAAGTAGGCCAGCTGGCATCATGTCTGTATTTTCAGCCTGTAAATAATTTCACGCCATTCCCTGATTATAATGTTTCGTGTAAACCCATCTAGAATCATAAAACTGAAAATCCCATCCAGTAATTTTTCATTATAAACCCTATAACAATATATCATAGCGGCGATAATAATAAATCTGTCCGTGCAAATAATTCTGTGCGCGGACGAGGTCGCTGATAATGTGGAATCCCTAGTAAGCCTTCGGTCAGTAATTGATAATGTTTGATTACGTCAATCTTGTTCGCGATCTAAACTCGTTATGACAACCCTCGGTTCAGTTGTTACAGTAATTGGATATGATGTAATAGTTATTACTTTTCTGTTTACAGAAATAGTTACACGTTTTGCGTATTGAATCGTTGAGTCCGTACCTTGTAACGAATTCTTGAAGTTCCGCATAAGTATAGTTACTATAAAACTTATAGTAACAGTAGGTGGGGCAGGTGGGGCACTTGCTCTTTGGGCGCCAATCAAAAGGCGCGACACGGGCGCGTAAATTCCAAAAGTATTCAACATAAACATCAAGTTACCAATATTTTATATTCAAATCCTAGCTTTGGTCAGTGTAGAGCGAGAAGAAATCAAAGTAACTGATTTCAATAAAAACTTTTTTATATTTTAAAATATATAACTATAGGTACTTAATTTAGATCATTTATGAAGGGGCGTATCTACGATTCATGCCGTAGGCGCCACTTCCGATTGGTACGTCCCTGTGCTCCGTATAGCACTTACAGTATAGGTCATCATTGCACCTTACCTACTAAATAATAAACCAGAATTTCTTCAATTTACGACATGATATGAAACTAACTACATGTTATAAATTCCGGGAACGCCTCTACCAAAGGAGAGCACGAAGCTAAGCCCGACCGAACTTTCAGTAGGTATATTAGGTATTATCGAGATAGTATAGTGAAACTAAATCATAACTGAAACTAGTAGCTCTTGAGTGAGTTCCTGGCATGTGTGAGAAGTTACTGGCATGTTTGAGAAGTTAATGTTTAATCAACATGTTGTGTGCGAAAGACATGTGAAACTTTGAGAACAGGGTATGAAATATTTGATAAACACACATCTGTTGCTAAAACCACGCAACTAAAAAGTTCTTTAACTTTGTTAAGCAAATAATAAAATAATAGGATTATATAAACAGTCTGGCGAAACGACTACTTTCACCTTCAAATGGAAACTAGAAATAAGAAAGTTATTTATGTTTGTATATGTAGGAGGATAAGTAAAATTCCTCTTAACTTTAATTACTCCGATCCTTCTTCGGGAAAGACCTAGTGTACATTCAAACGCCAAATCATAGAGCGTTTTAGGAGGAAAATCTAGTACAGAGCTTTGCCGTGTATACCTATGAATCCAAGCTGAAACAAGGCCAAAGTCAGGGTAACGATATCTCGTTACCTTGTGTGTGTGAGACGATAAGGGACTAATTAAAAAGAGGTGTGGCGACGAAATATTCCGTCAACGTGTGTATCGTAACTAAATGGAAGTCCTACAATATTGAGAAGTCTAGATAGGAAACGTGGTACTAACAATATTATTTTTTTGGTTTTACTTAACTAGTAGATTTTTATTGTACTATGGTACAGTATTATTACTGTAATCTACACATATAATAAGAATGTAAAATGGTCGCGTCTGTACATTCGAAATATTTGGGAAATTATTTTTATAAAAAAATAAAAACCGACTTCAAAAAAACCTGGAGCACTAAAAAGCTTGAAATAATATTTCTATTACCACCACTGCCTACCGCTTCGGGAAAATCAGGCGTGATGATGTGTTATCGAGTATTTGGGGTCGGTGCCAATCTATCTTCTTACTTTTATAGTAGGTAGACTCAGCATACCAAGATTGGCACCGACTCCAAATACTCTATAACACATCATCACGCCTGATTTTCCCAAAGCGGTAGGCAGTGGTGGTAATAGAAATATTATTTCAAGCTTTTTAGTGCTCCAGGTTTTTTTGAAGTCGGTTTTTATTTTTTTATAAAAATAATTTTATTTCATGATTTTTAGTGGCGCCATACAAACTTTATCACCCCAAATTACCCCTTTGGGGGGTGACTTTTCCAAGATTCCAAAACAAAAGTTTCTTAGTTTATTATATGGAGTATACATACTAAGTTTCAAGTCAATCGAACACAAATATATTTTTCTACCGTATTTCTACCCCTAGTTTCCCCCTTTGGGGGTTGATTTCCGAAATGATTTTTTTATGGGACCAAAACAACTTAGTCACCTACCAAATAACAGTTTAAAAAGGAAAATTGGTTCATACACGTTAGAGATAAACGGTAACTCTCCATACAAACTTCAACACCTCGTTTTACCCCTTAGGGGGAGGATTTTTCTAAAATCCTGAAACATGAGTTTCATTATTTCTTATGCAAAATATACATATTAAGTTTCAAGTCAATCGGACAAAAATTTTTTTTTCAGACGACCTTCACCCCCCAAAATTACCCCCTTAGGGGTTGATTCTAGGAATTATTTTTTTATGGGACCAACTTGGAGCTACGATCTACCGAACAGCAAAAGAATTTTTCAAATCGGTTCATAAATACCGGAGAAATCGGTGAACATACATAAAAAAAAAAAAAAAAAAAAAAAAAACATACATACAGCCGAACATAGAACCTCCTCCTTTTTTGAAGTCGGTTAAAAAATAGTGAGGGGACTTAGATTGACTAACAGAGTGCATTTAGGTATGTCATTTTCGAAATTTTTGTCTGTTTGTATGTTTGTTTGAACGCGCACAAGTCAGAAACTACTGAACAGATTTTAATGAAATTTGGCATGAATATGACTAATGTTCCAACTTAACATCTAGGATATTTTTTTCTAAAATATTCGGTTGCAGATTTTTTGACTCTACCACCTTACTGGTATAGACTGGTACAGACAGACACACGGACAAACGGATTCAGACAGATTCAGACTGACGTAATACAGATTAGACGATAATCAAAATTATAAATATATATAAAAAATAAAACGTCACGACTTTTATCCCCATTCGGGGGTAGTCAGAGGCTTGAGTGGCCATACACCACCACATTGTGGAGGTATTAAGCCAACTCAAAGCCCACGTTTCACCAGATAGTCTGAACCCAACGTGACAGAATCAGATCAGATCAGAATTATATTTAAGGGCTTCACCGACTGGACGCGGACGGAGTCGCGGGCACAGCTAGTGCAATATAATAATAATACTTACACAAATTATTTAAGCCCCAAGGACAATTAATCAATTTATTCAATCAACATTATTTATCTGAATTGGTGGATATCGTTACATCAACTGTTATGGTATAATTTGCTGGCATTTAATCAATTCCACATATACAGGATGATTGAACTAATCAAACGCGCCTGTCTGCCACCTTGCGGTGGTAACACTTTTGACATTCAGACATGATTTGACGCGTAGATATTATATTCGAGGCGTGTCCTTACGTGGAACTGTATTTCAAACAAAGTTGAATACCTATGATATCGCTATCTCTACAATCAGGGCCCCCTAGACAAGTGGCATGAACGCTAATCGAATAGAATAGACTTTACAATGTATGGAAATGTCAAACGTCGCTATGTAGATCAACAACAAGTTGCTATGTAGATCACGTGACTTATGTCATTTCCATACATGAAGCATAGCGATTAGAAGGAACGCTTGTAGACGTCAGCCACTTGTCTAGCCCTTCTGGTCGGTCAGAATAGCAAAACGCTATAGTGGCAGTTCAATGGCTAAGCGACTTGGGGGTCAGTGGTATCGCAATGGACAATTGTTTAGAGACTCAAGACTCAGTGGAGGTGATCTGTGTAGGGGTATTTGTTGGTTGGTGGCACTTGTAAGGGGGCGTCCATAAATTTCGTGAGGCATTTAGGAGGGGGAGGGGGTCGAGCCAAATCTCACAACATCTCACCAAAGTAGGGTCTCTCGAAAAATCACCAAAATCGCCTCACGTAATTTATGAACGCCCTCTAAGATAGTGTCATAACATCTCATCCTGAGCGTGGGACACACATGATTTTATGACTACTATGTATTTTTTTATTACAAGCATATTCTCGCTAACGGCAAAAACTTTGCACGATATTTTGCCTATCTCAATAAAGTTTTTGCTGCCACAGTTGCGTTCATGCGGCTCTGGACCCGCATAAATAACCAAAGCCCCAACATTTTGCTTGAATACCAAAGTCAAACGCGACAACGAATTGAATTTGTTTACCATATTCCGTCGACATTTTTATTTTCCAGCGTAAAAGGCCTCTTAGGCGCTATTCGCGAACAAATATGATTGACGTTATAAATTGAAGCGACAATAACTGGATTCTAAAATTGGCACATATTATGCACGCTCAGATAGCTCCATCAGATAGGGGGCGTCCATAAATTACGTGATTTTTGAGATTTTTCGACCCTCCCTCCCCCCTTGGTGAGATTTCGTGAGATTTTGCTCGACCCCCTCCCTCCCCCTCTAATCTCACGTGAGATTTTTCAAAAGCTATATTCTAGAGGAGAAACATGTTTTACTTAATTTAACAAAAAAAAGATAAAGTTAAGTTTAGTTAAAAATAAAACATAATTAAACCCAGTTTTTTTGCAATTTTACACTGTTTCTTGCGGTAAAAAAAAATACGTGGGATTTGCCGAGACATATGCACTTGAAACGGTAATGATACAGAATAGATAAATATACACCATCAGTCCTAGTGTGTGATTCTCTAATTATTACATCAAAGCCGCGGATGTTTCAACCTAGACTCCGCCCTTGGCTGCGTCTATATCAAGCACATGCCGCACCCGAGCACTCAGTTTCGACGTCGGAACGCATAGACATAATGTCATAACATGAGTGCTTAGCGAGGCGTGCGAGGCAAAAGTGACATCTCATGGATGTACCAGCCAGCGTTAACTCATGGCTATAAGGATGTTTGGCCTTAGTGAATCACATATTTCTATTCCCTAGAGAGGTAGACAGCGGTGTACCTACATTTTGATGATGGTATGTTGGTCCTTAGGGGACCAGCCTATTGCAATAAATACCGAGCACGGTTCCCCTCGATGCGAGGAGATACAGGCGAAATCCACCACGCTGGAGCTGTGTGGCCCTGTGTGATTGGGGAATATCACACGACTAAAAAGACACGCTTCACCATTCAGCGAGTATAATCATTATTGCCTAAAGCGGACCTTGGAAATTTTCTACGTTGGCCTTTTAAAGACAACTGAAATGTAATGGGGGATTGACACGGGTTGATTTTCGCCCTGCGGCTCGGAACAAAATCCTGCGTTGTATTCGTTTTTGCGACTGTAGCCTAGGGGTGAACAGGTTGGGCTAGCATTCAGAATGTCCCAGGTTCGATCCCCGGTGGGGCATGCACCAATGGATGAATTTTCATCTATGTGCATAAATTACAGTTCGCTGACGGTGAGGGAAAACATCGTGAGGAAACCTACCTATCCCTCGGGATTAGGTAGTAGTCGGTTCCTGTATACACGGCGACAAGGCTCACCACCTGTCACGTTGGGTTCTGACTATCTGGTGAAACGTGGGCTTTGAGTTGATTAATACCTCCACAATGTGGTGGTGTATGGCCACTCAAGCCTCTGACTACCCCCGAATGGGGATAAAAGTCGTGACGTTACATTTTTGTATTCGTTTTTGTTCCTAGTCGTGCGGCGGAAATCGACCCATGTAAATTCCGCATTAAGAAATAAGAAACGTGGAAAATCATCAAAATGCTCCCTCGTTTCAGCCTCCATGAATAAGAATAATGTTTCCCAAAAAGTTTAGTTATATTTGCACCAAGATTAAGTGGCAAATACCAAATGGCTGAAGTTGGCGTTTATCTGGATACATTATTCAGTAAGTGTAGCCCGGCGGCCATTGTTTTGTTTCGTTACACGATATTTTTTGTAACAAAGATATCCCTTATATCTGGTAGGCTTAGGATAAGAGATTAACATGAGTTCTGTGAGTTCTGTGTAATAAACGCATATCTACTAAGGAATATTAAGATAAGAATATATCCTTGCTTATGACTAGAGGTAGGAAACTATTGCTTTTTTACTTCATCTTAATCGTCTTAGGACATTGATTTCTTAATGTTATTTTCTTAGAACACTGATGCCTTAGTAACTCCGTCACCCTTCATACGATCTTGAACTTTGGTCGTAATCTCCGGAGATCATAAAGCTAAAGTAAATACCTAGTAACCCATTCCCAGAAAGATCTCGGCGATTTGTCCGTCACAAAGGACTTTGTGAGCCTTTAGGTACAACCAAGCCTTTGTCTTGCATCCACTCTCCTTTATCGGGATTATGTCGGCAATTGTTTCAGCCAGACATTGAGAAGGTACTTGTACCTATAGCCGAGAAAGGGAATGGATTGGACCTGACATATTTTCTTGATAACCAAGATTCCCGACTTGAGGTTTGACAGTTCAGAGATTTTCGTTACAATATTACCTAATCTAGATTAGATAGCCAATCGTTGGAAAATCATTTTTCTTTTACCTACTAATGATAAATAATGATAGATAATTTGTGGGAAATAGCCGAAGACCGAGATATGTAAAGGGAAGGCCTTTGCCCAGGAGTGGTAGAATTAACGGCTACAAGAAATATAAACACCTTCCTAATAAATATGTGTAACATAATGACAGAGAATGAAAATATTTTTAACAGCATAAATAAACAAAGCTTAAGTGCTATACTTTCAAGTGCAATACATCAATACAATGTCACAATAACGATATGATTTAGGTATTGTATGCGTAAGAGGCGCTATCTTGCAACGTCATTGCTTTGATTAGAATGATAGTGCGTCACGTACACGTCACTGGCCTATCTCTAGCTTGTGTCCAAAGTATGTGTTGGTGCGTCCAAATGCTTCGCGTGCCTGGCCCGAGCACTCATGATACACGCCACGTGCCACACGCGCAACTCGTACGAGCGTTGACGCGCTTATAAGCTCGTATAAGCGCGAGCCGCGTGATACGCCTCCACCGGATCGAGTGTACACGACGGAATAAGCAGTGTACGCACGTTCGGTTTTTTGAAGTTCACAATGAAGCGCGCGTGTAAGCGCGTATTCCGAAGCGACCGTATGCTTACGCGCGGAAAAAACGCTAGTCTGAATGCGCTCTTACTTGCAACTATGGGCGAGCATGTGTTATACCGAACACAACTATAATTGTATTTGTAGGGTGCTACTTACCTTTTTGGAACAGCAAGTTCAAATAACAGTTACAACCGTACCATTTGTAATAGTTACGTTCCCTAGAAAAGAAAAACGAGCATGCAATATATCTTCAACGTAAATGTTTTGGTTCGCTGATATATTAGGCCCATTACCGCGGTGAATTTGGAGGTTAACTGTGCCTCGTTTTGGAAAAAAATAAGGTGAGTACCTATCTAGATATACAAAAGATCCTTAGACCTTTTATCTGTCTACGCTGCTACTATCGGTAACTATAAGTCTATAGATAGATAGAGGTAGATGCCTAAGTATTCATTCCAACAGAATATGTAAATGTATTCTCATAATTAATATGTAGGTATTCTCTAGTTACGATTGATACATAGGGAGGTACGTAAACGCTTCAAACGAGTATATAACAGGGCTTTTCATAAAGACATTACCTAGAAAGAGGGAGACATATGAGTGTCCAAAATAGTTAGTCTTACTAAACGGAGTCTATAGACACAGTTTACTCAGTCGCTCGCGGAAAATAATCTTGAAATCACGTCGGCATTGCCAATACGGCTCATCTTCTGGTGGAAAATGCCTTCTTACATAATTATTAAGATAACTGTCGAATTGTTGTTGCCCGTGCTTCGGAGGGCACGTAAAAAGTCGGTCCCGATTGTTGTTCATCTAGGCAGCAGTCGTTAAGCCTTGTCAGAGGGCTTCGGGCAGCTTGAACAACTCTAACACTAGGTTGACCACTAACTATGCGATAAAAAGAAGAATAATTTTTGAATTACGAATACGATAACATATGTGTGAATTTCGCTGCATGTAGTGCTGCGCTGAGCACAAGTTTGCATTTTTTATTTATTTTGCAATAGGTACTATAAGGTACCATATCTGCTAAAATAATATATCAATGACCTTTCAGTTACATGTGAACAAATACGCTTTCTCTCGTATTGTATCAGAATATACACTCGACAACAAAGGACGAACTCGCAAATCTACTGATATTAATTGAATACGTCATTTCTATACGTGAATATCAAATAAAATATTCAATACCTATTCAGAGTATTCAGCTATAACAGCTCCGTCGAACAGCAAACACAATAATCACGAATTGTGTAACAGTTTCCAATTAAACGCGATACGCAGAGATTTGAATATCTGGACTAGTACGATAGGGTTGATCCATGGAATAACTGGATTTAAGGTAATCCCCGATAACGTGATGGAGGCACGTCCCTATGTGGTTATTTCGCACGATGGTCAGTTTGTATTCAAAGGCTCAGCAAATACTAATCGATAATCGATTATTAAATTTAACGTTGATCATAGACTAAATTTTGTTTCCGCGAGAGCGCAACTTATATACACCGATGGTGACTATTACGAAGAAGTCATTTCCGAAATTTGTCTCTTGCGAAAATCGAACCCGCAACTATCCGATACTTAGTCGCCAAAAAAACAAAAGAAAAACTACCTTAAAGACTTACTACTGTGCTTTTACAGTTATGACGGCCGCTTGGTGCAATAGTTCAAGCGAAGGCCGTTCGGTTCACTATATCGGATTGTTGCGGATTCGATTCCCGCTTTCGAGGCAAATTTTGGAAACGACTTTTTCGCAATTTGCCCACTGGGATCGCCTTCATTGTACGGTAGCCAGAGTACAAGCATTGCTTAGCTTGGGACCATCAGCCGTTCGGCCGACCAATTAGGGGGTCGATCACTATAGCAGCTCAATGGCAATGGCTAAGCGACTTGGGGGCCAGTTGGTGTGTAAATCTGGCTATATTTATTTTAGTCTAAGATAGCCCATCTCAATCGTAATGGATTTTCTTACTCCCGAGAGCCGCTCGTTGGAGATGGCTGCCGGATGGAGCGACGTGCGAACGACACACGACCTTACATACACTCCCAGAAGGATACATATAGTACATTACCATTTTTATTTTTGGAATGTCTTCACTCAAAGCCTTAGCTTTCATTTATTTTTTGAGACAAATCTAAAACAGCTCGAAGCGATGATGTTATCTTTAAATTCCGGAAATTCTTTAATAAAGCTATGGGTTCGTCAAAAAGCGGCGCCGTCATATAACAGACGTAACTAGAACGTTTGCTATGTAAACAAAAGTGCGCGGTTTCCTAGAGAGCGGTATTGGACAC
Organism: Drymonia ruficornis; assembly: GCA_947859195.1. Classification (NCBI taxonomy): domain Eukaryota; kingdom Metazoa; phylum Arthropoda; class Insecta; order Lepidoptera; family Notodontidae; genus Drymonia; species Drymonia ruficornis. The sequence goes on from OX401923.1 coordinate 8,174,589, forward strand.
CGTTGTTTACGTAGCCAATGTTCTAGTGCGGCCGTTATATGACGGCGCCACTATTGGAGGAACCCATAGCTTTAGGGCCATAACACACCAGGTAGCAATGGCGACGTTGCCAGCCACCGTAGCCAACTATTCGTATTGAAATGTATGGGAGGTAACACACCTGGCGACGGACTAGCGACGTCGCCAGTCAATACAAATTGTTTGGCTACGTGGCTGGCCGAGGTAGAGCCTTGTGGTCTATATCAGGCGCTTGCCACGTGCACTCAGTTTTGTCGTTGCAACGCATAGACAACATTACATACCATAAGTGCTCGGGTGAACCATCTGAGTCATCTGGACGCACCAATTTAAAACTTTGTATAACCGATTGAACATTTTACAATCACCATGTTGCTGCGAAACTTTTTTAATTCCCAAGTTTACCTGTCGCGCCCGACTCGGCATCTTAACACTGTTGGGAAAAAATAAAACTTAGATTGCTCAATTTAATTTATCACAACTTTGTATCAGTTGTCAGCTTTTCCCTTTTGTTTATCTGTGACTTTAAAATGTGGACATTTTGGATTTCCAAAATGGAGGTCGTTGTTATCATTATATTTATCATCATGATCATGTCAGCCAAAAGACGTCCACTGTTGGACATATGCCTCCCCTAAGGTTTTCCACAACAATCGGCCTCGTAAGACATTACCTGCAACATGTATTTCTCCTTCAGTAAGTACGTGAACAACTAGAACTTTCCAATTAACGTTTACCAGGAATAGAATAGCTATCGAAAGCCAAGGCCCACTCTCAAACTTTAATAGGCAAAATGGGCGTACCTATCGGCACAAAGTTATGGGTAAACTTCATTAAGCAAGCCAACTAAGTGCGGGTGGATAGTTTCGCTAACAATGTTGACGACCCTACCCTGGGGCAAAATTGCCAACGCAACTAATTTTAATTTCGTAGAACTAACATTTCGCTTGCTTAAACCGTACCACCCTGAGGTAGGAAGATATTCGTTCGTTCGTTGGTTCGTTGTATGGAACCTACAAATTACAAAATTTACCACGATCAAATTGTAGGTAATGTAAATAGTAGCTATTAACCATTCTTACAGATATTTTTATTGTCTAGGATGGCACACTGACAGTCAGTCTATTTGATGGTAAGTGGAAACCGCCGCCCAGGACATCAACAACTTAAGGGAAGCAGACGCGGCGCCGACATTTAGACCTGTAAACATGCCTTTTAAAGAACTCCATGTTGTAGATAGTGCAAAGAAAATATTCCAGGAGGAAGATCATTCCACAACTTGCATGTGCGTGGGAGGAATGCTCGCGATGCACATTCATTTGTAAACTCCGAGTGGTGTGGGTGAAATCTCTCCCAGCGTCGATAAGGATGTGATATGGCGGAAAAGTGACAGTGACACCAAACTAAAGCTCTGGTTTCCTCGGAGAGCGGTACCGTCATATAGCGGCCGCAATATAACGGAGAATGACGTCACTTGAACGTTGGCTATGTAAACAAAATGGCGCGGTTTCCTACGAAATACGTCTTCGTCATAAATAAAGACATACGTTTACGTCACTGACCCTAAATTGACCTCAGATTGACGGCTTTTTTCGTCACCGACCTTATTTGCTAACTGGGTACCAACCTACTCAAATAATTCTACGTTATACCTACATCCACCAAAAACATGAGACGAAATTGCGGTTGGCCACGAGGCAAAGTTAAATTGTTAGAAAATCCTTTTAGGACTCTCGCAGACTGGGATTATTTTAATGCCCATCTCATGAATTTTAAAATAGCTAGGACTTTCGTACAGTTTTCTGAATTCAATGTGTAATTTATGGACAAAGTACCTAAATACGGGACGAGAGAATGCAAGTAGGGTAGACGGGTTACCTCCGAACGGCGTTTAAAATGCGGTTGCTTAGACACCTGTCAAACGCGCTATCAACACTTTGCCAATTAGCCAAGTTATCTGAGACATGAAAAAGCTTCCCTCAAGGTAGGAGTTGGATCAACGCAGAGTTGGCACGACGGCAGACGTCAGTTGTCGACGTCAGTTTCATACAAATTATCGCGATGACATGTGCCGCGACGGCACGACGGCATTCGATTTCTATGAGATCGACTGACGTCCGTCATCTGCCGCTTGCATCGAACTCCTACCTTAACGTGAAGGCTTGGATTCTAAGGTAGGTTGGCTCGGCTCCCCCCCTTCCTAGGCCTATAGTCAAAGATAAGACAGGCAATCTATCAACTTCAAATGGAACCTCATCCTAAAAAGCCACAACCACAACAAACCACAAACACTGAAACTTTTACCAAGGGTTAGTGTGTACCTACCTGCTTACGTACCTACCTATGTATTTAATACGTTACGTATCTCGTTTTGAGATCTAGGAGAGTTTGTAGGGATTAGGTGCTTTACAAATCATCATTTCCGTTACAAAACAGAATTATCTTATTGAATATGGGCTATAATACACCAGGCCATGGCGACGTCGCCGGCTACGTATCCAAACAATTTGTATTGATGGCGACGTCGCCAGTCCGTCGCCAGTTGTGTTACTGTCATACATTTCAATACGAAGTTGGCTACGGTGGCTGGCGACGTCGCCATGGCGTCCGCAGTGTGATATGGCTCTTAATCGCACGATATTCATTCCTTATACCTCCCTATTTCCATACAAACGCAGTAACCATGAATAACCTTTATGTTATATCATTATAAGGAACTATTAAGGCGCGGAATATGGAATATATTCGGCGTAATATTAAGGGATAGGAGATGGGGTGGGGAGCTCATCATGACGCGTAATCGGATCGCGAGGCGCGGCTCGGGGGACCTATGGATTATGACGATTACGACGGAGCCCGAATGTTTCCTAATATAGGCCTTATATGTAGTTATACAAGTAGCTATAGACTGTAATCGCAGTAGATACTTACTGCCAAATTTATAGAGTTTTTAGGAAGTTTACAGCGGTTTTAAAGCAGTAAAGCAGTGCCCAGAATTTGTAAACATCACTTCCAAGACGGATTATACTTTGTTTTCTTCGTCATTGGATTATACCCGTCGCCATATTGATAGCGCTCTGTTTCATACACTTTGCGAACCACAGAATTCATAGCTTAGAAGGTATGCCAGATAATACTCTTCTAACATAGTGTTTATTCTCCCTGACATAGTCCATGAAAATATATTCTTTATCCAAGCAAATAATTCAAGTCAAATACTTTGTATCACCCAATAATAACTTAAATCACTCTATAAATAACACCCATTATGCTAAGACTAGACGACGCATAATTATTTCCATTGAATAACAATCGGTTCATGTTACCATAATATGTATTTAAAACACCATAAATAGTTCCAGGCGCCCGTGGGATGCCATGACGTCATGCGTTGTCTTATGGGATGCGAGATGACAAGTTGTTTACCAATCACCTTTGATAAAGACGACCCCCCTTTCCACATTGATTCCAGAGTGAAAATAATTAGCGTAGGTTGTGTTATTACGGCGGGATTTCATAAATTGCTCTGACGGGTATGATTTTGTGAGAGTTATTTTATTTATAAACTAAGCAGCTTTGTAGAGACTAGTGACGTCAACGGCTGTCATATCGTGTTAACAGAATATAATGTGAATCAAGGCTAAACTCTACATTTTCTTTTGTTTGTCATAATAATGTTGTCCAATAAAATCCCTGCTCATTTTCTTAATAAGCAAAGAATATATTATCTACGCACTCGATTAAAGATTTCACTCATTATTAAACTAGCTAGGTAGGTAGTAAACCAGGTCTCGATATGAAAATAATAAGATTTATGTACTTATAGATAGATAGATAGATAACACTTTATTGTACACCAATCGAACAAATACAAAAACAACAATGACAAACAACTTATCCACTCAATATAGGCTCAACATACTCAAGATGTAATAATTTTCGCAAATTATCTACTTGAAATCGTACTGAGAGATAAACAATTAAGATTGCTTTCAGAATGAAACCGTTTTGGTTGGCTGAGCCGACAGTCGACTGCTGAAATATTAACGAATCTGAAATATACGCTGAATTCTCGGGAACGCCGCGGACAAAACTAATTTTACCCTCGGATACCTCCGGCAAAAGTATCATAGGTATTTCCGTTTGATTGGAAAAGATACCGGGGTTTGGATAATTTGCAAGAAAAGTTGCGTAAGGCGGACGGAATATTAAAGAAGGGCTTCCGAGAATAAAAATTGAAGCGATTTGGATTTATAAATTATTTGGGGACTTTCAGTATTATTACATAATTACGTCCTTAATAAATGTGGCAGTGTAATAGGTACATCTATAGTATCTACCTACTATAGTGACATTTCGTCAATTATAACCTGCTTGTAGCGCTCTATATTCTGCTACAATATGCCTAAATCAATAAGGTATGTATTAAAATGCTTAAAATTCACGAACCTTCGGAAACTGAGTAATAATTCAAATATTCAGTGGAATGAAACCCTGTATAATATTATAATAGGTAATATAGTAGGTACATCTCTACTTAATAATAGTTTACCGAGAATTGAACGTAGTTAATGATGATTCTCGAATAAAGATATAACGACATACCTAACAAATAGGTACAAACGCTTTGAATGTACAATAGGTATTCGTCTGACATTTATTCACATTTACCTTTCTGGGAATTCACTGAGCTTCTCGTTACAGTATCCCTGTTTTGTTATTTGATAATATTTGTCCGAATGTTATTTCAGGATCTGATACTTATGTAATCTATGTGAACAGTAGTAAAAATAGAGTGGATTGGATTGGATTGGTGGATTCAAGTGGTACTCCTTTATACAGGGTGTTAGGTAAGACGAGGAACATATTGAATTAGGGTATTTAGTATTCGACTCTCATTCGAAAAATGTAAAAAAAATAATTACTTACCTTAATTTTTGACCTAATATTTAGGCATGACACACAGATTTAAAAATGTTTCGCGGAAACTAAAATGAATCTATGTCGTGACTGTACTTCTTCAGACACTGGACAGAAGAACGACAAAATTAGAAGTCTGATTATTTGTTAAAATCACTAAATTACAAGCCATCAAAAATATTATTACGCAACACGACCTTAGTCGGCAATCGACAGTAATTTAATTAAATCAAAGCTTGAAATTGAAACTTTCCTTACGAAGGAATCTGTGAGAAATTACAGTCTAGAAATTTGTGATCCAATTAATTTTATGTAAAGTCAAGGATAAGCTATTATAACGCCACGGCCGTTTCAATCAACAACGTAACTAATTCAAGACTGAAGAATATACGAAAACCTTTCAAATTTCAGAGTTTTGTCACATAACAACACGTGCTGGTAGCACAGCCGGCCCTGTGACAAGACAAAATGCGAGATAAATCGATTTTGTCACATTCACTCATGCATTGAGTAAGAGAAAGAGCGGCTCGGTGCGATATAATGCGTGACAAAGGTCTTCTCTCGGCACGTTTGCTAACCATTCCACTGATATAGTAGGTACCTAGATATAGAGAAAATTAATGTAATGCCTACATTAATTATAATTTATTATTATGTTGCTATAACAAGATTGTGTTTTTGTTTGTTCGTTTGATTGAGCGTCATTCAAAACGGCTTCTATTCGAATGAAATTTACTACAAAGGTACGACTTATAGAATGCCTTGTATCTATAAGATATACTTACATATACCTACATTTTGTTAACACGGACAGGGTCGCGGGTAAATGCTAGTTTATAATACATAAAAATATTTCAAGGAACTCGTTTCGAGCCGCTTATCGCGTCTCTCAACCGCAACATTTATAAAACAGCCGTAAAAATACTGTTTTATACGAACAAATATCCCTTTTATCTCGAAAACAAACATTCGTCTCGGTTAACGTATTATTTTTGATAAAAACAATTCAGTGTCGTGAGAGTGCTATTATTTATTCGGTACCCTACCTACGTTATGTACGCTGTTTGTGACGCATTAGAACCTTTAAAAAAGTTTTTTTTTTAAATTATGTATGTTCTAAGTGATAGGTAAGTGTGCGTGGATGGCCATATCCGAAACTATGCGGAATAGCGAAAAGTACTCAAAGGAGTCTCGGGGCCGATTTTGATAAGAAAATACAACTGCATTATTGGATTTATGAAAAAATAATATTCGTAGCCAGGAATCGAACTAGTTGATTTTGAAAAAATACTGTATTACACCATTCGATAGTGTCGCTGATAAGGAACGAATTCTGGGAAGTAATGACATACGGCAAACTTGAGTTTTAGTTTTCATCAAACTCGGCAAATCCTTTGAGTACTTTTGCTATTCCTCATGATTTGGCCATCCACGCACACTTGAAAAATTCACTCTGTATATTTCTATCCAGCAGTTTGTACTTAAACAACGTGTGTAAGCAAGTAGCCCGTATTTAAATAGCTATAGGGGTGATTCCGCACCTCCCGTTGCTTCTACACAGCTGGTTTTAGTAGCTCTAACAAGAGTTTTAATCATAGTTTTATAGTCGTTTTAGTTCCTCGTGAACGGGCGCTATACAATTTCAGATACAAAATAGATGCCAACTACTACTAAGTAAACTTAAACAGCGCCCTGTAGATTGTTAGGTAGAGATAGATGTAGAGTTATGATGATGTTTCACATTTGACACGGTAACAATTTAACATGTTTAAAAATATTTCTCTCTTGCTCATACGATCATGACAAAGAGGGCAAGACTTTTCATTCTAATTTAGTCACAGTAACAGAATCAGAACCAGTATAGTAAGGTTTAACAACAACTTTACTCAAAAATGTTTATAATGTTGTCATTATTTTGCAAACCTTCTTCAAGCAAAGTCGATGTTGCTGCGCTGCTAAAAAGGCGCAATCAAAGTTGTATGAGATTTCATCTTTGCTGGCGGCTAAATCCATCACAGTCGTAGGACTCTGATGGATTTAGCGGCCAGCATAATTTTTGCTGGCCGCTAAATCACAACAATTATGAAAAAATGTGCGCACCAGTGCGGGGGCAGGTACAGCAAGGAGCTCCTCACTCGCCCCCCCCCCCCCTCCACGCTGGTGTGCCACGCCCCGGCACAAACAGTCGTGTTTTTAAATTAAGATGAGATGACGTCATTTTTGAGTAAAGCACTATAAAAGCCTTGGTCCGCAATTACTATACTGCTGGCCACGCTATGATGGCCTCAAGCAAAGCTTAGCTACACTCTCGGCCTTCAAGCTTGGCCATCATTGCAGTCCTTGCTCGCCGCGCTATAAAGACTTCGACCTTCGGTCTCGGCCTTTATTTCAGCTTGTCCATCAAGGGCTGCAAAGCTGACCGGAGCCAGCAACACACTCATTACAGACCGTGGCAGTAATGTACTATATCATAGCTCTATCTAAGAATCAAAAAACAAAGACGCTTCCATCTATTCATCTCGTAGCCCGTAGCGCGTAGCCCGTAGCTCGTAGCAACTGTCTACGAGCCAGCTGAATGTGTCATTGTTCTCTTTGGGGATGATTACATTTTCGTCCCTTCTTGCGGGTAGGTAGGTATCTCTGTAATGAATTCATGAAACCCACTGAATAAGATCGTTTCGCTTAGGTACAATCTCAAATGAGTAATATCTAGAATCATTGAATGTGGAATTCTACCTTTACAAATAGCAGAACAATAGTATTTATTTAGGATCAAAAATGTCCATTATGCCAACGATTTAAAAGTCATCCCGGGCCCCAAATCCGCTTATTACCAACAAATTCCATTTATTAGTAGTCCACCGACAAGATGTCGAGCGCCAAGAATTTACGATGAAGCATTCACGAAGATAATAATAATGACAATGGTTTTTAATTGCTTGTAAAATAGCCGACTTACGACCCCGTATTGTACTCATAGGTAGGTGTGTATGACCGATGACCCCGATCATGAAATAGGATCTATAGCCAAATAAAATGTTTAGTGTATTGAACTCGGTGTGTTTAACCTGCCCGCACAAGATGCTATCGTATATGTTTAGGCAGGAAATCAATATATCTGATGGTGTCGGTCAATGTCTGTCACTATGTAATACTAGTTGCCCACCCCGGCTTCGTACGGATATTGTCTAAGTAATATTAATAATTTTAATTAAAGGATGTACTAGCTTCGTACGCGTTAAATTTAGCAAAAAATTAGGTTCGAGGCGAGCCAGCTGCAATCACTGATCGGTAAACTATCGGAGATTAAGCAACGCTCGGCAAGGCCAGTCAGAGATGGGTGACCATTTAGCATTTAAACTGAGCGTCTCCGTGCTCCGGGCACATAAAATGTCGGTCCAAATTGTCAAATACAAGCAGCAGTCGTTAAGCCTTTTCAGAGGCCTTCGGGCGGCTTGAACAACTCAGAGGGCCTACTCTGTTTCAAACGAAAACGAAATTTCGGACGAAATTCGCGTATTTCCTACTACGTTTCTCATTGATTCCGACATTTCTTACGAACGAAAATTATTTGACGTCTTCGTCGTCGTCGAATCTAAACGTCAAACAATTTTTCGGCTGACGGATCGGGTGATTTCCTACTGCAAAAGTGTTACGGATCCGAAGTACAGATTCGATTTACGATCAAAACCATGTCAAACGCTCAAATCGTAAATGTCAAATAACATTCAGAGTAGGATCCACGAAAGAAGAAACGTCAAATCACGATCATCGAATCCGTACTTCGGACGATCCGTCAGCCGAAGCTTTCGTTTCGTTTTTCAAGGTAACCCCCCTGGTTGGCAACTGGTTAGTTGGCAGAGTTGTTCAAGAGTTGTTCATAGTATGGTTATAGGTACTATAAGAAGAAAAAAACGATTGTATGTTTGAATCAATATCAGCCTATCTACAATGTTACACCAGCATACCCCCTCTATATAAACATTATAACACGAGTATCTATTTACAGTCAATCTCTTTAATCAAAGGATATTCAGTTACTGTAATGAACCTACATTCTTGATTTCGAAAGCCCAGCTGTGGATCGTATGTAGGTGGTATTGTATGTAATACCTACGTTTGAGTAATACTCTGTTTAATTGAACGCACCTGCTTCCCTTGCGATATTATGTAAAGGTGCCAAATTGTTAACATAAGCCTAAGCATACAATAGGTATCTACAGGCTTAGAATTTATTTTTTGACTAAGTTTCTGTAAAATGGTCACGAATGGCGTAAAATGTGTAACTATTTTACGGAAATTTAGCGGGATTGCTAAGAATGCTGCTGGAAAATTAGAAAAAGTACTTGCGTTTGCTATGTGGCGTTTTTAGCTCGCCCTCATTACTTTAATACTTTACCGCCTCGAGCGGTTAGTACTTCTTTATATGAAATTCTATGGCCATAAGCTCTCTACATAAACTCCGTAGCCTCACCGGATCGCCTCTCTCACAAGCTGTGTACGTGCTACTAGGCTATTCTGTAACGTCATACTCACTTCGAACGCGTGAATTTTCTAGTGAAATGTCAAATTTCAATACAAAATTTGACATATCACCTGCAAATTCACGCGTGCGAAGTGAGTTTGTCGTTACAGAATAGCCTAGCTGGTCAGGTGCCGAGCACAGAGTAAAGACTAAAGAAAGAGGTGCCCTTATTAGATATTTGTATGAAACAAAACGTGGTCATTGTTTTTTTATTTTCATTTTACTATTTACCGGTAAATAATTGATTACTCGCTTCGTTTTATGTCGATGTTAGTACTAGGCCGACCACTCGGCCGACTTGCTTAGGGCCAGTCCCCTTAGTAACTGGTCCATGGTGCCGAGTGTTGTAGTGAGCTGTGACCATTATACGTTGCTCCAATGTTACGTCGATAATGGTGATAAAATAACGCATTTATGCGTTGGCATAAAGTGAAGGCACAAGCGTGGGGGTGACCTCTGTAACACTCGTGTAAGACCCAGGAGGTTTTAACTAACGTGCTTACAACGGAAATGCGACCCCATTCATCTTAAGATAAAGGGTGTTGTCGTACGCGGCAAAGTGCTGCGTCATCACGTAGTATGTCGATAACCCGGTCATTTCGTATATAGGCCAATGATGTCACATAGCTACTTTTAGCGCGGATCGTAGGTAGTTTTATAACAGCGTTAATAAGTTAAAGGTTCGATAAGTGAAATAGTGAAGGTTTGTGAGGATCGCAGAGATGGCAACAAGTTGCACCATGTGCTTAGATAAAGATAGTATATACCATATGGTTCTTGGTTATGACAAAAAAATCAGGGTACATATATCTACACTAATATTATAAAGAGAAAAGATTTGTATTTTTGTATGTTTGTATTTTTGTATGTAATGAATAAACTCAAAAACTACTGGACCGATTTCAAAAATTCTTTCAATTAGAATGATACATTATCCATGAGTAACAAAGGCTATAAATATTACTAGAAAATATGAGAGATCCCTACTAAAACTTCAATAATGTAACCCAAGGTGTAAAAAAATTGGCCATTAAATGTCTTTCATCGCATGCGCTACGGAAACGATTGATGATAGAACAAAAAAATGTTCTACAATATTAAAGAACATATCAATATCTACAAAAAAATTTCGCGATACCATATGTCCAACTATTGTAGTTACGTGACTATAACTACTTATTTACATTTTAAAAGTTGATGGAAATGCCGACCAAAATCAGACCATGTTATCCATACCTTAGTATTAATCCTTATCCAAATAAATCATTTCGTATTTGAGACTATTTTAATACCTGTAGAATACTTTTTGAATTATTTAAATCGGACAATCCATTCAAAAGTTATTACGAATTTAAAAAATTGGGGGTAAGTTTGTATGTCGGTACCGATTACGGTTAATCTCCGAAACGGTTTGACCGATTTTGAAGGGACTTTTACTGGCAAATACGATACGGGATTCGGGATCCAGACTGCGGGATCCGAGATCCGCAATTCGGGATCTGGGATACGGGATCCGGGATCCGGTATATCCCGGATACGGGATCCGGGATATGAGATCTGGGATACGAGATCCGGGATATCCGGGATACGGGGTCCGGCAAACGAGATCCAGGATCCGGTAAATAAGTGAAACGGGATCCGGGATACGGGATCAGAGAATCGATTTTATTGAATTTAAATTCTACGCGGACGAAGTCGCGGGGAAAAGCTAGTAATTTATATACCTACCCTAATCAAGTCAGAAATTACTTTGGAAAATGATGTTCCCTTTTCATAAGTTTGTATCAAGAAATTTAGAATATGGTAGTTAACAGTCGATGAGAGCTGAAAAAAAATCCGTCGGCATCTTTAAAGATAACGCGAAAAGTTCATGGTTGGTTAGCAAAAACTACAGTTAGTACCTCAAATACCCTACTGACAATATTTGCACGCAACCATTTACCGGCGGCGGCACAAACAAACTAACAAAGTGATCTTTGATGATGGCTGCTTGGCAACGTGTTATGGTGATTTTCCCATTGAACCGTGGGCGCCAACGCGTGTCCTGATAACTAGGTAAACGAAGCCGACCGTCCTACGATATGTGGACACGAAAATGGCGCGCGAATTAACAAATGATTTCCTCAAAAGTTTAATTGCCATTTTATTAATACAAATAGGAACAAAACAAGTCAAATAGGAACACCCTCTGTTCTCCGGGGCCATACTAATCAACGCACCATCGATCAAGCCCGACGGTATTATAGTTATTAATGTCGTCACAAATTTATCGCAACCCGAACCGCAGTACGCCGTCGCTTTGGGAAATTCCTCCACATAAATCAAGTTATATGACCGCAAACATGAGCGACGCGGTATGTTTACGTGTAATCACGTGGTCGCCACTCACCGGGCCGAGGTTTTCGAAGCCGTGCCGCAGCGCAAGCTCCTTCGCCTCGTCGTGGTGCACCGACCTCTTGAACCGCACCAGGAAAGAGTTGGTGAAGATATCGCGCGACGCGGCGGCCGCGATCAGCAACATTGCTGCCAAGCATTGTAGCCACATGTTCCTGTTGTGGCCGACGGCGGCTGACTGAGGCCTGACTCCCGCTGACGTCACCACATATCGACCCGCTCCTGACGCATGCGCCGCCTCGATCATTCAGGCGCACTCCGCCACAGCCACCGCGATGCCCGAGCCTTCACAGATTATAAAAGGGCGCCCGCCACGACACGACCATTGTTTATGATGAAAGACACAACCTAGATTCTCGTCCGTTCACGACAATATCTTGAGGCTGACCTTGTTAACGGAAGTGAGGCTTCGAACTATTTACGTCGGATACCTCAGCTTGAAACTTCTGGGCTTAAATCTCTCGGCGAAAAATGTGATAAACACTTTTATAACATAATCGCTTAGTAAACTATCAAAGTTCAAACTCATGGGATAACTAGATTAGAAAAGTTCAAATGAACTTTTATCATCTTGATAGAGACCCACTAACTAATTACATTGGTGGACGACCGCTACGAAATCGAATCTCGCGAGAGTTAGTTGCTATATTTTAACAATTCAAGATAGGCTTAGGAACTTGGAAATTGTGAAGCTAGATTTGTTAATTACTTAATTCTGAAGACATACAATTTTAGCTAGGTACTTTTTGGAAACATCAACAGTCGTCGATCAAAAAACTTAGTGAAGCCGTTGAGTCTATGGTTCGCTTAATGGCCGTTTCCGGTGGCCTATAAAAGGGCACTAGGCACTATACCAACCATACGTGCTTCAGTTTTGATCATGAATAGGTACAGGTGTAAAGGGCTGCTTCGGACCCTGTTGACTGTTCCTTCAGACAAATTTCTCTATAAATTACCGCTTATCGCTGGGTCAAGTATTAATTAATCAGCCAGTAATAAAACAGAGTCCAATTGATCGAATCGGTTACGAACGTTGAAATAGGTAGTAATAACCGCCCGTCTCACCGGCGTCGATCATAAATGGTAAATTAAAAGCAATAAACTTTAATAAACGAACAAACGTATTAATGGTGACGAGAGATTTGATAATGTATGTTTTGATTGCAGTCTTGTGTTACGTATTTACAAGATGTGCTTGCCGACTGGAGCCGTTCGTGGTCGGTGGTGATTATGCTAGAATAAAGGATTTTCCGCACGCTGTGTACTTGGCTGCTGAGTGCCGATATAGATGGATCTGCGGAGCCTCAGTCCTGAACCAGAGGATAGTCATAACGGCGGCCCATTGCTTATTCAGATGTAATTTGAACCATAAATCGCACGCTATAGCAGCTTATGCTGGAAACGATAATCTAGAACAGGCAAGCCATTTTTTTAATATTTACTGAATTAAGTGGGAAACCTTGAGGTCCCCAATAAATTGACAGATCGTTAGATCAGTGTGTCACAGTCGGTCGTTTAGCACTCTAACGGTCCGTTAGAGGGTCTGACCGAGGGTCAGCGTCTTTTCGACCCTGATTGGCATATGTATCAAACCAAATAGATGTACCAAATTTTATTTTTCTTCGTCTAAATACTTCAATATCCTACTCCCATCAACAGGTAAGGGTCACAAGGTCAGTCAAGTCCATCGTTATCCACTCAACTTACGATGAAGAAACCGTAGCAAACGACATCGGGCTGGCATTTGTCTCAAAGGATTTCCCTCTGGGCAATAACATCAAGAGAGTTATTATCGCCAGAAAGTTCTCTCAAGACGTCCGGAGAGGATTCGTGGCGGGATGGGGTATTGTTGATGTGAGTTTATTGAATTATAATTGTTTTTCTTCATGGCTATCTCATATCAGCGCCTATTATAGTGCTGAACGAATCACATTGAATTTGGGTAACCAACAATCAGAGGCTTATCCAAGTAAGTCCAAAATAGTATATCCTTCTACACGGAGTGCATTTAAAGATGCGCTGAGCACAAGTCTAGAGATTGCAATTTTAGGAGGTAATAGGTATATCTGCTAAAAACTAGGTATCGATCGACTAAGTTTTGGGGGCTAAACTGTAATGTCTGAGAAAATAATTATGAAAGATTAAGCCGCTAAATCCTTGAATAGCATTTGAGTTTGATAAATCGACCTTAGCTATTTGGGGTCCTAAAAGCAAACAATGAAAACGAGACTTAAGAATCTCTTCATACCGATCTAGGTAGTTCCTATTTACGGAATTATAAGTAGATACTTATTACAGGATCACACCGAAGAGGACACAGTGCTATTAAAATCGGTGAGACAAACTATAAGATCGGACCACATTTGCAACCAGATTGGCTACTTGGAGAGAGGGATGTTTTGCGCGGGGAGCACTAACACAGTCGCTGACCATCCTGCACGGTAAGTCGTCAAAAAGGGCTCTCTGAAAGATTCTGAATAGATGTGTCCATATGGCGCGCATGCCTCACCCGAGCACTCATATTATGACATTACATCTATGTGTTCCGACGTGAAAAGTGAGTGCTCGCGCGAGGCATGCGCCTGATGAAGACGCTGCCAATGACTTTTAAATCTCAGGTACACTCGATGTCATAAATAAATGCCCATCCGCAAAGAAATCAAGGTTTCGCAATAGCCAATAATGACTGTTTAGAGACTCAAGGCCCAGGTAGGTACCACCAATGATAGGATCATAGATGGGGAGCCGTAGAAGGGTTTTCTGGATTTACTCAAGCGCGTCAGATTAAGATAAGGGAGATACCTTACATATTGATAAGAACCTCCAACCAGATGAGCCCTTAATATTGGGGGGTACGCTCAGGGGAACCAGGAGAAAAATAGACCATCTTAAAATACTTGAGCGCTTCATATTAAGATAAGGGGGATTCATTACGAGCTAAGAAGTATCAAAAGTGTCAATTTTGCTAATTTGATCGTCACTCTCAGAAATGGGAGCATCTGTAAGTTTCACTGAACACCCCCTCTGAAAATCTGACGCGCTCGAGTATTTTTATTTTGTCAATTTATCATGTTGGAGCATGAAAAATATCAATATCTGACACGCTTGAGTAATTCCATATCAATGCTTTTTTTTTAATTTTGAAATTATCATACCTATACCTACCTATAAATAAAACTAGTAGGTACCTACCTAGATATATTTTTATTTCTAAGGGCGAGGCCCCACTTGCGCGCTGCGTTGCGTTGCGCTGCGTCGTCGCAAGATTTTGTACTGGCACATCACCCTCCACCGCTTCGTCTCTCGCTCGCTGACACTTTTATCCGTTGCGACGACGCAGCGCAACGCAGCGCAGCGCACAAGTGGGGCCCGGCTCTAAGCGATTGGAACATCAACGAATGTATATAACTATATGTATATAACTTCCTCCGGTAGATAGGTTTTGGACATCGAACCTCCTTCTTTAATAAAATCTACTCTATCCTAAAGATGAGAATAGATGACATCACTAATAACGATTTTATTCCACAGAGGCGACTCGGGAAGTGCTTTGATCACATCAGCCTATGAGGAGATAGGCCTGGTTTCCTTCAGGGTGAACAAACTCCCGGCGCTGATGGTCTACACGAACCTCACCTTCTATTACACCTGGATCATGACAAACTCGAAAAATTTGTTTTGTAGTTCGAAGGGGAAATAAAAAATACAATTAATACTATACTGGTGTATATGTAGCCAATTGACGGCAGCGAATATACGGGCTGGCTCGACCGGGGTAGTACCACCTTCTCACAGAAGATCAGCATAAAGTGGATATTACAGCTGCGTCTCGTACGATGAGTGGGAGCCGGAAGCCACCCCTTCCTCTCCCTGTATCCCTTCAGGTCGGCAATGCCTTCGGTGTTGCAAGCATCTATAGTTAATTGCACATTCTCGTACTACACATATTTACATAATGTACATAAATGTTACCTATGTAGGATGCAAGGCCTGATTTAAAATTTGAATTATGTCACTAGACTCTATATGAGATTGTATATCATTACAGTAGTTCCGTTTGCCCATCCAAGTAATCTAAACACTGTATTAGGAGTGATAATAGGATAGAGATGGATTCAGAACCTGTTGATTACAAGAGTAGCGGGCCCTTTAACCAGATAGACACTAACCAAGCTAATAGGTAGGTAGTATTGTGTACTCCTATTATAAGATCGACCTACCTATAAGGGGCCATCCATAAATTACGTCACACGAATTTCATGATTTCTTTAGACCCCTCCCCCCCTTTTCACAGCTGGTCACATTTGCGAGACTCCCCCCTCCCTGTGAGACGTCACATATTTTTTCCAATTTACAGAAATTTTAAAAATTTTACTTTAACACTTCAAATTTCGGTTATAATACTTGGATATATTAGATTTTTAAATGTGCATCACTTAACTTAGGACCCCTTGTCACACCATGTCACATTTCGTCGACCCCTACCCCCCCCCCCCCCCTTTACGTGTGACGTAATTTATGGATGGCCCCTAAAGAGTCTGGTTTTTTTAGATCTACAAGTGACAAAATAAAACATGATAATTAATAATAACATCACTTGGTACTTGGGAACAGTCAGTATTTATAAAAACTTTGTAACAACAATTCTACAGTGTGTATCACAAATAATTAACACTATTTCTTAACACCACATACATTTCCTAGTAAAAGTTTTGTTAGTAATAATAATATAGCAGCCTAACAAAACCTATTAAGTCCATAACTGTCTCAATCTGTCCGTCATCAATGTTGTAGGTTAAACTTCAGATACACGAAGACACTTGACACAAATACACTCAGTGTATACATCTAGTGTCTGCGTGTGTACACCACTGCAACACCTTGTGACAGTTGTAATTATGATGTCACGACACTGAGATACACTGACTGTCGTGTGTCGAGTCGCCATGCATCCCGAGTATTACATTTTGATATTACCAACAAAATTGATACTAGATAAAGCAAACAACTGTACAATAAAGATCTAACATCAGTTGGTTGTAGTAGTTCCCGAAGACCCGGTAGCACATTCCTTCTCCATTGCATGTGACGGGGGATGTTCCAGAACATTATCAATCAGTCCAAACACCTTTGCTTCAGACGGAGACATGAAACAATCCCGCTCCATTGACCCCTGTACTTTCTCTAAAGGCAAGCCAGTATGCCTCACGTATAAAGTATTAATCTGGGCCTTAAGCTTCAATATCTCTTCAGCTTGGATCTGTATATCAGTGGCTTGGCCTCTAACACCTCCTGAAGGCTGGTGAATCATGATACGCGAGTTAGGTAGTGCGTGTCTCATTCCAGGGGCACCCGCAGCGAGGAGCAACGATGCCATACTGCAAGCTTGACCGACACACCAAGTAGCTACTGGAGGAGTGATATACTGCATTGTGTCGTAAATCCCCAGCCCAGCAGTGACGTTACCACCCGGCGAGTTAATGTACAGATGCACAGGCTTCTTACTGGACTCTGATTGGAGAAACAGCAGCTGGGCCACGACCAACGAGCTTATATCGTCATTGATAGGCCCCATGAGGCATATAATTCGTTCTCGGAGAAGTCTGGAGTAGATATCGTAAGCGCGTTCACCTCTCCCGGTTTGTTCTACGACGATCGGTATCATGCCGAGGCGGAGGGAAGCACTGTTGCTAATCTGCCTTTGGATACTTTGGACGTTCGTAGATCTATTCACGCCGATTGTACACACCACTCGGGTAATTTGGCGAACATAAAATGCCATTTTTTATGCAAATTGTAGACCAATAAATTGTCAAATGATTCAACAGCAAAATCAGCGGGTCACAAATTTAACAAAAGTTACGATTCAGAGTAAGTCTATGATTCAGCAAGGATTTATGTCGAAGTTATCAAAGAAATTCATTAATTTCCACCAGAAAACTTTTGTTTATAAATGATTATTATTATAACCTCGAAAAGATTTTTGTTTTCCACAATTTGACGCAAATGAATGAAACCTTCAGTTAGTGATTGACAGACAGCTGACAGTGACAATCAGCAAACAGATGCGTAATAAAAGGATGTTTTACCGAAGATTGAGCACTATGCAAAAAAAACGTACCGACAAGGATAGCTAACCCGTGGTTTGCATCTCTCTCTAAGTAGGGTGACCAAACCTTGGTATGTTTAGAGACTTGATAAGGTACCTAAGTAATAATAGAATACTAGCCGTGTGTGAATATTAAAAATGTACAATTAAATAGTAACTTCCACAAGTAACAATTAAATAATTCTGACTTCCACAATTAACAATTTAATTGTTAAGGTCATAAATAGTTGTGAAGTAAAAGAATATTTAGGTACAGCTTGAATCTAATCGTTGAAGTTAGACGTAAAAGGCTGACAGTATTCATACAATGGGCCAACGAGGACATCTAGGCAGACTAATCGTGCAAGGTAAAGGCGGTATCGGGCAAAGGCGGGTCCTGCGAGCCAGGAATTTATATGGCCATTTATTTGTTATTTTAAACGAGTCATCATGAGTAGGTACCCACGGGATTGTTTAAGGGCCACCGCAGACATGCTACTTTTTGCATCGACGATCCGAATGCAATAATAATGTTCTACAATATAATACAATATTAAGCTCTTCTCAATAAAAGCAGCATTACAAACCGGTAGTAACACCAACACCAAAATATTTTTGTTGACTATTCATAAGTGCTGCATTAGCTTACATGAATAAACATAATTTAACTTTGAGTGGCTACATTTTAGCAGTCTATAGGTTTCTTTCTAGAGTACGTCCCTTATGGGAGGTACAGATAGAAAGCATCGTAGGAAAGCTCTGGAGAAAATGGTTTTCGTGACGCCTTTCCTGTTAGGTGCCTTATTGCCTACCTTCGTTCAGCGGTAATTCAAATGTTATATAACATTTGTTTCTATTCTTTATCAATTAGACTTTTAGCATTTAATGTTTTCAAAATATCTTGAAGAGAATCTACTTTTTTTTGTAAGTATCTAGTTTTTGATTGAAGTCTTTTAATTTTTATGGCTTGAAAATCAATTCGTCTTTTCATTTTTTTCTCTCTTGGTGTTAGTTCGAGGCTAGCGTGTAGAGGAGGAGCTGCTACCTTAGGAGGTATAAGTTCGAAGCTAGCGTGTAGAGAAGGAGCTGCTACCTTAGAAGGTGTTAGTTCGAGGCTAGCGTGTAAAGGAGGAGCTGCTACCTCAGAATTTTCAATCTCAACAGTTTCCATGTTCATATTATTCATTTCCACGCATTCCTGAAAATGTGGCTTGAACTCCTGAAAGATTAAAGTAAGAATTTATGAAAATGTGTTTTTTTTTAATTGATTTCAAAACATAGCTAAATACAAACACAGGAAAAAAACTTACGGCAACTGTTAAAACCAATGTTGGTACGGCATTATCTACTAATCTTCGACGTTTATTAGGTAAACATTGGAATTGAGATGAATGGAAGTGTACTGAACAAATAGTGCTTGTGCGAGTAGGTACCCAACTTCTCTTTCTATTGCAAGCTTGTGCCCACATTATTTTTAATTGCGGATTTTTTGGAAATCTGGGAAAATAAAAGGATAATAATCAAGTTATTAAAAAACAATAATTAGTTATTTTTACTATGCATACCTACGTAGTTAAAAGAAAATTATCTTTACTTGATAGATGCTTAAAATGCTTCAAAATTAAAGACCTAGGTAACAACATTTAAATTTTGACTCAAAAATAGGTATTATTAAAACCAACTAATGTACACTAAAATAATTTACTTGTATCGATACCTGTCCGAAATCATAAATAAACACTACCACATCACTGTTCACAAAATGGCTACACTCATGTTTTAAATCAAAATCCAACCTTAAGTTCCTATAAATAAAATCCAAAATTGTAATTCTTTATTATCATTTAAATAGTAGTTCAAAATGGCGAGGTAGGTAGTCTCGCTACGCTACACAAGCACAAGTTCCAAATTAAAACAAAATTATTGATAAAATGAACCCCAAAATTGCAATTAATTACATCAAAAACACTTACATATGAAATGTAACTCCATCTTTTTGTAGATTAGAGGTGTTTGACCTATTCTTACACACATCAACCGCACAATTCGGCATTTTTCACGGAGTGAACCTTACACAGCAAAAACGATACTTTGATCAAATCGATTTCGTAAACAGTTTTTATATACGCGGTAGATGTCGATGGTTTTATCTAAAATAGTACCTAGGCAGAGTAGATGGGGAGCCGTAGAAGGATTTTCTGGATTTACTCGAGCGCATCAGATTAAGATACCTAAGGGAGATAGCTTACATATTGATAAGAACCTCCAACCAGTATGAGCCCTTAATATTGGTGGGTACGCTCAGGGGAACCAAAAAAAAATAGACCATCTTAAAATACTCGAACTCGTCAGATTAGGATAAGGGGGATTCATGACTTTTTGGCGGGAAGAGGAAAAGTGATGTTGTCATTTTTGTTTTAATTTCCAAAACTTGTGTTTCCGTGTATTATAATGTGTAATGTTGGCGGAATATTAACCATTATATGTTCATAGATGTGCGTGAGGCCCTCTTAGATTAAATATGTTCAACAGAACGGTCCCCCGACTGCAATGACACTGCACTTGTCTTTATACTTTTTAGTTCGTTTTTTGGCAGGGCAGTCGTGTTTTTTAATTTTTTTAATTATTTATTTTTTAAAGAAAATTCTTTAGTACCTATTCAAATAGTGCAATTCACTAAAAATAAAATCAATAACGATACAAGACTTAAAAATAATACTTAACTAAAACGTACTTGTTCCCCTAGACACTTTTGATGTGTGTAGATCGCCTCAACAAAACAAATACCACCTGCTGCTTTGGTAGAAAAAAAAACCATGTCCATGGAAAAATCATTTTTAATTACAAACTGATATCACATCGCAAATATAAAATCACTGAAAAGGCACTTATTCCATAATGATGATAAAATTATAACATAAAACCAAACATAATTACTATACAAAAATGTTAATATAACTAATTCCATTTATTGTACCATTTTGCTGTGAACTTGCCGACGTCTTAACCTCATCAATGCTTCCTGTCTTTTCTTCTCGATAATTGATTTTATATCTGAACTGTTAGATTTTTGTTCCAAATTTATTTCCGCTATAGGTTTTAGGCATGCTTGTACATTCGTAACACTTCTAGCAACAGTACTAGCAACTCTAGGTTGAAATTTATTATGTCCAATTTCTGGGACCGTTTTGGGCAGAATCCCTTGATCGTTTTTAAGTGGAATTGTCTGCTGACTGGTCTGACTTTGCAATGATGAGGGTAGGATCTTCTGTGATGATGTGAACGGCAGAAGCCTTTTGGCCATCAGCTTTTCTCTGGCAAGTTGATGCTTCTTTTTAATTTCATCAGGTGTGCACCTTATAGGTGAGTCACTTGGTCCTAAAAAAAAAATACAAAACTTAATTATAACATATTCAAATAATTTGTTTATGAACTGCGACTGTAGCCTAGGGGTAAACAGGTTGGGCTAGCAATCACAAGGTCCCAGGTTCGATCCCCGGTGGGGGATGCACCAATGGATGAATTTTCATCTATGTGCATAATTTACAGTACGCTGACGGTGAGGGAAAACATTGTGAGGAAACCTACCTATCCCTCGGGATTAGGTAATAGTCAGTTCCTGTTAGTGTCCGACCGAAGATTCGGTTTCGGTTTCGGTTTCGGCCAGTTTCGGCTCAAAAATCTAGTTTCGGCACCAGTTTCGGTTTCGGCTGAAAACCCACCGAACCTTTCGGCCGCGCCGAAACTCGGCGTTCGAGAATTATCTCGCGTCATTCGGTTGATTTCGGGAGAGTTCGTGTCTCGCGTTGCATCCGCCATCGCGCATCGTCAGCTGTCAGATCGCCGGCCGGTACGGCGTGATTGTTTTGTGAGTTTAGTGTTATTTCTCGCTTTATTGGCCTTTATTAAGCAATGAAGTTCCTTCCGTTGAGTTATTCACTCGGATTTATGAATGATGAGAATTAAGTATGTAAAAGAAAGAGGTTATATTATATTATATTTGATTCACACATTCATCATTTATTTATTACTTATGTTACGGTACATTTGTTTTAGGTTATTGTTGTTGGATGAGGTTTAAAAGTACCCAAACAACTACTGTGTGTGACCTTCAGCAGGGCTATTACGTATATCAGTTGACAACTTGCGTCGGTTGTACACCGAACTTTGATGGTAAATTAGAAAGACATAACATTAGTTTTACGTATTTCGGTGAATGGATATCAAGGTACAGTGAGTTTAGGTAAGGTTAGCCCTGCAAGAAATACGTAATACCAATGTTATGTCATTCTAATTCACCATCAAAGTTCGGTGAACAACTGACATACGTAATAGCCCCGCAGATACATCAGTTTTTATTGGTAAAATAATTTGCTATTGTCCGTATATTTTTGAGAAGCGATCTGAACGTGACATACCTATCTACTTAAGTAGAAAATGAAAACGGGGGTTTAATATATTACAA
The DNA here is from genome assembly GCA_947859195.1 of Drymonia ruficornis. NCBI lineage: Eukaryota > Metazoa > Arthropoda > Insecta > Lepidoptera > Notodontidae > Drymonia > Drymonia ruficornis. The sequence continues at coordinate 8,196,999 of OX401923.1, forward strand.
TTACGATTGCCACACTAAATTATAAAAAAATATGAAAATCCCACAAGAACCCTAAATAACCAACTGCAATTAAAATTTAAAATGATCTCAATTAATGTTAAATTTAGTCTTAAACATGTTGTGATTATAAACGCAATCGAAATACTCAATTAATGAGGTCCTTTTTTATAATGTAAGTGTTGATCATTGACAAATTTTTGTTCCAAGAAGTGTTAACATGATTGTTATAATTATAGTATTGTTAATAATAATATAATAATATTATTATTAATAATTATATGTTCACATACTTCAATTATTGTTTTTTATTTCATTTAACACATAACTAACTGCCAATATAAGGGTACGAAATAATCCAAATTTCGTTAAACAAAAGATTTTTAACTTGTCTGAAAAAGGTTCGGTTTCGGTTTCGGTTTCGGCCGAACCTAAAACAGATGCCGAAGATTCGGTTTCGGTTTCGGCAGAAAATCCTGTTTCGGTCGGACACTAGTTCCTGTATACACGGCGACAAGGTTCACCACCTGTTACGTTGGGTTCTGAATATCTGGTGAAACGTGGGCTTTGAGTTGGTTAATACCTCCACAATGTGGTGGTGTATGGCCACTCAAGCCTCTGACTACCCTCGAATGGGGATAAAAGTCATGACGTTATATATATTGTTTATGAAAACAGCATTTCATGATACTTATGGCCTGTTTCAGAATCAATGGATAACTTTTATTTAGCAGATAAATATGGCGTTTCGGGGGCGTCCATAAATTACGTGAGGTGATTTTTCGACCCTCCGTCCCCCCTTGGTGAGATGTCGTGAGATTTTACTCGACCCCTCCCTCCCCCTCTCACGTGAGATTTTTCAAAAGCCATATTCTAATGGAGAAACATGTTTTACTTAATTTAACCTAGTATTCTCGCAATTTTACGCTGTTTCCTGCGGTAAAAAAAAATTACGTGAGATTTGCCGAAACCCCCCCCCCCCGCCCTCACGTGAGATTTGGCTCGACCCCCTCCCCCCCTAAATGCCTCATGTAATTTATGAATTAGAATGCCATATTTATCCAGTGGATAAAAGTTATCTCTTGATTCTGAAACAGGCTCTTAAAAAAATGTTATAAATTAAGTTTAAATGGTATACCTGTATTCTGATCATCATTATTTTCATACGGCATTGAGCTGTATCTCCCAAATACCATTCCACTGGTAGATGGTCTATTATTAGGAACTGAAGGTGACTCTGGCATGGAATTATGACGTCCAAAAATAGATTTTGATGAAGGACTATCATTAGCAACTTGTTCTTTGATAGTCCAACTTGTTTCATCTTTAGAGCTGTTTAATTTGGTTCTGTTAACCAGTTTGTTGTCAGTTTTACCGGGCATTTGAGTTAATCTATCCAGTGCACTGTCATTCAAATTACCCACAAAACTGTCAAATGAATCATTGTTTAACTGAGGTGATTCAGATTTCTTAGTGTTATTTATGATCGGCGATTCCAACTTTATGCTATTTAGTATAGCGTCCATAGAGTCCTGGTCCATTTTAAAGTTGTAATCAGATTTTATTAATTTGCTTTTATTGTATGAATCAAACCGTGGCCTTTTTATAGATGTTGGTTCATACATTCTCTCTTCAACAACCTGACTGGCTTTAATTAGGCATTCGTTCATTGAATCATCTGAGTCTAATGCTGTGTCTGGGTCAGGTTTTATAAAATTGGAACTCAATACATTTTTCCTCAAACAATTTTTGCTTCGCACAGTACCTTTAGGAGAATGTTCGGGAGAATCATTAAATATATCATCTTCACTACCAGATTGTGGTTTTTCTGCTACATTTAGTGTTTTCTTAGCTATTAACTCATGCAGATGCTCATTAAGTTCAATGAGGTCTTGAAATAGTTCAGTCTTTTTCTGTGTAGATTTGAATGGTTTTCGTTTTGGAGCTTGTTTTTCTATCAACTTGGGTCTTAGGGATCTTTTAGCTCTGCGACTGACTGGGGTGGAGTTTTGACGTGACTTTGCCGTGTTTCCTGATTTTGGTGTGTAGAAATTCCAAACAACGTCCGTAAGGCCCTCAGCTCCGTCCTGTGTGCAAAGGAAGGGGACTGGGCTAGCTGCCTCGGAGTCACATATCGAGTCGCTGTCCCGTGAGGGCGAGTCAGCACGGTGTTCCGGCGTGGAACATGATAACACTGTAACAAATAAGTACAACCCTCTGAGTATGACAATAAATATTTAGAATCAAATTGTAAGTAATAAATAAGAAGTTAACAAATAAATTCACCATTGTTTTTATTTTTTGTTGCTACCATTTCTTTTGATGTGATACGTTTGCTCATAAGGATGTTGTTGATTTATGTATTCATGCAAAGATTGCAAATGTTTATTTGCCAGAGATTGTATGGCGTTTTTGCCACGATTCACACAAACATAAAAAGCACTTGGTGACACGAGTATTCACTCCAAAATTCGTAAAATCAACTCAAAAAATAAACTTCAAGCTTGCTTGCTTGTCTGTCATCTCCTGTCAGTCAATGCCTAAATTTAGTGTTGTACCTATTCGATTATTAATAATGGATAAATCTATTATTAAAATCATTTCATGATATTGGGTATATCGACGTGGTCAGATGTCAAAATTTAGACACATCCATCTACAGTAGTAATAATTTCCACAGATGTCAATAGTGGGAAAAATATTGGTCTGGAAATTTGAAATTTTGATCCAAGATTTGGATCTCGTTTCTAGTAAAAATCTGTTTCTCCCTCTCTCTCACACTTTTTTTTTTCAGTCTAAATAATTACCAAATTACGTGATTTTTTTCAGACATCAATAAAAATATATACATAAAAGTTAATTGATTGATTGATAAGGCAACAATATAATAATTATACGACTTCTTCATTATTTAAAAATACGGCCGACCCTACATAAAATATAGTTATTCCGGTACAGTATTGCAATAACAAACTCAACATCAATCATAACATTATATTTCAGCGACGATGGTGAATTGGAAAATTACCTATATTTAGTTTCATGAAAATAATCGTAACGAGCATCTCTATTAGATATCCTCTGACAAAGGAAATCTGTCAACTGTCAATTCCCTGGTTTGTCTGTCAACGTCAGTCAGTTATTTTCCTCTTTCTGTCTGTCAATGTCTGTTCAATCCAATCAATGTCAGTCAGTCGATTTGAGTCTGGCGCACTTATTGGACGTGCGTGCGTATTTGCTCTCAATATTTTCTTTGCAACTGTGTGGTCGCGGCTCGCGATGCTTCTTCGGAAGTAACATTACAGTGTACAGTGACCAAGAACTTGTGAAAAATGTTGGCGGACGGTGAAGTTGTCGGCGACGGGTCGTGGAACCTCACGATCTACGTGACCGATTTGAACGAGAAACGGACTATGGTCGTGAAGGGAGATATGCATATCGGTGGGGTTATGCTGAAACTCACGGAGAGCTTCGGTGAGTAACATTTAGATAAACAATAGCGTCACCAGCATCTAAGAAACTGTCGAAATAGTGCCAAAAATTATGATCTAATTCCATAAAAATAGTTTCATTCAGTTGAGTCATAGTTATTCAAGTGGCCTTGAATTCGAATATACAAATGTTAGGTATTGTTTACGTTAGAACGTAATAAGCAATACTAAGTTATCACAAGCAAATTGGGTACAAAATTTGTTGTGAACCAGGGAAGACAGAAAAAATTGGTAGGTACCTTATGTACTTTATTCTTGTAGCTCCTACTGATAATACTTAGTTACTTACTGGATAAAACTGCCTACAAGATCCTTAGGACGCAGTTCGTCACACTAACACAATAATGATTGTTACCAGTACATCAAAGATTTGGTAATTTGGTCACTGCTGTAATGGTATTGTTGGTAAACTCGTTCCTTAGGCTATCAGTATAGCAACTCAATAACAAACCCGAGGACAGATTGATGGCAATTGTTACATGTAAATATTAATAATCAGTAGGTATAACATGACAGGCAACTACAGTACATAAATAAAAGGAAAACAAAGCTAGTTTTAAGTACTTACCTTTTGTTACAAACATACATACCTACGTATTATTTGAACATCCTGTAGGCACACACAGCCAACAAATTCAAATTATAGCCAGTCAAGTTAGTTATTTTGTTTGACAATTGTAACAAGTGTCATAAAGTCAAATCTCCTACATTTTTAATTACTCGTTAACAAACTAGGTACTTATTGATGAGAGTTTTAATCAGAATTGACATAGCTAAGTTACGCATACGCGAATTTGCATTAAATTATTTCATAAAAAAACTATAGGTATGTCCTTGTTTAATATTCTCAGTGCCTTGTCAATGTGACTGGGAGGTTATAGCTCAGTCCCCGCATTATGCTATATTATTACAGGTTATTTCTTCATTCTAGAATGCCAAAGCATTGGTGTTCTATTTGTATTGCTTATCATTCCCTACTTCAAGTCATGTTTGTTAAGTAGTTAGGTAGGTACCTACCTATATATTATACGAGAAAGACATAAAAAAAAAAAAAGACATAAAAATTTATTAATCATAAAAGGACACACATATAAAAAACATTTCTGGTGGTCCTCAAACTAGGCGTGAACCTGTATCATGAGGCCAAGGAGTTGTGGTAACAGTTGTTGTGTCTGTTGTGTGAGGGGTGTGTATGAGTGAGTGTGGCGGAGATGTTTTGAAAGATGTGTAAGGAAGGGAGAGAGAGAATGTGTGTAGTGTGAGTGGGAAGGGCGAGTGTTAAGTGTGTGAGTGTGTATAATAAGTACATCCATAGGGACGTCGTAATACTACCGGAGAGGTTTCAAAATGTCCTCCGTGTCGTCGTAATTAAGTGTAAGAAGCCATTCTTTTACAATTTGTTTGCATGCAAACATAGACCTAGATTTGATGTTGCAGAATTTACAAACTATGTTATATACGAAAGGGTGTGAGTGCTCAGGTGATCGTCTCGCAACTAATGATTTTACTGAAGGGACTGGAATTCTATATACTCTTTTGGATAGAAGCAATTCGTATTCGGGACTATTAATTGTGGTGCGATGGGATTTCAGGGTAGAATTAAGAATAAATAATTGACGAGCGGTGAGAACTGGAAATTCTTTAAATAATGTTACAGTTGGAAAACGGTAGGGTTTATTTAGCATAACTTTTATGACTGCGCGCTGAGCTCTTTCTATTGTTATCATATGACTTTTCCCAGCACCGCCCCAAACTGAGATGCAGTATTGCATAACTGATTGGCACAAAGCTTTGTATACTAGTTGAAGAATTTGGGGTGGGGCACAATTTTTAAGGGTTTTCATTACAAATATTAACTTTCTTACACGCCCGGAGAGGTGTGATAGATGTTGTTTAAAATTTAAGTGTTCATCTAGGGTTAAGCCTAGGTATTTTAGGGTCTTAGTGTGTGTAATGTTTTCGCAGTTACAAGGATAATTATTATTATTAATGCTATGAGAGTGTGGACAGGTATGAATTTTGATTGTGGGTGTGAAAGTGGGTTTCGATGCAGCTGTTTTACAAAAGGTGATAAATTGCGTTTTGTTGATGTTTAGTGTTAAAAGATTGTGGTCTAACCATTTTGCTACTTTTGCTATCCCTGTCTCAGCAAGTTTAGTTGCTTCTTCCCAAGATCGCCCGTGAAAGATAATTGCAGTGTCATCCGCGTAGGATATTATTTTAGCGTTGTGTAGTTGGGTATTTAGGAGGTCATTTATGTTAAAGTTAAGAAGATTGTAGACAATGCTGTGTACCTACATAGTTAATCTATAGTTTACAGAAGGCATTGGATAATCATGTTTTATTAACAAGATAATTGTTTAGTATTGTTCATAACACAAAACTTGCACGATTATTTACCTACTTGATAGGACATAAATAATTTATAGAAACTAGATGTGTTGTCTATACCAACTAGCTGTTTCCATCTCTATCTTCACACTATTAAGGCTTACATTTCCTTTAGAAACCAAGAAAATCCAGCACATCCACCTTATCCACAGAATTGGTTTCATACTTAATCAAGTGTTAGCTTAGTTAACTTGCAGCATTACCATTTAATGAATATTCATTATATCCATCATTCTTCAGAAGCAAGTTTGGCTTGCTAACTGGTCCTGATAGCAATAAAAGCAATACCAGTCTGATTTAAGAGTAAACTGACAGAGACAACGATATTTGTTAAAGTAAGATAGACAGGTGCGTGTACGCAGGCACGCGTCCTTCGCGGCCGATTATGCCGTGCGGGGCGTTTTTGCCCACACGATATAGCGACAGGTGAACTACCGATCAATTATGCTTTAGAAGAAACGAACTACGAATAAAAATGTTCCATCAACAACCATGGCTTGCATAGAATATATCTTGTTAGCATTTACCCGCGCCCGCATGAACTTCGGGGTGAGAATGCCATGTTTTTCCAGAATATCGGGTGGCTTTATTTAGCTCGTTCAAACCAAAGAGTGTCTATGGTTAAAACAACCAATCGTATACTGATTGGTAAGGATAATCGTATCGTATACTGATTCTTATTTAAGTGTCACCACATTAGTAAAGCTGGCAGATAGCTCCGTAAATTATATTTTATCCAGAGCCAACCTAAACAGTTATTTGAGTCTTGGTGCCGTCCAGTCCGCTACCGAGAGTCGGTCAGTTATTCGAGAGTCTTGCGTCTTTCCTTTTCGACCTTTCGTTTTCGAGGTACAGAATATTTACTTGTAGATATCTACTTCCACCTTACGGAATTAAATTGCCCCTTACCTATTTTTTACTGATATTGAAATAAACGTTTTATTTGAATTACACGAACCGTGAAGCCGCCATGATTCTGAAAAAAGTGTCTGCATTACCAACCCACAAAATAGGAAGCTACTAACAGTTATCGTTACTCCGGTACCTTTGTTTAAACACCAATTTGCTTACTTAACTCCATCAAACTTCACGCATAGAATACGATAAGCAAACACCATAACGAGACACGTAAACAATTTAAAATTCTCACCTACGCCAAACTGCTTTGATAACTTTCAAAATGGCCGCCAATTCGCCCACTGCCTCCAAAACTCGATTTAGTTATGTATTATTCAAAACATATCTTGCTCCTGTATCAGATCGTGGTGTAATAAATTGACATAACAATGGAGATTAATCGCTAGACTGTCCGCCATAGCTACAGCAATCATTATTGCTAACTCTGTGGTGAGCTTTGGGGAAATTTTAGATAAGTAGTTAAAGTACCACAAACAAATAATTAGTACATTTAATTAAAAGTACACATTTACCAATTAATCTAAGCAAATATTGGGGCGACTGCACTTAATCTTATCACTGGTTAAGTATGCCTGACCCGATTTGTTTAAGTATTACTTAATTAGGAATACGCCCAAACGCTTCCTCAGAAGTAGCTTTCTAAACTCTCTTTTGTCCTTATTCAACCTGTACGCACTTTCTTTTGTGAAATTTCTAATTATTATCATTTATTACTTCAACCTTTCACCATATTCATCTATCATTTTTTATTACATTGATGACTTCCTACTAGTTCCTACCGCGTCAACATCTTAACTAATTTGGTAGGCATACATCTTATTATATCGCTCACCTGGTTATCTGGATGCTAGTTCTTGCCGAATTCGACTACCACTTGAGAGAGATACCTAGCTGTTCTTTTTCAATTCATATCTTAAAAGATAATTTCTAATAAACTTCAAGCTGATTTTGCAACTACATCTTTTTCAAAAACATATAATATCCGTTGAAGGAACCCTGAATCAAAGACTCCCTTTTTCGACTGTCTTCCCGCGGGTATTCGGACATCGACCTTTCATCTCCGAACGACCTTCAAATTGCTCGTGAGGCATTCGGGAATGTTTTAAATTTCGCGTCCATTAAGATTTCCATAAAGATAGTTAGCATGAAGGTCAAAAGTTTGTCTTGAGGAAAAGTTTGGCATTGTTGTATAGTCCGATCAAGATAAGATCTTAGCTGAGCCAGAAGCTAAGTGCGATAAGTAAGCATAGACATTAGACATAGGCCCAGAGAATGATCCAAAAATCATTTTAACGTCAATATGATCCCAATAGTCATAGCGACTAATTTCAGAGTCAAGATAGATGTAAGCACTATGCCTTGCCTAGTTTAGTACAATTAATGTGCTTATACTCCAAACGAAGGAAACTGGAATAATCCAAGCAACTTTGTCGTAATCTCGTTACAGTTGCAACTTGATTGCGAGCCAAGTGGTTGCAGTTTGATTTATAAATATAGCCAGTATTTATTTCCAGTAAAGTTAAGTGTGACTACAGACTCATAAGTTTATAGAGATTTGCATAGATCGTGCGATTTGAAACAACAGCTATTGATCGGCAGAAAACAGAAACATTTATGTCAATGATGAAGTTACTTCCATCGAAGATTCTTACTGTTTATTGGAGTTACTGAACAATACAAAAAAAAAAGATTCCTTGGCGTTATTCCTGAAATCGAAAGAACTGCTATTCGTAGATAAAGAATAATTAATGTAGCCAAAGAAAGCATGGCGTCTTTTGACATTAATAATAGACCCTCATTAGTCAGTCGCCAACAGACAGTGACATGAATGGTCTGTCGGCCACAGTCACTCCTGCCTGACATGGGATAATAATACCCTCTGCTATGGTATACAAAATTGTAACATTCCATTTCGAAATCTGAGGAGAAAGTTACACAAATTTTGCAAACATTCCTGCGAGCTGTTATCAAAACTTTTCACACACAGATAGAAATGTCCTTATCTGAATCAAATATGTAACAATTTGTGGCGAAATCATATCTGTTACGTCAATGTTCATAATCCTTGTGAATGATGTTATAACAACAATTAAACGCAGGTACCTAAAGACTGATTTACATATGGCCCTCGAAAGTTCATATCACCTTGAGATATCATTATAAACTCATTAAAACTTCGGTGTGGAGCGTGATCGGACCAAATCGATAACTGAGTGTCTTGCGAATTGTATTATCTAATTATAGATAACGAGTCTACGTAAATAATCCAAGTAGTCTATGATCTAGATAAGATTGTAACTTTTATATAATGCTCATTAGAAAATCTTTACGTTACGCAACCACTAATATGACGCATGACTAAACAGTCTATTGTTGCAAATTGTATTATAGAATTGGTCTATAGCGCGTAGTTTTCTTCAGTTTAGAGACGGATGCGCGTACGCACGTTCCGAGAAGCCGCCATGTTGAGTCGTTGTATTTCCGGCGCCACTACCGCCCCCCACCCCGCCGGCTGGCGTAGATAACGCGTTATCATCCGCTCATTGTTCCTCCATGCTGATGAGGTGCTTGACCAACGCACAGTAGCGCGGGGCGTTGACTTGCTCGATATTTTTAGCACGCCAAGTAAATATTTTGAAGGGCTACGCAACTTATGGTAGCCACAGTCGGCCTCTCCTTAAACCGAAATGTAAACTTCCAGTTGTATTTCTTCACTATCCCATTGCAGCGGTTTAGCTGAATCTACTGTTGCTTTAACCCCGACTATCCCTCCCTTTAAGCCTTTTACAGTTTTAGTCAAAACGAACTAAGTGCCAAACAAAGCATTAGCGATATCCAAATGAGTACGCTTACAGGTTTGGAAAATCCAATGCCATTGTGTTGATACGGACGGACCAGGAAACTTAACACGTAAATATCTGGGAGCTAGTAGGTATAGGTTCATCGTGGTTAATTTCCATACACTATGCATTACCGAAGAGCATTTTATTGTTATCGGTACGTGTCAAAGTGGAGGTGGAGAGGGGTATAACATGAGATAAGGACGACATCCTCGCTATTAACAATGAAGGTCTTGTGTCAACACGCCTGGCGCTGATAGTCGTTTCGAGCTGCCCAGCCAGTGAGTAATTCCGTTGTCACAGGGATATGTGATACTTGTAACTTGAGTTGATCAGACCAGATAAAGTCCTGTCGGTAAACATGTTATTCGAGACTTGAAGGACTATTTTCGCTGCCGTTCTCAGTAATGTAACCTTGTAAGTAACCTTAACATCAAGGTCTTTCAAGAAACAATTTACATCAAAATCCTCTCCTATCTTTTTTGATCCTGGTAATTATAGGTACACTAACACTAACGTGTTTTTAACAACTGTTGGTTTCAATCTCATTTTGCTAGCAGAAATTAATTAGCTTCTCGATTTAAATTTATTGTAATCGAGAAGAGTCAAGTCCGATCTCAATCGACAATATTTCTACTGTAATTACTATACCCTGTTGTAAACAATGAATTGAAAATCCTGAAGCCAACTGCATGCATTCCTCTTGATAAATCCCAAGCCCATTGATTTCCTTTTTCAATTACAGCATCGTAATCCGTATCAGATATAATAAAACAATGCATAATTTATATAATATCAGATGCGTTTAATTTATATCGTGTGATCTATAGAGCGTCATAAAAAGATGGTGATGTTGTTGGAAGGAGTGCCACCAACTAAGGACCGCAACTGCCGGACGCTAACGGTCGCGCGCATTCCGCGTCTCTCGGTCCAAGGGCTAATTGCTCTGATCTTACGGCGACACTCTTGTGTGTGCATTGTATATTCATCAGTCTAGCAATGGCATAAACTGTATTGTTAACCAACGATGTATCTTCGAAAGACTGTATTGGGAATCAATAAGGCAGGTCTCTGCAATAATCCTATTATGGTGGTTGTCGTTGAAAATGCTAAGATATACCAGTCAAAGTTCGCGAAGCCCTTTAAAGATTTGTCCTGAATAAAATACTATAACCTCGCGCCACGCGCATATTATTGTCACGTACGATTTACCAGGGGCCCTACCACCACCTCTTATAGCAGTATTGTTTTAACGTTTCAGCGGCCATTTGTGCAATGACGTTTCTTATTGTCATGACAATAAGGTATGTCATTGCACAAAAAGTCGCTGAAACGTTAAAACGTTCCTATAATTGAATCGCGATAAGAGGTCGTGGTAAGCCCCCAGTTCTTGCTTCACACATCTTGCGTATTTGCAATTTAAAATAAGCAGAATAAATTATATTCAATGAGCGTATACAAGAACCAAGTACGTACAAGATAAATTCATGCAAGCGACTCTATGCAGTCCTTGTTTTTCGTAATAATTAATTCATTCATACAAACAAGTAGTGTTTGACGATGAGTATTTCGGACGTGTCATTGTGAATAGTCACAGACCTACTGAATAGACATCGAATCAGCACGTGATGCACGTCAACGACTCATTACCATTATTAATAAACACTAGTGCCTATTAAAGTTAAAGAGTGGTATGATATTATACTCTTAATGTTGCGACCAGTAGCATCACATATATGTAATACATGATTGCAATCCAGACTATCAAGTTAGCTGTAATCGATATCAATAATCGGAGCAAAAAATAGGAGTAGCCAGCTTAAGGATCCGGAACATTGCTTTCTTTATATCTATACTCTATACTAATATATAAAGAGGGAAATGCTGACTGACTGACTGACTGACTGACTGACTGACTGACTCATCAACGCCGAGCCGAAACTACTGAAGTTAGAGACATGAAATTTGGATAGTAGATATATTTTGTGACGTAGACAAGCAATAAGAAGCGATTTTGGAAAATTCAATCCCTAAGGGGGTTAAATAGGGGATTAAAGTTTGTATACAAGTTCGTCATTTTTCAAGTTAGAATTATGAAAATTTGTGTTGAGGTGTCTTTTTAAAAATAAAAAATATGGTTTTCGGCGTTTTTGAATATTCAACCCCTAAGGTGGTAAAATAGGGGATGAAAGTTAGTTGGGAAGTTTGTATAGATGTTCGTCATTTTTGAAGTTAGAGTTATGAAAATTGGTGTTTAGGTTCCTTTTTAAAAATAAAAAACTTGAATTGCTGCGTTTTTGAAAATTCAACCCCTAAGGGGGTAAAATAGGGGACGAAAGTTTGTATGGAAGTTCGTCATTTCTGAGGTTCGCATAATGAAAATTTGTGTTTAGGTTTCTTTTTACGTATTAAAAATAATAATTTCATATTTTTTGAAAGTTTAAACCCCTAAGGGGTTAAAATAGGGGGTGAAAGTTTGTATGGAAGTTCGTCATTTTTTGAAGTTGGAATTATAAAAATTGGTGATTAGGTGACTTTTAAAAGATAAACAATATTAATTTCAGGGTTTTTGAAAATACATCCCCTAAGGGGGTAAAATAGGGGATGAAAGTTTGTATGGAAGTTCGTCGTTTTTGTAGTTAGAATTAAGAATTTTGGTGATTAAGTGTCTTTTAAAAAAAAAATAATAATAGCGTTTTTGAAAATTATACGGGGTATGGTATACGGGATACGCGATATGGGATACGGGATTTTGTATATGGGATACGTGATACGGGATACGGGTTATGGGATATGGGATGCGGGATGTGGCATACGGGATGTGGAATGCGTGTTACGGGATACGGGATATGGATACGGGATACGGGATACGGATACGGGATACGGGATACGGGATACGGGATACGGGATATGGGATGTTGGATGCGTGATACAGGGTACGGATACGGATACGGGATATGGGATTTGGGTTCCAGAAAACATAACGGAATTTTTTAAATTTATATTCTGCGCGGACGAAGTCGCGGGCAAAAGCTAGTCCTTTATAAATATACAATAGCTATTTTCAAAGCTTCATTTGAAATCATCAGTTCCGCAATCAACCAGATACACGCACTAGGGAAGCAGCGCGCGGGGCGCATTGTTCGCTATTGTTATGCAAAACTGACACGCGCTTCGGTAGTTTAGTCATTGACCATAATAAGATAGAGGACAAGCCCTATGTGACGTCATCTGGAGCCAAACCCGAGCAAACGACCGTCCAATATGGCGCGACTCCGCCCGCAGCAAAAAGTGTTGTACTTTTAGATAGTCGATAGTATCCATATCGATATACCCAACGATCATGTCGCGGGAAAAGTGCTGGGTCTTGATTAGGTAGGTACAGCTATGCTGGGCTAAATCAAATAAGGCAAAAAAGGGGGAGACAAATCTGTAAGGGTCAACGGGGCTATTATGTATCTCAGTTGACAGCTCTTCACAACTATTGGCAAAGTTATCATCGATTGGCTGTCAAACAATTACAATTACATTACAATTCAAAAATAAGTATCCAAAAATCAACTTGTTTTCTCTTTCGCGCATCTTTATGTTCTTGAGTAGTGATAACAAATTAAAATACAATTTTAAGGCGACGCAGTCACGCACCTTCCAAAACAAAAATAATCTATTTGTGGTCGGTCACCCCGGGGTAACGGCGCGGCCCAACGTGTAGGTGAATAGAATTTGTATCGATAACTTTGAAACATAACATGTAAGAACAACACTACGTTTTTATGTAAACATATCAAATATTTGTTATTTCTATTTTAGTTGAAAATATGAATTGGAGAGTAAGATTATAGACGAGAACAGAATTAAAAATTAATATTATGTACACGAAATGTATTTTCACACACTATAAATACACTTAAATATGAAAATAACACAACTAATCTGAAAAATGACAATCCTTCGAAATTCTTTCGAGAATCAGAACTGCATGCCCTAACGCAACACTAAACTATATTGCTTTTTCCTTAATAATCCTAAATAATCTAATAAAGAGTCACAAAATACACACAGTTCAGCGTAAAATTTAAAATAATTTGTATAAGACGCTGACATGACAGATGAAGTACTAACCATAGTGACCCGACCATAGCCGAAAACCCAATATGGCGGCCCAAAAAGGCCCTCAGGGAGGCGGCTTACTGACGGAACTAACCAAAAACTTCCAGAAAAAAGAAATATATGACATATATTGTACTGTTTTACATAGCTAAATTGTGACGTGTAAGAATGAGACAGATATGTTTTCGTTAATGTGGTCCATATTTGCATCAAATATGTATACCATAAACAATAACTTCCGATCTATTACTATATATCTATGAGTTTAGTCGTCAATTCAATATGACACATAATATAAACCATCGCCTACGCCTACTGAATTATAACCAACTACAAAACAAAGAGAGCTTTTCTCTTCAAACTTAAACTGTCCAGTCCAATTCCCCGAGCTGGTACTGCTGATGTGGAGGTGTGTCACAACATTTCAACATCAAATTGCGGCGCTGCAGCATCGTAGTTGTTGAATTGAATATGACATTACAACTCAAACCGCAACATTGGCAACGTGATTCAGGACAGCAGATGACTCTGTACCAGTCATGCGTGATTCCGACCGGTTTTTCTGCACCACCGCCTCGTGACGTCACCTCGAGAAACCGAGAAAACAAGCTACTCTTATAAGGCAAAAAGCCAATCGGCCAATGCTACTTTATTTATTAATGTCTTCTTGGAAATTTAAATATCTGCAGAAGCAGCAATAATTCAACATTTCGACAGAGGAATGTGAATGAACGCCTTCAACATTGTTTGGGCTGTTACAAAGTGATTCAAACAGGAAAAAAATAAAGGCAATTCTTATGAAGGTGCTAATATTAGCCTTCAAATAACATAACTCGTGACATCATTCACATTTGCGAATACAGTCTTTATTCCTATTTCACAACCGTCTGTTGTATTCTCAGTTGAAAATTTGTGGCGAACATAGGTCGTAAATCTTGCAGTAAAAAAATGCCTGTGTGTTCCGAATGTTCCGATTAAATCTCTATTTATAATCGTCTGACTTCACTATGAATAAGGTATGTTTCAGAAATATAATACGCACTGTTTCGGCGCCTCTACGCACTAAATACTATTGGTATTTTGCCAGCGAACGCAATATAACATAACTGAAAGCGAAATGAGGTTGTATACTTATCATATTTATTTCTGGAAGCTTTTTCTTTTTGGGTAAACTTGTGAACAGCGAAGATTGCTGACAAGATTGCTCACTTGATGTACCCAACGTTATTAAGGGAAGATTACAATGACATAAAAGTAACGTAAGTCCAAATAAGACCAATAATTTGTGATGTTTTTAATGTAGAAACTAAATAGCTCTTTTGTTGCGACATAAATACTTTGAGATCCAAGACGTTGCTTCTGAATACCTTGTCACATTAAATATGTGTACAATGACATTTGTTATCGCGATTTGAACAAGGATCAACGATATTCAGGTCAAATAGATACACAGAGTTACGCAGTCATTATAAAGCCATTAGAATCTATTACACATGAACGCAGATCGTAATTTTACTTCGTTGTACCATCATTTACCTCGGGCGTTTCAACTAGTTTCAAGGCAAGTCGCTCTAAGACCTTAACCTCTACGTGGTACGTGTCATCTGTAAACTTTTGAGCATTCTCATCCCAGATGTTAGCATCATTACAATCCTTCATGATGTGGTCTAGGCGATTTTGATTTAGTTTTTAGGCCAAGGTCTTGCAACGGGTGTGTCGGCGCGCCTCTATTTACACGTCCATTAAGCGCAAATGTTTTTGTCTCCGCCGCTTTGTTCTCGGCTTTTTATTTAAATTTTTATATGCTTTCTTTAGTCGTCAAATAAAGCCTAAACACAACAGCCACGGTGTAAGGAGTTCCACATTTTCAAGAGTTGCTGTCGTCATAATCTCCCGTGGTGTTCAAATTATAAGCCTAATTAGAAGTAAACATTCATTAACACCTATTTGTTCTATCTTATCGCTAAACAATTACCCAGTTAGTTGCTGTGTTCGTTAAAATAATCTATTTAGTTAATGTAAATAACTATTAACGTTTGTGTATCACTGTTTTTGTTAGATTTTCCTAGTATTTAATTACTGGACTGCGGTAGTTGACGTCATACGGTAAATGATAGCCGTGACACGTTTTCATAATGTAATCCATTAAAATAAACCACCATGTCATGTATAGTACGTTTTTTATTCTTGTCCTATTTGGTATGCAAAGATGGCGTCCAGCGGGGCGATTGCGTAACTTTTTTGTCATGTTTCAATTGGTTTCGTTCATCCTGTGTCAATTATATACGAAACCAATTGAAACATTGACAAAGTTACGCAATCGCCCCGCTGGGCGCCATCTTTGCTTACCAAATAGGACAAGTATAAAAAAACCTACTATAGTATAAACGAAGGGCGTAACAAATCATTAATTTGTATACCTAAGCTATCTCACTTAAAACTTAACAAAAACGTTTAATAAAAATGTATGATAGAACAGCTTTTAGCGGATCCTCGTTTGTTTCATAGCTAAGTTGACATTTCCTCTGGAAAACGACATCCATTTACAGCGTAAATGATGGACGCTTTGTCCAAGTTGATTGCCTTTTATCCGATTCCTCCTCTACCATGTTTTCTAGCTATAAGTATTACATTGATTGATGTAACTATCATTAAATGCTAATACTATGTGGACTAGCCCAAATACAAGATGCATAACGTTTTTAGGTTTAAATAAGTAGGCTCATATTATTTCGAAA
This sequence comes from Drymonia ruficornis, assembly GCA_947859195.1. Taxonomy (NCBI): domain Eukaryota; kingdom Metazoa; phylum Arthropoda; class Insecta; order Lepidoptera; family Notodontidae; genus Drymonia; species Drymonia ruficornis. The sequence continues at coordinate 8,213,484 of OX401923.1, forward strand.
TGAGTCCCTCTGACGAATTTATTATTTTGTATGACGAATATTACAACGTCAATGTTCGTCATTATAATGAAATCATTATAGGATAAATGTCATGTTTACTACTGTACCTATTAAAACAAGTTTCTTGATGTACATTCGTGGAAACGAATAAGACCTTTAATACGGTAGCTAATTGGTTCAAGTTCATTTATCATTTTAATGTTTAATTGTTGGAAAAGGAAAACCACAATTTTTTACATGTTTAACAGTAAATAATATAATTATAATTTATGTTAATAGTACTTAAGTAATTACAAGATATCATAATTAAATTTAAATACATGTATATAGTGCATGAAGTTAAACATTTCTGTAAGTGCTATCGTATCAAACGACTTGCTACTTTCCGCAATAAACAACTCAAGTTAAAGAACGGATGTAATATCAAGATTGACCGCTTTTAGATTTTCGAGTTATGATGTCTTGGTCAATGGCCCATCAGTTGCAACCACCAAGCTTCCCAAATAGCAAAACGCGTAGGATTTGATGACCCCAGTATTGTAGCTCTCCTATTGAAAAAGCCTTGTTTGGACATTCGATCGTTCGATATAACGATTCGATACGAACTATCGGTCGAAATATGGACTTGATATTTGTACGAGTCGTGTTTTTAAATGAAGTGATTTTGTGTGTAAATGCTATGTGGATGATATGATGGCGGGAGTTGAAACTAAATGTGTATTGCATCTTGGAGTTGAGCATTTGTACCTACTCCATTCTTCAAAGTTCGGTACACTGGGCAGATAGTAAATCCAGTTCGTGAAGATTACCTTTGATTACCTGGGGTAACAGAGCCATTTTATATGTGTAAGTCCTTAGAAGTGACAAAATCTACATGTTTGGAACAAAAATGTTAACGAAACTAGATAATATTTTTATCGCGGCTTCTATCATGACTACTGATTATATCACGTGCAATGTTTTAGGTATTTTAACAGTAGTACACAAGCTCATAGCACAAATTATAGCCACAGCAGGAACTGGAACGTTGTGCAACACCGCCACGGTTCCAGATGTTACTCGTCTGGATTTAGACGACGGTAACCGTATTTACGCCCGTACATAATAGTCGTACCGAACCTAAAGATCGGGTTACCGTTAATATTAATCAAAATGTCTCACTATTCAGGATTTGCACTTACATTTTCGCTTCAAGTTTTTTTTCAATCAGAAATGAGATTTTAGAACTTAAAACTGCAGGTTTTGAAATTAAAAACCTATACATTTTTTTTAATAAAATGAAATCTTCACTTATTTAATATGAGGTATTCTACACTACCATCGACTGTTCCGGTTTAAATGCACCCTTTCCGAATTTTACAGGGAGCTCATTAATGTTAATTAATTCTCAAACTAGCTGTTCCCTCATGTTTCTCTTCTCGTTTCCTGCGAATTGTTTACTTGGCAGACCGCAAAGTGGGCACATATTGAACATAAACATTTACTTGAATTTCGTTGTGTGTTTGCGAATATAATTAAACCGGGAGCCAAGTCAGTTTGTGTTATTGTTGTATGACTATTCATAGCACGTTACTCCAGACTGCAAGCATAAATATCGCTCCGTATCTTGCTTTATTACCAAGAAGAGTTAGAAACTTAATACATTTGTGGATTTTCCGTACCAATTGACATAGTTTAGTATGACCACACAATTCGGAATTTCTTGTGGTGTTTTATGTAAATCAGTAAGGGCTCAATTATTCATCTTGAATACCTGAACTATTTACTTTTCCCTTATAATTGCTTGGAGTTATAAATCTGTGCTGTACTTTTCTTATAAAATTAATGGCTCATACTAATCCAATGGATATAGCGTAAATAGTACTCTTGGCTCCTCTTAAACGCCCCGTCAAGCATGATCCTCAACTTTTTATACAATAAATACTTTTTGCCACTTCGCACATATCTATCGGGCACCATCTATCCGTGGGGTCGTCCCACAGTGCTGTTTTTATTGGTGTGTACTTAATTATATGTTGTTGTTCTGTGTGGGTATCATCAGATTTCAGACTTGTTAACCTCATATCTCTTTTGAATCTTTAAAAGATATTTCGCTGACTAACCAAAACTGCTTTACCCTCCCTAAACTATTTGGTATTCTTTATAAATTCTATTCATACCCTTTGTCGCAAATGGTTTTAAAAGGGCGTCGGCATCACGAAAGGGCGCGTTCAAAGGCACCGCCCGCCCTGACCAGACGCTATAAGTTCATAATCATTAAAGCTATAAAATATGTTTGCGTTACTGCCCAAATCAAATGTAACCAAAAACCAAATCACTAATGGTCAGGAAGTTACTAATAAATATTTTTCATTGATATCCAACAGACAACAATCAAGATCAATATTTATTTTTATCTTAACTTATAGATCTATAAATATTTTTGAACGTGTTAAAATCTTCCAATTTTATTACAGATCCCTAAATGGAGAGAGCTTATAAAGTCTATAAATATATACCTCATGGTCATATCAGACGTATCTTAAAACCTATCTTATTACCCACAACGCATGTCTTTGTTCTTTTAATCCGCGATTATGACCTTTTGTATATTCCAAGAGGTCGTTGGCAGTCTGATCGACACACAGAGTGCTCCAAGTTCGGCACTTGTCCGTTTAATCCGATTTAAACTTACGTATCAGGCTTTTTAAGCTTAGTGGACCAATCCGTTTGAATTTATACAGTATTATTTGTAATGTCTATGTTATCACTGTCAATTTAATTTCTCTACATACCTAAATGGTGACTGTTGTTTAATCTTTTGAAGTTATAATAATTGTGAACAAAGCGTGACTTGAAAAAGGGATAGTATATCTGGACATGACTCAAGCTTAATTTTTTAATGGAGCCAAAGAAAGCAAGTCATCCCACCGTAGCTTAGGGCTTCATTGTTGGAATTGAATCAAGATTAACCCTATTATATGACCACCCGCATTCAGCTGCATACTGATTGTTACCATGATCTACAGCGATTAATTAACTCGATTTAACAATCTGCTATCATTCAAAATTGTTCCTGATTAAATAATTACCCGTATCGTTGAGTTGTTAAGTCCTAGTCAAATATTGAACAGCTTTCAATGTAAATGATGCACGTCTACCCTTTATGGGTGGTCCCCTGTCAGTTCCTATTGATGTATCGAAACAAAAACTAACGTGTGCTTTCTCATGTAACGATGTGGTATTTGAACATTTTTAGCCACTGACTAGGATCTTTCGAAAAGGAAAGTTGTCTGACAAGTTTGCTCAGACGTGCTAAAATCTGTATCTGAGAAAGCCCATCGTGTCTCAATTCTTGAACAGTTACATTTAATAATAATTTTATACAGTTAATTGCTGATAAACAAGCAGTTAAAGAACACGATTAAAGAAGGTTTTGTTTCTCCAAAAATACGTCTGTTGAATGGTGTATGTTCCCACGCCAGAAGTGTTCGTTGGTGGCAAGTGCAGAGATAAATATTTGTTCACTACACTTAACATTCAGTCCCTGACCTTGCCAAAGAACACAGTTTGTGTAAACTGACCAATTAACGTCGCTAAAATGTAAATTATTAGAATCATGCTCTTGAATTTGTTGTACTTTGTTAATCTATCTATGAATTCATTTATAGAGGTTAAGGAAATCAGAATTACATTAACATTAAGTTAAATACGATCCTTACGTCAACGTTATACATCAGTCAAGTCAGTGTATGACTCATGTTTGTACTTTGCAAAATGCGCGAACTGTGGCCCTTTTCGAAAGTGACTCAGTATGTTTAGAATTTAATTAATTTCGAAAGCAGGGAGAGTCCCAGACGTTGGCGTCAGTGGCACATGGCGGACGCCTTGGTGCTGTGTCCCGACAAAAATAGATGGTTGGCTATTTATACGGGCGCGTATCCGTTCGGCGCACGCGCACCGCCCTGCGTCCGCGCGAACACACCGGAATACCTATATGGCGCCCATTTATATGATGCTCCCTTCGTTGGTGCTGTCCTGAATAGAGCAGAATTTTCTTTTATAACACCAGTTTTGATATTACGTAAGCGATGCCAATACATCAAAGGCTTTCAGTGAAACCGGCAATAGGTCATCAATCATGAAACTAAAATGGCGGTAAAGGGGTGTGACTTTATTGTAGTTAGGTATGGATGAACTACTAACGGCCCCTGTCGATATACTGACAATATTAAACGTTGTTACTTTTATAGACTCGTAAGTTGTCATTACTTGTCCACACACGGTAGCCTTTTAAGGCTGCAGTTCCGTGGCTATTGTAAAACGTTGGATTTCAAGGTGATATGAATATGTTTATGTTTCCAACTGTTATGGCAGAACACACTCAAACAGGTCGCGCCCAAGCGCAGTGATGTAACTAAGGTGACGCTATCAGATGATACTATTTATAGTTGTTGATAAAATTTACACCAATTCACTTTGTTGAGTGATGAATGATGACATTGAGCGTAATTCATGTGTTATTGAGGTTGTTAAGTTAATACAGGAAGCTAATGATTGACAAGTAAAAATAAAATGCATCTTATCGTGGGTACCCGTGGGTACGGTCAGATGAATAAAATTATAAAATCATTAGCTTCGGTTGCTATTTGGTAATTATGGTCGTTAATACCAGTAGAACAGGTTGTAGATGTCGCCGGTTCTTCGATAATTAGATAATTCGAAAAGATAAGATCACGTCCAAACGGAACATCATTATAGACACTTGCACGAATGCCAACAGCACATGAAAAGTGATGATCGAACGCCAGTATTAATTTCGTAGTAGGTAACGTGTAGTCATACATGAATCGCTTCTACAAATAAAATGAAATGTAGGTCACGGCTTCCCGCAAACCTTGTTTGATTTCGTACCCTTCATCACGATCCGACCTTACAACTTGAGATTTTCCTTACGTATGAGATCACGTTTTAATTAAGCAACACACTGAACAGAATTCTCCAACTTTAACGATATGATTGCAAATATAACTTTTTTATTAGTGGACCTCTTAGCCATACTAAGGAACGATATAGTCATGCTTAGAAACACACTATGAATAGTCACATTGGCTGCAAATAGCTACAGATGAAATAAAGTGGCACAATTGCCGTAAGTAAACGATTCTACATAAAGTACGCATAGTCTTGCTCGATGACCAACTAATACATATTATAAGCATTGATCCTTGTTTTGTTAAAATTTTATGAAATTCCTATATTATCTGCAAGAGTCACTGTCAATTCAATGTAAACTTACAAAGAGTTCATACTTTCCAACGTGACCTATCTCTATTTCTTTGTTAATAACACTCTGTGCTTCTTTTCGTTTGACACCAGCAATCGATTTATTATACATTCGTTGTCCTCACAAGAGATAATGCGGTCGTCACGCTTCAATTGACGCTTTGCTTTCAATGAAATTGTCTTCGGTAATACGATCCCCTAACGTGTGATTACCGACATGTTCCATGGGGGTCGCAGTCGCTTCGTGACTTCGGCTCGTAACGTTTATATCCCGTGGTAAATGGACAATTACAGAGTAGCGTGGTGCATCCATCTTCTTAGGCTTTATGGGAGCGAAATAGTGATTTCAAAATGTTATTACCACTGTAAAAGATCAATGATTACATGTTTAAAAATCAGTACAACATACAATGAGGAACGCTTACAGCTACTAGCGTTATGACGAAGATAGAGAGGGCAAATTTAGTCTTCACATTTTAATGGACATAATTTATTTAATTGCCGCAATATACAGCATCAGCTACAACATTTTCTCTCCATAAACTTAATGGTATTAAACCGCCGCACGCATTTGCAAATTGCCGTTTCACCGTAACGGCAAGCCACCGTAAATTGCCAACCATTGACTTTTAAAACCGAACACTGGATGCATGACTAAAGTTAAAAGTCCCATTTGATTTGAACGGCGCCTGCATTGCACGCATAATTAATTTGCGCAAGCGCAGGGAATCACAATAGCAGATGTCCGAACAGCTGGTTGCCATATTGAATTTTATGTGACGTGGAGTGCCTATTAGAAAATCTTTCTTTACACATAGATAACCCACTCATAAGTACATATGAGGATGTAGGGCACATGACTATATTTCATCCGAACTCGCATTACTTTTGCCTTGGTACTTTGTCTACCTACAGTGTTCTTCTTATAGCAAGAGTCCAGTCAGGGGTTAACGACTTGATTGGCCAAGATGGCGATACGCGAACGTGCTAAGTGAATGATGACGACTTGCTAAACCTATTTGAGGAACAGGTCCAATAAAATATTAAACGTTAGATCGACAAAACAAGGAATGACAATACGCTCCACAGAATTATACTCCATAGTGAAATATATTCGGATGAAACACATTACAGTTTCGTGTGAGAAAATATGTTGTCTCAGTACAATAAAGAGATAAGATAGGTTTTATCGGTACTAACAAGTTAGTCTGTGCCACTTTCTACCCACGCTGTGCTAAGCATTTTATCATCTGTCAAACATTTGTTTAGCCGAGATTTCTCATTGCATTAACTCAATATTATCGACGAAACAAAATGTTCATCGAAGAGTTCATTCAACCGCTGAACTGTATCAGTTTTATTTGTATGACTGGTCAAATCTAGAACGCTTTTAAGCCAATTTGAATGGTCATGATCAATACTTTGATTAGCTATCGTTCGCTAATGTGCAGCCGGAATTTGGCGGCTGAATAATTGTTCTAGCAACGTTAATTGCTGCTCTCCACTGTAGGCATCTAATTCGTACCACGGCCGGACCGGCCCAGACACGTTAATGGAGAAATTTATTGACTGAAACACGGTTAACAGTGGCCACTGGCCACTACCGATAGCTATCCATAACTATAGAGTATCGACCTGACAGATTGGTCCTAATGCGTAGAACAAGTTCAGTCTGCTCGACGATCTTACAATCAGCTTCTTCGCTTCGCATATATCAGCTAAATGGACACCAGTCTTGTCCGACCTGTTCTAGATATTAATAATATAATCCAAGTGGTGCATTTATCCCATTAAAATTCATTGCATTTGAATTTTATCATCTTAATTTGCATGTTGATTTTGCTGTATAATGTTGTGCAATTTGTCTCCGGGCTGACAGAATAGTTCATGAGCCGTATAGAATCATTTGGCGTCTATTCATCAAATGAATGATTGGCCAACCGTTTGTTGCTTTTATGCAACCGTTGCAATACCATTTCACGAGTGAATGATGTCTATTCATCTCTCAAGGACCACTTTCACTGTTTCGCCCACTAGTTTTTCTGGAGTGGGCGACAGGGCCGACAGGGAAAGCGATATGCTAATCAAACTCAACTGGATGACACTCTTGAATTGAATAGACTTGTAAATGTGTTAATATTCTCACTGTACCTTCGATAAAGTTCTGTTAATACGTGTTTATTTCTCTTTCCAGGTAAAGGTGAGCATTCAAAGAACGAGATTTCTTTTATATTTTACACGTTCAAGGTAAGTTGTTTAAAGTTTTTATCATGACTACGGCCAATGTTAAACGCTTGGTTGGATTCCATGCACTAATTGCAGCAGTAAACAATAAAAAAAACTGCACCAAATGTTACTGATAAAAAAGAAATAAAGTAATGAATGTGGATTTTTATCACTGTCAGGCTTACAAGTGGACTTTATCATAAAGGAATAGGAATCAAAGTACGTTGACGAGTTTAACAACAAGAAGACAATATTCAGCTCATGCGTGAAACATCGCATCTGATACGCTAAACTGATCAATTTGGTATTGGATTCGTTTTAAGATGCCAAAGGAGAAACAAACTTTATTCACTTCAAGAAATACGGCTGCGCTGACGTCTCGTATCATAGGAATTTAATAAAATTTGCCCTCATTTTGATATGAATTTGTGAAATAATAGACACCTTTGAGTTCTTTGGCATCAAAGAAGATTTTATCTACGACTTCCGCCGCATCCCACGCGTTTTTGATTATATCAAACAGCCTGCCTACGATAACTTCCATAATTTAACAGTATGCTAAACTGTATAACTATCTTGTGTTAATGGTGTTTAAAAATTTGATACGGATAATAAAATCGTGATTATTGAAATTTGAATGATGGTAACAATTAATGAAGCTGTTGGAAAGAAGTCGGATGAGCCGGATTATATTTATTAGACAAACAATGCAATAACGGTTATCTAATCTTCACTCATACACTCGGAATGGAGGCGGTTGTAAGCCACTACAAAAGACTGTGATTGTCAATGGAAACGATTCTATGAATGGTCATACTCCCCTTGATACTTTATTTTGTGTAGGTGTTCCTAATTCGTATTATTTTGCATGTATTACGATAGTATCTTAAAAACAGTTATTGTATGATCATTAATCAAATTTTAATATAGCTAAAGTAACGGTGTTTTAAATGCCATGTTTAAGCATCATTATATTTTAAAGCTCTTGCATGCCATTATGTGTTATTATACGAAGTGTGTCGTACGATTCTCTACGTCTTCGATGTGGTTCAACACGCAAAGCCTTGATGACACTCGGCCTGTTATTTCGAAGTTGCCATCAGAGATGACCATATGATTGTTATTCAGTCGCCGTAGCGTTGTGACACGCGTCCACGTGTTCTATTGTTCTGCGATTTCTCATGATTTCGTAATCTCTAATTGCGCTTTACGCTTTCTTTGTTTCCCGTCATTAAACATTTATGTTTCTTTTCATTCATTCATTTTCTTTCTTGCAATTGTCTTTGATTGCAAATGCAACGTGGGATGAAGTAGGCCAAACACCGCGGGTTCCAAATAGGTCAAATCATTAAAGTAACTCGATTAAGATCTAAACGTACCCATCTGTAGATCTGTAGCGGTTCTTTGGACCAGTAACAAGAGCAACCTTGCTATAAAGGTGTGACAGCGGACATTCGGTCTTGAATCTCAGCAATAAAACCCCTAATTTATTACCTCCATTTGAAGTAAGTAGTGTGATTGTACGAGGTGCACGTATGTTATAACAAGTATGAATTCAGACTCATAAAGATAAGTTTTTTTCCCACGTGACCGTGTAAGAGATGTGCTTGATAACTTGAATTTATTTTGTATCATGATACAGTTCGATTGTGGTGCGTTTTATTCCCGTCAATTCTCAATTTGGCATTTTTGATGATGTATCGTTTGGGTTTGACGAACTCTAAATAATGATGTACCACCTGAAATGTAAATTGGGCAAATTAAAAACAAATTCACAAAAAATAACATCAACTTAGTATTGAAAATAGAGTTGGTGCTACTAGTTGATGATAATAGTAATTTATAATGGAAGCTGGCTAAGGTCAGCCAGGCTTATCTAGAAGCAACAATGACTAATTCCAATGATTATATGGAAACTATTCAAAGCATTCATCCATTAACTGTAGTGAGGCTTGACGCAAGCACAGTAACTATGGGCACGGAGCTCGAACGTCAATAACAATTAACGTGCGTGTAATATGCACCAATAGAAATGGTGGGTATTAACATTATTACATTACTTTCGCCTGCGGCATTGCTTACGTGGTTTAACTTGATAACGACATGAAATCTAGTAGGTGAACCACTTTTCTTTTCTGTCGTAATTTAGTCCAAATTATTTTGTTCTTACCGGTTTTGTATCATCTATCATAACTTTTTTCTAATCAAAATGTCAAATTGTGCTCGAAACAGTTAAAAATGCTAGGACTTACCATTTTCTACTAAGTATAAATAAATGTAATGCACTTATCATTTAGCTGCCTTCTGTTGTAGTTATAAACATTGTCGTTACTATTATTAGTTGTCCTTCATTCTAATGGGTTCTGCGAGATATTTCATTACAAATAGTGGAAATAGAACGCATTAGCGCTGACTGCGCTCATTGTAAACACCCACATGCAGCACGGTCTATCAGGCACAAACCCGCAATCAACGTCCATATCAATTGTGTTCGGCTTGTTTTATCCATTCCCCCTTCTCAAAATTGTCCTTCCATTAATTGTTGCATCGGTCATGTGATCCACCTTTCATTACTGCTAGTTGGAGCCAGTAATTTTCTAGAATTTCAATATAAAATATGTACAGCAAATGATTGCGTAAGAAAATTATGGTCTTCCGAAATGACATCTATTTCGCTGATAGCTGGATAAACTTTATCCTTCTATTGCCCCATAATGATCAGGTGCTGTAGCCGCCTCCGCGTCGGAAGCAGTGGGCGGCGCCCAAGGCGTGCGCCCACGCAGCGCGCCTTCGATTATGTCACCTATAACTTCTCATCTTATAAGGACAGCTGTTCACAATGATTCTACAATCACTCATTATTGTAACAGAATGCTATTAACGTCACGTAATTAACATAAATTTTTAAGCCTACCAGAATCTGTGTTATCAGAAAAGACGTTAAACCAGTCGTTATATGTTATTTATGGTAACATTATGTTTCAAGAATATCCAAAAATACGTTTAATGGATGTTAATTAAAGCGCAGATACAGTTAAATGATTAACTATGTTATAATCGTCAAAAGAAATGGTGATTACCACACCTGCTGCTGTTATGGCACGGGACACGTGTTTACCGTGGGGAATAATATGAATAGCTATTTATATTCATCAAGCAAATGGATATGCGCCTCATCCATTAACCAACAGTAGCGATGTAGTAAACAAACAACGGGAGCAAAACTTACAGATAGCCTTCTGATTGTCAATGCAACTCTTTTCGTAAGGGAATATGGTTTAATATCAGGATTACCTCACAAGGCGTGGGTCGTTTCAATTGTAAGATAAAAGACGCTAGTAATCTCAAGGCGGATCTCTGTGTGCATCTCAGATGTAACCATAGATCAAAAGGAGTACCGCAAGGAGTGGCCCTAAGACCGCAACTCTTTATAGAAACACTTACGAGTTTTATTACCGTCGGTTGCAATATTATAAATACACGTCGTATGTTTTAAACTTTCTAAGTCAAACCTGTCAGATGTGAAATTGATTGTAGCAAAGTAAATCTTACAAGCTGCTACCCACAAACGCGTGCGCGTGCGGTGGTATTTGCCCTTGTTTGTTTTACGAGAGTCTTCGAGATTTATTTACTGGCGGTACAGCACAGATAACGGTTGGTTTTAATTACTTTGCCTGCTTAATGTTTACCCTGTATGCTGTTTTATGTAAACTTATGCTACTCGCTTAGCCGTGGATAAACTTGCTTCGTACGTGATATTATTTCAATGCAGCAAATGGCTTTACAACTAGAAGGTTGCTCTGTGATTGTATCATTTATTATCGTCGTTGTGACGCGTTTTTAATAACTCACGCTAGTTTCCTGTTAATGTCTGCCTTGTTATAAACGGTAAAATCTCCCATTCTCAAATTTTCCGCTATGATTTTCCGTATCAGTTTTATTGACTGTTCAAAAAAGCTGTCTGTATGTATTCTATACTAAAACAATACTGTTACGAAGATGTCAAATAACTTTAAAATGGCAATTACATGAAGAATAGAGCTAATAATGTTGGCTAGACGTGTTCTACATAATTTACAATTTAGCAGACGCGAACGACCTCAGTTGCTGTGTCTCGTAAACCTATTTATTAAATTTACGCCTTTTATAATGCTATAGCAGACGCTTTGATCTGTTTCTATTTAACCATCACGTATGTACGTATAAAACTTGTATAAATTATTCAAGTTCCAATAAAATTTAAAACGAGGTCTCCTATTCTTGAAGCACATCATCATTTAGCTTATCTAAAGCTTTAACACCTGCCCTAATGGCTTTAACACCGGATTATGCTTACACGCCGACTGACTTGATTGCTCTTTATGACTGCCATTGATGGTCCGTTACCAATTTCTTATTTATTTCAACTTAATCTAGATCATCCTGCTTTGATCACGTGTGACTTTAATTTTTTATTTGTACTTATCAATATTTTAGTATCGTTTCTGCCATTTTTCTCTTTTGTTGCAACGCTTCTCAGTTTCGTCCTTTTTATGCCAATTATGAATTTTGTGTTACGACCAAGTTTTCAAGAAACAATTCAGTGTTCCTTGTTCAACGTTCTAAAGAATATCTTTAGGTTCTTTGGCTTTATCATTAATTTATCGGTATGAGTTCAGATTGATCTTATATGTTTCAAACCTCATGTTTCGTTGCACTTTCCTTTAAACTTCATCAAGGGTTTACAGATTTGTTTATGTGCATCCTCGCGTGCATAAATCTTGTTTAGTAATTTCTTATCTCCTTTCCTAGTACACGCAACTATATTATTATTTTGTTATGCTGAGCTGTCAACACATAATACTGTCGAGACGGTGGCGCAGAAACTGTCTGCCGCCAGAAATAAACTATCTTGTCCCACATAACTGTCGATAACGCCGAGAATACTATCCAATTAGTGGGGGGACCTTACGAAACAATGTTGCATGCCATAAAAAACTTCTGGAAATATTACAAAACGCACACACATTGTCTGTGTGCACAGTTGTTCACGCCGCTGTTTTAATCTCACACATGCAACAAAATTTTATTAAAAAGTTTGTTTCTACCATCTGCAGACAGATTATTTTTATCCTCGCACTTTCTTAGATCTTATTTTCTTATCGATGCATCGAAAAGAATCGATTTACAATCGGCATGCGCATTACGCTCTATATCGAGTAAGGCACTGTAAGTAAGGTATCGGCGCCTCAGCATTGGCCACCATCGACCATATAAGGCGCAGCGCGCGTCACCGTAGGAATAATTAATCGATCCTTGATCAGGTATACGATTAAATACGTGATCGTTAAAATATTTTAAATACGATAACTCTGTAATGCATATGCGACTTTAACCTTCATTCAAACAAATATAGATTTTATTATCTTCGGCATAATTATCTCAATGTCAACAGTTCATAATTGCATTATCTCAATAGTGACATAACAAGAAAAAAAGATGTACCTGCGTACTTTAGAGTTCAGAATCGTATTTTATTTTAACTGCGTCGACTCCTCCGGATTTAGACGCAACAAGTTGGGCAAGCTTCTTTACATGATAAAACACGTTGCCAACAAAGGTATTTTAGAATCCCAAAGTATTCTCTACACAAGAAAATACTACGTGATCGGAGTGCTGAAATCGCAAAAGCCGTGGATGCCGAACGCGTCTATCCAAGTTATCCCGGAACAAATATGGACATAGCCGCCGCAGGAGTCGAAACCTGTGTACATGGTAACATACGAACGATGATATTGAAGATCTTATAAATTGAAAATACTCACAGATTATCTATCACTCTACTAACTTTTAAATCTCTGTATAGCTAGACAGTTAGAAACATAAGATCGTGCAATCAAAGAAATCCTGCGATACATAGAATGATTGACATACAAATAAACAGAAGTTTGCATAATTTATTTTGCAGATGCACGCCGTTTTCATAGTTTGACATTATGTATAAATGACTCATACACAGAGTATGCGGGACACATACAACTATTGATCGATGAGGTGACGTCATCGCCTTATTAAAGAAATTCACATCAGCTGAGCTTAACATTGTATATTTAATACCAATCACATCAATCCAGTTCCTTGTTATCATTTTTGAAAACGAAATTGTATCCCAATAACTCCTGACGCTTTTTATTTTTTCTTAACTTGTATTTTTACACGACTGCCCAAAAAAGGAGTGTATATGTGTTTAGGGTTCATGTATGTATGTATGTGAGATTCTTTATTCCACCATAACTTATAACTGCCTGAACGGATTTGGATGTACGGGGTATCGTTCGAATCCTTACATCATTCCGGGTAACACTGGGTATATTATTTTTGAAAAAAAAAACTTTAATATTTACTTTGTCATTGCAGTCGGGGGCCCTCTTAGATTAAATATGTTCCACAGAACGGTCCCCCGACTGCAATGACACTGCACTTGTTTTATACTTTTAGTTCGTTTTTTGGCAGGGCAGTGGTATTTTAATTTTTTAAATTATTATTGAATATACATATGTAGTATTAAATTCGCTTCATATCGCGTTGATATACGGCCAGTTAAATTTAGACTGCCAACCTTGACGCGATATTCTCAACATTCTTAATTCTTATTAACTTAAAGCATGATCTCAACAACTGTATTTTTAGCAACTGCAACAGGATCGTATTCACTTGACATTTATAAATAACCTGTCCCACATTCTAGAACAACAAGATCTTTGGAATTCTTCACAATAAGACCTCATCGATGGCGCAGTCGTCAATGTGGCCGAGGCCTACCATTTTACGACTGACAGTAAAAATGCATCATTAAAAAGCGATGAAAACATTTTGATCAGCCCAGTGGGTGATGAGATGGGTTTAAAGTTCATTGATGCTGGTGGTCGGGGAATCTTATTTTATGGTCGTGAAAGTGCTGACTCGACGTTTTCAAGTGTCTGTCTTTGTTTTATATTGGGATTAGTGATGGGATGTTCTCGAGAACATTCTCACCCTCGGAAACTTACTCGTGAGATTTTTTTATTTTGGGGGACGTTATCCTAACTTTCAATCTTAAAAACAATTAAAACCACCATACTTGCATGTTTAATGAAGTTTATGCCAAGTTTAACATGCTTCAGAAGATAAATTCTCGAAAATTCTCACGAGTAAGTTTCCGTAAGTTTCCGATGGTGAGAATGTTCTCAAGAACATCCCATCACTAATTGGGATTCGACGTTCTCAAGTGTATTATTTGTATTTTGTTGGGGTATGGCTTCACTGCATGTGATTTGAGGTCGATTGACTAGATTCGTGACTAAATATGCTGCGTTCCATTCACCGCAATTTTTGATATTTTCGTCCACAAAAACTGTTAAAAACGATAAAAATGATCATTTTCAGTACAAGTTGGTGCGAGTGGAACGAGATTTGTGAACGAAAATAACGAAATTAACATAATTAACAGTGAATGGAACGCACCAATAATCAGATGAAGGTTCATGTCATAAATCTCCATCAAATCAACAAGCCTCTCTTTCCGATACAGTTATTCTAGATGCCAGATAAGCCATACTCACATTAATCTTAATCCAATAACAAAACAGCTGTTGGGATATTGTTAAGTATAGATTGAAGAGAATTATTTACAATGTAATGTAATGTAAGGAAATCACTATCAAACAATGAGAAACAATTCGGCGCAACGAACTATCACTGACAGTCACACCTCAAAGTACATCAAAGGTTTTTTCTATCGCAGTGACTCAGTTCAATTAGAAGTTATAGTTTTCTCTGACGATATACCTCAAACCAGTTCAGTGACTCACGGTTCAACGGAAGCAAAACGAAGCGTGCACGATTGTGGAGAACCAGCCAAGGTTGATCTCCCTTCCCTCTCGATCAGTGTAACGAAACGTTTTAAAGGGAAGCTCTACAAAGTTTCAGATCCGTCGTGCATGCGATGACGTCACGGGGCTACTCATCGCCTGTTTTTTTTCTCTCTGATAAGTTGAACCTTTGGCCGGATGATGAGATTTTTTATTTCACTTGTCTAATGACAGCCATGTGTCTGTAGAATGGGTTCAATGCTTAATGCGTACGCCTGGTATGTTCATTCATTACTTTGCTTGCGTACGCGAGACTGTATTTTGATCACGTACCAACTATTGTTTGATATTGAGTAAACACCTATAAGTATAGTTGTAATTTACGATTGTCTTGCTTGGTTTTTACTTCGACTGAGGCGTAGTTACTTAAAAGTCCA
Organism: Drymonia ruficornis; assembly: GCA_947859195.1. Lineage (NCBI taxonomy): Eukaryota > Metazoa > Arthropoda > Insecta > Lepidoptera > Notodontidae > Drymonia > Drymonia ruficornis. Next base: position 8,229,241 of record OX401923.1, read on the forward strand.
GTAGGTTCTAGACAGACTTGTAAAAATACCTAATAATCTGAAGAATACTAATACAAAATACAATACTGAGACTTGATGATGCAACTAATTCTTATAACGTAGCTATCAACATGTTGTTCTCTTTACCCATATGTCTTTTAAATTAACAATTCGAATTAGGTGTACGTGTAGGTATTCATTGTATTGGTTTTCCTTATTTTAATTTAGTTTACAGCCGTAGCTTCCTGTGTGTTATTCCGTCATAATAAATATACCTAGAAGACCATAAGTAGCAGGCATATTGATAAACGGCAAAATCATCTCACAACTTAATACCTTGATAAAACTTCCATAAAATATAAACGCCTTGTTGTGCGCCCCATAAGTGTTTACGAATGATCGAATCTGAAAATATGTAGGTGCTTTTCAATGTTAAAACAGTCATATAGTAGTTATATTGTCCCTTACAGAATTCAAAAAGGGCTGGTCAGACCACGCACTGACACCTTGATATAACTTCCGTAAAATATCCTCGCCACGAATATTTAAAGGCCGCCTTTAAACTTATATGGATACCAACCTTCTTCTTAAGTTATAAGAGCGATATAGTAATTATATTTACCTTTACAGAATTCAAAAAGGACTGGTCAGACCATGCGCTCTGGTGGCCCACTCGCAACAAATGGCTGTCCAGACCGAAGCACACGTTGGACCAGTACGGGGTCCACGCGGACGCTGCCCTCCACTTCACCCCGATGCACAAACCGCTCAGGATCCAGCTGCCCGACCTGAGATACATCGACTGCAAGATCGACTTCTCCATAGACACGTTTAGTGCTGTTGTTCAGCTTTGTAAAAATCTTGGTAAGTATATTATAATCTACTATGTGGTTTTTTCTATTATAAAGAGGTAAATTTTGTTTGTATGTAGGGGATAGTCTTTGAAACGACTGCTCTGATTCTGAAAATTCTTTCATTGATAAAAAGCTACACTATCCCTGAGTGACATAGGCTAAATCTCGATGTACCACGCGGGCAGAACCGCGGGTAACAGCTAGTTAAACATTATAGCCAAATATGCTTAAGCCTTTTCTTTTGTAGTACGTGAGCAACTATCGATATGATGCCGGCATTTCGTCGACGCGTACGCAAGTATTCTGTTTGCTATGGTGCATACTGTAAACAGTTTTCCCGATGTGAAATGTAAATTCTGCATGCCCATAGTTCTACATAATGAGATGAACATTCTATTTGAGGCTCAAGTCCTGCTTGCTAATGAGGTCTAGACTTTAATTAGACTTCATAGTCTGTAGGTGTAGTTAAAATTGGAAACGGACACGTTCTAAGAATAGTCGCTAAGATGCGACTGGCGCCAACATTTGTCACTTTCTACATAAATAAACAAGGCAACATAAATTGAGTACCTTATTTTAATGTGTGAGCATCAATGAGTGACACTTTATCTATGGTCATTTCTCTATTTTACAGCAAAACTTTTACGTCTTAGCACTTTGTAACGGTTGTATTAAGTTTACGACCGAACTTTATGCTTTATATGGTACCTACTGCGAGGTGATCCTCTGTATAGAAGATTTTTATCTCACAAAGGTCGTAAAGTCTATCAAGTCGTAAATGTCGAATGTTTACCCCGAATAAGTTGTAGATGGTTCTTATGGTATCTTAATATTACTACCACTTGTTTTGTGAATAATCTTATTTATGTGGTCCAGTTGCCCCCTGGCGATTAAGTCGTCCATTGAATGACTTCTGGAGTTAAACGTCTCTATGTTTGATCCAACATCATCTTCATTTAGTCAAAATGATGAAGAAAACATCAACTGATGTACTTACCTTTATTTATATCTGCCTTATTAGATTTGTACTTATCTAATTTTATTTTAGTCCTGGGCAAAGTTTAGTCTCCAAAGTTTCATCTTAAACCTCTTTCGGACACGTTTTGTCTGGAATAACTATGGTACGTACGTATAACTAATACTTTACGTCATTAACAGGTATAAGACATCCGGAAGAGCTCTCCCTCTGCTACCCACTAGAGCCTTCCCACCTTAAGCAGAATTACCAGAATCTGAAGGAAGCTAAGAGGATAAAACCTCACCAGGCTCCCGACACGAACACATTCATAGCGGCCACGAGAGGGTCCTCGAATAGTTTGGACAGGTCGAATGGATGTCCGGCGACTCCACCGCCACCTCGGTCCTTGTCTGCTACCCCTGTGGCATCCCAACAGGTAAGAATACACAATGCTTCAAAGTTCTTGAGCCTGTTTTGATGTTGAGCTCATCGATTCTCAGTAATATGGTATTTGAGTTGTTGAAGTTAGTTGTTATGATAGTATTATCCAGTGAAAATATGTTTAGAAGGAACCTGAATGATAGAGAGGTATAAAAAGTGCACACTTATGATTTTCCTCGAAATAACTAATTTATTTTCATCCGTTTAATAATGAGTTATATCAAAAAAAGTTGCAGCCAAACTGCTGTTTAATATCGTATGCTGTTTACAACAGACATAAACCAGTCATATACTTTGAAGTGTACAATAAATCATGTATGCATGCATGTGAGCTGTCAGTAACCTCGTTTAATAAAGAATATTTCGTCTAGCTAGACTGTTTTTATCGTGAACTCCCGAAGTTTATAACCTAACCTTGAACATTGACTGGTTGAAAGATAAAAAAACCTATTTCCAGCAGTGTAGTCTTACGTACAAGGAAGTCTTATTACTGAGAGGTCCTTTCAAATCCTGCACACCTTTCAGTCAAGAACCTGCTTTAGCCACTCTTTAGAAGTTCCGTTTTTCAGATCTAGTAGTAGTCCTTCAAATATTAAAACGACTCTATCCCTCTCAGAACGGGACTCTCCGTCGCTACGGCGGGCTCTACAACACATACGATGACGGCTCCAGCGACGGCGGCTACGATGGCACTCCGCCGCGTGGCGTGTCCCTCGACGCCCTGGACACGCTCGCAGAACTGTCCCTGGCCGACTCGCCGATTGAACCCGACAGCCAGTCCAGGGATTCCCTGCTTACTCCCAAATCGCTGATGGAGCGAGCTAGGATGAACGTTGGGTGAGTTGACTTGTATTGTATCAAAATATAGGAGTTCAGTACTAAATATCTTTGCGCAAGAAGATTCCAGCCTGCATTAATCCGTTCCGTTCGGTTTCGAATTTAGATTTTTAACAAATTTTCATATGAAATAAGTGTCAAAATGACGAACAAACGAAAGAAGTGGTCAGGGTTCATAGTTAACCTCCTGATTTTTCGTCCCTCTCGCGTCAGCCCCAAACATATTTGACTCTGGTGCTTGTGATCCAGGATGAAATCGCCTTGGAAAAGTCCGAATAGTCTTGAAACTTGAAAGAAATATGAGATGGTTATTAGAATTTTGTGATTTTACGTCCTGGAATCAACTCTTCTAGCCGTTGTACCAATTTATTTCGTAGTTCGAACTATCTTGCGAATCAGTAACCTGTTGTAAGTCTTTTCTAAACCATCTCTAACGTTAATTCCAGTTGGCTCGACTCTTCACTATCCATAATGGAACAGTACGTCCGAGAGTGGGACTCCCTCCAACTCCGCTTCAAGTTCTACTCGTTCTTCGACCTGACGCCGCGCGCGCAGGACGCGTCGCGACTCAACCAGCTGTACCAGCAGGCGCGCTGGCAGATCCTCAACCAGGAGGTGCAGTGCACTGAGGAGGAGATGCTACTCTTCGCTGCGCTACAGGTTACTACCAAAGACAGACTTTTTGAGGAAATTCTTTTAGGTATCCAGTTAGGTATACAGTTCCAGGACACGCTGACAGCAATATTTATATTATAGGTACCGAATAATGAACTGGGAGCATCCCAGTAACACCCAGACCAGGGCCCCAATTCTGCAATGTTTTTACCAGTGGAAATTCATCATCAATAATATCTTCGTGAATTCCTCATCGTAAATAGTAAATTCTTGCCGGTCGACTTGTTGTCGGCCAGAGGACTGCTAACAGATAGCCAAGAGCATATCAATCGCCAAGAATATACGCAGATAAATCAATGATCAGTGAACTTTACTCGCACCAAAATTGGCAAATTGCCCCTTCGGAAAAGAAATTGCAAGAACCTGGTGCCATCATTTCCTCCTCCAATTAGTCGGTTTCTTTGCGTATGTAGGAATTTAGTTGATCCTGCCATCTCTTTTTGCCAAGCTAAAGTAATCGAAATACTCGTTATGTGTCCAGCTCCAAATCGAGCTGCAGACCCTCGCGGGCGGCAGCGCGGAGGCGGCGGACGGGTCCGGCGGCGGGGCGGGCGGCGCGGCGCCCGAGGACGAGATCGACGCGGCGCTCAGCGAGCTGCAGGCGCAGCTGGAGGGCGGCCCGCCCGCCCGCCACGACATCACGCACGTGCCCGAGCTCGCTGGCTACTTGAAGTACCTTAGGTGAGCTTACAACGTGACAACAAACTTTCAGGGTCTTCTTATCGTATGGTCAGTGGCCAACCTTTACCTATACCACCACCTCTTAGGGCCTCCGCAGACTAGCTACTTTTAGCATCGGCGATCGGCGATTTTGATGCTGCGTCTCGCTCGTTCGCGCTCGAAGAAACGCGACGCAGCATTGATACGTCACAAAATCGCCGGTCGCAGATGCTAAAAGTAGCTAGTCTGCGGAGGCCCTTATAGCAGTATTATTTTAACCTTACAGCGACTTTTTGTAATTTAACGTCTCTTTTTGTCATAACAATAAGGGTCATGACATTATAAAAAGTCGCTGTAAGGTTAAAATAATACTGCTATAAGAGGTGGTAGTAAGGCCTCTGGTGTCAGAGTTGTTCAAGCCGCCCGAAAGCCTCTAACAAGGCTTAAAGACTCCTTGCGAAGCATGGAGAAGCATACTTTAATTTAAATTACACTAAATGGTCACCCATCCCTGACTGAGCTCGAGCGTTGCTTAACCTCCGATCGTTTACCGATCAGTTTTTGCGCCTTGAGGGTTATACACAATCAATGTAGCGTCAGTTCAATCGATTGACGATAGATTGATGATGCAATGTTTAGATTTTCAGTGGTCTTGATGACACTGTTGTCAATTTATTTATGTATTTATAATACCAGTTAGGCTGTCTTGTGGACCTCTTAATCATCTATCGCCGTTATTTATTTTATACTTATCATTTAGTTTTCTATTATTTTATTAAGTATTTTATTCTAAAACCATTACCTTCTCATAAACATTATTACGCGAACTTAGGACGTAGTTCACCAACGACACTAACGGACCGCTAGAGCAGTCAACAACTGTTTTATTTTATTTTTTTTATTAGTCCAATTTTGTGTCCCACTCCTGAGCGAAGGCTGCTCATTGACTTCGCCACAAAGTACATTAAACGATATGTTACTACTCTAACAGTCCGGTAATGTGTTGGTGAAGTCAGCCCTAATCTGAAATTCTATCATTCTATAGTACATTTATTTATCTTTTATCATTTCATGTATCTGTTTTTATTTTCTTCCATCGTCTACTGTGCCGCCAGCAAGTGTAACAACGATTACTGTTATAATACGTAAGATACCATATGTCTTTCCCCGAAACCTGAATTAATAAATAATCATAATTGAATAATAAAATTGTATTCTAATTTAATATTTCGCAAAGTAGCAAAATTGTATGCAATATAGAAATGTTTGTCACTGACTAGCTGTGCCCTGCGGCTTTGCACGCGTGGAAATTGATGTGAAGATTAGCCTATGTCTTAATCCCGAGCCTACGCTATTTAGGTTTCAAATTTCATTAAAATCGGTCTAGTAGTTATGAAGATACGTGGTAACAAACGTGGTAACACACACACACAAACATACTTACTTTCGCATTTATGATATTACTAGCTTTTGCCCGCGACTTCGTCCGCGTAGACTTCAAAATAAAAAAAAACCGGGCAAGTGACTTAAGACTTTTTAGTACTTTTTAGTGCGCCAGGGTTTTTTAAGTCAGTATTTGCTTTTTTATAAAAATAATTTTATTTCACGATTTTTATTGGAGCCATACAAACTTTATCACGGTACCTAATTCGGTGAATGCGAGTTTTGGTAGGTAGGTATATAGAGCCAAAATCCCAAATCCCCCTCCCCTTCTCCACCCCTTTTCCTCCCCTCTCTTCCTTCTGCTCCCTCCCCCTCCATTTCCCTTTCCCTTTCCCCTCCCCCTTCCACTTCCCCCTACCTTACGTCTTCCCCTTCCTCCCTCACCTACCCTATGCATACTAAGTTTCAAGTCAATCGGGTACAAACATATTTTTCTGCCGTACTTTTCTACCTTTAGTTTCCCCCTTTTGGGTGTTGATTTACGAAATGATTTTTTATGGGATCAAACTGAAGTAGTACCTACCATATTCAGCTCAGCTTATACCCCAATTATTTAAAATGAATAATCATAACCAATCTCGAGATATGGATGACTAAACATTCGCTGACCCCGCTCTCCCCTTTTCCTTCAAAATATTAAAAACGCTGAAACCCCAGTCTGATTATTTAAAATGAACAATCATAACCAATCTCGAGATATGGATGACTAAACATTCGCTGACCCCGCTCTCCCCTTTTCCTTCAAAATATTAAAAACGCTGAAACCCCAGTCTGATTATTTAAAATGAACAATTATAACCAATTTCGAGATATGGATGACTAAACATTCGCTGACCCCGCTCTCCCCTTTTCCTTCAAAATATTAAAAACGCTGAAACCCCAGTCTGATTATTTAAAATGAACAATCATAACCAATCTCGAGATATGGATGACTGAACATTCGCTGACCCCGCTCTCCCCTTTTCCTTCAAAATATTAAAAACGCTGAAACTCCAGTCTGAATATTTAAAATGAACAATCATAACCAATCTCGAGATATGGATGACTAAACATTCGCTGACCCCGCTCTCCCCTTTTCCTTCAAAATATTAAAAACGCTGAAACCCCAGTTTGATTATTTAAAATGAACAATCATAACCAATCTCGAGATATGGATGACTAAACATTCGCTGACCCCGCTCTCCCCTTTTCCTTCAAAATATTAAAAACGCTGAAACCCCAGTCTGATTATTTAAAATGAACAATCATAACCAATCTCGAGATATGGATGACTAAACATTCGCTGACCCCGCTCTCCCCTTTTCCTTCAAAATATTAAAAACGCTGAAACCCCAGTCTGATCAATTCAAATAAGCAATCATAACCAATATCGAGATATGGATGACTTATTAAAACATCCCTTGACCCCGTTTTCCCCTTTCCCGTCAAAATAACAAAACTCGACCACCCCTATACAAACTTTCACTCCACATTTCACCCCTTAGGCTGCGTTTCCATTGAAGCGGAGCGGGGCGGAGCGGAGCGGAGAAGAGCAGTGAAAAGTGGCAACTGTTTCCATTGAAGCGGTGCGGGGCGGAGCAGAGCGGGGCGGAGCGGGGCGGAGCTGGGCGGAGTGGAGCGGAGAAGAGCAGTGAAAAGTGGCAAATGTTTTCATTGAATTGGAGCGGGGCTGGAGCGGGGTTGAGCGGGGTGGAGCGGAGCGGTGCTGGGCGGAGTGGAGCGGAGAATAGCAGTGAGAAGTGGCAAATGTTTCCATTGAAGCGGAGCGGGGCGGAACGCGGCGAAGCGGAGCGGGGTGGAGCGGGGCAGCGTGTTCATATATTGTATTCGAAAGTCCGCTCAGCTCCGCTCTGCTCCGCTCTGCGCCGCTCAGCTCCGCTCTGCTCCGCTCGGCTCCGCTCAGCTCCGCTCAACTCCGCTCAGCTCCGCTCAGCTCCGCTCAGCTCCGCTCAGCTCCGCTCAGCTCCGCTCAGCTCCGCTCAGCTCCGCTCAGCTCCGCTCTGCTCCTCTTTTCTCCACTCTGCTCCGCTCAGCTCGGCTCAGCTCCGCTCAGCTCCGCTCTGCTCCGCTCTGCTCCTCTTTTCTCCGCTCTGCTCCGCTCAGCTCCGCTCAGCTCCGCTCTGCTCCTCTTTGCTCCACTCTGCTCCGCTCAGCTCCGCTCAGCTCCGCTCAGCTCCGCTCTGCTCCGCTCAGCGCCGCTCAGCTCCGCACAGTTCCGCACAGCTCCGCTTCGTGCCCACCACTCGGCACCACAGCCTGCTCGACTCCGTTCTGTCCGGCTCGGGGCCACGTGTTCATTGGTTTTATTCGAAAGTACGCTCAACTCCGCTCCGCTCCTCTCCGCTCCGCTCCGCTCCTCTCCACTCCGCTCCGCTCCTCTCCTCTCCTCTCCGCTCCGCTCCGCTTCGTGCCCACCACTCGGCACCACAGCCTGCTCGACTCCGCTCTGTCCGGCTCGGGGCCGCGTGTTCAGTTGTTTTATTCGAAAGTCCTCATCTCCGCTCCGCCCCGCTTACACTGTTTCCACTGATGCGGAGTGGAGATTTCGAGCACTGTGATTGGCCAATTCACGGTCCGCTCGGCCCCGCTCCGCCCCGCTCCGCTTCAATCGAAACGCACCCTTAGGGGTTGAATTTCCAAAAACACGAAAGAAATCTAAACACAAACTTTCATTCCCCTATTTTACCCCCTTAGGGGTTGAATTTTCAAAAACCCTGAAATTACTCTTTTTTATTTTTGAAAAGACACCTAATCACCAATTTACGTAATTCTAACTTCAAAAATGACGGAACTTCCATACAAACTTTAATCCCCTATTTTACCCCCTTAGGGGTCGAATTTTCAAAAACCCTGAAACCCATATTTTTTTATTTTTCAAAAGACACCTAATCAGCAATTTTCATAATTCTAACTTCAAAAATGACGAACTTCCATACAAACTTTCATCCCCTATTTTACCCCCTTAGGGGTTGAATTTCAAAAAACCCTTTCTTAGTACACCTCTACACATCAAGACAAACCCACCCTCCAAATTTCAAGTCTCTACGATCAGCGGTTTAGGCTGTGCGTTGTCTGTCAGTCAGTCAGTCAGTCAGTCAGTCAGTCAGTCAGTCAGTCAGTCAATCAGGACTTTGATTCTTATATATTTAGATTAGTAGGATTATTAGGATAACAGAATTGTATTCTGCAATAAACTGTGCTCTATCTAGTGCATGTGTACTTGATAACTCTGTGGTGAAACGTTTGGAATTTGCAACTTTTTTGAGAAATTACGTTGCACAATAAACTTAACGTGTCATAAAATTATTTCTATATTGCATACTGAATCTTAGTTCTCACGTTTTCTGTTACAAACTGTACAGTACTCGTTATACTAATTGATTATAATTCTATGTACGTTTTATTTTGTATATAACATGTATTTAATTCGTAGTACCTAGACTTGTAGTTTTATTTCTAATATAAAAATAATATTAGCCCTTTTAACGTCCCACTCCTGGGCACGGGCCTCCCCTCAACGCAAGGGGGATTCAGGCCATAATCCACCACGCACCAAAAATTTTCGATTGTCTAAGACAAGCAGGTTTCCTCACCATGTTTTTTCCTGCACCGTAAGCAAGTGATAATCATATCAAAGCTATGATTCGCACATAGATTTCGAAATATCCAGATGTGTCAGATGGTGTTTGAACCCTGTAACTTTAAGCCTGCAATACGCGTGCTTAACCAATCGGCCAATAAGCAATGTACCTAAACATCCAACAATACACACCAAAAAAATAAAAGTGCATAGCATAATTTGCTCAATAAGAATAATAAAATAATAATTTAGCCCTTTTAACGTCCCACTGCTGGGCACGGGTCTCCCCTCAATGCGAGGGGGATTCAGGCCATAATCCACCACGCTGGCCCAGTGCGGGTTGGTGGATTTCACATGTCTAAAGACATGCAGGTTTCCTCGCGATGTTTTCCTTCACCGTAAGCAAGTGATAATCATATTAAAGTTATGATTCACACATAGATTTCGAAAAATCCAGAGGTGTGAGCCAGGGTTTGAATCCAGGACCTAAAGCCCGCAAGACGCTACCACTGCTCAATATGTACTTTTAATAAAGCTTATATTCCTATCATCAGGCCGAAGCGTTTCACGTTGAAAGCGTACAAGCGCGGATGGGTGTCGTGTCGGGACGGTATGCTGCGTATACACTCGTCCCGGGAGGCGGCCGCTAAAGGCGACGCTCCATCGTACGCGGTGGAACTGCGAGGCGCTGAGGTGAGACTAGACCCTAACCCACAAAGGACCATGGGCAAATTTTTTTATGGTACCGACTGCCGTGGCATTCAAGCGTACGGCCCGTTTAATTTTAAGCAGTTACCGTAGACTATAGATGCTTGCAATAACAAAGGTATGGCTCGCACGGTCCGACCTAAAGGTGAGTGGAACAAAGGGATGGGAAGGGGGGAGTTGGGCTTCCTGCTCTCTCACTGATCGTACGAAACGCAGCTGCAACAACTACATACGCCGATCTTCTGTGAGAGGGTGGTACTACCTCGGTCGAGCCAGCCCGTATATGAGCTGAAGTCGATTGACTACAGCTTGGCTCTACCAACAATAAATACTCAACAGTGATAAAACCCATGCGATTTTAAAGTTTCTGGGGTTTTATTTAATTCATATGTACTATGGCAGCAATGTCGAAATCTAGTGGAAATATAGTGTTTGGACCAATCAAAAATATAATAATTACTTTGGGAGTTAAAGTTATACATAGAAAGTTATAATGGATTTACACTGGCACTTGCCTCTAGAATGCACTTTAACCCGTGGAACGACCCAAAAAAAAGGCAGTACATTTTCTATTGAACTTATGCACATGCGTATGTGCACGCATCACTCGAGGGGTTAATAGTAAATGTTGCATCGTTCAGGTGACGCCGGACGCGCACCCCGCGTCGGGCAGATACAGCATCAAGTTGGAAGTGCCCGCCGAAGACGCTATGCACGAGATGTGGCTCAAATGTGAAAACGTAAGTATATGAATGGATGAATGAATTTTCAAACATATTTCCTGATTTTCAGATAGTTTTATATAAAAAAATCGCTATTTACTTGTGGCTCGGCTGAAGTCTGTAACTATCATTAGGTACCATTTTTCTTTTGAATGCCATATACGTCAAATCAACGTTGTTTTGCAAATTAAAACCAAGCCAAGTAATTTTGCAAGGGATGTAATGTCGATGTATCCGGGGGCGGATTTGTTACGCTGGCTGTCCTAGGCCTATGAAAGATTGCCCCCCTACTTCCTGTAAAGCACGAAAAATTTAATGATAAAATATAAGAATTAAAAATAGCGAAAGTCTGTAAATGATAAAATTATGTATCTTAATATTGTCAATTTTTAAAAATTGTCTTTTGGTACGCATACCGTTTTTATTTGTGAGTTTTGTGAATTTCGCCAAGTTCTACCGCCCCCGAAATTTTGCCGCCCTAGGCCCGGGCCTAGTCGGCCTATAGAGAAAACACAGCCGTCCATGACAATACAAAATGCGAGATTAATCGATTTTGTTTCATTCTCCCTTGTGCATTAAGAGAGAGAGAGAGAGAGAGAGAGCGACTCGGTGCGACATAGTGCGTGAAAAAAGTCTTGCCTTGGCATGTGTGCTAGTGCCACTAGATGTATCTCATGACAATGAATCTCAGGACGACGTACCTATCTATCCTATCTAATGAGTATGTATTGCGTGGTCCAGGAGGACCAGTACGCGGAGTGGGTGGCGGCGTGCCGGCTGGGCGCGCGCGGGCGCTCGCTGGCGGACGCGGCCTTCGCGGCGGAGGCGGGCGCCGTGCGCGCGCTGCTCGCGCTGCAGCGGCCGCGGCCCGGCGCCGCGCTGCACCAGCACAGCCTGCCGCACCTCGACCATCTGCAGCCCGAGAACTACCTCGCGCCCCGGTTCCTCAGGAAACTCAAGGGGAAGGTATGTACTGTACCTACTCACCATTGTTACATATGCCATTTTTTTATTTCCTCTATGGACCGGGAGCCCAGCGTGCACTTCGTGGATTTGAACGAGCGCCGTCCAAACCTAGTAAATTCGGTAGATGACATGATAGGAATTTTTTTTTTAAAGCAATGACATAAAAATACTCAAGCGTGTCAGATATTGATACTTTTCATGCTCCGACATGAAAAATTTAAAAAAAAAAATACTCGAGCGCGCCAGATTTTGTAAGCATCTATAGGCTACGGTAACTGCTTAAAATCAGGCGGGCCATACGCTTTATTGCCACCGCAGTCCTATATTAAAAATAAAAAAAAACAATCTGAGGGGGTGAAAAAGTGAAACTTCCAGATGCTCCCATTTCTTAGACTGACGATCAAATTAGCAAAATTGACACTTTTGACACTTCTTAGCTAGTAATGAATCCCCCTTATCTTAATCTGACGACTTCGAGTATTTTAAGATGGTCTATTTTTTTTTTTTGTTCACCCACCACTGTTAAGGGCTCATAATTTTTGAGGTTCTTATCAATATGTAAGCTATCTCCCTTATCTTAATCTGACGCGCTCGTTTAAATCCAGAAAGTCCTTCTACGGCTCCCCATCCATTATGGCATCGCTTTTAACAATTAACCAGTGTCAAGTTTAATATAATATTTGTCTGAGACGGAAACTTTTATAAAGTATTGAAACGATCGAAATGGGACGATAGCGTCATCTGTAGGCGTTCGACAGAGTCCACTTGCATTGGCCGGCACCGGCGGAGAGCAAACTGCACAGTATGGTTTGCACCGCCGAGCGGTCGCGTCGCGCGATCGCAAAACCGTCTTCGTGCCATTTCGAGATCACTTTCGGACAACGCTAAAGTCGCACTAAAGGCCCACAATACGAGAAAAGAGGTGGCCCCCATCTTTCTTTCTCTGACATATTCAAGTTTTTTGATGCATCAAGTATACAAATCTATAACCCTCAAACTCTATCAGTATCAGTGGTTGACATTTTACTCACAAATTACCGAAGTCAAGTTTTGCCACGTTTCTTCCAGTTCCCCCACACTCAAGATCAAACAGTTAAGGCCAGTAATTGAACCCCTATACAAACATTTTCCCCTCATTCCAGTTCACACAACGCGTGCTCGAGAGCCACGCCAACGTCAAAGACCTCCCCCTCCTGGAAGCCAAGCTCCAGTACATCAAGACGTGGCAGAACCTCCGCGACTACGGCCAGACCATGTTCGTGGTGCGGTTCATGGGCCACAAGCGGGACGAGATCATCAGCATCGCGAACAACAGGATCATGAGGCTCGACCCTAACACCGGCGACCATATCAAGACGTGGCGGTTTAGTACCATGAAGGTTAGTTTTAGACTTCAGTTTAATGTAAACTAGCTGATGCCCGCGACTTCGCCCGCGTGGATTTCGGTTATTTTGTATACTAAAACCTTCCTCGAGAACCACTCTATCTATTGGTGAAAACAGCATGAAAATCGGTGCAGTAGTTTTTGAGTTTATCGCGAACAGACAGACAGACGCGGTGGAGGACTTTGTTTTATAATATGTAGTGATAAGGAACTGTGGGGCTACTCCGAAATACGGAAATTCCGAATTCCGAAATACGGAAACGATACGTTTCCGCTGACGGATGGTACGTTTTCCTACACTACGAAAGTGTTTTTCAGAGTAGGATTCTGTACCATTCGTCAGCCGAAATCGTTTCATATTTCGGAGGACTGGCTCCATGGGACACCTATGTTTTTATTTTTAATATTAAGCCAGATTTCAGCAACTGTATGGCCGCAAACTAGGCAACGATACTATGGGTACGACCGGGGCGATCCCAGTGACACTTATTAGGCAAATTACGAAATTGCCTTTTCCCAAAATGTGTCCTGATAAGACCGGTCGATCCGAAAATGTAGAACGGCTTTCAAATTCTAATGGCAAAAAGAAGCTTGCATTGCAGTTTTTTTTTTAATGGATGGTTCAAATTTATATTTATAAATGTCTCTGACCAACTCCTAAGGGACATAATATAAACCTGTAGTTTGATATTATGTCTCATACTATTGTGTGTAATTTTATAGAAAATGTACGGTTCGCTTACAAGTATCTTTCGTTTCAGGCGTGGAACGTGAACTGGGAGATAAAACACATGATGGTCCAATTCGAGGAAGGCAACATCATTTTCTCAGTGCAGTCCGCGGACTGCAAAGTGGTGCACGAGTTCATCGGCGGGTACATCTTCCTCTCGATGCGTTCCAAGGACGCGAACCAGACGCTCAACGAAGAGCTGTTCCATAAACTGACCGGTGGGTGGACGTAAATTGGATCTTCTACCCTACATTCGTGTGGAGGTTGCCTTAGTATGATGTATTGTAAGATTAAAACGTTTTGTAATTTCATAATTCAGTTGTAACAATGTTGTTTGGTAATTCATCAAGTACAAATAAGCAAAACTTGGTCTCCTATTAAATGCCATCGGCCGCTTACGTCACTGAAATGGCACGCTGACGTCGGCGTGTGAGGACCACAACAGTACATTTCTATAGTAAGCATTGTGACGCGGCGTACGCGTGACGCTGTAAGCGGCCGATGGCATTTAATAGGAGACCACGGCTTAACTGGGCGTGGACCTACGCTCCGGCATATAAAGGGTAAGCTAGGGTTGACCCTAGCCTGAATAACAGCGAAAACTTTATGATGGTATTTCGGTCATCATTAAAAATTGATAAAATATGTAGGTACCATAATATAGGCGAAATTATTTGATCTTACGGTACTGAGGCCTTGCAAGTTGTGCCTTGTATGTTATTTTGACTATATTTGAATCCTAAGGAACGGAAATTTGTATGATAGTATTTTTGTACCAAGAAAATGCATTCATAATAATCAATTTGAAAAATAATATTTTAGATGTTAATGACTATGTAGTGCTTCCAATAACTTCTAGCAATCTTGTAAATGCCAAAAATGTTTGATGCAGATCTTATCTAAATATACATGCTTCCAAACTTCCTACATCACTTTATCCAATATTAGTTGTAAGTATATGCGATGGGAATGAGCTTTTTAATAGGATAAGAGATTTTTAGTGTATTTCATAACACATAGTAACGACAGATCCTCTTGAAGTGCCATTAGTATAAAACGGTCCATTTTATACTTGCTTGAGAGGTCAACAGAGAGTTGGCCTACTAATCATAACATAAAATGCCCTCAACTTCAATCCTTGGTGCTCTACTTTAAAAGGACTTTTAGTAGTATCATAGTGGCCTTAAAGTTTTAGAGATTATCGTATAACTTTCTTTATTCATTGTAAATAACATTAATTATAGTAACATAAGTTATTTTATACCAGTGACAAATTAATTTTAGATTAAAATTTTCGCTTGATGTTGTATACCTATTAATTGCAAAGATTATTTTATTGTTGACTACTAGTCTCATCGAGATCGCATATAATGCTGTCACTTTTATTTAAGTATAGTAATTTAGATTATTATTATGAGTATTAACAATATTTGCCTTTATTTTTATCTCTGGAGTTTGTACAAATTGTATGTACACTTGATTAATTTTAGTATGTTTGTAAATGAATGGCAAAATAAATGTAAATTAATAACGATTAAATATGTTTTATTTATGTACTAATTATATCTGGACAGATAGCGTTTGTGATAGTCCGCAATGCCCGGGTTGATGGGAGGCATTGTGGTCACCACGGAGCAGGTTCCGGCGACTTCATTCACTATTAAACCAGTATTCTTAGTTTGCCACACATTTTTCGGCTTCTCCTTAGGATTGTCTGGTGTGAACTCTTCTACGGCCAAAACATCTGGTTGCAACATTATTGCTTTAAATGCCAATAGTTTATCTCCTGAAAAACAGATATTGTACACACTAATTCCACTGTCTTCAAATCTAAACTGTATTTAATGCAGCCAAAAATAAACTTACCTATTATACAAATAGATGCAGGTGGATGACTTAAAGTTGTTATTTCCTCTAAACGGGTATCAACATCTGGCCTGAACCTATACAAAGTACTGAAATAATTTTGAGCAATATAAATGTGTTCTTTGTAAGATACCATACAGTTGGCCATTATATTTGTCTTCAACACTGTTCTCCACGTGTCAGATTCGCCAAGATCGTCGTATATGTATATATTTCTTTGCCCTGCAGTATAAACTTTGTTTTTGTGGACACAAACCGCTGGGTTCTGTATAGCATTAGGTATTTTCGCTATTGATCTGTAACACCTTAGTTTCAGGTCATACGCAATTGCTGTATCCAAAAGTATCCTGCAAAGAAAATGATAATTTAGTATTGTTGTAAAAACAAAGAAAGCTTACCCCCAAATTTATAGAAAGTTATGATCAATTTGCACTGGCACTACAAATCACTTGTTCCTAAAAATGCTTAAAACCATTTTAAGCTGGCTGAAATCTCTATAAATTTGGGGGTTAGTGTTCAGCCTAGTGAACAAGTGTATGTGCCATCATTAATATGAAGATGGACCGACCTAAACCCACCTACTCCTCCAAGGATGAACAAAGTATCTCCCAAAACAGCAACTCCACCATGTCGTCGAGCAGGCAGCTGCACTCCGTGATTCGTCCACTCTTTCGTCAGAGTGTCATACACTCTCACATCCTTCATAAACTTCCCTGTACCTCGGCCATGCTCACCGCAAACCACCACAAGTTTTGTGGCGCCCCAACTAATAATATTCCACCCCCATAATTCCTTATGAGCCACCTCTAGCCACTGTTTGTAACCATCTTTTTTAGTGAATGTATACAAGAAATGTGGTGCCAATTTCGGCCCAGTGTCACCGAGCACCCACAATGGCACAACTGGAGTGTACTCCAATTTACGTTTGATACTTTCTCTTACCAAATTCAATACTTCTGTATAAACTGTGTCTGTATATGTTTCGCATAAAGACATTTTATTTTTTGTTATTGCTGACACTGACAACTCGCTATCAGTTGATAATTTTAACAGACATCCTATAATTTTTTCAGCGAGGCTGTATTCGAATTTTAGGGTACACTCCTTTATTTCTGTCAACTCCTGTTTTGTAAGCCTTCTCATGTCTAAACAGCTGAGAACAATGAGTAAGGCATCGGCTCCCGTCTCAGATCGCAAAATCCATTCCAAACCAAAGATGAACACATCCAATTCACATTGTACATCTATATATGGATGCGATAGATACCAAAATAGTTTGTGAATTGATGGAATATGTTCTGGTTTCATAATTTTAAAGGAATATAGACCATATGCAGCACAGAGCTGTTCTAATTCAGGGTAATATGCTTTCTCGGCTATAGACATGGTGGCTACCCAATTATCCAGAGATAGTTTTAGACCTAAATGGTATTTGATCTGTTTAATGAGTTCTGTGATTTGTAGGAAGTTTGCAGCTTCTGCAAGATCTCCGATTGTAGATAATGAGAGTTCTGAGAGATCTATCAACCCAATATCCATGTATCTGAGTATTATATTCATTGATTCAGAATCAACCATCTGCAAAATGATAGTGCCATTTAGATAGGCAGTTATTACATGTTAATAGCTCTTTATTATTGAAAATAAATATGTCGTTTGATAAAGAAATTTAATAGGTGAGGTTTACTCACGTCTATAGAGATTTCTTGTTGTTCTTGTTCAACATAGTTGCCGCTAAACATAGCTCGAAAATAATCGCTATGTTCAGACAGCGTATCCTTGTTCGCTTTGAAGACATTTCCCTCGATAAGCAAAGAGATTTCTTGTGTGTTATCCATTGCTACAGTTAACAAATTAACTAAGATATTGTTTCTGTTTTCCAATAATTACAAGTCGGCTGACGAGCGAGCAGCAAGCAAGCACTTGTTCTCTTATTGGTCTGTGGCAAGCACCTAGCACAATAAATAAATAAATAAATAAATAATAAATAGGGATGGATCTAAATTTAATAAGCTGCTAAATTAACAGTGCTAAATTTATTTAGTGTCAACACCTGTTAAATAAATTCTAAGATAGGTGTTAAATTTAACATCTATCTTAGAATTACCTTAGCTGCTTATTATTATTATCTTAGCAGTCACAAGTACCAAAATTTACGTTATCTGGGTATGACTGCTGTGAGTGAAATTTCAATTCTTTGTGCAGTGTTGTATACGTTTTAAAAAGAATACTTTCAAATTTCAAAAAGTACGCAAAAAAATGTGAAATATGGAACTTTTTTACGATAGCGATACCGAAAAAAATGGAATGAATTAATATTGTCACAATTTGTATGTGTTTAAATTTAGCATTTGTTAAAAATAGATATTCATTTTAAGTGTTTATTATTATTAACATTAGCATTCATTTAGCGGTGTTATTTTTTTAACGCCCATCTCTAATAATATTTTTTTTCGTCGTGGCTTCGCTTATCGCACTTAGCCAGTGTCAAGTAAAATGGTAGGTACCTATATGTTTAAAGTTTTTGGTTGCGTCAAAAACAGAAAAACTTTTGGCTAGGCCGAAAATACACCCCTCAAACCCTTTCAGTAAAGTGCAAAGACCTAAGAGAGAGAGGTAAAGTGGCGGATACTTTACTGACAAATTATGAGACTTCTTGGGGAATCCGAAAATCATGTTTCACCATACTCACGCACATTTTCGAACATATTATAATAATAGTCAATTTTTCACCAACATTACACATTAATAATTCAAAGAAACACAAGTTTTGGAAATTAAAACAAAATGACAATTACATAATGATTACTTTTCCACTTCCCGCCAAAAAAACAAGCAGTCGTTGAACCAGTGTTGAACCACTGAACTATATATAAATTTTCTTCATTCATTTCCAATCAATCAATCAAAACGAACGAAAGAAATGAATGAATTTCTTAATTTAAAGATAAATGGAGTTTTGTTGTAAATAATAATTACATGAATTTGAGCATTTATTTCACACCATAATCACCATATCACACAGAGTTGATTGATCTTGGGAGTTATTGTGCGTATTATTAGATTCGGAATAGCTTTTATGGAATAAAATCGCCAAAAACCAGAGCAGAAATCGTCTTACTTTTTAAACAATTTCATACGTAAATAGATGTTTCGGTGATATTTGTATGATGACGGCTACTGCATCAGCTGTTACTGCGACTGCAGATGAAGATTTGGACGAGTGCGGGCCACAGCTTATCAATAAATTGGAGGTGAGGTTACAATACAAAACATGAACCAACTTGTTGACAACCACCTTCTCTTTTCAAACTATATTTAGGCCCCAGTTACTTCCTGTAGCTGAGCTGATCCTACTGGCAGCTTTCAAAGCCAACCTGGTACCTCATACCAGGGTCCATCAATCCATTTTCAACAGCTGTAGGTACTAAATCCTAACTCAATATAAAATGTTTAACAATACACTATATTGAGGGTCTTAATTGATGTATTACTTTGTAGTTTTATTATTTTATGCCAAGCTTAAGGCTCATTCTTCGTCTGACCTTTTTATGCTGTCCATGTTAAACGGTCAGGCGAAGAATGACCCTTAAATAGGTTTGAAGATACTACAAATTCTTTGGGACCTCTTTCAAGATTGTCGGATAACTCGGCTTTCAAGACACCATACTTAATTGGTGGATAAAAGTTATTTGACAATTCTGAAACAGACCATTACTCTTGTGAAATTGGATATTCAATCACTACTTTGCTTGTTCAGGGCAATGGCATCACATCGGGGGATATAAAGAAGTTAGAAGAAGCAGGTTACCACACAGTGGAGTCTGTAGCTTATGCTCCAAAGAAATGGCTGATCACAATAAAAGGGATTTCAGAAGCGAAAGCTGACAAGATATTGGCGGAGGCATCCAAATTAGTGCCCATGGGATTCACCACAGCCACAGAATTCCATCAGAAAAGGTAACTATCCATGAGAAATTTGGAATTAAACAAATATAAATATATTATTATAGTACTACCGCAATCGCTGTGCCGCGCCTTAGGTATGCGCGGGGAGGTGGGAGGGTGGGGTGGCGAGAGTGATGACGGATGGGGGAGTGGGACAGCGAGAGTGATGACAGGTGGGGGAGTGGGACGGCGAGAGCGATGAGTGATCTCGCCGCTCGCGTACCTAAGGCGCGGTACAGCGCTTGCGGTATACCTATAGCCCGTTTAACATCCTACTGCTGGGCACAGGCCTCCCCTTAATGCAAGGGTATTCAGGCTGTTATCCACCACCCTGGCCCTGGTTTAGTATCTTGTTGAAAGAAAAATATAATATTGCAAAAATTAACTATTTCAATAAGCTATTTCAGATTCATTGAGATGTTACTCAATTTCATTTCCAGATCTGAAATAATACAGTTGACAACAGGTGCGAAGGAACTAGACAGGTTGCTTGGTGGCGGTGTGGAAACTGGCTCCATCACTGAGATATTTGGTGAATTCCGCACTGGGAAAACACAACTATGCCACACTTTAGCAGTCACATGTCAGGTATCGTATTTTGACCCTAGATTATTGAATAGAACATAACATTTTTATAATGCTGCATCTTTGCACCCTGAACTTAGGATGTTTGCATATCATAAAAAAAAACCGGCCAAGTGCGTGTCCGACTCGCACATAGAGGGTTCCGTACCACCGTATAAATTTTATTTAATTATTAGTTGTTGAAATTAATTCTGTGAAAAAAATATTTTACTACACATTCTGTGAAAATTTCAAGTCTCTAGCTATATAGCCCGCTGACAGACAGACAGACAGACAGACAGATAGACAGACGGACAGCGTAGGCTTAGTAATAGGGTTCCGTTGGCACCCTTTGGGTACGGAACCCTAAAAACTATGTTTACCTCACTTTACAATTCTTGTGATTTGTGTATTCCAAGCAAGGCAAGCAAGTTACTATTTAGTTTGACACTCTTACCTTTACCGCTGAATTTCTTATAGTTATTACTACTATAGACAACTTATGCAGGATTTACATGGGTCGATTTCCACTGCACAAAATTTAAAATCCAGGGACCAGGATTTTGTTTAAAGCAATGCGACAGAACCCATGTAAATCCCACATAAGATATTATTGAATAAAAAAAAATTATATTGCCAGACTGACATACCAACTGAATAGTCCCAAACTTAGCAACGCATACAATGAAACATACTAATGTACATATAAAGCACATACAAAACGAATGTAGGTATATTGTAAATGTAATGTACATATTGAATGAAATAGACATTTCCCCTCTAGTTACCGATCGAGCAGTCGGGTGGTGAGGGTAAGTGCATGTACATCGACACGGAGGGCACGTTCCGTCCGGAGCGGCTGCTGGCCGTGGCGCAGCGCTACGGCATGGACGGCGCCGCGGTGCTCGACAACGTGGCGTACGCGCGCGCCTACAACACCGACCACCAGACGCAGCTGCTGGTGCAGGCGTGCGCTATGATGGCAGAGTCCAGGTATTTTGCTACTACCAAGTATTAAGCACTGTTTTCCTAGGAAAACGATACCGTCAGATAGCGGTGAATGACGTCACTAGAATGTTGGCTATGTAAACAAAATGGCGGTAATGGAACTTTCCACATGTCGTCACCATAAAAACGGCCGTCTTTTTGCGTCCGTTATATGACGGCACCGCTATCGGAGGAAACCAGATGGGTAATTTACGTACCATGCTTTAATCCACCAATTAGGCGCCTGTCATATGTGACGTCACCCTGGGATGTGGGAGGTTCGGGGCTAATGTAAACACGTTTTCTTTGGTTTACGTTAGGTTTATTACTAATTAACTTACGTACTAACTTACAATATATACTAACACACTACAATCCGCACAAAAAGGCGGGAGCTGTGTGCGGGTAGGAAGCCGCAGGCGGTGGCGGGTGTGCGGGCGGGGAAAACACATTCCATCCGAGCACCTAGTTGGCTTGGTAGAGTAGTAGTCATTATCATGTCGGCCAAAAGACGTCCACTATTGGACATAGGTCACATAGGCCTCCCCAAGGTTTTCCCCAATGACTAGTCCTGTGCCACTTGCATCCAGCGGTTTCCCGGGACCATAGTTAGCCATTATTTACTGACCCACCATAGGCACAAACACAGAGGAGTGGAGGAAGGAAGGAAGGAGACTTGACCTGCATTGGGATGAGTGAAGTTGAAAGAACAATGTTTGATTAGACTGACTTGGTAATGCAGAGTCGAAATAAATTTGGGCAGTGACAGGCAAGCAATATGAAAATAAGTGGATGGAAATGAAATACGTCACGACTTCTATCCCCATTCGGGGGTAGTCGGAGGCTTGAATGGCCCTAAACCACCACATTGTGGACCTCCACAATTATTAGCCAACTCAAAGCCCACGTTTCACCAGATAGTCAGAACCCAACGTGACAGCCAACCTTGTCGCCGTGTATACAGGAACTGACTATTACCTAATCCCGAGGGATAGGTAGGTTTCCTCACGATGTTTTCCCTCACCGTAAGCGAACTGTAAATTATGCACATATATGAAAATTATGCAATTGGTGCATGCCCCACCGGGATCGAACCTGGCACCTTCTGATTGCTAGCCCAACCTGTTCCGCCCCTAGGCTATGTTTGGAGAATATGTCTGAAGAGTGTAAATTATGGGTTCTAGTTTTGTACTTTTGATTATTATATAAATCTAATATTTCTACATTCAGATCTATACTTCATATGGTATTATTTTTCAGATATTCCCTGTTAATAGTGGACAGTGCAACAGCTTTATACAGAACAGACTACTCAGGACGAGGGGAGCTTAACTCCAGACAACTGCATCTCGGCAGATTCATGAGGATGTTACTCAGATTGGCGGACGAGGTACCTATGTATTTTTTTTTAAATATTTTTCTTATCTTATGGTCAGTGGCCAACATTTTAGAGTTCTTCAAGCCGCCCGAAGGCCTATGACAATGCTTAACGACTGACTAACCTAACCGGGAACGACGTTTTAAGTGCCCTCCGAAGCACGGAGACACTCAGTTCAAATGCCAATAAATGGTCACCTATCTCTGACTGATCTTGCCAAGCGTTGCTTAACTTCCGATCATGTACCGATCTATTGCAGCTGGCTATGAGCGCCTCAAGAAAATTAAAATTATAGATTTAAAAAGAGATATGTTACCTACTATTATATTTTGAATGCTTATATCAAAGTAATTGTCCTTATTATTTAGGTACCTTCACCTACTAATATTCCACTCAAACCGAAAAACAATAGGTACTACAATCTGAATAATGTATAATGCATTGAATCATTAATCACTTACAGTTTGGCGTCGCAGTGATCATAACGAACCAGGTCGTCGCGCAAGTGGACTCAGTGGGCGTGTTCAACGCGGACACCAAGAAGCCTATTGGCGGACACATAATTGCGCACGCGTCGACCACCCGCCTCTATTTGAGGAAGGGAAGGGGTGATAACAGAGTCTGCAAGATTTACGACAGTCCGTGCTTGCCGGAGACCGAAGCTATGTTCGCTATTAGTACGGAGGGGATCACTGATGCTAAGGAATAATGATTTATGATCTACTACTAGTGATGGGATGTTCTCGAGAACATTCTCACCCTCGGAAACTTACTCGTGAGAATTTTTGAGAATCTTATATTTTGGGTGACGTTATCCTAACTTTCAATCTTAAAAACAATGAAAACCACCATACTTGTATGTTTAATGAGGTTTATGCCAAGTATAACATGCTTCAGAAGATAAATCCTCGAAAATTCTCACGATTAAGTTTCCGAGGGTGAGAATGTTCTCGAGAACATCACATCACTATCTACTACGCTACCAAGCCAACTTGGCGCACGGATATAAATATCAAATTATAATAACTCAACGATTCCGCGGTCCGTCCACAACGTAGTCGCACTGACAAAAATAAAATCCTAAACTTAACAAGAAATATTGTAAAAAAACGATGATAGTAAATGGAACCAGAATATCGTGATGGTTACCAGAATTATTTTTATAAATTATTAATCGTATTGTAATGACAACTAAAAAAATCTGGTAAAAGTGTACGACACATTGGCTCAGGCCGCGCCCTGGGCCAATGCCTGGGCACTCCTGTGGCAGTAGCTCCCACTAGGTCGTGGATGGACCGCGGAATCTTTGACTGATTATTATTTGATTTTTATACCCGTGCGCCAAGTTGGCTTGGTGGAGTAGTAAGACTAAAGATCTTGAAGTATGGATACTACTAAGTGCCTTCAACACTGTGACTAGAATTAGAGTTGAATAATTGGCAGGCCAATGGCTGGGTGTATATCAGACGCACCCGAGCACTGTTTTGACGTCGGAACGCATAGACATAATGTCATAAAATGAGTGCTCGGGCGAGGCATTTGGACGCACCAAATTAGTCAAAAGTAAAGGATACTCAAATCCTTACTTATGAAATTAGAGTTGATTAATGGCAGGCCTATTTTAAAGTACAAATCCTATGGCGGGATACTCAAATATTACTCAAGTCCTTTTGACGTTATCTTGCATTTCTCATCATATAACGAAGACAAGCCGTTAGATTCGGATACCAGAATCGTAATCAGGCAGTCCTTAAAAAAATGAGTTGTATTTGAGTGTCTTGTAATTAAGTTCATTTTTGTATTAAGCCATGTATTTGGCCAATGGTATCCATTCCATTTCTCATGTTTATTCATTGACATATATGCTCTCATATTAATTTCTTGTAAATAAGCAATCATTTAATTTTAACATGTTAATTTAAAACAATTAAAATGCATTTTCATAAATAATCATGTGTTTATTTTGTCAATATAGCGTACAACAATTTTATATGAAGTTTCAACAGCAGTGATAAAAGTTCAAATATGCAGTCTGTTGGTTATGTCTTGTAACAATAAATATTATAGGTCGTTTCAGATCGCAATCAATTTTAAGCACAATATACACTGAAGTCGCTGACCCGACGACATGCTGCTTATTTTGAAGGTATTAACTTTTAGATTAACGCTTCGACTCTGCGCTAGTATCAATTGACCCTTCCTCTATCTGAGCTGACCAAAGGATCCAATCAGTTACATCAATATTTTTTTATTGCTGGATATGGACTATAATTAATTTATTATTTTAATAATATGTATTTTTCTGGAAATCTGACTCGTGAATAATTAAGGCAGAGAATTAATATTTATTACACCTCAAGAATTGATTGATTTTTACAAACTAGATATACTTGGTAACACATAAAACATTTAATAAAGCCTAGCTTTTTCCTTTCAAGCCGGAACTATGTTGAAAAACAATTACTAGATAGTTTAATTACACATCTATTATAGGAATCAAACATGAATACCAACCAATACACACGTTTTACAAAAATAATTATCAAAATAAATATCATCAAGCAATAATTAATTATATTTGCATTTATATAACATCCTATACCGCATCATAAATTCATAAGACATGTATCAAGTAGCACAAGGTTTTTTTAAGTAAATTATAAATGATAATATGGAAGAACAAATGCATTAAAACTAAACACATTAAAAAGTAAATTAAACTATTGTATCATTCTAAAAAACTTTGTCATAATCGAGATAATATATGCTAGGTACTAGAGGAGACACCGTGCATCTCTACGATATCCAGTATTATTGCAGCGCTATCGCCGAACTCAGACATTCTACTTATTCTCTCTCGCCCGCTCTTTCTCACTGCATGCGCATGACGTTTATTGGACATGACGCCGTTAGTACATATTATCTCGATGTTGGTCATAATTCCCTTCGGCCATGCCATAATTCTGTTAACTACAATTACATCTAAATTTGAGAAATCTAAAAATTTTATCGCTCATAGAGTATGGTTATGAGAAAGACTGTAATACATTTAGTTTTGCCTGGTTTGTCAGCCAACAGAATTAGGCCAATGCACATTATAACCAAATTAAAACGTACCTATACCAACTACGAAATAAATAAATAATAATTTATGTACTACACCCTACTAATTTAATTATCTAATTTTATTATCTGGAACACAATTTAAAACAAATTATTAAATGTCAACGTTGTCGAATAGTCGGTGTTTTGTATATTTCAAAATTTATACAACGACGCAAAGAAAACTACTGTCCAGTTTTAGATCCATAAATAAATAATGAGTGGTTGATTATATCCATTATATCCCGAAGAGGAAAACGCGATAAAAAATCTTTGATTACTTGTTATACCTAAAATATTTGTGTCTGATTTCCAATCCATTCTCTCAAAACAACCGTAAAAACTCAACGATTCTTCGCGATCTTATGCGCTAATGGATCAAAATCTTAAAAATACAATTTATTGCTCAATATATTGCTAGAAATTAATTAAAAAAATTTTCAAATATGGAATCGGAACAATCTAAGGCATACTTATTTATCTGACTAGTCCATAATATCCAAGAAAAGACCAGTTTGCCAGATATACCCATACTTACACTGAATTATCGTAGACGTTCAATACTGGATGAAGCTAAGGGTACGTACAGATCGGCGAAAGCGTGTCTCGCGTACTGTTGCTGCAACTCTTGTGGTATATGCGCGCCGCGCAACCGTAACTCGATCAAAGCTCGCGACCAACGCGCGTGCTGTTCGCTAGTATTTATACGCCGTCAAAAATGCAGCAGAGGTCGTGTGAAAATGTTACAGCAACAGTTGCAGCAACGGAGCGCGAGGCAGGAGGCGCGCATTTGTAATCTGTACGCAACCAAATAGGTACCCTTTTCTTGCTTCATAATTCAAATAATAAATCTTTTTAGGTTTTTTTACCCTTTCTTTCACAAATTTATCTACACAAACTATAAAAAAGTTATTGCTGTATCCGAGTGAGGTGAAGGCACTCATACGTTCTGATCATTTTCAGGTAGGCCGTTGCGAGGCGGGTTAGCGAGCGGTGTGTCCGGTAAGCGCATACCGTTTGGTACGTGCGGTACGTTTGGTACGGCGTCGTGTGGTACGATCGCGTGGCCGTTTGGTACGATGGCGTGTCCGTTCGGTATTTGTACGGGGTGCGGTGCGGGCACGCGCGGAGCGCCGACGACGCCCTCGCTTTCCAGACGCGCGTGTTCACGGGCTACTAAGGCACGAAGTTCATCCTGAAATAATAGATGAATGTCGGTTTAGTGAATAATGCCTTCTTATTTAATCAGTGAATAGTCGAATTACGACAGTGATAACATGTAGTGGTGTGCTGTAATAAACGAGGGATCTGTGTGTCTATCTGAAGCATTATAACTCCTGAACGGATGGACCCATATGGATTAAGTTTTTTGTTTGAAAAAAAAAAAATATCTGGCCAATGACCCACATTGGGTAGTTTTTTTTTATAGGACAGGCGACAAACAAGCGTATGGTCTGCCTGATGTTAAGCAGTTACTGTAGCCTATAGATGCTTGCAATACAAAAGGCACTGCTTGCACTTTGCCGACCTAAAGGGGAGTGGGAAGGAGGGGGGAGAAGGGGGAGGGGGGCGGTCGGCTTCCGGCTCTCTCACTCATCGTACGAAACGCAGCTGAAATAGCTGCTTTACGCCGATCTTCTGTGAGAGGATGGTAGTACCCCGGTCGAGCCAGCCCGTATATGAGCTGCCTCTACCACCTTCAAAGTAACCTGTATCCGTAAGATGTATCAGTGTACTGTACTACTACTGACCCCCCAGCCGAGGCGGTCGGCGAGGTCCTGGCAGCCGGCGTCGCAGTCCCCGAGGCGCGCCACGTCGCGGAAGGCGCCGTGCGCCGCGTCCAGCAGCAGGCCGCCCGCCGCCACGCCCAGCAGCTTCAGCACGGCCGGCTTCACGCCCGCCGGCTCGCGGTTGATCAGCAGCCGCGGGCACCACTCCGGCACGCTGCACGCAACATACAACAATAATTATACCGTCTTATTCATACAAATTTGAATCCAGTTACATCTCCTTTACACAGCATTTGTAAGACGAAGACGTAAATTCGTTATTCATAGAGCCTAAACTACATTTTATATCTGTGGCTTGGTTGCAAGTAGCCCAGATTTACAATAGCCTGGGGGCATCTTTAATCCTTGTGTAAGCTGCCGTAGACAAAGAAGTGCGTGAATAAGGTACATAGTGTAAAACTAGCTACAACTAGCCCCTGTCAGTAATTAACCACTGCTCATAGCCAGATGTAATCCCCGAACTATTGGAAGAATTTTAGCGACGCGCAAATTTTAGAAAAAGATTGGCCGCGTCTATGTCCGCGTGGTATTTAATGGGTTTATGTTTTTTTGAGCAAAAACCTAATTGATTTTCTAACATGAGAAGCCAATCAAAATCGGTCCAGCCATTTCGGAGATTAGCGGGAACAAACATACAGACAGACAATTTAGTTTTTTTTTTTTTTATAAATACCGTACACATATCTGCCGTCATAATTAAGAGTGCAGTACTTGCAAAATGGCGGTTTCGAGAAAAACGCGGAAAACATATTTTTAGTAATCTGTGCAAGATGTTCGTATTTTATAGCCATAAAAATATATCAAAAAATTAAGAAAAAAATCAAGCTTTTGAATGATATTTTTCTTTTATTTAATTTTTCAACCAATCCAAATATAATGCGTATTACTGCGTTTAGGTTTAGCATCAGGTCTTGTGGGAATCAGAGGCTACTAAAACTAAATGCAGTAGTTGCGCATATTACTGCATTATGGTCTAGCACATGTCGATTGCTGCATTATTTGTTAGTATTAATTTCCATTTCTTATACTGAAGACTTAGTGGAAGTAGACTTAATTATCCTCGCACATAGTTTTAAAGTTCTTCCTAAGTTTTTGCTATGAGGTACCCGATCGAATGCCTTAGCGATATCTAGGCTTACAGCCAGAGCTTCCCCCTTACTCTCTATGGCAGGTGCCCACCGGTGACCCAGGTACACAATAAGGTCACCAGCACAACGACCTTTACGAAAACCGTATTCTTCAAGGTCTTCAAGGTTACTGTTGAGCTGGATGTTAATCACCTGCTCCATGACTTTGGAGAGTAAGGAAGTTATCGCAATTGGCTGGTAGTTGGATGGGTCAGTGCGATCCCCTTTTTTAGGGACTGGATGGACAAAGGCTACCTTCCACGAATACGGAACCACTCCAGTGTAGGAGAGCGAGAACAATCGCGTCAGTACCGGAGCCAACTCAGGAGCACACGTCTTAAGCACAATGGCTGGAATACCGTCGCTTTTAATGCGAGGGCGAGGGCTTTTAATGCTCTTCGCACTGCACGTTGTGTAAAGCGCACATCAGGCATGACGTGCGCGCATCGTGGGATGACAGATGGTGAGCTACCTCGGTCGTCAAGAGTCGAGTTCGACGCAAAAAGAGAGCACAGGAGATCGGCTTTCTCTTTTGCGGAATGTACCAGCGAGTCGTCCGGTTTGCGCAAAGATGGTAAGGAGGGACGACAAAAGTTCGCCTCAACAGCTTTGGCGAGAGACCAGAAAGCGCGACTTCCAGAAGGAGGCTTAGGAGTCTCTCACCGACCCTGCGAATATGCTCAAACTTAACCCTAGCCATATTATGTTTCTTGCTGGATCTGGAGGCAGCATTGAAACGCTTCTTGAGGTCGGTGATATTAGGATCCTTCGCAACGCGAGCCGCAGCCCAAGCCCGACAGGCTACATGCTGTAGGCTAGAAGCCTTAGCACATTGACTGTCGAACCAGGGTGGTTACTTTGAAAAACGAACGCTGACGGATAGTCCGAAGTACGGATTCGATTTACGATCAAAACCATGTCAAACGTAAAGAAGAAACGAAAGAAGAAATGTCAAATCACGACGATCCGTCAGCCGAACCGTTTCGTTTCGTATTTCGGAGTAGGCTAGCAGGGCCGCAAGCGGCCGCCAGTGCGGACGGTAGGTACTCGGAATGAAATATTTCATTCCCATCAATACCGTGTCCGCGACTGCTACAGCGCAGAGCGAGGGATCGTCCGACGAGAAGCAGAGCTGTCTCCGCGGGTACGATGCGTAAAATTGACGCAGACCATCCCAATCTGCTGACTTGTAGTGCCACAATCGACGCGACCCTGAGATACAGGGATAACTGGAGTGCAGCGGCGCCTCAGAGTGAACCAGGCAGCGGTCAGATGAACATAAAGGTGCACCAACGGACACCTGGTAGCCATCCGGGTGTGAAGTCAGCAGCAGATCCAGCAAGGAAGGTGTATGATCCTCAAAGTCGGGTATGCGAGTAGGCTCGGACACCAGTTGAGTAGTGGCAATTACTGCACTTAGCTCTAGGGTATTCAAGAATATGCTAAAAAATAATGCAGTACTTGCTTGCAAGTACTGCATTCTTTTTTAGCACATGTTCAATGCTGCGCTTGTCCATAGCATTGATACAATTTTCATGCAAGTACTGCGAAAATCGTTAGTTAGAAAACATACTTTCAGTGAAAATTTTCATGAAAATATATTTTTTCCACTTAGACGAACCTCTTGGGATGCCATTTCTGTGAAAAAGTGAAAATCCCAAAAATGTCGATTACTGCACTCTTAATTATCACGGCAGATATGTATACCTTCGTATGCATTTAGTAAAAAGCTGTAATTATGACATTACAAACAGACACTTCAATTTTATTTATTGTATTGATTGTTTACTAGTAGTTAAGTAAACTCACAGATCGATGAGTGATGCGAAGGGCTGCACCTCGAGTGACGAGCCCATGATGATGAGCATGTCGCAGACCGCGAAGTCACTCTCCACGCATCTATGGAACCGGTCCGGGAGGCTCTCGCCGAAGAACACGATGTCCGGCTTCACGATGCCCGGACATTCCGTGCAGATTGGTATCTGGTCCGCGGTTATCCGCTCTGGAAGCAGAAAAAAAACTTAACTTGTCGTGAATATCATTGGCTTTTTAGCATAGATAATTCACTATATACCTGTTATTTAAGGAAAATGTTGCAATCAATATTTCTTTTTACACACTTCAATAATCACATTTAGGGTCCGTCCACACAGAACTAGCTCGGAGAGAAGAGGACATTTTTATTGCATTTAAAAACAGAGTTTGGGGTCATTAAAATAAGGCTCTTAATGAATGAAATTAAAAAATCAACCTTATTTCAATGACCGAAAACTCTTTTTTTAAACGCGATAAAAATGTGCTCTCCTCTCCGAGCCGGTCTGTGTGAACGGACACTTAGTGGAGGGGCGTGCATTTTTAGACTGAAGGGACCAAGGGACTACTAGGAATGACGATTCTTTCCGAAAAAGATCGATTTTTGAATCGATTCGAATCGTATCCTGATGAATCGATTCACAAAAAAATCGAGGTCAAAAGATCGATTTCAGAAAAATCGATTTTTTTTCCAAATTTGCATTTACAATGTAAATATAAATCCATTTTATTAAAAACAAGAAAGATTCCATAATAAACGATCTCTTATCATTTAAATCAGGTTGTTCTATAATAACAAATATTTTTATTACCATATGAAATTATCAGTCGCGCGTGACCTTGAAGTTGAGTATTGCGCATTTATTCGCACAGCGATTGTTAGTGCGTGCGCGAAAGAGACAAAAAAGCGAAACAGTTGATTTATGGAAAATTATATATCTTCTTGGATTTTTTTTTTATTGTACTATGAATTTCACCAGGTAAATGGTTTTTACCAAAACAGAAAAAATCTAATGTCGATATTCAAGGGTGAAATATCGATTCACTGAATCGATTCAGTACTACATAACGATTTAAAAAATCGATTTTTTTAGCCCGAAAAATCGATTCTTCGATTAATCGATCTCAGATCGCCATCCCTAAACTCTACCAAATCTGTTAAAATAATACATCATTACATACCTTTAACGAATTCTAGGTCGTATTGTTTGCGGCAGTCCAAGCAGTGTGACGTGTAAAACGTCCCGTGTGCTTCGACAATTTTATGTGACGGGATGTTGGCTCCGCGCTCGAGGGTGTCAATGTTCTGAGTATAATGGCGGCGTAGCAGTCCTGACAATAGTACACACATCAGAAAATGTTTGAGGTTACTTCAAATGTTTGCCATTAAGGGCCACCGCAGATATGCTACTTTTAGCATCGGCGATTTTGCGACTTTATCGTCCTACGTAAGCGACTTTAGCCTAGGGGCGAACAGGTTGGGCTAGCAATCAGAAGGTCCCAAGTTTGATCCCCGGTTGGGCATGCACCAATAGATGAAATTTCATCTCTGTGCATAATTTACAGTTCGCTTTCGGTGAGGGAAAACATCGTGAGGAAACCTACCTATCCCTCGGGATTAGGTAATAGTCAGTTCCTGTATACACGGCGACAAGGTTCACCACCTGTCACGTTGGGTTCTGACAATCTGGTGAAACGTGGGCTTTGGGTTGAATTAATACCTCCACAATGTGGTGGTGTATGGCCACTCAAGCCTCTGACTACCCCTGAATGGGGATAAAAGTCGTGACGTTATATTTATTCTTTTTATTTTATTTTATCGGACTGCGTCGCGTTTTGGGGAACCTCTACAGTCTCTCTCTCGCTCTACAGTCGCAAAATCGCCGATCGCCGATGCTAGAAGTAGCACGTCTGCTGTGGCTCTAAATGATCCAATCCAAAATACTAGATATTACCATTCTACTTTTTTTTAGAATTTGGCTGATATGGATCAGTTTAACCCTATAACCTTTCGCCTATGGAGATATTTAAAAGCTATGCGACTCATAGTTCGCTCGGCTTGGCATAGCTTGGAGCTACCACCAATAAGAAAAATAAGTAATGGCGATTAAAAAAACCAAACAATGTAAAAAAACACAAGCCCGCTGAGATTCTTGCCGGATCTTCTCAGTCGAGGTCGCGTTTCCGATCCGGCGGTAGAATTTAAGGAAAAAATTTAAAACAACTATTTGTAAGTGCCCCCGTAGGCCTAAACAAAATAAATGCTTTGACTTTGACTGACTTTGAAGAGTACATGGAGTCAGATTATAACTCATCTCTCAGCATCATTGCGGTAAGATAATAAAACAAATAAAAATGTTATCCAATTCTCTCATATGAATAAAGGCAGAGAGAATGGATAAAGAAGATAATAATTATTGGAATTATTTTACCAAGCCGTAAAAGGAAATATAAGATTATCCAACTATGGACCAATTAAAACTATCAGTGTTTAATTAAATTTACCTTTTTCATGCAGAAGTCGTATAAAATAATGTGAAACTGTCGGCTTGAAGTTCCCTGGATATAATTCCTTTGCTAGTGTGAAGAACGGTTTCGGATTCTGTCTGAAGAAGTCGATTTCGAAGATCGCCTGGGGTTCCGGTAGATTGTACTTCTGTAGATTGTGGTACAGGCCTGTCTGGGGACTGCGGAAGTCTGGGATTCCTGCGGCTGGAAAAGAACAATACAATTCAGACTATAATAGATATATTCAACTAACTGTGCTGTGTTTTTGAAGAAGCGTGGAATCCAATGGTTTTATTTTTGCGTGGAACCCTAATCCTTTTTAAAGCCTAAGTTACTCCTTATAACATCTGCCAGCGAAAGTCCCGTCGAAATCGGTCAAGCCGTTTCAGAGATAAGTCGGAACAAACATTCAGACAGATGAGACAAAAACTTAAAAATATGCTTTTTTGTTATAAGTATTGTATACACTTGGTACTATATTCTCTCAGTAGCTTGTGTGTGCTATAGGTGACCTACAGGTAAGTATTTCAAGTGTCATTCAGAACTCATTTTTGAGTCTTACTTATCTACAAAGATATGCTCTGATGTGCCAAGACGGACAAGGACTTTGATAAATTTATTATTCACATTAGTAGCTATTCTCAAAACGAGTCTTGTCTTCAGCATTAAATAGCATTACTTAATTAATCACTGTCATTTACAAACATAGAATCATATTTTTATTAAGTAATGCTTTAATTTGTCATTTTAAATGAGATGCAAATAAGTCTGTCAGTATAATTTGTTGTCATGAAGACTTGTTAGAGCATCCATTTCCTGAATTCTTGAATTCAGTCTTGAGTTCAGTCTGGCGATATAAAACATAACACTTCTTCCAGGGCAGTCGGGGATAAAATTAATAGGTCTGTATTGTCCATAAGCAATAAATTATGATTTTGGGAACTTCAGAATGTACTATACTAATTTCGTGTCTAGCCTGCTCTATGTAAGTTTTTCTGAGTAACATCAAGATGTGTTGTTTTATATAGCCAGACTGACATACCAACTATATGGTCCCAAACTAAGCAACGCTTGTACTATGACTTACAATGAACTGGGGGCAATCCCCGATACACCCAGATCGGTACAAAACACGAAAAGGCAGTTCCCGAAATTTGCCTCTGGCAGGAATCAAACCCGCAAACACCTAATTCAGTGAAACTACTGAGCAAAGCATAGGCCAAGTATTTATGTACATTTTACAATGTGTATTATGTGGGACACATTGTGAGGAGATTAGGGATGATATACTGCATCTCAAGCACACTATTTTTGGTGTAGAGTTACATTGCATTAACTTGTTAATCTGTACTGCTGACATGAATAATTTCATAAATAAGAATGACAGCAACCATTATGCTTATTCATTAGTGACACAATTATTATGACAGAAGAATGAGCTTAGAAGGCCATCATTAAGTTCCAATAGCTACAAATATTATTATTTTTTTAACACATAGTGGGTACTTTGTATTTGTAATAATAGCTGGGTAAAAAAAAACAGTTTTCTGGTATAATAATACCTATTCACTATTGTTACTCTGCAAAGAAATTATTAAATTTGTATTTACTTTTTAGATTACATACAAAATGTATAGATTGGATACCCTTCCTGGCTAAACAC
Organism: Drymonia ruficornis; assembly: GCA_947859195.1. Taxonomy (NCBI): domain Eukaryota; kingdom Metazoa; phylum Arthropoda; class Insecta; order Lepidoptera; family Notodontidae; genus Drymonia; species Drymonia ruficornis. The sequence goes on from OX401923.1 coordinate 8,263,923, forward strand.
AACACATGAGTGTACGTCCAGCTTAACTTAATAACGTTACATATGGTAGTTTCCATAAACAGATCAAGGAAGTAATACACTATAAATTTTCCACAAAAACATTTCCGTGACCTTGAGTGAGTTAACAATGACAAAGTAATTTAATGCCCGCCTAAATTGTTGTTCCTATGGAAAATAAACTGGAAGACTTCCATATTGGGTTTATAACATGGACCATTTACTAAGGGACTGGTCCTAAGCAAGTCGGCCGAGTGGTCGGCCTAGTACTAACATCGATATAAAACGAAGCGAGTAGTTCAACTATTTACCAGTAGATAGAACAATGAAAATGAAAAAACAATGACCACGTTTTTTTTTTCATACATATATCTAATAAGGGCACCTCTTTCTTTAGTCTTTACTCTGTGGTTTATAATGATATAATATTATTTCAACAATATGTAGGTATATTGTAATAATATTAGCCCTTTTAACATACCACTCCAGAGCACGAGCCTCCCCTCAATTTGAGAGGGATGCAGGCTATAAGCCACCACACTGGCCCAGTGCAGGTTGGTAGATTAGTCTTTCAAAAATTATGATTCACAGATTGATTTTGTAAAATCCAGAGGTGCCAGGGTTTGAACCCTGGACCTGAAGCCCGCAAGATGCATGCTAAACCAATCCGCTGTCACTGCCATTATTGCAATTTGTATATTTAAGGTTTTTGTTTCAGCACTGCGACTGTAGCCTAGGGGTGAACAGGTTGGGCTAACAATCAGAAGGTCCCAGGTTCGATCCCCGGTGGGGCATGCACCAATGGATGAATTTTCATCTATGTGCATAATTTACAGTTCGCTGACTGTGAGGGAAAACATAGTGAGGAAACCTACCTATCCCTCGGGATTAGGTAATAGTCAGTTCCTGTATACACGGTGACACGGTTCACCACCTGTCACGTTGGGTTCTGACTATCTAGTGAAACGTGGGCTTTGAGTTGGTTAATACCTCCACAATGTGGTGGTGTATGGACACTCAAGCCTCTGACTACCCCCGAACAGGGATAAAAGTCATGACATTACATTACATTTTTTGTTTCAGCTTTGTATGGATGTGACACAGGCCACATACCAAGCAAGACAGGAATACTACATCACAAAAATTACTGAATTTCCTATATAAGATAAAGATTGTAGGGAAATTAAGACAAAAAAAGTATTGTATGCCATACCGTGTAGTGCAGATCTACACAAGAATCAATTATTGATCTTCTGCTGTCTGGAATCGCGACAGTGGTTAAGATAAGAAGAAAAAACACTGATGTGGGTATATCTTATTCTGACATGCAATTTCATGTGTCGCTACAATATCAAGATTAAGTGAATATATTAAAAGTAGTACTTGTTTCTTCTATCTATGTGTTTTTTATCTACTATTACTTATCTTTTTATAACTTTACATAACTTAGGATTTTTTTTTACCTCACAACAACACAAGCAATAATAATTTTGAGAAAGGTATGTTCTAAATAAAACTTAACATATTTTACTTACATGTAGATATGCCGGCTCCAGACAGGGTGATGATATTCCTACATCTTTCACTATTTATATATTTAACAATGCCGTCCAAGTTAACTTCAGATAAAACTTTTTTGGGTGGCCGCGGCGGCTCTGCGGGCGGCTGGTAGAAGCCGAGTCTCGTAGCCAAAAACCGTCGAACTTCATTCACGTCGAGGTCCCTCAATCTATCCACCAAGCTATCCGTCGGATTTGGCGGGACGTTCGGTACCAAACTCGGCGGACTCCTATCTACAGGATCATCACCTAAAATCATTTCAATGTGCTCTGATATAAACGTCCTTTAAATAAAATTAGGCGCAATATCGACAAAGCAACAATAACTCACCATCAGTACTCCTTCCCGGTGGCGAATTTGCAGACATTTTACGTAAATAAATGAAATTGCGACTCGAAACCTTTGTTGTCAACTCCTGCCACGGTTTCTTTGACAGATAAAAAACGCGCATTCTCAGATATAGTTATGGCGCAAGTGACGTAAATAATGATTAATAGGTTAATAATATTGTACTTTGACCCGAGTGCGTTTTTAAATTCTTCGAAAGAATAACCATACGTAATGAACTCATAATATTTGTATTTATATTTTTTGCAATGAATCCATTAAGTTTAGCACACATAAATAAAGTTTAGTTTGTGGGTAGCTATCCAAACTGTGACGAATATATTCAAGTGTTCATTACTAACTTCGTAAACAAACAAACCACAGAGCATGCTATAGAAAAATGTTTTCTGTGCCACAGATTACTAAACAAATAGCAGAGAACAGTAGGGCTAGGGATGTATGTGAAAGAATGATTGAATACCTAACACTAACTAATAACCTATTACTATTAATTTTAAAAATCCTTAGTGATATTTTATGTAATTGGAACGGAATATTTGTAACAGTCGTATAAACAAAAAATAAGTTAATTCAACCAAAGTAAAAGCTCCCAGTCCCATGAGCATTCCAGCAAAACCACCAAAATTTGCTGAAAATAACATTTTAAAATTGAAACGCTTTGCTTTCTATGCAGTTATTACATTAGGTTGTTGGTATTATAAGACTTTTGTACTTACCTACCATTTCGTACCACGGGGCAACTAATTCAAGGCTATGCAATATTCCAGAAGCATCGGTTCGATATATGCTAATGTAGCATTTATTCGTAAGATTTACACCGTTTCTGGTAAATAAAAACAAATATTTGGTAAATAATTAAAAATTTGTCAGTTTAGATTAGAGTGAGAGTTATAATAACATGACATCTACTACTCACAAGAAATTATTTTTAAATTCTTTATCTTCGTTATATTTTTTGCTTATTGTGAATGATTTTGTGTAATGCCTAGTCAATTCACAATCGGGCAGACAGACTGGACATGATATAGAGTCAACTTTTTCTACTTCCAATCCATGCGTGTTGGTTGTATCATGAGGATACAAATGCAAAAACTTTTCTGAAAAAAAGCAAACTCTTTTAAATTATTGGCACATGCAGTGGCATCATTATTTTGTCGTAAACGTGGAGTTTTGATGTTCCTACGAAATACCTCTATATTTGTTGAGACATCTTAAATGTCTTATTGTACATGTACTATTACCCTTGATAAGCGCCGTGGGCATAAAGAAGGGAACACACTTGCAAAGCGAGTAGATGGATTGGAGCCTGCATCTAACCAGGCAAGCGCTATATGAGTACATGTTATGAAAATCAGATTTTAAGTCTTCTTTAAAACGGCATCGTCTCTGGAAAAATTATTCAGAAGTAAAGGATAAGTACTTGGGAGCACACCATAAATGCCCATTAAACATTAAATTACATGTTTTCCGAAAAGTTTGTTAAATAAGTTACATTATTTTGTTAAGAGCTGATTATTACGTGAAGTTACTTACATGTTTAGAAGAATAAATACGAATCGCAGACGATGCTACTTGCTTTATTGACTCAATGTGGAAGATATTCGCTTGGTTAACTTGGCCAATTTTCTGTATTACTCTGCCGCCGATCGGGGCCAAATAGTGGGTTGGTTCAAACAAGAAAATCTGAATTTAAAACATGTATAAGTAGGTAATTTTTTTTGCACGGTTTCGTGAATTATTAAATAATATAAATACATTCTTGAATCCTATTATAATAAAAATAATTATTATTCCAATCGTTACATCACTACAAACGTCAATGTGCCAGTTGTTTTATTTGGCGGTTCACGCCCGCCCATAGCCACTTGGCGGGAAATTAAAGGAAAACAAAATGGAAGAAGTTCAATGAGGATTGTTACTTGTTTATCAATAATTAATTTATTTATGTTTAATTTTAAAAATTCTAAACCACGTTTCTTTTAATTTTATTCCTAGTTCTTCATGTACTAGTTAATGCCGACGTCTATGTAGGTATGAGGTAAGTGAGTGTTTGAATAATAAAATGGTACCTACCCCCCCTGATGACACTTAAAAAAATCTTCCTACATAGTAGCATGAAATTGTAGTGTGAAGGTGGATACATTAAAAACAATGTTTTATCGGATTGGAATTTCCTAATTCAAGCAAGTAAGTACTTAAAATCATTTAAAAAAACCCCTTTTGTTTGTTTTCTAAGATACAAAATCAAATATGTAGGTTTATTTTGGTGACCTTACTTCAACCCCAATCCTTGGTCCCATAGGATATGCATAGTCGTCCGGCTGTGGGTCCACTATCACCTTGAGACCGAATTCAGGGCCTGGCACATTCTGTCGCATAATGGGTGCTATGCCCTCGCTAGGCCTGAAAAGTTCAATAATTATTCTTGGACTCATTCCATGTTTATATGTGTTACAAAGTCTCCCAGAATTTGGAACCATTAAATTCTTATACTGTTGACCTTTGAGAAACTACTGTTGACCTAAAATGGCCTTTTGGCATATTGGGCACATTAACAGTAGAAGGTGGCAGACTTCATTTTGTTTCCTGAGTCTGGTACAGCATCATGTAAGTAATAGTAGCTTGAAATGGGACGGTAATCAGGTAAAATGGTACTGACCTATCAGCTGAGTTATAATCAAGCACATAGTTAAAGGCGCAGCAATGCCCTAGGAAAGTCCTCCGAATGTGGAATATTTTACTGCAATCAGTGATGTTACCTGCCCATGAACATTTCATCAGCATAGTATCACATTTTGGGGCCAACTAAAAACCAGACATCCTGTTTTAGGTATATAGTTAAACAATCATCTCTGTAGGTGTACCAAAAACAACGGGTAAGCACCCACTTTCAAACGAAATAAGCTGTATAAAAGTTATTAAAGAAATTTGTTTTTCCCGCATTTTCTGTCTGTGCCTAAACTGTTAGTGTCAAAAGTTGAGGGCCAAAATGGACAAAATCAAGTGTGCAACGCCATCTATTTATTTTTGAATACCTAGTGTAGTTGTTACATTTTCCGAACCTAGACATAGAGGTCGCTACAAGTACCTATTATTGTCATCTGGCGGCACGGTACCTAGTGCAAAGAGTATAGTAAGTGGTAGTGCCCCAGCCAAGATATACCAAAGAAATTATAACCAGGGAATGCGGACTTCCCAGCAAAAGTGAAGCCGACAGCGAGATACCACATTAACGTTTTTTCCTTTTCCAAACAAGAGTGACCATAATATTTTGAAATTTGGAGCAAGTCCCCATGGACATCTGGTGAAAACGTGCTATTGTTCCGAGATTGTTATGATAGGAAAATAATGAAATAAGGAAAGGGATGTTTATTTTTATAAGAACATGAGTACAATAAATTAGTCTGCGGTGGCCAAACTACGCGAGCGCCTGTCTTTAGGTATCTTGGCAACCTAAATGGAGCTACAAAATAGTGTTTAAGAAAAATGTACAAGGCTAAGGCCGTTGATTTTAGGCCACTTTGTATCATAGAGTAACATGACACTTCTATGTTACAGTAACGCAGAAGTAACGCGAAAAGAACGCATAATGTTTTAAGGCTGAGTGCATAATGTGATAATTCATAAAATCTAAAAAAAAATCTATTCATGAAGGTAACTCTCAGAGGACACAAAAAAAACTGGGAGACAAAAACAAAGTCTTCGCGAACAAAAAAAAACATATTTTTATAATAATATATAAGACTAGCCAGGAAAAAAAAGCGACTGTAGCCTAGGGGTGAACAGGTTGGGCTAGCAATCAGAAGGTCCCAGGTTCGATCCCCGGTAGGGCATGCACCAATGGATGAATTTTCACCTATGTGCATAATTTACAGTTCGCTGACGGTGAGGGAAAACATCGTGAGGAAACCTACTTATCCCTCGGGATTAGGTAATGGTCAGTTCCTGTATACACGGCGACAAGGTTCACCACCTGTCACGTTGGGTTCTGACTATCTGGTGAAACGTGGGCTTTGAGTTGGTTAATACCTCCACAATGTGGTGGTGTATGGCCACTCAAGTCTCTGACTACCCCCGAATGGGGATAAAAAATGTCGTGACGTTATATATATATACTAGCTTTTGCCCGCGACTTCGTCCGCGTAGACTTAAAAATATAAAAAAACCGGGCAAGTGACTTAAGACTTTTTAGTGCGCCAGGGTTTTTTAAGTCAGTATTTGCTTTTTTATAAAAATAATTTTATTTCATGATTTTTATTGGAGCCATACAAACTTTATCACGGTACCTAATTCGGTGAATGCGTGTTTTGGTAGGTAGGTATATAGAGCCAAAATCCCTAATCCCCCTCCCCTTCTCCACCCCTTTTCCTCCCCTCTCTTCCTTCTGCTCCCTCCCCCTCCATTTCCCTTTCCCTTTCCCCTCCCCCTTCCACATCCCCCTACCTTACGTCTTCCCCTTCCTCCCTCACCTACCCTATGCATACTAAGTTTCAAGTCAATCGGATACAAACATATTTTTCTGCCGTACTTTTCTACCTTTAGTTTCCCCGTTTTGGGTGTTGATTTACGAAATGATTTTTTATGGGATCAAACTGAAGTAGTACCTACCATATTCAGCTCAGCTTATACCCCAATTATTTAAAATGAATAATCATAACCAATCTCGAGATATGGATGACTAAACATTCGCTGAACCCGCTCTCCCCTTTTCCTTCAAAATATTAAAAACGCTGAAACCCCAGTCTGATTATTTAAAATGAACAATCATAACCAATTTCGAGATATGGATGACTAAACATTCGCTGACCCCGCTCTCCCCTTTTCCTTCAAAATATTGAAAACGCCGAAACCCCAGTTTGATTATTTAAAATGAACAATCATAACCAATTTCGAGATATGGATGACTAAAAATTCGCTGACCCCGCTCTCCCCTTTTCCTTCAAAATATTAAAAACGCTGAAACCCCAGTCTGATTATTTAAAATGAACAATCATAACCAATTTCGAGATATGGATGACTCAACATTCGCTGACCCCGCTCTCCCCTTTTCCTTCAAAATATTAAAAACGCTGTAACCCCAGTCTGATTATTTAAAATGAACAATCATAACCAATTTCGAGATATGGATGACTAAAAATTCGCTGACCCCGCTCTCCCCTTTTCCTTCAAAATATTATAAACGCTGAAACCCCAGTCTGATTATTTAAAATGAACAATCATAACCAATCTCGAGATATGGATGACTAAACATTCGCTGACCCCGCTCTCCCCTTTTCCTTCAAAATATTAAAAACGCTGAAACCCCAGTCTGATTATTTAAAATGAACAATCATAACCAATTTTGAGATATGGATGACTAAACATGCGCTGACCCCGCTCTCCCCTTTCTCGTCAAAATGATTAAAAATACGGAAACCCCAGTCTGATCAATTCAAATAAGCAATCATAACCAATATCGAGATATGGATGACTTATTAAAACATCCCTTGACCCCTTTTTCCCCTTTCCCGTCAAAATAACAAAACTCGACCACCCCTATACAAACTTTCACTCCACATTTCACCCCTTAGGGGTTGAATTTCCAAAAACACGAAAGAAATCTAAACACAAACTTTCATTCCCCTCTTTTACCCCCTTAGGGGTTAAATTTTTAAAAACCCTGAAATTACTCTTTTTTATTTTTGAAAAGACACCTAATCACCAATTTTCATAATTCTAACTTCAAAAATGACGAACTTCCATACAAACTTTCATCCCTTATTTTACCCCCTTAGGGGTTGAATTTCAAAAAACCCTTTCTTAGTACACCTCTACACATCAAGACAAACCCACCCTCCAAATTTCAAGTCTCTACGATCAGCGGTTTAGGCTGTGCGTTGTCTGTCAGTCAGTCAGTCAGTCAGTCAATCAGGACTTTGATTCTTATATATTTAGATACTAGCCAGGAATAGTCAGCTTAGCTATTTGGCGACTCCTTCCTGTACTTGCGAAGACTTGCAAAGTGTTCTTTTTTATACTGGGTGAAATCGAAATCGTCGGCAATATTTTAACCAGTGATTCTACACATGATTCAGCGTTGCGTTTTACCAGCGTGCGGTCTGTCGCGCGTTGCAAATGCGACCGACTTCGAAAAGTAGCGATGCAGTCGTGTGGCAACGAAAAATTATTTTTATAAAAAAAAAAAACCGACTTCAAAAAAACGTGATGCACTAAAAAACCTGAAATAATATTTCTATTACCACCAGTATTTGAAGTCGGTGCCAATCTTGGTATGCCAAGTCTACCTACTATAAAAGTAAGAAGATAGATTGGCACCGACTTCAAATACTCGATAACACACCATCACGTCTGTTTTTCCCGAAGGGGTAGGCAGACGTGGTAATAGAAATATTATTTCAGGTTTTTTTGAAGTCGGTTTTTTTTTTAATAAAAATAATTTTATTTCACGATTTTTAGTGGCGCCATACCAATGAACATTTTGGCATATTGAACCTTATGAAGTAAGCCCAACAAAAGGTAACTGCTGTAAATCGTTGAAGAATTCCCTCGACTGTCTATGGTCTCCATCATCAGACCTGTAATGGCACTTACAAACGATATGGGTGCAAAGTTCTCATCAATAGATATGAATTAAGTCCAAACACAAGGTAGCTACTGTAAAACGTTGAGGAGTTCCCTTGACTGTCTTTCGACTCCATCATCAGATCGACTCCAGACCTTCATAAAATAGTAGTGCTTTAAAATAGTTAATGAAAAAAATTACAAACGCACTAGTCGCCCCTACGATTTTCGAAGGTTCCCTTCGATTTCTCTGGGATGCCATCATCAGATCCTGGTTTCCTTATCATGGTACCACCGCTGGAACATCTCCTTTCCAACAAAAAAAGATTCATCAAAATCGGTTCATAAACGACGAAGTTATCCGCGAACACACATAAAAAAAATAAAAAAAATATATATATATACGGTCGAATTGAGAAACCTCCTCCTTTTTTGAAGTCGGTTTAAAAAGCGCGACTTATCGCTGCAAACAGTTGCTGTGTTCAGTTCAATTCTAAACACAACAAGATTTATATTGTAGTCCTGTTTACTACCGAAATTTATGTCACCTGAACTTCTAAAATGTACGAAACATAGAAAACATAGTTAAACACTTACCTATGGTAAGTTAAATCGCAATCCGGATAATATTCGCTTTTGCAGCCTTCTACGATGCATATTTTACCCATTTTGTGACGAAATTATCGCACAATACGTTTAATTTAAAATTCGCTACAAAAGTCATGTGTCACGCAAAATGACGTTCTGTGTTTCAAGTTATTAATTTTATTTCTGCTACGATTTTATAGACATCACGGAACTGACAATTACAAGCGAATTATTGAAGGAGGTAAGTACTAATTTCCAGACATTTATTTATGTTTGTTTTTTTAATCTTAGGATATTCTCATACTTTACCATATGCATCTCAATAATCGATTTTATTGTTTACTCTTCTTAACATTAAAATTTACCAAGTTTAAAGTGATCGAATAAATATGAACTGGCAACACAAGGAAGGTGAAAGGTGTACTGTTAGAACGGGACAAAAGGGTGGTGTTTACTATCTGGCTGGGACCGGTTTTTATAATGCGTACATCGTGGGCATTAAGTCCGTCACATAAGGATTATTTTTGATTGAATTAATGGAAAATAAAGTTTGTAGTTCACAGTCCTTTAGTAGGGTTATTACGTTCATGAGATATACTTACTGAAAGTTCCCATCATTTTTAAAGTTTAATTGTTAAACTACATGCCTACTATCTAATAGCTCTATTGTCAGGGGAGACATTATAAACATACTTTTCCTGAAGTGGGACACAGTAAAAATGATACCACAAACCTCTTCCAAAAGATGGATGATATTTATATTGTTTTTTATCCACGAATTAAGTACTTCCAATGCACTTTTGTATGCAGGGTTTCTGTCCTTTCTGAAGTTGATGAGGTTTCCCATAGCTAAATAATAGTGCTTTATGTCATTTAGACTCACGTTGCCTTTCAAGCTACTATATCTGGAAATAATTGCCACGTTCCTGTATTAAAATAGTTGGTAGATTATTCTGGATCTTTCAATAATTTCCTTCAGTCATTGATAGGTAGAGTAATCACTTACGTCTCCACCGCTTGTTTTTCCAGCGCCATCTTACTGATCCTATTAACATTGCAAAGTGCAACTGCTGGGAAGTCGATGTCCCATATTGGATAAGTAAAAGATTTGACTGTGATGGTAAAGGGCTTGCTATATCCATTGTTCAAGATTGTGACAGTGTAATGGCATACAAAGACAAATGCGCTGCAGATCACTGATGTCCAGAGTAGTCTAAAGTGAAAAATAATGATTTCAATAACACTGTTAGAAAGAGTTACCTACGGTTCGGAGTCGAATGAAACGGGGACTAATCATGAAATTGGCTTTTAAATACCTAACTCTCCAGATCTTGGTTAAGTTTAACCATAACACGCCTTATTAAAATGTTCGTATTGATTCCGATGCAAATAGGTAATGTATTACCGCAAGACGCGATGGTACCTATTGACTGTACGTGGACAAACATCAAAGCAAGCGCCTTAGAAAAGTTTCTGAAGGCGTTAATCGTCGTTTAAGTAGCATTCAACATACAAAAACTCATACTTGGTTTAAAAAAAAAATTGGACTACTAACCTTTTCGTCAAACTTATCCTTGAATCACAAATAGTCTGAACGCCGGATATCGAGGTATTCATCAAATAATCGTTTGCTGTGTCCACAATACTCTTTCGAAGGATCATTTCAGTGCTGTAATAACCTTTTCGTTTATATTTAAGTTTTCTGAAACTTCGCCACCATGGCGTGCGCTCCATAGTGACGTGTGGTGTTAACTGGGCAAGTACTAGCTATGGATGAATATCATGTATGGGTCTGATGGATGTTATCTGTGTATATGAATTAATAGAATTTGAACGTCTGTATGCAACTTTTATGTAGTCGCAGCCCTACCAAACGTGCATTATGTATCCCATAGTTCGGGACTTTGAACTTAATACCCTGGATAGGTATTTATACAGGGTTAAACGAGGGACGACGGCTTGACCCATGACGCTAAACTAAAAAAAGTTTCACAACGTGGGCCAATCTTACGCTAGCGAGCGACAATGAGCTTTCTTATGGTTCTCCACACTGCCGTTATAAAATGTTTACAAATGTTAGTAAACATTTTGTTAACTAACATTTGATCGCGACGTTAAAAATGTTTTCATGTTAGATAATGTTAGTAAAGATTTCTAAACAAAGTTGTTAGCTAACAATTCCTAACAGAATGTAACAATTCCTCACATTTGTTAGTAAATGTATTAGTGTTAGAAAATGTTTGTAATCATTTTATAACGGCCGTCCACCGCCAAAGCACCACCGTGTGCAAAGTGTGGGAGCACCATCAAAGGCTTTTTCGTAGTTTATTGCTGTACCTAGGAAAAAAGTACCTAACATACGAAATATTTCAATAAAATCAGATTTCGGTGTTTTTTTATATGAAGAAAGAAAGAGTTCCTAACGGGCAAGAAAGAAGCATGAAATAAAGAATAACATGAAAGCCAAGAGTCCGAGGTAGACTAGTACGAGCTCTAATGTCGCATGTGATCCAGTAATTTAGCTGACAATGCTTTAGCGTGATGTTAATTAACGCGACGAGTAGACACGATAACTAATTCATTATTTAGTAGTTCGGTTTTGTGTGTAATTGTCAATATCAATTGTTTATTTACTGTGAGGGAGGTGAGGGAAAACATCGTGAGGAAACCTACCTATCCCTCGGGATTAGGTAATAGTCAGTTCCTGTATACACGGCGACAAGGTTCACCACCTGTCACGTTGGGTTCTGACTATCTGGTGAAACGTGGGCTTTGAGTTGGTTAATACCTCCACAATGTGGTAGTGTATGGCCACTCAAGCCTCTGACTACCCCCGAATGGGGATAAAAGTCGTGACGTTACATTTCATTTCATTTATTTACTGTTTATAATTACATATAACATTTTTGAACTTGTTTTCAGTTATATTTAACACTGGCTGGTGACCGCAACTTCGTCTGCGTAGAATTAGTTTGTTGTTGTTGAAGCATTCATCTATCTCCATACTCATTTAATATTAGCCTTTTTAACGTAAATAAAAAAATATTGTTAATTGAGAAATGATTGGTCTCTCATACAAACTTTAATCCCCAATTTCACACCTTTTCAGTTTTATTTTCTCTATAAAAAATATGCCTATGTCCTTCTCTAAGGTCCTGGCTATCTAAACGAAATTTCTACAAAACCAATATTTAGCGGTTTAGTCGTGAAAACAGACAGAGTTACTTTCGCATTTATAAAACTATAGTATAGAAGTATAAGTTTCGTCCTTCCCATAAATACAGGATAATAGTACAAATGTTACCTAATAAAATGAAAACTGACACAACTCTGAAAGACATTGTAGATTTATCTTTTATTTATTTAACTACATAATGATTTATCAATGCAAATTTTATTTTCAGAAACAGAAATGCGCTTATTCACCGCGCAATAATATAATCTGCGGTAGGGTAACCATGTGTTGAACATTTTATACTGGATAGTGGATAGTACATACGTGATTTACGTAAAAAATAACAAACAATATTCAGTCTATCAGACTTTAGAATTTTACCTTTAATGTTGTGTGTTATGCTGTGGCCTTAGAAATAAATCGCCAAAAGACTACTTAAAGTGCAGCAATTTTTTTCCTACATATTATGTTGTCACTAAATAACAGTGATGTATCATGGCCGGCCTACTCATCGAATAACGCTTACAACTTTTTTTGCTACGCACCAAGCTTTCAAGGAGTCTCTGCCACCGTTTTCGTATTTAAAGAAATTGTTTTATAAATCGTTTTACAAACGGAGCACATACAAGAAATATCGGCACTTTTGACGTACTTATACGAGGCCGGTGCAAAATTGTCGATCACTTTTTACCGATACATCGATTGTTTTCGATGTTAATCGAATAACGATTGTGGTACAAGATTTATCGAATCAGTTATCGTGATGTTGAAAGAAATAGGTACCTACGCAAGGTGAGGAAGATGAAGTTATGATTGAAAATCTATATATATAAAAATGAATCCCTATTTCATGTCATTACTTGACGCGAGAACGGCTGGACCAATTTAGATGATTTTTTTTTTATATTATTCCGTGAAGTTCAAGGAAGGTTACATTAAAAAAAAATGGAAAAATTGCCCGGAAAGCGCTAAAAGCGCATATTTTACGTATGATTCAAATTACTTTCAATAGATGGCGTAATGAACGCCGGTGTCAGATGGCGGATGGCGACTATAAATTCTTGCAAATTTATTTCATGGGCAATTCATCACAAGAAATAGATCCGCGTTGTGCACATAAAGCCGAAAACCCACCGCGGCGCACGGAGAGGCCACGCACACGCTACGCACGTGGATCAAGCTTCGCTTTGCACGAAAATGTATGTCGCCGTGTCCACCGCGGCGCACGGAGAATGACGTCATCCATACATTTTCTTGCAGAACGTAGCCGTGGCCGTGTGCGTGGCCTCTCCGTGCACCGAGGTGGGTTTCCGGCTTAACAGTTCAGTGTCGAAAAATAAAGGGATGAATCGCTATATTTGTTCCTAAGCGCAAAACTCGAGGACGGCTGGACCATTTTTTTCTTAATAACCTACTGTATCCCACTGCTGGGCAAAGGTCTCTCCCATCTTCTTCCATCCATCGCGGTCATGGGCTCTTTCATACCACCCGTCTAGATGAGCGTCGAGGTCATCGTGCCACCGTTTTTGGGTCTACGTCGGCGATGACGGTCGTGCTTTGGGACCGCACTCGGTGATCGCTTTGGCCCACCTTTCTGAGCACATTCGGCTCAGGTGGCCCGCCCAGGTCCACTTAAGTGTAGCTGTTTTCGCTCCTACATCCGCGATAAGGGTAATGGAACGCAGCAAGGTGTTCCGCACCCTATCAGTGTGTTTTACGCCCAAAATACTGCGCTCCAATGCTCTATGGTAAACCTTCAGTTTGGACTTCTGAGCCTCGATTACTGACCATGTCTGGGCGCCGTAGGTAAGAACGGGCAGGATACACATGTCGATGGGTCAGTGGAAGGTTGCCCTTCATGATGGACTCTATTACTAAGCCTACGCTGTCCATCCGTCATCCATGTCTGTTAGCGGGCTGTATCTCACGAACCGTAATAGCTATAGTTGAAATTTTCACCGAACGTATATTTCTGTTGGCGCTACAACAACAAATACTATCAATAAAAAATAAATATAAAATTAAGGGGGAGGGGGGACTCTATTACTAAGTCTACTCTGTCCGTCCGTCTGTCATCGGGCTGTGTGGCGGACCGTAATAGGTAGAGAGTTAAAATTTTTACAGAAAGTGTATTTTTGTTGCCGCTACAACAACAAATACTTACTAAAAATAAAATAAAAATTGAAAACAAAGGGGGTCCCCATACAAGAAACTTGATAATTTTGACGTTTTTATTCTACGGTGGTACGGAACCCTTTATTTGCGGGAAAGGAGAAGAACAGCCGACGAACGGGGAAACGGGGGGGGGGGGGCGTTAGTTCTTTTTCGGACAACATTAATTCTGAGGCGGTACGAAGTTCGCCGGGACAGCTAGTGTACTCATAAATGTAGGTAGTGTAAATGGCGGCGTCTTCATCAGGCGCATGCCTCGCGCGAGCACTCACTTTTGACGTCGGAACGCATAGACGTAATGTCATAATATGAGTGCTCGGGTGAGGCATGCACGCCATATGGACACATCTATTGAAGTTTTTTAAGACTGAAAAATAAAGGCTGGCGCAGACTGGGGACGGCAGGGGAGAGGATTTAAATTTTTATCAATCGAATTTAATACTTATCCAATCGAAATAAGGTGTTCCGGCGTGCTTTTCGATACACCGAGAAAACTGCTCCGAGATGCTCCAGGGTCGATTACCCAGCGTTGAAATATATACCTTATTTCGATTGGATAAGTATTAAATTCGATTGATAAAAATTAAAATCCTCCCCTGCCGTCCCCATTCTGCGCCGGCCATAAAACGGCTAAACGTACTTGTTTATCCTAAAACCCCAAAATATTGTATGCCAAAATAAACACCTATGTAGGCACCTAGGCACTACTAAGTAGTGCCTAGCAAGCACCTTCAAGTAGTGACTACTTGAAGGTGCATGCCATAGACAATAGATAATGGTTGAGCAAGGAAGTTATACGTTTACTGGTTGAGACACCGAGACTACCAACTCCATTGATGTGTGAATGATGTGGGGCCATCTGTAGGATTATAACTGCATTATGTAAAATCATAGACACGTATCGTCATAATAGTGACGCACGATTTGAATATCTAACGCCGATAATAGGGTGGGTGGAGGCTGTTGTTGGACTAGTAATGTTTATTAAATAATATTGAAATCGCAAACCAAAGGACGAAAATAGAGAAAATTGTCGTGTATGCTACAATAGTACAGTCATAATAACAATACAGTGTCGCCTACAAACCACGGCAATCTAATCATAACTAATTTCTTAAAAGATGGTGGGGGTAGGTATAATATTCTGTCATCGTCCAAGCTTATTTTGAACGTAGGAGCTCGATGATCACGTGTCAACAAACCAAATCCGTACTCTACAATAAAGATGTGATAAACGGCTTTATATTAAAAGCACGTTGTTACGCTTGTGCTCGTTTTTAAAAGTCGTTGTAAAAGTGCTTTTCTGCTTTTCTGCTTTTTTTAAATTAAATAAAAATTCGTCCGTCAATAAACGGACAACAAAAGCAAAATGCTTAGTAAACATAAGTTCAAGCAAAAAGTCAAAAACTTACGCGCTGAAAAATTGATAGTGAGTCTTATGTGCATGGAAATATGGTTTTTAATCTAATATAATGTATTATAAATTATTGCTTTTTATAGGTAAAGAAATAAGGTTAAATTTAATTAAATATTGATTTGAACTGTTTTGTCATACAAATAAGGTTACTTTTTATAATTTTTTGGAATTTCTTTCTCTTTCTTGCCGTCATTGCTTAAAAACAACACGCTTAAATTTGTAAGCGCGCTTAGGCGCTTACTTAAAAAAACGAACTTTTCAAACGGCTTTTCGTTTAAGCACCCACTTCTACTCTACAAGCGATTTTTTTTTATAAGTACCTAGAGCAAAAGTGTTTTCGATGATACCTCTAATTTTCCTTCCAAATTAAATTTATATTGCGAGAGCCAATAAGTGCGCTCTACCTTCCCGCTTGGCGTTATTAGAGGTGTGAGATGCGCATACAGCGACAATATTACCCGATAGGTGATCGTAAAATTTGAATGCAGCCATTGAATAGCACTTTTTAAAAACTATTAAATTGCGCTGTCTTCTCTTCGGATCTATATGTCTGAAGAATTTTTGTCTTGTTTTACACTGTTAGCTGATGGCAACAGCTTCACCTGATGAGATGGTTGTGGATGGTCGTTTGGTAGACCCTACCCTGTGTATTAAAAAATGCACAGGCGCAAAGTACACGTAGTCCAACACACTAAGTATAGACAACAATGGAAAAAGGAAAGATGATAGGATAGTATACAATGAACATCGCTCCAGTTTATCTGTGTCGAAAGGCATTTGGCCCAGCATGTGCCGGAGAATGGGGTCTCCTTGAGCGCTGATTTTCATTCTTCATTGGTCATTCTTCATGATGAAATGAAATGTAATGTAACGTCACGACTTTTATCCCCATTCGGGGGTATTTC
The DNA here is from genome assembly GCA_947859195.1 of Drymonia ruficornis. NCBI lineage: Eukaryota > Metazoa > Arthropoda > Insecta > Lepidoptera > Notodontidae > Drymonia > Drymonia ruficornis. The sequence continues at coordinate 8,280,646 of OX401923.1, forward strand.
TTCATGATAGTAATGTAAATAGGTACAAGTCAAGTTAAATTGTTGACATAGAGCCAAGGAATTTACTATGCCTAGAGCGATCTAAGTATCAACGAAACTCCTAAAGCGACGGACTCTGACAATGAGAGTTATATGGTTAGTTATATCAGCACTGGTGGCACAGCCGGCCGTGACAGACAAAACGCGAGATAAATCCATATTGTCTCATTGTCTCCCATGCATTAAGTAAGAGAGCGATTCGTTGCGACATAATGCATGACAAAATTCTTGTCTTGGCGCGCGTGCTAGCAGCCCAGAAGTGTTATTTTGTCGCGCAATCATTAAACTAACTCATCTGCCCAATATTTTATGCGTCGGATTAGGAGATAATAGCCCCAATGAGTGGACTGTTACGTACGTTACGCACAACATTTTATTTCTGAAACTCCTAGTGACGTAATAAGACGCGTCACGCACACTAGCAAACATTAGCGTGCAAAAATCGCGAGCGATGCACTCACACGCATGTGTTGTGATGCCCACAGGGGCACTTTACCGTGTATGCACGATGCTGCACATGTGTGCGCGTACGTGATGCACGCGATCGTATGGAAGTGCAGCCACACGCAGTGAAAGGGCATTTTTTACTGTGAAATTTTGCATAATTGCTGTAATAAATAAATCTTAACTAATAAATAATTTATTTCAGCTTTTTATTATGAACCTAAGTTAAAATTGTAGGTAACTCATCGTGTAATTTTTGTGCACTATAGGTACTTTTGATTTACTCGAGTAAAAGTGTGATGATGAATTTAATTATTACGTAAGTAAAGATACCGTAGGCATCTTGACTATCAAAATTTGTGAAATAGATAATGGTCCCACTTAATTAGACTTAAGAAGTCAGTAGATTCTAGTCGAGAATTACCGTGTTCACGACCTCAAGAAACAGATCAGTATAGTGCTTAGAAGGAAAATACACAATATGTTCATATAGCAAAAAGTGCCTATCACAGGGCAAAGAACTACTTACACTTAGGTACTTACGACACTATTTGCTACTATTAGCCCATTTTTTTGAACGGATGGCAGTTCTGGACACCTCCTGAGCAATCAAAGATGATCCCAGTGAATGTGTAATAGAGAGTGTCAATAGAGCCACCAATGGCGAAGTTTTACGTCGAATCTGTCAGGAATCTAAAATTCTTTGTATTTTATAGAAGAGATAACCTGCATACAAAATATGCAGTTTTGGAAATATGGTTGGAATAAGACTATTTAACCCAGGCAGATAGCCTTTTTGCGCAATATCGGGCTCTTCCGCCTCGCGACAGATAACGATCGACCTTCAGTTCCGAGATCTAAGTTGAAGGGGTAAACAGAAGAAGACATAGATAATAAGGCTCTCAAATTCAATTTGATTGTGGGTGGAGTGAAGGTACCTAGGTACCTACTAGTCCAAGCAAACTACGGGAACCTTTCGTATATGAAAAAGGCAGCTTGAACTACCTATGTAAAACAGTAATTCGTATTCGACGTCACGAGTCAATCACAATGCACCCTAATTCCTGAGAGGCAGGATGCGTTGCGTGAATTCAGTAATTTATGTGCAAAGAATTGCATTCGCAGTAGGTGCACTGCAATAAATGCAGTAGCGCAGCGGGGTGGGACGCGGGGCGGGGCGGAGCGCGCCGGCGGTGGGGCAGCCAGTCGCATCGTGACCGCGCGCCGCGTAGCGTGTGTAACGCGCTCGTTTAGTTCGCCGCGAATACGGCCGAAAACGAGGGCCAAGCCATGGTGTCCGTGGGCGCGTGGAGGCGCCGTACGCCCGACGACTGTGAGGAGCGCTCCGAGCCCGGCGCCTCCAGCTCGGCCGTGCCGCGCGCGCCGCCCAACTGCGCGCGCTGCCGCAACCACCGCGTCAAAGTAGAGTTGAAGGGTCACAAGCGCTATTGCCGGTACCGGCACTGCACATGCGAGAAGTGCCGGCTGACGGCGGAGAGGCAGCGGGTGATGGCACAGCAGACGGCTCTGAGACGTGCCCAGGCGCAGGACGAGGCGAGAGCGCGGGCTGTAGAGTCGGGGATGCAGCCGGTCGGGTTGGAGCTGGACCGGCCGGAGATGCCATCGGTGAAAGCGCCTCGTAGTCCGGCGGCGCCGCCGTCGCGTTCGCTGGGCTCCCCCAGCTTGGACTCAGTGCCCGGCTCGCCCGGCGTATCACCGTACGCGCCCCTGCCGCCCTCAGCACCGCCGTCGGCGCCGGCGATGCCGCCGCTCCTCCCGCCGCAGCAACCCGGTTAGTGATTATCCCCTAGTAGAACATCCACAGTTGTTGAGTGATATTAATTCTTATGATTCTTAAGATAGTTGCGTGTGCGCATTCTAAAAATTCGCGTCCCGTAGTAGCCGCCGGCTATGCTACAGTTAACGCAAATTGGAGCTAATGGGACGTTATAAGAACTGACAGGTTTGAAATTACTGATAAGCACGAAACCAAAATCAAAGTGAAGGTAGGGTGAGACGTCTAGTCAGTAGCATGGGAATTCAAACTATTTTCTAGGCACAATTCTCATTAATATTTATTCAGTAGCTTAATTATTGATAGATTGTAAACTTTTCAAATTATCTGAGGTAGCATTTTGCAAAATTTATATTCAGTTGTCAATTTCTTAATTTGGAAATGAAAAAAAAACCTGCATAGAAGGTGAACAATGTATTAAGGACGTAAGTAAACTAAAGCAGTTACGTCCTTTACGGCCCTAGTTACAAGAATGGGCCTATATTGCAGTGCAATCTAGGTTACCACAGTTACTTTAGATCTGTATGCACTAATAAAATATTTACACAAAGTAGGTAGGTACCTTGCCTTTGTGATTTCGCTATATTACTTGATTTATGATAAATTATTAAGGACCTAACTTTTTTTATCAACATAAAAGATAACTATTTATTTCTATTTTCACGTTCACGATTTCTATTTTATTTAGTTATTTAATAGGCGCAAAATTTAGGCCTATTAACCCATCGAAATTTAACTCTTTTCAGACTATCTATTGTATAAAAAAGATTTGTCCCCGGAAATTCATTAGGTATCTTTACAAATATATGAAATTGAATGTCTGCTTGTAATGTCAAAATAATAGCTTTTGACTAAATGCAGAGTAACTTCGGCTACTTTTATTTTAGCAAACATTAACAAACATATTTTGTTAAATTTCACGCGTACGGAAACGTATAGCTTGTTTTTTTAATGTTAGAATATATGATATAGGAACAAGATCCCATTGCAATGGCTAAACACAGCGATGATTGAAAACGGTTGCATGCTTTACTTAATATGAATAGAGTAGGAATGTTTAATTGTTACGTCCACTTCATAAATATGTAGATAACTATGGTATTACAAATACTGAACGCCTAAGCATAAAAAATAAATATTTCTTTATTATTAGTCATGTCAGTATTAACGTATAATCTGTTAATGTATACAATTTTGTTCTAACAAAACCGGACGTGGTTGTCCTGCGTAACAATTATTTCTTTCATCGATATTGCTCAATTACAGTCGCCCGTCGTTTTTAATTAAACGCGTAGTACTATTATCTATCCACAAAGTAAGAGTTGGATGTTCTTTAAGTACATCAAAGGGCATGTTTACAGGTCCCTAAAAGGTCGGCGCCGCGTGCCGGCTTCCACTTACCATCAGGTGGACCGTCTGCCAGTGTGACATCCTTGGCTATAAAACTATTTCATTTAGTCAATCAAAAGGTTAAAGAGATTAAAGAGAACTTTCGTAAAATGATAATTTTAGGGTCTTGTGCGAAATCCACATCAGAAGTTTCCGAACGAATTCATCCAAAAACACATAAATTTACCTACTCTACCATGCCATACGAGTTAAGCTTTCTGTAATGCAAATCGTTACAGATATCTAATAACAATTTAGCAAATTAACAACAATTTTTGTTTAGGTATGTTATAGACCTGACAATTTAAACAAGAAAGGCCAATCACAGTTTCGATGTTATATTAATATTCATGAGGGTAATCGTATAACATTGAACATATTCGATTGCGATTCCTGATTTCTGTAGTTTGTGGGCGAAATGTTTTATTGACGAGATTGCAATCTCGACAACTTGGAATATGAATGAATTAACGGACTTCTTTTGAGATTGGCTGAGATAATCGTCCTACCTACCTACTGGACGTATACCTTACATTAATTTATATGTTACCAATTTAATCAGTCGGGCAGGGAAGAACTTAGCCTTCAGATATTTTGAAAACGGAATGAGAGTGCTCATCTCACTCTATTTCCGAATAAACTGGTTAAGAAACTATCATTATAGGTGAATTACAGATCGGCCGAAACTATATTTAACATACTTCAAAAAGGAGTAGGTTCTCAATTCGACTGTACATAGTTTATTTTTAAAGTATTATTCTAGGGACCTAAATGTTATGCTCTTAGCGTAATATGTAATCGTACAGTTGTGGCACACGCTCATGAATTTTAACCTGTATGGGTTGGGTGATTTGTGTTTCTAAGTAAAATTTGTGAAATGTTATAATAATTAGACAGCAAAACGGCTTTCGTTTTGGACTCATGATTGTCGTCCTACATAAGATATTCGGTAAAAACAAATTTTACAGCTCAGGTTAAACTCTTGTTTTGTCGTTTATTTAGACGATCTAATGACTGGAAATAGTGCACTACACTTACCGTAACAAATACCAATTTACATGAAGATATTCAATAAATTTTAATGATTTCGTATGGATTTGTTACGTTATTTTTGTACCTGTGATTACAAATATTGATACAAAACATCTAAACAAAGGAGATGGATGGAACTGCTCTACAACAACAAAAAGTTGGAATTAATAATGTATGTATTACACCAATATTATTACACATAATGCATCATTAATCCATTGCATAAGATTAGTGTGAAGCATAATAATATAAATTTCTCGGGAAAACATTATAGTGAACACCATACCGCACTTTTTGTGAAGCCGTCGGAAAGGTAGGCGTGATTAATTTCCATGATAATGTCTAGCCTACTACACCTATAACACCTAACTCTCTAGTTATATTAGGTAGACACTAGACTTTATTAAGCTTATATTTTGTATAAACCGAACCACCTTTCAGCATTTTTATCATGAAAACCATTGAACATACTTATAGGTTAATACTATAACAATATTTCATATGATTACAACACAGTAAAACGAAACGAAAGTCTATCTAGTGAAACGTGGGCTTTGAGTTGGTTAATACCTCCACAATGTAGTGGTGTATGGCCACTCAAGCCTCTGACTACCCCCGAACGGGGATAAAAGTCGTGACGTTACATTACAACACAGTCCCCACAAGTTGATAGGAGTACCTACTTAGGTATGGAATATTTTTTTATAAATTTTATGCTGTTAAATGTGATTTCCTAATTTTCCATGGGAAAAAAATAATTAGATTTATTAGATAAAATGACTAGGTAGTGAATGATTAATCTGTAATATTTAAATATTATCAAGATATGTTTGCTATTGTGTGTCGGTAATCAAAGTTGCAACTGATAAGCGTCACTATGTCAATACCTAGAGGTGGTAAGTGATAATGATAACATTTGTATGTTTATATTTAATCAAATTGCATTATTACGGTCGCGGTTACGGTATGCAGATCAATTTATGTAATGTAATGTAACGTCACGACTTTTATCCCCATTCGGGGGTAGTCAGAGGCTTGAGTGGCCATACACCATTGTGGAGGTATTAACCAACTCAATGCCCACGTTTCACTAGATAGTCAGAACCCAACGTGACAGGTGGTGAACCTTGTCGCCGTGTATACAGGAACTGACTATTACCCTATTATACTATTAGACTATTATCCCGAGGGATAGGTAGGTTTCCTCACGATGTTTTCCCTCACCGTCAGCGAACTGTAAATTATGCACATAGATGAAAATCAATCAATTTATTATGGGTAATAAATAATATTCATGTGGTACAAGAAAACTGAAACCAGTTGATTAGCCGTTATAAATTTAACGTGTTAAAATTATTTAGGCATAAAATAAAATAGTCAGTTATGGCTGTAAAAAAAACTTCCACGTTGAAGATACTTTACTTTTACAATCATTTAAATAAGTTTTAGTGGCACACAGAATTATTATTTGTAAAAATCTTGATGCTCTTAAAATACTGACATTTTGTTATAAATAAAAAATAATAATTTACTTATAGCTTCAAAAATAAAATTTCACAATGAATTACCGTAACGAATTTAGTTGAAACTGCAGATTTATAGAGCTAAGGATTCTATAACATACAGCTCAATAATTTTTGGTCTACGACAAAAATTAACGAAGATACGACTAATTTCCTAACGAAGTTTCCTGACCGGGCCGCGCCGGCCGCCGCACTCGCTGTGACGTCACGCGGGCTGATACGCGCTCGGCTAGCGCTAGGGTTCGGTTGTCTTGTTCGCGCGCAGCGTGTTTTAAGCCTCAAAATGAGTTTACAGGAAAGTTTTCAACAAGCTAAGTCGGATAACCTGCCAAAAGTCGATACTTTTATGGTATTCGACTACTTAAACAATAATTTAAAATACACCAGCGCCGAGACACGTGGTTGGAAACGGAAAAGGTACACTTAGGTACTTTCACTTACCTTTTCTGTTATGAATACTATTTATACAAAGAAACCTATTATTTTACCACTAGGTTAAGCATGGAAAGGTTCGGTGTACCTACCCAAAGTACTATAAGATATATAAGATACCTAGGAAGGTAGGTAGTATCCTGTCATAAGTAGGTAGATTAGGTGTTTATCCTATTGAGTACTATTTTTATTCCTGTTTATTTTTGACGACCGCTTGGCGCTATAGTTTGAGCGTTGGCCGCTTGGCTCACTGCATCGGGTGGTTGTGGGTTCGATTCCCGCCAGAGGCAAATTTCGGAAATGGTCTTTTCGTAATCTACTCTGGTCTGGTTGTCACTGAGATCGCCCCCAGTCCATTGTATGGTAGCCAAGTATCAGCGGTGCTTAGGGGGCGTCCATAAATTACGTGAGGCATTTAGAGGGGGGGGGGGGGGGTCGAGCCAAAACTCACCAAATCTCACGTGGAGGAGAGGAGGGGTCTCTGCAAATCTCACGTAATTTTTTCTCCGCAAAAATTAGGGTGCGTTTCCATTGAAGCGGAGCTGGGCGGAGCGGACCGTGAACTGGCCAATCACAGTGCTCGAAATCTCCACTCCGCATCAGTGGAAACAGTGTAAGCGGAGCGGAGCGGAGTTGAGTGGACTTTCGAATAAAACAAATGAACACGCGGCCCCGAGCCGGACAGAACGGAGTCGAGCAGGCTGTGGTGCCGAGTGGTGTACACGAAGCGGAGCGGAGTGGAGCGGAGCGCAGCGGACCGGAGCTGAGTGGAGCTGAGCGGATCTGACCGAAGCTGAGCGGAGCTGAGCGAAGCTGAGCGGAGCTGAGCGGAACTGAGCGGATCTAACCGAAGCTGAGCGGAGCTAAGCTGAGCGGACTTTCGAATACAGTATATGAACACGCGGCGGATAGCTTCCGAATTTTCATCTTCTAGTAGAGAAAGATGTAAAAGCGCTGTTCTTTTCTTAACCGATAACATGACGTATGATCACTCCATGAGATTGAATTTGACTCAAATTTGACTGATCGGAACACGGCTCAATGCAGCTCAGCTTGACTCCGCCCCGCTCCGCTCCGCCCCGCTCCACTCCGCCCCGCTCCGCTCCGCCCCGCTCTGCTCCACCCAGTTCCGCTTAAATGGAAAAAGTTGCCACTTTTCACTGCTCTTCTCCGCCCCGCTCCGCTACTGTGGAAACGCACCCTTAAACTGCGAGAAAACTGGGTTAAATTAAGTAAAACATGTTTCTCCACTAGAATATGGCTTTTGAAAAATCTCACCTAAGATTAGAGGGGGAGGGAGGGGGTCGAGCAAAATCTCACAACATCTTACTAAGGGGGATGGGGGAGGCAAAAATTCACAAAAATCACCTCACGTAATTTATGGACGCCCCCTTAGTTTGGGACCATACAGATGGCGTGTAAGTCTGGCGATATTTATTATTATTATTTATTATTCCTTTATAATCTATTATTAACATAATATTATATTACCCATCACCCTACCTAAGGATTCACTATCACTACATACCTAGTATAAAACAAAGTCGCTTCCCGCTTTCTGGCTGTCTGTCTCTATGTATGCTTAGATCTTTAAAACTACGCAGCGGATTTTGATGCGGTTTTTTTTAATAGATAGTGATTCAAGAGGAAGGTTTATTATGTATAATACATACTTAATATAGTAGAGAAACACTGATAATTTTAGAGGTTTCTAATGTGATGTCGTAAATAAATACATTTTTTTGCGCTTACATTGCAAACGCTGGCTGAATCCTACGAGATAGATCAAAATAATGTACTACAGTATTGTACACCATAAAAAGGTATACAAAAAGTCCGCGATGGTATTTATGTCTATCTCTTAGGGATAACCCACAATAACCATTTTTTATCCTTTACTTTTTACGAGAAATAATGGCTTATTTACGAAGCGATTTTAAGCAATACAGCATTAATCCTTATCCAATTAAGTACCTTAAATACATTGTGCATTTAATATAGATCAATATGGCCCTTTACAGCATGTAATTTAAATGAATAACACCTAAAATAGTGAATGGCGGCGCAAGCGGGAAACCGGGCACATCGCGAAATCAACGAGGCGAGTCCGGTGACGTCACGCGCGCTGGCCGCACTTACCGCCCGTCGATAAATTTTGGATACATAAAATGTGTTAGGAAATCGCAACCGATGGACCGATTTCGATGATTTAAAAACTATATTGATAAGAAAGCTTAGTTTTAACTGTTAGTGTTGGTTATGAGTTGATTTGTTGACCTATTACTGATCCTCATTGCGAATTCACGCGATAAACGGGTATTGACAAACTTGATTTTAAAATTAATAACATAATTAATTATGCTGTAGGTAGTAAATTTTCCGTGGTAGATTATTTAATTGAAAAAGCCATTACTTATTGCTTATTCAATTAAATAATCCACGGTTCACGCAAAACCCAATAGGTAGTACCTACATTTTAAAAAACACTGACGAGACAATACACACCGCTAAACAGGTTTAAGTATTTTTAAATCTTAATTTTTACTCGCTTGAATTGAAAGAAGCGGTAAATTACGAGATATCATACCTTGCATGACCTATTTTTTGTAGTTTAGATAAGTGATTGAAACTGTTTTTATTTTCTTAGTAATCGTTTCAGATTATACTTAATTCCAATTAAGGAGATAATTGTCACTATCGGGTGTAATCTTATAAATATTTAAAGCATCAATCCTTTGTTACTTTTACCCAACTGTATCTAGACCTCAGAAAAAAAAAACTGGCCAAGTGCGTGTCAGACTCGCACATAAAGGGTTTTGTACCACCGTAGAATAAAAAGTAAAAAATAGGTATCATGTTTCTTGTATGGGGACCCCCTTTATTTTTAAACGTTTTTTTTTCTTTTTAGTATTTGTTGTACTGCGACTGTAGCCTAGGGGTGAACAGGTTGGGCTAACAATCAGAAGGTCCCAGGTTCGATCCCCGGTGGGGCATGCACCAATGGATGAATTCTCATCTATGTGCATAATTTACAGTTCGCTGACGGTGAGGGAAAACATCGTGAGGAAACCTACCTATCCCTCGGGATTAGGTAATAGTCAGTTCCTGTATACACGGCGACACGGTTCACCACCTGTCACGTTGGGTTCTGACTATCTAGTGAAACGTGGGCTTTGAGTTGGTTAATACCTCCACAATGTGGTGGTGTATGGACACTCAAGCCTCTGACTACCCCCGAACGGGGATAAAAGTCGTGACGTTACATTATTATTATTTTTTATTATTATTATTAGTATTTGTTGTTGTAGCGGCCACAGAAATACACATTCTGTGAAAACTTCAACTCTCTACCTATTACAGTTCGTAAGATACAGCCCGCTGACAGACGGACAGACAGACATACGGATAGACGGACAGCCTAGGCTTAGTAATGGGGTCCCGTTGGTACCCTTTGGGTACGGAACCTTAAAAAGTATAAGGATTTTTTCACTGCAAAGGACTTTTTGACCGATTACCAAGAATAGCGTAAATTGGCTTACAATAGCAAAAGTACCGTTGACGTCATAATTTTTCCACGACTCATTTTCTAACGGTCTCACTTCCTCATTTTCAAGGCTTCACACACCCCGATGAAGTTTAAACAAAGGTGCAATTAACTCAAGTGACGTAAAATAATATTTAAAGTTAACGCCCATCGTTTGTCCTATTTTCTTTATCGTACATTATACTTCTATCTCACTCGAACATTTACCAAGCACCCCCGTCCCGAGGGGTGGATTCCGATAGGTCGGCCGAGCTGGGGAGGCTCGGGTGGGGTTGTAAAAACTAAGCCTAAGGGCGGGGCCATGTAAATAGCTTTATGTATTTAATGGGACCGTGTCCATTTTTTTCTTACCCATCTTCAGAATCCGGAGTTATACCCCGATGTGTTCCGGTGAGAGTCTGTAACCTACTCAAGTCTGAAAATGAACTTGAAAATGTAATTTCGGTTTCAGAGTTGAGATCGCACCAAGATTATATGCTACCTTAGTGTTAGAAGTTTCAAGTTCATAGGTACGCAAGGACACATACAAACAAACAATACATGCTGCCAGTTGAATAGTCCCGCAAATTCCTTGTGTTCTTAAATTCCAATCTCAAATTGCTGACTCCATAATAATATCATTCGAATTATAGTAATTTCAGGATAAGAAGGAACACTCCATCTCCTTCCTAGATACACCCGCCTCTTTTGGCTTCACGAGTTTGTATAATTCAGCGGTCCTCGGGATAACTTTGAAGATAAAAGTACCGGTAGAAGTTATGTTGTTTGCCGCTTATCCACGCCATTGTTGAGGCGGGAAACGTCTCGTACTTTGAAGCATGTTTTCCCTTGTTCTCAGACATTTGGATGCCAAATAATTTGCAAGAATAGCTATGCGTCTCCGCTCGCTAGCAACTTTATGATGAAAACAGAAGTCAGGAACCATGTTCGTTTGAAGAGAATCGTATGAATGTGTGAAACATACGATCGTGATAACCCTAATAGTATATTATAGCAAGATATCTATGATATTGAATTAATAGTATTCACTACTTAGCTACGAATCTCACTTAGGACGCGTTTCAACGAAAGGGTTGGAAGTTTCGAAAGGGTGTATCGATTTCAACTCTTTGTTTTGTTTGAAAGGTTATGCTGATTGAAGTAGAACTACAGGAGATGCTTCTGAAACTATTTGCACGGAAACTTATCACAAACAGAAGTTTTATCGAACCGTTCTAACACCTTTTTATATATTTTTATTACAATTTATTTGGTGCTAACTCAATAATAATCTCGTAGTCTACAGCAGATTAACTACGTAGCTAACTCTATCTTCAGAAAAAAATAGAAAATTTAGAAGATTTTGCAACGTATAATCTATCCGTAGGTAGAAATCTGAAGATAATCCTAAAAAAGACATACCTATTACCTTGAAGAATCCTCCTCCAATATATTCTCAAACTTTTATACGCTTCACGGATTTCATAGAGCCAGTTCCAGAACTGTAGCGTTTGTTTTACTTATATCTAAGTTTAGAATGAGCTCAGTTCGGGATTTGAAGGGAAAACTGGGAAAACAAGGTTGCGTTTCCGTCAATACGAGTGTCTAGCGGGATGAGTATACCTAGGTACCTACAGACTTGTTTTGTTCGGGCACAGGGTGTAGGTCAGGCTTCAGGGTTGTCTATCAGAAACGTGAAATTTGGTTAGTTGATTACGTTTGTGATGTAGGTAATACAAAACATTCGTGACGTTAGCAGCTTTGACAGGCACTGTTAGGTAGGTAATGATCTGGCCACAAAAAATTAAGCATAAATAAAGTAACAGAACGATTTGTTGCGTCCTGCTCCCTCGCATGCCTTGCCCGAGCACTCATGTTATGACATTATGTCTATGCGTTTCAATGTCAACACTGAGTGCTCGGCGTGCGTTGGATGTAGACGCAGCCAATTATTCAGATGCATGATTTAACTATGTTGATATATTACTACATAATTTAAATAGGTTAACAAGTTCTCTAAATATGTTTTACCATCTTCCAATAAAGGCCGTTGACTTCAGCAAGACTTCATATCCGTTCGGCTAGTTTGGCGACAACCGTTACATCTGAAACTTAACTGCGCTTGTTAACTCTTCAGTTTAACTACTAATGTTTAATTTATTTTCAACTGTACTAAAATAAATTTTGCAAAAAGGTATATTTGGACCGCTACACCCCTGACGTGAAGCGTTTGATGTTTTACGATCTCGCCGCTCGTCATTAAACTTCCCTATTTCGGACGGATCTCGTAGGGTTGTCGTGCGCCGGATACGGGAATACTAAGGTATGGGGAATGAGAACTATATTTTAGTTATGAAGCACAAATGTCCCATAACCATATAAATGTGCCATATGAATGTGCATGTGCCTGTGCTATATGTGAATGAACCTTGGCGTCATAGTTGGGCACCATTGTCGATCCTGGCTTACAGGAGTAACAGTAGTGGGAATGTGTGGCGGGCTTAGTCCCAATAAAAAAAAACATGAATGTTTGTGGCGTTATTAATGACAATGTTCGGTTAAGTTGGGTAAAACAATTGAATTTTTCGGATATATAAGGTATATTGCATAACTTAAAAATTGTCCAACGAATTACCGAGTTTTGGTCTTTGTTTATAGTTTCAAAATAGGAAAAAGAAAAGTGTGGTTGAAATAAATATGTCCTAGTGTTGACAACCCTACAGTAAGGGTTAAAATTTTACGTCTCCCCGTATTCCGGGCAGTAGCGCAGCGGGCAAGGTCGATGCAGCTTGCAGCATGCTATAGCTTGAGTAATGGCTTCTTTCTGTACATTTAACTATTCAACCAAGAGTTTGATGAGGAAGGGTTTACCTACATATGCATGCGTAGTGAATATGCAGCGCCCTGCAGCGCTAGCACATGTGGCAAGACACCAATTTTGTCACACATTATGTCGCACTGAGTCGCTCTCGCTCTTTCTTGACAAGATAAAACGCAAGATAAATCGATTTTGTTTCATTCTCTCCTTTGCATTAAAAAGAGAGAGGGCTGCTCCGTGCGATATAATGCATGACAAAAGTCTCGTCTTGCAAAGTAGTACAAGTAGTTAACTACCGAAAAACTAACTACCAACTATCATTTCTACGAGCACTAAATACAGTTAGTCTATGTTATATCGGTCATATCTTGACTTCTGAACACTTCAGGCTACATCCGTGTACATTATGTGTACCTAGTACATATATCTATTGCCTGTAACTAATCGAGTTCATATTACATAACGGTATGATGTTGATAAGAAGCGCTTGTGTTAGTCTAGACTGCACGGGTGATTTGCTGATATTAAAACCTTATCGTAGGATGCTACAATTAATTACTATTAGGCGTGTCACACACTGCACCGCACTCCGGAGCAAGATTGACTAACTGAAGACCGCTTGGCGCGGTGGTTTGAGCGTGGGTCGCTTGGCTTACTGCATTGAGAGGATTTTTTTGTAAACGACCATTTTGTAATTTGCCCTGGACTGGGTGTCACTAGGATCGCCCCCAGTCGATTGTATTGTAGCCATAGTACAAGCGTTACTTAGTTTGGGATCATGGACTTGGTGTGTAAGTCGGCGATATTTATTCGTTACTGCGGGTTTAGCGGTGCTTAGTACCTAAGTTATTATGAAATGTCGCTCGATGCCCCGCAGTCCACAGCGTGATGCGTTCCAGTATGTGATCCGCCTTAGCTGGTAATTAGAACAGATTTTATAGTGTTGTTTATAGTGAGTACTTAAGTATTGATATAATTCGGATACTTAATACACCTACTTGAGAAACATTTTAACGCTATCTATTTCTGCAATGAATTATACAGGCATCGGACGGTTTGATGTTGATCATTAACTTAGGTTTCGGTACCGTAAGATACATAGGTAATGATAAGAACACGACTGTATTTCTGAACGGGTCATCAGAGACATCCTTATCAGTTAAACAGGCTATGGTTTATGTTCCAAAATTAGAGAACTTTCAGAAACTCCGGCTTTTGTAACTTATAACACTTTTTTAACCTTACGTCGTCGCTAGTTGTGACCCGAAGTTTTCCTTTATTTTCCCAGCAAAGATATAACGCCATCTTTCAAGTTAGCTGCTGTGTTGGTATTTCATGTGGAAATAGGCGTCCATAGGTAATATTTGGCATATCTAGCATTTTTGTTCCAGCATCACCGCTCTAATTTTTACTTTCCATTACTTTGTTTCATGTAAACAGACCTTCGATGCAACTGGAACGAGCCACAGCTTGGTTTTTGGCTTTAATCCTGTAATGATATCGGTTTCACTTAAATGTTGATAAGTTACGATGTGCTTCTATTTGTGAAAATGGTGCGTTTGTGGAAACTATTCTTTGGCTTGTAATGGAATTGGTTTTTGGGATAGAGCACGGATTATCATGGCAGTGTCCTCTTTAGGGATGACCTTTCAATTGTAGAACTAAGTGAAGCTGGCGCTACTCTACATCAGGCGCAGGCCTTGTCCGAGCACTCAGATTTGACGTCAAAACGCATAGACAAGCACTTCTTCTTATCATATGGTTAGTGGCCAACCTGGTGTCAGAATTGTTTAAGCCGCTCGAAGGCCTCTGACAAGGCTTAACACTCATGTGATGACATTATGTATATGCGGTCCAACGTCAAGACTAGTCGCATCCATTGACTTTGCGTAAACGAATTGTCCCATATTCTTGATCTTTTCTCCCACATAAGTTTAAGTAGGTACTCAATAAAATTATAATAATATATTATAATATAATATTATTATAGCGACTGTAGCCTAGGGGTGAACAGGTTGGGCTAACAAACAGAAGGTCCCGGGTTCGATCCCCGTTGGGGCATGCACCAATGGATGAATTTTCATCTATGTGCATAATTTATAGTTCGCTGACGGTGAAGGAAAACATCGTGAGGAAACCTACCTATCCCTCGGGATTAGGTAATAGTCAGTTCCTGTATACACGGCGACAAGGTTCACCACCTGTCACGTTGGGTTCTGACTATCAGGTAAAACGTGGACTTTGAGTTGGTTAATACCTCCACAATGTGGTGGTATATGGCCACTCAAGCCTCTGACTACCCCCGAACGGGGATAAAAGTCGTGACATTACATTTACATTTTTTTATCAATAAAATTAGAAAGTTGAGATTATAAACCTAGGCGGTACATTGATTATATCACGTTCGTACGTATTGAAGCGTTATCTGTCTCGTTAGGCATGTCGCTAGCTACCTAGTAACACAAATGTAGTTTATTTACATAGGTAGGTACTGAATTTGTATAGGTTCAGCGGCAGTGCACTCGCCTTGCTCCCGAGGGCAACAAACACACGTAGCGTATGAGTAAACAAATTAATTCTCTGCGATATTATATCAGTGTGACTCCTTTAAAATCCTACTAATAACCTAACCTATTTAATAAGTACCGCAGTTAATTAGATAGGTAGTTAATTAATGTGATCGTATTTTGAATGCTTCATTGAGACTACTTTGTTACTTTGTCATCTTCAAACTGAGATACTTATCTATTAGAACTATTGTGCGTCGATCTCTGCATGATTGAAACAAAATTTGTTACCAAATCTACCAGAAATTTGGCTGAAAATCATCACCAGGCTACCTAGGATTGAACCTAAATCCACCGCTTGACCATTTGACCAACAATTTGGCCAAAAAGGCAACAAGAGCTCTGAAAGTACTATGCAAAGTTATGCACCGCTTCTGAATTAATTCCAATAACTAATTAATTCTTTGATTTTGTAAAGCATAATGATTATATCGGGAGAAAGGATTCAATTTGCCTCTTCAGCACTCCAATAAAGATGGGTCGAGAGGGAATTCACTCAGGAAGTCCATAAAAGTTCCTGTTATCCAAAGTTTGCTGGGCAAAACAGATTCGCTGTAAAAACTGGGACATTGGCGCTACGCCAGTGGACTCGTAAAACGGGAATGGTGTAAAACAATTTTATATGACACTTCATTTTGGATCTAAACGTTTGCATGTAAATGTCAATTTTGATTGACAGGATACAGGGTCGTTGCCGAAAACCGATCATCTTCGTCCTATTACGGTTAAGGGCCTAATTAATGATTATTACTGTGTTTTTGTCATGATTCTCAGATGTTTCATTTTCGATTATTAATTTTGACGGCACTTTAAAGTCCACTTAGTCTTGTCACCATTATTTGTCGTTCGCTTCATTATTTTGTATACGAAGATGAAATGCCGATGTCTGGTTTATTTTCTTGCCTCCAAATATGGTATGAGAAATTTTTGTTCAATTGTAGGTAGTGTTATTCTTTACTCTTCGGGTTCTTTAAGGCGTAAATCGAAAGAAAGGTTACGTGTTGGTGACTTTAATGCATAAATGCCATGAGGCTACATTTTTGAGTCAAAATGCGAGGTATGTCGTGACAGCCTAATTGTGACAATAGCCGATTTCCACATGCACTCCATGGCTTGAAGGCGTCGTTCAATTGTGCGCTTCTTAATGATACCCTGACAAAGGTTTTAAACATCATTTAGGGACAATTTATTAACGGGCATGCTCCAGAATGACAGTTGTTTTATAACAGACGACGAAACCTTTGCAGCAATCGTTTTGTCGTGTGGTGTTCACTCCATTTTACAGTATAACAATAAGAGAAGAATGTTTTGAGGATAAAGTTATTGAGACAGGTTGGTTATAAGAAAAAAGAAAATTATCGTATTCAGCCCTGGTGGGCTGCATATGCATATGCCACCAGGGCTGAATACGATAATTTTCTTTTTCTACTGTTCTATATAAACCTCCATTTCTGACTTCCAATTGAACTGCCGAAACTCTGTATGTAGAGAATATTGTTCATATTCCTAGCTACAGACATTATATTAAAGTGAAGGGGTTTTGCACGCCATACGATTCAAATTGTCACCAAGAGGACGAAGATAAGCAGGCAAATTGATCGGTGGAACCTACATAAAACATCGTTAAAGCCTAAGATATTACCAAGAAAGAGAGAGGCACGTGACTTCAAAATCTTACTAAACGGAGTCCATGAACTCAGTCCTTCACGGAAAATTATGTTGAAAAAATGTCGGTATTGCCAATAAGGCTCATCTTCTGGTGAATAATACGCATCAAAATGCCTTTAAGTTGATTGTCGAACTGTGAGTGCGATGACAGATGTGTGAATTTCGCTGCATGTAGTGGTGCGCTGAGCACATCTTGTGATTTTAATGTTATGAGGTACCATATCTGCTAAAATACATCAACGGTTAAAGCTATTTCTTGTGTGTTAAAGCTTAATCAACTGGTTAATAACACAAAGGTTGCGGTTCAGGATCATCGCGGTTTAATTACATAAATGGTACAAAATTACACAGCTGTAAGCCGCGGATGGCTGCAGGATTATTTTAATTGTTAATTTTCGAGATGAGATGGGTCGTAAAGTTTTTGTGGGCGAAGAAAGGTTACGTATATCTGACTGTATTCACTGAAGGGTTATGTGGATTAAGTTTTGTATATGTAAATGACCGATGTTAGTAGGTCCAAACTTATTAGCGGCGAGTTTATTGCCATTTATCGGGAAAATTTCCAGGAGCCGGGGCACAATTTTCGTTGTTTTTTTGTAAAAGCACTTACTGAAAGGACCCCTTTACACTGTGTTAATAGTGAGAAATATGGCTTTGTTTACCTTTGTATGTATATAAAAATACAATTGATATGTCTTATGTACTGTAGAGACTAATTAGCTGTTCTTAATTCACAAAACACCCACATGTATGTGTTTGTTAGCTTAACAGACAGTGAAATTCATACAATTCTTGGCAGTTTGCCCGGGATTTGGCTTACAACTTACAAGATTTTGAAGGATGTAACTTCAAAAGTGAATGTGGCTGCAGTTGTCTTTGAGGTTGTGGGGTTGTGATAATTAAATGGAGTATAAAGCCACCAACATAGTGTATTGTACGAATTCGAAGAAATAATAATTATAAGGACGGTAGTTCTGACAACATATTGAGAACTTGTCGATGAAAAAACTATCTAAAAATTCTGCATCAGTAATTCAAATATTTTGTCGTGGCTGTGACTACAACTTGATACTTAAGAGCTTCGTTTGATTTATATAAACTGTTCTCACACAGTTCTCACCGGAGATGCAACGTCGAGCAAAAATAAAATATCATCAATTTTCCATCGTCCAGGAGTTACAAATCAAACTGAATATATTGGTTATAAAATTGCAACAAGTATACGAAATGTACCAGACCTGTGTGTATACACCCCACTTGGTTTTATGGCCTATAAAATGGTTTTACGACTGTCCGGATAATACCCATCCGCTTGAAAGGGTTTCGACCACTCCGAGGGCTTATAGGTTGGTATACTGTGGTAATTAAAAATGTCTGTGAAGCACAAATGTAGGTTTTATCTTTGTCGCTAGAGTTGTGAATCTTGGACTCGCTCGCTGATTATTTTCGCGCTCTAGCGTCGCGACGCTTCGTCTAGGCAGCTCGTGCATTGTCCTTAGCTTGTATAAAAAGGTTTTATATTCCACGATTTCGTTTAACGTTAGCAGGCACTTGGGTTACTTGACAATGGTAGTTCGTAAACTTGCAATAACAAAGTTTCATGCCACGATGCACACACAGAAGTTTGTATTTACTATGCGATTAAAATAAGAATAGGACTGGCCTAGCGCCATGTTGTGAAGTCACAACTGGAACATGGCACGGCTCTCGGCTAACTTCACTCATAAATGCAGTACTTGCTACCGTACTTATATGTATGAAGTTAGTCAAGAGCCTTTCCTATTCTTATTTTAATCGTATTGTATGAACAGATTTGTGCGCCTTCAGTCAGATTAAACTTAAGCAAATACTTAAGTGCTTGATTTTGTCTGATTTCGACTACAACTTACGCTTGCTGAGTTCGTATTTGCTCCTAACACAATCAATTAACAACACGGTGGCCGCGTGTATATTAATAATGCGATATAATAAAGAGAAATAGCTCAGCATCCCTTATCAGGCGACTTGTCGGCGACAAATGAGCGACATCGTTCAAACTTCGATTACTGCAAACATTATTACCAGGGCCCATTGGTCTCTTATATTACCTTTGGCAATTTTTCATCGTAATTTAGATCGTAGATTCATCAAATCTCTGCAAAAAGTCTAATGTGACTGTGAACTCCATTACATTGTTCTTTTATTTGTTTTAAGGTGGTAGAGCCAAGCTGTAGCCAGTAGACCGCAGCTCATATTCGGGCTGGCTCAACCGGGGTACTACCACCCTCTCACAGAAGATCGGCGTAAAGTAGCTAATTTAGGTGCGTTTCGTACGATGTGTGAGACCACCAAAAGCCCAAACCATTCTACCCTCCCTTTCCCTTCCACTATCCTACTCCCCTTGCACGGTGCAACTCACACGTTGGGTACTAGAGCGTATGCTCTGGCGGCAGGACCTACCGTAGATGGTCCCTGACGTCTCGTAAGGGGTATAGTGTGCCTCCTTTTATAACCCTGTAATAAATCTCTCTGTAGACAGATATGGGTCCTATCCCACTCCCCTTTTGGTTGGCAACGTGCGAGCGATGCCTTTGGTATCCTATGCATCGCCACGCCACGCTTACCGCTTGGTTGGGTAAAATTATTACCAATGTGAGTATGAAGTAATTTGTTCGGCTGCACACCGCCGCAACGTTCTTTGCGGTACTCCATTTGTTTTCAACGCCACAACAATACCGTATCAGTGTGTGTAATTACACGCCTCTGCAATACTCTGCATAGCTTTTATTACCGCTGTGCACCATAAATGTGACTTATCTCCAGATAAAATGTTCTCATTTTAACGGCGACGATCCCCTTTTGCGCTTTCGTTTCTATACTTTAAATTGTGTAGCTGACGCACCGTCCGCACTAAACGTCACTCATACTCGCGAGTTCTTAGCCAGCTTGCGTCCAAGTTAACAACTTATAAATTCAAAGTGTTTCTCTTGCCGCCGCCATGGACGGACTGCTTGGAGCAGTCAGTGCAGACAGCTTCTAGCGGTCGCTGTTGGGCAATCTGGAGTTTCAATACAATATTGTCATTTCCCGTACAAGCAGTTCGTTTTTAGTCGCAGCTAAAAACGCAGTCGGCGTGCGGTTGTTTTGGCAGCAAAGAGCTGCTCGACCCGCCGTACACGGATCGCTTGAAGCGGGTCGCGTAATACAAACAAAACTGCACAAGGACTGTTTGGAGCAGTCGGGGCCGCCATAGACGGACTGCTTGGAGCAGTCAGTGCAGACAGCTTCAAACGGTCGGAACTGACTGCTCCAAGCAGTCCATCTATGGCGGCGCTAAGAACCCAAGCATGTAATCGACGCGGAGATTACTAACACCCCCGCGGCAAAAGGTCCAAAAACAAACGGCTACATACATAATTACACAAGAAATAAAACGCGTTTATTACTATGTGGTTTATTCATTTTATGACCTCCCAGGATCGCATTGGATGGACATCAGTTGGGAGCCTAGACGTCGTAAATAAGTATGAAATATGATAATTGCGAAATTCTTCAATATATTACGATTTAAACATTGATGATTCGTCTGACGTTTTGTGGGGCCATAACTCGGGTGTTCGAGGAATCCGCGCCGTCTTGCTCGCACGTTGCGCGTCGGTTGCGCGGGCGCAGCGTAGCGTCTCAACAAAGCCTTTTCAAGCTTTGATATTGTGTGTCAAGCACTTATGTTTATCTTTATTTTTCAACGTATTTAGATACCTTCTACTGACTTAAGTCTGTGGAAGTTACAAAACATATACCTACATCCCATAAGAGCAAGTGCTTTAAAATTAGGTGTACCAATAAGATGCTGCGTTCTCTAGAGATGATATACCTAATGTCGTTGTGTCGTTATCTCCGATTATATTTAATGGAGCCAACCTCTAGGTAAAAACCTGAGGATTCCGTACATACTTATTAGGAACTGCATTTTAAAAAAGGCAGATTTTTTTATTTATAATGAGTAGCCGTAATACTAATTTTCATGTCTCCAGCTTCAGATAATTTGGTACCCCTATAAGAACGAATGCTCTGAAAAATTTCATGTTTCTAACACCAGCGGTTTGGGCTGTGCACGTCTTGTTAGACAAACAGACAGACAGACGGATAACAAAGTGACTATAAGGATTTTGAGTTTTCCTTTTGAGATGTGAATTCTTACAAAATTGAGATTTCTACATTTTTCCCAAAATTATCTCACAACAAATACAAAGGTCCACGAATTCTATTCTGATATAGATGAATAACCCAGGCGGTGTTCCACCATCAATCCGCCACGCGCCAAAGCAATGGTTTAATTAATCATCCAATCTTGCACATTTGCAACATTAAGTCACAGTGATAAGGTGCTACTAATTAATTTTTTACGATCGTGTACACAATTAGCGGGTCCAGTGATTGATAGCGTGATTTAGTGTGGCAGCCAATTGCCCGTGACGGTACAATGCTACATTGATTAAAAGTTAAAACTCGTTGTTAATTTTTTAATTGACGACTGATGCAATGGTTTCAATAATATCTAATGCAGGAGTAGTCTTCCAATAACCATTTCGTCGCGTTAATAATCTTCGTGTTGCCTAATATTACATCTTTCCGTTAATAGCCAGAAGTCAGGGGTTACATGAGGAAATTGGTATTCTTGTCTCTGGAGCCACTGCTGTCAATATCGAGTGACGCATCACAGGTCTATTGCTCTCAGGTGAGGTGAGATGAGAAGCATTTTGAGAATAAGTTAGTCTCATACTTGACTGCAACGATTTTAATTCCGGCATTTTAAATAGGTACGTGCCAACAATCTCAGGTGACTCGTACAATGTCAAGTCTCATATGTCCCGAGTCTTGACCTACAAGATAAGAGACTCGCTTGCAGTTAAGTAAGGCGTGATAATATTTTTTCTATCTTATCAACTATAATTACATTGGCAACGGATACACGTTTTGTTTATGTTTTATGTAATGTCGACTTCGGACTCGCGGATTTTTGTTTTATGATTATCTTGAGCGAAATTTTGAAATTTTGATCCATCTACCTTGCCCCTATGATGTATATGCACATAATAATATGGTTATATTACTTTATCTAATAAATTATGTGGTAAAATCTAGCTCTCGAACGCTAGTCGATATTCTGGACTGGGCTGAAGTATTTATTTATTTTATTTATTTATTAAGGTTTGCCAATAATTAATTGCCAGTATTAGAAATACATTAATAAAATGAACTGAACCTTCATAGTAATTTCCAAATTAACGTGCACGTAAAATTGGGTCTTATACGATTGTTGCATCTTGCATCAAAGTTTATAATCACAACACCTGTTGCGTTTACAACGTCGTTTCAATTCCAATTTATTACCGTAATTATGGTTTTATTAATTAGTCGTCGTGCCAAATGCCGCGTTGCCGAATCTTCAAGTAATAATCATTAAAATTGTATTGGCTGAATGTTTCATGAGTCATTGCTTCTTGCAAGCAATAAGTTTCAAAAGTCTATTCACAAACACACAAGCAGATCTAGTGAAGCATAATGTACCTATATCTTCTTCTACTTATTTAAGTGTCCGAAGTACCTCGTCGGTGTAGCTTATGGAGCTCTCTCCATCGTTCCAATTTCTTTGATTTTGCCTATCTAGGGCAGTCTTCTTCCTTAGGCGAAGGCTGGACGTAAAGTATTTACTGTGGTCCGTCATTATTTTTCAAATACCTTGGTCCAAACTGATCGTGTAGGCTAGTGTACTGATGAATGACAGTATTTGCCTGGAATTTCAATTCCAAAATGACAGTTTGGCATTCCACTTCGCGAAAGCAATAGAGTGGACATGTCTTCTAAGATTGCGGATTAAACCAAGCGCTAAGGTAATATCCATAGCAAGCTTTCGTGTTTCATTTGACGTCTGGACTGTACGAACTACGTTACAATACTGACGGAATAAATACTGAACATGTAGCCTGCGTCGATGGAATGACATCCATCATTATGTACCATACTGACGGACCACAGTATATACTTTACGTCTAGCCTTCGCCTTACCTCCTTATACGTCATGACACCGACCGTCTATTTAATCTGGCTCATGTAGTTTATTTTAGTTCTTTCTCTCTTTTAACGTGACTTATCTTCTACTGATCGAAAATTACCCTTTAGTATCTGCCTACCTCTACAGAGGAAAAGGCGTAAACTCAACGACTCAACCCTTTTCATATTTTGTAGCATGTGGTGTAATGACGTAATTGGTGCATCGCCATCTGCAGGTTTTAGTGATATTTGTGATTTTAAAACCGCAATAATCGGCGTCGTCAGTTTTGCGGTATCGTCCATTGGTAAATAACCGTAAAAATTATGAGTATTCACGAAACGAAGATGTATTTTAACGAGAGATTAAGGATAGCAGTATTTGTATCGAATTGAGCTGTTCGATGTTTCAATTCGTGGTTTGGAAGCGGGACATGAGTTTGGAGGAACCTACTTGGTTTGTATATCATGTACTTAATGATAGCTGCCTTCAGTGTTCATTTCATTCATTCAATGAAGTGGACTGCTCGAAATATGCCTACGCAGAATTGATGACTACTTGTATGGGCTCTTAAGTGAGAATGCGTACCTACTGGAAAACGTACGAAACAATTCTTAAAATTGTTGTTTGTCTGTCTGGATGTTTGTTCCGGCTAAGCTCCGAAACGGCTGGACCGATTTTGTTATGACTTTTACTGGCAGATAGCTGATGTTATAAGCAGTAACTTAGGCAACAAACATTCATATATTTTTTTGTTAAATTCCACGTGTACGAAGTCGTGGACACAGCTAGTAAATAAAGAAGTAGAAAAGTGAATAAGTGATATATCTTGTAGAGCCAAGAAATTCAGTTTTCAGTCATCAGCTGCTTGATGCTCACTACTGGACATAAATCCTAAAATGTAGTCGGGATATAATAGGTAAAAGCGATGTAACTATAGCAAATCGTGCGTTAGTAGCATGATCGTGACTGTATAACAAGATAACCTAATTTACATTGTAATTGTAAACAAATAATTCAGCTGTATATAGCAGCAAGGACTTGTTGGATAACTAGCTAACTAGCTTGAACTCTCAGATTGTGTACCTGCTGAACATAGATTTAGGAGCTACAGATGGAGTGCATAGAACACGAAAGTGAGGCCACCAAAGCAAATACAAAACAAAAAGCGAATACAATCTCGCCTTATAACTACATAACTTTACACGCACACAGATGTATGTGTCCCTAGTGCCGCTCCTAGTTGTCACGCACACATATAATGCTACCCGGCTTCACATCCTTTGTTGCCAAGACTACTTCTGCCTACTTAATTAATCTGTGCTACTGAATATCTAAGGTAAAAATAAATAAAATTAAAGTGTATTTTAGTAATGTCAACGTAACAGCTCTTTACCAAATGCATACGAAAGTATATACAGTACTTAAAGAAAAAATCAATTTTTAAAATGTATGTCTTTTTGTCCGGATGATTGTTCCGGCTAATCTCCGAAACGGCTGAACCGATTTTGACGGGACTTTCACTGGCAGATAGCTAATGTTATAAGGAGTAACATAGGCAATTTTATTTTAGAAAATTAGTTATGTCTCCGCGCATTAAAATTAAAACCAATACCAAACCCATATATTTTTAAAACGTATGTACGCGTACAAATCGTGGGTACAGTTAGTTACATAATAAAAACAATTTTCAGACAGATGGCTGCTTCAATATCTCTATTCTGTGTAATTACATCTTAACAATCTCATTTTCTGGTTCTGTTACGCCGAAGCGCATATGGTGATCGAACAAAAGTTTAAAATATAATGGACGTTCAGTAGTTGTTGGTTCAATACCATGAGCTTTCATGTAATGGGTGCGTACACATGTCACGAGCAGCCGTGCCCCCGCCATCAGTTATAATAAGTATATGTATGTCTGAGCATTCAGAAGTCGACACTAATTTGCTAGGGCGCGCCGCTCGCCTCTTATAGACACACCCATTAGCATAGATTGACATTAATGTACGTCGGGTAATAGTCTAGTAGATCATACAACACGTTGTCATTAAATGATTGGTAAGTAGCTACTATTCTAGAGATAAATCGTATCCCTAGGAGTTCAATTTGTGCTGACCTTATCCAATTTGTCTCAAGATAGTTAATTTATCTCAATACTTCATCCACATCTGTAAACAAGGGTTATCGCGTTTAGTCTACAATCTGTTTAATGGCCGACAGCGACGCGAAATCGCATACTATCTGCCGAGCTGTTTTACAATGCAAGAGAGCATCGAATTTTGATGGAATTGGACCAACTCAATTTCCCACCAAATAGGTTACCGGCATTAGGTCAGTGCCGGCAGTAATTGTGGAGGGACTACCCATGCAAATTCCATCGCATCCCCTCAGCTCACTGTGAACCTTATTATGAGAAGCTATGGTTTATTTTCACTTCGGATCATATCGGTCAAGGACGATTTTGTCTGCGGTATTACGATTGTCAAGTTTGAGTTGGATCGGCTTTGTATGTTTATTTCAAACTAGCTGGTGCCCGCGACTTTGTCTGCGTAGAATTTGTCCTTCGAGTAACCTTTTATCTTCTCTAAGTTTTCTATTAAAGAAATAATAATGCCTGAAAAATGATTGGTCTCCATAACAAACTTTCATCTCCTATTTTACCCCTTTAAGTTTTATTTTCGCAACAAAAAGCCGCCTATGTCCTTCTCCAAGGTCCTGTCTATCTCTATACCAACATTAATAAAAATGGGTGTAGCGGTTTAGTTGGTGAAAACGAAACGGACAGACAGACAGAGTTACTTTCTCATTTATAATGTTAGTATAGATGTTGTTGTGCTCGTAATTCTAAGCTCATTGTAGTTCACACGTCGACTTAAGAGATAGGGATTAAGGTGCGCTTATTCCTTTGTTAGAGTGCAGTTTCGTATTAGAAATCTTAACTTCCTGTTCCTTACCGTAAGCAAGTGTCTACATTCGCTGATTTCCAGCATAGCTTAAAAACTTAAATGTAGTTCTTCTTAAGTTGTAGGAGACGTCGGTATCTGTATTATTATTATTATTTTTATTAAAAATGGGTGTGCTCTTGACCTCGATCTCGCCGCAGGGGCAAAGATGAGGTCGACGCTGGAAATTACATTACAAGTCGATAGTAGATCACGTGACTTATGTCATTTCCATACCTACATGAAGCGTAGCGATTTATAGAAACGCTTGTAGACAAAGCCACTTGACTAGGGGGGCTGTTCCCCCTATTTTTAAAGAGATTTGGGTTGTATGCATACAGAAATACAGACGCAGGCAGGGAGTTCCACTCCTTGGCAGTGCGCATTATGAAAGATGATTTGTAGCGCTAAGGATGATTTGTGCGGATATGTATACCTACAGCGCGTGAAAATTAAGCAGCTCTTAAATTTGAGTTACGTTTAAGTATTCGGTGGCTAGACTTGAAAATGGTGATATTCCCTGGTTACATACCGGCGGGATTTACCCAAGGCGAAGATTTTCAGGCTACACTTACAGGTAACCCACTGATTTCCTCTTTCCAAGAGCATTACTGCACCCAAACAGATTGAACATGCATATTTAATTCATAAAAACTAAAATTGGATTACCCGAGACACCTTTGTTCCTTAAAGCTTTCGTTAAAATGTTCCTGGAAAATATAAATTCCTTCCTTTCTTCATAAATATTTTATGCGGTTGCAATTTACCTTGCTTACCGTTCTACTCGTGAAATTTTCCCTGCAATTATGTTTTGTAAAACGTGGTTCCTGAGTCCAATTTTCAGTGATATTATTTGAAATAACTTTCACTACGGAGATATTTTCAGTGGGCTAGTGGATAAAATTCGGTGGTACGGTTCGGTTTGAATTCTGGTTCCTTCCTTCCGGCCCTTTTATCGTGCTAAATGCGACTAATAACTTATCATGATAGAGCTATTTTAGCGGGCATAGATTAATTTTAGTTTCCGCCAGGGGGCTCTAACTAGATGGATCATGCGCACTAATAAAATGCGGCAACCGATACCACGCAATTTTTTTAGTTCTTCAGTACATCTGACAGCAACCATTGTATGAAACTGACAGGCCGCATCGAAAATACGTTGCCTCATTTCTGGAAATGATTTTTCTTAGTAGGGCGGTATCTAGTTAAAGCGCACGCGCGAAACTTTTATAAATCTATGTTAGCGGGTAAATCCCACATCCCAGTTTCCTTTTCCTTGAATGATTTCCTTTGGATCACTATGATCTATTGTGATTATTGGGTGATGGGTGATCGAATTGTCTTCATGGTCTGCCCGAATACTAGAGGCGTCAGATCAACTAATTACTTACCTACAAACATTGTTTGACTTCTCCTTGACTCTTCTTTTCTCCGTCGTAACGTAATACTCTTGGCAGAGTGGTCGTGGTAATCACTTAGGAGTTAGTAGCACGCTTAACAACTCGTCGCACAACGCACTGCTCTTCTGGTACACTTATTACCGAGAAGGGGCCGCCAATTGCAGCCTTAACTTGGTCGGTCCACCGCATAGGTGATCTGCCGCGTGCTCTTTTGCCTTCGACAACCATGTTTTGAACTTCTTACTCAAATAGGTACACTGAACAGCAAAGAAAACGGGTCGGTTAGAAAATTCAATATCTTCAAAAGTACCTGACCTAGCTTTTTGAAATAAAGACTAAATTAAAGAATACTTAAATGTAAATAAAAAAACTGGCCAAGTGCGTGTTGGACTCGCACATAAAGGGTCCGTACCACCATAGAATAAAAACGTCAAAAAAAATGTGATTGACGATAATATATTATTGAAAATTTTCTATGCGGTTAGAAAATTTTCAATAATATCTTCAGTCACATTTTTATTTATTTTACATTTATTAAAAATAAAAAGCATCAATTCATTTTTTTAGGGTTCCTTATCCGAAAGGTGCCATCGGAACCCTACCCTACTACGCCTACGCTATCTGTCCGTCCGTCCATCTGTCTTTCTCTCAGCGGGCTGTATCTCACGAACCGTAATAGCTAGAGACTTGAAATTTTCACAGAATGTATATTTTTGTTGCCGCTACAACAACAAATAGTAAAAAATATATAAAAAAAATAAAGACGATATTTTTGACGTTTTTATTCTACGGTGGTACGGACCCTTTAAGTGCGAGTCCGACACGCACTTGGCTGGTTTTTTATTTTCATTTTAGTATTCTTTAATTTAGTCTTTATTTCATAAAGCTAGGTCAGGTACTTTTGAAGATATTGAATTTTCTAACCGACCCGTTTTCTTTGCTGTTCAGTGTAGTTAAGTCCTTAACAGTTTGACTTAACAGGAGAATTTATCGTGCATTTTAATACCTATGAGGCGTAAAATTAAGCTGTTCTTATAGAGTTGTTTGGGTATTTCGCGGTAACCTTGTTAATTTATGACAAACTTAATTTAATCCGATTCATCTGTCACTTAATCTGTTGTAAAATCGTGACGTGTGCGCATATGCGGTAGGTCCGGCGGCCGATGCCGTAAACCGTATCGGCTGAGCACCAAAAAGGACTCATTAAGAATTTTACGACCGATAAATTTTGTCAAAAATGTATTACTGTTTGTGCGTATGTTTGACGTAGAAGTTAATTATAATAAAATAGTAGAGCTATTAACACTTAATTTGTGATATTTCTGTGTGACAAAATATTAATTGGTTCCGTTTGATTAATGCGCTTACGTTTTCAACGGTATACCCATTCTGAGATTGTAACTCCAAAATCGTGATAAGTGTGATTCAACTTCAAGCCGCTCGATTGAGCACTTTATGGTCCAGCCCTAAGTACAAGGGCTCAGCCGTAGTACGGATTAATGCATTTTAGTACCTATCTCCTCGTGGACGACTTTTATATCGCATTTGCATATTTTTATGAGTTTCTGGCGGTGAAATTAAAGTATTATAAAGGCGACGCGACCCATCACGATACAGTCATAAGTCGTTAAATATTGTTGTCGATCGTTAAATTCGCGTGAAATAAAAAACTGTTTGAGCAAAATATGTTGCCGATACATTTAACTTGTTCTGCCTCCCTTCGGCCGGTGTGCCCTTCCGTATCATTTTCTGACTAAGACAACTTTCGGATTTAATATACTTACACACCATTTAAAATAAGTATTTTCATTCCAAGTTTGAAATCAACCAACTTTTTGTAACCAAAACAGGGTGGCTATATAAGAGGTATACAACTTATTTTATTAAAATAATATTGCAGAAAAACTGATATTTAACCATTCATTTCATTCATTTCTAGCCTGTACTGTCCTACTGCAGGGCAAAGGCCTTCCTATCTTATTGCTAACCCTAACCCATGGACCAATTACTAAAGGGACTGGCCCTAAGCCACTCGGCCGAGTGGTCGGCCTAGTACTAACATCGACATAAAACGAAGCGAGTAGTTCAACTATTTACCGGTAGATAGAACAATGAAAATGAAAAAACAATGACCACGTTTTTTTTCATACATATATCTGCTAAGGGCACCTCTTTCTTTAGTCTTTACTCTGTGCCCTAACCCCACTTGGTCCGGTCTATTGCTACCCGGGACCAATCCGTCAATCAAGCTCATCCCGCCATCTTTCAGTTACCTCACTGACATCCTGTCACATATTCTGTTATAAATTCAAACCACAAAATGAAGTATTTAATACTACATTTACAAGCCGGGGCCTAATTCCCCACTTTAACTGTATAGCCTTCAAATTTAAGATTAGAATGTCATGAACGGACCACCCATCTCTTTACCGACCTCATTCAACCCTGTATTGCCAGTTCATTTAACTTTATCGAGGTCCTAGTTTAATAGTAAGTATATGCGATGCAGGGTACCGCAAATAAGAAGTTATAAAAACGCTTCGACGGATTTACTGGTGAATTTGATTGCTTTGAATAAATAATTGTAGTTCAGAGTATAGGGCGAGGTATATTTTATTGATATAGTGATTTGTGTTAGCGGTACTCCAAGTTTTTATGAAGGCATAAAAGAGTTTTCTAGGGTGGCGACGCATCTCCATAAAACTGAAGAAAATTTAAGCAAAAATTATCTGCTCTAAATGTCACACGGTCTTGACCTACCGAAAGGGATTACTTTACTCATTATTCATGAATCTATTGCTTAGTCACATGAAGACACTAGACACTCAGTGTATCGATACCGCTTTAGGTGTCGCGGTAGTGGACACACGTAGTCACTCGATGTATACAGAGTGTTTGTGCCGTGTATCCTTAGCTAGACACTCAGGGTTCATAATAATATCTCTTAATTAGGTACTATTAATATTTTTACCAATCTGTACTCTCTTTATTATTGACATGTTGGGAATGTCGCCTGCACGTCTATAGGTAGTAATAGTTTAATACGTGAACATAATTCATCCGTAGTTAATAATGGACTTCTAGTCGCCTATTACAACATCCATAACTCCTGCACGGGAAATCTAATAAGCTAATAAAATCATCCCAAATAAGATTTTAATTTTCTTCTTGTTCACATGCGAAAAATTATGTAACAATTTATCCCCATTTTGTCTCGTCTCAATGCCCGTTGCAATTTCAAGATGGCGTCATGTGATAAAACTGTCAGGCGCGATGCGCAGACGCCGGGGATCACTCACGGCGAGACAACTCAATGTACCTCCGCGGGATGATCTCGTAAACTTTGTAATTAGTTTGAATGCCTTAATCTGAGGCCGTGGGTGACTACACACTGCTTGAATAGATGTTGAGCATGTTATTTCTTACGACAAACTTGTCTAAAATGTTATACCTACCGTAAGGTCTTGTGCACCCTTCATAAGTCTCTTTCCGAGATATACAGGCGTACATTGCTGATCTCGAAACTCAATATTATCTATCTTAGCACATTTGGTTAGGGGTTCCCCTTGGAGGCTACGCGAAGGAAGTCAATAAAAATTAAATGTCATTACAAACATTAAACAGTTGACTATGATTGAAACCTTATGCTGCGTCCACATTACCAGTACTACACGAGTTAACAACGCAATTAAATGTTACCTTTACAAACCTGCCGTGAAAATATTCTCAGCAAGTTATACAACAAGTATGGCGACCGCGCCGTCCGTGTGTCCCGACAAAAATCCTTTGAGACGCATCCGTTCCATAAATACGTGCAGCAAATGCACTAAACAAGGAGTGGAATGTCCTACGGGGCATGCCCCATGCTCCCCTTAACTAAACTTAATCAAACTGACCATTTCCAGTTCAATTTACTGTTCTGTGGTCACTTAAATTAGTGCGAGACGATGGGTACCTGAATGGAATTATGTTTTGTAACATAACATAACATAGACGTCACGACTTTTATCCCCAATGGGGGTAGTCAGAAGCTTGAGTGGCCATACACCACCACATTGTGGAGGTATTGAGCCATCTCAAGGCCCACGTTTCACCAGATAGTCCGAACCCAACGTGACAGGTGGTGAACCTTGTCGCCGTGTATACAGGAACTGACTATTACCTAATCCCGAGGGATAGGTAGGTTTCCTCACGATGTTTTCCCTCACCGTCAGCGAACTGTACATTATGCACATAGATGAAAATGATGATGATGATGATGATGTTTTGTATTACCAATATAGGATGAGAATAGGTGATCAATGGGTGATCATCAGCTATTCAGCTACCTGATATTCGTATCACGATGTTCGATTTCATAGCACTGCCCACTGAGTTGAAATTACGTACTTCATCATCATGTCAGCCAAAAGACGTGCACTGTTCGACATGGGCCTCCCTCAAGGCTTTCCACAACGACCGGTCCTGTACTGCTTGCATCCAGCGGTTTCCCGCGACCTTCATTCCGCTTACCATTGATATATTATTTTAACAGATACGGTACCTTCCAACATTGTAATCACTAGTCATGTGCTCAGCGCATCACTTCATGCAGGAAAATTCACAGACCGACAATCAAGGCATTTTTATGCGTATTAGAAGATTCGTCGTATTGGCAATACCGATATGTTTTCAGCACAGAGTAAAGACTAAAGAAAGAGATGAATAGAGAGATATATGTATGAAAAAAAAACGTGGTCATTGTTTTTTCATTTTCATTGTTCTATCTACCGGTAAATAGTTGAACTTGCTTCGTTTTATGTCGATGTTCGTACTAGGCCGACCACTCGGCCGAGTTGCTTAGGGCCAGTCCCCTTAGTAATTGGTCCATGGTTTTCAACATTATTTTCCGCGCACGAGTGAGTCGTACTGTATCCATGGACACCGTTTAGTATGACATACTATTTTGAACAGTCAAGTGTTTCCCTCTTTCATCATCATCATCTTCATCATCATCATCACCTTTGATTAGCACCATTATCTTTATATTTGTCTTTGTATTTCCTGCTCTATGACTTCCGCTCCCCCTTCAAGTGCTCAATATGAGAACTATGTGTGAATTCCAATACATAATGATGACATAATCAAAGTACATAATACGTACCAATTAATATTTATCCATTCATCGCACGCGCACAAATCACAGGCAAATAAGCGGATACACTGTACAAGGATATTATAATCGCTCCTGTGCCAAGTACAGTACCTTAGGGCCGTTAGACCCATTGTTTTGACACTAATCGCCCTAATATACACAGTCAGTCTGTCTGTCTCAGCCGCGTCCGGTGTCAAATTCGTGTGATTGCTTCTAAGAAACCGAGTTTCCGACGACATCTTGTGTTCCTCAATAGTTCTGAATAAATATGATGCCATTAAAGTTCTCTGAATCGTTGGTACTTATCGACACATTTATAGCCAGTTTACAATAGTTTTACAAAGCATTTCTGAACAAAAAAGTAATTTGTAATGCCATCATCATAACTTTCTATAAATTCGGGGGTTAGGATGTGAGGATATCAATGTCATTAACTTGAGGACCGCTTGGTCTGGTGGTTCGTAGGCCACTCGCGGTAGTGTGGATGGTTGCGGGTTCGATTCTCGCCATGCAATTTCGGAAATGGCCTTTTCATTATTTGCCCAGGCTTGAGTGCGACTAGATCGCCCCCAGTCCATTCTACGATACCAATATAAGCATTGCTTAGTTTGGGACCAAACAGTCAGTGTGTTAGTCTGGCGAAAATAGATCTAGGAATGGTTGAATTGCATGACCTCTGCTGTGTTTCAGAGCAAAGTTTCCAAAATTAAAACGACACGCGTGTGACCTGTGTATAATAATAGCAATACTGAAAATTCATGGTCATAATATGAATAATATTTTACATTCCTAGGCACGCATTTTCAGATGACTGCGTCAATCGTGATAAGGTCGTCGCTTGGCTACATGCTCTTATCACCATATTCATAAAAGTATCTCGTATACGATTTAAATATGAATTGGAATAATCCAGATTATTCAAATAGGCCGGGAGTTAGCGGATAAAATGTACATACTCATTGGCATGCGGCCTATGTGCAGTTGCTGCAAGTGCATTGCATAGGCAGTAAGCAGTTGCACCGACTATACCGGTTATTATTCCTTCGAACGATGATTCTAATGGTAAATACAATACATTTCATTTGTGATGGATTTTTTTGAAATAGCGGTTTGGTCACAGATCATAATTTGGTTCATTTCACTAACCAACACCAGTCATATATGCCCTTACGCACAGTTTTATAGACGATCGGTCATAATATCGATTGGTGTCAAAAACATTTCCTTTATTAAACATTTCCTATTTCCCGGCGAGCTCTTAAACTACACTGGGCACTAAGGTATTCACGATGAACAAAGGTGGGTTCACCACAGACAGGACAGGTGTCATCGCGAAAAATTTCTCTGAATCGTTTAGCATCGTAATAGACGCGCAAGCGTGCATATACATATCCCTTGATCAGATGGACATCGCGAGAATAAGAATAATGCTGTGACTGGAATTAAATGGGCTTCGATGCGGTAGGTAACCGAGAACAATACGCACGATACAACTGACCAGTGTCGGCTGATTTGGTTGATAATGCGTTGGTGGTAAAGGTGGTTATTGCGTGATTAGTTAAGATGGTGTAATGCTATTTGGTTGAGGTCAGCTTTCAAGCTATTTTCACACGGTTATGTAAAACAGTTTTTTAAAGTATTTTCCTGAATAGGTATCGTCTTATTTTCCCTTAAACTCATGAAGTTGAAAACTTGGAAAAGTTAGTGTCTGATAAAGTTGTTGGACTCTCTGGGATATAAAAGAAGATTTTCATAACAGTCAAAATTTATTTGGTACGTCCAGATGCGCCTGTATGCCTCGCCCAAGGACTCTTGTTATGAAATGATATACAGGGTGAATTTGAAATCATGAGCATCCTTTTAAACTATGACTCTACATATGATTCAGAATATTTTGGGACAATAAATAAAAAAATATATTAATAAAAAAATATTGCTCGAGTAAGCAAATAAGCAAACCAGTTAATTGTTATACCATACCCGGGTAATAAATTAGGTATGCCGATTGATTTGTTTATTAATATTCCCTAAATATTCTGTATCGTGCGTAGAATCACCGTTTAAAAGGATGCCCATGATTTCAAATTCACCCTGTATATGCGTTCGGACGTCAACACTGAGTACTCGGGCGCGGCAAGTGCCTGATGTAGACGTAGACAGTGAACTTTGATTGTATCATGGTGGTCCCCAAAGCAACTGGCTCTAATTCTGACCAGAGCTGCAAAAAAACAGGAAATTTAAAATGAAATCTGTTTAAATCATTGATTTAAAACAGAACGAATAACCACCGAATAATCACCGAATAATCACCGTGTTTAAAACATGTTTTAAATGATTAAAACATGTTTTAAACACGGTGTTAAAAACAAGGTGATTTTCGTAACAACCCTGGTTTCTACAAGGCTGTCAGCGCATATGACCAGGACATTTGGAAGGGCAAGTCGCGATCCTCAGAATTGAGGGAACTAGGAAGAAGAGATACCCATATTAAAACAGTTTCTATTCAACATTTGAGATGTTGAAAGGTATTTCATAAATGTATACATCTTGTGTATTCCAATTAACATCAATAGAGTTAAATATCATTATGAACCGGAGCATTCACCAACAAATCTCGAATAATGTCCTTTGTGAAGTACTCGATGATTAGGTAATCGTTTGCATCATTGCTTGTCGTTACAATGCCCATTGACAGTAGCGTATTTGTAAATATGTTCTCTACTATTATCCTACGATGTATTGTACTTGTAGTAATACACATTTGTCTGTTTGATACAATCATGTAATTATATATATATATATATAACGTCACGACTTTTATTCCCATTCGGGGGTAGTCAGAGGCTTGAGTGGCCATACACCACCACATTGTGGAGGTATTAAGCCAACCCAAAGCCCACGTTTCACCAGATAGTCAGAACCCAACGTGACAGATGGTGAACCTTGTCGCCGTGTATACAGGAACTGACTATTACCTAATCCCGAGGGATAGGTAGGTTGCCTCACGATGTTTTCCCTCACCGTAAGCGAACTGTAAATTATGCACATAGATGAAAATTCATCCATTGGTGCATCCCCCACCGGGGATCGAACCTCGGACCTTCTGATTGCTAGCCCAACGTGTAACGTGTGTGTAATTATCTCTGACATTTAATTTTCCAGTCTACCTATTCTTTCAGTAGATGGATTAATAAAAGGCGACTGACGATATAATGGACGATAGTTAGTAGCTCTACCGTGACGCTCGCTTGTCGCTAGCATCTTTAGGATATTTGTAGGTATACCTAGTCAATTATACGGCGCTATTCGTCATCCGAGTATATTATGTCATTAAAATATTTTACGTGACTCCTAACGAATGTATGAATCTCATGATAAGTATAGCTAATAATTTCAGCTGCATTGGCACAATACAGCCAAAATCCACTTGGAAAACATTCACTTTAATAACTACACTGGACCGCAAAGAAAAAGGGTCGGTTAGAAAATCTTCAATATCTTCAAAAGTACCTGACCTAAATAAAGTCTAAATTAAACAATATTTTAATGTGCTTCAATGAAAAAAAAAATACGCTTTTTATTTTTAATATATGTAAAATAAATAAAAATGCATAGTTAAGATATTGAAGATTTTCTAACCGACCCTTTCTCTTTGCGGTCCAGTGTATATGGAATCTACCTACTTTGATCATGTCGATGGTGGTCAAAGTACCTCTTACCACGATCCAGTCAGTAGTCGTCAAACTGCAGTTTATTAAAAAAGTTTTTTTTTTCAAATGGGTCCATCCATGCCTCGCATGCCTCGTCCGAGCACTCATGTTATGACATTATGTCTATGCGTTCCAGCGTCAAAACTGAGTATTTGGACGCGGCATACGCCTAAGGGCCGGGTTCCAATAGCGCGTTGCGTTGCGTCGTCGCAAGATTTTGTACTGGCGCATCACCTTCCCCCGCTTCATCTCTCGCCCCTCGACCCTTTGATCCGTTGGGCCAACGCAGCGCAGCGCACTAGTGGAGCGGGCGCTCTAACGTAGACGCAGCCAGTGGACATTGATTGTATCACGATGGTCGCCATAGCAACCGGCTCTACTTCTGACCCAGTATCTCGCGTGTTTACTGCTAGTCTGCTAGAAAACTGACACGGATCCCAGCTTCCGTGCATACGGTTAACCACAAAATTCTACGTGCTACATGCACCAGTACTGTTTGTACTCACTCGATACTCGCTTTTATGTCAGCACTAATATTAAAAATCGAAAGTCGGGTGAACCAATACAAAAAAATACCTGGCAAATTCTCTAGGTATACATAGAAAGGTTTGGGGTCGGCATCTAATGTACCCTTGTGAAAAAAAAAAGTGATATTTGCCGAGACACCCCCTTATCCCAGTGAGATTGGGTGATATTCGGCTCGACCGCCTCTCCTAAACGCCTCACGTAATTAATGGGCGCCTCCTTTCTTGTCTATTCATTTCAAATTAATTAAATAAAAGTCAAGATTACGAAGGCGCATAATAGGTTTCGTGGAACTAATCAAAATAATCATACCTATAGTAGGGGCACCGTCCAAAGCCACTTTCATGGCGGCAGTAAAAAGTTTTCATTGGCCCCCGTCAGGTTTAACTTAAACTTTAGTTTATCTCAGTTTTACGGTGCAAACGTGCGTAAGCACCGCCACCGGGTTACATAATGGCGGATTCTTTACGGAATATAACTAAATAAATGGATATAATTTGTTTTCTTAGGCACTTGTGAAATCTGCTATCGAGCCTTGCAGGCAGATTCGTGTTTTCCTTTTGGTCTCCAGACGCGTACTAAGAGGGTGGTGGCTTTTAAGTAGAAGTGGGTGCTTTAACGAAAAGCCGTTTGAAAAGTTCGCTTTTTTAAGTAAGCGCCTAAGCGCGCTTACAAATTTAAGCGTGTTGCTTTTAAGCAATGACGGCAAGAAAGAGAAAGAAATTCCAAAAAATTACAAAAAGTAACCTTATTTGTATGACAATACAGTTCAAATCAATATTTAATTAAATTTAACCTTATTTCTTTACCCATAAAAAGCAATAATTTATAATACATTATATTAGATTAAAAACCATATTTCCATGCACATAAAACTCACTATCAATTTTTCAGCGCGTAAGTTTTTGGCTTTTTGCTTGAACTTATGTTTAGTAAGCATTTTGCTTTTGTTGTCCGTTTATTGACGGACGAATTTTTGTTTAATTTAAAAAAGCAGAAAAGCACTTTTACAATGACTTTTAAAAACAAGCACAAGCGTAACAACGTGCTTTTAATATTAAGCCGTTTATCACATCTTTACTTTTAAGGTGGTAGAGTCAAGCTGTAGCCAATTGACTGCAGCTCATAAACGGGCTGGTTCGACCGGGGTAGTACCACCCTCTCACAGAAGATCGGCGTAAAGCAGCCATTACAGCTGCGTTTCGTACGATGTGTGAGAGAGCCGAAATCAATATATCAATACTAGGTCTAAACTCTACTAAGTCGCAATCTTCGTCGGTCTGCCCGCCTAGACAAGTAGCATGAACGCTAATCGAATAGAATAGAATAGACTTCACAATGTATGGAAATGACATTACAAGTCGCTATGTACATCACGTGACTTATGTCATTTCCATACATGAAGCGTAGCGTAGCGATTTGAAGGAACGCTTGTAGACGTCAGCCACTTGTCTAGGGGGGCTGCCCCCCTAGACAAGTGGCATGAACGCTAATCGAATATAATAGAATAGACTTCACAATATATGGAAATGTCAAACGCCGCTATGTAGATCAACAACAAGTTGCTATGTAGATCACGTGACTTATGTCATTTCCATACATGAAGCGTAGCGGTTTGAAGGAACGCTTGTAGACGTTAGCCACTTGTTTAGCCATTCAGGGGGCTTACCACCACCTCTTATAGCAGTTTTGTTTTAACGTTTCAGCTACTTTTTGTGCAATGACGTTTCTTATTGTCATGACACTAAGGTACGTCGTTGCACAAAAAGTCGCCGAAACGTTAAAACGTTCCTGTAATTGAATCGCGTCAAGAGTTCGTGGTAAGCCCCCTGTACAGTTATCACTATCATTTTGAGATGTTATTCCGGAAGCTGTATAGGTAAAACATTCTATTAATTTTATAAATACCTACTAAGTGGTGAAAATTCCATCGACGCTAGAGCTAGTCGCAGTAGAATGTATCAAATGGGTAAACAGAAGATTTCAAGACCTTCGATCGACTTGTATTATTATAACTTCTTTGCCATCGACTCACAAAGAAAATTGTTTTGAGTGCAATCGTGATCTTGATTCAAATCTGCTTTTAATTTGTTGTTCACAATGTAATAACGTAATGACTAAAATAATAATAAAAAACCGGCCAAGTGCGTGTCGGACTCGCACATAGAGGGTTCCGTACCAAACACCGTATATATTTTATAAAATTTTATTGAAATTCATTCTGTGAAAATGTTAGTTTAAACAGATGGCGCCACTGTCGCTTAAAAGTTAAATAATTGGTAAAAAAATGTAGTTTTACGATCTTTTTTTTTCAACAATTTATGTAAATGCTATTATAATGATCACTAATGGTTAAAATATTAGTTTTCCCTTTATATATAGTTTAATTTATGAGTTATAAATAAAAACGTCAAAAATATCGAGTTTATTGTATGGGGACCCCCTTTATATTTAAACTTTTTTTAAATTTTAGTATTTGTTGTTGTAGCGGCAACAGAAATACAAATTCTGTGAAAATTTCAAGCCTCTAGCTATTACGGTTCGTGAGATACAGCCCGCTGACAGACAGACGGACGGACAGACAGACAGACGGACAGCGTAGGCTTAGTAATAGGGTCCCGTTGGCACCCTTTGGGTACGGAACCCTAAAAATAACGTATTTTCTTTCATTTACCATTTCGTTTGGAGGCGTGTCTTCGTCACGGTACATTACATGTAGGGACAACAAATTTACAAAGAGCACGCGGTAGTCTTGACGGTATTATTTCGTTGTAGCTAGGTCTATAATCGCTCGTTCCGACTGCATTGTTAAGTTGGCAGTGGTAATGTGTCTGCGCAAATGGGTGGAGCGTGTGCCTCGACCATTATTAATGACTCGGTATGTCTTAGTATGGTCAACCTATTGAAATATTCAGCTTTATGTATGTTTTATTTATTGTTAAATGTGTTAGAAATGAATAGACGTGGCTCTTTTTTGAATTGGCGATTGGTTTCGGTACATTTTGTTAAAGCGTAAAGTTGTGTCTGGTGGGACGTGTTTTGTACAGGTAACGTTAGATTAGTTACAGGTTTTTATCGTTTTCTTAAGATATTTACAATAGCTCGTCTGAGATAAATATCCTTTGCTTTACATTACTAGTGCCAGGGCCGCGGGCGGCTATTACGAATCCAGACCATTTGTTTCGTTTGTTCGTTCGTGATTTTGACACTAATTTACTACGGAAAAGAGTTAAAATTTAAAATTCGAAGCCGTAACGAAACGGATTATTGCTTTCGCACCAAGTTTGTAATTGCAGCCCTGACTCTGCAAACAAAAATAGGTAATTACCAGAGATCGGAGTAGGTAGATTGATTTTTCGTACTTGCGCCATGAGGTCATAACATGGACATGCCATTTTTCCGGAATTACCGGAAATGTAACTGGGATGTCAAAACATTTCGTAAAACATATATTAAAATGAAAAACGTTTAAGTGAGCAAATTACATCATTTATTGTTGTTTATTTTTAATCTTTATCGGTTACAATTTGTACATCCTGATTATGTGTCTCTATACAATTAAAATAAATGACCGTAAGTTTTTCAATGTTTTTTAATTTCAATTTATTTCTTTTGACGTCTAAAATCCATTTATTAGTAGAAAATGATCGT
Organism: Drymonia ruficornis; assembly: GCA_947859195.1. Lineage (NCBI taxonomy): Eukaryota > Metazoa > Arthropoda > Insecta > Lepidoptera > Notodontidae > Drymonia > Drymonia ruficornis. The sequence goes on from OX401923.1 coordinate 8,321,269, forward strand.
TACACATCTGTAGAAGTTTGAGTCTTATCCATATTAACATATACGTTTGACGTCAATAACCTTAAATCAATCTACCTACTCCGATCTCTGGTAATTACCTAAGTATAGTTTTAGCCATACTTTAATTCTATAAACCGAGTTTTAAACACTCTACATAGTATTTTTTTCACATATCATCACATTGTAACATACCACAGGCCTTATATTCTCACGCCTGTATCCCACGGGGGAAGGTAGAGACTATTGACTGCCACATGCGACAGGCCTTAGGTATATACCCTTATATCCCTCAATAGGTACATCTCTAGCTGTAGCTTTACCTTGAGAAATTACAGTTTTATGTTGTTAGGTATTATAGATAACGTTATGGGAAAACCCGCCATCGTGACCGAATATTAAAATTTAATGAACAATTTGTACTTACATGTATTCTTAATTACCGCCGCCATATTGCCACTCGCGTCAGTCACGCCTCTTTTAATGTCGTCTCACAAAATCGTTATCTAAAAACATGTTCATACAATTTTTAAGCAATTTTTAAAAGACCGTGAGCCAAAGATATTACCAAGAAAGAGGGGGATGTGACTGTCCAAAATAGTGTGTACTACTAAAAGCAGTCCAAGGACACAGTACGACTCAGTCGCTCGTGGAAAATATGTCGGTATTGCCAATATGGCTCATTTTCTGTTGAATTAAAGCCTTTGTCGAATTGTGACTGCAATAAAGGATGTGCGAATTTTGCTGCATGTAGGCGCCGAGCGCAAGTTTAGTTACCGTAATGTTAGAGGTATCATATCTGGGCTATAAGTCACTTAGCCATATTGGCGGAGAATGATGAAAGTTGTCGAATTATGATGGGTTTCTAAGTCTCCTGTCTATCAATAGCAACGGCAAATTGCCGTCGCCAACCACTTTTAACTGTCGTTAAGTTCGTGGTCTCCTCGCTATTGAACTGCCACTTTGACATTCTGACCGACCAATCAGAAAAGAGAACAAGACCCTTGTTCTCTTCTCTGATTGGTGATTCTACCCCACAATGGCAACATAATAGCAAGACAGTTGGATACCAGTCTACACCAGACTACGGATTTTTGGCACGATATAGTATTTTCCCATTAGTTTACAGATGGCATTAAAATGGCAGTCATCATCATCATCATGTTAGCCCTTTTAACGTCCCAGTCCTGGGCACGGGCCTCCCCTCAATGCGAGAGGGATTCAGGCCATAATCCACCACGCTTGCCCAGTGCGGGTTGGTGGATTTCACATGACTTTCAATACGTTAAAATGGCATTAGTTAATTAAGTTATACTTAAGGCCCTGCTAAAACAATAGGTACATCAATGCAGTTACAGTTCGCTGACGGTGAGGGAAAACATCGTGAGGAAACCTACTTATCCCTCGGGATTAGGTAATGGTCAGTTCCTGTATATACGGCGACAAGGTTCACCACCTGTCACGTTGGGTTCTGACTATCTGGTGAAACGTGGGCTTTGAGTTGGTTAATACCTCCACAATGTGGTGGTGTATGGCCACTCAAGTCTCTCACTACCCCCGAATGGGGATTAAAAAGTCGTGACGTTATATATCAATGCAATATGTGCACGAGCCTTACCCAACAAACCATTCCAACCTCATTCCATTTCTATTATTATCACGGAACGCAAACTAAGAAACAATAATCAGTCATTAGTGCGTCCGGTGCGTTATCGCGACTCAACGGGCCATTCACGCGAAACAATTGAGGCACACATTAGCACCGGTTACATTGTCCGCTGCGGGACTGGCTACGTGACCGAGCGCAGTACTGCGCAGGAAGTGGATGGGGGGGCGATAAGGATATCACACCACTGGCCCAGGGTCTGTAAACAGTATGGCTTCCTTGTTCAGGTATGAATGGGAATAGCGTCCAGGGGCCCTACCACCACCACTTATAGCAGTATTATTTTAACCTTACAGCGATTTTTTGTGCAATGACGTACCTTATTGTCATGACAATAAGAAACGTCATTCGCTGTAAGGTTAAATAATCCAGCTATAAGAGGTGGTGGTATAGGCCCAGGACGTTTTTGCCAGGACGGCGGTGCCACTTTATAAGGGGACATTGAAGCCTCATATCCATTAGGCACGTGGCTCTTAACAAGAACGGCAACGTTGCACAACAACGCGCGGCGTTGCCAGCTGGCGCGCAACATGGCGCGCGGCTTGTTGTTTGTTTCCGTGCAACATGCAGTTGAGCATCAAATGTTGTCAAGTAGGTAATATAGAGCGTGACGCGCAACAACAGACAACGAAAGTTGTTCGTTGGCGATTAACATGATGAGCAACATGTTATACGACATGTCGCACTTCAAATGTTGCCTAGTGGATACACACTTGACATTTCAGTCCCTCTTTCCGACTTCCCGATAAGTACTTAGTATGAGGTATAAGAAGTCTGTGGTATTTGTAGTAACATTGACAAGTAAAGTGACATATAACGTCACACCAGCGTTGGCAGAAGTACGGTAATTACCGTTTTGTACGGTAAATTTTATTATTAGGCTACTTTTTATCCCGGAAAAATTTCAGGTTCCTGTGGGAAACGCAACTTCGTCCGCATTGACTTTAAATGCGGACGAAGTTGCGGGCAAAAGCTTGACATTAATAATTAAATAACTTATTATATAACCCGTCTTATTAACTATTGAACCTGTTTTATCGGGGTAATTATGTAGGTAAACCGCAATTTGTATACCTAGTTAATTTATTTGTAGTTAAATTTCGCATTTATAGTATTAGTATATACCTACCTATTGATTTACGTAAATATTTATTGACCAATTAGAAGGCAGTGAATGCTAACTAACGCACCCTGATTGGTCGTCGCAGCTTTCTAACGTCGTGCGCGCACCATTGGAATACATTGTTACCGTTTTATTGCCTCTGAATTATGTGAGTCGTGAAAACAGTGTAAAATCTCGGTAATGGCGGGCGCAAGGTCGCGGTATTAACATTTAAAATGGCTTAAACACATTAAATAATGTTATTGTAGCAGTTTTAAGAGTTGGCCGCCCGCTGCAACCGGTGATCACGGGTTCGATTCCCGTCTGAGGCAAATTTCGGAAACGGCCTTTTCGTAATTTGCCCTGGTCTGTCTCCTTTTTTCTTGGTTCTTTAGTCCAAATGCAGAAATTCTGTCCTCAATTTTCTTATCGATAGGTACCAACCTAACTATAGGGAGGTTTAGGGTCCAATAAAATTAAGGGCACCATGAAACCCTTTACTAGGAGTAGGTATGACGGATTGCGAATTTATTGCAAGGAATCAGGAGGATGGTGATCATAAAATAATTTATTTATGAGGCTTGTAAAATAATACTACTTGGTTTGCCTGTAGCTATGTAACCTATTCAGAAGTTAGGTAATTATATTTATATAGGTACCTACATCCAATATAAATCTACGTAATTTTTTCAAAGAAACACAAGTTATGGAATTTAAGACAGAATTGTCAACATCACACTAAAAACTCGATAGGTACACCTACCCGATTTCTCGCCAAGAAGTAGGTAGGTAAATTATTTTTTTCTTTGAAGGAACTAACGGCAACCACAAGATTACTCATCTTTGCTGGCAACCTTGCAAGTACTGGCTGGCAACCCACTTAAATTCAAATTTCGAATCGATTGGCCCATTATTGTGTTCGATACAACGTGAACAGAAATCCGTCTTCAACTTGTCCGAGCTTACGTAGGCGTTAGAGAAAAAAAAGCGGTTCTATATTCAAAGTTGGTTGGCACCGGCCAATGGCGCGCGCGGTAGGCGTGGCGGCGCGCCGCGATTGGCCGCCGGTTAGTTCGTTGCCGCACCTAGTGATGCGAGCGATTATAACGTTACTACGATGTTTAACGGCCCAACGTTCCCCTTACGTTACGCGTAACTATCGACTTTTGTGGTGGCAATATGGCCACCGGTTACTGCCAAGCCCTTCATTTAGTTGAACACTTGAAGTATTTCCATGTAATTTTTCTTTTCAAGAATAAAGTTCTTAAAATCAAACAAGCTACCTAATTTTGTTTATGATTTCTATCCATACCTATCCATATCTTTCTACCAAAGTGCTGCCAACAAGTAGGTATGTATGTTAGTAATTCAGGTATCGATTTGTAAAATGCAGGTCACGTATAATATTACTTCCATAAAGTTGTTCCAACTATTTTATTATCAATTAAAATTATCCTTTGAACCATAAACCGTACATTGTAATACTAAAATAAAATAGAAATTTTCTTAGCAACGCCATTAACTTACGTGTTTTAATTTAATGAGTTAATACATTTTACAATGGCGATATAATTGCGTAAAGTGAATTCAATAACATACCTATTTAGAAATGTAATTAAGTACCTACCTATATCGATACCTATTTAGAACGGTATTGTTAAACATTAAGTTATTTAAAACAAGAATCACAACTCTTTTCATATTTGACGTGTTCGAAATTTAAATTGCATTAAAAACTCACAGATAGGTAACCATATTTTCATCTACCTTTTAGATAATCAACAACTCTTGGCAAGGTCAGCCAGATGGATGACTATTTATTGGCAATTTGAACTGAACATCACGTGTCGCCGTCGTACCTGCGCCTGACCGGTCGTGTCGGAGCCGTCCCATCGGATTATGAGAGCGAAAGAAGAGAGTGCACACCAGAAGGGCTAGACAAGTAGCTGACGTCTACAAGCGTTCCTTCAAATCGCTACGCTTCATATATGGAAATGACATAAGTCACGTGATCTACATAGCAACTTGTTGTTGATCTACATAGCGGGCCTGGTCTTTAATAGTGCCTATCGTCGTGATTTCTTCATTATAAATCGTGAATTCTTGGCGGTCGACTTGTTGTCGGCCATATGTTAGCAGTCTTCTGGCCGACAACATACCGATGCCAAGAATTAGCGATTTACAATGATGAATTCACGAAGATAATATTAGAGACCAGTGGTTCGCAATGAACAATTTTTCTAAGACTCGAAGCTTTGCGCAGATGGCTAGACTCCGTTGAGATTGGCCACCGTGGCTGAAATTAGGTCAAGAGGACTTATTATTAACACAAAACGTGAACTTAACAAGTCTCCATTCCCCCATCTAACCATTTCGATCTATCGGCTCAGTCTGAGTCTATCGGTCGGACCCAACGTCTCGATGCGACGTAAAATCGTTCGGCGTACGATCGTAAAATGGAACACTAAAACGTGCCAGCCCTGCCGGCGCACTGCGACCATTTAGCTTGTTAGAACAATGGAGTATTCAGTAACAGTTTTCCTTTAAAACTACTAAAAATGACGTGTTAAACCCAAAGACATTACCAAGAAAGAGGGAGAGATGTGACTGTCAATAGTATGTCCTTCTAAACGGAGTCCATAGACACAGTACGACAGTCGTTCGCGGAAAATAATTGTTGATAACATGTAGATATTGCCAATGCAGCTCATTTTTGAGGCGCTCATAGCCATTTGCAATCACTGATCGGTAAAGGATGAGAGGTTAAGCAATGCTGGGCAAGGTCATGCAGAGATGGGTGACCATTAGTGGCATTTGAACTGAGCGTCTCCGTGATTCGGAGGGCACGTAAAAAGTCGATCGCGGTTGTTGTCATCTAGGCAGCAGTCGTTAAGCCTTGTCAGTGGCCTTCGGGCGGCTTGAACAACTCTGACACCAAGTTGGTCACTAACCATACGACAAGAAGAAGCTCATTTCTGGTAAAGCGCATCACCATCACGCATCAAAATGCCTCTAATTGCGTGCACTAACAGATGTGTGAATTTCGCTGCATGTAGTGGTGCGCTGACTACAACTCTGGTGATTGCAATGTTAAGAGGTACCATATCTGCAAAATAATACATCAATGCTTAAACCCTATAGTAGTGAATGAGTAGGTATAGTAGTGTGAGCCTGTTACGAACAAGAATCATTTGTTTGTTATTTTCGGTCGTGATTTTGACACTAAGTTGTCATGTGTCATTAGTCATGTGTTTTGAAATGTGTCAAAATTCAAAAGTCGAAGCCCGAAACAGGGTGGTTACTTTGAAAAACGAACGCTGACGGATCGTCCGAAGTACGGATTCGATTTACGATCAAAACCATGTCAAACGCAAGAAGAAACGAAAGAAGAAATGTCAAATCACGACGATCCATCAGCCGAAACGTTTCGTTTCGTATTTCGAAGTAGGCCAGCAGATTATTGCTTTCGTACCGGGTTCATAATAGCAGCGCTGTTTGTCCCGAAGATTTACTTTGTAATAGGTACGAATTAGTATTGAAATTAGATTGGTTTATCAAAAGCTCAAAAACTGCGCTTACCTACACAATCCCAATGAGTATTCAAAGCTGTAGTTAGTTTAGGTTTAGGTGCCATATGTAGAATTGACAAAAAAGATCTAGAAATAGGGCTTGCCGGTTCAAAGCCAAGTGGCCATAAAATGGACGGTAAAATAGACTGTATGGCTCGTGAGATTGCGACCATCTCGCTTTTGTTGCGCTATTTCAAATAGGTATGCCATCGTTAATGTATGTATATCTATACCTATCACAACGTCTTGTTAGTAGTTCTATCAAAGATTATTAATGAACAAACGCAATAGGTATAGGACATAGGTAATCAAATGGAGTAAGTACCGAGTACTTATTTTGTAGTCTTAATATGAGCAGCACTGCAACTCATACGAGCTGGCACGATCGGTGTAGTACCGCCCTCTCACAGAAGATCGGTGAAAAGTAGCTATTACAACTTCGTTTCGTACGATGAGTGAGAGCCGAAAGCCCAAATTCCCTCCTCTTATCCCTCTGTCCCACTACCTTTCAGGTGGGCAACGTGAGAGCGATGCCTTTGGTATCTGTATTGCAAGCATACTAACACCTTAGTAACATTTAAGGGCCTCCGCAGACTTGCTACATTTAGCATCGGCGTTCGGCGATTTTGCGACTGCATCGATGCTGCATCGCGTTTTGGTGACTCTCTGCGTTTGATCGCAGTATCAAAGTCGCGCGATTTTGCGACTGCATTGATGCAGCATTGCGATTTTGTGACTTCCTGCGATCGGACGCAGCGACTGCTCCGATGCTGATCCGGTGGCCTGTAGTCAACATGAAAAATCGCTGCGACCGGCATCCGACAGTGTGTGGGGTGTAGCGTTCAGACGCTGATCAAGCTTCCGAAAAACGACTAAGTCGCCGATCGCCGATGCTAAATGTAGCAAGTCAGCGGTGGCCCTAAAAACATAAAAAAACAATATTATCTTTCGCATTCATAACTTTGTCTTCAGTTACCTATCGCAAGCCAATACGGAAAAGATGGCACTAACATCCACGTAATTCAGTCACGTAAATACCAAAGCAATTTCCACCCAAGAATTGAGATTTTAGCACCTCAGACGCCTCATATGAGGCTAAAAGCGTGACGAACTGTGTCCAAGCGTCCCTACCACCTCTGAATAGGTTTTTTATTGTCGACGGGATCGTCCGCACAAAGGCAACTCGTAAAACCAAAGTGTCTGTGCTGATGTACGACCTTCTGGCTGTATAGAGGCTCTATAGAGGCTATAGTTTATGCTATAGTGTTGGACCGTCGATTATGTTTCTTAATCCTTGTTTATGGTCCTCTCGATTGTATTTCATTGCTGTCGATTGTCGATTATGTTGCTCCCTCTTTGTTTTGAGGGTCTAATAAAATTCAGATAAGCGTAATGGCTCTTCTGTTGCTCTTTGTTGGTGTGGCAACGGTAGCAATGAATTGTGATCGTTTTCTGTTGTTTAGGAACACCGTAGGTAATGTAATGTTTGTTATTTAAGACACGACTTCTTTATCTTAATTATGGATAGCGTTGTATATTCATTGTTGTTTATTATTTGAAGTAGTGTGTTTTTTCGCAAGGTGGACCGATGACATCACACGTGGCGACGTGTTCCAGGAAGACGGTGGAGTGAGTGGGGAAATACCGTAATGTGGGGATATTGGCGGAGACCTATATCCAGTATAGTGGATTTCTTCCGGCTCAATACTATCGTACTACAGAGAGGTAACTCTAGTTACGGGGTATTACACTTAACTAAATTTAAACTACTTAATTTAGTCGTTACTGAATTTAGGCAAGTGTAATCGCATTCAGAAAGCTATTTAGAAGCTAGAATGGTTTAAATATTTAGAAGTTTCTGAATTTAGGCTTCTAAATTTAGCCAAGCGTAATAAGCTCTTTAGACTGTTTTCATTTTCGTCCTCGTCCTACTTAAAGAGGGTCTTGTGTTCTCCATCGCTTTAGCAGCAGTACCTCCTTTTTTATTTGGTGCCTTTTTCAATTACATTAATTAAAAAGAAAAATATTTTATCTAAGATGCAATGCAAGATGGTAGATTTCTCGATCGATCCGAAAGCAGACCTTTTTTATGGTTGGAAACGTTAATGGTTAATTTCTACCATTTAGCGACAAATAGCGACTTTTGAGCTTCCTGTCTAATGACATTTGCTTTACGCTAGTTGGCAACACTGACATTAGCTTGTCACATTTCTTACGTTCGGTCTGAAGCAAGGCACTCCTAAAAGTCCTAAATAGTAAGCTTCCAAGAACGTGTCACTATAAATGTATTTTGATGATAACACAAGGGAACGGTCATAAATCAGTGTTATGGCTGGTGAGTCAAAGGTGGCCAAGGTTTGCGACAACCGGGTCAATGCGATACGCGTAACTCTTTAGCTTAACGACAATGCGTGTAGCCAAACTATTGAGACGTTTTATTATAAGTACATTATTATTTATTATTGGCTAGCTGTGCCCGCGATTTCGTACGCGTGGAATTCAACAAAAAAAGTTAATGTTTGCTAAAATAAAATTAGCCTAAGTTACTCCTATAACCTTGTCGCCTGGTGCACCATTCTTCGTCTAAGGGCCATAACACACCGGGTAGCCATAGCGACGTCGCCAGCCACCGTAGCCAACTATTCGTATTGAAATGTATGGGAGGTAACGCACCTGTCGACGGACTGGCGACGTCGCCAGTCAATACAAATTGTTTGGATACGTGGCTGGCGACGTCACCTGGCGTCCCAGTGTGTTGTGCCTTGTGTGTGCTTGACGCAGCAAAAAAAAATTAATATTATTATATTTTACTTGACACTGGCATATGCGAAAAGCGACGCCATAACGAAGAAAAAAAAACTCGGGCCTGAAGGTGCCCATATACATTCCTAAATTATGACTGCATAATAAAATTTATTCATGCAATAAAAAAAATACCATCGATGTCTCCCGTAAAACTTACATGAAGAATGATCTAAGTACAGGCAGTAGTAGACAACCTAGATTTTAGGAGGATCTTTTGATCGCTAAGCTGTCTTCTGGATGTAGCAGCGTCTTCGAGTAACGAGCGGCACGCCCGAGCAATCAGTTTTGACGCTGACCACGTAGACTGTCATAACAGATTGCTCGGGACTTGTAAACGCAGCTTATGACTGTGTGTGGTCTCTTTTTGAAATTGTCAGTATCGTCTGAGAAGTTTTAATAGTCAGTTTCGGCTGCACTTTATTTATACTAACTCACTTAGGTAGTACTTAGTTAGGTACTTGTCAGTCACTAACTGCATTGTTATAAACAAATTTCATTTGACACTTGAGTGCGTTTTGTTTATTTACTGATGATACTTAGAAATTGAGATGATAGTCCCACGGTACTTATGCGACTTATAAACTGCAGTTACGGATATCCCTGTTATCCTCTGGAAGGCTGTGTGTGGACTGTGGAAGATCCGAAATTAAAATAGTACTCCTAGCCAAATTTGAGCCTCGGCGGCCAATCTCAAGGGGACTCAAGGGACTCCGAGGACATAGCACTCAACGGGGATGATGAGCCGTATTGGCAATACCGATAGTTTCTATGGTGTCAAAATTATAACCTTATCCTTTCTTCTTTGCAGCGGTGTCCCTCGAAACGCTAGTGGAGAACTGTCACAAACTCCTAGAGAAGTTCCACTACTCCTGGGAGATGATGCCCCTCGTGCTGGTGATCCTGAACTACGCCGGCAGCGACATAGACGAGGCCTCCAGAAAAATTGATGAAGGTACGCCATCTCCTTTTAAATACAAGCGATTGCAATTGTATAATACGTGTATAACATTTGCATTGCGAATTGTTCGGTAGGGCCACAGCAGACATGCTACTTTTACCATCGGCGATCGGCGATTTTGCGACTGTATTAACGCTGCGTCGCGTTTTGGCGACTCTCTACAGTCTCTTTCTCTTAAGACAACTTAGCTTTTCCCCGGGACTCGTCGAGGGTCAAACCTTGACGTCATCGTTGGACACCATTGTCGATCCTGGCTTACAGGAGTGACAGTGGTGGGAATGTGTGGCGGGCTTAGTCTCTCTCTCTCTCTCTATAGTCTCAAAATCGCCGATCGCCGATGCTAAAAGTAGCATGTCTTCTTTGTTAAGTATTAGTACTTGTCTGTGCGTCCATATGTACTGAGCAGCCGTAATTGAGCATTCAGGCCTCCAAGTCGCTTAGCCATTGCCACTGAGCTGCTATAGTTATCGACCGTCTGATTAATCGGCCGGCCGGCTGATCGGCCTCTGAACAGGTCAGAATCAACCGACCAATAATGGGGTCGATCACTAGCAAAACGCCACAGTGGCGCCACAATGGCTAAGCGACTCGGCCCCCAGATATGACGCAAAACTGATGAGACGCTGCTCAGTACATGTAAACGCACGATGCTAATTCTGTTGTTGTCAGACTAAATTAAATTTGTAACACATGAAATTATTTTTGGCCTCATAAATAAAATTACTTGGTAAGGACTAAAAAAAGATGGCAACACAGTTTGTTCTGTTATAAGTTTAGTTTTTCTACTATCAACAGAATTAACACTATTGTTTTATGTTTTCTAATGTTTAACGGGCCTATACATTAGGTACTTATTCTGTTTTATTTTCTACCGTAAACATGTTTAAGTGGTGCACATTATTTTGCGAAACTCTTTGTTTGGCAATGCAAAATCGCAAATCGCATTCAATCAATTTATTAAATACTGCCTGCTTGTATAATAACTAAAATATAATATATTTCAAGTATGAATACTTAGAAATAATCCAAAAGCACAAATTGCTGTTCAAGCAATTAATTGGAAAAACTGTTCAGTGTTTTGTGTAGGTGAATACAATGAACAAAAGTGTACACATAAAATTCATTTCGTGAAAGGGCAATTTTGTTGACGATCTATATAATATCAAGTTTTTTTGCTACCATTACACAGATGATTTATAAGTAAATTGGTGTGGGTAAAACACCTTCCACGCTAGGCTTTTTATACAGTGATAAATTAAAATACTGATGTTAAAAATCTAAATTAATAATATTCTGAGATCACGTATAAAGAAAATTTTACAGTAAAGAATAAAGTAACAAATATTTAAATTAAAACGGCTGTCGAAATATTGTGCAACCATTTATTATGAAAAATAATATATTAATGGATTAATAATAAACATTTGAAAATATATCCTGGTTCAGTATTAATTGGTGATTCTGTCATTAGATGTTTAAATAATTGTACCAATTTATTTTATGATTATTATTTTGTCTAGGTATAATTAAATTTCTTTATATCCTGGTCATTTTTTTTTGATATTGTATATTAAGGTACTCCAATTAGGCATAATGACAGAATTATTAGGTATTCTAGAAATACTTTCGTTACCTATCACGTTATGATAAATATTATTATACTACGATCTTTATTGAAATTATAATGTGTGATTAATCCAAAATGTAAAAAAGTGACTAAGTACCCATTTTAAGTTATGAAAAGTGAATGTGACTCTCCAAGACTTTAAAATGAATAGCGATATTAAATAAAAGTCTATTTAAGATGATTCTTGGTATTTCAATCTCAACAAAATAAAAATTTGTAAAAAAAATATTTTTGTCAAACTAATTGACTCACCGCGCAATGTACAGCCGAAACAATGGATTGGTTGTACGTTGCGCGCTAATTACTATAGGGTAACGGACCTAATTGCCAGTTTTTATAAATATATACTTAATATTTTTTTCGTCAAAAGTACCTAGGTACTCATGAGTACCTAGGTACTTTTGACGAAAAAAATATTAAAGTACATACTCTATCTATTTATAGCTCAGTATCTATTTATAACATTATACATTTATTTATAGGTTTATGATTAATTCGTTCTTTAGAACCGGCCGTAGCGGTTTATTTATGTAACATTTGTATTAACGTGATGGGTAACGAGAACGATTGACTGACAGCTCAATAGCTGTTGAACGGATGATTAACAGCCATTCAGTGATCGGTGTTAACATGTTGCGATCGTTAATTGATTTATGTTGAATGTTAATCTTTTGCTCTTTTCATAGGTTGTTTGAACTACTGTTAATGTGGACATTAATTTTAAAAAAAGAACGTAGAATCCACCATTATTTTTTTTTACAAAAAAATATGATTTCCAAATGATTTCCATTCTCTATTTCAAGGAAAAATACTGCATTTTAACTGACGCAACCAATTGTTATTTCATTATGAATATTACCATAGTTAGTTAAAAAAATTTTTGTTTAAAAAAAATGAGATGCAGTTTTGTTCCGCTCATGTGACGCTATGCGAACGTACACAATACGCGGCACGCCTTGTCCACAGGAAAGATGATCATCAACGAGTACGCGAGGAAGCACAACCTGAACATCTTCGACGGCCTCGAGCTCAGGAACTCGACACGCCAGTACGGACTTTAATAGTAATACATAGTTTTTACCACAAAAACAAAGAAGTACACGGTATTGTAGGAACGTATCGACACGGTAAAGGATGGTATGGAATGTGAAAAAAAAAAAAAAACTAAAAATGTAACGAATTTGGCCAAGAGGATGTTCTTAACTTCAGATCTTATTACTGTTACAAACTGTTTATCACAATGTTTTTTTTTTACTTTGAGTTTTTTTTATGATATCCAATCTGCACCAGCCTTTATACTTAGGGGCTGGATATACTGACAAACTCGTTTTGAATTAATTTAATCAATACTAAGCTTGCGCAACAGAATTTTTTTTTTTGGAATAGGTAACATTAAATCAAATTTGCTATCAATTTTTACTTGACTGCGCAAACAACTAACGCAAAGTTAATAAAATACCTAAACATTTATTACATATAATTTGTCATGGGGAAATTATGCGTAAATATTTCTATGATTTACAATGATTAATATGAAAAGCATAAGCAATGAGAAACGAGTTTGTCATTTCTAGAAAATTATAACAAAACATCAATGCATTTCATTCATTAGGTACGAATAAATACACCACAAGTTACACGCAAATATTAACACAAAAAAAATTTGTTTCATACAAAAAACATATTAATAATAATATTAAATATAGATTAATATTCTCATTGTTCATTCGCTCGCTTTTTCAGTTCACACAGATATTCATACAACACACCTAATATTAAATTTCATTTACGAGCGAAATGAGAGGCAAGCATTTCAAATAATTTGTACATTTTAGTACTTTGTCCACTCGATGAAAATATACTGTCAAGTTATTGTAATGACGTGGATCACGTGGACACGCATAAACATATTTAATTCATATTGCGCGATTTGGATGATACGGAATATAATTGAATATGGACGGTAATTGAACTGCTTACCTTACGATTTTCAAAGTAACAAACTTAAATTCGATTGCGAATAAAACTTGATAGTTCTGAATATCGCAAGAATTTCGACTACTCAGCAAACTGTGCGGTCCCGCGACAAAAAGTCTTCTGTCTGTCAAAGCCGAAAGGATGCTCATCGAACGCCGCCGAACCGACTATTCCCTCGGTATGTTTTCCAGGTACCTACTGTGCCAATAATTGGCTTTACCCTACAAAGTCAATATGTTTTAATCACTTCTAAAAGGAGCACAAAAAATATACAATTTTAACATAATTATTATTAAGCCGCTTGTTTTTCTCGATGACGTTTGCCGTCTGGATTTGCGCACTGACACTGCCAACTTTTTTGCGATTATATCGAAAATAACTAATTGTGATGTGAGGACATTTTTCGTCACAAAATCCGACAATATTTGCTTATTCAGTTTAAATAATAAAAAAACTGTCTATAGTCTAATTTTTAATTAGACGAAGTGGGCTGACAGGTGCTTATGTCACTTTTCAATATAAATAGAACAAATAAGGTTCAAATTCATAGAGCAGTGACTTTTTCAGCTGTCAGTTGGCTTCGTCTAATTAAAAATCAGACTATATATGCTAATATGAACTTCTTTAGGTATATGAATGTTTAAATCAAGATTTATTCGCAATTAGGGAATTAATTTGAATATGATTAAGAACTGTAACTTGACATACATAAACAGCACAACATTTAACACTATAATAATATTACTAATATTAGCACAATTGAATTTGCAATGTTCACAGGAAAGCGAAAAACAGTAGAACTACCATAAAAATATTTAAAGCATCTCCAAGTCCAAACAAATTAAACTACGTCCTCAGATCACAAAGCAGGAGCTAATTAATCCGGCTTCACTACCGTTAAATGTAGCGTGTAATGCCGTGTGTCCACTGGCAAGAAAACTTGCGCAAGTGACTTCCAATGTGTAAACACTCACGCAAGTGGACTTCTGCGACTTGTTGAACTTGCTGCAAGTCCCACATGTACACGGTTGTGTAAAATTGCAGTCAGTGGAAACCCGGCAAGTCGGCAGGTGACTTCTGCAAGAAATTTCGGAAGTTACTTGCCAGTGAACACACCGCATAAAATAGAGTACCTATAAGCAAGCAATTTTTTGCGTAACATTCCCCAGTATTCTACTAAATAAAAAAATAAAAAGTTAAATTAATTAAAGTTCGATAAAAAACCTTTGCTGAACTTGTTTTGAATACCTGTCTACATTTCCTTCATCTTTGTCGCCTTATTTTGATCTTACGACATCTTACGCTTCTCGTATATAAAACATAAATAAGCTGTTACTTAAAACAAATCATCCATTATACTCTTTTATTATTTTCAATGCTAGAACGGGACACGAGACATTCGCGTTTCAATTTTACGACTCTGTTTCTCAGAATGGTAGTACAGAGTTAAATGGTGCGCTTGGGCATTATTGTTACATTTTGACGTCTTTATAGATTCTTGGAGTGTTGCCAGCGTGCTAATTTAGATTGATGTGTCAAATCACGACTAAATTAGACACACCTAAAATATTACTGTCCAGCTCATACACTACGCCCAAGAGAGGGATGGCAATACAGTTAGTTTAGTCTAGTTTTGTTGTCATAATTAGCACTTTTATTACGTTCATTTGAATCATAATTTATAATGTCTATTATGACAACGTTGCGTTGGTATCTGATAATCGAAGATAAAGTACATAAGTACAATATTAAAAAGAAAAAATAATGCCAATATTACTCAGGTATACCTATCAGTTTTGTTTACCAAAACTGACAGCGAATTAACTTCAATGTTCGTCTCTCCCGTGCCCTGTCTCGCAAATAAAAAAGTTTCCGAAGAGATCAGAATCTTCTACAGTTTTTTTTTTTAAAACATAAAATTAAATTTTATTTTACGAAAAAAAAATATGGTACGCTAATTTCCGCTGTGTATTATTACTAACAAAAGCTATTGTTTTAGGTCATTTTATGAAAAGTATTCTAACAGATGGATAGACCACAATTGCTTTAACAATAATGCTATCAATATATTTAATAAGCATACGCGCCCTTCGAACGTACCATAAATCATTAATTAATATGTCAAGAATAACAAATAAATCGCTCGCGGTAATTAATAAAACTCTATTTAATTGTTGTCGACCCGTAAGTAAGTGTAACTGGGAATATGTTTGTTTTTTAATTGTTGTATATTTGCTGTGGCCATAAAAATACCTATAATGTTTCGGTACATCGAAATAAAATAATATGCCAAATTACATACTGATATTCTAAGAAATTAATGGGGGAAAATTACCCGGGAAAGAAGACGGCATGATTAGGTCCTCGATCGAAAAACGACCCGAAGGGAGCTATATTGTAATCTTACAATATTATGAAAATGTGTCGCAATCCAACGGCTGAATACGACACTTTATAAAGTGTCTAGACTTAGCTAAGGTACCTATAACAGAACGCAAAAGTAAAGCCGAATTTAAGTCACTGTTATTTATTCTAATAAACGTTGTTAAAATATTTATGTCACCTTGCCTGAAACGTACTAACTTTATCAAGTAAAATTTCATTTATTTTCATACTCAAACTGGGATTATAATATTTTTTAAATATTTTAAAATCCAATCAATTCTTTAAGAAGTAAAATAATAAACGCCTGAAAAGTAACAAAAATGCCTGTAAGTAACAAAAATACGATAAATATTCTAATACATCCTGTTATTATATCCTTGTGATCGCGCTTTTCAAGGCTCCTGCCTACTTCCGTCAATAAGTCAGTGGATGTCACTTGTCCGCCTCTTTATATGTAATTACGGATGATAGGAACGGCTATTCATACGGCTAATGTTAATTGGGTCTGTAACTATGGCCCATGTAATAGACATATGACTTTGCTAGACTACGAAGACTGCTCGTCAACTTTGGACCACCCTGTAACATTCCTGTCGAAACTGACTGATTAAACAGCATTTATTCTTGAGAGCTTTTTGACCTTTTTAGGGCATATTAAAATGGTTTAAGTGAATATAAGCGATAAATTATGATGGTATGGGTCACCCTATTGTTAACACTGGAGTTGCTAGGTAGTTATGTCAGTGCTTAAAACAGTCTTCATAGGTCATTTCGTTAGTTACCTACCCCTACTGCGATTTGTATTAGCCATAAGAATACTATTTTGAATACCGTGTAATCTGAATATTCCTACATTGTGTTACATTGCAAATTCAGTTTCAATCACTCCACAAACAATCCGTCCACATATACACACACAGCCATACATATTACACAACAAATTTGTCGCATTCGCCGATAAAAGTGGTCAAGTCGCCGGAATCAGAGGTACAACTCGCTAACCAGTAGTGATTTCCCCTTTGCAGTGACCGGACGAAAGTGGCGAAATTCGAAATTTAAGTGACATTCCAATTTCAAGTTCAATTCGAATTTCAAACAGCCATCGTAGTGTTGTGCTAGTGTGTGTTGTCGATATATTTTATTTAGCGTTATTTTCTTTTTTGTAGGAAAATGCTGGAAATTAATAATATAAGTGGTGTACTATCCTCGTCGATGAAGTTATTTTGCGAATGATACTTTGTTTTACAAGTGCCGTGTTTTGTGTGGACGCATGCTGTGCGATGCTGTGTGTTGCGAATTTCGTCGGACAATAATGTTGCCACATACGATATATAGGTGAGTTATTTTCTATTACAATTACGTTAAATCAATTCAATATACACAGAAAATACTATTATAAACAAAGTGCCTATTGAATTGACGCCACACAAACGTTTTTGACGTGCTCAAGCTGATTAAGATAGTTTTCTTAAAATATCTCTATATTTTCACTCAAAGATGATACTCATCACATAAAAATAGCGCTTTGAAAGCATTCGTGTGTTCTCATCTAAATAAGCCAACTACTTGTTTACAGCACGTAATCATAAGTAGGATTTTATGTTAGTACTTATTTACACATAAAATAAAATGCTACTTATGAAATAACACAATTGCGATGCGATGGTACTATTTTATTACTTTTGTGAACAGGGAATGTACACGATTGCCGCCTTCATACTACGTTATTACTATAAATGTATTTTATGTCTTAAAATCTAACCACCACATTTAAACGGTTTTAATTTTTATCGAATTATTTTGAATATCAATTTTATGAACTCTTCGAATAACATTTTGTAATAATAAATATGACGTCAATCTTCTTTTTTATAATGTAACGTTCACAGATTATAGAAGTAGACAGATGGAGTCTTGGAAACAAACGATGTGAAGCCGGGTAGCATTTTATGTGTGCGTGACAACTAGGAGCGGCGCTAAGGAAACATACATTTGTGTGCGTGTAAAGTTGTGTAGCTATAGGGCGAGATTGTATTCGCTTTCATGTTTTGTATTTGCTTTGGTGGCTTCACTTTCGTGTTCTACGCACTCCATCTGTATTTTTCTGAAATCTGTGGTAACGTTATTCTTTATAATAATACAAAGATTATTTATATTAACGTCGCCGCGTTATTTTTGATTATGTTTAACGATTATCGATTCTGTTTTTTTTTGTTTGGTTCTATACTTACACTATACTATACTAGCTATTCAGCTGCACTTATTACATCGTCACCGTAGAATATGAAACTATATCGATAAAATGTGTATTAGGTAACTACTTTTAAGTGATCTTCGTTATTTGAATTTTAGAAAAAAGTTGCCGGTATTTTTTAAACATATTTTCAGTCGCAGTTTTCTATTATTTTCATTTTTAACAGCCCCTTTCCGATCCACATTTACGAACCAAACATAAATTGTATTTATGAAAACTCTTAGAAGCTGTAAATATTGTGTTTTTATCACTTTTCCGTTTACTATCGCTGGCTGGAGTCGGCTATAACCCAGAGCGGTTTACAGTTTTATAATCTGCAATTAGGGCTTGTAAAAATGTTAAATGGAATTCTGTAATGGCCGCCGTTGTAAACTGAGCAGCGGGTAATGAGCCGCGTGTAGGCAAATGCGAAATTTTGTATTTATTTTACCGGGAAATGGTAAAATATTTGCAATTATTTTATAGCCGCGTTTATGCTCAGTCGTAGAGTATTCAGATGTCAATAAAACGCTGTGAGCGTGATTTTTTCGGCCGGTATTTCTTTAATGGTCTGCCGTGTGGTCTCCGTATCTGATTTCGACTTGCATGAAGTACTCGTATTCTGTAAAGTAACTGACTGAGGTAATTGCCAAAGTAAATTTTCACTTGCAAAATTTAATTCTGTTATCTAGAAATTGACAATTAAATTTGACACTATTTTAGTTTAATATATTTTTGTTAAGACTATACGCTAAAAGTAAGAGGAGGGCAATACAATAAGTTTTATTGCAGTCTATATAAATCATCGGTCAGTCACAGTGTCCAAAATTACCATGCAATGTGGGTCATGGTCAGTCGTTTGGACTTTCGTCGGAAGACTGCACGATTCATTTAAATACAGTGGTTTTAGTCACAATTAGTTTGTTTACCAACTTAATCAAAACCACAACCAATGTTCAAACAATTTTATTTTATTTTTTATATTTAGGTGTAAATAGTTAAGAAGTTATATTAAAATTCGATATGTGAAAAAAAACTTCGTGACGCTTTAAAAATCCTGTACACTTACTCCTGAAGCCTACAACGACAAGAAATTACATAGCGTTTGTACTGATAGGTATAACGTGGCAGGCAAGTTGTAAAACCATCAAAGTTAATTTTCAAATACAGTTGGTTACGCCATAAAACGTTATATCTGCAGAAGAAACATTACAAATTATAATTTCTTGTTTCTTGGTTTTTTACAACCACAAAACAGATTACCCGTATCCCCTATGAGTGAGAAATGTATAATAGATATTGTTGACACTACTCTGCGGTAGGTCGTTTTCGAAGCGGTGGGTGGAAAGAATTGTGTATACAAAATTGGACTTTTTATTTTGCGACTCGTATAGCAAATAAACGCATAGATGTTCGATGTAATTTCACTCACGATCGAGTTTCCATGGTACCGGGAAAAGTTCTTTCGATTCCGACAAACGGTCATCTTTCGAGTTGTCTATTTTCATATCATTAGCTGCTACATTTTCTTACAATGTTGGCGTTACCACGATCTCCAATTTCCCTTCGATCTCATTTACAAATCGATTTCACGGTAATTTCCTTGGGATGAAAAAGTACTCAAATAATCGTACTTTGTTACTCCGTTTTTTTTTAACCTCTCACAGACCTTGTCGACCACTTGGGGGCCATCCATTAATTACGTCACACGTAAAGGGGGGGAGGGGGTCGACGAAATGTGTCATCGTGTGACAAGGGGGTGGGAGGGGTCCTAAGTTTTGTGACATCACATTTAAAAATCTAATATATCTAAGTATTAAAACCCAAATTTGAATTTTTAACGAACATTTTTGAAAATTATAATAAATATGTGACGTCACACATGGACGGGGGGAGTCTCGCAAATGTGACCAGCTGTGACTTGAACCCCCCCTTGTCACAGCTGGTCACATTTGCGAGACAGGGGTCTAAAAATCATGAAATTCGTGTGACGTAATTAATGGATGGCCCCTTGGCGCAGTGGTTCGAAAGTAGGTAACTCGGTTCACTGAATCGGTGGGTTACGGTTTCGATTCCCGTCAGAGGCAAGTTTCGGAAACAGCCTTGCCGTAGTTTGTCCTGTGGCCCGATTCACGTAACCAAAACCGTAACGATGTCTCAGCGATATAGTCATTGATAGCCTTTTCGTAATACAAAAAGGCTATCAACGACTATATCGCTGAGACATCGTTACGGTTTTGGTTACGTGAATCGGGCTACTGGTCTGGGGGTCACTGGGATCGCCCCCAGTCCATTGTACGGTCCATAGTACAAGCGTTACTTAATTTGGGATCATCCATACATTTGGTGTATAAGTCTGGCGATATTTATTTATTTAACCGTACGGATTACTACATGTAAAACATTTTGTCTGGTATATTTGAAAAAAAAAAAAAAATATTGCGCCGATTCCCCCTCGCTTGGTTAATAGCGATAAGCTTCGACTATTTTAGCCAAAAGACGTCCACTACTACGATCAGGGGCCCTACCACCACCTCTTATAGCAGAATTGTTTAACATTTCAGCGACTTTTTGTGCAATGACGTTTCTTATTGTCATGACAATAAGGTACGTCATTGCACAAAAAGTCGCTGAAACGTTAAAACGTTCCTATAATTGAATCGCGATAAGAGGTCGTGGTAAGCCCCCTGTTGCGCAGTGCGCACTCGTCCACGCGACGAGCACGGACCTACTACCAAAGTCAGTGTACTCTGTGAGGATATCGCCTCACTAGAGACGTACACTTGTATTGGTGGTAGAGCCAGTCTGTAGCCGATTGGCTACAGCTCATATGGCCGATCTTCTGTAAGAGGAAGTGACTACCCCGGTCGAGCCAGCCCATATACAACATGTTAAGAAAACCCTGTCCGAGCCGAAACCGGTAATTAGGTTCCCCAATCACATGACCAAATAAAATAATAATAAAAAAAAATCATGATAGTAAACATATTAATGAACATTTAAAGTGCCATTTTTTTTTGCCTTTTTCCCACAAAATGTAGCTAATTTTAAAAATATGACAACACCGTTACCGGAAGTATTAATTATGTTAGATCGTGTGGCGTCACCTCAGACCACAAAGTATGTGATGACGTCATTTTATGTTTTTTTTTTTATGTAAACGGGGTATTTGTATTACAACAAAATATGGGAGGCCTTTGCCCAGCAGTGGGACACATACTATGCTAAAAAAATGAATTTTTTTTTTTGAAAATTAAAAAATAATAATTAAAAAACAAGTAAGTTTTTTACAAAAATGGAATCTAATCTCGATACCCAACAATACGTTTTCGGGTCGGACAGGGTTTTTTTAACATATTGTATGAGCTGTGAGGTGAATATCCTCACAGAGTACAGAGACTCCGTAATATGAGCTGCAACTTAGCTCTACAATCACTGACTGAACAATTTGAGAAGTGGCTCTTATCGCCAAACAATCATGCAGCTAGTGATGGGATGTTCTCGAGAACATTCTCACCCTCGGAAACTTACTCGTGAGTATTTTCGAGAATTTATCTTATGAAGCATGTTAAACTTGGCATAAACCTTATTAAACATGCAAGTAATAATAATAATAATATCCTGGGACATTTTTGTACACACGGTTACCTGATCCCAAACTAAGCAGAGCTTGTACTATGGAAACCAGGTAACTGATATTGCTACATATACCACTTTTTTATTTGTAAATACATACTTAATATGCATACACCCAGACTCCGGACATACAGACATGTTCATGCACACAAATGCATGTCCCGGGTAGGAATCGAACCTACGACCTGCAGCGTGAAAGGCGCCTCCGCGCCAACCACGCTAACGGGCCCGTCAAGTATGGTACCAAGTATGGTGGTTTTAATTGTTTTTAAGATTGAAAGTTAGGATAACGTCACCCAAAATATAAGATTCTCAAAAATTCTCACGAGTAAGTTTCTGCGTAAGTTTCAGAGGGTGAGAATGTTCTCGAGAACATCCTATCACTACATGCAACTTAATTTGAGGCCTAATTAAACTCATACAAAATAAGTAAGGTAACAACGACTTTATATTTGAGATGCATAGAGCGCCTAATCGGCCGTTAGCAATGCAGTACGATTTTGTAAAATATGCGCATGCGCATATCAGTTGTAGGTAGACGCCGCAGCGATCTTTGACTCGACGCACTGACCCTACTACACGTGTATTTTATTGCAATCTATCGATACAGTTAATAACATATTAATAATCTGACGTTATTGACATGCGACCCGAGATAAACCTATACATAGTTAACTTCAATGCTCTATTATACCGGTATTATACAGCGAATACCGGTATTAATACCGGTTTTTGAGGGATCAGTATCTCAAAAGGAAAAAACGGAACCCTTATAGGATTACTTTTTGTTCGTCTGTCTGTCAACTGTCAAGACGTGCAAAGCCCAATCTGTGCGAGGAGTTTCAAACCGGCCAAGTGCGTGTCGGACTTCCGTCGACGTTCCGTACCACCGTAGAATAAAAATGTCAAAACTATCAAGTTTTTTGTCTGGGGACCCCCATTATTTGTTATTGTAGCGGCAGCGGAAATACACATTCTGTGAAAATTTCCACTCTCTACCTATTACGGCTCGTTATATACAGCCCGCTGACAGACGGACAGACAGACAGACAGACAAACAGACGGACAGCGTAGGCTTAGTAATAGGGTCCCGTTGGCACCCTTTGGGTACGGAACCCTAAAAATACTTTGTGATCCCGCGTTTAATTGCCCTGGAAATACTCTTTCTTTGTGGAAGATGTATTTAGTTTAAAGACCATGGCTTGCGCGTGCACAAGGTTAGCAATAATTTCGAGCTATCTGATAGATGTTATGCCGATAACGTCTGGGGAATCGCTGGACGCATTGTATATGGGTCCATGATCTCGACCGTAACTAAGTGCCAGTAGACTGTTATTTATAGATTTCTATGATAAAGGAACAGGTTATGCAGTTTTAATTTTGACTTTAGATGTTAGTGGAAAAAGTACTCTCTTCCTGCTGGCAGCTAAGCTCTTTAAACTGACAGTCAATAACCTGAATCACTCTGGAGCCCTAGAATGATATATTTAATTGGCAATGTCAAGAAAGCATTACCTTTCATTTTTTAGGGTTCCGTACCCAAAGGGTGCCAACGGGACCCTATTACTAAGCCTACGCTGTCCGTCCGTCTGTCTGTCTGTCTGTTAGCGGGCTGTATCTTACGAACCGTAATAGCTAGAGATTTGAAATTTTCACAGAAGGTGTATTTCTGTTGCCGCTATAACAACAAATACTATAAGTAAAATAAAACTTAAAAATAAAGGGGTCCCCATACAAAAACGTAATATTTTTAACTTATTTGTCTTGTAGTCGGTTTCCATAAAAAAGAGTTCAACGTGTGACTCTAAATATCACTATTTTGGGGACGTTTGTTTATATTCTACGGTCGGTACGGCACCCTTTAAGTGTGAGTCCGACACGCACTTGGCCGGTTTTAATGATAATGTATCGTACACTAACCGTCATATTTGTGAGATTTTAGCCAGTTAACAATGGTTTAAACAAAATTGTGAAAAACCGACTTCAAAAAACCCTGGAGCATTAAACAGCCTGAAATAATATTTATATTACCACCTCTGCCTACCCCTTCGGGAAAATCAGGCGTGATGGTGTGGTATCGAGTATTTGGGATCGGTGACAATCTATCTTCTTACTTTTAGTCGGTAGACTTGAGACCCGTATTAATAAATCGATCTCAAAGGTAGATCAATCTTAAGATGCAGTTTGACGTTTAATGTATGAAACATCTGTCAAAAACAGCATCTTAAGTTCGATCTCAATCTTGAGATCGATTAATTAATATGGGCCTAAGATTGGCACCGACTCCAACAACTCGATAACATTTCATTATGAAAAGTTTAGTGATGGTGTCCGCGCAAGTTGCAGAGACAATTGAGGGCAGCGGGCTAATACAGTGTCTGTAGTTCTGTAGGCCAGCCACTCTCGCTGACCCAGCATTCCTATAAGTGCATCTAGTTCAATCCGTACGTAAAGATCGTGGGACAATTCGAGTGTCAAGTCATGAATTGCGATTCAAAATTCAAATAATTTTTTTTGTTTAGGCCCGCGGGGGCAAAAAATGTTCATGTTACATTTTTCTTAAATTTTACCGCGGGATCGGAAACGCAACCTCGACTGAGAAGATCCGGCAAGAAACTCAGCGGGCTTGTCATTTTATACATACATACATACTTATAATCACGCCTGTTTCCCGTAGGGGTAGGCAGAGACCACTTCTTTCCACATTTTCTTATTCATGTCATTTTATACATTGTTTTTTATATATATTTTTTTTAATCGCCATTTACATATTTTAATACAATGTATTTTGGTAAACAATAGCTC
Source organism: Drymonia ruficornis (assembly GCA_947859195.1). Lineage (NCBI taxonomy): Eukaryota > Metazoa > Arthropoda > Insecta > Lepidoptera > Notodontidae > Drymonia > Drymonia ruficornis. The sequence continues at coordinate 8,346,029 of OX401923.1, forward strand.
CAGTGTGCTGCCCTCCGAAATAAGCAAGGCAAGACACGCTACACTTTAACATAACACTGTTATTAACGAAGTGTATTTGAGCGATCAGTCCCAAGCTGTTTTATGGTACCGGTTTCCACACCCTTCATCTATATTAAATTCAGAATTATTATTCCTACATATGTACCAATTATCAACTTAATATGGATAAATGCCTATAGTAATAATGTTAGGCTATTAAAAAAAATAATTGCTTTAAACTTAAATGTCATGCCTTACAGACAATTTCCAATAGCGAAAACCCTAAAGTATGTAAATTCGTATTAAACTGCACCAATGCCATCTTTTATTCCGGTATCGATATCCCATTACAATGTTGCACTCGTATCCGCCTCTCGCTCACACATCCTCATAATTACCCATGCGCGAGAGTGACGGATATAAAGTTTTACGACTAGATAGTGTATAGCTGCAAGGGCTTAAACAATTTTCATTGCTTATTTTGCACTGTGACTAATTTTATGCCAACAGCGGGAGGAATCAATGGAATTCCGAGAAATGTATTACTGGTAATGATCTGAAGGCCTGTATTATGTTAATAATTTATCATAATGCCTTCTGAGCGCGGCGCCTGTTACAGGTTGCTCAGAGCTATCCACAGCATCCAAACGGTCCAGTAAACGGTTGTCGGTTCAAGATAAAACTAAGTAGTTGCTAATTCGATATGGATTACAAGATAAACATTTTTTTATTGGTGGTAGAGTCAAGTTGTAGCTGTCTGCAGCTCATATAGGGCTGGCTCGACCGGGTAGTACCACCCTTTCACAGAAGATCGGCGCAAAGTAGCTATTACAGCTGCGTACGATACGTGAGAGAGACAAGTTTTATGTATAGCGTAGAGTACGCGAACCAGGGTGGTTACTTTGAAAAACGAAACGAAAGCTTCGGTTGACGGATCGGGCGAGTTCTTACTCCGAAAGCGTTACGGATCCGAAGTACGGATTCGATTTACGATCAAAACCATGTCAAACGCTCAAATCGTAAATGTCAAATAACTTTCAGAGTAGAATCCACGAAATTAGAAACGTCAAATCACGATCATCGAATCCGTACTTCGGACGATCCGTCAGCCGAAGCTTTCGTTTCGTTTTTCAAAGTAACCCCCCCCCCCCCCCCAGTGTCTGCGTATTTTTTTCGTTAATTAATGTGTCCATGTGTCCACTATACAATTAAACACTGAGAGGTGATAATGAACGTTGGACAAACTTCTCATTTGTAAACCCTTTCGTGGACCTGACTCATTCATTTGTGTCAAACGCATCAAACGTGGAGTCGCGTTGACTGGATGTGACATCGTGTTTGTTACGAGTACACTACCTACGCTTAGGTACATTTTATTTATCATAGATAGGCTATGTTTTAACCTGGGATTCCATTGAGCAAGACACAAAACAAAACATTGACACTATTTCACATAATACTCTTTAAATGATTTACTTTTTACCTATCCACGTTAATAATCATTAAATAAACCGAAAAAATCGGCAACGACGAGTTAATATTCCATTTGTAAAAATTATACTCTTGATTAACTATGTAGCTACCTATATCTCGTCTGGGGTCTCCCTCTGTAAAACATTAGAATTTCGGGAATTTAAAATGTATACATTGAAAAATCACTACGAAATGATAATTACACTCGTAAAGTTCAATTTTTATATCTGAATTATTAAAAACTGCTTGTGCCTTATCCATCCCCGTAAGTAAGCTCCAGTGAGCACACATCTGTGTATGTCGGCAATTAAAGGGTTCGGTTAGTCAATAACAAATTGATTATCCGTTTTTAATCATTGCCTGTCAGAGCTGTTCGCGCCATGCCAATACAATTATATTACTTACCTACTGAATGAACTTGTAATGTGTCATATTTTTATGAGGTCAAGAAGATGCAAGAGGTAAAACGTAATAAGTATTGTTTATTGAAATATTCTTACGTTTTTTTTTTACTAGCCTAACTAGTCCCACTCCTGAGCACCTTTGACCTCCTTGACTTCGCCACAAAACACGATTTGAGCAGTTACAGACCAAGTATCAATCATTCCGCCATCTCCTCTTGGGACTGCCGTTAGGTTTTTTGTTTTTTTTTAAATATTAAATTAGTTCTTGGTTGTTTATTCCGGTTTGTTAATGCAAATTTAAACTTTTCAACTGGAAAATGGTTCAATTGTCAACTAGAAAACAACTACAGGCAACAGTTGTTTGTGAAACCATTCGAAAACGAAGTTTCGCGTAACTGCGGTTGAGTTCGGCTCCGCTCGGCTGTTCCCGGCAATGTTCGGGTCACCTTTGCGAACCCACCAATATTTAATTCACTTATTTTCGAATAAGGAATGGTCTTATTACGCAGCAGTAAAGTAGAATTTTGCTTAACAATTAGTTGTTCGTAACTTTGGTCGTAGCGTGCGGTCGAATGTTGGGAAAGTGTGGGACCACAAACGGGCAATGTTTGGAAAATAATCAGCAGCCAGACTTGTCCAAATTTGGGCTGCGGTTGCTACTCAATATTGAAGTTTGTTTTGTCTTGTTAATAGTATTGTTTCATTATTTACTATTGTACCAAAACTTTTCCTTAGTAATTTTGTCCACGCAGAGAAAATATCTTATCTTTGGACTCGGTTTTCTATAATTTCTATTGTATCAGATTTATATCATTTTCTTTTTATATCAGATGAAAGTTGGCGTCTTGAATGTACCTTACTTTTTGTTTTTGGAATAAAACATTGTTATTTTTGCAACTGGCCTGAAAAACAGTTAATCAATATCATAGCTCGTAAATCTCGCACCAGGTTTTAAATCACAAAAGTATTTCCGAAACACAAAGCCTGACTTTAACATAAAACACAATATTTCATTATTCTTCGTTAACATTCGACCGTAAAAAATTAACAAGCTGAAATATTTGCATTTAGTAGCAATTCCGTCGGGCGTAACTGACCTACGCGATAAAAAGGGCGGCTGTCGTAAAAATGTCTAAAAATTTTAAAACGCATCTATAAAGCTAAGGCGATACACGTATAGGTCTCGGGTAGTAAAGTGGCACAACTCCGATACGCGGGATTCCGGCGGATCCTATCAAAACTTTTATTGCCTCGATCTTCCGTCTTCTTCCCACTAACACAGGTTTTGAGAGCGGGTAAGAGACGGCGCTGGCGCAGTATTATCTTTTTCAGGAATTCATTGTCGTCGCTAGTTTTATGTTTCTTGTGCAGCATCGCATATTTTTATTGCGTCTCGTGGATTGAAAAGATCTTGTAAGCCTCGATATCTAGGTCTTGGGTTATATAGATTAAGTTCGTCCGTTGCTGGGAAATAACTTCGGTTCTTATCTGACGAGGCTAGCAATTTTAGTATAGCCTTGATTCTAGGATTTAAAATCGCAAGGATTTCAAAATTTTATTACGTTTATTTATTTTTGTTGTCATATGTTTTATTTAATAAGATTGGATGATATTTGGATGTCCTGTTGTTTTTACGATAGTAATTTTCTTTGTCATCAAATCAAACAAATCGCTTAAGTAGTCTGTGTAATGAAATATGCTCCACCAGTAGGATTTACGTGCAATTCCTGAAAGCGAATTGTCGTAAATATATTCTGAGCTATAAAAATGGGGGTATTCGGTTATGAGGTTTTTACACCGAAAGTCGTAACTTTAGGCGAAGCTATTACATACGTTGATTCGGTTCTGTATGCCTTCCGTCTGACTGCGCTGGATTGAATAGAGCGATATAAGAAAATAGAACTCGTTGCTTTTAAATAAACAGCTATGGTGTATTTTGTTCTATGGGGATTTTCGTCTACCTTGATTTACTTTAGTTGTACAGACTAAAGAATTGGGTCAGAAGCTTCTTTTTAGATCAGTACAACTTCGTTCACTTTTTGAACTTTTTCTTTTTGTTCCTTTCTTTTTCAAAGTGTTTTGTGAATTCAGTGCGGGATTCCTGATAGATCGAATCATTTACATTTTAACTTATGTATTTACTCTTTATTTTACTTTAAGGTTTCTCAAAGTTTTTAGTATTGTTTGATATAGGAAGTTTTTAGTCAAAATATAGTGAGTTTGCAAATGTCCCCCGTTTCGAGTTGAGGCACTTTAATTAAACTAAGGCGTACGTCACGAACGTTAAATGTAGACGGAGGCGGCCATTGTAAATTCCTCCAGCGTTTCAGTTTCATGGCTTTAGTTAGAAAACGCCGGCGGACTTTTATGGGCAATTTCGGTTCAGACGTTTTGTTATATTACCAATGCTTTTAAGGTACTGCACCTCGCTCCGGTAAACATATGTGCAATTTTACGAGCGACTAGTTTATGGTAAATGTGTAGTAATGTCTGCGGCAACGTTAAGTCTTATGTATGAGATGCGCTATTTATCTTGTCGGCTGACAGATGCGCCTATTGATATTTTAACGTTGGTTTCCGAAGCAGTAGCGTGAGGATGTGTTGGGTTTATGTCTTCTCTAACACGTGGGAGCGATGCGAACTATTCTTGACTTACTACTTTAAAACTAAAATGTGAAAATTGTACTAACTTTATATGCATTTCGTTTTGTAAATAACTAGATGATCCGACAGTTGTTGTCTTAACCAAAAAAGCACGTTCCGTTTTATCAGATTTTTTCTATTTTCCAACACTTTACAATTTTTTCCCTATAAAACTTTAATCGGAACAAAATTCAAATCAGTCCAGCCATTTTTAAGTGAAAAAATAAGTTATGGACTTTTCTCTCTGTATACTCACTTCGAAACGTGTGCATAGTACCTAGTGATGTGGAGTTGCAATTAAATTGTGTTAAACAATAAAATGAGGATTCATGCAACTAGCAAGTTTAATGAGAGACCAATCCATAATACTCAATACTCAGAAACAGCAACGATAAAATGAACAATTTCAACAATCCATTTTATTCTTCTCGAACCAATCGAGCTATTGTATCAACCAATTAGTATTTCAATGTACACATAAAGTATAATATGTCATAAATGGGATTTACGAGTGGTCCGGATGGGGCCTAATAAAGTTCGCGTTTAGTGCCAACTTGCACTAAACCACTAAACCCTAGGTTGCAGTCTCGGACAATTATCGTGTAACCGTGAACATTATGGTCTAAGATACACTGAAGAGCGACCTTCACCGATCGACTTACCGGATCAACCCTGGATTTTATCAATTAAAATATGTGTCTGAACCATAGAGTAAAGACTTAAGAAAGAGGTGCCCTTATTAGATTTCTCTATTAAACAACGCGTAGTAATTTGCACTTGATGGCTCGGGTGGTGGGGGTTAAGAAATGCGTGGCATCTATCTACCGGGAAATAGCTGAACTACTCGCTTCGTTTTATGTCGATGTTAGTACGTAGTTTAAATATTTGCACTAGATGTCACTAGGTGTATGATCATGAAAAATTACGTACAAAGGGACGCCATCTAGTGTCGAATATAATTATATTTGGGATGCGAACGTTGGCAAGACGTCTGCACAGGACGAACGCCAACAGCACACTGACTTAAGCCACGCCTACTGTGATGACGTCACCGGCCTAGTTGTGCGATGTTTAAGCAACGCGGCTTAGCCGCTTAGACCCAGTCCTTTAGTATTAGGTTCATTGTCTGAACATATACCAATAGGGTTGCCATAAAGAATATGGTCAAGGCTAAAAAAATAAAGCAGAAAGCTAAAAGCATGCACGGCTTCATCGCGCGGAGCTGTTGTACTGCATCCTCTTGTCTCTCTGTCAATAAATTTTTGAATATCAAATTTTGAATTTCAAAGCCCGGCTACCGTTATTCTTGACTAGATTTTCGCAAGCAACACTATACACTGTATTCACAATAAAATTGCCTTCATTTTGATATAATTTTCATTTGGCAAGCAAGTCAGTGAAAATGGTTAAAAAAATATGGTTTTTATAATTTTAATTAATCATAGCCATGACCATATTTTTTACGGCAACTCTATTGGTATATGTTCAGAAACATATTTTATTTGATAAAATCTAGGGTTGATCCGGTAAGTCGATTGGTGAAGGTCGTCCTTAAGCGTATCTCGTACTATTATGTGCAAGTGTGTTAGTGTTAGTCTATAGGCCATTTTCTTTGTCCTTTATAAAGATTGATACTCCGGCCTTGGATGATTCAGGGAGTTACCTCTACCACGCTAGCCCAGTGCAGATTGGTCGATTTTATACGACCCCTTACGTTTTGTGTTTTCTATTATACCTTGAAAATCGATCCTGAAAAGCATATGTCATTAGCGAAGTGTGTAGTGACTGTCCGCACAGCCTCGTGAGGCTGTCAGTTCGTGATTTGCCCGAGGCAAACATACGCTAATGCCTCACTCGAGCGCAGTCTTTTGTCTCTTTTGAAGAGCCGACTGTATTGTCAAAAGCTGTATACTGACCTACCACGCGTACCTCATGAAGCTTCCACACCACGCTCATCAAATGCTTGCGTTGCCTCATTTTAACTAAGTCATGTCATTTGCCTCGCTGTTAGCCTGCACGTCTGTGTCAATAGACGCGTCCACATGTGCCGAGCGGCATGCCGTTATGTTATGTTTACGTGGTCAATGTCAAAAATTGCTCGGGAACGCGCATCGTCTTAATTGGGGTCAAAACTAAAGCTGCGCTACCCGAGCAGCGCAAGTATCCGAGACTGCCTTGTGAGGCTGTGCGCTTTATCTGTACACGGCTATACAATTTTGTCACAATTTAATTTAGTCGAGTAAGCATCGTTTACGTTTGTAGTTAGTACCGACCTCGTAAACTGTGGCTTATTAAGCTTCAGTATACCTCTCCAAGTTATTCATATGCATGACGCCTTTGACAATACATTTGACGACTCATTGACATTCGAGCTGCAGGTGAAATTGTTTTAAAGTATATTAAGCCGTTTTATGTTAGTACTGCTTTTAATTATGTCGTCTTATTAAACAGTGTTGTTGTAAAGTCAAATTCTATTTGGTTATATAGTCATTAATTTTCTTTAGTCCCTAGTTTAGGATTATTATTTTCTATTTTCTGTTATTGTAGGTACCTTACACAGTAGTAATTATGCCTACCCAAATGCATGCGGTATTAACCTATAATTAGTTATACGTTTAGCAAATAACTCTCATATATAAAAACACATTACACGTACTAATGTAATAACTGTTGGTTAACCTAATAAATAAATAAATAAATTATTATGTCAATTTGATTGGTTATTGCCAAAGGTGGTTTGTTAATGTAATGGGTACCTATCAGAACCTCCAAATTGCGTCCAGATGCCTCGCATGCCTCGCCCGATGTTCCATGCTATGATATTATGTCTATGCATTCTGACGTCAAAACTTGACTGCCCGGGCGCGGGATGCGCCTGATGGAGACACAGCCATTGAACCTTCTAAAATTAATAAATCAATATCGCTAGACTTTTTGGTTCTAAACTCAGCAATGCTTGGACTATAGCTACCATATAATGAACTGGGGGTTATCTCAGTCAGACACGAATAGGCCTAAACTTAAACATCTGAAGTTGGTTAGACAGAGGTAAAGCAAGATATTTAGTATTGTCTGGTTTTGCCCGTAACTGGCACTGAAATACGGTGAAAATTTTTAACTATGAAATAAAAAAATATATATCCTGGGACATTCATTTACACACGGCTACCTGATCTCAAACAAAGCAGAGCTTGAACTATGGAAATTCTGATATTACTACATATACATACTACGTTTTTGTAATACATACTTAATATACATAATTACACCCAGACTCAGGACATACAGACATGTTCATGCACACAAATGCATGTCCCGGGTAGGAATCGAACCTATGACTTGCAGCGTGATAGGCGGGATCTTGCCAACCACGCCAACGGGCCTGATATCTTTAAACTTTGAACAGAAATCACTAAACAATCTTCTGTAAGCAAACTTCAGTTTTATCTACTATAAAACACAATAGTAAATCGAACGCTATAACTAACTAGCACCATCAACACGACTGGATAACTAATTAAAACTTATTAATCACCCCGCCACCCGCGGTCGTAAACCGAACGCCTTTACTGCAAACTGCACTGCACATAAAAGAAGTTTGCTTTTTAAAACCTTTAAAAAGGCGAGAGGCATCCTCGCAGCCTCGGCGTGAACTAAATCCCGATGGTGTGAGGTGCCGGGTAAAGAGCGTGACTTTTGCGAGCGAAGCGGTTTGATTCGTTCTAGAAATCCCGGCTCTGTGTACGAGAAATTAGTTTACGAGGGTTTAAGTATACCCGTAATCGAGGTAATAGCTACGGTATTGTTTTCTTTTTACCATAAGAAATAAAACTATAAATATTTACACACCAACTGCATGGTCTCAAACTAAGGCTTGTATACTATGGGTACCATACGATGCACTGGGGGTGATCCGAGTGACACCCAGATCAGGGCAAATTACGAACAAGCGGTCGTCAACTTTTTTTTATCATGTTATTTATTTTCTCTCTCTTTAAATGGCCTTTTCTCGCCACACATTCCTACCAACTTCTGTATGCCAGGATGTAGGTACTATGTCCAAAGTCTTGACCCACGGAAGACAAACACCCTCTTGAATCTAATTTAAAAAAGGTAGAGGTATGCACTATGTATTCATTTACGGGGCAAGCGCATTTCGCCCCGAAGCATTTCGTCCGACTGACATGGTAGACACATCTCGTCCAGTGCTATTTATTTTTTTAAATATAGACGCAAGGCTCTTAAATTGTTTGTACTTCTCATGGTCACGGAAAATCTGTTATTTTAAAGGAAAACGGACCCTATTGACGTTAACAAAGTCACTGGACATGGTTAAGTGTTGATTAGTGGGTAATGCCGCCGATGATTACCTCTGCACGCGTAAACGCTGAAGCAATTATGAACTTGGCAAGCGTTGATCTTACCATAGTCGGGACCATAGAGATTTTAACTAGAAGAGACGTTCTTAGTAGATATCTCTATGAAACAACGGGTGGTCATTTTCCCGGGATGCGTGGCATCTATCATCTTCGTTTTATGTCGCTGTTAGTACTCGGCCGACCACTCGGCCGAGTTGCTTAGACCCAGTCCCCTTAGTAATTGGTCCATGGTCGGGACCTACTCTAAACCCCGTATCTACTTATAGTCACTTACTTGTTCCTGATGACCGCTTGGTGCAATGGTTCAAGCGTAGGCCACTCGGCTCACTGCACCGGGTGATTGGGGAATCGATTTCCGCCAGAGGTAATTTTCGGAAACGGCCTTTTCGTAATTTGCCCTACTCTGGGTGTCACCCTCAGTCCATTGTATGGTACCCATAGCTGTGCTTAGTTTGAGACGTTACAGTCTCGTGTAAGTCTGGCAATTTTCTATTTTCTTAAGTAAATTCTAAGCGTGTCTTATTTTAAGATCATCATTAATATCTAATGTCAATGGGGACCATAGAGTCGGTGTGTTTAAAACAAAATAGAGTAGGTCCCCAGGTTCAAAAGTTAAACCTGGGGACTTACTCTATTTTGTGAATCAAAACTAGTGCGCCTGTAAAATTGCCATTATGTTTATAGGCGATCGGGCGTGAGCGAATCTTCCTCTGGTTGGGACTTGGGAGGCGCAGAAAGTCGTAATGTTTTTAAACGTTTTGATGCACGGGAAATATTTTATCCGCTATTCGTTATATGGAGTTACCGCGCTTATCGACCGCATTATTGTATCTTGTATCTCAGGTATTAATAAAAAACGCGAATTAATTAGTTGTACAATCGCTTTCTATGTATTGTTAGGCGATTCACACACAAGTAGATAGGATTGACGAGGCGCTAAAAATGATAGCCACTGAACTGAACTTATTCATTTGATTTTACTTTTGAACGACCGCTTGGCGCAGGGGTTCGAGCGTAGGCCGCTTGGCTCACTGTATCGGATGGTTGTGGATTCGATTCCCGCCAGTGGAGAATTTCGGAAACGACCTTTTCGGAATTTGCCCTGGCCCTCAAGTCCGCTAACGACTGCCATTTCTATGCCATCCGTATACTAATCATAAAATACTATAGCCATCGTGCCAACAAACCCAAGTCTGATGAAGAGATCTTCGGCCAGATAATTTTTTTCAATAATTGTTTTTTTTCTGACACATCGCCATCACTGGCAATGAAATGGCTAATAGACTACGATTTTTTTTTTCCTGGGACTTTTTTGTACACACGGTTACCTGATCCCAAACTAAGCAGAGCTTGTACTATGGAAACCAGATAACTGATATGACTACATATACTACTTTTTATTTGTAAATACATACTTAATATACATATACACCCAGACTCCGGATATACAGACATGTTCGTGCACACAAATGCATGTCCCGGGTAGGAATCGAACCTACGACCTGCAGCGTGAAAGGCGCCTCCGCGCCAACCACGCTAACGGGCCCGTCATTATAATATAAAATTGTATAACTTTCATCAAATTCTGCGCATCAGCCTTTACACAATGATACATTCAGAGCTTAACTCATTTAGTGCACTAAATATATCGTAACCCAAGACACCTTAAATGGTCATGGCAAAATAGACATGAATAAATTGTACGAGATTCCTACTGAGTAAATCAGAGACAGAGCAAGATTGTAATCTTGCTCTGTAATTTGCACGATAAATTATGCAAATAATATAGTGGCCACAATACGCAACTGACGAGCACTGTCATCTTAACACGCTTCTCGTCGCTATTCGCACTGTGCCCGCGTGCGGCCAGCCTTCCAGTTGAACTCATTAACTCGCTACAAATTGTTTGTTGTCACGCAAATATCAAATGCGTGTGCGCACTGAGGAGCCACAATTTTAAATAGACAACAAAATGAATTTCCTCGTCAATAGATTAGGTAGCATTATTGTAAAACACGCTTAGTTTAAATGCCGCTAAATGGTCACCCATCTCTGACTGACCTTGCCAAGCGTTGCTTAGCCTCCGGTCGTTTATCGATCTATTGCATTGAATCATATTGTTATCTCGCAATTTTTTTGCTGTGGTAAATAAGTGTCAACAAAATGTTTCGGTTATTCATTGGCTGCGATTTGCTGGCAGTTTTGACGTCTGATGACCAGAAAAATGTAACATCACGACTTTTATCCCCATTCGGGGGTAGTTAGAGGCTTGAGTGGCCATACACCACCACATTGTGCAGGCATTAACCAACTCAAAGCTCACGTTTCACCAGATAGTCAGAACCCAACGTGACAGGTGGTGAACCTTATCGCCGTGTATACAGGAACTAACTATTACCTAATCCCGAGGGATAGGTGGGTTTCCTCACGATGTTTTCCCTCACCGTCAGCGAACTGTAAATTATGCACATAGATGAAAATTCACCCATTGGTGCATGCCCCACCGGGGATCGAACCTGGGACCGAACCATTGCTAGCGCAACATGTTCACCCCTAGACCACCTGTGTCCACCTGTGTCTGATGACCACGAAGATATAATGTCATAAAATGATTGCTTGGGTGCGCCGCGCTGCTCGCCTCTTTTGGACGCAGCCATTGGGTTTACACAACATGATACGATTTATGACATTACGTCTACGCGTTCAGACCAATAATAAATAAATATACTGGGACATTTTTTACACACGGCTACCTGATCCCAAACTAAGCAGAGCTTGTACTATGGCAACCAGATAACTGATATTGCTACATACACTACTTTTTTATTTGTAAATACATACTTAATATACGTATACACCCAGACTTGGGACATACAGACATGTTCATGCACACAAATGCATGTCCCGGGTAGGAATCGAACCTACGACCTGCAGCGTGAAAGGCGCCATTACACCGACCACGCTAACGGGCCCATCAATGACTAAATAAATATGGCTCAGACGTCAAAACTGATTGCTCGGTCACCGCTTGCCTCTTGTAGACGCACCTATTGAGTTTAGTATGTAATGGGGGGGGGGGACCATAGATATTTTAATTAGAAGAGACGTTCTTAGTAAAGTCTGTTTCAATCAGAAAAAAAAACTTTGTAAACAAACCATCACTCAACACAAAATCGTCGATTTCACACTTATTTCGTTTTCACTACATTAAATTCTGATGTGGTAATCTTCGGAAATACTATCGCCTTCATATTACACTCGTTTTAGATTGTAATTTCAACTAAAACACGTAAAAATTAAAGAACTTATAAAATTGTAATAAGTTTGTTGCTTTTTTTTCCAATGCTTTAGTGAAGTGCCGATTTGTACCATATTGAATGAATGAAAAACAGATTCAAAAAAGTGTAAAGGCAAAGGAATTCTAGGCCATTATGCCAATATGCTCACTGCATTTTCAGGTAGTTTTAAAAACAGAAATTAAGAAAATTCATTTAATTTTTATTTGTTTCTACTTCTATGTACAACGAGTGCAATTTGCAGTTTACACTATATTTTAATCTCAAATTTATCTTACTTAAATGTCTTTTTGACTGTATATTGAGTTTTTAACTTGAAATAAATAATTATTATTATGTTTCTCTATTTTGACCACTCGGGCTAAACCTGGACCTTTGGAAGGCTGGCATGAGGACATGGGTCCATCACGTAGAGGCCCATAGAGATAAATTTGATGTTATTAGGTCATCATCATCATTTCAGCCAAAAGACGTCCACTGTTGGACATAGGCCTCCCCCAAGGTTTTCCACAACGACCGGTCCTGTGCCACTTGCATCCAGCGGTTTCCCGCGACCTTCACTAGGTCGTCGGTCCACCTTGTCGGGAGCCTACCCACGCTGCGTCTTCCGGTACGTGGTCACCACTCAAGAACCTTTCTGCCCCATCGGTCATCAGTTCTCCGAGCTATGTGCCCCGCCCACTGCCGCTTCAGCTTACTAATTCGCAGTGCTATATCGGTGACCTTGGTTTGTCTACGTATCTCCTCATTTCTGATTCGATCTCGTAGAGAAACTCCGAGCATAGCCCTCTCCATAGCTCTCTGAGTGACCTTGAGCCTTCTTATGAGGCCTACAGTCAGTGTTATTAAGATTTTTTTTAAATAATTTTGGGCCATAAAACTTGAGCATATTGCGCGCTCCTTTGTACTTATGGGCCCGCCCATAAGATCCGTAAGTGCAAGGGAGTGCGTAATATTCCAGCAACGTTTTATAGTCTCGTGTGCCACGAACGTAGTTATAATCATAGTAAAAGTTACCTCTTTTATTTATTATTTTGTTGATTTATTGTCCAGCCCGTATTTATCTCGACTTTCGGCATCATACGTACTGATGATTCTAATAAATTAGTTCTTTTGTTTGTTTTAATTATGTACACACTATATTTTAATGCATAACAAAAGTTAAAATCTAAGAAAAGCCCTATACTAATATTAAATTTATAATAAGTTTTATTATGCATAGATTATTGATTTCATTTCATAACTATATTTCTATAAGTTGACGTAAAGAAGCCGATACCTTCTAATCAAGTTTATTCCATCGAATGAAAATAATCCATTCACTCATTCGTTCATATTCGTTATAGTATACAATAGGCACATCACTAAAACTATTTAAGAACTTTGACGTTTCTTTGTTTACAAAGTTTTTTTTTCTGATTGAAACAGACTGTAGATATCTCTATGAAACAACGCGTGGTCATTTTTCCGGGATGCGTGGCATCTATCTACCGGTAAATAGCTGAACTACTCGCTTCGTTTTATGTCGATGATAGTACTCGGCCGACCACTCGGCCGAGTTGCTTAGACCCAGTCCCCTTAGTAATTGGTCCATGGGGGGAACGCTTTGGTCGGTGTACAACAAATAACTATGTTGGTTGGTATATAATCGCAACTGCCAATAAATATTGATCGCGTTTGATTGAGGTACTAATGCTTGGTTGTTTTTTATTAGGAAAGAGCTAAATACGGTACAAAATAACAAGCGTGTCTTGATTACCTTTCAATAATTAGTATCTGCACATACCATCGAATGCATTGATGTATTATTTTATCAGATATGGTATCTTCTTACATTACAATCACTAAACCTATGCTCACACACGCAATCTATTCACACATCTGTTATCCTACTGGCAAGTGGCAATTCGACAATTAACTGAATACACGAAGGCATTATTCACCAGAAGGTGAGCCGTATTGGCGATACCGACATGTTTTTATCATCATTTTCCGCGAGCAACTGAGTCGTACTATCCATGGACTCCGTTTAGTAGGACAAACTATTTTCGACGGTCACATATCTCTCTCTTGGAAATGTATTTGATCGAATGCAGGTTTTTTCAACAGCGGACAATTGTGCGTTCGCGTGCCTTAAATTGCTTTAATTTTAGTTACATACATTCTGGGTAAATTCACTGCAATCGCCAACAATGTATGTATGGTTACATATCCTGTTCTTGGAGTTGGTCGTCGTTTGGTGTCGACGACGATGTCGAAACAAATTATGTGCGTGAATGGGAATCAATACTAGGTCAACAAATCAACTCATAACCAAAACTATAGTTAAAACTAAGCTTTCTTATCAATATAGTTTTGAAATCATCGAAATCGGTCCATCCGTTGCGATTTTTTAACACTCATTTTATGTAATGTGCGGCATATGCGTGTGACGTCACGCGGGGCCGTCGGATTGAAGGCGCGCTGTACCAGCGCCGGTCGCGCCGCCGTTCATCACAAAGCGCGCGCGGGGTAAATGACGCCACGACAACCGCGCGCGGTTTTCGCTAGTAATTTGGTCACAGCTTCGTAAATTTTTGTCGTAGACCAAAAATGTTTGCACTATATGTTATGGATTTCTTAGCTCTATAAATCTGCGTTCTCAACTAAATTCGTTACGGAAACCCATTGGTTGTAGAGCCAAGCTGTAGCCAATTGACTGCAGCTCATATATGGGCTGGCTCGACCGGGGCACAGAAGATTGGCGTAAAGTGCTATTACAACTGCATTTCGTACGATGAGTGAGAAATCCGGAACACCAACCCCCCCAACCCCTACCCCTCCCTCGGACCCACTCCCCTTTAGGTCAGCAACGTGCGAGCGAGGCTACGGTAATTTCTTAACGTCGGGCGGGCCGTACACTTGTTTACCAATAAAAATTCTCCAAAATAGTAGGCTGCTCTACGTTAACAATGATTATTAATTAGGTCACATTGTAAATTGGAGACTTACGAAGTACACTTTCTCTACCTCCAAAAATTTGGCTTTATAAAACATTTTTCAGAATAAAAATGCTTTGTAAATCCATTGCAAATCGTTTGTAAAAATTATGTTAGTAAAGTTAGTAAAGTTTCCATAAAATGGTGTCTACAATTAGTGCCTTTTACCCAAAAAATCATTATCACTCTACTTAACATTTTAAAAAAATGCTTTCTAATTATATTGTAAATTACTCTAAACATCTCTATCGCTTTACTAAAGAATTTTTAGAACAAAAATACTTTGTAATTCCATTGTAAATCTCCATAAATGTGGTGGCTGATTTAGAGCCTGCTTAATTTATACCAGGATCCCATAACATTACGAGGTAGCGATTGTGATTCAGCTAGTACTAAACTAGCGGATAGGTGAATCAACAGGTATCATCTATTTCTGTATCAGCTAAGCCGATAGGTCAAGGTGCAAGGTACATAGTATGCGCTTGCGACTACAACATTGTGGCAGTGTACCAAAACATACAGAATAAGTCCAAAATAATTTTGAGTGTTTCTGGTACTTCAGAAGACCGAATACTGAATACGCAAATAAATTTCGGCTGACGGTACGAACGTTTTTCGGATCCGAAATTCGGATTCGATAGTCGTGATTTGCCGTTTATTATTTCGTGGACCCTACTCCGAAAGAGTCCGGAACACTTTCGGAGTGGGAAACGTCAGCCTAAACGTTTCGTTTCGTATTTCAGAGTAGCCCGAATGAGTATGCAAAGGAATAGTTCATTTTTTACAATTGCCATTTGTAATATCGTATTGTATCGCCTTTATTTTGCGTAGTTCGCACGGCAACGTGTATAGTTTACGGACTTGGCACTGCTTACGTTTATCAATGAATTCGGCTTAATGGCGCGCTGGTTATAGGCTATGTGACGTCACATAAAATTGCATATGGCGCCCTCTAGAGGACATAATGTCATGAACTAAAAAAAAAACATTTTTTAATGAAACCGTGTGGGGTATCAAATGAAAGAGCTTGATGAGCACATTTCAGAAATATATATATTGTTACCTATAACTCCAAAATAATTAAATAAAA
The DNA here is from genome assembly GCA_947859195.1 of Drymonia ruficornis. Classification (NCBI taxonomy): domain Eukaryota; kingdom Metazoa; phylum Arthropoda; class Insecta; order Lepidoptera; family Notodontidae; genus Drymonia; species Drymonia ruficornis. Next base: position 8,362,292 of record OX401923.1, read on the forward strand.
AGTAAGTTTAAAAACTAAAACCCGACTACGGAAAAAACGCGCTCTAAAAAGTATGAAACAAGAAAATATTCTTATCTAGAGGATAGCCGTGGTCCGTGTTCATGTGCCATTTGGCCCTAAAAGACCTACACGGACCACGGCTATCCTCTAGATGAGAATATTTTCTTGTTTCATACTTTTTAGAGCGCGTTTTTTCCGTAGTCGGGTTTTAGTTTTTAAACTTATTATTCAAAGTAACCAAGAATAAAAATATGGTCAGGATCCATATTCATTATCCGATTTCCATTCAATTTCTCTCGGTTGACGTCGATAAATAGCGAGGATTAATAACTGTCAACTTTTTTGACAATTGAATAAAACTGCGCGTGAGTGCTATATGCTGGATAAATATTCTGGCTTATTTTGCCTCGCTGGGATATTGTTTTTTTTTTCTATATGAAAGCTCACAACGATCTACGATTTTTGATTATTGACATTTTAGTCTTTGCCATTTGCTTGGCTACACAATGCCAGTGTCATGATAATTATTTATTCTAAATTCTTTGGGCACAATAATTCGTTTTGTAAGTAATTGTTCGCGTCGTATACCTATATTTTACACTTAGCACGAGCCATGATCCTAATAACGTAGTTCGTGATTATCATGATGTTCATGTTCTATATCAGTCTGTCAATGCCAAAATAGAGATGGGGCACCATGTGATCGGTACTCGCCTAGGAGTTACTATCGATTACACATATCTGTATCAACATACCTTATGCCGTGTGTCCACTAGCAAGTAACTTCCGCAATTTCTTGCAGAAGTCACTTGCCTACATGTTTCCACTGACTGCAATTTTACAAAACCGTGTACATGTGGGACTTGCAGCAAGTTCGGCAAGTCGCAGAAGTCCACTTGCGTGAGTGTTTACACATTGGAAGTCGCTTGCTCAAGTAAACTTGTGCAAGTTTTCTTGCCAGTGGACACACGGCATTAGAACAAATCCGAATTTAAAAAACGAAGCGCCTTAACACGTTACGATCCGAAAATCACTTACGTAAGTAGAGACGTATCATTATGTTCCGATGCCCGCTGCGAACAGAGTCGAATCGATCAACACGAAGTTGCAATCATTTTTATACAATGCGCGAAACACCACCAAGAATTACCCAATCAAAATGCGATAAAGCAATTTCGAAAACACAAACAAATAATCGGCACGTACTCCGCGCCACTTTTTCTTCTCAATCTCGTTTCTGGCATAATAACTCAATTCCATTTTCAAATGGGCCAATGCAATATTTTATCCGTGTGGCTTTGATCCATGAATGCTGTGCCCTTGTATCCGACCGGTAACCGCTTGTTCGTGACCAAACCTGGGGAATTCTTCGGGTACGCGCGGAACTTTAAAGTAACACTTTGATGCAACATTTTCTTGTGTTGCATGTTTTCTGAACGTTGTTTTTTTCTGTGCGGTAAGCCAGTGTCGAGTAAGTGGTTTACATTGTTTTAATTTTAATAATTGTAAGTCTATGGTTTGAGTGCGGATTTAAGACGATGGGTGAGGGAGGAAATAAATAGGACGGACAGCCGGACAAACGGACGAACGGATGGATAGACGGACGGAACGGACACGGACAGTCGGTCTGGATGATCTTATAACTACGGAACCCTCCAAATAGTATAGAATTAAATGTGTAAATTGAGATAGTAATTAAAAGGCGGCTACACATGAATTGATCTCAATTCGAAAAATAAAATAAACTTCCCATCCAAAAACTCGAAACACCTGCATTCATTTATTGGATGAAAATTACACAATTTAAATTCAAATTTGGAATTGTGGTACACCATTGTGTAGACTAAACTGCCAGCTATTTATTGGCGTATTTTTTAATGATATCAATCATATTTTTTATTTAAATGCTTGAATAGTACTTGCAGTACTGTTTCGATTTTTTTATGAGAAGTGTATATATTTTCTACAATATACATTTCGAGATCAATCGTAAGATAATCTATATGTAGACGTAATTAAAATTTGCAATCATATGATCGTAGACAAGAAAAGAAGCATATTTAAATACATAATACTATAAAAATCGCTATGTAGTCTCACGGTCCTCACAAGAGTGCAACATTGTAAATGTTATAAATATAATTATTATACGAGTTTTTTAAATGGCCCGTGGGCCAGGTCATCTCGGCACTCTGTTTTACGATTTAACTGCGATGTTGTTAAATAGGACTTATCCTATTCATCCGTGGAATTATTGTCTTCGTCCTAGGCTGAAAAGTTTAATTTTACGCGCTACGTTCAAACGGCGTTATCTAAATGAAATTTTATTTTTATTTGCAACATGTTTTTTTTTTATAACAATCATTTTAAGCCCTAGTTTTTAAATTTAAATTTCTATAAAATTACCACATGAAATGGTATTTGTTGGTTATACTGTATTAAAAAAAAAGTTTTTTTCGCCTATCTTGGAAATAAATAGATCTCAAGTCAGAGATTATACTTGAGTATGCTTTTGTTTGACATGTGATTTTGTGATTTGAAATAAGAATGATAACTTCCATAATCTTTCGCTTGAGATCGATTACGTGCGTCTAGAAGAGCGAGCTGCCGCGCCCGTGCAGTTTTGACGTCTAAACGCGTAGACATGTCATAACTGATAGCTCGGGGGCTGGGCTAGGCAACTCGGTATTTATTCATACTGGCCTGAAAGCACTAATTTTTTTGAAGTGAAAACTTCTTTAGCGGCGTTGTGCACTTTTCTTGGGATGGGTAAAATGTATATAGTTCGCGTCAGGGTCACGTGTCCAAAAATTCGTCAGATTCGTAGCGAGAGGTCAATGTCCTATCTTGGGATGGGCAAAAAGTATATAGTTCATAATTTCGCTTCCAATTTCAAATTCTTATTAACTCGTAAGTGAATGGGTCTGGTTCTATGGGGCGTAAGTTCGAATCCTAAGTTTACTATATTTTCGAATTTAATTTAATATATTATTTTTTATTATAATTTGTATTATTTTATATGTTTATTTAACAAAAAAAAACGGCCAGGTTGTTTTTTTTACACTTTTTCCCTAACCATTCCAAAATATTTAAAAATACACAACGTTAATGTTCAAGTTTTCACTTCTGCCGGCCATCCCGGAGTGCAACCTGGCCGTTTTTTTTAAATAAGTTGTTTCGAATATAATCAACTAACAGACTTTAAAGTCACTACAACCAAGTCGCCGCTTACAATTTAATGCAAGCACAACATTACAGACATTACAAACATTAATTTACATTACAAACATCAATTTACATTATAAACTTCTATTTTATCGCGCTCGTAATGAATGCGATTGCCACGTAGGCAGCAATTATGCACCATTGAAGTGCAGCGATGTAACCTATGACCTGCCGCCTTGAAAAAAAACATAATTTATGGGCACACTACACCAGAGGCCATGAATGTTAGCACATTGTTCGTGTCTAATTGGTATTAGTAGCCATGTATCAATAAAACAATTGAAGCACGTTAAAGGTGGTAGAGTCAAGCTGAAGCCGAAGACGGCCAAGCTGCCAAGAGGGGCTAGCCAAGTGGCATGAACGCTAATCGAATAGAATAGAATATACTTCACAATGTATGGAAATGTCAAACGTCGCTATGTAGATCAACAACAAGTCGCTATGTAGATCACGTGACTTATGTCATTTCCATATATGAAGCGTAGCGATTTGAACGAACGCTTGTAGACGTCAGCCACTTGTCTAGCCGTTCTTTGGTTCGAGCGTAGGCCGGCTCATTGCATCGGGTGCTTGGGTTCGATTCGACCCGCTCACAAAAGATCGGCGTAAAGGATTATAGTTGCGTTTCGTACCGTGAGTGAGGGAGCCAGAAGCCTAACCTCCTTCTCTTTCCCTTTCTCTGTCACACTCCTCTTCCGATGCCTGTTGTGTTGCAAGTATCTATAGGTTAGGTAACTAACTGCTTAATAACATCTACACCTTAGTTAAATAAAAAAAAATATTATTGCTGGGTGTCAAGTAATCATCGCTCAAGCAACTGAAGTCTTTTTTGTTTCTAGGGTCAATTATCTCTGACAGTAACAAGTCTCAGTCGCTTACCTGTCCACAAATACCTTTATTTTGACGCCACCCTACATGCTACATTTCAAAGCAGGTTTTAGACCTGATTTGAAGGCAAGAGTGACCTTTTTCTGTGGCGGGCACTGCTTTATATTGATATATGGATATTTCAATGTAGTCCTCTTGATAAAGTTATCTCATGTACATACTAAATCATGCTGACACTTTGGGCTAAATCACGCAAGACGCTTTTTTATTTATTTTTTTTTGCTCTCATTGACCTCGGGCAAGGAAATTGATTGGGCAAATGACATAGCCGGTTTCTGCTATCAGAATCAATTCAAAATATTACAAAAATTAAGTATGTGAAATTTAATTACCTACTAACTAAACTAAAATATATGGTAACAATTATTTTCAATCGAAGTAATTGGTTTTTTATAGGACTGAGGTGCAAACAATGCGGCCCGCCTGATGTTAAGCAGTTACCGTAACCTATAGATGCTTGCAATACGAAAGGCATTGGCTACGATGTAGAGACTGTAGGTAGAGTATACAATTATGTGTGTCGGTTTTCTGTAGTATGTTCAATGAATCTAGTCACGCGCACACTCGCGCAATTATTTCATACATACTTGGCGCTACATTATTTTTTTGTTTCCTCCTATTTTTAACACGAGATACTACCACGCCTTTAAAACGATAATTACATATAATTTTAAAAAACCTGTTCCCGTAATTTGTGGTTATTTATGACTGGCTTTGTCGGAGACTCCGTTCTTGTGACTTTTTTTTATCTTATCTGGGTTATTTGCAATGATCCGGGATTAAATGTAGCCTAAAAGTTGTCCGGAGACATGAGTTACACAGATGCCAAATTTCATTAAAATCGGTTCAGTAGTTTCCGCATAATGCGCAGGTATTCAGTTCAGTAAAAACAAACGAAGGTAGAGTTTTTAATTTACTACACTATTCTCCATGCCTATTAAACCAGAAGGGCTAGCCAAGTGGCATGAACGCTAATCGAATAGAATAGAATAAACTTCACAATATATGGAAATGTCAAACGGCGCTATGTAAATCAACAACAAGTCGCTATGAAGGTCACGCTTGAGATCACGTGACTTGTGTCATTTCCATAGATGAAGCGTAGCGATTTGAAGGAACGCTTGTAGACGTCAGCCACTTGTCTAGCCCTTCTGGCGTCCATTAGATGCGTCAATTCGAGTCATACAATTCGCTCATCTCTGCACATTTATATTATAAATATAAATAAATAAATAAAAAAATATTAAGTCACGACTTTTATCCCCATTCGGGGGGTAGTCAGAGGTTTGAGTGGCCATACACCACCACATTGTGGAGGTATTAAGCCAACTCAAAGCCCACGTTTCACTAGATAGTCAGAACCCAACGTGACAGGTGGTGAACCTTGTCGCCGTGTATACAGGAACTGACTATTACCTAATCCCGAGGGATAGGTAGGTTTCCTCACGATGTTTTCCCTCACCGTCAGCGAACTGTAAATTATGCACATAGATGAAAATTCATCCATTGGTGCATGCCCCACCGGGGATCGAACCTGCGATTATAAATTGTTGATCTAGCTTGAATACTGCGTCCTCATCGCTCCGCATTTTTCCCAGCGTTATTATGACGCGTCTGAGCGCCTACTCTGTTTCAAACGAAAACGAAATTTCGGACGAAATACGGACGCATATTTCCTACTACATTTCTCATTTATTCCGATATTTCTTACGAACGAAAGTTGTTTGACGTCTCCGTCGTCGTCGAATCTAAACGTCAAACAATTTTGGTTCGTAAGAAATGTCGGAATAAATGAGAAACGTAGTAGGAAATATGCGAATTTCGTCCGAAATTTCATTTTCGTTAGAAACAGAGTAGGCCCTCTGTAATGGACGTCAGACTTTACCTACATAAAGAAGAATTGCTAAGTTTCTTTAATTATGACAGTCAAATTCTAATCTTGCCAAGATATGTTATTCAAATGTCAAAAATAAGGCAAATGACTACATCAGGATTCAACTTAACAGAAAAACAATACACCAACTTACAGTAGCGGCACGCTATGATGGCCGTTTTGACATGTGGGGGGAGGGAAAAATGAACCTTATTATAACGGAATAAGAATGACAGTTTTAAAATTTAGGAATGTCATAAAATAAATGCTAAAATGAATCTTATTCCGTTGCAATAAGGTTCATCCTCTTCCCCCCTCTACATGTCAAAACGGCCATCATAACGTGCCGCTACTGTAGTGCACGACAACCGATTCAAAAACATGCCATATGTCTCAGCTTATAGAATTCCAGTATGTAATCCTACGTATAAAAACATAATAATATATGAAACCTAGATACGACCTATTCACATCACTATTATTTATAACCTATAAAAAACTCGTAAAACTGTTTAATAACAATTTCATTGCTTCAAAACGCATTGAAATTCATACAGTCGTTTACATAAACAGTAATTATCGTATAAATATTGCGCAGACGTTCAAAAGGTGGAGAAAAATAATGACAAAAAAGGTATGAATCGTAAACGCTACGCGGTATAGGAAAGTGGAAGGCATTCGCATCAAGTATCAGTTGACTTGCAAGGCGATGCAACAAAGTTGCAGGACGTCGACCTCCCAAGATCAGCGGTGGGGCCGTTTACACAATTCGATTAGTGCACGATCCGTTCACTGCTGTGGCATGAACAGGGCTGGGCAGTATTTGAATTACTTGTAATTAAAATAATTAATTGAAATACAAATACGTATTTAGTATTTGTATTTTAATTCTTAAAAATGTAATTTGTAATTAGTATTTCAAATACTTGACGCTGAGGTATTTTGTAGTTATTATTTCAAATACTTAGGACTTCAAAATACATTTGAACATAATACATTTAGCGATCTTATCAATGGGTGCGTTCTGCAGAAAATAGCGCTCGATAGCTTTTGTAAGCAAAATGGCACCGCTAAATATGTAAATCTTTAAAGTTGACTACACTGCACCTGTACTGTACGTCAAATTGTCAGTATCTTGTCAGTTGGCATTTTCATTCTATCACCTAACTGTATTTCGTATTTTAAATACAAATAGTTAAAATATTGGGTTTTATTTAAATACTGATTTTGTATTTGATATTTCAAATACACAACTTAAAAGTATTTTGTATTTCGGATTTTAAATACATGCGAGGTAGTATTTTTTAATTTGTATTTTAATCAAAGCAAAGCATGTATTTTGCCCAACCCTGCATGACACCGGTTCACGAAGGTAATGCACACACGGCAGGTTATTAAAGCTATAGTGGCGGATTAGCAGTGTAAATTAGAAATAGAACAAAAAAAACCTTCTCCAAACAACCCAAAAGAAAGGTCAGAAAATACATTTATTACCAAGAAAAGAGGGAGACACGTGACTGCCCAAAATAGTTATTTCTACTAAGGGACACCGCAGACTTGCTACTTTTTGCATCGGCGATCGGCGATTTAGTCGATTTTAGCATCGGTGCAGTTGCTGCGTCCGACCGCAGAGAGTCGCCAAAACGCGATGCAGTCGCAAAATCGCCGATCGATTACGATTCAGTCACTCGCGGAAAATAATGTTGAAAACACGTCGATACTGCCAATACGGCTGTCTGAATCGATACGGGTAGTCTGAAAGCCGACCCCTCAGAATGGGATAAGGCTAGGAAGAAGAAGATATTCAATTATTATTTATTATTTGGACTCCGTCGGTCGGCCAATCAATCTTGTTGTAATACGTACCATGGACCAGTTACTAAGGGGACTGGCCCTAAGCAAGTCGGCCGAGTGGTCGGCCTAGTACTAACATCGACATAAAACGAAGCGAGTAGTTCAACTATTTACCGGTAAATAGTAAAATGAAAATGACAAAACAATGACCACGTTTTGTTTCATACAAATATCTAATAAGGGCACCTCTTTCTTTAGTCTTTACTCTGTGAATACGTACATACAAACAAGCCATAAATATACCTACGCAAGCACTTACTCAAGCGGTAAACTTGCACTTTTTTAAACATTTTTTTTCTATGTAGGTAAGTAATGATGTACCGTTATAGCACCACTTATCATTTTATTAGTTAATAAAGTTTAATTGCTTCATTAAATTGATGAATATAATTTTAACAATCTAAAAGCATGCGTTATATCTATTAACTACTGTTTTGGCACGTATAAATAAATTAATTTAAGAGTAATAATAATCTCTTATTCTAATTTAAGATATCCTGTTACACCACGTTTCAAGCATAATAAATAATTTCATTTCATTTTTTTCATTTCAGTAAATAATTTATGTTCTTCGCGTTTTATATGTGCAATCGTTTTAAAAGTCGTCACGTAGCCGTCCCGTGTGTACGTAAATGTCGCTATACCAACTGGTTTGTTTTCATTACTACGGGATACCTCAAATTAAGTCGCGTGGGCTACAATGTGGGGTGTCGGCGCGGGCGGTGTCGCACAACATCGCAATGTCAAGGTCGCGACGACAATGTTGTCGAATGTCGACCCGCGTTGATGTAACACTGACTCATTCAATTGTAATATGCTTTTGATAAGCGTTACTACCTACTGTTTCATAATAACCGTATCAGTGATATACAATAAGGCAAAGACAACTAAAAGTCATGTATCTGACGTATGATAGAAATTTATACATATTATAGGTGGGTTTTCATTTACAAAATGTAGTATTTTGCAAATTTTATTGAAGGAAGTTTAAGTTAAACGAAGTAGCACGAGTAGGAGCACTTTTGTAGTATGTTGATAGAATAATGTTAAAGTGCTCTAAAAATGTTGTTATTCTCAACCACCAACTCAACGCGAGTCTAACAACATTTTGTACAACCTGTTACACTTGTTGCCGTATCATTTTGTTGCCTTTTCTGTAGGTTGTAGCAACAGCAAGTTACATAAGACGTTAAGACAATGTTGTATCTGTTGACTTCGTCAGAGGCAGAAATTAAGTCAAGGATTCGGGTTACAATGTTGTGTTGTACGCGCAATGTCAAGGTCGCATGGACAATGTTGTCGTTTGTCGACCTGTGCTCGTGTAACACTGACTCATTGAGACACGTCTCAGATTAATTAGTGGGCCAATGACGTCATCCTTACACTGTGAGAGCTTGAGTCTTGAGAACTGTTAGTACGGTTATTAATTTGTTTTTCTTGAGTTTTCTGTTGTAGAAAGTATGATCGGAGTGTTGATCTCTATAGGAGTCTACTATGTTGGGTATATGTTGTATTTTACTTTATGATTGGCTATTGATCTCAATCAGTTCTGGATGTTAATATTGTTGTTTGTTGTCCATATATTCCAGTGTCAAGGTCGGCCGCGACGACAATGTTGTCGTTTGTCGACCTGTTATTGTAACAATTACTCATTTTAATCTGAAGTTGGTTTACGATTGCTTACATAATTTTTATTAAGTTGCAATTGTTATGTCTACAAAATCAACCAATTGTCTGAATTATTTAAAATTCTATACAAATGCAGGCTGCTTTTGGAATTTATATTGGCTGTGTTGACTCCAAATTTTGGAGGATTAGAAGAGAAGGAGGACGAGGCATACTAATATGAAACTGACGCTTGAGCATAACGACATTCTAATTTGTCAGAATTGTTGTGGAGCTTACTAGGAATTGTTGAATTATGTATCTGTCTAAATCTAGAATAACATACAGAATGAATCAATACATTTGCTTACAAAACCGTAGCAATGTACCACATAATCTGGATTGTGTAAACGCTCGTGACAATCCGAGATAGGGTCAATTTAAATACAACAGGACCGTATTGGCTCTAAGGTCAAGATCGTTCAAGCAGATGGTTTATTTATTGCACAGTGCTTTGTTACTACTGCACTTTGAGATACACATAACTTCTTGTTGAACGTCTATACTCGTGTATTTATTTTCATCTTGAATTAGAGTTATTTATTCATAAATAAATAATTTACTTAACTATTTATTTCAAACTTACTTGCTAAAATTGGTTGAATTTAAAACGTATATGTCGGCGCCGCCATACACGCGACTGCAAAAATGCAGTCCATGTGCAGTCGCGTGCCGTCGACTGCAACCAAACTGCAAAAAATGCAGTCCGTGTATGTTATCGTTAGACCCCATTGTTGCAAAGTATCAAGCGCAATTACCAGTTGGAATACCCCTCTACAAGATGTCAACGTAAACGTAGGAGTCCCTACAAAACTGAACAATATTATTATTTTATGTTACTAAGATGGCAAACAAGCGTACGGTCCGTCTGATGTTAAGCAGTTACCGTAGCCTATAGATGGTTGCAATACAAAAGGCACCGCTCGCTTGCCCACCTGATGGGGAGTGGGACAAGGAGGGGTGTGTTCTTCCGGCTCTCCTCTGGTCCGAAATGCAGCTGTAGTAGGTACTTTACGCCGCTCTTCTGTGAGAAGGTGGTAATACCCCGGTCGAGAAAATCCATATATGAGCTGCAGTCAATTGGCTTCAGCTTGACTCTACTAGCTTATTTTATTGACTCCGATTAAGCATGCAGTTGCAGCTTGGCTGTTCAAAGTCCGAAAGAAGAATCCGAAGTCTTTCCTTTGTACTACAACATGGGGTTCTTCAAAAGGCATGTTTACAGGTCCCTAAAAGGTCGGCGCCGCGTCTGCTCACCTTTAGTTGCAGATGTCCTGGGCGGCGGCTTCCACTTACCATCAGGTAGAGTCTGTCAATGTGCCATCCTTGGCTATAAAAAAAACTGGATCCGATTAAGCATGATTAATGGTCGACAGATGTGACCAGGAGTTACGTAATGAACGGCCCAAGGTTAGTGTGTCAAGGTGGTGGCTACATTGTATCAGGTTCTTGATCTGACCGATGATTTATTGAAGTATAATTCGTTCTTATTCGACTGGAGTGTCGAGTGCAATTGCGTGCTTGCATGTTTTATATGCAGGTGCCTCACCGGGACGCCAGGCGTCGTCGCCAGCCACCGTAGCCAACTAAGGGCCTCCGCAGACTAGCTACTTTTAGCATCGGCGATCGGCGATTTTGATGCTGCGTCGGCTCGTTCGCGCTCGAAGAAACGCGACGCAGCATCGATACGTCACAAAATCGCCGGTCGCCGATGCTAAAAGTAGCTAGTCAGGCCCTAATTCGTATTGAAATGTATGACAAGTAAAAGATGTCATTATATCAGTACAAATGGTTTGGCTACGGCGGCTGGCGACCGCGACATGGCTACCCGGTGTGTTATGGCCCTAAGAGACTAATACCAATTTATTTGTTAATTTAATGTAACTTCCAATCATCCTTATAGGATACCCTCTCAATGCGAAACACAATATAACGGAATACATTATAATATCTTATCGTAAATAAAACAGATCACTGAGCGAATTTTGATGGTGGTAGAGTGAAACTGTAGCCAGTTGACTGCAGCTCATATATGGGCTGGCTCGACCAGGGTAGTACCTACCGCCCTCTCACAGAAGATGGGCGTAAAGATTTCGTCCAGCCAGATGTTGCAGTACAAAATAACACGATTACTATTTTAAATTTGGAATGGAAAGACAATTATTATTATAGCAGGTATTTAAAAAAAACCAAAATAATAATGACTATTTTAAATTTCGAATGGAACGACGATATTAAATGCTGGCGACCCTGGCCTGATGCATGACTTCAATCGATACAGACGTGACGCGTCCTCGCGGCTCATCGCATTATCTTGCCATCTCCAAAAACCGAAAGAAAACGAATTTGGTTGATCGACAATCATCTTTTAAAATGAGGACCATTTAAAAAATTAAAATAATTGTTTTCAATCAAAGTGAGTCTGAAAACATTTAATTTAAGTGTTTAAAAGCGGTCTTCTGCTGACCTACTTAACACAAAATATACCTCAGATACAGTGTGACGGGCTTGTTTGGCATGAGTATTCAATTTCTTTTTTCTTTACAAATATGGCTCACCCAGGTTAATGGGTTATTTAGCCAGTGTCAAGTAATAAATAGCATCAACAAACATACATTAATAATACATAAATGATACAAAACAAAAAATACAAATACGTGACCATCTACCTTGGCATAATAAAATTAAAAAGGATCTGATTCTGACGGATGCGTGCCCATTCGTGAATTAAAAATGTTTCTGTATTTAAAAAAAGCCGAATGAAGACTTTACCAAAAAAGAGGGAGTCACGTGACTTTATAAAATAGTTTGTACTACTAAACGGAGTCCATGGACACTGTATGACTCAGTCGCTCGCGGAAAATAATGTTGAAAACATGTCGGTTCTGCCAATACGGCTCATCTTCTTGAATGCCTTCTTTTAATAATTTAATTGTTGAATTTTAATAACAGATGTTTTAATTTCGCTGCATAAAGTGGTTTGCTGAGCACAAGTTTGTGATTGCAATGTTAGTAGGTACCATATCTGCTAAAATAATAAATCAATGGCCGAATGTCAAAAATCGCTTAATTTTAAAATACAACATTTTCTCAGCCCGCATAACAATATTCTCCTTCATAGCAACAATAAACAATACAATTTCTATGAATCGAATCTAAATTTTATTAGTATCATGTCGGCAAGTCCAAAACATTGTATCACATTTTACAACTACGTTCATACATCCAGTTATCAGCACACAAGAGAACGATTGTTTCACTAACTGTTTGTAGTGCATTGACTCATTTGATAAGGGAGTTCACAAAGAACCGTTTTGTTTCTCTCAATGTAGGCGACTCTGATAAAAGTATAGCTTTGTAAAAAAATGTCGCGTGAGGATTATTGTCTGTTATTTCAATAATGATAATGAATGTTCATTAAATATGAGTCTTTCTTTATTTGGTTAGTGACCTACCTCACGTATAAGTTGAAGAGTGATGTACTTAACGTTCATGGGAATGTTTTTTGTTTTCATTATGGCGTCGCTTTTCGCATAAGGTGGTAGAGCCAAGCTGTAGCCAATTGACTGCAGCTCATAAACGGGTTGGCTCGACCGGGGTAGTACCACCCTCTCACAGAAGATCGGCGTAAAGCAGCTATTACAGCTGCGTTTCGTACGATGAGTGAGAGCCGTAAGCCCAACCCCCCCTCCCCCTCCTTCCATCCCAGTCCCCTTCAGGTCGGCAATGTGCGAGCAATGCCTTTGGTATTGTAAGCATCTATAGGCTACGGTAACTGCTTAACATCAGGCGGGCCGTACGCTTTTTTGCCACAGCAGTCCAATAAAAAAAAAAAAATTGCCAGTGTCAAGTAATATTTGATATTTAAATGAAGTCCATTATGGGTCCATAGGAATTCTTAAAATTAAAAGGAGAGCATCAGAATAAACGCCACAAGCTATTTCGTGATCTTAAGCACCTTTAACTCGTAGGTAACTTATCCGCTAAAACGATTTCTCTTAACTGTTTATTCGCACCGTGTTATTGATACGTCTTATTTATTTAAAGGTAGCTCTCTCATGAGTTTATAGGTTACTGTAATTGTCCAAAATTGGCGAATGGTGAAAGTTCTGGATGGTAAAAAAAAATCTTCCGTTCACCCATCACGGACGACGACCCCGTGGTGCAGTGGTAGTAGTAGGGATTCACCGGTTCTAGCTCACGGCCAAAAATATTGTGGCTCACCAAAAAAAAAAAAAAAAAAAAAAAAAGGTCATTCCATCGATCCGTGGGTCGACGCCGCCTAAAAAAAAAAAAAAAAAAAAAAAAAAAAAGTTTGGTGTCTTTTTGGGGGTTTTCGGCCATGCCCGATCGATCTGTGCTATCCCCGATTTGATATCTCTTATGGTTCCTGAGATAGCATTAAAGACTCAGGGGGCCTCGTAAAGGTTTTATTAGGGTCGTCTATTGTATTGAAGGGTTCTATTGTGACACTATTTCGCGATGCTTAATGAGGGTCGGGTTTTATTAGGGTCGTCTATTGTATTGAAGGGTGCTATTGTGTCAGTATTTCGCGATGCTTAATGAGGGTCGGCTTATTGTTCCTGAGGGTGTACTGTTCCTAAGGTTGCGTCCGTTTGCAATGATAAGACTTTTTTTTTCGAACATCTTTATTTATCAATAAAAAATGGATTTAAACATGTCATAAAGTAGTATATCATTGTATAGTGTATTCGTATCGAATATTCTTATGAAATCAGACATTGAATTACCATTGAATTTATAGTACAAATACAATAAACAATATTCACCGCATACGGATGTGAAATCGTTTTGTAACCTATTGCTATTAAATTGCCATTGTTTGGAATTTCTCTTCAAAAATGACCTGTGGTAACCTGTTGGTGGTCGACCATAAGAATCAAAATATTGTCCGATACCATTGTCAGCGATGTGAATGGCGATCCAATGGCTTCCAGGTCTTGTATCAGGGTCTAAATTAGATATAATGTATGTAGGAGTATGAATGTGTATTGGCAATCGGTTAGCTGCATACACATTATATTGTAAGCTTGGATGAATTTTACATAAACTTTTCTGTATATCTATTGTGTTCATATTGATCGCCTGCCACGTTGTAAGCTGTTATCGATTCGACTTATCAGATGCAAGTGTAAAATTGAATGTATTAGCAGGGTATTTCTAGTCTGCTGAGATCTTGGAAATAATACAAGGTAAAATATGCTGAAAATTATGTCTTTATTCAAATTTCAATGAATAGCTGCGTATAACTAGTACAATGAATACTTAAAACTACATTTTTTTACTTAAAACTAATACAATTAATACTAACCTAACCTAACCAAAACTAATACAATACTAACCTAACCTAACCTTAAGGCCAATTATCTTCATCAAACAATACACGCATAAATACATGCATATTATTATCGATAAACCATTTCTTAAGTAAAATTACAGTTTTTAATGCACTATGCTTCTTATGATATAAACAATTTACCGTACTTCTGGTATTATCATACAATTGATTTAATCGCAATAAATCGGGGGCACCTTTTTCACTAATATCTGCTACACTGCACTTATTACAAATATTTTTTATCCACTTGATTTTTTCCGTTCCAAAAACTAAAATTTTTTTATTTGTTAAAATTGGTATAATCACACGTTTGAACTCGCGATAGTCAATGAAACCGGCACTCCAATAAAAATCGTGTCGTCTTTCTATGGAAGAGACGTTTTTCTTTTCTGCGTCTGCCAAATTGTAATATGGGCATGGTGGTTTTATTAAAAACACCTGGGTATAATCTTCCGTAGCTAGTGCAAACTCCTTTATCAAGAAAACATTGTTGGAAACTTTAAATCCTTGTAAATCGACAAACATGACGTATTCTGGATTCATGATTATCTTTTAAACTGATGTCTACTCAACTGGGCGATGTAACGTAATGAACGTTCGTTTGCCATGCGTCTTATATAGATATCGCGACGTCCCATTGTTATTACGGTCGCCTTTTGTTCACTGCAGACGAGTACAAACATGAATCCTGTACATCGAAAGACCCCCTAACAATGAATGCCTCCCTCTATTCACAGATAACAGCACGACGGGGGGTGCAAGTTAGGACACGACGCCTATAAATCATGGCATTAACATTGTTCTCCTGTCCCTTTGACGGTGGTCAAGTCGAGACGTGACACATGATGCATACAGGTAAATTCTCAAACGATAAATAGAACACAATTAACAAAGAATTTGAGTTATCTACATCCGTCACAATAATATGAAGCCTAAATAGGGAATTTAATGTTTTAGCTACTATAATCTACTGATACATTACGGTTTTTATCAATTTCAATAACATTATCGAACTCGGCATAAACGATACAGTTTATGGTTTGTGAAAGTGCTGATTCAAAACGAACTTCCAATCTCACGCTACCATGTTTTATAAGATTCCAATGGCCTGATGAGCTAGCTGATAAATCAGGTGTTAAGTCGAAAGCTAATAGACAATATCCTTGTGCATATTGTTCCCTAGATATGCCATTACCTTCATTAAGGAAATGTATACCCGTTCCCGAGAATAACGTGTGATAAGCTGAAGTATACATATTATTCTCGAATGATGGTTGTAAAGCTTTGGAAGGTATTTGTTGCCCATCAATATATAAACTAAATGTATTAAAATCGTGATTTTCAAAATTAAATGGATTTTTTGTGAGTTTACCATTAAAGCCTGCGTTATTAACAAATCCTATTATGCATCTTTTAGGTACTTGTCCTAGAAAAATGTTATCTAGTGTTTTTCCCTGAACCCCCGATGGTATTGTCAAAACTTTAACTTCAGCACGCGTAATAGGATATTTAGCTGTAGTAGAGGCTAAAACTTTTTGATGTGCAAGTAAAACAGTTGGATTGATTCGCGCTCTACGAACAATAAGCGTTGCATCAGTAATACATACTTTCAATTTTAAATATGAAAGCAGACAAGTAGAAACATGAAAGATTCCATAACAATGAATGCCATGCCTCTATTCAGAAATAACATTCCCAGCGGGGGCGCGAGTTGGGACGTGTCATCTATAAATCACGACAATTACATTGTTATCCCGGTCCTTATTTCATGTCGAGACTTGTCGCATGATGCTAGCAGGTAAATTCCCTAGCAATTGGGTATAAAAGCGAGAAATAAGAATTTGAGAGCTACAGTATTCGTTAATTTGTGAACGCAGGTGCATCTAAGAGTGTTGTGAAAGTGATTAAGTGTCTTTAAAATCTTCAGAACTGCACAATGGAGGTAAGTTTTCAGTTTTATTTCATCAATTCATTAGATGGGTACAGATTTTTTATTTATTTTATCAATTCATTAGTTTGTTCATAAACAACTTTGATGTAAATTGTTACAGAACTCATTCGATGTTGAAGAAAATACATACAAACATTATTATTATCCACTATCGGATGATTGTGAAGACTTAACCATCAAAGATTCACCTAAAAAAGAAATTAAAAGAAAGACAATGGTCACATCATTGGATAGTTTAGATGAGCTCTTTGAAAATCCATCACCGATAAAGAAGAAAAAGCAATCGTCCACAGTTGCAAGGGCTAATGCCGAGGGGGGAATAACTTATCTATCAACAAATGCTGATGACAATATCAATTCAAGTCATCTCATAAAAATTGAAATTTATGATCTAAAAAAGTTGTCGAAAATTCCTCAACAACAACACTGGAAATATGCTGAATGTAGAGTTAAATACTACACAGACATTAAAAATAGTAACTTTGTAGATAGTAAAAATGTTATCTATCAAATAACAAAAGAAATTTCAAAAACAAAAAGTTGCAAGAAATATTCCTTCAGTAATAACTAATAACAATTATTTAATTTTAATCATTTTTTTTTTTTTTTTTTTTGTAACTAAGTAGTTTTAATATAAATATACAGTGTAGATTTCAAAGGAGCATCATTTCAAAACGTTGAACCATCGATGTTAGATCTGCCGTCTATTTCCTCAAACAATATGGAACAAAGTACCGAAGTTTGCATCGGTGCCTTCTTCAATTCGACGCTTGATGAAGATGTGGATATGTACGAGCTTTGTGAAGAGACAGAAAAATGTGAATTGAGTAATTCATATTACGATGAGGAGCTTTACAATATCTGTGCACTGGCTGAAAAAACCTTAAAGTAAGTTGCATGGAAATTAAATTTACCATTTATAAAATAAACATTGATCTGTAGGATTTATTTTAAACATGTTTTATTTTTATTACAGTCAACCAATACTTCAAATTGGCGGTGGTCTCAAAAGAACTATGAGTATTCAAGAAGAAAAAGAAACAATACATACGAAGAGACCAAGACTTGAAGAAGGACCTTCAACTTCATCATCAACATCATCATCTGGTCCTCTTAATAGTGATAAGGTAAATTGTAACACATGTCAGCTTTTATTTAGTAGGAGATATTTCGCAAATCATTTAAGAAGTAACATACATAAAAATAATCTTTTGAAATTGCACAACTCTTTGACAAATGTTTCCGTTGTTGAATCTGCTTTTGGACGAAGAATCATAACATATAAAATTAAAAGTAAAAATGATCCCTCATCAGACTTGGTATTTGAAACACCGGAATTATTTTTAAATTCCATAAAAAATGAAATATTACTTTTGATTGAAGAATCCATTGAAAAACACATAATTTTTAAAACAAATTTTTGTCTGAATGCCGATTTTGTACAGGAAACTAAAAATATTACAAATTCTTTTGATTTTCAAACCACTAATTATAAAATTTCTCGAGGCCACGACTTAAATATATTCTTTTCATCTTTATGTGACACTCTAACAGATAAAATAAGTGCTTTCGAGAAAAAAGATAGCGGATGGAGTCTCAAACAGATCAAATATATCGAAATGAATGTAAACAAATTTAATCCTCTACGTGGATCTTCATATGTTGATTTACCCCCAGACATAAAAGCTAAAAGAGCCATAATTAATGTAAAAAATAATGATAATTTATGTTTTAAATGGGCATTACTCTCGGCGTTATTTCCCATCGCTAAAAATGCAGAGCGCACATCATCTTACAGTATACATTTCAATAAACTTAAATTCGATGGTGTATCTTTCCCGGTTAAATTGAGTGACATACCGAAAGTTGAAAAGTTAAACAATATCAGTATAAATGTCTTTGGTTTGGAATTAAACAAAGAAACAAAGAAACATAATGTGGTGGGTCCACTGTTTATGACGAAATCTCGTAAAAGCCAACATGTTAATCTATTGTACATACACAATAGTGCAACTAACCATTACTGTTTTATTAAAAACTTGGCGCGCTTAGTCGGAAAACAAATTTCAAATCAAGATCATAAGGTGTGGATCTGTGATGGGTGTTTACTTCACTTTCCCACAGAAGAGAGGTTGGCTAACCACCAACAGCATGATTGCTCTCACATATCTACTGAACTTCCGAGTAATATAAAAACATCGAAAGATTGGTTTGGTCAACCAGTATCTAACGACAAATTAAAATTTGATAAATTCCAAAGAAAGTTAAAAATACCTTTTGTTGTATATGCTGATTTTGAAGCATTCTTAAACCCAATAAAATCATGTCCTAATGACCCGACTAAGTCGTATACCAACAACGTTAATAAACACGAAGTTTATAGTTTCGGATATTACATAAAATGTTCATTTGATGATAGTTTATCAAAATATGAAACCTACAGTGGACCAGACTGCGCGCAAGTATTTATGAAACGTTTATATGAAGATTTAAAAAAAATATATTGTAAAAATAGTTTTCAAAAACACCCCAAACCACTATCAACCGAAGATGAGAATACAATTAACAATTCAAAAAATTGTTACATTTGTGAGACTGATTTAAAAGGAGACGACGTTCACTATTTTGATTGGTACACAGGTGATTTCAGAGGAGTTGCGCATGATGTATGTGTAACAAAATTCCGAACACCACAACACATTCCAGTATTCCTTCATAATCTCAGTCACTATGATGCACATTTCATTGTCCATGCATTAAATTTTGTAGATGGCAACGTGGAAGTAATTCCCCAAAACAAAGAAAGATACATATCCTTTTCAAAGATATTAACTATAAACAACCAGAGAGTCAATTTAAGATTTGTAGATTCTTTTAAATTCCTACCATGCAGTCTTGATCAATTAGCTAAGAATCTCAAAGATGAACAATTCTACACACTTAAAAGTAATTTCCCTAGGGATGAAGACTTTAGTCGTCTTAGAAAAAAAGGTATATATCCTTACGAATTTATGGTATCATATGACTGTTTAAAATTAACAACTCTCCCTAGTCAAGATCAGTTCTACAGTTCACTGACCGATTCAAGTGTTTCTGATGATGATTATCATCGTGCTCAGGATGTTTGGCAACATTTTAAGTGTCGCGAAATGTTAAATTACTCAGACTTATACCTAAAAACTGATGTTTTGCTCCTGACTGATGTGTTTGAAAACTTTAGAAACATTTGTATTACAACTTATGATTTAGATCCTGCTCACTATTATACAGCGCCGGGATTGAGTTGGGACGCTATGTTAAAATACACAAAAATTGAACTAGAACTATTAACAGACTTTGATAAACTGGCTTTTATTAAGGCAGGAATAAGAGGAGGTGTATCTCAATGTAGCAATCGATATGCAAAGGCAAATAATGAATTTTTGGAAGATTTTGATGAGAAAAAACCTCGGTCATATCTTGCATATTTTGATGCTAACAATCTTTATGGTTGGGCTATGTCTCAATTTCTTCCAGAAGGTAGTTTTGAATGGGTTAGTACGGATACTAATTTTGACGTGTCAGATACATCTGAATGTGGTTTCATTTTAGAAGTCGATTTAGAGTATCCCGTCGAACTTCACGATTTACATTCGGACTTACCACTGTGTCCAGAAAATACAATTGCAGGTAATTCTAAAGAAAAAAAACTAATTCCAAATCTTAATAAAAAAAGCAAATATAAAATTCATTATAGAAATCTTAAACAATGTCTTGAGATGGGTATAAAATTGATTAAAATTCATAGAATTTTAAAGTTTCATCAAAGTCCTTGGTTAGAAAGATATATAGATCTGAATACGAAATTAAGAACAAAAGCAACATCAGATTTTGAGAAAGATTTTTATAAATTAATGAACAACGCAGTATTCGGTAAAACAATGGAGAACATTGAAAAACGAGTTAATGTTAAATTATTAACGCACTGGGAAAATCGAGGTAAAACTTTAGGCGTGCAAGACTTAATTGCAAAACCAGAATTTCACAGTTTATCAATTTTTTCTGAAAACTTAGTTGCAGTACAGTTACGAAAAATAAAATTGATTCATAACAAACCTATCTACTTAGGATTTTGTATATTAGATATTTCAAAAACTCTGATGTATGATTTTCATTACAACTACATGTTAAATAAATTCGGCAATAAAACAAAATTATTATACACTGATACTGACAGTTTAATATATCAAATTTTTACCGACAATTTTTATGAAGATATTAAACCCGACCTTGCTACACGATTTGATACATCTGATTATGCTTCTGATAATATATTTGGTTTTCCAAATCTAAATAAAAAAAAGATAGGTTTCTTTAAAGATGAAAATAATGGTAAAATTATGAAAGAATTTGTAGGACTTCGATCTAAAATGTATGCATTTAAGGTTGAAAATAAAATGATAGCCAAAGCAAAAGGTGTAAATAAAAGTGTCACAAAAAAAATGAACATTGAAAATTACAAGTCATGTCTCTTTGAGAAGAAAAATCTATTTTGTAGTATGTATAGATTTAAATCGATTAAACACACAATCTTCACTCAACAAATTAATAAAACCTGTTTGTCCTATAACGATACAAAACGATATATTTTGCCAAATCAAATTGATACATTAGCATGGGGTCATTATAAGTTAAGTTAAAGAATGCACTTTCAATTGTAATAAATATTTTGTGTTATACTATGTAAATAAATAAAATTGTAATTTTATAATATCTAAGGTAAATTTTAAGATTTTAAATATTTTGCGATAATAATACTGTGTAAATGAATAAATAAATATGTAATTTTATAAAATCTTAGGTAAATTTTAAGATTTTAAATATTTTTGAGAAAATAATAACAAGTAATTAAATTTCTGTAAGATTTTTTGTGCCATATTGTGTAAAATGTATTTTTATTTATCCAAATATAAATGTATATTTTTCTAACACTGTCTTATTCATTTCAATACCCTCTAAGAATCTACACGTGTTTAAAAATGTTCCAATTTATTCATCCGTTTACTGCCATAGTTGCAGGCCCAAGTGGTTGTGGCAAATCTATATTCGTTACAAAGTTTATTCAATCCATCAAAGAGATATGCAACAAACAGTTCAGTCAAATTACTTGGTGCTTCGATGAAATGCAACCTTTATACAATTTACCAAACGTAAACTATTATCAAGGTATACCAGATCTAAGTATGTTTGATGGGAAGGAGGCAAACCTTGTAATTATCGACGATCTTATGAGAGAATCTGATGGTAGAATTGTTGATATTTTTACTAAAGGCAGTCATCATAGAAACTTAAGTGTATTCTATATTACACAAAATTTATTCCACCAAGGTAAAGGTCAAAGAGACATTTCTTTGAATTCAAACTATATTATTTATTTCAAAAACCCTCGTGATAAAACCCAAATTAGATACTTAGCGCGACAAGTATCACCAGAAAATTCAAAATTCATTGAAGATGCATACAATGACTCCACTAAAGAAGCACATGGATATTTAATGGTTGATCTTAAACAAGACACCAATGAAACATGTCGTATTAAAACGAAAATATTCCCCTCAGATGGATATTGCACTGTATATGTCCCCACAAAAGGGTTTAAATATGCCAAGAACCAACAAATTCCCATCATTTACAAATAATGTCTCAGAGCATCCAGACGCACAAGAATTTACTAAGCGCACTACACACTCTTAAACCGAAATATCAACGAGCCTTATTAAAAGCGTGTGACGAGCAAGAAATAAACTGCATTTGTGAGTGTATTTATAACGTTCTCCAGGGCAAAGTACCGCTTAAAGATAAAGAAAAGAAAAAACTTGGTAAATTTAAGAGTATACTTCGCAAGTTGGTACGTAAAGGAACAGATAAAATACGAAAGAAAATAATCATTCAAAAAGGTGGTGCATTCCTACCAATTATATTGGGTTCCATTTTGAGTGTATTAGTTAATTCACTTGTTTAAAAATGGAGCACGCCAAAAAGATGTTACTTATTGATCCAAGTTTATTAGAGAAATTAAATCAAAACAACAATCAACACAAAATTGAAAATCCTACCTCAAGATTAGACGTCGAAATGCAAAAGATTTTGAATAGTAATATGGACGATAGAAAAAAATGGATTTTATATCAACAAATTTTGCAAAGATATCTACACTTTACCGAAGCAGATCGTCAACCTATAGAATTACCAATAATTACTTCCAATATCGATGCTGTCGGAGACACTGCAAACAATGAAGTTTCTAATATAAAAGATGAAATCGCCGGTAAAGATTTAGTTGTGAATCAGACATCGAAAGACGACGTGAAGCAACAACAACAACAGCAAGAAAGTCATATATACACACCTAGACAAATTTTAAGTTTAATACCAAAAACTTATATAAAAAAGGGTGAGTTATTGCTTAATACAATATCATTGAGTAAAAACAAAATTCACTGGAACGACAGCGGTACTGTCACCATAGATAACAAACAAATTCCCGGAAGTAATATCATAGATTTGGTAAACGATTTTCTTAGACCATTGAAAAAAAGTAATCCGAAAGGTTGGGAAGATTTTGCCAAAGCACTGAAAGACATTAAAATACCATTAGCTTACATTGGAAATCCAAACAGAAGTGAATACATAAATAAACTCCAATCGGATGATCCTACACAACACTCTGTGGAAGAGGAAATCTATACTACACCAAGTAGTGCTGATAAGTATCAAAGAAAACTAAAGAAAAAGATTGATTGGGAAAAATGGACTCCTTACTAGAAATTAATAAAATATATTATGATGTATCACATCCTGCCGGATATGGTAGTATACTCAATCTAGTAAAAGCTATGAAAGGTAAAATGACTAGAGGCGACATCAAAAAATGGTTGCAAGCTCAAGAAACTTACACACTTCATAAGCCAGTACATAGAAGATTCCCTCGGAATAAATACATTTTATCTAATCTAAATGAACTTTGGCAGGCTGATTTAAGTGATATGAGAACTTATTCTAAATATAATGATGGTTATAATTACATTCTTTGTGTTATTGATGTATTTACTAAATATGCTTATGCTATGTCAATGAAAAATAAAAATTCTGAGACTATAAAAAAATGTTTTGAACACATATTTAATGAGGCCGGTACCACTCCAACACATATACAATCTGATAAAGGAACTGAATTTGTTTCAAAAGATGTACAAAAGTATTTTAGGAGCAAAAATATAAACTATTATACAACAAATAATCCTGATATTAAAGCAAGCATTGTAGAAAGATTTCAAAGAACACTCAAGATGAAAATGTGGCGTTATTTTACCCATAAAAATACATATAGGTATATAGATATTTTACAAGACTTATTATATGCATATAATCATAGTTACCATTCCAGTATTAAAATGTGTCCTTGTGATGTAAATTCAAACAATATAATGACTGTTTGGAATAATTTATATGAAAAGGGTAGAAAACAAGCTGCAGATATTACACCAACACCAAAATTTCATGTTGGTGATCATGTACGAATTACAAAATTTAAACATATATTCCAAAAAGGTTATGAATCCAACTGGAGTGACGAAATTTTTATGATATCTTCAATAATAGATAGATCACCATGGATAGTATATACACTGAAAGATTTGCAAAATGAACCGATAGTGGGTACTTTTTATGAAAGAGAATTGCAAAAAATTGATTATAACCCCACCTCCAGTTATAAAATAGATAAAATAATTAGCACTCGCTACTCTGGCAGCAGAAAGCAAGTATTAGTGAAGTGGAAAGGTTATCCAGATAAATTTAACTCTTGGATTTTGGCTTCTAGTTTAGAAAATCTATGATGAAAGAAAGTTTTTATTTAACATTACTTAGTAATAGTTCTATGGAATACTTTCCAGAAAACTCAACAACTCTTTTTTCAACAAAATTACCTAAAGCAATTATATTGGAAGGATCGTGGTCGGTTGGTGTGGTTGAATTCCAATATCCATGCACGATGTTTACTGTTCAAGAACATGAAAACGTTGTTTACATAAGTAAATGGATGAAAATACCCAACAATACCGGCACTCCTAGCACCTCTCTAGCGTACTACAAAACTCATATACCAGCCACTAACTATGATAATATTGAACAAATTATAGTGACACTAAACAGTTTGAGGGAGAAAGTGAAGTTTCGCTATGATGAGATATCAAAGTTCGTATTTGTTACTGTAAATGATGAAGCATTAAAATCAATAACGTTATCGCCTAATTTGTCTCTTCAACTAGGATTTGAACCTAATAAAAACCTTGTTTCTAAGAGTCTTGGAAAGTGCCCAGCGAATTTACATTTAGGGTTGCCATCTCAGTTATTTGTTTATTGTGATATAATCGAACCACAGATCGTCGGAGATGTAATGACCCCTCTTCTCAGAATAATACCTTTAGACCCTTCAAAATATATTTACGGTGCTAATAAAATGCATGTTTTCTCACCACCTCACTACTTGCCTGTCATGCGTAGAGAGTTTGATACCATTGAAATAGATATAAGATCAAGCACGGGGCATAAAATACCATTCCAGTTCGGAACTGTGGCTATTAAACTACATTTTAAAAAATTATAATGCATCCCCAACGTTATAATACAAGTTGTCCCTACGAACATTACTATTCACATCAAGGTGGATCAGGTATTGGAGTAATTTATAAAGGGGCACCATATCAGCGAGGTCATGGAATTGGTAGCTTTCTAGGAGGTTTATTCAGATCTGTTTTACCATTGTTGTCTAGTGGAGCTCGAGCGATCGGTAAAGAGGTTTTAAATACAGGTGTGGGGCTTTTATCGGATATGGTTAGTGCACGTCCTATGGAAGATTCTATTAAGACTCGATTGAAAGAGGCTGGGTCAAACTTAAAAAGAAAAGCCGATGAGAAAATTGATCGAATTAATATGTCTGGATCAGGATATATAACTAAGAAAAAACGTCTGGCTTCATTCATTCCACCGCTACGTGCTAAGGTGAAAGGTGCTAACAAAAAATCAAAGTTGACACGTAATAATATCAAAGATATATTTTCATAAATAATAATAATAATAATAAAATGTCTTTTCTACACAATCATTCTTGTGAGTGCATTAAGTCGGAGCTAGATTTATTTGCTTTACCATCTACACAAACAAGTATAGAACATGGAATGTGGATACATTACAAACCTATTTCATCTCTCGCCGATGATGGCCCCATCGAATTTCAAGTACCAGGAACCGGTGATGACTACATAGATTTGTCTCATACTATGATTCATATTAAAGCAAAGATATTAAACCAAGACTCAACAAAACTGCTAGCTACAACGACAGTGGCACCAATAAACAATTGGTTACATTCATTATTTAGTCAGCTTGATGTTTATTTGAACCAAAAACTTGTATCCCCGCCAAATAATACATACGCCTATCGTGCTTACATGGAAACTTTGTTGAATTATGCTCCTGCATCAAAAGAATCTCACCTAACATGCAGTCTTTGGTATGAAGATACAGCTGGGAAAATGGATTCAACCGATGAGAAAAATGAAGGATTCACTAAAAGAAGTAAATTAACAGCTGAAAGTAAAGAAATTGAAATGATTGGACATCTACATGGTGATATATTCAACCAAGAAAAGTTTTTAATTAATGGTGTTGAGATGTCTGTTAAATTAGTTCGTTCCAGAGAAACATTCAACTTAATGGCTTCTTCAGACGATTTAAAATTGAAAGTATGTATTACTGATGCAACGCTTATTGTTCGTAGAGCGCGAATCAATCCAACTGTTTTACTTGCACATCAAAAAGTTTTAGCCTCTACTACAGCTAAATATCCTATTACGCGTGCTGAAGTTAAAGTTTTGACAATACCATCGGGGGTTCAGGGAAAAACACTAGATAACATTTTTCTAGGACAAGTACCTAAAAGATGCATAATAGGATTTGTTAATAACGCAGGCTTTAATGGTAAACTCACAAAAAATCCATTTAATTTTGAAAATCACGATTTTAATACATTTAGTTTATATATTGATGGGCAACAAATACCTTCCAAAGCTTTACAACCATCATTCGAGAATAATATGTATACTTCAGCTTATCACACGTTATTCTCGGGAACGGGTATACATTTCCTTAATGAAGGTAATGGCATATCTAGGGAACAATATGCACAAGGATATTGTCTATTAGCTTTCGACTTAACACCTGATTTATCAGCTAGCTCATCAGGCCATTGGAATCTTATAAAACATGGTAGCGTGAGATTGGAAGTTCGTTTTGAATCAGCACTTTCACAAACCATAAACTGTATCGTTTATGCCGAGTTCGATAATGTTATTGAAATTGATAAAAACCGTAATGTATCAGTAGATTATAGTAGCTAAAACATTAAATTCCCTATTTAGGCTTCATATTATTGTGACGGATGTAGATAACTCAAATTCTTTGTTAATTGTGTTCTATTTATCGTTTGAGAATTTACCTGTATGCATCATGTGTCACGTCTCGACTTGACCACCGTCAAAGGGACAGGAGAACAATGTTAATGCCATGATTTATAGGCGTCGTGTCCTAACTTGCACCCCCCGTCGTGCTGTTATCTGTGAATAGAGGGAGGCATTCATTGTTAGGGGGTCTTTCGATGTACAGGATTCATGTTTGTACTCGTCTGCAGTGAACAAAAGGCGACCGTAATAACAATGGGACGTCGCGATATCTATATAAGACGCATGGCAAACGAACGTTCATTACGTTACATCGCCCAGTTGAGTAGACATCAGTTTAAAAGATAATCATGAATCCAGAATACGTCATGTTTGTCGATTTACAAGGATTTAAAGTTTCCAACAATGTTTTCTTGATAAAGGAGTTTGCACTAGCTACGGAAGATTATACCCAGGTGTTTTTAATAAAACCACCATGCCCATATTACAATTTGGCAGACGCAGAAAAGAAAAACGTCTCTTCCATAGAAAGACGACACGATTTTTATTGGAGTGCCGGTTTCATTGACTATCGCGAGTTCAAACGTGTGATTATACCAATTTTAACAAATAAAAAAATTTTAGTTTTTGGAACGGAAAAAATCAAGTGGATAAAAAATATTTGTAATAAGTGCAGTGTAGCAGATATTAGTGAAAAAGGTGCCCCCGATTTATTGCGATTAAATCAATTGTATGATAATACCAGAAGTACGGTAAATTGTTTATATCATAAGAAGCATAGTGCATTAAAAACTGTAATTTTACTTAAGAAATGGTTTATCGATAATAATATGCATGTATTTATGCGTGTATTGTTTGATGAAGATAATTGGCCTTAAGGTTAGGTTAGGTTAGTATTGTATTAGTTTTGGTTAGGTTAGGTTAGTATTAATTGTATTAGTTTTAAGTAAAAAAATGTAGTTTTAAGTATTCATTGTACTAGTTATACGCAGCTATTCATTGAAATTTGAATAAAGACATAATTTTCAGCATATTTTACCTTGTATTATTTCCAAGATCTCAGCAGACTAGAAATACCCTGCTAATACATTCAATTTTACACTTGCATCTGATAAGTCGAATCGATAACAGCTTACAACGTGGCAGGCGATCAATATGAACACAATAGATATACAGAAAAGTTTATGTAAAATTCATCCAAGCTTACAATATAATGTGTATGCAGCTAACCGATTGCCAATACACATTCATACTCCTACATACATTATATCTAATTTAGACCCTGATACAAGACCTGGAAGCCATTGGATCGCCATTCACATCGCTGACAATGGTATCGGACAATATTTTGATTCTTATGGTCGACCACCAACAGGTTACCACAGGTCATTTTTGAAGAGAAATTCCAAACAATGGCAATTTAATAGCAATAGGTTACAAAACGATTTCACATCCGTATGCGGTGAATATTGTTTATTGTATTTGTACTATAAATTCAATGGTAATTCAATGTCTGATTTCATAAGAATATTCGATACGAATACACTATACAATGATATACTACTTTATGACATGTTTAAATCCATTTTTTATTGATAAATAAAGATGTTCGAAAAAAAAAGTCTTATCATTGCAAACGGACGCAACCTTAGGAACAGTACACCCTCAGGAACAATAAGCCGACCCTCATTAAGCATCGCGAAATACTGACACAATAGCACCCTTCAATACAATAGACGACCCTAATAAAACCCGACCCTCATTAAGCATCGCGAAATAGTGTCACAATAGAACCCTTCAATACAATAGACGACCCTAATAAAACCTTTACGAGGCCCCCTGAGTCTTTAATGCTATCTCAGGAACCATAAGAGATATCAAATCGGGGATAGCACAGATCGATCGGGCATGGCCGAAAACCCCCAAAAAGACACCAAACTTTTTTTTTTTTTTGTTTTTTTTTTTTTTTTAGGCGGCGTCGACCCACGGATCGATGGAATGACCTTTTTTTTTTTTTTTTTTTTTTGGTGAGCCACAATATTTTTGGCCGTGAGCTAGAACCGGTGAATCCCTACTACTAGTGGTTCGAGCGTAGGCCGCTCGGCCTACAGCATCGGGTGGTTGCGGGTTTGATTCTTGCCAGAGGCAAGATTCGGAAACGGCTTTATCGTAATTTGCCCTGGTCTGTGTGTCACAGCACAAGCTTTACTTAGTTTGGGACCATGCAGTTGGTGTGTAAGTTTGGCGATACATGGACTGCTAAAAAAACATAACCTTTCTTTTTGGGTTTGCCGTAGTCGGGTAAAAATTATTAAATTAAAAAACATACCAGTAGAACAATTATTTAATGACCACTTCGTTTAAAATATACTCCTCATCATAATTTAACTGCCACATTTTTAGAAACTCATTTCAAATTGAAACACTATGAATATTTTACGTATTGCTAAACGCAGACCTGTCTAGCCTGGTTAATTAATACGTAATAGCCTATTAGCCGCTCCGAGCCTAAATCTCTGAGGGGCATCAATCACTATTCTACCGCTGTTCGGAAATAGAAACCTTACATTATTTTTTCATAAGAACTTTGAATAAATTCTGATAGAAACCTAGCCAGACCCATGTAATTAAAATAAAAAGAATACTTTTTGAATATTACTATCACCAACCAAGTTTTGCTCCCACGGAATTAGGTTTCCCTAGATTTAAATTCCGAAGGTATCTTCGATAGGCGACGGAATTACCTGCTAATTGAACTTTGCCCATTAAACCAAAGACATTACCAAGAAAGAGGGAGACATGCGACTGTCCCAAATAGTATACCTCACTAAACTCGGTCGTTCGCGGAAAATAATGTTGAAAACATGTTGGTATTGCCAAAACGGCTCATCTCAAGCCCAACCCCCCTTCCCCCATCCCCTCCCTCTGTCCCGCTCCTTCAGGTCGGCAACGTGCGAGCGATGCCTTTGGTATTGCAAGCATCTATAGGCTATGGTTACTGCTTGATATAAGGCGAGCTGTACGCTTGTTTGACACAGTAACATTTTAAAAGATGCCTGGAATTAACGAGTGCGATAACAGATGTAGGAATTTCGCTGCATGTTGAGTCGCGCTGAGTGATTGCTATGTTAGGAGGTAACATATCTGTTAAAATCCCACATTACTATTTGTCTATACAACAGGTTGTTTCCTATAAATAATGAGATCTTTAGCCTTTCGCCTGACCCTGCATTAGCTATAGCAAATTACTATGTTACAAGAGACATGGGTGGCGTGTAAACCTCTGGCTTAAAGTTACAGTTAGTATCGGTTATAAAGATAAGAGATTGTACGGTCAGCAACGAAAGTCGCTGAACATTCTCAGTTTTTCAAATAGCTTGCACACTTTTGTTTTGCATCAAATCCATAATTTTTCTTTATCGAAACAAAATGTAGACATGTTGCTAATGTTTGGTTTTATAAAGGTTTACCAACGTTTTTAGAATAAAGAGTATAACCGATTTGAAAAATTCAGGATGTTCAGCGACTTTCGTTGCTGACTGTACAAAGACCTACCGCCGTTGTTTTTTTATTTTATTGGACTTCGGTGGCAAAAAAGCGTACGGCCCGCCTGATGTTAAGCAGTTACCGTAGCCTATAGATGCTTACAATACCAAAGTTGTGTTTGGTTTGCTCAAGCGTCTAAGGGCTAACCGGCCGGATCAATATCTACACTATTAGGGCCACCGCAGACATGCTACTTTTTGCATCGGCGATCGGCGATTTGCGGCTGCATCGCGTTTTGGCGACTCTCTGCGGTCGGAAGTAGCGACTGCTCCGATGCTAAAAGCGACTAAATGGCCGATCGCCGATGCAAAAAGTAGCATGTCTGCGGTGGCCCTTAGCCACTTCTTTTGCGGCTTCACCCGCGTGGACTCGAGACTCCATTGCCCTCGTCATTGCAAGTAGGGATGTTATGGATATGAAATTTCGGATCTGGATGCGGATACGGATATAAGAATAATATTATACCGGTTACGGATATGAAATTATTTCGGATTTTCCGCTAGCTTCGGATAGTTACGGATATTGCAATTTTAAATTATAAAAGTAAAATACAAATGACTTGGTAGGTACACCACTAAATGCAGGGGATGCGCGCGGCTTCTGTGTCGGCTCGGCCGGGCAAAAACAAAAACCTGTCAGCATAACATGTATCATTAAATTTAGACTCGGCCCCTATCCGAAATTATTCAAAACTTTTATATCGGTTACGGATAATTTTTTATTTCGGATATCCAATAATTTCGGTTACGGTTACGGAGCTCCATAACATCCCTTATTGCAATTAGTACCGATTTATTTTCCTTGCATTGTTGTATCGCATACAAACATTTTCACCCATTTTACCCCCTAGAGGTTGAATTTAAAAAAATCCTTACATAGTACAACGAACCCATACAAATACACCCTCCAAATATCAAGTCTCTACGACCAGCGGTTTGGGTTGTGCGTTGTCTGTCAGTCAGTGAGGGCTTTGATTCTAGATATAGATTATGTTACTAGCCATTTGCAATTTAACTAGACTACTTAAACTACAGCGCTAATTGATGGAAAAAAAATGTCCCCAACTACGACAAACCCGGTTTTTTATTTCTCGTCGTACAAGAAATAAAAAGCAGAATTTCAAGTCTCTAGGTTCGTGAGATACAGCCCGCTGACAGACAGACAGACGGACAGACGAACGGACAGCGTAGGCTTAGTAATAGGGTCCCGTTGGCACCCTTTGGGTATCTACAGAACCTTAAAGAGCAGACAAATTGTTGGGACTTATTCTTGGTATTCTAGGCAGTCGTGTTATGGCATTTCAGAAAAAAATGTGGGCTTAACTGACTTTTATATATTTCTATACTCCTGCTTCTTTATTAAAATAACTACGGCAACAGGAACGGAAACGGAAATAAAAGAAGGTTATAACATAATTGGCACAGTTGTAAAACTACCTCTAAATGCATTATAAAAGTGCGTATTGCATGTCGATTCATATCTTACTGATGTCGATCAGTATGTATAGGCACCTAATAAAATGTGCCTACATTTCATATGCATGCATTACTTTAAATTTAAGCCGGAAACCCACCGCGGCGCACGGAGAGGCTACGCACGAAATGACGTCTTACATACATTTTCTTGCAAAGCGAAGCGTGGCCCGTGTGCGTGGCCTCTCCGTGCGCCGCGGTGGGTTTCCGCCTTTATTTTATGTACATACCTATCCGTGTGTGCGTAGTCCGCAGTACATGGCTTTAATCAAGTTGCGTCATTGATGTATTATTTTAGCAGATATGGGACCTTCTAACATCGCAATAATACTTGTGCTCAGCAAATCACTATATGCTAAATTCACCAGATTGAAATTATTTACCAGAAGATGAGCCATTTTGGCAATACCGACATCTTTTCGTCATTATTTTCCGCGAGCAACTGGTTCGTACTGTGCCTATGGACTCAGTTTAGTAGGACTATTTTGGACAGTCACGTGTTTATTTCTTTCTCAGTAATATAAGGGCTCTATCTCACCGGGACGTCAAGCGCGTCGCCAGCCACCGTCGCTAACGAATTCGTATTGAATTTGACAGGTAATACCAATTGTTTGGATACGTGGCCGGCGACGTCGCTGGCTACCGTCGCCAATAATTCGTATTGAATTATGTCAAAATATGACAGGACTCTACTTGGCGACGGTCGCCAAGCCCGTCGCTAGATACAGCCCTAAATGGGTAGATATTTATAATTGGCAAACTAAGAAATGAATTTTGAATTGTGAAGAAGCTTGTTAAAATACGTCATAGTACCTACCTATACGTTATAGATACTTACTAAAGATCAAGGCAGCCCGTGTGAGGCTATAACTGTATCGCTAGTTCAACAGCAACTGATCTGAAGTGTCTGTATTACTATGCAGATAAACATAGTAAGTAGTGGTACCGAAATAAACCAATAATTTATCGTTCGGAATTCGGTGCGGAAGTTTCGGATGATGTACAGTACAAGAGAAAAGGTTTTGATAATAAATAATAATAGGTAGGTATTTACTTTACCTAAAAATATAAAAGTAGGTAGATCCAGCCAATATGGGCTAAGTGGCCTTGCCAAGCGTTGCTTAACCTCTGACCGTTTACCGATTAGTGATTGCAGCTGGCTTTGAGCGCCTCTCAATTTGAATGTGAACATATAAACCTTGCGATAATTGATGGAATCGGGCGTAACTTTGCGGAAATCCATTGTTAAACAATTATAGAGAGGGACGCACCACTCACCCTCGGAATTGTCAACCTCCAAAATTATGGACCCTAACAATTAGCAATTCTCCGCAGACAAAGCCAAACCAAAACTCAGTCAGTCTGCTCAGTCGCAGCCTAACCATCCTGAGGATGCCCCGTTTAAAGGCGAAACACCTGTCGAATTCATTTTGGATTCGCTTTGTCTGCGGAGAATTGCTAATTGTTAGGGCGCATGACTCATGACAGACATACTCTCGACTGACAGGGAAATAGGTCTTGTTGGCCTCTTCTATTATCGATCAATTCATTTGGTTTATAATTTTGGAGGTTGACAATTCCGAGGGTGAGTGGTGGGTCCCTCTATATAATTATTTATATAAACCTTGCGGAAGAAATTCTCTAAATAACAGTGAAAATTGCATAAAAATCTGTTGCATAGTATAGAGTTTAAGTGGACAAACAAACGCGAATAGTGACTTTGTATTGTACTATCAATTGCGGAAATCACAATAGATATTTTATTTATCACACAATACAGTAGTATTTATGAGTAGTACTATTATCTATCTATGAAAATACAGTATATCGACAATTAAATAGTAAAGGAAGTTGTCGCCATAATTACTAATTAATAACCTCGGTTCATACATACGGATGTATAATATCGCAATGCAATTAATCTTCGAACAATAAAACTATATCGGTGTGCAACATTTTCTATCTTCGTCTAGTAACGTGACTAGATCATTAGACCCGCCCCGCCTCCCGCCGCCGCTGCAATATTGGAGACCGCCGGCACTTGAGACCCAATCAGATGGATCAAACTATACTGGAATGCACTTTTGCATTGCATACATACGTATAAACGCACTGACACGTGGTTCGTACGTACAAACCGAGTATGACTTGGCAGTTGTATCATTGACACCAACACATACACATCTAACTCCCTACGCGAAACTAAACGCCGTAAATACGTATCTACGACAACATACACCGAGTTCTTTGTGTATAGAAGTAAAGTTCAAATTTAATTGGACTATTTTGTAGTGGAGATGTGTGGGTGAGGCAATAAAAATAGATATAGTTTGATAGTGCCATTACGTTCGAGATTTAAATATGCGTCGTCGAGGCGACAATGTTGCGTACTTGTTGCTATACGGTCGCTCATTTTATATGTCCTTACTTCCTTATTTTGATAATAACATTACTAAGTTATATTCAGTTCGAAAATAGCGTGCATCTGTTAGTTTTGTGGATTCGAACAGATGCAATCTATACCTAATATTATAAATGCGAAAGTATATCTGTCTGTCTGACGTCTGATATGTTTTCACGACTAATTTTGATGAATGACAGATCCTTGGAGAAGAATATAAGCTACTTCTTGTTGCGAAAATAAAACCTTAGGGACACCGCAGATTTGCTGCTTTTTGCATCGGTGTTCGGCGATTTAGTCGCTTTTAGCAACGGAGCAGTCGCTGCGTCTGACCGCAGAGATTCG
Organism: Drymonia ruficornis; assembly: GCA_947859195.1. Lineage (NCBI taxonomy): Eukaryota > Metazoa > Arthropoda > Insecta > Lepidoptera > Notodontidae > Drymonia > Drymonia ruficornis. The sequence continues at coordinate 8,397,370 of OX401923.1, forward strand.
CCAAAACGCGATGCAGTCGCAAAATCGCCGATCACCGATGCAAAAAGTAGCATGTCTGCGGTGGATCTTAAGGGTTTGAAATAGGGGATGAAAGTTTGAATGGGAGATTTCTCAAGTTCTTATTTCTCAAGATAGGTAAGGTAGGTATATAAAAATCATCGTATCTATATTTTTGTTAAGAAATAAAAAATGTTTCTGCGTTTTTGACCAATCAAAGTTAAATAGGGCATGAGTAAAATTTTTGAGGTACTACTTGTAGTAATAATTACGACGTCGCTAGCACCACCTAGTATTGTATTAACTAATATACATATACCCAACTAATATTTGTGGATATCGGTGCAACACTCCGCGTCTGTTTGTGTTGCGCTGTTTCCTAGCAATCAAGGTTAGACTTTGATTGCGTTTTCCATTACTACAATAGAGATAACTAGTGCTATCTAGTATTATCTAGTGAAATTATGTGACAATTATATTGCCGTGTTGCTAACTCTCTCAAGGGAAGGAGGAAATCGTGAATGAAGCATCAGCATAGGTTGGATAAGATAAATAAGAAGATGTTTCCTGGTTTTTGATGACCGCTAGGCTCACTGCATCGGGAGGTTGCGGGTTCGATGCCAAAGGTAAATTTCGGAAATTACCTTTTCGCAACTTGCCCTGGTTTGCGTGTCACATCGCTCGAACCACTGTGGCAAGCGCTCATTATTATTGCAGATAGTTTCTTTGAAAGCATTTATTTACGTCGGACTGAATCGCACCTTCATAATTATTCGTACCTATTGCGTTTCTGCGATTTTTTATTTTATTTTTTTATTAAAAATGGGCTTGCTCTTGACCTCAATCTTGCCTTAGGGGCAAAGATGAGGTCGACGATTGTAGGGTCTTAAATCTTTCATACATATCCCAGTGTGCCAAATATATTAAAATGTCAACATGTTACGTTGACGCTAATTTTGAACACAACACTACGAATATACACAACAAATGATTGGCGAGAAAATAGCGGAACAAGGAACTTTACCCTTTTATCGAGTTATTCCTTGTCATCCCTGTTCAGATATTTCCTTACTCATCCTGAATGTTTCTTGATTCATTCTACATATTTTTAAAAAAAATAGATTTTTTCGCTCATTTTACAGCGTATTTTAAACTCATCCGATCGTCCATTTTTCATAAGCTACTATTTTTTTACTTCTTACCGTATGGTTAGTGGCGACCCACCCGAAGGCCTCAGTTTACTGAAATACAATGACGTAAGATTTGTTGGCGTAGGTACATTTCTGTCAAATGAGAAACTTGCAGAAATCAAAAAGACATTGTTTTTTCTACTTTTTAGATGAAGAATAACTTGTACACCACAGTTTTCAAAAAACACGATCTTGTCGGCGTCAGATAGAATTCAGTTGTTCAGAAATTCACGCAAAAACAGTCGAATTAAACGCCCGTGAGCGCCGCTCGCGCATTCTTGTGAGCTGTCAAAATAACAGCACATCTTCATTTTGTCGTCAAAACATCTGACACGTTGCTTGTCAGAATTCATGACGCTTTTTATGCCTTTGACGGCGTTTGAAATGCGCGTTGTAATTTTTTGGTGAATACTTTTTAACGTTTACCAATCGGCCGAGATAGCTAGGTATACTTTACTATTGTTCATAAAACACTACTCCTAACAACTTTAAAAGGGCCCCTATAGTCTAGGGTCCGAATTTAAAGAAAGTTATATCTAACTCATTTACAAAAGCATTACTATACAAAGCACAATAGTTCTAAAAAAACTTTGTAAAGCAATTGTAAATAACTCAAGTTTTTTTTTATACATTTTAAGGTAATTAAATGTACCTTTAAACATATTGATACCACTTTTCATAGTATTATTTAGACTCTGACTCTTTATCTTACTTTTTTTAGAAGTTTACTCGTAAAGAACCTGATCAAAGAAATTGGAATAAATAGCTCCTGGCTATAGTGGTGTGGCGTATATTGGGGATATTCCCATTATTTCCGAGCCAGGAAATTAAATAGTAAAAATTGCATCGTAAAAATTGATTAATTTCCACTGTATCCCCAAGTTGTTGGATGGATGAGTGTGTACGCGGGATGTTGTATATCATTAAGGCGGCACTCAACAGTGATGCCGTTCCCGGGAACATTGGGAACTAGACCACGCTGAGCGCGGAAATTGGGAATATTACCACCTAATATTCCGGGAACGGCACATCACGTGGAAACCCTACGTGATATCATATAATATCTATCATATAACGTGATACGTGCAGCCATCATCAGGCTTTAACTATGTTCCTAAAGTGTAATTTTATATTTATAGCTTTGTAATATGGTACCAACGCATCGCGAAATGTGTATCCAGGAAGGGACTACATTGCGAATTGAGTATTTTGAATATTATTTTGTAAGTATCCATTTGATTTTTTACTTGCCTGAGAGGTTAAAAGCTTATCTGGGCCCCAAGTCAGCTAATATTTTACCTTTTGAAATACACTGATCTTGATAATAATTATCTCTGTTAATTCTTCCTCATAAATCTTAAATTCTTGTCGGCCTCAGTGCAATCCTGTGGCCGACAAAATGTCGCCCGTCATGAATTTGAGATAAAATTTCGCGAAGATCTCAATGATCAGCAGGCCTAAAAAGGCCACATAGCAATTCTGCAAAAATCTATTCATTTTTCGGAAAAAATGCGGAATTGCTAAGGATTCTACTGGAAGATCAGAAAAAAAATATTGCTTTTGCAGAATTACTATGTAACCTTTTTGGCCCCGCCGTGAATTTCAATCGGTAAATGCAGACTTTGAATTTACTTTTGTTGTAGAAACAGTATTAAACATGCGATTAGATGTGTCCATATGGCGCGCATGCCTCACCTCACCCGAGCACATTACGTCTATGCGTTCCGACGTCAAAAGTGAGTGCTCGCGCCAGGCATGCGCCTGATGAAGACGCCGCTATTGTCAATTTCATAATTTGCACAGCCTTGCGAATTTCACAAGTTGGGTATCAACTTGTTTCCCAATCTGCACCATTATGGCCGGCGCACACTGAGGACGGTAGGGGAGAACATTTTAATTTTTATCAATCGAATTTCATAGTTATCCAATCGAAATAAGGTGCTCCCGCGTGCTCTTCGGTGCACCGAGAAAACTGCTCCGAGATGCTCCAGGGTCGATCACCGAGCGTTGAAATATATACCTTATTTTGATTGGATAAGTATTAAATTCGATTGATAAAAATGTAAATCCTCTCCCTGCCATCCCCAGTGTGCGCCGACCATTAATGTGTACAATGGCATGTTCCAGCCCACTGGGTGGTCCACCAATGGCGGCTGTACGAGCGGTCGCTGTGCTCGCTGCTGGAGCTGCAGGCGCGGAAGGGCTCGTACTCCATGTGCTGCTCGCCGCGGTACGTGCTGGCGCCCGAGTACGCGCCGCACCTGCTGCCGCTCTCGCTGACGGCGCAGCGCGCGTCACCGCCGCCCGCGCACTTGTAGCGACGCGACACTGCGCCGGCACAGGTAATCATAATAATTTTAGTATTTTTTTACCCGACTACGGCGGAGGGTTATGATTTTGACCGGTATGTATGTATGTATGTGCATCTGTTCCCACCTAACGTCCAAACTACTTGTCGTAATTTGACAAATGAGGTATCGTTAGAAGCGGCTTAATGGCGCGCTGGTTATAGGCTATGTGACGTCACATAAAACTGCATATGGCGCCCTCTAGAGGACATAATGTCATGAACTAAAAAAAAAAACATTTTTTAATAGAACCGTGTGGGGTATCAAATGAAATATCTCTAATCAAAAATATACATATTGTTACCTATAACAAAAAAAATAATTAAATAAAAAGTAAGTTTAAAAACTAAAACCCGACTACTGAAAAATCGCGCTCTAAAATGTATGAAACAAGAAAATATTCTTATCTGGAGGATAGCCGTGGTCCGTGGTCATATGCCATTTTGCCCTAAAGGACCTACACGGATTTTTCAGTAGTCGGGTTTTAGTTTTTTTTCCTTTTTTTATAGGACGCTCGTTTGCGTCCATAAATTACGTGAGGTGATTTTTTGACCGCCCCTCCCCCCTTGGTGACATGTCGTGAGATTTTGTTCGACCCCCTCCCTCCCCGTCTAATCTCACGTGAGAATTTTCAAAAGCCATATTGTAGAGGTGAAACATGTTTTACTTAATTTAACCCAGTATTCTTGCAAATTTACACTGTTTCTTACGGTATTATGTGAGATTAGGCTTGACCCCCTCCCCCCCTAAATGCCTCACGTCATTTATGGACGCCTCCTTTGCCATCTCAAGGTGACAAACAAGCGTCCGGCCTGCCTGATGTTAAGCAGTTACCATAGCCTATAGATGCTTGTAATGCCAAAGGCATTGCTCGCACATTGTAGACCTGAAGGGGAGGAGGAGGGGGGGGAAGGGAAGGGGGTCTTGTGCTTCCGGTCTCTCATAGTACGAAAAGCAGTTGTATTAGCTGCTTTACGCCGATGTAAAGCAGCTAATACAACTGCTTTTCGTACTATGAGAGACCGGAAGCACAAGACCCCCTTCCCTTCCCCCCCCTCCTCCTCCCCTTCAGGTCTACAATGTGCGAGCAATGCCTTTGGCATTACAAGCATCTATAGGCTAGGCTATCTATAGGCATCTAGAGGAAGATGTATGGATCTTCCTCAAAAACCATGAAGATATCATGAAGTAGAAAGAGAAAATAGGGGCCATCCATAAATTACGTCACACGAATTTCACGATTTTTAGACCCCTCCCCTTTGTCACAGTCATATTTGGTAGACTCCCCCCTCCCTGTCTGACGACACATATTTTTTAAAATTTTCAGAAATTTTCAACTTTTATTTACCAATTCAAATTTCGGTTTTAATATATTACATTTTACAATGTGACGTTACAAAACTTAGGACCCCTCCCACCCCCTGGTCACACAATGTCACATTTCGTCGACCCCCTCCCCGTGGGTAGTTGTGACGTAATTTATGGATGGCTCCATAGTTGACAAGTCGCCGATTTTAAGTCTCCACAGTTTATCAATACATCCATAACAAACATCTAAACATATTTTTTTTACATTTATAGGCTAATAAAGTAACTGACCAATTGAAAGAAATGTACAATTACTTAAAATGTTGTAAGGGCGAAAAAATCAATGTTCAACCGCTCAAGTTGTGAAGGATGTAAGTATTTCGTAATGACCGCATTATCTGACTGACAGATCATGGCAAATAATTAATGTGAACATGTAAAAATCCCAAACCATTACGGCATGTATTTCAAGGTTATTTTTGACATTTAAGCGATGCTTGCGGCACCTCGTGTCGAAATTAGTGATGTACCCTATTAGATGTGTCCATATAGCGCGCATGCCTCACCCGAGCACTCATATTATGACATTACGTCTATGCGTTCCGACGTCAAAAATGAGTGCTCGCGCGAGGCATGCGCCTGATGAAGACGCCGCCATTCGGGAATATTAGGAATTCTGACTATGGCCAGAAGGGGAAAATTGGGAATATTTCCAATATTGGCAGTATTGGTAGTAGAGCCAAGCTGTAGCCAATTGACTGCAGCTCATATACGGGCTGGCTTGAGCGGGGTATTACCACCATCTCACAGAAGATCGGCGTTAAGCAACTGCTTTTCATACGATGAGTGAGAGAACCGAAAGCCCGATCCCCAGGGGTTCCCCTTCCTCCGTCCCACTCTTCTTCAGATCGGTAACGTGCGAGCAATGCCTTTGGTATCACAAGCATCTATAAGCTACGGTAACTGCTTAGCATCAGGCGGGCCGTACGCTTGTTTGCCACCTCATTCCTATAAAAAAAAGTCTTCAGTCTCTACCACAGACAGTAGAGATGTTCTTATTAGATTTCCCTATAAAACGGGATTTACAATTTGCGCGGGTGAAGGCACGGGTGAAGGGGTGTAGATAACGCCTACTTTGCTATTTCAATCTACCAGTCAATAGCAAAACTACTCGCTTCGTTCTATGTCGATGTTAGTACGTAGTTTAACTTTTCCATACTAGATGTCACCAAGTGTAGGGTGATAAAAAGACATACAGAGGGTCGCCATCTAGTGTCGAATATGCATATATATATTTGGGATGCGAACGTTGGCAAGACGTCTGCACAGGACGAACGCCAACAGCACACTGACTTAAGCCACGCCTACTGTGATGACGTCAACGGCCTAGTTGAGCCATGTGGCCGAGTTGCTTAGACCCAGTCCCCTTAGTCCATGGGTCCATGGTCTCTACCTACCCCCGTGGCATACAGGCATGAGTACTGGCGTCAAGTTAAAAAAATCTTTGTCCTCCAGACCACAATGTATGGTGTAATTTACAACATAATTAGTGTGCGGTAACCACAGAGCAGACATCGGCTTAGATGCCGACTGACTTAATGAAGGATCATTACAAATCAGCGGCGACATATTAATTATTTGTTCCTCGCTTGCCGTAATTACCTATGAGTGTTTACGTGCCTGTGTTTATGATTATGTTAACTGATGACTTCTGATACTAATCATGATTTTATTTATTTGTAAAGTGACATTGTGTTGGACTTGAGACTAATTATTGGTTGGTCTTTGCCAGGTGTATGAAACGATTAAGAATTAGTAATTTAGGGTATCGAGTATTTGGAGTCGGTGCCAATCTTAGTATGCCGTCTGCTTACTAAAAGTAAGAAGATAGATTGGCACCGACCCCAAATACTCGATAACATACCATCATGCCTGATTTTCCCGAAGGGGTAGGCGGAGGTGGTAATAGGAATATTTTGAGGCCTTTTAGTGCTCCAGGTTTTTTGAAGTCGGTTTTTACAAACTTTAATAGATTAACCACATTTTTCCTAAAGCTTGGCAATTAACTTTCTTTCTGCCGTGTGCCCAGATATTTTTACGTAAAGAAGCTATTACAGCTGCGTTTTGTACGATGAGTGAAAGAGCCCCCTCCCTCTTTCACTTCCCTTCAGGTCGGCAACGTGTGTGACGCCTTTGGTAACTAACTGCTTAAGGCTTATATGCCACCGTAGTAACATAAAAAAGTCGCCATAGGAATTAGACGTATGTCGTTACATTATTTGGTCCGGTTACGACGAGGGCATCACCGGTTATTTAATAGGTGATTTTTGTAACTGGTTATTTTTGAAACCCTATGGTTCTCGTCACTACTAGCTTCTTGTATACAAAAATACAAACATTATTATTTGTTACTTTTTAGATGTCTATGGGTGACCGGTGACATAATACCTATGGTGTAGTTCGGGCTAAATAACCTGTAACAAAAATCACCAGGTACTCGTTCGTCCCGTAAACAGTGATTCGGAGAATTAGCTCGTAACCAGTTAATGTAACCGGGGGTGACGTGAAATAATGCTCACGCCTATAGGAATACAGTGAAGATGTATGGAGGGATTTCGACCCATGTGCGTAATAGGCTTAAATAGAAAAGGGTTATCCCAATACCTTTTAAAACCAACAATAATAACCCTTTAGACTATCCAGAGTCATACAGGGAATCCTAGACATCTTAACTGGCCGTCAATGGGTCCTCAAGCGTATGAATAGGCCGTAAAGTTGTGTGTCAACGATAAAATAAAACTTAGGTGTCCGGCAGCCCGTCCGCCATTATTACCAATAAAATGACAAACAACGCCTTTGTGTGGATGACACAGTAAAACGAGTTATATGACGCAATTGAGGGGCAAACGGTGTAGGTAAAATACGTGTTCGAGGATGTTGGAGAAAGATTGAGGTATTTATTTAGCCTGTCTGTTTCTGTACCCTTAGTTAGTTCTTCTTCTTCTTATCGTATGGTGACAAGGCTTGAATGCTGCCTAGGTGACAACAACCGGGACCGACTTTATACGTGCCCTCCGAAGCACGGAGACGCTCAGTTCAAATGCCAATGGTAACCCATCTCTGAATGAACTTGCCAAGCGTGGCTTAACCAATTGTTTACCGATCAGTGATTACAGCTGGCTATATTGATAAAATAATACATTAATGGGCAATGGGGCAGAAAGGTTCTTGAGTGGCGACCACGTACCGGAAGACGCAGCGTGGGTAAGCCCCCTACGAGTTGAACCTACGACCTAGTCGCGGGAAACCGCTGTATGCAAGTGACACAGGACCAGTCGTTGTAGAAAACCTTGGGGGGAGGCTTATGTTCAACAGTGGACGTCTTTTGGTTGAAACGATGATGATGATGAATCCATCAATGGTCACAACACACAACTTATAAAAGCCTTTTTGCTCTGTAAAATTACAGGGCAAATGCCGTCTAGCACATTTAATATAAACGTATGTGTTGCGATGCAACGCGCGATGTCGCAGATTTTTACGACGTGTCGCCTCGTCGAGCCACCGTGTGTATACGGCCTTCTACGGAAATTGCACTTTTCTCGGGAATAATATTCTTTTTATCGCTGAATGTTTGTTTACTTTTCAAATTTCATATATGTATATTTGTTGGTTATAAAAAGTAGTAGAAACATTTTTTGTCGCAGAGTCGTAGCTTCAAATGCTTGTGGAAATTGGAATTTATAGACAATGTAGGCCCTTATGTTGTAGTAAAGGGCCCCAAATGAACATTGTGGCCTTATTACATACCTGGACTATCTGTTTCGTTCGTTTGTGACTGTGACACCAATTTAATACGGAAAAGTGTCAATATTCGAAGCGCGAACGATACGCACCGTGTTGCGTTGCGTCGTCGCTGCGTCGTCGCGGCGTCGTCGCTGCGTCGTTTTATATATATTTTATAATGGCATGCCACATTTATGCGTTGCGTCGTCGCATGCGACGTTTCAACGGAGAGACGAAGCGGGGGAGGGTGATGCGCTGCGCTGTCGGTGGGATGACGTACAGCGTTCCGCTGCTAGAGGGAGACGTGCGTATACGAAATGATGTATACGACGGCGTGGCGTCACTCTCTTGCGTTGCGACGACGCACCACGACGTCGCAACGCAAGAGAGTGAGAGGTGTGGTATACAATGCGTTGTCCGTTGCGACGACGCAGCGCAGCAAAAGCCGCACGATCATTTTGACAAGTTGCAGTCTGCTACCGGTACAAAAGTTCACATCACTCACATACCCCGGTAATAAAACAACTGGCGCAATATACCTATCTCGCATTTTCACGCTCATAAACCTCACAGTGGAAAAGGACAGCGAGCTTTTATAGCGCGCCGACTCTTTTCGCAACAAAAACTTTTATTACTGGCCACTCGTAAATTACGCAGTCTTAGGACTTGGCATCGTCGGTGGGAAATTAAAATGAAATAAAAATCTATACAATTATAAATAAATATAGACTTTACTTTTAAAAATTCTTATTTCGCGAAAATCATATTGAAAGCTAATCGATACGTAATTAATAAATGGGTAGGTACTATATTACGTATCGAAATAATTTAAAACATTTAATAATATGCTCTATAATTATTAAAATAATCACGCCATAATAGTCGTATTCCATAACCTACCACAACCAAAGACCCATTTAAAAATGGAACACTGGAACGAGAGGCTCGTAAAATGAAGATCCGAGTGACGTGACATTCGCAACTTTACGATATCGATAAAATAAATAAATGAGCTTGCAATTTGACTTATTTACCGATATGCAAAACGGTGTAATAAATTAGGTTTAAGTTCCCATGCAGATCGTTTTATTTGATAAAAAAATGCCGTGTTAAACAATCACTACTTATAAAGAAATAGATGCATGTTCTCGAGAAACACCAATGCGTTTAGTTTCGTGTAATACGTTTACTATTTAATTTTAAGTGGTTTGCATCAAACAGAGTAAGAGATTATCGTGTGTCGTGGCAGCATTGCTCTAATTATGTTACAAATACGTTAATAACGCAACAGAAACAGGAATTACACTGGACTTGTAATCGAGTTTCAAAAAGAACTAGTGCCTGCATTCATTAAAATTACAGATTAAAATATTTGTTGCGTTCGAAGTATCATAGTTTTGACACAATCGATATCGTTACAATTACATCTCTGTTGGTTTGACGCGTCGTCGTCTGCGGATCGTAAAACTTTTCGCGCGTAAACGTCACCGCTGACATTGGCTAGCAGATGTAGCGCTGTGCAGCGCTGTGCACCGTTCCTTTGTGCCGCCACCGTCTAGTAACAATATTGATTTACAGCTTACTGGTATATTGTAGTTAAAATTTTAATATGCGTGTTTCTGGTTCGGGTTGACGACCGGCGAAAATCGCGCCTGGAATAAAAAACTACACGTTTTATTATAGCCCTTCGTTGTTCGGTCCATTAATTTAAATTACTGTTTTGGTTGTTGCCACAAAATGAAAAAATCTTTTACTTTGATAAAATTACGTTCATTCATTACCGACATAAGAAGGTAACGTATAATATAATATATCAAACTTTGGTAACATCCTGAGAAAAAGCTGTAATACTTTTGATTTACGTATCCAAATACCAAGAACAATTTTATCGAAACTAGGTATTTCCTTTAAATGTTATTCGTAGTAATACTAACACCGTAGCTATACTTGGCATGTGCTGCGTTGACAGATGGCATTGCAGAGTTCGCGCGCAAACACCACAGATGATATAGCGCTCATTAGATATTTCAACAAATATTCTCAACATGCATTATACGAAAGTCTAGAACATTCCTGTAGGTATATCGCTCCCATAAAACGTAGCCAGACATTCATCCACCAGGTCTCGTCTCCAGTCGTAAAACGTACCTAAAATACGCCATAAAATATTGTCTGAGTATTTAAATTTATCTATGGTGCTGCGGATAGGTTAAATTGGAACGTCTAGGAATATAGTGGTGTGACAAATTGTAGTTAATGGTAAATTACTTTATTAAATATCGATATTATATTAGTAAATTCTATCGATAAAAATATACTTAGTTACTTATTACTAACAACGTACATCACTCACTATTAGTGTGAGACAAATCTAAATGTGACAGCTGGTTTTTTAGCGCGGACTTTGAATTCAATATCTTTTTTAATTATGTTTTTTTTTTAATACATATGAAAAGTTTATGTTTGGCAAATAAGCACTGTATCATAGTGAGTACATTATAATATTGACTTCTAAATTGAACAGGCAATTTAACTCGCTGACAGAAGCTTTGTCACTGTTAAGATGAAACAACGAAATGAAGCAACTAACTAATTACCTACCACTAAGTTGCATTTATGCGACTGCTTCTAGATTACACGAAGAAAAGAGACAAAAAAATCGTTATTGTATTGAGACAGTGTTTAGAAAATGTATGTGAGAATTTGAAGACAGTGTTAAGAGTGTAACAAGAAACTATGTAGACGTGTCACTTCTAGTCGGTATGAACAAATCGATAATTGTGAGAATGATGATAAGGGGGCGTCCATAAATTACGTGAGGTGATTTTTGTTACTTTTCTACCCCCCCTCCCCCCTTGGTAAGATTTCGTGAGATGTGGCTCCCCTTTTAATCTCACGTGAGATTTTTAAAAGCCATAATATAGTCGAGAAACATGTTTTGCTTAATTTAGCCCATTTATCTCGCAATTTTACACTCTTTCTTGCGGAAAAAACAATTACGTGAGATTTGCCTAGACCCCCCCCCCCCCCTCTTCCCCACGTGAGATTAGGTTTGATTTTTCTGGACCCCCTCCCCCCTTAAATGCCTCATGTAATTTATGGACGCCCCCTAACTGGATGCAAAGACACCACCAATAAAGAGGAAGACACGTGTCTATCTTAAACAGTTTGTCCTACTAAACGGTGTCCATGGACACAGTATGGCTCAGTCGCTCGCGGAAAATAATGTTGGAAACGTCGGTACTGCCAATATACCTAGCTCATCTGTGTCCCTGTGTCATGTGTCCATGGACTCCGTTTAGTCGGATAAACTATTTTGGACAGTCACGTGTCTCTCTTAGTAAGGGGGCGTCTATAAATTACATGAGGTGCTTTTGAGATTTTTCGACCCCCCCCCTCCCCCCTCGGTGAGATGACATTCGAGATTTTGCTCGACCCCCCCCCCCCCCCCCCCTAAATGCCTCACATAATTTATGGACGCCTCCTAATGTCTTTGGTAGGTATAGTCCGCGACAGGTCGAGATGACATTCGGGTTATGAGTTTTTTGCAGAATAAAATCCGAATCACAATAAGCAGGACCCGCGATGCAACAGAATAATTTAATTTAATGATTTTGTGGGCGATTTTAATTGTTTATCGGGTCCTGCTAATTTTGATTCGGATTATTCTGCAAAAAGCTCATAACCCGAATGTCATCTCGACCTGTCGCGGACTATATTTATGTCCTTTGTCAATTAATCAACTCAAACTATACGGCGTTTAGCACGGTAAATTGACGACTTAACCGCGCTGGATAAATCGGCTGTCTCTCTGACGTATTGCGGCCATTAAAAAGGACGCTTGTAATTTTGTAGTTGACAAAATGAAATGTACTTATTAGGATATATCAGCATTGGTAGCACAGTCGGCCGTGACAATATAAAAGCGAGGTCCAACCGAGACCGAGAAAATGACACGTCAATTGTCACTCTACACGACAATTGTCTTTTAGTCCTCTATCTATGGTCTTGGGTAGTGTTGCCAACACTATAAAAATATTTAGGCGGCCCAGTCATGCACCATCAAAAATAAAAGTTTTTACTTTGGCCGAGGGGAGGCGAGGCCGTTCTAAGAGGTTTTAAGCCGATCACAATCGAACACAAATTCAAATTCTCTAGTCATGCGCAGACTCGGATATGGCCGAGATTCTCCCAACATTTTCGCCGAGACCGAGACCGAAACGTAAATTTTAGCCGAGAACGGCCGAGACAAATCTCGGTAGCGACTCGGCGCGACATAATGCATGACAAAAGTCTTGTCTTGCCGCGTGTGCTAACTACCTACTACGTTTTTCCACTCTCGCATACCTCGGATACTTGGGTAATGAATGATCCTTATCGTCTGCAATCCGTATCCGCAACCCTACTTTGGAATCCGTTTCGCCGCGAACTGCCAATCTAATTGGCTGCGTCTTCATCAGGCGCATACAGCTCTCGAGCACTCAATTTTGACGTCAGAACGCAAAGTCATAATGTCATAACATGAGTGCTCTGGCGATGCATGCAGGGCGTCTGGACGCACCAATTTATCGGTTAAGTGTCAACCGACTTCGTTCGTTATCCGCCTATAGTACCAATCAAGGTATCTCAATTCAGATGTGCTTTATACAGGATGTTTCAAAGTCCCAAATAGGTCATAATTCAACATAATAATACGGTAGCTGGCCTAGCTGTGAAGGTAGATACTTAGAAAACAGTTTTTTGGTTCTCCTGAAAACATCCTCAAAAACACATACAGCTTTTGGTATGCGCACCGACGAATTATATATATTTTCTATCGGCAAATAAACAACTAAATAGACACTGTAATAGTTACCTGTCTATTCCAAAACGTGCACTTCCCTCTTTATGTCTAAATTACTAGGTACTGTTTGTAGTGTTGTGTGCCGTGCGCGAGTAAAATCGATTCCAATTGATTGAATAGCGAAGTATCGATTGTAACCAATTAAAGTACTATAGCGATCCCGTTCCAACATAATGTGTTATTTACGTTCTTTAACAGTTTGAACACAGTAGGTATATGTGGTGGAATCGTTGGGAATATTAAACTATGCAATCAGATTATTTAAACAGTAGACAATAATCAAAGGTCGATTAAAAATAAATCGAAACCTTTCCATAGCCCAATCCCCAGTCCATCAAAACCATATGCAATAGACCCAACATTCCTTTCCACAAATTTGCAATAGTTGCAACTGCTGGGGTCAAGTTACTGTATGTGTCTCATCCATCATATGCAGCGGCCTATGCCATGCCAGCCCATGAGCTGCAGCCAATTGGCTACAGTTTGGCTCTACCACCATTAAAGTGAACGGTTTCCGAGTAATTTGTTAAATTTACAGCTTCATTTTGATATTGCTTCAATATTTCTGTCTCTTTTACATAAACAGCAAACAGACGGACGGATAATACAATAAAACATCGTGCTATCTTTATTATGGCAACAGCACAAGTGTTGAGAATAAAAGTTATTATCTATGGTTGAGATAAAAAGGATAATTTACGGAACTTTATGGGTTTAGGTACAAGTTTTTATGGTGTTGAGAATCCTTTGTAACCCTGCGTTTCCACTGCACAAAAACATGTTGACACAACATATTGCTGTCCCTATTTTTTTGCTGTCATTAAATAGAGACAACAATATGTTGTGACAACATGTTATTGCGCAGTGGAAACGCACGGTTACAGTGTACAGTCAAAGTCAGAAGTAATTTATGAATAAACAAAACTTTGGTGTTGGACATTCGTAACTATTGTGATACCAAAAGATAATAAGCTCCCACAATAATAACTTTGATAATTATTTGGTTTAAAAAAAAAAACTTATCTCAGAAATACAGCTGAGACACAATGTTGCGTTTGAAATTAGCTACTTAGCGAAAACTTAGGGCTCATTCACACAGAAGGTCCGTATTTACAGGTTCCGTTTTTAAAGAATCCGCTGCATACTACATACGCCAACACTGAAAAAAACGGATACGATAAAACGAACCTGTAAAACGGATCGCTGTGTGAATGAGCCCTTAATTCAGACTGTAACTTGAGCAGACTTTACCCTGCGGACTCCTTTTATTTTCTTCCGTCTAATGATCTCTAACTTCTTGAAACATCATCGATTTAGTCTTCTTTTTAACCGCCTACAAAATAGGTGTGCTAAATTCGACCCGTATGTTTTTATCTATTTCTGGAAAACGATTTCGCACTTAGTTTCTATTAACTCGCTTTATTACGACAATGCGCAACTTCGCAAAACTAACATTTATATAGAAACCATTACAACAGTCGTAACTTCGCATTAACTATTTAAACAGGCCGACAGGATCGCATTATTGTCGAGATTAGATGAATTCCTGATATCCCGACCATTACGGTTTATAACCATTAAACTGGTGAATTGGATAGGGGAGACTGAGGACACTTGATCCCCATTTTGGTTTTTCGCTCATATTTCATAAAATAATAGTGTTTAACGGGATATTTTTTTATGGTTAGCTAGAAGATATATCCTTCTATCTTTTTGCATCATCAAATCGTGAAATATGTTTGTGTTTCCTAATTATTTTTGTGTTTTCCCAGGAGTCTACGAAAGGATCAAGTCTCCCTTGTTCTGGGACATTTGATCCGGGTAGACATGATCATAGGGGATTATATTGTAACTTCTTGTAAATTTGGATAAGTAAATATACAATTAAAAAACGAGGGATCAAGTGTCCCATGCCAAGGGACACTTGATCGCTCTGTATACATTTCTGAGGTTTTGTTCCTGGGATCAAGTCTACCCATGCTTGCCATGATCAAGTGTACCTTTGAGCGAGATTTTACAAAAACGATTTTAAAAAAATAATAATATATATATTCAAGAGAAAACCTCTTTACACACACTTCAACTAATCAGTTTTCATAAGTTTTCTTTGCAATCTGTAATTTATTTATTTTAATATCTGAAAATAACGATTAAAATACTCGCAATAAAAGATGTTGGCCCGCCGCAAACGAAAACACGCCACTGCTCTGAAGTTGTCGATTATTTACTGTCAAAACGACATTGGGTCACCGATAATGATGGTTAAGATTATGCATGCATGTAGTGATATTAAAAATAGCTTTTAGTTTTTGATTTATGGCCTGGTGACCAAGTCTCCCAAGGGATCAAGTGTCCTCAGTCTCCCCTACTGAGTATACGGTATTTAGAAGTTATTAAGTAGGTTAGGTAAGTTAAACAAAAATTACACACTTAATCCATATCTTTATTTATTTCAAATTTATTTTTAACAATGGATTAATTGATTATCTTTTTGAATTACAAAAAGACTCGGTTCAGAATATTGCTGTCAATTTCATAGTCACGCAGTATATTTTGTCAGTTTTTTTTTTAATTTATTCATTATATTTCCTAAAATTTACACTTTTGAATATAATTACAGAAAAATAAATTTAAATATAAAAAAAAAAACTGATTATTTTATTACTTATAGTAATTCATCTTAATGATTTTTCCACTTTGATTCTAACCGACGACATCTTTCTCGACACTGCATGTGTTAAAATCCAGAGATAATTTTCATAACCTTATTACTTATACAACTGGGTGTATGTATATAGAAAAAAAGTTTATTTATTAAGTCTGCTTATGGTATGGCATAGAATTTGCATTGGAAAAAAACTGCTTATGCACCATTTTGGAAGTGTTAAGAGGTGTCTTTAGATTGAAAATAAATAATAATTATTACAAATAATGATTCAAGTCAATCAACGGCATTTCATCGTTTTACTTTTAGTAATAAAAGGTTTTACTAGTAAATAATAAGATGCAGTAATGGAGGAGTCAGTTTACTTTTAAAATGCTTTCAGTGTTCGAGATCGTTTTTTTGGCGGGAATAAACAAAAGATGGCCACCATTGTATTGTAGAGTCCATCGCAGAATACTAAACAGGACTTATTAGGGCCGCCACATACATACGGAATTCCGTTTCGGAATACCGAATCGGAATTCAGTTTAGGAATATTGAATCGAAATTCCGTAAGCTTATCACACACATACGTCCGTTCGGAATAATTCCGGACGCACAGGCTACCATTCCGAATTCCACAACGGAAAAATCCGTCCGTATGCGATACGTCCATACATTTGTATGGATTTACTGCGTTCGGAATTCCCATTCGATATTACGAAACGGAATTCTGTCGGAATTCCATATGTAAGTGGCGGCCCTTAGGTAATGGATGGCCACCCTTGATAAAGAAGGAGGCACTAACGGCCCGGCCACGACTTCGCGCGATGCAACATTTTAGCAAAAAACGCTGTCGCCCGTCGCCGTCGCGCGATGTCGTGGCCGGGCTGTAAGCGTCGGGCCCCACCTACGCGCTGTGCTGCGCTGTACTGCGTCGTCGCAGGTGTCAGTGGGCGAGAGACGAAGCGGGAAGGGTGACGTGCCAGTACAAAATCCTGCGACGACGCAGCGCAACGCAGCGCAGCGCGTAGATGGGGCCCGGCTCTAAGGAGGTTTGACGCTTCAAACTTGACCTTATCTCTATGTTAACTTTTGACTGTTTTATGCTTGCTTGATATTTGTATATGATTCCTCTAATATACAGCGTGTTTCAGTACAGAATAATACTTGGTGGTTTGGATGTGTATCAGGAATAGAATAAAATGGTATAAAAATGTTCTTGGAATTGAACACTTAAAAAATCTCTAAAAAAAAATATTCTCAAGAACTAAGTATGCAAATTTTGAAGCACTTGATATGTAGATATTGCACCTCAATTATTAGCTTCAACGAAGCATGAAATTACATGATTTTTTTGCTGAAGTTACACACGTTTTAAAAACGAAATTATGCAGCTAATTAAAGGTAATAAGTTATAGACATGAGGCACGAAGCCTCGGCAAGTGTGCAACTTACTGTTATTGGAAAAAATTAAAGAATTCGTCGAATTCTCTACCGTATTGAAAAACCATGACTTTGGAAGGAGAAAAAATGGGCTGCTAATAGCTCGTACCAACGAAAACTTCCCGTCAAACGTGAACACCCAAGCAGATAAATAAGCGAACGAAATTGTTGTTCAAAAATAACGTTCACGATGCCAAAGGGCGCGCGCGCGAATGTCCATACATTGGTCGACACTCAAGCCTAACATAGAATCGAGAAGTTGTTCAGATGCACCGAGCGCGTATCGATTAAATATAATCGTGGCCAGATGCCATTCCGTTTGCCGTATTCGGTAGTGTGGGTGTCGTCCGCAACACTGTTGCGGGTAAACAGTCGCAAGCCACGAGCGGTCGGCGACAAATGTGTTGACCTTCGAAAGTGCCAACATATTTTATAATACGTGGTCGCTATGACGATGCTGATACCTAGTTTTACAATCGTCAGGTATTAATAATAATAATAATAATATCCTGGGACATTTATTACACACGGCTACCTGATCCCAAACTAAGCAGAGCTTGTACTATGGAAACCAGATAACTGATATTACTACATATACTATTATTTTATTTGTAAATACATACTTAATATACTTATACACCCAGACTCCGGACATACAGACATGTTCATGCACACAAATGCATGTCACGGGTAGGAATCGAACCTACGACCTGCAGCGTGAAAGTCGCCTCCGCGCCAACCACGCTAACGGGCCCGTATTGGTATTGTATTCTATCTAGATTCCAGAATATTTATGTGAGACAATGCGATCGCGATGCGACATTGACCAAACTCCTCCACATAAGCGAATATTGATGAATAGAAATCGCCGTCGCTACGCATTTGCTTTACCAGACTGAGGGCTAACCCCCTCCGCACACGGCGGCGTAGCGTAGGCGTATCGTATTACGCGCGTAGGACGCGAGCAATACGAGCACATACATTTTCTAACAAGTCCGCACACGAAGCGGTGCGTCAGCGTAGCGTATGAGATGTTCATCGTCATTATGGCAGGCGTAGCGTGCTGGCGTAAAAAAGCAAGCTTAGAAATATTTTTATTTTTTTTCTTCGTTATGGCGTCGCTTTTCGCATATGCCAGTGTCAAGTAAAATATAATATTACAATTTTTTTGATGCGTTAAGCACAGGAAGACCTTTGGCTAGGCTTAAAATACCCCCCCAAACCCTATTAGTAAAGTGGCTGATACTTTACTGACTACTACTACTAGACTTTTTTTAGGTAAACATCTGGCATCAGTGACGCCATGATTTCAACTAATGACATTTTGCTTACAAAAAGCTACGCCTACGCTACGCGTCGTGTGTAGAAGTCTGCACGTCTCGTACTCGTTGCGTCTTTACGCTACGCCTACGCTACGCCTACGCTACGCCGCCGTGTGCGAAGGGCCTTAGCCAAGTTGGCGTCACTGATACCAGATGTTTACCTAAAAGAAGTCTAGTAATTAGTCAGTAAAGTATCAGCCACTTTACTAATAGGGTTTGGGGGGTATTTCAGGCCTAGCCAAAGGTCTTCCTGTGCTTAACGCACCAAAAAAATTGTAATATTATATTTTACTTGACACTGACATATGCGAAAAGCGACGCCATGACGAAGAAAAAAAAAATCTACGCTTGCTTTTTTACGCCAGCACGCTACGCCTGTCGTAATGACAATGAACATCTCATACGCTACGCTGACGCACCGCTTCGTGTGCGGACTTGTTAGAAAATGTATGTGCTCGTAATGCTCGCGTCCTACGCGCGTAATACGATACGCCTACGCTACGCCGCCGTGTGCGGAGGGGGTTAACATTCTACAATCGTTAACGCTGATAGAAATCTAAAAAAATGTATGGGAATGACATATCTCATCGTTAAATCACGTGGTCAGAACAAACGAAATCTTCGCTTACGGTTATGGCGTTCGCAATTGTAGAAAGAGAATAGAAACGAATCGATTGCAACTTAGCTAGGCCTTCATTTCGTCTACCGTTACGATTAGTGCGGGGTCATAACCATAACTGCCTCGCTACCTAAGACTGTCTACGAGTGTTTCTACAGATCGTTACACAAAAATGTATGGAAATGACATGAGATTTCCATAAGTAGATCACGTGACTTGTGTCATTTCCATACATTTAAGTGTTACACAGACAGCCATCTTAGCTAGAAGAGCTGGTCCATCTGTGATCGCAGATAAGCTGTGACAAATTAATTGATCAGTTTTCTTATCACTTGTGACCCAGTCCCGTTTACCGTTGAACGTTGTCATTAGCAACAGGTGCTTAGCCCGGGATCGAACGTGTTTACCGCTAGGATAGGGCGAGGTCACAAGTTTTCAAGGTGGTAGAGCCAAGCTGTAGCCAATTGACTGCAGCTCATTAACGGGCTGGCTCGACCGGGGTAGTACCACCCTCTCGCAGAAGATCGGCGTAAAGCAGCTATTACAGCTGCGTTTAGTATGATGAGTGAGAGAGCTGAGATCTCACCCCCCTCCCCCTACCTCCATCCCACTCCCCTTCAGGTCGGCAATGTGCGAGCAATGCCTTTGGTATTGTAAGCATCTATAGTCTTCGGTAACTGCTTTACATCAGGCGGGCCGTACGCTTTTTGCCACCGCAGTCCTATAAAAAAAAACACAGCTCATGAGTCTGGAGTATGTCCTAAATCGAGATAACGCTTGCATGATCAAAATTTACGACTCCAAGTTGCATTCTTTCAAAATTAACTGATGAAGCCGATGTATTGACATCCTACTACGAAAGAATCAAAAGAGACTAATGCTAAGTATACACGACGTCACCAGACACTAGACTTTTAGTGTATCTCAGTGTACCGACACCGCCACTACAACTGTAAAGGTAGGAGTTCGATACAAGCGGCAGACGGGCGACGTCAGGCGGCAGATGTCAGTTTCATACTAATCGTGGCGATGATATGTGCCGCGACGGCAAACGGCATTACAATTTCTATGAGACCGACTGACGTCTGCCGTCTGCCGCGTCCATCGCGGTGGTGACACTAGACGCTCTATGTAAACACTGACCCCCTTATTCATAGAGATTTTGCCCAGTTTGCAATGGTTATGAAAGGCATTTTTAGGAACAAATTTGATTTGTAACTCCACTGCAGGTCGATTATAACTTTCTATGAATAAGGGGGTTAGTATTATAGTGTCTAGTGTCCTCGTGTATCCTTAGCATAAGACCTAAAGAGTCAGAATATGATACCTGTGGAAACCATAGAGTCCAGTAACTAATTTTTTTCAGGTCCGTAACACCACTATAAAATGAACTCTTAAATTAAGAGTTGCCTCTTCACCTTAATATGGTGATGCCTTAACATTCTTTATGAATACCAAATTATCGCGGCCATAAAACCAATAATGTCCATGCACGTCGGTATTTTATTACAATTTTATTGTTTTAAAATACATTACGAGCATTCATCCTTTTTTCTTAAGGGTCCTTTGTGGCAATGACCAATGAATTATGCTACTACATTGACACGAAATAAACTGTTTTATTACAAGGTGTTACTGGTGGTAAAGCCAAACTAGCCAATTGTCTGCAGCTCATATACCGGAGACCGGGGTAACACCTTTCGACAGAAGATCAGCGTAAAGTAGCTATTATAGCTGCGTTTCGTACTATGAGTGAGAGAGCCGGAAGCCCAATTCCCTACAACAACAAATACTAAAATAAAAATAGATTATACGGTGAGCACGGAACCCTTTAGGTGGAGTCCGACACGCACTTGGTCGGTTTTTTACCTTCATGCTATGATCGTGTCTTGGAGTCTTTATGGGCATCATACTAATCAAGGATCAATGGTTTTAATGATATAAACATTGCCTTCAATGTAAAAGTTGATGAATGCCATTTATTAAAACGCTGGTGGACTCTCAAGTATTCGTGTTTCAAGGAGCGCCCTCACCGCAAGCATTCGCTATAATGAGCAACCGAGGAATGAGTACATTGAGCAAGTATAAAGACAGTAAGGTTGCAATGAGCACCATTCTTAAAAATTTAAGGAAATACTTGCAAATTAATGCTTGGCTTGGGAAAAAAATGTTCAGGACCAAGAGAATGCTTGGTATACAGAGTGGTGACGACATAACGACAATAACTGAGACCACACACTGGGTATCATGTGAGTTGTTCGTACATAAAAAAATATCTAAATATATTCAAAGGTATAGCCACGGGATGGCTTTTTTACTTCTACCATTTTAACTTTACACGCCTACAAATGCACCACAAAATACACCGACACCGAAGCGATTTTACCTCCCTTGTACCTACAGGTCAGTCGATGAGGTCAGTAGACGATTACAAAGGATGTAGTGTTACGTTTAGATTATTTCCGCATTTAATTCGTGTAAAAATTTAGATTTTACAATTTTGATGTATTGTGATTGACTTGTAGGGATCGTGTTTAAATTTATTGTCGTCATGTCGTCACCACCCTGTATAATGCTCGATAAGAAATGCTCGGTTTGAGAAAAAATAAATATAACCAAGAATACGCTTGGTGTCGAACGGTCGCTATAAAATTGTTACAAGAAATTCTCGGCTTGGGAAAAAAATCAGGATCAAGAGATCGCCTGGTGTTGAATTCTCGCTATAAAATTCTCGACAGCAAAATGCTCGCGTTAGATTGTTTTGCGAAGTCGATTCTGCTGCTACTATATTATGATATTGGTCAAACTTTTTGTCAAGTGCATGTTTGGGTCATAAACAGTAAAACTATTTTTAATAATATAAAATGTGTAATTATAGTCACACAATATTAAAATATAAAAGGTAGCAGCTATTGGTGCCAACCGGAAAAACTTAAACTAAAGTAGCTGGGTTGCCAGCACTAATATTAAATATAATGTTGCCACCGGGGTGGTAATATCTACTATTGTATATTATTTAGTAACATATATATGTCTATTTATTATATTGTTGTTTACATATATATTTATGTTGTTTATGTTTATTTGTATTAGTTAAAGTAATTAATATTATTATATTTTATGTTTATGTATTAAACAGTGCATGTCTGTGCCAAATGCCTCTCTTCTCTTGTTACTTACGCACCATATATTATTTTGTCACAATCTAAATCTTATCTCGAATAACATGAGGAACATTAGCACTTAGATCCCTCATGGCAGCTGCTATAAATCTCATCCA
The DNA here is from genome assembly GCA_947859195.1 of Drymonia ruficornis. Lineage (NCBI taxonomy): Eukaryota > Metazoa > Arthropoda > Insecta > Lepidoptera > Notodontidae > Drymonia > Drymonia ruficornis. The sequence continues at coordinate 8,420,153 of OX401923.1, forward strand.
ATAACAGTTAACTATTTAATACAAAGATTTAGTTCTCAGCTGTATTTCATGATTTACCGCTCATTCTCGGGAAACCTGCGGGCCTGAATTTCAGCACAGTAATTAATTGAAGTGTGTTTCGGACTTGCGATTAATTGAGCTTTAAAAAGTAAATCGAATGTCGTCTAGGCGATGAAAAGGAGGATAGCGGTGCTAAATAGGCTACATAGCCATTCTGCAAAAGTGATAAATTTTCTAATGTTCCTAGCAGAATCCGTAGGAAATCTGCAAAATTTACATAAAATTGGCTCCAAATGGCGTAAAATGTGTGACAACTTTGCGGAAATTTTGCGGAATGGCTAAGTTTGCTATAAAATCATTAAAAATAATTGCTTTTGCTGAATTGCTATGTAGGGTTTCAGATTAATTTTCCAGAACTCACACGGCATCCTCGCGACTAATTTACATTGCTGTAGAATATAGATGATGAAATTGCTGTACTTTACAAGGCATGCTGTATATTCCCACGTGTTCATTCAGTTTCCCTCTCAGTCACAGCTGTCAATCAGTACATAATAAAGGCAACGAAGCAGTTTTATCACTTCTCGCCTAATTCCAGTGTAGTTAAATCTCAAATAGCAATGCTCACGTTTAGTTTTTATATATTTTTAACGCGCGCCGTATTGTGTGCCGCCCTCCGTGGACACGCGTGTTACAAACGCGATAAAATGTACAATGTTTCCTTTCACTGACAAGTTGACAGTTTGTGTTTTATGGGCAATCGTAATCTTATGATCTTGGTCCTCAGGACCGTTCAGAATGGAGCGACGTATCGTGGATCGGATGCGTACCTAACTACGTCAGCGAACATCGCTTGGTCTTGACGTGCCTAGCATTAAACCATTATCAACCATTTATCGTATGTCATTACTTCCCAAAATTCGTTCCTTATTAGTGACACTATCGAATAGTGTAATAATACAGTGTGTATTTTTTTTCAAAATCAATTGGTTCGATTCCTAGCTAGGATTATTGATATTTCAAAAATCCAATGATGCATTTTTGGTTTTCATCAAAATCAGTCCCGAGACTCCTTTGAGTACTTTTCGCTATTCCTCATAGTCCTCAAAGCACGCTGGAAATATTTCACAGAGTAAAGAGTAATTGGTCCATGAAAAATTCATTCTGTATAGCTCGGGTCTTTATACGAATATAATTTGGGTTACCAGTTGCCGTCTGAAGTTTATTTTGAACTCTCCAATCATCATCAGCCTTACCTAATCCCATTATCTGGGGACTGAGCAGTATGTCTTTCTTCCATTCATCGCGCTTTGCTATCATACTTACGTCCACTCCAACCTCATTCATATCACTCCTTATATCCATCCATCCATCTTTTCTTGGGTCTTCCTCTCGCTTTGTATCCTTCCACATTCATATTCAGCACTCGTTTAGTCACATGCTTTTCATTTCTTCTCATCACATTCCAACCTTCTACTTTTTACTTGATATCCAACATTCCTACCATAAATATCCTCACAAAAATATAGCATGAAATTTAATTACCATAGGTTAATTATTTTTTAAACTTTAATAAGTAGTGTGCCTGGCTGCCACGGGATGCCGCAGGTGTAATCATGGCGGCAATTAAATATCAATTTTTCCTCTTTCTTTAATATCGTCGTCAGTAGATGCTGAAACTGAGCATAGTAAGATTACGCGGAACCAGAATAAAGTAGTGTTATTTAGGGGCCATCCATAAATTACGTCACACGTAAAGGGGGAGGGAGACGACAACGTGAAGTGGGCAATTGGAAAAAATGTGGTGAAACATGATTTTTGGGTCCACCAAGAAATCTGGTAATTTGTCAGTAATTTATCTGTCACTTTATTGATAGGGTTTAGGGGTTACCTATTTCAGGTCTAGCCACAGGCTTTCCTGTGCTTGATTATTTCATAAACATGAAAATATATATTTTACTTGACATTAAATACAAAAAAGAAAACTACTGTTGAATGATCGAACGTCTCCATCTCAGACAAAAAACAACTTTGTAAATCCATGACAAGTATACGTACCTACTTGGGCCAGATAGTCTCGTTTGAAAACCGGCAGCAGAAAGAAGTCGCAAGACGAATTGAAAACGCCTGGAAGAACTACTGGTCCATGAAAGGTCTCATGAAGGGCAACCTTCCGATTTCCTTAAAACGTAGACTCGTCGACATGTGTATACTGCCTGTCCTAACCTACGGTGCACAAACATGGTCCTTAACGGAACACCAGAAGTCGAAACTCAAGGTTTGCCAAAGAGCTATGGAACGCAGCATTTTAGGGGTCAAACTAAAAAGATCGGGTCAGAAACACCTTCCTGCGTGACAAAACTCGCATCACGGACGTGGGCAAGAAAACTGCGAAGTTGAAGTGGGAGTGGGCCGGTCACGTCGCACGCATGGACCCGCGAAGGTGGGCTAATATCAGCACCGGCTGGATACCTGCCAATGGCCATCGCCGTGGAGGTCGACCCAGGAGAAGGTGGCGAGATAACCTGGACACTTATATGGGAAAGATATGGCCGGAAATTGCCATGGACAGAGCGGTGTGGAAAGAAAAAGGGGAGGCCTTTGCCCAGGAGTGGGACAGCCCTATAGGCTAATAAAAAAAAATAAAAAAAATAAAAAAACCATGCTCGTCGACATCGATCTAACGTTTATTACCTCATCCAACAACTTCACTTAAGGTTTATGATACACACTGAATGGAAAGAAATCTTATTGCTACTAGTTCTGTATGATGTTATTCACGAGTGAATAGTCTTAAAAAACGTAACTAACGCCATAATCCCATTGAACACGGTTCCAAGACGGCTCCATTCATAAAACCACTCATAATTAAGTTTATTACGAACTCGTATTACGCGTGATTTATCGACAAAGGGACGGATTTGAACCCGTCACCCTTGTGTTTCGCTCGAGACGGCTCGTAAAATATGTCAATCGACCACTGCTAATATAATAAGGGTTTAAGAATGTTTGACTTTGTGCCCTAAAATGCGACGAACCAAAGCGATATCATAGACTTCATGAAGTTTGAAGGTTTCTAAAATGCTTTACAGAGGTTTTGAGCTGAACAAGTGAGCTGAGAAACTAAAATTCACTGAAAAACATCTGAACATCAGGAAAAAACTTGTACCTACTACTCCACCAAGCCAACTAGGAACTCGGATGGAATGCGGCTTCCCCGCCCGCATACCGCCCGCACACCCGCCACCGCCTGCGGCTTCCCGCCCGCCACACCTTCCGCACACCACCGCCGCTTTTTTGTGCGGGTGACGTCACATTTGACAGGTTCCTAGTTGGCTTGGTGGAGTAGTATAGTCCGCTCGAGGTGGCTCGAGTAAGGGTCAGAGGGCCTGCTCTTGTACAAACGAAAACGAAATTTCGGACGAAATTCGCGTATATCCTACTACGTTTCTCATTGATTCCGACATTTCTTACGAACGAAAATTGTTTGACGATTAGATTCGACGACGACGATGACGTCAAACAATTTTCGTTCGTGAGAAATGTCGGAGTCTCAGCCCTCTGGTTTGTCACCGGACCTTAGATTCAAAACTTTGTCTACATGCTGCGAAATGTACACATCTGTTATCGCACTTTCATGCGTGTTTAACAGAAAATGAGCTGTATTGGTAATATAATACCGTCATGTTTTGTGATAAGTAATATGAATTTTAATTAACTTGAACCCTAAAAATGTCTTTTCAGACGCATGATAATGTTTTCGTAATAAAAATCTGTAGTTTTGAGGGTCGCCTAGGGTGAGGAATCGTAAAAATTAACGACCGTGTATTTTACGGCCATCACCTTGCTGTTCTTTGTGGACGACTCATCATTATTTTTAAGCTAGTACAGTGGCTAAACTATTAGAAGAGTAAAGGCCTGTTACATAATCGTCAGATAACTTTTATCCATCAAAATAAATATGTCAAAGTGTCAGTTTTAAATTATATACAATACTAGCTTTTCCACGCGACTTCGTCCGCGTAGAATTAAAATTTTAAAAAATCTGATCTCGGATCCCGTTTCCCGTTTTTACCGGATCCCGGATACCGTTTTGCTGGATCCCGTAGCCCGGATATCCTGTATGTTGTATCCCAAATCCCGTATCCGGGTTATCCCGGATCCCAAAAAGTATAGCCTATGTTACTCAGGAATAATGTAGCATTCTAATGGTGTAACAATTTTTGAAATCGGTCCAGTAGTTTAGTAGTTTTGGAGTTTAATCGTTACAAACATACAAATCTTTTCTCTTAATATTAGTGTAGATAGGGAGATAACTAAAATGGCAAACAAGCGTACAGCCTGATGTTAAGTAGTTACCATAGCCTGTAGATGCTTCCAATACGAAAGGCATCGCTCGCTCGTTACCAACCTGAAGGGAAATGAGACAATGGGAGAGAAATGGAGAGGAGGGGATGTTGGGCCAGCTTTTCCACACATCGAGCGATAAGCAACTCAAATAGCTACTTAACGCTGATCTTCTGTAATGCTGGCTTCACACGGCGCGTGATATCACTCGCCGCGCCGCGCCCGCTCGAGCCTCGCGCCGTGTGAAACAAGTGGCTCGGCGCGACTCGGGCTGGCGCGTGATGGCGCGTCCGATCCGCCAAATGTCGGTAACTTCAAAGGCGCGGCGGCGCGCGGCTCGTGGAGGCTCGCGCGCGGGATGGCGAGGGCGCGCGCGGGGCGGCGCGGACTCGCGCTATTGAAATGCTGGCTTCACATGGCGCGTGATATCATGAGCCGCACCGCACCACTGCCTTCACACGGCGCGAGGCGCGAGTGGGCGCGGCGCGGCTAGTGATATCACGCGCCGTGAGAAGACGTGTGGCGTTGGTTGGCTCGTGGCGCGTGCTAGCTCGACAAATCGACTCGGCGCGGCGCAGCACGTGATATCACGCGTCATGTGAAGCCAGCATCAGAGGGTGGCACTACCCGGTGGCACTGCCGCATAAGCTGCAGTGATTAAGCTATAGCTTGGCTCCATAAAAATCCAATAATACGAACATAGATAATACAAATTTCCATGTTACAATTATGATTGGTCAAACGTATTTATAAAGCTGGGGCTACATTGAAAGCGTCGTAAATACGCTTGAGATCGCGAGCGCTCGCTCCGGATGTTAGGCAACAAACACCACTTTAAATCAGCGGAAAACGACTTAGGGCTAATGTTAAGGTGTGAGTACACACATCATATTTGTATGGCTTTTAATATGTCGGTTACTCATAAACTTTGCTATTAGAATAATCGTGTGAATATTGTGATTTTGTTGAAGGACGTTTGGTGAAATTGAAGAAGATTTAACATTAAACGTATCTTGCCTACACGATGACCTAAACCTTACCTATCTATACCTAAAGGATATAACGTTTGCAAAATAAGCAAAGAAGCTGAAGAATCTTACAATGTTTTAACAATGTCTGTCTCACGTTTATAGTGCAATACATGTTATATTTATCACTGTGCCCTATGCCCAAGCTTGTTCGAAAGCTGAAGCCCAGCGCGGCCGGCGCGCGCATGATTGTTTTGGAAATAAACGCCATGGTCCGGTCACGCGCGCGTGATTTTAGCGTAAACAAAACAGCGCAAGCGGCCTGCAGTCTGTGTAGACCAGCCTTAGCAACAAAACGAGCTATTTGTCACACACCGGGGTTATATTTTATTGCGTTACGATTACTTGTGTGTAACAGATGTTTTCGGTCGCTGAATGTCGAATTTTCTTGTAACATGCGTTTAAGATGGGGAGCCGTAGAAGGGTTTTCTGGATTTACTCGAGCGTGTCAGATTAAGATAAGGGACATACCTTACATATTGATAAGAACCTCCAACCAGTATGAGCCCTTAATATTGTTGGGTACGGTCAGGGCAACCAAAAAAAAAATAGACCATCTTAAAATACTCGAACTCGTCAGATTAAGATATGGGGGATTCATTACTAGCTAAGAAGTGTCAAAAGTGGCAATTTTTCTAATTTGATCGTGAGTCTAAGAAATGGGAGCATCTGTAAGTTTCACTGAACACCCCCTCTGAAATTGTATTTTTTTATAGGACTGCGGTGGCAAAAAAGCGTACGGCCCGCCTGATGTAAAGCAGTTACCGTAGCCTATAGATGCTTACAAAATCTGACGCGCTCGAGTATTTTTTTTTCAATTTATCATGTTGGAGCATGAAAAGTATCAATATCTGACACGCTTGAGTATTTCCATGTCATTGCTTTTTTACAATTTAGAAATTATTATGTAGACGCTTCCCCCACCGCTGAAAGTGGAAACATCTAGAACAATTTATTCTTCCTATCATCTAATCTACCGTATCTACTAGGTCTGCGCGACGCTGGAGTAAATCCTCAGTTTGCACTATGGGCTCCCCCTCTATTTCAGTTGACAGTTTTATTATGTCTGGACTTGCAAGTAACTTGGACTTATTAGCTGTGCATACTAAAATAACCAATTGCCAAGCTGTAGCTATATGGGCTGTCTCGACCGGGGTAGTACCACCCTCTTACAAAAGATCGGCGTAAAGTAGCTATTACAGCAGCGTTTCGTACGATGAGTGAGAGAGCCGGGAAGGCCAACACCAATTGGTATCGCTTCTCGTTGGTCGTGGTTTAGCAAATGTTAGTTTATCAGTCTTACCACATTACTAGCAGTCCCGTTAGCTTCTCCAACTAAGCTATAGGTACATGTGCTAAGAGTGAAGTTAATAGTTTTATGACTTGTATCGGGATTGAACCTGGAACCTATTTGTGTTACTGTTGTTCGATCTGCCGTTGTGCAATCTCTTATTTATAAACTGGTCACACTGCTTAGCACGCTACTGACAGAAATGTATAAAATAGAATTAGATTAATGACTTGTAGGGTGACCAACATTCTTTGATTTGTGCATTTAATATACATAGATCATTCAATGGAATGTTGTATGACATAATTGGAATTTATTGTATTTCAATTCAGTTTAGATTGTATATTTAAATTTTACATAATTCTATGTCGCTCACGTATCGTGGCCATGAAAACGAAAGCTATTTTAAGCTTACATCCGTGAATCATTATTCATTTTCATCAAGTGTAATTTCTAATTCGCTCTTAGGGACACCGCAGACTTGCTACTTTTTGCATCGGCGATCGGCGATTTAGTCGCTTTTAGCAGCGGAGCAGTCGCTGCGTCCGACCGCAGAGAGTCGCCAAAACGCGATGCAGTTGCAAAATCGCCTATCGCTGATGCAAAAAGTAGCATTTCTGTGGTGGCCCTTGTTCGAAATAAATAAATAATTGAATTTAAGATCTTACCTATTCGCCCCACAGTGCCTCAATTGCTTTAATCACTTCTGTCACTTCTGTTTGACTAGTGACATTTTTTACCAGTATAAAGTTACCAGTCAATCTATTCCATTGTATCATGTATCGTCACTTCTATTCTTAATGCCACCGCGCGTCATATTCAGTTAGCACAATTTACGCGAATTCCCGTCGTAAAACTCAGTCCCGATACTATACCAGAACTGTCTACGGTACTCATAAATCATGGAATTAGTTGCGGCGGCCAATGAAACGTGTTCAAATAAATCTTACTTCCATCTCCGTCCTTTTGTTGCGAAAGTCTAGAATGTATTAACAGCATTTATATCAGCATCCCATGTGACATCTCATATGCTATAGAGGTTATAAATGTGTATTCCCGATGCAACACCAAAAGTGCATGTCAGGCCATGCACAAAGTAGGGTTCCGACGTCATTTTAAAAACGGTAACACTATTTTTTTGGGACTAGGCCGCTATGCAATCCCATCGCTGTTACTCCTAAAAGCCAGGATCGGCAATGGTGTCCAACGATAACGCCAAGGTTTGACCTTTGATAAGTCCTGAAAAGCTAAGTTTTCTTGGAACCCGCACGAATTTAATAAATGATAGTAGGCAGATAACGGCCGAATACTCAAAGGCTACTTAAATATTTCAGACGTCGTTATCTGTGATTTTTTGTATGGCGCGTCAAAGTTAAGCAGCTCTCATATTTAAGTTAGGTACGAGTAGTCGGCCGTAAGTGTGCCAAATTTCAGCCATATAGACCTAATCGTTTCCGAATGAAAAGCCTGTGATATAGGGGAAAGTCGCCGTTATCGTACCCCTTAACTTTGATCCAAGTTTGAAAGAAAACGATTGGTCATATTGTAGTATTTTTTTATTTAGAACACACTTTGGTTATTTAACTTCAACACGCCATAGACCACAATGAGCTTAAGCAACCCCATTCTTCACAAATAAAGTTTTAAAAAAAAGTGCCTTTCGGTACAATTTAAAGACCGGTTATTTAAATCGTACCATATGGTTCCTAAATCGTACTTAAGTACAGAATACACAAATATCAAGGAAAAATCAATAGTGTTAATTTATATCCAAATGATCTATAAATAAACTGTAGGTAGGTATAGTCTTTAACGGATCAATGTTTATTAAGTATATTTTTAGGTTTTATTTATCAGCTAAACCGTATTTAAGCGAAGAGCTGCTTTTCTATACCCATTATACAAGTACGATTTCAAAACCCACGACCGGTACAATTTGCCCAATTAGTTATATTTTGCAAAAAAAAACGTTGTCATTTTATAACCTCAAAGAATTTCGACGATTCTTTTCTACAGAAATAAAGAACGTTAACATGGATGCAATTTAGTAATACAACTAATTTCTGGAAGCGTACCTTCGGTGTGAAAAGGCTTAGGTTGCCTGGCTGGAAAATAACTTCAAACGTCACAAAAAAATGTTTTTTTTTTTTTACGTGTAGTGACCGGAGCGAGGTGACTTACTGACAGAGCCTATTGTATGTTGGTAGCATTGTGTTACTGTTACCAGAATAAAAAATAAACGTAATAAGTAGGATTTAGCCACGGGGTACGATAAAACTGCTGGTACAAGTTATCCAACTTTCCCCTACAGACAGAGGGACGGACGGACAGACTGACATGACGAATCTATAAAGGTTCCTTAGTTTTACTACGGAACCATAAAAACGGTGTGTGCATATCACTCTTCAGTTCCGGACTATAATCATATCCTCCAAAGCATGGTAAGATCAACAAAGTACCTGATCAGAAACGCATAACTCTATCATAGTATCAGCTGTTACTATAATACTAGGTGCTCTGTGGCTGATCGCTACTCGCCAGTATTTGATTATACTGCACCTGAGCGAGTAAGTGATAGTTTACGATTTATGACGTCTTCGTGACCACGATGCTTCTACTTCGAGTATTCAATAAGAGAGAATGCAACCAGAGGTATACCTCCTCGTACTAACCGTTTGTTTGTATTGCAAGTTGTTTTTTATAAAAACGGGGGCTTAGTGCAGGTTTTGACAGTAGGGATTACCGATCGAGTGATCGAATATACATATACAGGTGTTATAAATGTGCGAAATAACACTTAGCGCCCTATCGGACTAGGACACCAGTGGTGTACCAATATTCAATGTACATCAGATGTGACCATAGGACAGGATTATATTCGATTTACAATGGTTCAACAAAGCATTTTTGTTCTGTAAAATGCTTCGATAAACCAACAACTGAAGGCCTACTCTGTTTCAAACGAAAACGAAATTTCGGACGAAATTCGCGTATTTCCTACTACGTTTCTCATTGATTCCGACATTTCTTACGAACGAAAATTGTTTGACGTCTTCGTCGTCGTCGATTCTAAACGTCAAACAATTTTCGTTCGTAAGAAATGAATTATGTTACGTTTTTATTTCGAACTAAATCCGGCGCAGTTCACTAGCATTCCATCATACAATTGCCCGGGACTGCCAAATCCCGGGATCGCAACCCCGTACTTTATGCATATAGAGTTATAATAACTTGATATTTCGTCGAAACATCCTCTGCTGGTAGATCAGCAGTAAAAGTAAGTGGATACAGCGTTTACGGCCCTATTTTATACGTCTTCTTATAACTCGCGTTCACCAACCATGATTAAACAATACTGTATAATATAACAAAATTAAATTTCAGTTAGATCCCTCGATCCCGCTTGTTTACGGGTATATATTAATTTAAATTGGTTATACGGTACTTTATTTTATGTGTTATAGTGTTGTAATTGGCACTGTAGTAGGTTTACAATCCTCTTGTATTATAATTGTAGAGTTATATGATTGAATAGTGTAAGAAGTACATGACGTTGTACACTTGTAAGAGCCTTCCTTCCGTGCACGTGCAAGTTGTGGACGTTGGGAGCTTTCAGATTCAATTCACTCATTATACGATTACTTTCCGCCGATCTTCTGTGAGAGGGTGGTACTACCCCAGTTTACGCCATTCGATTCAAATCACTCGTTATAAGACTACTTTTCGCCGATCTTCTGCGAGAGGGTGGTACTACAGTTTACGCCATTCGTGACCATTTCATAGAAATTTAGCGGAATTGCTAAGGGTTCTGCTAGAAAAACAGAAACATGGATTGCGTTTGCAGAATTGCTATATGGCGCTGTTAGCCTCCCCTGGTTTTGGCAATGGGACCATACAGTGGGTATTTAGAGCCTGGTTTAATATGGGAAACAATCGTTTAACTACTGCTCGAACAGTCCGTTAGTTTGTCGGTGAACTCGTCCCCGTGTCATTCGTATTTATTTTACTTTTGACCGGCAAATCTAATATGCAATTTATCACAAAAATCCATGGACCAATTACTAAGCGGACTGGCCCTAAGCAAGTCGGCCGAGTGGTCGGCCTAGTACTAACATCGACATAAAACGAAACGAGTAGTTCAACTATTTACCGGTAGATAGAACAATGAAAAAACAATGACCACGTTTTTTTTCATACATATATCTAATAAGGGCACCTCTTTCTTTAGTCTTTACTCTGTGCAAAAATCCAATATTTAATATAAGAATGTAATAAAATGGCGCTATAATTGCGATGAACACACACTGACAGCCCATTAAATTATAATTTAAGCCATTTACAGTCGTAAAATTTATATATCCAATTGACATTTACAGCGCAGTTTCTGAGAATGGCGGTGGGGCCTTCGACGCCCGGCTTAACCTCGGTTACCTTAGAGCCTTTATGATGTTCTTTCCTACCACCATTCCTTCATTCATCATTCATCCTTCATTCTTTTTCATTCTTTAGGTCCTTTTTTAGGGTTCCGTACCCAAAGGGTGCCAACGGGACCCTATTACTAAGCCTACGCTGTTCGTCTGTCTCTCCGTCTATCAGCGGGCTGTAACTCACGAACTTAATAGGCAGAGAGTAGAAATTTTCACAGTATGTGTATTTCTCTTGCCGCTACAACAACAAATACTAAAATAAAATAAAATTTAAAAATAAAGGGGGTCCCCATACAAAAAACTTCATATTTTAAAGTTATTTGTCTTATGGTCGGTTTCCATACAAAATACGTGTTGTGTTCAACGTGTGACTCTAAATATCACCATTTTGGGGATGTTTGTTTATATTCTACGGTGGTACGGAACCCTTTAAGTGCGAGTCCGACACGCACTTGGCCGGTTTTATAGGACTGTGGTGGCAAACAAGCGTACGCTTGATGTTAAGCAGTTACCGTAGCCTATAGATGCTTGCAATAGGTAGGTACCACAGATATTGCTCGCACGTTGCCGACCTGAAGGGGAGTGGGACGGAAGGAGGTGAAGGGAGAGGGGAGAGTGACCTTCCGACTCTCTCACTCATCGTACGAAACGCAGCTGTAATAGCTGCTTTACGCCGATGTTCTGTGAGAGGGTGGTACTACCCCGGTCGACCCAGCCCGTATATGAGCTGCAGTCAATTGGCTACAGCTTGGCTCTACCATCAATGCATCCTCCACAAAAGCCACTGTCATTAATGGTTACAGTGCCACCAGCTTACCTGCCTAGACAAGTGGCATGAACGCTAATCGAATAGAATAGAATAGACTTCACAATGTATGGAAATGACATTACAAGTCGCTATGTAGATCACGTGACTTATGTCATTTCCATACATGAAGCGTAGCGATTTGAAGGAACGCTTGTAGACGTCAGCCACTGTCTAGGGGGCTGGTTAGATGGCAAAGAGATGATGGCGATGGGTGAGAGAGCCGTAAGCCCACCCCCCCTCCCCTCCCTCCATCCCACTCCCCTTCAGGTCGGCAATGTGCGAGCAATACCTTTGGTATTGTAAGCATCTATAGGCTACGGTAACTGCTTAACATCAGGCGGGCCGTACGCTTTTTTGCCACCGCAGTCCTATAAAAAAAAAAAAAAAAAAAGAAAGAAGAGCTTTCAATACAGAAATTTCATATTTTGATAGTCTTCAGTGGTAGAGCCAAGCTGTAGTCAATTGACTGCACCTCATATATGGGTTGGCTCGACCGGTCTACTCACAAAAGATCGGCGTAAAGTAGCTACGTTTCGTACGATGAGTCATACACCCGGAAAACCAACCCTTTTGGGCTCCTATCATAAGAGATTATTTTGTGTCAAGGTAACAAAACGATAACTGTCCATTTTATAAACGTTTTCAAGATCACGCGAGTTAATAAACACGCCGTCACAATTCTCGATATATGTTTAGACAGACTGACAAACATAACCGGGGTTTAATGTAAATCGACCACCTCGCCTCTAATATTATTAAACATTATCATGCACGTTATTTGAAACATCGTCTAATATTTTGTAGGACAATCGGAGAAAACTGTGGAAACGTACACAATATTGAACTGTTATTGTAAAATTGCGTTGAACATTGTAAAACAATGGGTATCTTGTTGGAGAAGTAGGTTTGCGTGATCGTATTTAATCGTTGAAGTGATTTATGATGGAATGGATGCGTTGCGTCATACTATGATATCATTATTCTAGTATGCCCAACTGGAGTGGCTTTCTAGTCTACCCTGATTTATCTTATCAGCGATTTTTATTAAGTTAGTACGGCTTACACCAATAGCCTTCTTAATATTGAATTTTTAGTATGTTTTTATAACACCTCATGTACTAATTGGTTTGTGACATATTGTTTTTTGTTAATTAATTTGAGCTACTAACAAATGTCGTCATACGTCAGTATTTTTGACAATTTCATAGTGATTTTGAAAAATATTATGATTAATTATGTGAAAAAATTGTCTACATCCCCATTGTGGAGACACGATAAAATAATCTTGGGGCTTCCAAAAGACAGGCTCAGACGTCAAAAGCGGCTATATTTTTGAAAAAAAAAAAAAAAAAAAAAAAAAACTGTTTTCGTTACCAACCAACAAGAACACCTACAGATACAGGATGGTCATTAATCAGGATAATCATATGAAATTGACTCATTACTGCATAAGTAGCCGACATCAAACGGCAGTAACCCATAATCTGGGTCTGAATCACCCGATATCACTTGAGACGTGTCTCAATGAATAACGCATCGGGAAGAGCTCGTAAACTCGCCGCGTTAAAAACTTCAGCCGTCAAGTCGCGGCGGTGGGAACCACTCGTAAATATTGACTAATGCGATTCTTTTACGATGCACTTTTGGGTTAGCTTTAGGTATCCGAATTTGTGTTACTGAAAGTTCTTCTCGGAAAGGAACTTATCTCTAAATATTATACTATGTAGTATGTTTGTTTGATTGTCCATCATCCAAGCATCTTTGAAATTAAGGTTTCACCTTTGTAATAACAATCGGGGGCTATAAACACTTCAGGGTTGTAGCAGGGGCATTATAAACTGCCCCAATGCCCCATCTTTTAAATTTTATAGGCATAGTATCGGTTTAAAAGTCTTGAAATTGCCGCAACATCACCCTGTAGGTAGATAAGATAGCATATAAAAAACGATTCGTTATTACTACATAATAGTGCTGTTTTAAAATAGATTTAACAGTCTTTTAATACCGAAGTATGGGACAGTTAATTTTATGTGTTTGTTGTAAAATAACTTTAATACAATATTAAGGCGATCTCATTCTAGCTATATAAAAGCATTTAGGTAGCGTTATTGCAGCATTTATGATAAGCGTTGATGTTATTGAGTGACAAGGATAAACAGCTTGCAAAATATTAATAGAAAGTAGCATTATAGCAAGATCGTCTCGGTATCTAGTAAGTAAGTAGTTAGTACCCATCTTAGTTTTAGGAAACCTTTCAGTAGATCCTCAGATTCTACAGTGAAATGAGAATCAATATTAGGTCAATAAATCAACTCTATAGCCATCTATATCAATAACCAACCAGTCTATAGCCTCTATATCAATAACCAACACTATAGTTAAAACTAAGCTTTCTTATCAATATAGTTTTTAAATCATCGAAATCGATCCATCCGTTGCGATTTCATAACAAATTTTTTATAATGTGCGGCATGTGCGTGTGACGTCACACGCTTCGTCGGATTGAAGGCGCGCTGTACCCGCGCCGGCCCGCGCGCCGCTCGCGCCGCCGTTCATTACAAAGCGCGCGTGAGCCCGATGACGTCACATCAACTGCGCGCGAACTTCGTTAGTAATTTGGCCAATGCTTCGTCAAATTTTGTCATAGACCTAAAATGTTTGCACTGTATGTTATCGATTTCTTAGCTCTCTAAATCTGCATTCTCAACTAAATTCGTTACGGATCTCCATTCTCAAATCCCTTTTCAAACATGTTACAATGTATGTTACTTAGCCACGCCAAAACGACTGCATCGATTGACTAGATATATAAATAAACTAGCTGATGCCCGCGGCTTCGCCCGCGTGGATGTCGATTGTCGCGACGAAAAGTAATCTTGAAATTAGGATCCCGTTCCCGCAACCCATCGTTCGGCTTATTAGCGAAACAGTAGGCAAGACGGTGCGGGGGAGGGTCGGCGATGCATGCGTAGCGTGCCTGAATTTTATTCTCCCGTCCGTAATTAATTTTGCGATTACTCCTAAGATATTCGTTTAAATTATATGGTGTAAATGAGTAAAATAATGTGCATGAAATGCTTAAAGCCTCTTACATATTTAAAAAGATAAGGATTAATACCGTATTTGTGCAAATAGCTTTCCAATTACGGCTTTATAATTGCCCATTTTTTAAAGTATTAAAAGATATAATATGTTATCCTTAAGAGATAGACATATGCCATAGCGGACTTTTCTGTAGACCTATATAAGATACACAATTCCACCATAAATCATTTTGTTATATCTCAAAGGGTTTAGGCGGCGTTTTCGTTGAAAACTCCCAGACGGCTTATTTTTTCCGACACCTCCAACAAATGTCATTATATTTTTAGCCAATGTATACAAAAACTTGACAAATTATATACTAAAACCTTCCTCGAGAACCACTTTATGCATGGGTGAAAACAGCATGAAAATCGGTGCAGTCGTTTTTGAGTTTATCGCGAACAGACAGACAGACAGCCGCGGCGGAGGACTTTATTTTATAATATGTAGTTAATTGATATTGATGTCAAATTCTATGTTCAGGTTCCAAATAACTAGATGAAGTAGATAAGCTGAACAATTCGTGTGTGTCCCCTACACGCCGCCGCTCTGTAATTTAAAAACAAAAAAGTTTCATGAAACAAATTACTGTCGATGAGACCACGGATATAGGACTGCTTTTTGTAAATAACTGTATTCAGTGCGGCGTTTTTTGATAGGCATTAGGACTTATTTTGTCGAAAACAGATATTAGAACATGGGAGAATAACATAGTTGGTCCCCGACTGTTTTTAATGGCCATTGAAATATAGGTACCCTTAACTATCTGCCTACGTATCAAAACTTCCAATATAGATCCACCTGACCACCGCGGAGTCGTCTCCTCGGACTTAACCAGGCCAAAACCACCGTAGATACCACTCGAGTCAGTGGAGTTTGCACCTCATTGCTGCGTGGAGAGTAGCTTTTATTTTTTCATATCTGCGCAGAGTGATTCTTCTGTTTCGTAGTTATACCTAATTAATATGTATTCTGTGACACTATTATTAAGTAGTGTAGCAATAACGAATATTAATCATATTGCCACAAATAATGTGTAGTCCACGTTATTCAAAGAATGATGAATTGTCGTGTATGACTTCAAAGGCAAATACAATCATGATTATCGGCTTCAGGAAGCGTGCTGGTATAATTGAGTGCCATCCTTTATAGCTTCGCAATTCAAAGTATAGATTTGAATATTATATGACTGAGTATACTGTCTATCATACTTGCATTATTTATGTAAAGTCAGAGACAAATAAAGTATAGACGCTGCATAGCCGGGCACCCATGCTTGCCAAATTTTTATTGGTCCGTTCCCCAACCAATTAATCTTCTTCCAGCAACCTATCCCTTCTTTTGATTAAAGTCATGCGCGTTCCAAGACAATTTAGCTTTTCCCTGGGACTCGTGGAGAGTCAAACTTTGGCGTCATCGTTGGATACTATTATCGATCCTGGCTTACAGGAGTAACCGTGGTGGGAATGTGTGGCGGGCCTAGTAGTCCATTCAAGGCTTGACCTTGGACGGATCAATCGAATTTCATCGTCTTCCTCGATACCCCGCCAAATTTTGACGGTTGCATTCTCACACAATAGTATACGTTGCGTCTATTAGGTTTCTTAGTCTGTGTTTAACGTACCTACGCAATATACATTACATAAATGTATGGTAATTGTTAGATAAAGCCTTTATAACATCGAACCATTTTTTTTTAATGCAAAGACGCTAATGAATTTACTATTGGTCGTAGTAAAGTCTATAGCATCGTTAGTGACACTCTTATAACGCTTATCTACCATTATCATAAACTATTATGTCGCAAAAACTAGCTCAACTGACACATGAGTGTGTGGCCAGTGAACGAGCGAGGATGATAGAATGTTAGCGAGAATGATAGACATATTTTGTGCGTCGCATGGCCTATAGCGTTATAACATTACGAATATAGTAGTCTTATTAGAGCAAGTGAGATATTAGGTTCAAGTGTGAATTCTTTCGTTAGCAAAACGCATACTTTATAGTGTGCGTATTTGTCATTCATTTTGTGTATTATAAATTAAACTCGCACGAAGAAAAACTGCTGTACTTGTTTTTAAATAAAAATAGAACAATAAATGTTGTGTCTCCCACCAATTAATTGTATTAAGCCATGCCGTTATATTCTGGAAACATTTTATTTCTCCTTTTTAACGAGGAACCAGTTCTTATAACAGGCGGTGATCAATCATTTTCAAATTAAAATTAACCGGTCATTAAATGTGATGTGACGGATCTTTTACTGAATTGACACACATCGCAAAAAGCTTGAGATGTCTTATTTATTTTTTATACTAAAGCGCTTAACTTATTATTTACATTCTACATTAAACGAGAGGAATAATAAAATTATTTCAAACTTTTTGTGATATGTGTATGTTGCGTAATAATAAATTCTATAAGTACTTAAACAACTTAAGTCATAAGCTGTATCCCATCAACATTAACAAACTATTTAATTTTGTAAGTGCTAAGACTCCGCTATTTCAATGGCCACATTCCATGCCTCAGCGATGTGTCTAGGTGCCCATCGATTGAGCAATTACAAAGTCGTTGGTGATTAAACTCATTTTAATTAGTGCTCGGTATTTTAAGATAATAATGGTGTATTTAGATCGATTATACAAGTGATTAATAGCTTAAAGCGCTAAAGGGGCCTTCCCCTTTAGCGCTTTAAGCTTCAAGTTAAAAGTGAAATTTGCAACACCTTTTTATTTCTAAGAAGAGCGCTCGGCGGCAATTCATTTTGTGCGTCCAGATGCCTCGCATGCCTCGCCCGAGCACTCATGTTATGACATTATGTCTACGCGTTCCGACGTCAAAACTGAGTGCTCGGGCGTGGCATGCGCCTGATGTAGGCGTAGCCATTTATTTGGTTGGTATGGTTTGGGCTTCCGGCTCTCACACTCATCGTACGAAACGCAGCTGTAATAGCTGCTTTACGCCGATCTTCCGTGAGAGAGTGGTACGACCCCGGCCGAGCCAGCCCGTATATGAGCTGCGGTCAATTGGCTACAGCTTGGCTTTACCATCAATAAATAAATATAATAACTTTTCAATTACAGATACTTGTTACCGTTTTAGGGCCTCCGCAGACTTGCTACTTTTAGCATCGGCGATCGGCGATTTCGTTCGCGCTCGAAGAAACGCGACGCAGCATCGATACGTCACAAAAGCGCTGGTCGCCGATGCTAAAAGTAGCAAGTCTGCGGAGGCCCTTAGTGCAAGCCAGGTACGGAGCGGAGCCGCATTCATCCATTATGCGATTGCCTTTTTCGGTTTTATATGGGATTCCAATGCTGTGTAGTTATTTGTAGAATTGATTATCTTATTGCAATCACAATTTTTTCTAAGAAAATGAGTAAATGTCTTCTAATTGAATTAACACTTAAGGCTGGAACCATTGCAACTGACAGCTCGAGGTTGACCGCTTTTTGCTCAAACAATGTCGAAGGACCGCGAGTTGAATTTTTTGAATTTAGAATTTTCGATACGCCACGATACATCAAAAAGACGACATGATAAATCAAAAACAGAAGTGACTCATATACTAAATTCGTATCTTGCCTACTTTTATTTAGTCGTATAAGGGTAACTTCGTAAAGGAAAATTTTCACTAAATCTTAAGTACAATTTAAGTACTACATTTTTATTAATAGGTAGGTGGGTAGGATATTTTTTCTTTGTAATCTTTTTTATTGTTATTTTGTTGATATAGTAAATAAAAGCTCACTAACTGTTAATTTTTAATTGTTCTGAAATTTAATTTTTCCCAACACTGGGTAATAGGTAGTACTACTTAAAAAAAAGACTAGTACATAATTTAAATGTTTAATATTATAGGACAAAATAAGTAAAATTAAAACAACTTAAAATTCTAAATAACTACTAATAAGTACTAATCCTTATTAGTTACTAGCTCTGCCTGCGACCTAGTACGCGCACATTTTTGGAAAAGGTTACCCCTTATTTGACTGATGGATTGATGGAGGATGACGGACGGATGGAGTGGCAATGCAACGCATGCCGGGCATGCATGCAACCCTCATAGGATCACTGTTTTGCCCGTCAGTCTATCTGTCCGTCTGTCAAAACGTGCACAGCCTAAACCGCTTGGGTTAGAAACATGAAATTGTAACTTTTTATAGCGTAGAAGAAGACCACAGGAAGGATTTTTGAGAATTCAACAATTAAGGGGAGAAAGTATCTATGGATAGTCCCAGTTTTTCTGAAGCTAGAGACATGAATATTTGTATTTGTAGGCTGAGTAGCCGAAATACGAATTTTCATGTAAGGTCAAGATTTTCAAGCCAGAGCCATGGGTCTGGAGCAGCTCCATGATAATAATAATATATGGTATAATTAAAAATAAAATACTTGCTCCACAAAACGCCTCGTTTTGTGAGTTTTTAGGGTTCCGTACCTCAGAAGGAAAAAACGGAACCCTTATAGAATCACTTTTTGTCCGTCTGTCTATCTGTCCGTCCGTCAAAACGTGCACAGCTCAAACCGCTGGTGATACAAACATGAAATTTGGACAGTAAGTACCTTTCATAGCGTAAAAGAAGAGTAAAGGAAGGATTTTGGAAAATTCTTACCCTAAGGGGGTAAAATAAGGGGTGGAAGTTTGTATGGAATTCCCTCATTTCTGAAGTTAGAAACATGAAAATTTATATTTAGGCTACTAATACAAATACAAAATAGTAATTTCAGCGCTTTTGAAAATTCTACCCCCAAGAGGGTAAAATAAGGGGTGGAAGTTTATATGGGGGTTCAAATTTTTCTAAAGCTAGGCACAAGAAAATTTGTATTTAGGCTTCTTATTAACTAAGAATAGTAATTTCAGCGTTTTTGATCATTTCACCTCTAACGGTGTAAAATAGGGGGTGCAAGTTTGTATAGGCGTCCCAATTTTTCTGAAGCTAGAGATATGAAAATTTGTATTTGGGCTACTCATTACAAATTAAAACCGGACAAGTGCAAGTAGGACTCGTGCTCTGAGGGTTCCGTACAAATTTTATTATGTTTGTGTGTGCATCATATATTTGGCGTGCAAATACAGGGCAATGAAGCAAGATGTGCTCCACTGTCTCGCTGGGGTTCTTCGAGCTTCCACTTTGCTAGTTTTCGGAACAATTACATAATAATTACAACACCTAAGTGTGTATTGTTCCGAAAACAGGGAAAATCATGAAGACTCGAATCTCGGGATAACAATTGCACTGCAAGCGACTGTGGTGAACAGGTTGGGCTAACAATCAAAAGGTCCCAGGCTCGATCCCTGTTGGGGCATGCACTAATGGATGAATTTTCATCTATGTGCATAATTTACAGTTCGCTGACGGCGAGAGAAAACATCGTGAGGAAACCTACCTATCCCTCGGGATTAGGTAATAGTCAGTTCCTGTATACACGGCGACAAGATTCACCACCTGTCACGTTGGGTTCTGACTATACAGGGTGAATTTTTCAAGTGTGCGTGGATGGCCAAATCCGAAACTATGAGTGATATCAAAAAGTACTCAAAAGAATCTCGGGGCTGATTTTGATGAAAATTGTAATTACTTCTCAAAATTCGTTTCTTATCAGCGACACTATCGAATGCTGTAATAATACAGTATGTGGTTTTTTATTCTTAATCAACTAGTTCGATTCCTGGCTACGACTATTGTGTTTTCAAAAATCCAATGATGCAGTTTCAGTTTTCATCAAAATCAGCCCCGAGATTTTTTTGAGTACTTTTCGATATCACTCATAGTTTCGGATTTGGCCATCCACGCTCACTTGAAAAATTCACCCTGTATAGTCAGAACCCAACGTGACAGGTGGTGAATCTTGTCGCCGTGTATACAGGAACTGACTATTACCTAATCCCGAGGGATAGGTAGGTTCCCTCACGATGTTTTCTCTCGCCGTCAGCGAACTGTAAATTATGCACACACACATGCGAATTTTGAGAAGTTGTAATTACTTCTCAAAATTCGTTTCTATTCAGTGACACTATCGAATGGTGTAATAATACGGTATTTGGTTTTTTATTCTAAATCAACTAGTTTGATTCCTGGCTACGAATATTGTTTTTACGGTAAACTTAAGGAAAGAGCTAATTTTAAACAAAATAGTATTTTATTTCTCTTAAGTTACCTAACTATTAAACCTAAACTGATTAATTGTTCAAAAATGATTGAAAATTTGTAATTAGAACATAATGTTATGAAGATGACTGCGCTGCGAAGGTAAATAAATAAAAATATTGAGCATAATTTCGAACAAGGTAAAGGTAATGTACGTATGACTTACTACAGTCAACTTGAAAATATGCAGCAGTTTATTAAAAAACACAGTTTTTTTTAAGTTTGCCGTATGTCATTACTTCCCAGAATTCGTTCCTTATCAGCGACACTATCGAATGGTGTAATAATATAGTAAGTGGTTTTTTTCAACTAGTTCGATTCCTGGCTACGAATTTAGTTTTTTTCAAAAATCCAATGTTGCAGTTTTAGTTTTCACCAAAATCGGCCCCGAGACTTCTTTGAGTACCTTTCGATATTCCTTATAGTTTCGGATTTGGCCATCCACGCACACTTGAAAAATTCACCTGTATAAACGTGGGCTTTGAGTTGGTTAATACCTCTACAATGGTGTGGTGTATTTCCACTCAAGCCTCTGACTACCCCCGAATGGGGATAAAAGTGGTGACGTTACATTTCTAAAAAAATGTTTAACAGGTGATGACACTAAATAAATTTAGCACTGCAAATTTAGCGACTTATTAAATTTGGACCCATCCCTAAGAAGCTGTGATGTTTATTTGATGTATGGTTTAGTAATGTAGAGCATTGAACTCCGGTCTCCCAACTTAATCCTGATGCTCAATAAAACTAAACATATAGTAAACATTGCCGACCTGAAGGGAAGGGGGAAGGGGAGAAGGGGGGGGGGGTTTGGGCTTACGGCTCTCTCACTCATCGTACGAAACGCAGCTGTAATAGCTGCTTTACGCCGATCTTCTATGAGAGGGTGGTACTACCCCACCAAACGGTGGTTAGTCCAACTTAAAAATAAGCAAACAAAAATAATTTCGTATTACTAATATTAAGTAGTATGAATAACATCAACTGAAACACGCTTAACATCAGGCGGGCCGTACGCATGTGTTTTTGTCTTGGCTTTTCTTGTCGCATATAGCCAGTGTCAAGTACCTACCTATAATAATATAGATTTGCAATGTTGCACTTCGCCACTTCCCGCCAAAAAAAAACAAGTTTGTCTAGCAACTCAGTGGTATAAAAAGATATCATAGGCAAGACAAAAAATATGAAAAAATGAAATGTAACGTCACGACTTTTATCCCCATTCGGGGGTAGTCAGAGGCGTGAGTGGCCATACACCACCACATTGTGGAGGGATTAACCAACTCAAAGCCCACGTTTCACCAGATAGTCAGAACCCAACGTGACAGGTGGTGAACCTTGTCGCCGTGTATACAGGAACTGACTATTACCTAATCCTGATGGATAGGTAGGTTTCCTCACGATGTTTTCCCTCACCGTCAGCGAACTGTAAATTATGCACATAGATGAAAATTCATCCATTGGTGCATGCCCCACCGGGATCGAACCTGGGACCTTCTGATTGTTAGCCCAACCTGTTGTTGTTGTTAGGCAAGACAATAAGATTAGAAAGTAGGTAAGCGGTTTTTAGAGGACGATTATGCTTTTTAATCATATACCTATTCATCATTCTATATTATTCATAATCTATGATGACAAGAAAACGCGTCACTGACATAAATATTAATTTAAAAATATTTGTAATCATATAATATCCTAAAAATTATGCTCAATATTATATTTAAACTATTTAAAACGTGATTTAATTCATAAAATGCTAAGAAGACGTAATTTTTTTACGAATTTCACGCAAAAATTTGCGCGCACGTCCAGCTTTGGAGGCCGCCATCGCGGATCTGCGACGAACATTTTGCAGTCCAAGTCATGATGACCCATGACGTTTGTCGCATATTTAAGGTTATTATTGATTATTTTTTAAATAAAATGACTAATATTAAATCTTGGATCCACGGATTCTTAGACAAGTCTTGACAATTTTTCTGGTATAGGTTTCACGTAAATCTGTTCAGTTGCTATGGAGAACATTTACGATTAAGGTTGACAATTTCATATTTTGAAATCGATTTCTACAAAATTTGGTAACATTTAAAGTAAATCGGCTAAGCCATTTTATTCCCGACCATATGAGGTTTAATGTTGTATACTTTATATTGCACATAAGCCAGCTGCTTCATCAAACCATTTACTTAGACCCACCCAGTTGAACATTTGTATCACCTTAACTGTATAGCCGGTGTTTGAATTGCAATGTTTTTTTTTCTGTGTGCTTTGAGCTTCGAGTTCTCAGCTTATTGTACATATTATTGTGCTTATTGTTTGAGCAATGCCTTTGGTATTGTAAGCATCTATAGGCTATGGTAACTGCTTAACATCAGGCGGGCCGTACGCTTTTTTGCCACCGCAGACCTATAAAAAAAGGAAAAAAAAATTGAACTTGGTATGGGGCCGTTGGCTTGGGGTTCTCAGCTTAGTGCGACACACGGCCGAATACTCGTTTGCAACTCAAATTTGAGAGCTGCTTAACTTTGACGCGCCATACGAATAATGACGTCTCAAACAGCTAAGTGGGACTTAAAAAACTGAGTAACCTTAAGCGATCAGCCGTTGGTATGTGTTTTCCTAATTTTCTCTGATCTGCGTCAGTCTTCGTACTATCGTTGCTTTGCTAACATAAGATTAGTTTGAAATCACAGACCAAAAAGCCATAGACACCGCATAGCTGGACACCGCTCGCGTAGTTTATGCATATTACAACAATGTAGGACCGCACAAGACGATTTGATTGGTCCGTTGAAGACTTGTTCTTACAATATGTCAGTTTATGAAAGAAAATAATAGCAGTGCTTCACTATCACTACATAGTATAAAACAAAGTCGCTTCCCGCTGTCTGTCTGTCTGTCTGTCCCTATGTATCCTTAGATCTTTAAAACTACGCAACGGATTTTGATGCGGATTTTTTAATAGATAGAGTGACTCAAGAGGAATGTTTATATGTATAAATCATGCATATTATAGTAGAGAAACACCGATATCCACGCGGGCGAAGCCGCGGGCATCATACTAAATAACTCAAGATGCACGATTAGGTATTTAAGTTTTAGGGACAGTTCCCTTAAAGTCCACTTATCTACACTAAAGTGTATTGTCGTCTTCCATTGGTCGGAAATTACTGTCTTGTCTTATGTTCTTATACCTAGTTGTGTCAAATTTACTTTATTCGCAACTTGTAAACAACGGCGCACCAGTATCTTTCGTGTTTGATTCGTCTTTTTTTCGTATATTCGGGTCCAGTTTTTGCAATGTAATGAAGGGTAAAGTAATACTGAGTGGCGTGGGCGCAGCGCGGTCCGATCGGCGGCGGCCGGTTGCAGTGTCATGTTGCCGATTTTGAGTATTTTTTTGACACGCCAAAATGTTGTGGGGCCCGCGCAGAGACGAATTTTGAATCATATTTGTTATGTTTTTTGTAGTTTTTTTTATATCACTACTGTATTCTGTTGTACTTATACTATTATCATAATAGTTTTATTTTAAGAATTACACATTGATATCAGCTGATTGCTGTCGGTTTTATAGTGAGACAATGATGATAGTAGGAATACTAGCATTTTTTGAAAAAAAACAGCGCAGGTGTTGGTATAAAAAAATGTGAAAAGTAGTTCCAGACCTTTCGATATCTTATTTAAATTTATAAAAACTACGAGTAAAAGCAATTGCCTTAAAATTGTTAACCATTTTTCACACCCTGACATCTACAGTGTAAACGATCAATTTCAATATTATAAAAAAATTAAGAAAAATATATCACCTGCCCGACTCAAATATGAATCCAAATTACAGACAACATTGTTGCGACTATAAAAAAACGTGTAAGGAGAATTAGCTTGTAAGTATACTTGTCTACGTACCGCATTTATACTTAAACATGTCGTCAACATAAAAAGGGAAGACATTATAAACTATGGCTGGTCTAGTAAACAGGTGACGTGAACAATTGAAGCTATTAGGGTACCTGCTTGATCACTTTTTGTCAATCGACGTCAAATATCGGTCAAACATGAATAGAAAGGACCGATTAAACAACGAATTAAATACAGAATCTGTGAGCACAGATACCATCGAATGTCGTTCGTTAAAAAAAACAAGATATTTTTTTTAAACAACTTGGCTGTTTATTGACGTATTTTTTGATAATGTCTATGTGGCTGGTTTAATGTTTTTATTTTTTTGGAGCCCGATCCTAATTCGACAATACCAAAAAAATATTTGGAGCTTTGTGGAAGAAATCGTTGGATCGAAGTGGAATAATCCAATGATAGGTACAAAATCTACGTACAGTTCCATTGTTTGTCGTAAGTGCTTCGCTTAGTCCATGTATGGTAACAACTTCAAAACCAGAACTAGGAATACAGAATCAAATACCTTTATTCTTTTTGTATTTGTTTTTTTTTCCACAAGTTTTGCTCTTTGTTTGATATTGCATTTGACTCATTCGTGTATTGTTGAGTGATTACCTTATATCGAGATAGAGGATGCTTTCGTTATTTATTATTTATGGTCAGGAGACTAATTACAGCCTCAACAGTAACTGCTGTAATTAGCCGAGCAAAAAATAATATAATCCTAGTTTTCACAGTTAACAATTCAGAGACGAATTTGAATTAAAAAATATATTTTTTGTTAAATGTTGTTATTAATACGACAGTTTTTTTATTTATTTTTCTTATAATAGGTACAATGAATTTTTCAGTAAGTACCTACTTTTTTAGCAATGATAAGAAAAAATATAATATGTACTATAAATATTCAGTAACTAAGCAGTCTTTATAATAAAAGAAACAAACCCATATTAAAAATATTGCTAAAATAATTTATTATATTTTTTTACGTGATTCTATCTACGGATCGGGATTTATAATTTTAATTTATAAATATGAGAATATAAATCGTACATTACTTATTATAAAGTGAAATGTATTATCGTATCGGTCGGTGGTTGCTGTTGCGTTCCTCTATTTCTCAGTAAGCGATAAAATGAAATACGTATTTATTTTCAGTGCCTTTCCTTAGAATCAATATACGGCCCGTGATACGAACTTGCTCAGAGTTTTCTGTTCGAAGAATTTGTTCGTTCTTTGACACTAAAGCAATAACAGCGGTCGCAATCGGTGTTTAAACGTTCAAACGATCGATTTGACATCTGAAGGTAGTACATAACTGTGGCAGGAAGCCGAAACCAGTGACTGTTTTACAGAAAGCAGCAGGTATCGAAGTTTACACACAGTTTCTCGGTAACAATACTATAAACCACGTCTCCTATGTTATGTTTTGCCAAATGACTCATAGCTTAGCGAAAATGTCGTCGGTCGAATTATGTTTCTATATTCGCCGCGTATCTTTGACAGCTGTTATTTCGTGGTAATTGAAACCATACTAATAATGCTATTTTAGACTTGTCTAAGTAGACTGAGCTGGTTCCAGATATATAAATCATGTTCATCACTCGGGATGCACTCAAAGATTGGCTGGTATTAATGAATCGATCTTAAGTCTAAGACCGAACTTAAGTACTACACTTTTGACGTAAGTGCAATTTTCAAGTTCGCTTGACGATCACTTCAGAACGGATAAAGTATTGATTGTTGAATGTGTAACGTCACGACTTTTATCCCCATTCGGGGGTAGTCAGAGGCTTGAGTGGCCATACACCACCACATTGTGGAGGTATTAACCAACTCAAAGCCCATGTTTCACCAGATAGTCAGAACCCAACGTGACAGGTGGTGAACCTTGTCGCCGTGTATACAGGAACTGACTATTACCTAATCCCGAGGGATAGGTAGGTTTCCTCACGATGTTTTTCCCTCACCGTCAGCGAACTGTAAATTATGCACATAGATGAAAATTCATCCATTGGTGCTTGCCCCACCGGGGATCGAACCTGGGACCTTCTGATTGCTAGCCCAACCTGTTCACCCCTAGGCTACAGTCGCTATTTTTATTGATTGTTGAAATATAAAAATATATAGGTATGTATTCATAAAATAACAATTACTTAAAGTGTAGGTAATAATATTTTATATTGTAATAGGTAAATACTATAAAACTACACGGTACTAAATTGAACCGATAGGCAACTTATATTCGCATCTAATATTAATGATACCTAGGTACTTAATAGCTTTATGAAATAAGCAAATGTCAAACTTATAAAATATTATAAGGGACTCCGCAAGGGACTTAATAAACAATAAATAAGTAAAATATTAGGTTTACGAAGGTAAAAAAAAACTATTTTGTTTACTAAACAGGGTTTATTGTCAATTTTACAGTAGGTACCTACCGTTATCGTCTATCCATATTGGCATAAGACTACGATATCACGTAAATTCATTAAAAAAAAAAATTTACTAAAAATATTTTACGATGTGAGAGCCAATTAAGCGGGTTATTTCGAAACGGCGAGTGCGGCCCTGGCGGGCGACAGGTTCGCAACATTGTAGCGCGGGCGCTCACGATTGTTTTATTTGCTTTTTTCTTCCATCGACCGTACGATCCGGTCTGTATTCTGCCGCCGCACTGAGTTGGCCCATTGACCGATATTACCCTCTTTTAAATTAAGCTATAATATACATTATTTTGAATTGTATAAGAGGTACTATAAATGTATAGTACCTACTCGTAAGTAAGTACCTAGTTACGAGTTTATTGACTCAGGTACAATCGACAATCTTAACCAGCGCTTTTAGACTTATATGGGTCGCTATTGTCAATACAAGTCTGTTAAAATATGATTAACATTTTAGTTCGTCTCTTGGCCAACGGGCCAGATGATAATGGCACTGGACTCTACTAAGTATGAAATAAGAAATAATTAATATAATCAGTACAAACTACACCATTTACCTGCTATTATATAAATGTTTCAAATTTATCTTCGATTCGTAATTATACTGTAATTCAGGCCAATTCTAAACGAACGCACTGCTCTAAACTTGAAGCAACCAAGGAAACGCGTATAAAAAGTTTGCGTATGTGAATGTGAATGTGCGTTTGTGTGTGTTATGGTATCCACTAAACGGGAACTAGCTACCGTGTGCTCGAGAAAAAAGGTCAACTAGCAAATTAGGAATAAGGGGCCATCTATTAATTACGTCACACGTAAAGGGGTGGAGGGGGTCGACGAAATGTGACATTGTGTGACAAGGGGGTGGGAGGGGTCCTAAGTTTCGTGACGTCACATTTTAAAATCGAATATAACTAAGTATTAAAACCGTTTGAATTTTTAACGAAAAATTTTGAAAATTTCTGAAAATTATAAAAATATGTGACGTCACACAGGGAGGGGGGCGATCTCGCAAATGTGACCAGCTGTGAATAGGGGGGGAGGGGTCTAAAAATCATGAAATTCGTGTGACGTAATTAATAGATAGCCCCTAAACATAAAAAAAGTTTTAATAAAATACTTACAACATGCTTCATTGAATGCCTTGTCATGTGTGTAATCGGCGCATAAAAAGGTGGTCTGCGTCCGTTACTCATTTTGCGTCGTATTTTTACTTTTACCAACAGAATCTCGTGATAATTTGACAACACTTACAATTAAAATCATTACATTTAAGTCATTTACAATCTATGTTAAAATACAGGAACTATAAATCAATCAGTATGTCATGTTAAATGTCAGTTGAATACAGTAGAACACGATTTAAACGGTGCACGCGATTCGTTTTTCGCTCAGACTAATATGCCGTAGACGCCACATAGCCTACATTCGCCGTCTTCTTCTATACTCCGCCAACTTTTGGCCATTGCATTCTCATACAGGCCCTAACGTTAAGTCGTTAAGTCCCTTAACGACTGCAGTTTCAATGCCATCTGTAAACAAATGGAAAAATACAATTACCATCGTGCCAAAAATCCGTAGTCTGATGTAGACGGGTAGTCAGCAGTCTTGTTATTACGTTGCTATTGTATTGTTTTTTTTTTCAGTTTTATTAAATAAAAATAACGTCACGACTTTTATCCCCATTCGGGGGTAGTAAGAGGCTTGGATTACTTGGAAGATAAATCAGCTTGGGACTGATCGCTCAAATACACTTTGTTAATAACAGTGTCATGTTAAAGTGTAGCGTGTCTTGCCTTGCTTATTTCGGAAGGCAGCACACTGGAGCTATTGTTTACCAAATTACATTGTATTAAAATAAGTAAATGGCGATAAAAAAAAAAACAATGTAAAAAAGACAAGCCCGCTGAGTTTCTTGCCGGATCTTCTCAGTCGAGGTCGCGTTTCCGATCCGGCAGTAGAATTTAAGGAAAAAATGTAAAATGACAATTTGTAAGTGCCCCCGTAGGCCTAAACAAAATAAACGCTTTGACTTTGACTTTGACTTTGACTTGAGTGGCCATACACCACCATATTATGGAGGTATTAAGTCAACTCAAAGCCCACGTTTCACCAGATAGTCAGAACCCAACGTGACAAGTGGTGAACCTTGTCGCCGTGTATACAGGAACTAACTATTACCTAATCCCGAGGTATAGGTAGGTTTCCTCACGATGTTTTCCCTCACCGTAAGCGAACTGTAAATTATGCACATAGATAAAAATTCATGAGATGTGAGATTTTGCTCGACCCTCTCCCTCTCCCCCACGTGAGATTTGGCTCGACCACCTCCCCCCCTTAAAGGCCTCACGTAATTTATGGACGCCCCTTTATTTGGTACAAATTACATTGGACAAATATATTTAACGAGTAGAATACCAGCCTAAAGTAGTGATTAATAATTCAGTGGAGTAAAATGATAGCTTTTTATGTCAAACGTAAAATTAATTAGATCCGTTCATCATGAATAATGTTGTTTTAATGATTCTGGTTCAAATTAATTCAATTTTATTTACTAAAGAATAACAAAAACATGATCACTCATATAAAATAGATTCAATTAAAATATAAATTCACATTTATAGCTGTCATTTTACTCCACTGAATTATTAATCACACTAAGTAACCCACTGATATTATATTTCTCGCTTTCCAGACGGCGCAGGCGCAGGTCAGCACGGAACCCGCGTCCACATCGACGGCGGGCGACACCGGGGGTCCGTAAACCGTGTGTTAAACCCCCATGGACATAGTGCAACGGTTCACGTTAACACGCCCACGGGAAACGGTACTTTATGTTATGTTGTTATAAGACTTCTAATCGCGCTGCTATTGTGTGGTTGGTTTATAAGTTGTGGAAGTGATTGTATAACTGTTATTTATCATTTAAAAACTTAATAAAGATTAAGGGGATTACACATGACGGATTTTACGGATGGAAATATTGTTGCGCGGAGTCAAATCGATCTTGATTTATTTTTTGTTATGTTATTAATAACGTTGTTATAACGTTCGAAATGTTATAAGTCGATTTAAAAAAAAAATACACTGACATGAATACAACACAACATTTAGGGAAAATAGATACTACCCATATCATATAGGATATGATTAGGTAGGTATATCTTTTGGAAATAGCGTGTCCCTAAGGGTAGGAGTTGGTTGCGGGCGGTAGTTGTGGCGACGGCAGTTGTCGCTGTCAGTTGCATACAAAATTGTCACGATGACATGTGCCGCGACGGCACGACGGCACTAAATTCTATGGGATTGACGTCTGCCGCCTGCCGTCGGCCGTCTGCCGCCCGCAACCAACTCTCACTATAAATGTTTTAACAAAAAAATAATTCTCCGTCCGGAAATTCCGTATCCATAGACTCATTAAGGCCGAGGACGCAATGGTAACGCGACTGTGACGCAACAGCGATCAAATCGCTATAAATATCTCATCGCGTCGCGTCGCAATCGCTTACTGATCCCGCCACGGTCTAAAGCGAGACGAGTAGAGTGGAAACGAGTTAAAATATAGACAGGTTAGCTATGAATTTTATGTCTATATGGTTAAAAAGTCATAAATGAGAATTTCAGTCACTCGATCCTTATCCCGACAATTTTGTCACAATTACAAATGTCACATAGTGCGTATTGTCACAATCCATAGACTATACGTGTTAGTTCGACTTGTATAGGTACGTACCATTCATGCTATTCGCCACATCGTTTGTATTAGTGACTATGTTATAGGTATACCAACTTTATAAGGTAAACCATTTCTACTTTGTTCAAAGTGGAAAACGAATTGCGCGCACGACTGTCGGATTTTATCTGTATCGTGTCTGCTGTCTTTGCAAAACTTGTCTAAATAATTACAGTTTCGTATGTACAACACTAGTCCCAGTTTTCGCCACCAATTTTGAACCGTTCGAGTTCGTATCGTCTGTAAGAATAGACAGAAAATTTGTGTACATTTTTTAAACGGCAACAGAACATTGTCACTAGAAAATAGGTACCTACAGTAATTCCATATTATCAAACTAATTTACTCAGATTTAGGTATTTAAATAGAAAGCTAGCCAAGCATGTGCATGCCAACTCCCACTTTACAGTAAAAACAAAAATTTTGTGTGATGCCTTCCGTGCTTAAATGAAATTGGAACTTAGTATGTTTGTATGAATCCTCCAACAGACAAATTGTTTGATTCTCGTTGTACCTATGTACACCTACAAATCATGTTCGCAATCAAATCGAAATAACTAGTTGAAGTTGAAAGCGAAACTGGATTACTGTAGAGAGATCATAAGTTATAGACGCTCTGATAGTCACACGTAGGGTTAACAAGTTGTTGCGATTTGTCTATCTTGTCTTTTTTATGGCAAAACCCTAAAAATCCTGCAAAAATCATTACAACAGCACCAAGCGCTCTATAGGAATATTTTAAAAAGAATAAGACAAACATATTTTTTTACTGAATTAAGATAAAGAACCTCTTGAAATGTAAATTGTAATGTTTGTGACGAAACCAAACGATTTCTTCCTAGGTAGATATTTTTTGATGAGTCTTCACTATATTTTTCAATCATAGTAGGTTAGGTAACCCTAATAAAACATGGTTATCGAGTTAGTTCACTGAATTCAATAAATAATTGCTGGCGGCGACGCTGCCTAAAGAACAAAATTAGAATTTGCAGTTTTCAGTAAGCGATTCTTTCTGATATTACAGAAATTAAATGCGTTTAGGGTTCCTTTCATGTTTTATCAATGTGTGAAGGCTATGAAAAAAATATTTACACATTATAAGGAAATAAGTAGGCACGTTTGTTAAATTCCAGTCGTGGGCACAGCTAATAGTAACCAGAGTTAGGCAAAAATAATTGCAATTAATTAATTGCAAATTGCGTGTGGTGTCACAATTAACAATTAATTTTGATTTGTTTGTCCATCGCGAACAAATCACAATTAATTGTTAATTGCGACATTACCTGCAATTAGCAATTAATTAATTGCAATTAAATTTTGCCCAAATCTGATAGTAACTCTGACAATTTTTTGACGAGGGGTTCAAGGGTAATCGAAATAAGTAACTAAGTATCCTGATATGACTATGATAAAAAATTGTCTATCTATAAATACCCAGTTATATATAGGGGTTGAGAAGGCAGGGGTTGCAGGCGTTGGGCGGAGTCTTGTGTTACAACGCCCCCTTGTAAAACATAACGTCATCATATAATATAACTTAATCTTCCCGAAGCGAGGACTAGACGGTACACCGGCAACGCATACTATTTTTGTTTTACTCGTCGTATTGTTACGACGCCTGTGTTCACTGAAGAGGTAGGCAGACAGGTAGGCACGGCAGTGCATCAAAAGTTGCTTCTAAAACGTATTTTGGTCCCCTTTCGGGCGAACTTAGTGCCATTTGTACCGGGCATATTACAAAAAAAATATAGATACATATTAGCGGATAGGGCGATGAAATTGCTTCGTCGAAGCTAGGTCGTTCACAAGCTGTTTCGATCACAGAATATTCATAAAATCCAATAGATGTGTCCATATGGCGCGCATGCCTCACCCGAGCACTCATATTATGACATTACGTCTATGCGTTCCGACGTCAAAAGTGAGTGCTCGCGCGAGGCATGCGCCTGATGAAGACGCCGCCATTGCGTAGTTATTGTGTGCGTACGTACCTATCAATAAGTCAGTGTATTTCGTTAGAATAAACATACTCTAGTGTTATTCCATCGTTTTATAAAATAATTTGGTAATTACTTCAGAGGCGGTTTCAGAATTGTCAGGTAACTTTTGCGACTAAATAAATTTGATGTTATGACAGTTTATTTTCTCATCTGTCAAAATGTCAAATTTAGTTCGTGAACCTACCTATCCCTCGGGATTAGGTAATAGTCAGTTCCTGTATACACGGCGACAAGGTTCACCACCTGCCACGTTGGGTTCTGACTATCTGGTGAAACGTGGGCTTTGAGTTGACTTAATACCTCCACAATGTGGTGGTGTATGGCCACTCAAGCCTCTGACTACTCTACTCTAGAATGGGGATAAAAGTCGTGACGTTATATATATATAGTTCGTGGATTAAAGTTAACTGGCGATGATGAAACAGGCCCTTAATCAATGGGTCAGCAATCATTGTAGATTTGGGTTTATAATGTGATAAAATAACAAGACGTGGGTACCTATTGGTTTTGATCTCAAATTTTTCGTTACGGTATTGTTATATTTTAGGGGTTTTTTTATTAAAATAAAATTGAATCGGCATTCAATAAAATTAATAATTATTTAGAAAGTATATTACATACCCTAACATTTTGTAATCTCACTTATTTGCATACTTATTTGAAAATGACTGTTTTCTATTCCCTAGGTATGAAAACTTTTACTTGACTGCCCCAGAAGGAGGTTTTTTATAATATTTTTAGCTATTCAAGCAACAACACGCAAAGAACGCGCTCAGCGCATTTTTTTTTTTTTTATTATAAATTGTAATAATCCATATTTCATTTCCTTTACCTATATGGTGGTTTTTCGTCCAGTAATTAGATGTATAGACCGTTCCACATTATACGTCCGTCTGATTGTCCATTAGATAATTATTGACATATTTTGTGTAATTTACTAGTAATTTACCAATATACGAAAATGTAACAATGAAAAGTAACTACCTGGGTAACTTTAGGAAAAATAAACGCATGTTGAAATATTAACCCCCAAATTTATAGAAAGGACATACTTACCTACATTACAAATCACTTTTGTTCCTGGAAATGCTTTGTAAAACCATTGTAAAATGGCAAAAAACCTCTATAAATTTGGCGGTTAAACTACTATCTGGCTGAATGCGAGGATTTGTGCGAGCCAGAAAAATAACGTAGCATTAAAACAGGGGGGTTACTCCGAAATACGTCGCTGACGGATCGTCCGAAGTACGGATTCGATTTACGATCAAAACAATGTCAAATCGTAGAGAAAAACGAAAGAAGAAATGTCAAATCACGACAATCCGTCAGCCGAAACGTTAGGTTCGTATTTCGGAGTAGGCCAGCAGAACAAACAAAACTGTCCTGTCCTGAAAATAATTTGTGCTAATTTTGTAATAATTAGAACTTTATATCTATCATCAAGTGATGACAACCCCCAAATTCATAGAAACAAATTGCTCTTCATAGCATTATCAGAACAAAAGTCATTTGAGAACCTACCATTGTAAATAGATTGTAACTTTTTTATAAATTTGGTGGTTACATTGTAAGTATAATGCGATTAAAATAAGAATAGGACGGTCTCTCGGCTAACTTCTCTCATATGAGTACGGTACCAAGTACTATACTTATGAGTGAAGTTAGCCGAGAGCCTGTACCTAGTTCCAGTTGTGACGTTACAACATGGCGCTAGGCCGGTCCTATTCTTATTTTAATCGCATAGTAATAACGACAAACTGAAAAATGTAATTCAGGTTTCAAGCTCCCACGTCATTAATACATTATTGTAAATATTTTGTACATAGCTCATACTAATTAATAAAGAGAATATAGTTTAGTTTTAATTTAGGTACGATATGCCCTAATCGGGGTTGTTACCTAAATAAACATAACTGTCCTCTGAACATCCATTTTAATAGATTAAAATGTGATTTTTTTGTTGTTAGTGCGATAAGAACTGAAGTTAAAACCCTACTACTAATTAGTCGATAGTTGTAAATTGTGAATGGATCCTAGTAATTTTTAAGATCTTGTAATTATATTTTAACATCGTCATTATAGTGGGCAGCTCTAATTTGAGCGTTCTGCGGAGTCGATATTCGATAGCGTCTACTAAAATATTTGTAGTATGTATGGCAAATTGTAAATGGCTGGTACGGTCAGCAACGAAAGTCGCTGAACATTCTCAGTTTTTCAAATAGCTAGCACACTTTTGTTTTGCAACAAATCCATAATTTTTCTTTATCGAAACAAAATGCATGTTACTAATACATGTACATACATGTTGCTAATATTTGGTTTTATAAAGGTTTACCATCGTTTGTAGAATAAAGAGTATAAACGATTTGAAAAATTCAGAATGTTCAGCGACTTTCGTTGCTGACTGTACCAATGTACAATTTGTCATATTTACTAAATGTTTGACGTAAACGCTAGCGGCTTGGCGCGCCTTAAATGTAGAGCCTGTTGTAAGTATAGGAAAGTATCGCGGTGATGTCACGTGACTTATCACTTTACAAAGGTTACGTCACGCATATGCGCACTGATCATATTTGCATTGCATGCATGGGCGTTTTGACCTAGGGAGGGGTGGGGAGGGCTTAATTAGGAATTACCTGCAGGTAAAGGACAAGGTCAGTAGCACTCAAATATGAGTTCTGAATGAAAAAGGGTTGCCATCCAGGGCGACTGCCCCCTCCCTCTTACCCCCCTCGGTACGCCCATGGTTGCAAGTGATCGTGTACAGTGCCACAAACTATCTGGCCCGATAGCCTAAAGAAGATCTAAAATAGAGAACTTTCAATAGAGAAATGTCAAATATGTGCGGCTACAAGCGAGTGGCACGCCCGGGCAGTCAGTTTTGACGTCTGAATGCATAGACATTATTTCATAATATGGGGGGGGGGGCTTAGCCCCCAGTGAATATCATGCGTGACGTCACGTGACATCCCGGGAACGGGACGTGACGACAAACCACCTATTAGACCTAGGCCGCACCGCGGTTTTATCCGCGCTCTTAAAACCGCGTCCTATGGAATCATATGAACCGCAAGTGCGGATAGGATCATATGATTCCATAGGACACAGATTTAAGACGATACAAGAAAAAAATGAATTTTAGTTTCGGGGTGTGGCTAGCGTCGCGTGAGCTGCCGAAGGATATACCCCTCTCGCTTAGCTAGGACAGAACAGCTATGGAGTAGACTATAGTATAGTTATTTTTTGAAGGAACAATATTGTTTAATTCGTACAATTAAAATAATATGTCCCAGTGCACCTTTTAAAATAGATGAAATGGATGAAAATATTCAAATATATTTTTTTCGTTTTATAAGGGATTTTTATGTCAAGTGTATATGAAAAAAATAATTTAATTTCTATGTTGTTTTTATTGCTGAAGACAAAGTAAGTCAAAAGAAGACAAACGATACCTACAATATGCTGATAGATACGTATAACAATATTTCGATCGTATAATAGCCTATAACCAGCGGACGATCCAGACGCGTCCAACGATATCTCATTAGTCAAATTATTATGATAAAAATAGTTTGGACGTTATACGGGAGCAGATGAACATACATACATATCGGTCAAAATCATAACCCTCCGCCCACCGTAGTCGGGTAAAAATGTACATACTCTGTGTCAGTGACTGACTGCCGGATATGAGTATCTTTTTCATGTTTCGTAGGCAAAGGAATACTTTGGTACTTAACTTCGATGCCGATCATGAAGTCATCAGCGGTGTCATAATATTTTTTTTTACCATATTTAATTTATTTTTTAATTTAATTTTCAGTTTTTATTAATTTTATTGATTTAACCATGCATTTATTTTTTGTTTATCTTTTTATCTTTATTTTTTTATCTATCAAAAT
Source organism: Drymonia ruficornis (assembly GCA_947859195.1). Classification (NCBI taxonomy): domain Eukaryota; kingdom Metazoa; phylum Arthropoda; class Insecta; order Lepidoptera; family Notodontidae; genus Drymonia; species Drymonia ruficornis. The sequence goes on from OX401923.1 coordinate 8,457,275, forward strand.
CACCCTTAGACTGGTTACCGCCACAGGTGACAAGAGGGCTGGCTCTTTCCTTGCTCAAAAAATTAGCTTGACAACAGGAACAGCTTGAATACAGGGAGGACATGCAGCCAGTATCCCACGCGGACGGTATTTGTTTAATTAGGGGTAGGTTTTTATTTTATTGTATTTTATTTTAATTTATGTTATATTATATTGTATTTTAATGATAAAACATGAAAAATAAAAATATATTTTTTTTTTAAATTTAATTTTACTTTTATTTATTGTTTTATATTTATTGTGAAATTATAATAATTTTAATAATCAATATTGGACTATGTCTGAAACAAATACATTGAATTGAATAATTTAAATACAAAAATTATCACATTAACTCGTTAAATCACGGTTTACACCCGCTAGAACGAAAAAGATCCTAACATGGTAGGTAGGACCTGAGGGTTGGCCAGTTAATTACTTAAAATACACTATATTTATTTCAAGAAAACATTCATAAGATCTGAAGGCGTCGGACTCGCACGTAAAGGGTTCCGTACCACCGTAGAATAAACACATCAAAAATATCAAGTTTGAGACTTGATATTTATTTTGAAATGTTATTATATTTTTAGTATTTGTTCTGCACCGGCAACAGAAATACACATTCAGTGAAAATTTCAACTCTCTACCTGTTACGGTTCGTGAGATACAGCCCGCGCTGACAGACGGACAGACAGACAGACGGACAGCGTAGGCCTAGTAATAGGGTTCCGTTAGCACCCTTTGGAACCCTAAAAAGTAGCCTATGTTCTCCGCCAAGACCCAGTCTATCTCCATACCAAAATTCATCAACATTGGTTCAGCGGTTTAGCCGTGAAAAGGTAACAGACAGAGTTACTTTCGTTTATAATATAATAGATTGAATAGGACGGACAAACATTTTCCTATCCATATCTGTAATGTTATTTTTTTACGATAATTTATTGATGTATGATATATTTATTACTTGCCCATCCATACCTACAACAAACGCAATAAAGCGACTCCATTGTTTTGACAAGCAATGTATTCCCACTGTCGGCCCAAGACCATGCTGCAAGTATATAACAGTAAGCGAAATAGGGAGTTTTTACAGAAATGACACGAATAACTATGAAATGACAAGAGATGACACAAAATGACAAGAGATGACACAAAATGACAAGAGATGAAAAGAAATTACACAAGACAAGGAAAAGCAAACGAAAATCACGCTGCAGTGCAGGTCGTAGGTTCGATTCCTGCCCAGGACATGCATTTGTGTGCATGAACATGTCCGCATGTCCCGAGTCTAGGTGTAATTAAGTGTATATTTAGTTTGTATTTACAAACAAAAAGTAGTATATGTAGTAATATCAGTTATCTGGTTTCCATAGTACAAGCTGTGCTTAGTTTGGGATCAGGTAGTCATGTGTAAAATAATTTCCAAGGATATTTATTTATTTATCATAGGCGTCGGCGGACTGTAAATACTGTACTGTACCTGTAATGTGGCACGACCGTAATATTTTTTCGTAATATTTTTTAAAAAATCCTTCACAGGTCCGACGTCGAACAAGTCCGACTGGACACTGACAATACAAAGTTAGAGAGAGACATGGTTAGTTCAAGTACTTAAAATGTGAGATGGCGATATTGTGCGCGCGCTCGGAAATAAACAACGTAAGCGCCAAACCACATTTTCTTGAATTAAAAAAAAACTACTTCATGAATTAAAATATGGTTGAAGGGTAGTTTAGATATCATTATTTGCTATGTTTTAGAAATAATTTCGTGATTTAAATCGTAAAAACATCGTGGTAGCAAGGAAAATTGTAAATAATTAGAGCTCATTTCATAATTTTTTTTTATCGAGAAAATTTCATCAAATCGTGATTTGGATTTAAAGATACTCAAGATAATATAGTCAAAAATCATACATCTAAATATAAGATTCCTAGTCCACATACTTACTTAAAGAAAAAGTAGAATAGAAAATCAACCAAATTTCGAACCCTCGTCTTAACGCGGTTTTAACAGCGCGGATATAACCGCGGTGCGGCCTAGGCCTTATCCGAGCCTGTGTTAGTTGCCGCCCACTATACTTATTTATGATTATTGTTGTAATTAGGCAATATTTAAATGTTAAACTTCCGCCCATCGAGTAGAGGCATCACAACTTAGTGATATTCAAGTAAAATTGTAATGTTAAATCAATTCTTGTTGTCTCGTCCAATTTGTGAGTCCACTAAGATCTTAAGTAGAAACAAATTGAAAGTAGATTTTTTAAATAACGCAATTACATTTAAAAGCCAAAGTTCTAATCTAGATGCTTTCTTTTACAATGTTACTCGTAATTAAAATAATCTAAGTACCCAATCGTCCTTGTGTCTGGTTCTTAAGTCACAATCTTCCTAAGCAAACAAATGGATATATCATAGATTTATAAAAGTTTCGCGCGTGCGCTTTAACTAGATACCGCCCTACTAAGAAAAATCATTTCCAGAAATGCGGCAACTTATTTTCGTTGCGGCCTGTCAGTTTCATACAATGGTTGCTGTCACATGTACTGGAGTACTCAAAATTTTGCGTGGTATCAGTTGCCGCATTTTATTAGTGCACATGCTTCATCTAGTTGGAGCGCCCTCGCGGAAACTAAAATTAATCTATGGGATATATACCTATACAATTTTTGTCTTTTGTAAAGTATGGTCAAAGAAATGGCTGAAAGGAGGGAGATGTTTTAAAACAAAAGAAAGAGGTTGAAGTGACTCCCTTCTTTTTTGCAGTCGGATAAATAATTTAGGCACGTATTAATAAATCGATCTCGAAGTTGACATCGATTTTAAAATGCAATTTTGACGTTTAGGGCATAACACACCGGGACGCCATGGCGACGTCGCCAGCCACCGTAGCCAACTAATTCGTATTGAAATGTATGACAGGTAACACAGCTGGCTACGGACTGACGTCGCCATCAATACAAATTGTTTGGATACGTAGCTGGCGACGTCGCCATAGCGTCCCTGTGTGTTATGTCTTATTGTATGGAACATCTGTCAAAACAGCATCTTAAGTTCGATCTCAATTTTGAGCTCGATTTTTTAATACGGGCCTTAGAATGTTGTGGGCTGTATATTATATTCCAAATTCAAATCCCAATGACAGGGATGGACAACAAACGAACGGTCGGACGTATTGTTCGATTCCTGCTGGTGTAAAGGGCCTTATCGTAGTTTTCACTGATCTGTCACTGGGATCGTAGTAGTTACAAGCATTGCTTAGTTTGGGACGATAGAGAGCGTTTGGACAACCCTTATTTTTTTCTGAAACATCTACCTACTTCCACGCCATCTCTTAGTAATAGTTTAAGAGTCATTAACAGCACGTCACATTTAATAAATAAGCGACAGTCCATCACAGTAGCATAGCTAACAAATTTTAATTAACAGTTAAATTAAGGTAGCTTTAAGGAATCGTCGATGTAATATTGAAAGAAGTGGTTTTAGGGATTCAGTTGTAAATGTTACGGCGACATCTATATTTCAGATGCAGCAACTTTGTCTTGCATGTATATTTTACGCGGTACTCTTTTAATTATTTATTTAATGTTTAAATTACCCTGGAACACGGATATCTATACCTATTGTACAATTGTTTAGTGTATTAAACAACGTACTATTGGAATTTATTATATTTATACAAACGAATACCTGCTTTATTTTTTTATTTGTTCCTTCCCAAACAAATAAGAAAAATAAAGTACCTATCACCCGTCCTAGTATAAAAGGTAGGTATACTTATGTGATAGAATTATTTTTCATATTTTATAATTATGTATTTTACGTAGGTACCCTTGTTTATTTTTATTTAATTGTTTGTTTTATTTACTTACCTATTTTTTGTCCTATAATTGGTATTTAATTTATATAATATTATTAAATAATATACTGCAAGATTGCTGGTTTTGAAAATGTGAAAAGTGATATTCAAACTATTTCTTGTCAAATAAACGATTGATGATCGTTTACCTTGAAGTTTTATTGTTATCATTGTATTCCGTAACCGCACGTAAGTATTACATAACCTACCCCTAAATAAAATATCGCTAGACTTACACATCAACTGCGTGGTCCCAGACTAAGCAACCCTTTTTACTATATAGGTATAGTACCGTGCAAATGGGCTGGAGGCGATCCCAGTGACACCCAGATTAGGGCAAATCCACGAACGTAAATACATACTGGACTGTTCACTACTGCACAAAAAACGAGCCGAGCGAAAGGCCCCAGTTGGGACCGTGTCCCTCTCATTTCGAGTTGCCATGCCAAAATAATATTATCTTTGGGTACTGATTGGTAGTTTTTAAATCAAGCAAATCAATTAATTTATTATTAACCTGACTATTGTTTTATCATATAAACAATAGTCACGATAAATAGTAAATTAATTTATTTGCTTGATTTAAAAACTAACAATCACTACCCAACGATAATATTATTTTGGCATGGCAACTCGAAATGAGAGGGACACGGTCCCAACTGGGGCCTCTCGCTCGGCTCGTTTTTCTGTCTAAGAATTGTCAAGGTATAATAGAACTTAAGTCAGCAGAATAAAGTTGAATTTCTCCTTAACCAAAAACTCAAGTGATAAATCCTTCATTAGGTATACATCCGTGGGCAAATCACAAAAAAGCCGTAACAATTTTTTTCCTTGGTGCGAATCGAACACGCAGGGTGGGTTTAGGAAATAAGCCACATGAGTAAAAAAAGTTGTGAGGAATGAAATCTTTCTAAAATTCTAACCGTGCTAAATTATAAAAATAGCCATCTAGTGATTCATTCCTGTATGATCAAACCGAATTGCCGAATTAAAATACTTTTTTTTATAATTTATGGAGTACAGAGCCATCTATTCAGAAATAAGTGTACTAGGTATTAGGGATGCAATCAAAGAAATACGTACTCTGAGTGAGTATCCGATTATTACGAAAAATCGATTAGAATGTATATTAACTTTTAATCGTTTCCTTTTATTACTATTTATAGTTTTAAGGTCTAGAAAGTGATAGAATGGTACAAAGAAACAAGAAATCCTGAGTTCTGTAGCAAAAATAACAACAAATCACTTCATAATTTATAACCTTTATTCACTTACGCTAGACAGACGAAGAGCCAAAATTTACAGTTTTAGTTATCGTCGCCTGTATTAACAATTATTTATTTCATTTACGGCTTTGGGTGCTAAGTTCACTTTATGAAACACAAGAAAAATAACACATTTTATTTTTTATTATTATTTGGGTTTAACCACGGTCCCCACTCCATTGCTAATATTCTGTGTGATCATAATCTATAACGCAAACAATATTTTTTATTGTTAGTATTATTCATTGTGATTTGTACAATAATCGATTGATTGTTCAATGGAATCAATACTGCCGTTACTAACGTCTACTTATCTGATGACTTATCTGTCATCTGTCAGTCCTTCCATCAGTCATGTGATCAGTCAGTCAGTTCAGTCAATCTACGGAATATTGTTTGTTATTGGTTTTGGTTTTTCGCGCTGCATATCGCTCATTATCGCTATTTGCCTACCTGCTACTTGACCTGTGCTATCTAAAGTCGCAAGGTATTGATTACCTAGCCTACATATTTAAATAGTGATTATCTGAAAAACTTCAAAACAATAAGCAAGTTCTTACAATCTTGTAGGTTAAGTATGTAAACTTGCAAGTTTATCGCAATTCGTAATGCCGAAGCAAGATGTTAACGAAACCATCCTCAAATACGAGAACTTCATCAACGATGTCCTCAAAGAAGACCTGCGACAGCTGGAGTACAGATTACAACAAATAAACGCTGAGGTATCCGACCTAATACAACAGAAACATACTCTGAAAGTTGTCACAGATAAAACTGTCCATCCTGATGGTTTTAAAACCCAAATAAATCTGGGATGTAACTTTTTCATGGAAGCTTCAGTCACAGATACTAAAACACTATTAATGAATGTAGGATTAAGTCATTATTTGGAGTTCACAATCGATGAAGCTAATAAGTATTTGGATGTGAGAATCAAGGCATTTGAGAAGAAGGTTGAAGAGTTACAGAATAAAGCTGCGGAGACGAAGGCTCATATAAAATTGATGTTGATCGGGATAGGAGAGTTGCAGACTGAGGGGCAGAGGAGTTGATAGTTGTATACATTATTATAAGTTTATGAGAACTGTGTTGTTAAGAAGCATTAATTATTGTGATCAATGTTGTTCCCATTGCTCCTGTCAGTTTCTTCACAAACTAATTTATGGTGCGTTCCATTCACTGTAAATTTTGTAATTTTCGTATTTTTTGTTCATAAATGTCGTTCCACTCGAACCAACTTGTACTGAAAGTGATCATTATTGTCGTTTATAACACTTTTTGTGGACAAAATTAACAGTGAATAGAACGCACCATTAATATACCTAAAGCTGTCTTCGTGATACATTCATAAAGTAGGTTTGCTTAGGCCTAGCCCGCATTGCCAATAAAAACTGCACGGTTTTTATTCGCGCAGTTTATTTACCGCACCGCACCTTGTCAAATTGCATGATTCTAATACCGCAAGTGTTAATACATTCATATGATTTCATGGGCTACAGAATTGCGGGACAAAACCGCATGGTTTTTATTCGCAATGCGGGCTAGGCCGTACTTAGAAAAATAACAATAAGTTCTAAATTGTTTCATTAGTCAACAAAGGACAGCACTGTGATGTTATGTTAATTCTGTAAGGTAATCATCCAACAATACTGTTATGCAATTCCATCCACTGTTGGACAAGGCCTCCGCCAAGATTTTCATCCACCAACAACCAACCAACAACTAGTCCTCTGCTGCTTGTATCCAGAGGTTTCCTGGTTTATTATATGTCACCCATAATTTATAATTGTTTGTTAAAACATTCTTATTTGTAAATCAGTGGGAAGTACCTACCTAAATGCAAAATTTACCATGCTCTATAAGTAGTCCAGTATTCTACAATTTGTTTGTTGTGGTGTTTCTACAAATTCTACAAATAAATAAATAATTTGATTTATCCCTAATTTCAACAAGCTAAGGGGGCGTCCATAAATTACGTCAGGCATTTATGGGGGGGGAGGGGGTCGAGCAAAATCTCACGTGGGGGAGAGGGGGGGGGGGGGGGGGTCGCGGCAAATCTCACGTAATTTTTTTTACCGCAAGAAACAGTGTAAAATTGCAAGAAAACTGAATTAAATTAAGTTCTTTTTTTAACTTAACTATAACATTTTTTTGTTAAATTAAGTAAAACATGTTTCTCCTCTAGAATAAGCTTTTGAAAAATCTCACGTGAGATTAGAGGGGGAGGGAGGGGGTCGAGCAAAATCTCACGAAATCTCACCAGGGGCTAGGGGGGGTCGAAAAATCTCAAAAATCGCCTCACGTAATTTATGGACGCCCCCTAGTTTAATTTTAACTTTGGTTTTAAGCTTTGTTATTGGGCGATTAAAATATATCAATCGACGGATTTATAATTACGCCATCTATCCACCCTCATCAAAACTAATTTTGTTCAGGCAGAACATACCTTGACTAAGGTAACTAGGAGTATGAATATACACTGATAGGTGGCGCTACTGAGCCATTGTGATTGATTTTTGTTACTTTAATAATCAGTTGATAGATGTCGCTGCACGGAATCGTTGTATTTTTAGACCGCGGTGTTAAGATGTTTTCCCGTTTAGTGACTCGGCTGGGTGAATTAGTTTGCAGTATCGCTTCTCGGCCTTTTGGCTAAGATCAAAGTGTAGTATCTGTTCTTTTCAGCTTAATATCTGAAAGTTCCCTCACTGAGGGACCAGTATATTAAACTGATTTTTGTATCCAGACGGGATGTTCGGGGCTCGCTCCACTCCCGTCACGGGTCGGCCCGGCATTGCAGTGCCGCCGGGATCGGCCCACATAATACCATGAAATTCTACAATCGAACACAATTTAAACCGAAGGTTTGCGGCATAATTTCTTTCTTTATTTAATATCTCAAATCTCAAATTAGATATTAGTTAGTTAGTTTACAGTACCCTAAGTACTTAGCTAGAACAGAACCGTATATAGGTTACATGCGACCATACTACACACTAGTAGTACGGTCGCCTGCACGTCTGAGGTAACGTTTCCACTGGATGCCTTTGGCGTCCCACTCCTGGCACGGGCCTCCTCTTAATGCGAGGGGGATTCAGGCCATAAACCACCACGCTGGCCCAGTGCGGGTTGGTGGAAATCACATGGAATTCGAAAATATGTCAGGTTTTCTATGAGTAGGTTTTCTCACGATGATTTCCTTCAATGTAAGCAAGTGATAATTATATTAAAGTCATGAATCACTCATAGATTTCGAAATATCCAGAGGTGTGTGCCGGGGTTCGAACCCTGGACCTGCCCGCAAGACGCCTTCTTAACCAATCGGCTATTACTGCTCTCTCTTTATTAAAACCCGTACACAAAGTAGATACCTAATAAGGGGCCATCCATTAATTACGTCACACGAATTTCATGATTTTTAGACCCCTCCCCCCTTGTCACAGCTGGTCACATTTGCGAGACCCCCCTCCCTGTGTGACGTCACATATTTTTATAATTTTCAGAAATTTTCAAAAATTTTCGTTAAAAATTCAAATTTCGGTTTTAATACTTAGATAGGTATATTAGATTTTTAAATGTGACGTCACAAAACTTAGGACCCCTCCCACCCCCACAATGTCACATTTCGTCGACCCCCTCCCCCCCCCCCCCCCTTTACGTGTGACGTAATTAATGGATGGCCCCTGATGCACCCTCATATCTTGAGACAGACTATCAAATATTCAAATTAACCCTAATTTGACGCTTACCGCTTAGGCAGCGGGTTTTGAACTGATTGCGGGGTTTCTAGACCTGGGTAATTAATTCTGGAGTACCTACTTGGTATTCTATTAGACAGGTACTTATGTACTTGAAGATACTCAAGAATTTTGCTAGTAACATCTTTTTATAATTAGGCATACAGGGTGATTCTTTCAAGTGTGCGATTAGGGGTGAAATCATTTTGTAGTGCGAATATAATTATACTAGGTAGGTTCAAGCTCAGGAATACCCATTTGTTAGTGTTTATTGTGGGTACGGCCACATGCACGTCTATTGTAATATTGTTAACAGTTTCAACATAATTCGTCATTAATAGCTTATGTTGTAAAATTAAAGTTTCTGTTTGCAATGTCAAAATAACAGCTTTTTACTAAATGCATAATGTATATTATGAAATTGTTAATTTTTTTCTCTATGTCTGCCTGTTTGTTCCGGCTAATGTCCGAAACGGCTGGACCAATTTTGACGGGACTTTCACTGGCAGATACTTTCACAGCAGGCGACTGTATCTACCATGTTTTAAATAATAAGGTATGTGTTGGTACTCGTAGGATGGATTTACGAAATAAAAGACACGTCATTCAAATAAAAGCTTAGCTTTATTAGTCGTTATATTCACGAAGAAACATCCCTCACTGGTCAACAAGTGTCCATGCTGACTGGGTGGAGACACAACTTACGTTTCACCGTATTTCCAATACTCAATCGATTAATTTTGATAATTTTGATCAACAAACTTTAGAACCGCCAATTTCATTAAAACTTTTGCAATAATCCGCTCGCCTTACGGCCCGCGGATTTAATTTAGACACAATTTTTTTCTCATTCACAATTTATAATTCCACTTTATGTCTAAAACACCGAACAGTGTATCCTAAAACATTCACCGACAAAGACACTCCCGTAAATTATAAGCATTATGACAATGTGATATTTTATTAGGTATATTAATGTATAAGTATTGTTGTAAGAACTGTAATAATTAATGCGTAGTTAGGTTAGGTTAGTTTTCGTGACATTAATGACTTGTCTGAGGCCCACAGATTACAATAGTGACCCGTAAGCAGCCTAACGAATACAGAGGAATCGTTTACAATTTTCACATTCTTATTTCCACCTTAAAATTGTTTTTAAATTTATCTTTTTTACACCCAGAATCATATAAACATCTTTGAGTTATTTATATATTTTTTTACCTATATAACGGCCGGCCCCGCCCCCGCCCCGCCGCCCGCCGGTCAACTTTATTTACAAATGGTTAATGCTCCTAAACGTTTACCCGACGCTATTCTTAAAATTAAATACAAAAAACGCATGACATTCTAAATTTTTTCTAATGTCCCATTTTATCGCCGCTATAATTTATGAAATTTTGACCATTACACCAACTTTAGAAATATTCAATACAAAAATACTCTTTTTGAATAAAATTTTATACACGACTCATTTATATCGTAGGCGCGTGCCGGGGCGGTGGCGCGGGCGCCGCGAAAGAAAAGCTTTGAGCCTCGTAACCTTAACATCATGAAATTTGTACTAAATATATCAAAACAAGCGGACGCGGGCAATTATTACTTAGCCGAAATGCGAGGATACCGAAATGACGCCTAAACACTAGTCAAATTTCACTTTTATTAATGACGCCTCACCTTTTGTCCGATGCACGGCACAGTGTGTCGAAGCGCGCCGCGACACGGACAAAAAGTCGCGTCACAATCAAAAATAATTTCGTTATTTTTTTAAAATTTTGTCACTAATTTTATCACTGGCGTCCGCGTCCGCTCGCTATAGTTTACAAATATATTACGAAATCATGCCACAATATGGACTGTAGCTCACCAACTAAATGAACAAACACATGACAATACATACGAACACACAATACAGAACTGAACGTGTATCGCTGTTACGAATTAAGACCACAAGGATATTAAAACATTGCTGCATTCACTTTAATGCTTAACTTGGAATACAAAATGATCAGCGTGTTCCCGAGTCTGGGAGTTCCGTTGTTACATGTCAATGTTGACGCTCCCCTCGAGGGGGCGTTCGAGCTTATCTCACTAACATTATTGATAAGCATCGGCAGTATTGTTTCGAGACATCCTAATAGTAATTCCGTGCTCATTTTATTTTTTTATTATTTTACCCGATAATATTATATTATAATAAGAATGATACTTATTTCCATAATTACCTAATTTTCAGCATTTTTCCTTCTTATTGAATTTTTTCTCACGTATAGAAAAGTTGATACAGCTATTTGGTAAATCTAAATGTCCTAACCTCAAAAAATGAAACGCTACGTACAATAGAGTCTATTACAATTTCGAAAATTTAGGAACCATAATACCCAAACGTGAAACCGAAACATTATATTATATTGTTTTTTTTATTAGTAATTAATTTTGAAAATAATCACAATATCTTTATTTCACTTTACATATAATCCAAACATTTTCGTAGACGGATTCAAAATACTAAAAATGTAAAGCAAACATTTTAAATAAGTACATTTTTTGTGGAACATAAATAAACTATCATCTAGATAAAATTATGAAAACAATGAGAAATGACGCCGAAACGGGCAATTTCAATAAATCTACATAGGTACATAATTATAGATACTAACATGAGTTTTAAAGTCAATACCGAATTTTGTACTTTTTCTGTGGGATTAGCCCCCATGATCACTGTGGACTAAATATTTCGATGTTTTAAATTTGAGTCTTTATTTTTTATTAAATTTAGAAAAAATGTCAACCGATCACATAATAAACGAACATCGAATAAATTTATAATATCGGCTCGATCGTATTATATCCATTGTGGTCTTGTTACATTGCACAGTGAGTCACTCAAGTATAAAATCCGGACAAAATAGTAATACCAAAAATGTGTAATAAGTATACATTCTGTTTTTTTTCTGTTTCTGAATACAATCGTAAAACATTTTAACGGCTCCAAGTATCTGCAAATTACGGCATGTCGGTTAATAACTGTTGATGGGAAACCAATACATTTCTATTGTAATATGTGTCGTGTAGCCTGCATAACGCTTCTATTAGATATGAAGAAGAAATCTATGAAGATATCGGAATAACGAATTCATTACTTACTATACAAGAAGATGGTAATTGTCAGCTTAGAGCTAAATAGTCGTGTTATGTCAGCTGTACCCAAAGTATTCATTATTTAGCGAGACGAATACTTTTTATTTTCTTTGTAATTTTGTTCTGAGAAATGGAATGTTTTAGACATCTTCCGCTAGGGGCGCTGTTCAATTTCTCATACAAAATAGACAATCACAAATAATAAGAATTTGTTTCGTTGACGAAGAAGCTAAAACTTGTGATACTGAACGCTTTAATGTAGCGTGCAGCTAATAATTTTATTTATCAATTCCACATTTCAATTCAGATATTGACAATACTTTTTAGCTCTATTCTGGCACTGCCTAAGTTACGGAAGAAACAAACAACTTGTAACAAAATACAATCGTAAACGTAACATGGAACGATGCTCGATCTCGAATAAGCCCATCGACGACTGCGTACTCAACAACCGACGCTAATCGTGGAAAATAAACCCGGGCTATTGCTCTGAGAGGTGGGTGGGGGAGTCCCCGTACTCCGGGGACTTCGAGGAGGATTCCGAACAAAAAACCGGCTGTCCGAAAGAGGGTAGAGGCTGCATGTTAATCTATATGTCGATGTCTCAAAAACTTCTGTATCTCTGACCTAACCTGAGCTACTAAGCACACCAGTCGACGCCTGGTCCATCCTAAACTGAGGTACTCTTATATTATCGTAATAGTTCAAAATGGTTACAAATTAAACGATAACAAACGTGTAATATCAAATGAAAAATGCTTACTTGCTTAGCTAGGGCCGGCCGCCTTCTCGCGCGGTTGGCGACGTGAAACTCAGGATGTCATAATATTTTGTACAATTCAGCAAATCAATTTTACATTCCCGTGTTTCTATTGTGCCTTAATTAAATACCATTAGCTCTAAGATAGTATCGATAATCTCATCTGTATTAAAACTATCGTTATATGTACACGATGCTATACATTTCTGTACAACTATCTATCTTATCGTATCTATTCTGACAAGCGAAATTATTTAGTATGTTTTCTGTGGAACTGAGGATGTGAACTGAAGATGCGACCGCGTGGCGGGGTGGCGGCCGGCGTCTACATGATATAACAAATACATCGAGATGTGCGATCTCGCTCGGGCTTGCTTCCTAACTCACGCAGATTCTTATCACCAATCTATTCCTTTCAAAGATGGACCACCTACCAGTAGTTAGAAAACAAGCGCCGAAGCTGTCGCTCTACGTATATCTACGAATCAAACTAATTATTCTTCTATAGTATAATAGTAAGTGTGTATGTATATTGGTTGTTCGGTACTGGCGAACGGTAAGTGCGCGGGCGAGGTGCGCGGGCGCCGCGCGGCGGCTCCGGTTGGGCGGCTGGTTCTATTGAGGGCCCTTTGTATTTAATTTCTTATTTTTCTCGTAAAAAATCAACATTTTCTGAAGGCACTTCTGATCGGACGAGGTGGCCCAGTGCGTGTGGGTGAGTTGAGTTGCCAAATAATGTACTTAGCGGTAATTTTGAAACGGTAGGTATTTTGGTGGGTAATCGGTCTATTGTGAGTTTGCCTTCAACTATTGCGCTGTTTGGATGTGGGTCAAATGTCTATTAGTTTGATAGCCGCCGCGACGCGCCCGCCAGCAGAGTGCGTGCGCCCCAGTGGGATAGATTCAAAACGTCTGGACAAAATTATGAATCAACATTGGAAAATTAAACGTTGAAGAAGTTGAATTGATACTGGATATAATTATTTCTATTTTAGTGTTATATCGGTTATGGATAGTATGATTAGTTTAGACATATATTAGAAAATATGTGTGATAGGAAATACATATTTAGACGCACGCACTTGCTCGGTGTTCAGTGTGTTGCCCGCGCAAAATTTCGGAAAATAGTATTTTATCTAACGAATAAACCTAACCCTAATCCGGGGCGGGAGCGGTCCCGCATACCCCGGACCAACTGAACATGCGACCCGAACATTGCCGAAATATTGGAAATACAAACAAGGATGTTTACATTAATCTTCAATAAAGATGTATAACGATTTCGAATTTTGTGTCTGCATCATCGTTACGCTATTGATAAATTCTCTGCACGAACATAAAACTGGTTATCAGTATAAAAATAATCTTTAAATTCTTTGTTTGTGGATCGAAAAATAACCCTGCTCTATTGTACTAATGACTATGGTTAACTTTAATTAATTATTCCTAAAATAAGTGTGACGAGGTAAAGGTTGACAATTCCTGGCCGCGCAAGGCGAGCCTCAACGCAACACTACCAGGGATAAACAACTCAAGCATGCTCAAAAGGACGAGGAAACAAAGGAGAAACAAAATAAAAACAACACAACGTTCAAAACTTAAGCAGTTAATATATTAATCGTTATTTTCCTTAAAGAATAAATCAATAAATGATTTTACGATATACACAACTATAAAAACCATTTTAAGATAATACTTAATAATAATATAATAATAATTATATATAGCGAAATATATTATGTGCAGAAATAAAATTCTAGGTGACTTAAATTTTCTCTTACTCGTAATAACCTAATGAATTTCCTAGAAGAGCGCGGCTGTGGCGTGGCGGCCACGCCGGTCGACGTCCAACGTACAAATTCAAAATTTTCTTTTAATAATTTAATTTAAACTTCTTTTATCAATAATTTTGAATCTGAAGGCCTAAATGCGAGTGTCGTAAAATTTTGGTGTGCGAAAATCGTCCAATGAAATTCTTTTTAATTTAGTTTTGCCGAAACGATGTGTGCGTCGCGTCGATGAGATCACTCCAATTGTTCGAGGAAGTTCGGCGACTTGAAGTACTCCGGCACGGGGTCGTCGAGCCGCGAGATCACTTTGTAGATGGACTTCTTCCAACTCTGCTCCACGTCCTTACCACCTTGTATGGCGCGGAAAAACTCTCGGAGAGTTTGCTCAACCACGTATCTGAAGTTCGGTGGGACCTTAAATCAATATAAGTCATCCGTTAGCGACAAGTATTATACTATCCAGTATTCTTAGTTTAAAATTATAAATGAGATCATATTTAAAACGACCAAGAGAGAGAAAGAAAGAAGAACGTTAGAACCAATAAGGTATAAAAGGGAACAGATGATTGGTCATTTCATACGACATGGCATATTAAAAACATCTTAAAAGAAAATATAGAAGGGAAGGAGGACGAAGAACACCAAGATAGACCAGAACAAGCTACATGAGCCAGATTAAAGATAAGGTCCGGGGTTTGTCGTATAAGAAGATAGAAGGGACTGCCCTAGATAGAGAAAGATGGAGAGAGTTCCATCAGCTACACTGACAAGGGTCTTCGAACACTTAAATAAGAAGAAGAATATTAGAAGCCTACTGAATGTTTAACTTACTTTTCATTACAGTAAACATTCCAAAGAAAACCACATCTTTATCTCTAATGGCTGAGGAGCCATTTACCTACCAGTTCAAAATGTGTTATAAAGGTACTATGTTGTAAGTGATGCCTACCTCAATGTGGTTGTTTCTGTTGTAGTGGAGATTGAGCACTCTGTACAGCTCTGAATCGCCAGCCACGTGGAGGTCTTCAGGGGTCTTCATACCTTCACTGATGGCCTGTCGCGCGTACTTCTCCATCTGGATGTAGTAGAATTCCCTGTAAAGACAAGAGAGGAAGGTTTAATTATAACCCAGTGTAGGTATAACAATGTCTAATGAGGTTCTTTGGGTTTTCCATGTTCAATATATATGTATAAACGATAAGTGCCTACTGAAGAATGGAACAGTCATCTCTATTATTAAATTAAATTGTTATAATTGCTTTCAATTAGTTTAAAAGGAAGATTTATTCGAAATATTGCAATCTATTGCGCGTCGGCATAATATTTAAATTTAAAAGTAGGTACCTAATAAGTGATATTCGCAAAATGCAAGAGTTTTGTAAACTCAAATAGCATCATGTAATAGCGGACTCGTTGTATGTTCGTATGCGCTGCGACACTTCACGGCACAATGGAAATAAAAAGCCCTCGAATGCCGTCGAGAGCAGGAAAGGATTTGATTAGCCATTTTCGCTCTCTCGGCGTGACATCGCCTCGCTATCTTCGCTCCGGTTCGCTTACGAGAGCGAGTTGAGCGGATCGAGAGTCCCGCGAGGCTAATTACTTACGAGTTCGCATTCAGACGGGCTAATTCGGTTTTTTTATGCCGCTGCAAGTGATGAGATAACCGCTGATTGTGATTTTTATTGAATAAATAATGTCCAATCATAAATTACATTTGCATATTTAGTTAAAATAAAAACCAAGCGAAAAGTTTTGTGTAACATTTTTCTAAAACTTTGATTTTTTACATCAAAACGTAATATAAGTTCGCAAAGGCAAATACAGTATTTGGACAACACGCTCCAATTTATAAAACAGCAATTCAATTGTAACGCGAAATCACCGTAACCCGACACTCGGCTGTCAATGAACACGGATCATCTCTAAACCTCTCGTGGTTGTACTCAGACCTCTCGCTCGCACGTTGGGGGCTCTATTATTTTTTAATTGGCACTCATAGCGAGATAGCAGCCTTACTAATTGAATAAGTAAATGAAGTGTCTAAATAATTAGATGTCTTTTTGCGTAGCGCGGGTGGTGATGCGGCCCACTGTACGCACTTGACGTGTGACATAAATACACTTTATTGCACTTTTGTCTGCTGTTATTAATTGTCGTAGGTATTTAGATTCATTTTAGCATACAATTTGAATGTAGACTGGTTAATTAGAGAAATAATACCTATAAGTAGATAGTAAGTAGGTAACCTAATTATTAATAATGCATGATTTGGATAAGTAGCTACATAGGTACATAAATAAAAAGGTATGATAGTACCTATAAAAATGTTATCTGTATTTTATTCTAGAAAGCTTTGCCTTACTTATTACATGTTATCTAATAGGTACCTAGTATAAAATATTGATTTTCATAATGACTAACCATGATATTTAGTCATATCTATCGATCTAATTAGTCACTTGGTTCGTCACAGATAATATTTAAAACTACATGTTCAATATCTCCCACACGGCCTGAAGAAGTTGATAATGACTATCACATGTGGACGCGTCACCACATAAGTGGTATACTTTGGACTCGAATAGTTGGTGATAGATCAATTAATAATGTCATTAATATCTTGATTTAGAAGTTACATCTGTTGGTTGTTAAAAGTACGAACGCAGCGATTAGAATATAAAAATAAAAAATATTGTTTAAACTTTTTCCTTGTCTTTGTAAAAAAACTATACGTCATTCATATTTTGAAATAGGAAACAATACTAACCACGTTTACTACCTACGATAATTTAAATATGGAACTAAAAAGTTTTTAAAATATTTTTTGTAGATGACTAGCCAAAGGTATCCTATTACGGCGATGATAAAATACGCTAAGTTATGAAGAATTAGTAAATCGTCCTTATGATCGTGACATCTTAATTTACACGGACTATATCCGTCTCCATATTAATAGTGGTCCGTTTCATACACTATGCGAATCATAGATTAGTTTGGGAGATAATACTCTTCTAACGTAGTGGTTACTCTCTTTGTTTATTGTGCTTGCTATTGCTACTCATTTGTCGTAGGTTAGAATATCGACTTTCGATAAGAATCAACGTAATACAAGTGACGTATTTGTAAGCGTTCAGCGTTTGAACTCTTCACTTATGTTAATAGCAATGCGGGCGCGTGCGATTGCAAAAAGAAAAAGTGTGTCTCTGGGTGAAAAGATAGGTATAGAAAGTCTATTTTTGCTTTTATAACTGGATGCCGGTACCTTTTTAACGTAGATACCATTGATTTATTATTTGAGCAGTTACTTATTGTACCTTCTAACATCGCAATAACTAAACTTGTGCTCAACACACTACATGCAGCGAAATTCGGACATAGTATCGTCGCACTCGCAATTCGACAATTAACTTATTAAATACATAAGAAGCATTAATTACTGATCGATAAACGATCGGAGGTTAAGCAACGCTGGCCAAGGTCAGTCAGAGATGGGTGACCATTCAGTGGAATTTCAACTGAGCGTCTCCGGGCATGTAAAAGTCGGTCCTGGTTGATGTCATCTAGGCAGCAGTCTTTAAGCCTTATCAGAGGCCTTCGGGCGGCTTGAACAACTGGCCACTAACCATACATACGATATTAAGAAGTATCTGTCTTTAGCAATATGGCGCCAAATTTCATATTTCGAACAAAAACCGTTACGCGTGGGAATCAGCTGTTCATTTGTTTAGTCACACAAACACCCTAGGGATATTTTGGCAAAACCTACCTCCAATTGAATGTCAACTTTATTCCTTATATGCAAAGTCCTAAAATCCTTCGCGGACATTCAAATAAAATTGAAGAAAAAATAACGGGTGAATTTTAGTACGGTTGTGAAGTTTGTGCCGTAATACTTTTGCAATAAAGTTTATATTTCTACTACTGATGTGTGTTCTATTGTCTGATTTCTTAAGATTTCGCATCTTGCATTTACCTGAGAGATCGGACGTCTTGGGCTTCATTGTTTGTGAACGAAGAGATATTTTTTTGAAGACATTTGGATTGAGAAAGCTGTCTTCAGGCACCGGTCAAAAGACTACCAATATTTTTTTTAATAAGTTATTTAAAAAATATATTGATGTAAGTAAGTACTTATCTACTTTTCATTAATTAAAACATGTTGAAAACAATTTCATTTACTTTTTCAATAAATACCTACCACAAAACAATCAGGGTATGTAACCATTGAAAGATCGGCCGCAAACATCTTAAGCGATCCCGAAGGGTCCCCTCAAGAAACCGATTTGGTTCCCGTGTGAACCGCGCCTAACGATACCGCCACAGATTCATATACCACACAGAAGGGACAAGATGTTAAATGTCAGTGCATTGTTCTGATGACTTATTAATGTTATTTATATTTTTTTAAATAATCTTCATATAAAGTTATACTTATTGAATTCGATTCTTAAGTGTTAATTATAAATTTAGAAAAAAAAAAAAAGAAAATATGTTTGTAAGTTTGATGTAATTTTGTGGTAAAACAGCTGAGCTTATTCTTATAAATAACGCGTCCGTACATAAATATTAGAAAAACTAATTAAAGTGTTTGTTTCATACTTTTATTATTAAATGAAGGTATTATTATATTGTGGTAAAATTGTTATGAGGATGTTAAAGCAACAAACACCTGCCTGTGTTCATAGGGTAAAATTTCACTTAGGTACCAACAACACAGCCATTGTAATCTTTTCCTTATTTTACTTAGTAATAATTGAATATCGGTATTTATTTATTTATTCACCTTTGCAATATTGCTCATTTATTTTTTTATTTTTGTAGCACGTCTACATAAGTATTTAAATTCTATGGCCATGGAGCTAAGAAGTTCCCAAGTCAAAGGGTCCCATCAATTGTTTTTTTCTCGGTTTTTTTTTTCATCCCTTCGTATTGTTGACTTACATGGTGCAAATGTATGGATTCCAAACTTGATTTTGGATGTCGATATTTTACGTTGAGACCGTTTAGTAGGTATTTTGGTTTCTATGTTGGTAAAACAAGAAAGATTTTGTAAAAAAAAATGTCTGTATTCTCGTGGTGTTAAAAATAACTTTATTTATAATTTAAAACTAAAAAAAATACGATTTTATTTAAACAACATTAAACATCCAAAGTATTGAATTAATGTCATTAAGGATAGTCAGGATGCCGAATATGGTGTAAAAGTATGTGTCACCATAACAATTACTATAAAATATGAATAATTTAAACCTATACAAATGAAACTTCCTAATGCAGATATATTTAGTAAAATATGAAGTAAATAGTAATAGGTAATTGAGTATAAAGACGCTATCAAGTGTTGTTTATAATTAGCAAAACATTCAAGTATGTAGGGCAGAGTCGATCGCGAATCTTTATTTCCATAGGTTACGGTGCTCCGCGATGCGGGCGCGTGCGCATACCGCTATACGCCGATAACAAGGGGTAAGAACCTTAGCACTTGAGGCTCGAGTCCTTGCGAAATAAAGAATTGAAATTGATTATATATTCTGTTTTAGAAATCTTACGATGCGTTAAAACACTAAAATTAACACTATTAAGAACTGAGGTAAATTATAAGACGAGAGAACATTATATCTGATGTTTCAGCGAATAAAATTGTGAAATTGATTCTACAGTAAGATGAT
This sequence comes from Drymonia ruficornis, assembly GCA_947859195.1. Lineage (NCBI taxonomy): Eukaryota > Metazoa > Arthropoda > Insecta > Lepidoptera > Notodontidae > Drymonia > Drymonia ruficornis. The sequence continues at coordinate 8,477,516 of OX401923.1, forward strand.
GAACTTAAATGCTTTATTTCACATTAATTGCGACAGTGGTCAAATCCCTATAAACATAAATGGCGGTGGCCCCATCACATTAGCGGTTTTTCTTATAAAAATCGGCGTCGCATCGCATTCGCCTTACCGTTGCGGCCACGGTATTAGTAACAATCTTTTTATCTTGCTTAACCCACAAGGAATATTATAATCGAAAATATTTAATTAAGTCACGTTAATAAACGACGTGTTTTCCTGAAGATATTACGCATTAAGATCATTAAAATCATTAATTAGGAATGCTTGTGGTCTCCTTGTAGGTGATGGGGAAATACCACCATTATATTATTTTATAAATAGTTGACAATGGGTTTTGTCATTTGAAACAATTATATAAGTTCAACTGAATAATTACCTACCTAATCTGTATTTTAAGATGTTCAAATACACTTATCGGGACATTAATTTTAATAATGTTTTATTACAATTTATGTGTGTAATTTCCAAAATGCGAAAGTAATTGTATACCTATTTGTGGTAGAAGTTATAATGTAGACACCTACTATACCTACTTATGTGAACATCAAGTATTATTGCACTGCGAAGCCTTGGAATACGCGTGAATAAATCAATATATAAAAAAAGAAAAAAATCCAATTCAACTCCTCAAAAACCCTCATAAATTGTTTCGCACACTAAATTGGCGGGTAAAGTATAGTTTCCAGACATATTTCACCACCGACTTTGCCGAACATACTCATTTCAATCGCTGCCAAATACAATAGTTATTAAAAGCATGATGCTGCTCGGCTCGAAGTGTACCTACTTCGATGGGCAGGTATTACTGACCGTGCGTATATAACACATGTGTATGTGTAGGGGTGTATGTGTGCGAGAGTGGACGGCGTCCAGGTTTCGAGGAGCACGGGAGAATGAGCCGACAGACTGCATTTTACAGACCACGTTTATAGGACAGAGGTGACATGTTATTTTCATTTTGTCCGGAAATTTAGTTTATTTTTTATTTTTTTGTAGGTATGAGAAACTTACACATTTGCATAGTTTATTTTTTGTGTCATAAACTCATAAGTTTATAAAATGGCTTATTTGACATAACAGTGTTAACAACACAATCTGACTGATTGTGTAAATAGGAAAAAAATCTTTATTTTTTTTTAAATAATACTGAATAAATAATACCTAAACACAAAAGTGACACATTATATTTACAGATAACAAGCACAAAAAATACATTTTTTCAAAGCGTCGTTTCTGCCCGTTCGCAGTCTGTGTAAAAAAGTTGCACGGCGCACTGCACACATGCCCGCAGCGCACACACAGACGCGAGTAAAAGCGGGTAAACTAATACCGGGCCGGATTAATGCTTCAGTTAGTGAAAAAACTTTTTTTCAGACTGCGCCGTCCGACGCTGGGGCGGACTGAGACCCGCGGGTTGATTGGGAAGTTAATTGATGATATTAATTAGGTTCCGTGAAAAAAATACACTTTACGACGACTCACAAAGCATAGTAATGCCCCAGAAGTATGTGAAATATGATATTAATTATATTAATATTTAGATGGTCACATAATTTTTTTGACATAAGTATCTCTCTGTGGCATCTTATGTCAAAAAATTACAGCTGTAAACTTATCCAATCCGCTGACAGCGTCGCTAGTCACGACACGCAAGATAAAAGACTGCCAAAATGTGTAATTTCTATATTCAAAATTAGAGTTCCTCTTTTGGCTACCGGGAATGTTTTGTTTTCGTTATAAGCGAGTCAATATTCTGAGCTTAAGTGGAACTAAAAAAAATTGTGTTTCAGTCTAAAGTCCGTCCCTGATTGCCGTCTCCCTCCTCACTGACCCGCCTCTGTCTTCTACCCTAGGCTTCAAAAGTTCAGCTCATTTGAGTGCTTGCCGAGATTTTATTACCCCAACTACTCGCTTCGGTATTAATTTTTTTGAAAAAAAAAAAGGGTTAATGCGTGGTCTTTTAAGGGCCTTATAGAGCTGACCATTCACGGTTACTTGATCATTGAATCGGTTAATGAATAGGAGACAGTTTCGAAGTTTCAAGTAGTCATGTATATGTTTTGTTTCGTACAAGTGTTGTGTGATGCGGTTGGTCAGGAAACCGGATGTAAGTTTTAAATAAACAATGACGTAATTATGGACGGTTTTATTAATCTGCATTTTCTGTGGATGGGTTGGAATGCATTTGGTATATTGTGGTATTTGGTAATGTTGGAGAAAATGCAGAGGATTTTTTTATAGGACAGGTGGTAAACAAGCTTATGGCTATTGTGAAATTGTGAAAATACTTTTACCAACTTCACACACAGCTGAACCAAATTTTAAAAAAACTACCTGATATGAACTATTGACGAACTAAAAAGTATACAAAGTATACAGTAAACATATTATCATTACAGAGCATGTAAAAAGACACGAAACTTAGAACATTTTTTTTATGTAATATTGGTATAGCGTTCCTTCTTTTTTGTCACTAAGGGAAGGAATACAACATCATATAGGTACATATTATTTTTACTTCGAAGTTTCCACCCTCTGGTGATCACTAACTATGACATTAACAAAACTTGGAAAAAAATTACAAGCATAACTTTAACAGCATATTATTATTATACGGGGTGTGTCGCGTCTAACGATAATTACTTTAATGCGACTAGATATAAGCCGGAGCCATGTTGGACTCTCTACTTAAGTTTATTTCCCATGGGTCTTGATCATTGCCGTTTTATTTGCTAAGATTTTACTGTTATTATGTTAACACTTTTTCTAATTTAATTTATTTTATTAAAAGATAATATCACACATTACCTACTAAGTTTAGGAGCCTAATATGTGTAAAACTTGTCCTGAACTGGATGTAACTGTACTTGTATTACTGTACTGTACTGTAAAAATAATACAAATACATACCTACAATCACAGTAGGTAGATAGGTACTACGCGCGTGGCTTTGTTTGGCGATATTTAATTTTGTTACCGATGATTCAAGGCATGTACTAATGAAAATATTATATGTAATTTATTATCGAAATTCGACATCTAATACAAATCCAACCAATTCACTATTTTCAGGAATAAAATGGAAGTAACAATATCTTTATTAACGAAAGGCACATTCCATACATTCATTAATTCCGTCTTAGGGCGGGTCGCGGCGACTTGCCACACTCGCCTAATTTCCCATGTGTATACAGCCTACGCCGCGCCTTTTTCTCGTGGAGTGTGTTTAATTCCTTACACATTTTTTTGTTTGTCAACCAACAGTGATGGATTAAAACCTTTCTAAAATTATCGTGTATTGACAGCTCTAAATATTTATAGCTCTATAGTTACTAGAGAATATAAAAAAATAAATAGTGAAAAATAATGTTTAAGTAAATTCTTGTTATTAAATTTATTATTGTGATGATCGAATACCGTCCTTAATTAAGTAAAAATAATTATGAAAAACGTATGTTGTGGCAATGTAAAAAATATGATAAGTATTTTTTAATATTGGAAAAAGTTACATTAAAATCAAGTATACGTATAAAATTAATGACACTGATGCAAGACAGGGAAAACATGTAGAAAATAACTGTAATAGGCAGGCATCTGTTTATTTTATAAATGATAACTTTAATAAAACCAGTCCATTACGTCTGCATTTCATTAAGCACGCAACTTTTGATTTAATTATTGAAGTTGCGTTACCTATGTGGTTTTTCTTGTTTACCACCACCAACCACCATCTGAGTGATAAATATTTATCCTTTACATATTCCTGTCTGGTCTGATATCAAGGTAAATAAGTGCTTAGTGCTAATTAATCAAAATGTTAATGAACTCTGTTTAGTTATTCAAACATTTGTTAGAAATTGATGTCCGATTTTTTTTTCTTTACCATTCCAACATTTATTTATATTTAAAAAAAAAACCATTCAGTGAAAATTTAATACTTAACTTATATTTTTATTTCCTTGTTTATGTTATTTTTTACGTGTATCCGTGGTTTTAAGTTTAGCACAAACATTTAGGGAATTCCATATTATTTTATCATGTTATTGAAACTTATTAAATTGACTACGTGACCTGTAACGCATGTAACAACTTGTTACAAACTGTTATCGTGCATGAGTATGTACCTACTTTAAATGTCTGTACACTGGAATATTCGTTTCCTTAAACTAAACTTAGGTATACCTTAAGTTGTACAACTTAAGTATACCTACGCACTAGCAGCGAGACTATCTGGGATTCCATGAGTCCAAAAATGTTCTTTCTGACGTCTGCTGTCTGCCGCGTCCCGCGAAATCGTACCTTTAGTCTGGCGATAGGTACCTAAGGAGCTGGACCCAGTTATTATAAAATGATGAAACAAGTATTTTATGTGCCCGTGAATGGCTTCAACGGAGCGAGATAAGAACGCAACGTCGTTTCCGCTGCCGCCGATAGTGGCCGCACAGAAGGATTGAATAAGGACAAAACAATGTTACAGATATTTCAATTCTAAGAAACTAACAACTACTTATTCAATTAAATTTATAATATTTCTTTGAACTATTTTAACGAGATATTTTTGTTCTCTGTTGCAATCTCTTTTCCTATTCCAATACACTGTACTTTTAATAGGACAAACATAGTTATTTAAATTCTACAGAAATTAATATTTCGTGTTGCAATCTCGTTTCCGTTTTGAATGTACATTGTACTTTAAGGACAACTTAAATTCTATGGACATCCCTACATGTCCACTTCGCCTAAAAAAAAAACAACAAAAATCGCGTGACATTCCCGCCCAAAACTCATGTCATTAGAAATGGCCGCGTAAGGTTTTTTAAGGTGGACACACTAATGAAAGAATGCCGCGCCCGCTCCTTCGAGACCGAAGCAAGGCGTGTCCAGTGACCTCGCATGGCAAAATAATTATTAATACACGTTACAGCACTAAATTGTGTACATACCCAGAGCGCCCAGCTAATCTATTAATGTATAGGTATACTATGTGGGTAATAGGCATTATGACAGATTTCTGCTGACCATCTCAGATCATTCAATGATGTTTATTCGACGACCGCTTCGCGCAGTGGTTTGCCCTGGTCTGGATGTCATTGGGATTGTCCCCAGTCCATTGTGGGTACGGTACCTACAAGCTACAGGCTTTACTTAGTTTGGGACCATACAGTTGGTGTGTTTGTCTGGCGATATTGTACCTACCTATTTTTTCATTAAACACCTCGAAGCGAATATTGGAACGAAGGGTGGAGTAATTAAAAAAGTTAATACCCCATCGAAGACAAGATAAGGTCGGCGGAAGAAACCGCCACTTTTCTAATTACTCTTTCATTAGCTGATGGATGGTATTCACAGTGTGTGTTCCATCGGCCACCGCGTTACATTATGGGCGTATGCTTGTGGCTTTGCGTTGTGGAACAATTGAAGGTCGTCGACGTTTGGAATTTTCAATAAAATACGAAATTTTCAAAGAAATATGATTTCAGACCATTTTTTTTACCACACGCTGTATAATATATTAAAGTTGAATTTATTAAAAAGCAATCTACATTGCAATGTAGAACGATGTATTCAGCCAGTTTCAAATTTGAATGCCTTTTTTTTAAATAATTTAAACGCGTTCCATTTTTGAATTTGGCATTTCGTTCAGTCTCATATTAAACCCCCTTACACACGATCCTTGATCGCAGCGATAAGTAGAACCGCGCCTTCGCGTGTTTTAATTATATTATTAACGACGATGGCCGGCAAAAGGCTAATATTTTATAATGGCTAGCGTATCGCAATGATATGTAAATATTCCGCCGCGCCCCGTCCACCTATTACATACGTCGTTGCGTGCGTGTGAACTTTAATTCGGAAGTAAAGACACGTTAGCGAGAATTTAGTACTAAGGCGTGACATTCTTTTTCGTCCGTGTATGGGGCTTTAGACGAATTCTTATGCTAAATAAACTCGCCCACTAATGGGATTGGGGCTCGAGTGGCCGCCGCTCCTAGCGACATTTTCCAAAGTGAAAACTTCTGACGTGTAATTAGCAGGTTTTTGAAGGAAAACTACTCATAAGCTTCCTCGAAAGGGTCGTATTAATTACTGGAGGTGCTCGTATGAGCGTGGCGCGATATAAATGGCCGGCCACTTGGCGCCCTAGCCTAGCCGGGCCTTATTAAAAATGTTAACACGTAAATTAGACTCTACACGGGCGTGGTGTATTAGCCAACCAATTAAATTTCAGTTTCCGCACAATGACGACGATGGAGGTAGGCGACTGCAAGGCGGGGATCTATTGACACTAACTACATCTTTCTATATCCCTCTAGTGTAGATGAACTCAGCTGCGTATTTATGCGTCCATATTATTAATTCATTTTCCTTTACACTCTGATAACGCTTCAAGTATGTCAAAGCGAGCATTTCACTAAATATCTATCCAATAAAACTACGCACTTGTGCTTTTAATTACAAATTAAATATTGAACTAAATATGTACCGAGCCTGAGCTAGTTAACACGGTAAGTTAAAAAGGCATGTGGAAATTGCGACGTAAGGCTGGCAACATTTCCGTATCCGAGTGTAAGAGTCCTCACAGACGAGAGAATTCAATCTCAGTTAAAAAAACGCTCCGCCGATAAAATAAATATTGCTGTTTCTAGCTGCTTAATTCCAAAAGCATGCCCGGTTCCTTATTTAAAAAATTGAATGTAACATACATTTTATTAAATTTTCAAATATGGTACCGAATTTTGTAAAGAGTTTAGATTAAGATTTTTCTTTCGTATTAGTGTCACGTGTAGGTGGAATACACACTTCATGAGCGTGGTGAGTGGCAGCTGCGACCGCTCCCGCTCGTGTGTAAACGCTTAAAAGGTTTTTACCTCGGCCGTTCTAAGTGCGCCCCTCATGCGACTAGTTGGATGTGTAAAAAGATTAATTGGAGTGTAGCCCGTGTTTCTAACAATTTACGACGCCTTCTCTGGGCGGGCCGGCCGCAGACCACTTCTGCGCAACTTAATTAAGCGAAATAACTTAAACGAGTCACCGTTGCTAATTAGTGCTATCGTCGCGCTGGCTAATTCTACGAGTGACTCTTTGTTTGCGAGCCCGCTCGCTTCTTTGAGTTCGCGCGCCAAAAGAATTTGTCTTTGCATCGACTTTGAGTAAGGTTGTTTGTTTTGCCCCCGGGAGAGTCTGTGAAGACTTTTATGTTTGTTTGAACTTTGCGGCGTTGATTTTTAAATGAGCTGAAGACGTGAACATCCCCTCTGGACTTGTTTAGGAGGCTGGCAACAATGTTGGTGGCTTGCAAACGCTGGTATAAGATATCGATTTGAGAGTAGAATTGGCTTGATTTTCTATGATTACTAATGATAGACAAACTTTGAATAAGAAATATGTTCAGTTATGTGGACGAGGAAAACTATTTTAAAGCACAACAAATCTAGCATTGCTTCCTAATTTAATTAAAAAAAAAACATAAAGACCTAATCCACGAGGCGTTCAAGCGGCTAAAAGACAAGGAGAGCTCTCGGCTGCTAGAGCCCTCGAGATGTCCTACACGCCAACAAGTGGCCGGTGTATAGGGGGGCTTACGTCTTCGCCTGTCAATCGCTTTCGAATATTGACTGGTTCAAATAATCCAAATTTGGAATAAGTCTCCTTTTTTGCACTTCAGTTGATGAATTTTGATACTGGCTGAATGCACTAGAACCATAATGTAGTAACACTTTTTTGGGATATGTAAATTATTGTAATTTTGAATTCAGAATTTCTCTGGGACATGTCTGTAGGTCCTCATAAGTGAAGTGTTAAAAGTCAATTGTTTATTAAAATCGTTTTAATGTAATTTAGGAATAAACTTATCAAACTATATGCCATTAGTATAATACCTACATTGAATTTGCGTTGTATTTATTAGGAAATCATTTTATCGGTGTATATTTTCGCGTAACTGTAGTTACAGTACTTATCGCAAACGTTTAAATAAATTGCTTGTTTCAGCGGGTCAGTGGTTAATTAAAAAGGTTACATTATTATAATAGTTGTGATTGTAAAAGTCAAAGTTAACGATGCCCTTTTTGTAGATTAGTTTTAACGATGTTAAAACGATATAGCTATCGGCTTATTGGACGAAAGTCGTTATACCATGGTATACACTAATTAAAAACAGAAAAGTAGGTAGTAAAGTACGTTTGTTTTATTCTATATTTATAATGTCAAAACTGTAATCATTATATTTAGGTCCTGTTTCACAATCGCCAGATGACTTTTATCCTCAGAATAAATATAGAGTTTTCAGTCTTTCCATAGTCTTGGTAATGTCTTTGGTCCGGTAGTTTTTTTATATTACCAGCAGGGTACGGTTGTACACCAAACTTTGATGGTAACTGAGAATGACATAACATTGGTATTACGTATTTCGGTGAATGGATATCAAGGTACAGTGACTTTAGGCAGGATTAGCCCTGCAGGAAATACGTAATACCAATGTTATGTCATTCTAATTTACCATCAAAGTTCGGTGTACAACCGAAGCCAGTTGTCAACTGAGATATATAGCCCTGCTGGTAGGTACTACGGATGTTTTAAAGTTTCTCTAATCGATCGTGTGGTCGTATGTACGTCATCGGACGCCTTAGTAATTGGCTTGTCGTGCGATTGTGACCACCCTCACCCTTTCAGTGTCCTTTCAGAGATGTTTATCGCGAAGGAAATAGCCGTTTTCCGTTGTCCACAATGCAAGCATTAACTGGACAATGCTAATGGACAAAGTCGTGTAAAGAAAATTTCCACCTTATTTTTAATGCGGTTTAAAAATGTATTTTAGGGACGATAAGACCGGGTTTAGATTTGAAATAGGTAAAAATAGTTTTGGTAATAAATCTATGCTTTGTACGGGGCACTAACCCCGTACCCCGTACCCATTTGGACAAAATCGGGGAAAATAATGTTGAATTCGTTTCAGTATTTCACCTTCTGTTGAATAACACGCATCAAAATGCCTTTCAGTTGCTGAATCGCGAGTGCGATAGCAGATGTGTGAATTTAGCTGCAAGTGACGCTGAGCACGAGTCTAGTGATTGCAATGTAAAGAGGTAGCATATCTGCTAAAATATTACATCAATGGCCCTGGCCCTATGAATCTGAGTCGCGTACCTTGTGATAAACCAAGGCTTTTAATTTTAGGCACCTTTTATTCCCCTCACTACATAACTGTTACGCAAACAGAATTTTATCAAAGCTTTCACGAGTTGTGAGTTTATCTCACTTAGATATGATAACGCAAGCTTGAGATAGCAACAGAAGGCTTTAATATGAAAGTCGATATATCAACATCGTTGAAGTGTTTTGCACACATTACGACACGAAACACTATTCCGGAATCGATATCAGAATCGTATCGAATTAATATCGATAAAAAAATAAGGTCGAATTAAGAACTTCCATTTTTGAAATCTGTTAAAATTCAGTTGTTAATTCGAATATAGATTTTTGAATTTCATGTTTTATTGTGCTAGACGAAATTAAAAATAATGTTACCCAAGTGATTGCGTGCTCAATTTTATTTAAAAAAAACTTTAGTATTGAAAATATTTCTTTAAGGTGCTTCCTATTGTTTTGAAAGAGCTTTCCATATTTTATTTAAATTATTGACAAGTTTTTCTTTATAGGTAAAGAAAAACTTAAAGCTTAAAGCTTTTGTAAAGTTTTAACTTTGTTAAAACTTTACAAAAGCTCTATATTTAAGAATACATATAATACATTGTGTTCGGTCAATACATTGTTTGTCACCACTATCGATGTAGATTGGCGTGAATCAGAATATCGTGGTATTACAAAAGAAGGGGGAAGGCGTTTATCATAGGCGCACGCGGCTTATGACAGGTGCCTCTTATCAACAGACTTAGATAACGCGAATTTCAGTCGAGTAGAAATCAATACTGGGCGGCTTTTTCCATTACTTGTAACGTTTTCGTTATTGGAACTTTGTGCTGATTTAAAAAAAGATGCGTCAAATTATTTTTTTAATTCGGTGTTCTATTTTTGAATGTATCTTATGAAATGCGATTTTTATTGTTATATCGATGTATCATTCTTCAGAATAAGCACATAATACTTGGGGTTGATTTCAAGGACTTCCTTCCCCTATACGTCTAGAAATAACGTATTATTTTAATACACTATTTTCTATAATCATAGAAAAATTATAAGTCTTGATAAAATTAGAGGGTGTACTCACATACCCACCCTTGTTTGCATTAAATATATTATTTCTTACATAATTTCTTCATTATTTATTCCTTTGAGTCATTTTTAAGGAAGGAAAATAACCTTTATTATTTTAGTTGGTTGATTGGAAATTCTATGATACAGGCAAATAACAATTATCGAATTGTTTGCCATATTTTGTATTGTACCGTTCTTTGTGTGGTATAGGAAGCGCTATATCCTGTAAATCAATATTCTATACATATAATGTAAATAAAGGTACCTATTATAGAATATGTACGCGAACTTGTACCTAATTAGAGTAAGGAAAATAGTTGTTCGGTTCTCTTGTTACACACTAATCTAGACGAAACTAATCCCCAACATAGAAAATTGTAATCGACTTGCACTGGCATTAAAAATAACTTTTGTTGCGAGAAATGCTTTGTAAACCATTGTAAATATGTTACAATTTGGCGGTAAGTGTATTGTAGACGAATTAAGTAAAAATTCCAGAGAGGTAATTTTTTTGTTATGTGTATGGATAGAAAATTCAATGTGGATAGGATAAAAATCTTTCTCCCAAATAATAGAAAATTATAATAATAATGTAATATAATAATTAATAATAATAGAAAGTTATGATGGACGGGCACTGGCATTACAAATCAGTTTTTTTTAAACTCTCTATGAATTTGGCGGTTAGACTTTAATTTAGCAATTTAGCTGGAGAATGGATAATAAAAAAAAATAAAAAAAATACTTGACAGTAGCAATCATATTCTTTCCTGATGTGGTTGTAACCGCGAGACTTAACTAATCCAACTTCCCTTTCAGTAATCAAGTCATCAAATCATTAAATACTCTATTTGTTTACTCAAACCCGATTTACTTTTAGTTAAAGGGTGGCACCCTAACCCTAATAAGGAAATAGTGTATGAACCCTTTACTGCATGGGAAGATGACGGAATTGCTATTAATCAATCGTTTTACCCAATTCTGGGGGTCTTCAAACATTTATGGGTTAAGGATTAGTAGCCGAATGGATTTTAGTTTTTTTTTAAACCGACTTTAAAGAAAGCAGTCAATTTCCATTTCTAAAAGTATTTACGAATGGTTTGGTATTTTACCTGCCCTTAATACAGCGTTGCTTAGTTTGATAAAAAAATAAGTAGATAGGGTATATGCGCCTAAGTGTCATTAAAACTGACCCAATCAGTACGTCGCCGATAAAAGTGTTGCGTTTGACAGGTAGGCGACCGCATTTTGAATGCCATTAAATTTGTATGAAGGTAATCTATCTATGTAATTTAAAAACTATACAGTTGGTATGTTGGTTTGATATTAAATTGTTTACAGGAAGGTTAATTGCTAATTTAATAAGTTATGTTTGCATAATACATATTTCTGGTTGGTTTATTAGCACATTTACCTTCACTAGAAGTATGTACCAGGTAAAATATCATAATCGTATCTACCACCATTGCCGATATATCTTTATATTTAGTTCTCGCTTTGGCTTAATTAATTTATAACAATAAACAATGTGTTATTGAAAGTATTATTAAAATTAAACCGCAAGATAATATTATCTTGTTAAAAATATTAAATACGGACACAGTATTAGGTATTTTTCCCCAAAGGCAAAATAATACATGTTATTTTTAAATTAGTAACACGTTAAAGTACCTATGTATGAAGCCAAAAAACCTATAGAAAACGCATCGAAACAGTGAAAATGTATGGATATTTTTTTATTGGAACATACCATGCATTTTGACATTCGAATGTCACAACTTTACCCCTTTGACAACAGAAATGTCACAACTTTGGAATAGTATTTAGATTTTGATTGAATTGCTCTATGTATTGTTGTTAATATATGAATTTGTTATTATTATAAATTTTATACTATGATTCTAGCAATGGTAGTTGACGCCATACCTATTTATAAAAAACATTTAAAAAGAAAGTGTGTGGTTTATACACGGTCTTAGTAGATAAAACACTTACCGGAAGTTGGAGAACCACTTCACGAGCTGTGCTGTGTTGTTCTTGTTGAACTTGATGTCAGGGAAGTACATCTTGAGGACTGCGGAGCTGGGGTACCGGACCCAGAAGAACATCAGCTTGGCCTTGCGTAGGTGCATGGGCGTCAATGTTGACGAGTACACAGGAGTTAAAGGTAATTACATAATTTATTGTTGGCTTAAAACTAAGAACCTGTAAATCTCGTACTTTGGTAAGAATGGATGGAGACGCTTTTTTTTGCTTTGTAACATATGACTTGTCTATCAGACTGACACAACGAGATGGAATTACTGTTGTGACAATCAGTACGTACGGAACGTATCTACCTTTTTGATTTTCTAATATCATTGGTTACTGAGATTCTCGACGTAGCTATGACGTCAAATTAACTTCACTGTAAAGCTGTTAATTTATAAAACTGTTAACCATTTTCCAAACGGTTTTACCGATATAGTTTTGTAATTGGAAATAATTAATATACGTTTTATCAGTAAGTAATGAATAGAGGAAAATATTAATAATTCGATTTAATGAGAACGACCCCGAGATAACCTAAGGATAAACGTGTAGAAAGCTTTCGATAAAAAAAACGATTACGTGTATAGTAGTTTTTTTTATACACATACAAAAAAACATAATGTTTCAAACGTCTACAAAGTATTTTAATACGTTATTTCGTTTGCGTGTTTTTTTATATTTTTAAAATTTTTAAGCTAGGATCGACATTGGTCTCCAGCAATGACGCCAAGGTCTACCAACGTTCATGTTTAAAAAAAGAACGAAATGTTTTTTTAAATCAAATACTCTATAGGCTTTGATTCAGTTAGAATTGAGACAGCAAGTCAGTGCGCGATCCGCGAAGCACTACAAATACTTAATCCATTTGCGTTTTCTAATCTTATAACGTGCCTTAGCCGATGTCTGTGCCTCTATTTACCGTAAGTACATAAACCCGTTATATACTTGACATTATTGGAAATGTACTGATTAAGTTTCAGGGTTTATACTGCATGTCTTAGAAAATTTAAAAAGTTTTCAAAAGACACGTGAAATGTACCAACAAGCACTGGGCCAGCGTGGTGGATTATGGCCTGAATCCCACTCGCATTGAGGGGAGGCCCATGGAGGAGTGGGACGTCAAAAGAGCTAACATTATTACCCCCAAATTTAAATAAAGTTATAAACGACTTTTTAAATCACTTTTGTTCCTAGAAATGCTTTGTAAAACTATTGTAAGCTATTTATAAATTTCGCGGTTATTTGTTAAGTTATTGTAAGAATTTCCTTAAAATGTCTTTGAAGATATTAAAGGCTCTATCTTGTTTCGTATTATACTACATTTATAATTTGAAACTTTTATGATTGAACAACGTTGAAAGGAAAACTCGTATTTAATTTACCGTACAGCATTTTATAAGTACACGAAAGGTCTGTGGCAAACGTAGAAACCGCAGCATTTGTGAGGTTTCCACAGTAGTAATACCTAGCGAGGAAGTAGGCGGCAGTTCTAAGGTTAAACACTACAGAAATAAGATATATGTGGGCGTTTGCGGCCGAGGATTTGTGTACGATATATATCGGGTTCCCGATGACCTCACTCGGATGCGATGATCGCCGAAAGAGAAAACTTAAAACACGACTTTCTCTACAAAAAGTTACTGAAAATTTTCTTACAGTGACGTGTATTTAAAATTTAATCAATCCCTTAATCGCGGTAATTTCAGGATTTTATCGATGACTCACCCATCGGCCCGTATTAATAAATCGATCTCAAGATTGAGATCGAACTTGAGATGGTGTTTTTGACGGATGTTCCATACATTAAACGTCAAAACTGCATCTTAAGATCGACCTCAACTTTGAGATGCATTTATTAATACGGGCCTAAGAAACTCACAAACATACATACATGAACTTTTGTAGGCAGTCGTATAAAAATTATATTACTTTGATTCTATTGAAAAGGATATAGTAGGCTGAATTCCGTCGTAAGGCAGGTCTGTGGAGTTGCAGTCGGAGTGCGGGTCCTGGGCGTCCATGTGCGGGTGGTGCGGGTGGCCGCCGTGGTGCGGCACGTGCGCGTGGTGGTGGCGCATGTACTCGGGCGAGGCGTGGTGCGCGGCCGCCAGCAGCGCAGGGTGCAGCAGCGCGGGCGCGTGAGGTAGAGGCGGTGACTCCCGCTCCGGCGCGGCTGGCGGAGACCGCGCCAGACCGCCCGTCCCGAAGAACGGCGAGTACGGCGAGAACACCTGGCTCTCGTGCAGCGACGGATTCGGAATCGCGACTGGAGTCGGCAACGCCATCCCGCCCGGGTACGGCCGCGGCGACGGAGACTCCGGGAACTTGCTCTCCGGCGAGTGTCCCACTCCCTCCCCGAGGATTCGGCTCACGGTGCGCGGAGTGATCCTCGTGTCTGTCACCTTATGCCTCTTTTTCTTCGGAGTGACCACCAGGCTGAGGGCCTCATTCTGCTCCGCGTTGGACTCCCGCTCGAAGTGCCCGTTCATCGGGCCGTAGAGGGAGCCCATCGGCTTCGGCGGGGTCTGGAACATGCCTGTCGGAGGCCGTATGTGAGCGCCGTGGCCGGGCCCGCCCGCCTCGGCGTGCAGCGGGAACCCCGCTCCGCCCGGCGCGCGGGGGCCGTTCATTTGGCTCATCAACATCGAGTTATGTGTCATAAAGGGCAAGCCGTTAGGCACGCCCTGGTGATGGACGGTAGGGTTACCTGACAACTGCCCCGATGGCCTGTCCATCGGTTTCGAGGTCGGCGATTTTCTGTCGGCGAGCAATCGCGTCGCTCTCATCAGGTCTTTGTTGAGCTGCTCGGCCGCCGCCGCCGCCGCTTCCGACTGCTTGCCTAACATTCGGCGCTGGTGCACGAAACGAGTGACGATGGAATCGATAAGGGTCGCCAGCGATGAAGTTATTTCATTCTTCAATAATTCCGCGAGGCCTTCGAGATCGGCTCCGGCCACCGGGCCCACCGAGCCCGCGTTGCTTCGTAATGATTCCAGCCTCTCGGCCAATTCGGAGGAGAGCGGAGGCTTCGGTGTCTGTCCGAGCTGTCGCTGCTGCGGCGAGTGCTGGTTAGATTGAGGCCTCTGTTGCTGATTATTATGTTGGTGATGCTCTGCGGCTTCTTTCATCCGAGCCTCTTGTTCGAGGAACAGTTTCTGGCTCACATTAAGGTACATAGCCGCTGCATTGTTCAAGTGTTGGTGCGGATGCGGGGCGTGCATGTGGTCGCCGGGCTGCATGTGCTGCAACATGGGCAGCGAGCCATTGAACCCGGGCGGGAGGTGTGGATGCCCCACCGCGTGCGCGTGCATCTTTGCCGACATCATCTTATTCATCACCTGCGAAAGCATATTCGGCGCCACGCTGTTGGGGATCTGCGGGGGCGCCTCTTTCACGGGCGAAGCGGGCTCCGACTTGGGCACGGGTTCTTCGTTCTGTTCTACATCACTAGAAGCACCATCGTTGTCGATCGTCTCCGATTCCTGACCCATACGATTGCACAATTGTAAGTACTTCTCTTGCATTTCCGCTAGTTGCTCCTGCATAGTTCTGAGTTGAGACTTCAGAGCGTTCTTTTCAACTATCTTCCGAACTAGCGGTGGCCGCTCAGTGTCGTCATCGGATTCGTCGGACACTGTGTGCGCGCTGCTACCGTGGCTGGTACCGTACCGCTCCGCCGCACTGTCGTGCTGCTGCGGATGGTAGAGTTTCCGTTTCTTACAACCGTTCACTTGTGGTTGCTGAGGAGCGGGACTCGCGCGCATAGTCGACACAATGTTCTCAACACGAGCACGTTTCACATCGAGCGGTCGCGGGGAAGAACGTTGAGCATCACTGTCACGATCCTCAGGTTCAGATTTAGGAGCGAGCAAAGGCTCGGACCCGTTCGACGGAGGAGCCGGTGGCGGCGAGGTGCGCGAGTCACCGGCGTCGAGAGCTAGGAGAGCGTCGTCCAGGTCAGGCCGGGAGTCGCACGAGGTCGGCCGCTCCGGGGAGTGCTTCTCCTTGGGTTCGTCGTTGTTGTTGTTCGCGAGCACATTGTTATTGTCCGGGGAGAGGCGCAGGAGCTCCTTCTTCCGACTCTGGAGTATGTCACGCAGCACTCGGTGCGCGATGTCGCCACCGGCGGCCTCCTCGCCGGTGTCCTCCTGTTTGGGCGTGCGGCCCAGTAGTTCGTTGAGCATTTCAGCCGGCGGGTAGCCCGGCGTGAAAAGGCCGAAGTGTTGGCGGCCCTCGAAGATGGCGCCGTAAATTCCGCCACTCATGTGTGCGACGCGCGCGGGCGCGGGACCGTTCGTCGCGAGAGTCGAGTAAGAATTGCGCGGCTCGCCGGCGTCCACGCGCTGTCTGGCGCGTTTCTGTTTCCTTAGAAGTTTATCCGAGTAGGGCGCGTGTGAGTCGGCCTCCTCCTCCGATGACATCATAGGCGAGGCGGGCCGGGATTGGCCGGGCGGGCGGCGGGTAGGGCCCCACCGCGCTACTCGCGCCGCATCGCCCGCTCTGAAACAGGGAGGGGAGCGATGAAGCCAGCACACCTGCCTCCGCGCCCGGTGCGCCCGCGCGCCCGTACGTGCATGCTACACGGACAATGCACGCCTTGCACTTAGGCCTTATAAGAACGTACTATAAGATTAAGAACACTCACTAGCAACTTTCTAAGACATTATTAGTAGGTGGATTAAATTACACTAAAAATATTGTTCTGTCAGCAAAAAAAGATCACAGTAAAACAGACCTTATTGTATTCGAATGTCTAGATCGTTATCGAAAAATCGATTGCCTATTATCTGTCGCTACTAGACATCGATACGTGGACTAAAAAAAGTTTTTTGTTCTATCATACGAGCATCTGGATAATTTCTCGTAATGACCGGTCGTAAAACAAAAATGACATGATATTAGAAGTATAAGGAAACACGATTGGGGTTACAGATAACAAATAATGTGTGTTCGACAAATATCTATGAACAATATGTGGAAAAAGGCAATAAAATAACTAATCGAATCTGTAATCGGAAATCTTTTTTATTGTTTAGGATTTTTATAGCAGCCAGCATTTAAGTTATATTTTTTTAAATTAGAGCATCTGAGTACCTACAGCAGGTCCGTGGAGCCAATACCATACACAAATAAGACAAAGCGAGTACCTATAGTACCCACAGTGGTGCTCAATGAGTATCAAATGAATGACAAAAGCTGAACGCACGCGCATGTATCACGGCATTAATTCCTTTTGGAGCGTGACTCGGTATTCAGGGTTACAATGAAGCTAAAAATGTCAGAAATTATTCTGTGAGACGCGTAGTGCGGTTCCATTGTTGATACGGCACTCGAACCGTATCAACTATGTACGAGTAGAGTCTCGACTCTACATAGAAAATGAGTCGTAATATTTTTAGTACAACTGTTGAATAGAATCTGATTGGAAATATGTGAAGATATATGAAATAGTTGGCAAAGTCTTATAAGATAAGAAATTTTAATATTTTTAGAAATTGCCTTTTCTTAATAAGTTTAATAAAATAGAGAATAATGTAGACTCTACATTGTAGAGACAAAACCAAACATTTTAAAATAAAATGTTTATTTTGTAAAAAATGTTAAAGACGGTCTCAGTCAAATACTGGCTATTTTTTTTTATAGGACTGCGGTGGCTAAAAAGCGAACGGCACGCCTGATGTTAAGCAATTACCGTAGCCTATAGATGCTTACAATACCAAAGGCATTGCTCGCACATTGCCGACCTGAAGGGGACTGGGATGGGGGGAGGGCAATATCGTGAACTCTACAAATATACATTCACACGGCAGTTAATTCCGCCATGTCACTTTAGTTAAAATATTTTTATCATATTATGATGGTCTCCGCGTACACTGGACACAGGTGGTCCAGTCGTCTCTAGAGCAACATCCGGCTGCAATTTGCCGGACACAATGAGATGCTATCAATAGAGGATGACTTCCGATGTTGGCGTGACCAACCACTTGCGACCGGCGTCACGGCTCGCGGGCTGCTTGTGTCGTAAACATACGCTAAATACAGGATATAACGAGCATTTCTAATTAATAAAAAATATTTTTTTAGTACTCTATCAAAACAACGTTATTGACGAAATAACAAATGTTACTTATTCCGAGTAGGTGATCATTGGAGTGTCCAGTTGACACAATACCCTAAAATAAGTAAAAAAATATATATTTACAAACACCATGTCAAATTAAATATAGCCATTTCTAGTTTAATTTAAACTCGCTTCGAAATAGATCAAATCACATGAAAAATGAATCAAATTTGGCAACTCTTATAAGATATTTAATCCAAAATCTTTTATCAAAGCTGTATGTTTTGTAAAGTATTCAACTTTTGTTAGACATTTTTATAAATGGCATTTTTTGCAATCACAGGTAGCTCGGTCATCTCAATTCTCAATTATACACAGAGCCACACACGCAACGTTTTCATGTGTTGCCTCATTGAGTTGCCCGACACGGTCATTTCCAATTAGACTTTATTTACCTTAACTCTATATTGGCGTCTCATACCCACCTACTATAGAAACAAATTTTATTTGAATTACGAAACTCCCTGTAACGTTACTTCTTTTTTTTTTTTTTTAGTTAAAGCGTATCCTGAACTTGGCGGACGTAATCTCGTAATTTACTATTAAAAATATAATTTTAATTTTCGTAGCAGAATGTTTTGCGTGAAACAAAAACAAAGCTATTACAATAATAAATCCTATCTTAAACGAATAAAGACGTAAATACAATACACACGATCGTGTTCTATAATGCATTAGAAACCGGCGCTTACGCATATAATTAAGTCTTGACCATTGTGCTGTCCACAATTTGCGGTCATTTTAATGGATTACCATACAAGATGCTATGCATAGATGTATACATTAAGTTTCCTACCACACTCCAATAGAAATTTGGACCGTATACTGAACGTTAAAAGGTGGTTTTTGTTTTTGTTTCCATTAGATTTTTGTCTCATGTGAGTCACTGGACCATCTCGAAATTATAGCAGTATTTCCGGCTCTTTATGTATTGTCATTTGTCCAGTATATAGTAGGCAGTTATCTATACAGAGGTCGATAAACTATTAGAAAGCTGGCAAATTGCAATAGGTATACTGTATCTATATTATGGTATGGACATTTTCACGAGCCTTATTATACAGGGTGAATTTGTAACCATGGGCATCCTTTAAGGGCCACCGCAGACGCAGTATATTTGGGAGTACCTTTAAAATATAGTTACCTTAAAATTTTGGGGGATTTTTTTTAAAGGTTTTACTACTATCACATTCAGGTAATCCCCCGAAAATTCCAACCAAAAGTTCCAATTCATTTCCTTAGCAACAAACAGCAATATCAACTTTATTACGTCAAGACGCTGTTGAGTGTACGTGCACTCAACAATTCTTGTGGTGTAGTATAAGCAGTATAAACAGCACAAGGGTAGTGTGGTACCTGTTGATTTCCATTGCTACGAGCCCAGCGCGGGACGGGCCCTACCGTGCCTGTGTGATATTATATAGATGTTTACCACCGAATGTTAGCGTGACGATTTGTTAAACAAACGAATTGATAGATATTTTAAGGGCCATAACACACCGGGTAGCCATGGCGACGTCGCCAGCCACCGTAGCCAACTATTCGTATTGAAATGTGAGGTAACACACCTGGCGACGGACTGGCGACGACGCCAGTCAATACAAATTGTTTGGATACGGGGCCGGCGACGTCGCCATGGCGTTCCGGTGTGTTATAGCTCTAATTTCCAACGCAACGCAATGCTAGTTTCACTCATTTGTCAGTCTGTTGTGTCGTACATACCGAACGCATATACCAGTTTCAACTCGAATTTTTTATCTATTATCGAGGTGGCAAAAAGCTGCTTAATGGAAAAATATCAGCTGTGTTCAGGATATTTTGTGTTAAAAGATTTTTCTTTTAACAGGGACTTCCCCTATACCAAGGCAAGTAGGTACCACATCGCTTAGCATTATGTATATGATATTTACAGCTCTGGTATAGCTATCAAAGCATACCTACATCCTCTACCGCTAACCCGACTTGAAACGAAGTGTAGGTATCACATCCTACATTTTGTCGTTAAGCGCTTTATCAGTGGGTTAAGCTGATATGCATTCGTTAATTCAAAATGTGTCATACAAAGGATAAATTATTTTTGGAATTGTATTAATTATACATAATTTATGTAGATACGAAGACTCTACGTACGTAGAGTCGCGACGTCGCGGCTCTATGATCTGCCGTCTATTTTTTGCAGAATGGCATACCGGAAAACAGGAAATTTTATCGTTGAGTAGTTTCTTACTAAACTAGGCATAGAGTCTAGGTATGTAGAGTTTGTACTGACCATATTAACTGTGAATTGAAGAGTGTTATAATAATATTATAGGTAAGTACAACCGTATGTAGCTGATATCTTCGGTTTAGTGAAATCATACTGTGTGTCACTATCCCAGTTTCTGAGTCACAGGAATTTGAATATTTGTTACTATAAAAACAAAAAAAATATCTTAGACATGGTGGCGGGCAATTTTTTTCTAATATTTACGCGTACGAAGTCGTTTTCTCGATACTCAAGCATAGATAGTAATAATACTAATACTAATACTACTAATGGTAATAATATTTGATAGTAATAATTCGACTTCTTAAACACCCTATGAGATACTTTCTCTCCATATCGGCGTACTTAAAAAGTTCGATATAGACTATAAAAATAATATATTTCCGATAAGATCACCATATGGCCGCCGTTCCCTATAGGAACTGTATGGGAATGTGTGGGAAGCCAACCACCCTTCGCAATTACATTTCTGCTTATTGTTCACCTTGTTCCAACGGTGACTTATGGTCATTTGACCATATGGTGCTAGTCACGCAACGGTACAGCTCACTAGAGTGAGTTAAACGGACTCTTTCGACTCTACCTGTACTCTATGTACTTACTAAAATTCAAACATTGTCTTACACACGATGCGCGGCCAAAACCGATGACTTTAGAAACATGACATTTTGTAAAAGACTTTCTGATATAACGTAGGTAGTGTCATTTAGAAATGATTTTTGAAAATTCATCCGATAGCGGGGTTGGTCTGGTTGGATGAATGTAATGTAATGTAACGTCACGACTTTTATCCCCATTCGGGGGTAGTCAGAGGCTTGAGTGGTCATACGCCACCACATTGTGGAGGTATTAACCAACTCAAAGCCCACGTTTCACCAGATAGTCAAAACCCAACGTGACAGGTGGTGAACCTTGTCGCCGTGTATACAGGAACTGTCTATTACCTAATCCCGAGGGATAGGTAGGTTTCCTCACGATGTTTTCCCTCACTGTCAGCGAACTGTGAATTATGCACATAGATGAAAATTCATCCATTGGTGCATGCCCCACCGGGGATCGAACCTGGGACCTTCTGAATGCTTGCCCAACCTGTTCACCCCTAGGCTACAGTCGCTGGATGAATGTTGGTATTGAAATACCATCGAACGAGCTCATGGTCTACGTACCCATATCGTTAAAGGTGAGTAAAGAAATTAACATTATTATTAATTAAGAAGCGCCACCAATTTGAGGAAAAGTGGTGTCGCAATGCCTCTGGTCATTCTCCGTAATAACTGTCGTGATAGTGGGCGTGTAAAATGGCGCATGAAGATTGGTTGAAAAGACGTGCATGAAATAGGTCATTTTAGTCGCGTGTGGTCCGTGATTCAGGTACCTACTATTAATAACTATCTATGATCTATATTTATCGTTGATTACATGAGTACATCCGAAGGTCCCAGGTTCGATCCCCGGTGGGGTATGCACCAATGGATGAATTTTCATCTATGTGCATAATTTACAGTTCGCTGAACCTAGCTATCCCTCGGGATTAGGTAATAGTCAGTTCCTGTATACACGGCGACAAGGTTCCACAATGTGGTGGTGTATGGCCACTCAAGCCTCTGACTACCCCCGAATGGGGATAAAAGTCGTGACGTTACATTACATGAGTTACATTACAGACTCGAGCTGAGCCATGAATCAATTGGTGCATCCAGAAACCGACCTCGCGTGCCTCGGCCGAGCACTCATGTAATGAGATTATGTCTATGCGTTTCGACGTCAAAACTGAGTGCTCCAGCGAGGCATGCGAGGCATCTGGACGCACCAATTTAAAGAGTTCTGAAAACATCTAAAAATGAGGGAATATTTGAATATTTTTTAAATTCTGTGTTATGGCCGTGTTTTTCTTTTCAGATTTTCCCAAAGCACGTCCGTGCTTCAAAAGAGTACTATTTTGTATACTGGAGTACCTCTACCAAGGCCATCAAAAGACGGATGCTATATAAAATAAGCAGGCACAAGAGATAATCTATTCTAATGTTCGATATACACCTGAGTGCATATAAAAGTATACATAGACGAAGGCGTGTGATTACATGTTTTTAAAGAAAGAAGCAAATCGTTTTTATTTTTGTGTGACAATTAAAATGCTATAATTCATGCTCCATTGTCCTAAAGATCAAGATACTCTGGACACGAACGTAGTCATGTCCAGTAAAGGGTGAAGGCGGCCAATCAACGTGCATTAGTTATGAGCCGCGAGCGTGCCTCCTGGCCCATTACTGTGCTTCTATGAAAAAGGACATTTCGCCCTTATCGGTGGGTATAACGAGAATAAAAACCGAGCGATAAGATCGCGAGTGGTGCAGTGGTTGGTCGATGGGCGATTTATCGATATCGAGAGTCGCATATAAATTATGCATATGTATGCTAGCGTAAGGCGGAGTTAGTTTACTAGGTATTTTCTTATTAACAATATAATAAGGTCAAGAGTGCCTACATTCCTAAGAGTACATTTTGTGATTATGTGTGTTGTCACTCTTATGACACTGGCATATAGTTCAATTTGTAATAATTTTCAAGTCTTTCGTTCTACTCTTCGTTAAACCTGTTGAATAAGACGCATGCTTTTTGCATCGTGCACACAATAAATTAACTATAAAATCTACGTTCTGAGGTAAATTCATAATAGAACATCGATACAATATAACTATAACTATTTATCGATATTTGTTTATGTATCGAACGTTGCTCATCGTTGGTTCGTTGTGTTGGAAGACAGGCACTTATTAGCCGTCATTATCTAGCCGCGGTATCGCGGTGACATATGGCCAATATTGGACACGACTAGCGGCTGACATGCGAGAACACCACGCTACTCCTTTGTCTATGCTTTAATTGCTTGTGTGTTTAAATATTATAGCAATAGCTATAGGTACTTATTTATAATTATGTCTACCTAAAAGTAGTATGATGGCCAATAACTGAAACGCTAGGTACTCAAATGTTTGAGACGTAATTTTGTGTATGGCGTGCTAAAAAGCAGCAATCGAAACGCGTTTGAGTATCAAAATTGCTACCATTATAAGCTACCGTTGTACCATTGTAATCTGAACTGAAGAATAAGCCACTTGGCAGCAGTATCTCATTCTCACAGCCGATTGCCAATAAAAAAGAAGAAATAAACATCCACCAATAAACCCATATTCTTTGTTTAAACTCCGTGTTCCAATTTCAAATCGCACCAATAGACGCAGATAGTTTTATCAAACCGAATCAATGAGACACGGGTTCCGCCCAGTAATTATGACAAGTTCCAACGGTCATTTTATAAATATAGATTGCGAAACCGCCCGCCGTCATGCCTCACACTCGCACTCGTTCTTATCGTCCTGTCCGTCTGTCCTGCACAGAAAAATGATAACGCATATCTGGTTACAATTTAATAATTTGCGGCGCAACGATTAAGCGAGGGCGGGAATGATTCGGTTCGGAAGATTGAATATGGACATAAAAACTTAACTCTATCAGCTGAGTAAATCATAGTAGGTAATCAAGTAAATCATACCTATAACGTGTCAAAAGCTGTACTTAAGGTTTTACATAGTTTTACATTCGGAAAACTTTAAACCTAAAGTCGTACTCAGACTGAATGTATGTGTGGGTCAAGACGCTGAATAGCATCGAAGTAAGGGTACCAGTTATTGCCACGTCTACTATTTTTAATCTTCTTGGCAGAGACACCACCACGCCACTAGATTAACAACTAAACTTTCTTTCAAGGAACAAAATCAAGCAATTTGTGATCCTAAGCATCTCTACAAAATATTACGTGAGATTCACTCATTTTGGTCGTTATTTTTTTCTACAAACAGACACATTTTCATCAGCTTCGTTCTGTAGCATCTCGTTTGGTGTATACATATTACGTGAGAAGACGAATCTCGTGCGGAGAAAATTTAGTTTTCAAGTAAGACGAATATACCCTAAGCTGCGATCAATCGCTCACAACTTATAACACAAAACGTTCGTCAGTGGACAATAACTGAGCACCACATCTGGCCCGCTTCTTATCAACAGCAGAAACACCAGTTATTGTGTTTTGAAGGAAAACATTGGATATTATCGCGCGCTACATTATTCACACATCCGTCCTTAAGTTTTTCTGTGTCATTTTGGCTGTAATAATGAATAATTTAACGCTTTGACTTGAGAGGAGTGAACAAACAGTTTTTTATATGTTTCCTGTAGATAAACTTGCTGTTAATTATTTCTCAATGCTTGCGGTCCCTTGGGTCGTGATCAGTCACCATGTTTATTGATCCTCGTAAATATTTTTGTTTTCTTTGTTTTTTGATAGTAGTTTGTTTAAGATACGGACTCAAATGGGTGGCTGGTAGCAATATGTCAATGTATTTACTGCTTTTGTTAATAGGATAGATCTAGCGGGGGACCTCTTATGGTTGGTCTATGCTTACGAACCGAGCACGAGCGGAGCACGAGCCGAACACAAATTCGTGTAGTGTGGACCGACTTACGAGCCTCGAAGCTCGCTTCGAACATTTGCCAATCCCTTGGTGTTCGTCAAAAAACCGAAAATTGGCGGAGCACAGTCGAGCGCGAACAAATGCTCGAAGCGCGCTCGTTCGAGGAAACAAAGTCGGTCCAAACTACACGAATTTGTGTTCGGCTCGTGCTCCGCTTGTGCTCGGCTCGTAAGCATAGACCTACCTTTAGATTGAAAAGTGTTCCACAGAACGGTCACTAAGAGGGCCCCCGACTGCAATGACAATTTAATAATACAACTTGTTTTTTACTTTTTAATTCGTTTTTCGAAGCAGTCGTGTTAAAAAAAAATTTTTACATTGATTGTTGATATTTTTTCTTATCGCCCCACTTGCTTATTTTAATATAGTGCATAATGTGCTGCCCTCTAAAATAACCAAGAATGAAATGAGGAGTTGTAAAGCAAGACACGTCATTATTTTACAATGTGTTCTACAGTCAAAAGACATCATGTGTATTTGTGGTAGCAACTATCAATTGCTCTAATAGTTACATCCTAGCGTCGCGGACGGCCCGTCACAACATCCCCGGCGATTACCTAGCATTACCACTTGTACTTAGGACGCAGCTTCCACATCTAAACGCGGCTCAAATTGTCTCTTCCTCTCAAACAACAACGTAAAGCTTGGTGCACATATGACGAATATATCGTACGTAGTATCATAAATAATACAGATGTATGTAAATTCTTTTTTTTTATGTCATTTGTGTGGAAAACAAGTGTACGGTCCGCTTGATGTTAAGCAGTTACCATAGCCATAGATGCTTGCAATCCCAAAATTCTTGTTCGTTGTTCTTTGACCACGTGTCTCGCAATGATGACTCTACGGAACGTCTGGTCGATCTCCTACAAGATTAATTTAAAGTAATTTAAAGGATCAACTAATGAGCAGTAATACAAAATTAATTATTAGTACCGTAATTAACAAAATTCAATAGTAGAATAGGAATCAGAAATTCGAGTTAATTGAATGAAGTTTAACGTAAAAGGTATATTCCTAACAATTAGTGACGTATTTTACCTATATCCAAATAGCCAACACGTGTTAAATGATTTCCTCATCAGGTCGATCAATGACCCATGTTAAGGATGAAAAAGTTTTATTTGATTTGCTGGTTTATTAAGAGGTACCTTACATAACCATTAACTAACATTACCATAAATAAAGCCGATATCAGAATCAGCTTAGTGGCTATTGTAGGTGTATAATTTGCCTACATAACCGATTTAATACATTTACACTGAATACGTTTTAGCATAGTAGAAAAATGGGTAGTAAGTTATCTTCATAGAAACGCACCGCGCGCGGCTTGTATGTGTGCGCCATGCGTATCTATGCGTCGCGCACGCACACTCAAACCAAAACTAAACCCGGTTATCAGTGCGAAACAATGCATGTGAAGTTTGAGTGTGCGTGCGCGACGCATAGATACGCATGGCGCACACATACAAGCCGCGCGCGGTGCGTTTCTATGAAGATAACCTACTATCCATCTTTCAACTATGGTTTTAGTGCATGTGCACTAAGCATTACGCGCGCCGAGATTGACTAGAGTTCCGCGGGCAAGCGGTGCGCGTGCAAGATTGTTTCCTCGTTAGCCCGGCCAATGGGACCGAGGTTCCGCTCCTTGCGTACGGAACCCACCGCTAATAGTAAAATTGCTCACTCAAGCACTCGGTTGATGCTACTCTATAGTATACTGTCAATATTACTCTACATGCAATGTGCTGCGCTTGATTTTAGATTGAGCCATCGTAGTAGGTATAAACTTCGTTGATAGTATTTATATTTTGGTTGTTCTTCGTAGTTGAGTCTGGGTGAAATTATGTATATTAGGTATGTATTTACAAACAAAAAGTAGTATATGTAGTAATATCAGTTGTCTGGTTTCCATAGTACAAGCTCTGCTTAGTTTAGGATCAGGTAGCTATGTGTAAAGGATGTCCCAGGATATTATTATTATTAGTTATATTTTCTTTATTTTTAGTACCTATCAAAAAGAGTTTGAGTCTAGTCTTTAGTGTTTTTTTCTACTCGGCATTAGATTTAAATTTTCGGTGTGCTCACGTGCCCCTCGTGCTGCGGGCGGATCTTCAATAAGAATTAAGAAGATCGGTTACGTCAGCCACACGAGAGCACACCTTCGTTAGGATAGGAGTTAAAGCGGTCGCCTTAACCGAAATCAGTTGGATTGGCATCATCTTTGTACTTAAAACGCACATTCTGGGACATTCTTTTTTTCTTAAGTCAACACACTACGTTGGAAGCAGAAGCTAATATTAATGACTCTTTTTGAACGTTGCTAAATATTGGCCAAACTATTTGCCAACTTTACAAGTGTATGCAGGTACGGTCAGCAACGAAAGTCGCTGAACATTCTCAGTTTTTCAAATAGCTTGCACACTTTTGTTTTGCATCAAATCCATAATTTTTCTTTATCGAAACAAAATGTAGACATGTTGCTAATGTTTGGTTTTATAAAGGATTGACAACGTTTGTAGAATAAAGAGTATAACCGATTTGAAAAATTCAGAATGTTCGGCGACTTTTGTTGCTGACTGTACAATTAGAATAAGTTTTAACAGCTTAATAGTGATTCTAAAACTTCTAGATATAAACACAGAATCCGGTGTATTGCATAACAGGTCACTTAACAGATACGGGTACATTATAGAAGTTGGTTCTAACGACATCTTGGGGCCAAAAAGACTTGGCCAGCGTCCAAAGTATGTCTGCGAACAAGGATATTATGGGACACACTGCTGGCAAAGACGGCGAGTAAAAACTGGAACTTATCTACTTAAAGAACATAATTATTGTGTCAACTAATGACGTGATGCCATTCAAAAATGTTGAACGGAGTTTTGTTAAATGTATAGAGTCGCTGCTCTTACTTTGATAATGTCACAACATACAAATGAACCGTCTGGCTAACAGAAAGGAATAGAGCTATGTAAAAATAAAATAGAAAGAGCGCAAAATATATTTTTTATGATTGGGGGAGAGGGGGGGACTGGGGGGGAGAACTAGAAAAGTGGAATTATCTACACGGGTCTACAAATCGTTAAGCTTAAATGTATGGAAATAAGATTACATGTAGACCACGTGACTTATGTCATTAAAGTATGTACCTATAATACGTCACGTCACGATTTGTAGAAACACTTGTAGACAAAACCACTTGTGATTAATGTTTGAAACAATGTTTTGTTTTATATATATATACCGTTGTTGAGGCAACAAAATAATAATTTCGTGACATCGCATAGCAAGAATAGGTATAGTAAAATGGTTGCAACTCCAGACCCAACAAATCCTGTTGTCGATTCCTAAGCTCCGTGTGTCACAAACTTAGAGTTTCTGGTTATGAATGACCCTGCAGGAAACTCCTGCATGCATATGCAACTAGCAGTGTTCCTTGCAGTTTTAATAGCGGTTGTTGGTAAGTGTAATATCAGTAATAGCCAGTGTTCGCCGGCATGCCTTAGGGGTGTTTAGTGGAGTCCTGCGAAACGGTGTGGGGTCTTAGTCGGAATTATGTGTTGTAAGAAAGTTGTATGTACAGGGGAGCTTAAATGCTACATAGCAATGTTCTAAAAGCAATTCATTGTCTGATTTCCTAGCCAGAATCTTTAGCGATTCCGCTAAATTTCCGTGGTGTGACCACGGAAAATTGCATAAAATGTGTGATCATTTCCGGTAATTTAGCGGAAATTATTAGTTTATTATTATTATAAGGATTCTGCTAAAAAATAAAATGCTTTTAGAACACTGCTATGTGACTTTTAGCCCCGTAGTATTGTAGGTGCTACTGAAATTATATTGGTCATCATTGTTTTTTTTTTCTTCGGTAATTTTAGTATTATGGCTATGTAATGTCTTACTACTGGGTACGGGCCTCCCCTATTGCAATAAGGATTAAGATCATAGTCCATGTGGAGTTTTGTTTAGTTTTCCCTCAACAATTTTAAATGTTTCACTTTCTAAATCTACTGAGCACATTTTCGAAAAGTATTTCCAGTCCGAAAACCCTTATTTAGCAAATTAACAAAGAAACTAATTGCTTTAATGCGGTCAAACGGTTCCAATTAGACGTAATGTGTTGAATGAGCGCATCTTGCTGAAACCGGCGCTTCAGCAGCGCGCGCGCACCTATCGCGCTATTTGCGGACCGGAAGTCGACGCCGCGCCTAATTGTCCCAACCTGTCCGATCCAATGAAGATTAGCTCCCAAGGACATCATAGTTTTAGGTCGTATATAAATAGCTGTCTTTAATGTTTTACTTGATGTAGTTTAATATTAATTTGTCGTAAACGTAATTAGATACTTATTTAATTCTACTTTAGTTTTAATTCTACTCGTAGGTGATTGTATGGTTCTTTCTGTCAAAGTCCAAGTAAATTAGTTTATTTCGTTTACCAAGCCACAATCTTATCTAGCCAGCCCATAGGTAGACTTTTTTTTATTGGCCACCAAAAAGAAGAACTTAAACTTTCAAATAAATGATTGTCATATTTGAACAGTCTTGTAACGTAGTGACGCGCTCTCAGATAAGCTTGTAGATATTTACGAAATTGTATAGGTAATCATCATGTTCTCTCATAAATAAAATATAATTAATTTACTTTTAATAATTTGTAGCTACAATATCAATCAGTCCTTCAGTATAGCCCCAAACAGCTGGTTTGATTTGTAATAGGACACATATTGAACCGACTTCAAAAAATGTGGTTCGATTTGACACATGTTTTTTTAATTATCCATGTTGGTCCATAGTGCATTAGGCCATTATCCTATACAAGTGCACTCATAACAATGTGTCATCATTGTTACAGATACTTTATCCGGAGTATAATCCCGAAAACCCCCAATTAATCTTAGTCACTTATTAAAATTAAGATGTGTAACGCAATCCGCTAGACTGGTCCACAGTACCGTCAAAACAGTGAGTCAACACTTAATCCTTGCCCTGTTTAGTGTTGCGTCGAACCCAAGATGTAGGATGTGGCAAAGGTTAAATCCATATCGTCACATCCTCGCGCGCTTCCTGTTTAAATGGCGCGCGCTAATTGTTGATGCGCGTACGCATATGAGTGTCTAATTTGCGCAGTGGAGTTATTTCTTTGGTAGGATAAAAGATATGCAGGATTTGCGTTTAATAATAATGTTTATGTAGATAACATAGCCTCCATACATTTCCCAACAGGGACATAATAGATGAGGAATTAGGTAGGTATCCAAATATGTAATTACATGAGAAGGAAATACTAATTATGTGTTCAGTGTCAAACAGTAGTATACCATCGAGATAATATACACTATGTACTAGAGGAGACACCACACCTTAATACGATATCCTATTTTATTGCGGCACTATGGCCGCACTGCACGTAATCATTCTACTTATTCTCTCTCAACTGCCCGCACTATTTCTACCTGTGTGGTGCGTAGCGTTTGTTGGACGTGTTGACTTTAGTACGTGCTACATATTATCTCGATGACTTATGCATTTATTTCCATGCTCTACATATGTCCCAGTTCGAACAACAGTCCTTGTGTGTACACGCACACGCAAAACTAACTCGGCGGGCGTGAAATGAGTCCGCGGATTAATTGGTAAAAAGGATATATCCTTAATGAGTGATTAAGCCGCAAGACTACACCGACGGCACCTACTTTGTGTTCGTGTTTCTAAGTACCTAGAGACGAAAATATAATCATGGAAGTTGGTAGATATAGTAGGTTTATTTCTACTATCTAGCTAGTAGAAAAAATACTACGATATCTACCAACTATAGATATAGTAGATACGAAAAAGAATGACGTAGCAGACTACGTCATTCTTTTTTCGTATCTAGTTGGTCCAGAAAAGGAACACCAATAAAACAGTTTTGTAAATGAGAATCGACCATAGATATAGAAGGATTATAGATAATTCTTCTATATCTATGGTAGAATTCTCACTTACAAAACTGTTTTATTGGCGTTATCTAAATTCGATATTTTTTATTGATTTGATTTCATAAAAGTTGTATAACTATAATATAATTATTTGTATTTGAAGACCGCTTGGCTCAGAAGTTCAAGCGTAGGTCGCTCGGCTCACTGCATCGGGTGGTTGCGGGTTCGATTCCCGCCAGAGGCAAATTTCGGAAACGGCCTTTTCTGGTTGTCACTTTACGCCCTTGAACTTTACAACTATTGAACCCTCAACCCACACCCGAAGTTATTTGAAGTTAAAATCTTGCGTAACTTAAACATTTCTAAGACTCCCGTCTTAATCTCGACTTGTAACTTGAACTAACTTAGCTCGGGGACCCCATTAACTTAGTAGACAGTTCAAGTAACGTTTAAGATAAGCTTCCGGTTAGAATATGTAGATGTTATGGGGAGTTAAGATGTTTATCTTGTACGGAGATCTGAGCATAATATTGTTTTGTTTTGATATAAAAAGGTTACTGATAAAATTTATTCTGCAAAATTAACAAAATAATCTGTAAAAATCCTGATAAAATTGTAAATTTGTTATAACCTATAATGCATTACTTAAAATCAACTGCCAAACTTATCACTACTTTTAAAATAACTAGCTTTTGCCCGCGACTTCGTCCGCGCAGAATAAGTGGGTCTGTTTGTGAGTTTGACGTCATTATTGTGACGCAATGGCAACTCTAAATGGTTTTGACGTACTTACGTAGATTTTATCAATTCTATAGCCAGCAACGTCTAGTTAGAAACATTAAGGAAAACTTTCTGGTCGCTGTTATCAGTGATCGGAAGCACTTGTGGTAAGTGTTCAAGATAATGATCCTGTAAGCAACGCGAATTTCAGACATTCGCACTAAAGTTTCTAATGAGGAAGTTTATGCAGAAATTTAAAACGGATTTACAACATATTTTTCGGAACAATAGTCCTTTGTTATGCCATTGTAAATCGATTATAATGTATTATATATACCCGAAGTCATATAAAAAGAAAAAAAAATGGGGAAGGTAAGCCCTAGCATCAAAAGCAAAAGAGCACGCGGCAGATCACCTATGCCGACCTATATACCTATGGTACCTATGGTATGATACTACAGACAACAGACAGACAGACAGACGGACGGACGGACAGACGGATAGCGTAGACTTAGTAATAGGATCCCGTTGGCACCCTTTGGGTACGGAACCCTAAAAATTGTGCTCATCTGCTAAGACTTAGTCATTATTTCTTTCCGGTTACAATTATACAAAACTTTTCATAATTCTCAAGCCTCATGATGAAGCTCAAGAAAGTACGAGGCGAGCGACACGAGGCAAGGAGGCGAGAGGCACGAGGTAAGGAGGCGACAGGGCGAGGCGAGAGGCGCGCTCAAACACCGAGGAATCTAGTTCATTACCGTCTTACAAGGTTCTTACTTATCGTAGTGATGGGACATTTCCACTGTCATAGATATTTTTTCAATAGTTTTTCAATACTCCAAATAAAATAGGAGCTAGTACGAGATATCAGTCCACTTAAATTAGATTACCTAAACAGTTCTTGAAAAAAACGTTTTCTAATATATTGTAACGTAATACAACATGCTGATTTTCCTTCTTCGTAGAGCCGTATGATAAAGTGTTTTAACTATTAAGTCACGTAGTTTATACACACAGATGTTTATCGAACAATAGATTCTATTTTGTCTGCCCATCGTCGCTGGTTAGGCTATTAGTTGTCATATCTGCAGGTAGCCTACCTACTTGTGGATTCATAAAATCAATAATAAATATCGCCAGACTTACACACCAACTGTATGGTCCCAAACTAAACAATACTTGTACTATAGCTACCGTAAAATTGAATGAAGGCGATCCCAATGACACCCAGACAAGGGTAGGCCGTTTCTGAAATTTGGCTCTGGCGGAATCGAACCCGCAACCGCCCAATGCAGTGAGTGGCCTACGCTCAAACCACTGCGCCAAGCGGTCGTCATACTGAAAAACGAGAAAAAATCCTGAAAATAATCAACAAAATTACTAGCCGACAGTCACTCGAACTATCATCGCAGCGGGCGGAACAAACTACAGCCAAGTGTGTCGATTCCCGTCGTCGAGTAGTGAAAAAAAATATTCTCGAGTCGCAAGTTCAGTGGGGGTGGGAGGCAACCCTTCCTCCAGGCCTCCTTAACTGCTGCCAGCGGACAAAAAGAATGAATGGATCCGCCCCTTAACGAATACACCGAGCGGCATAATTCATACTTAGAAAGTGCAAGGAGTTGACATGGAGATATTTTTTTTATTTTAATTACGATAGCATCGCCAATGAGGTTAGGTTTCGCTTTTGATGGTGTACTTTTTAATTTGTGTTGTTTTTAGTAGGCACTGGGCATACAAAGCAAGCGGATTTGCGAACGGCTGTATTTTTGCTTTTATGTAATTTGTTTTTGGTTTTCTTTTTTGTTATGTAACTTTAACATTCCATAAGATACTAAACCTATTTTGTTTGTTATTGATTTTATTATTGATGGCTTTTTTCCATTAAATTAGGCCGATATAGAATCAAAGACACGGTGTAAATGCAAATGTGGTAGCTTCACCCAAATAAAAAATAAAAAAACTGTTTTAACGCAAAACTGTAAACGTTATGCGTCCACTTGTACGGAGCAATCACTTTGACGTCTGACCTCAAAGACATCACGTCATACATACGTAACTGATTGCTCGGGATATTTGGACGCAACAATGACGGAAACTACGATTGAAAAACAATATCCACGTTATCTTATGACGTAAACTTATCATCAAGTTCCTGACGTAATAGTTCCAAATCCTTTGCTTTTAATAAAATTTAATGACGAACATTTTTGGCACAATATTTCCTGTTTCACACACAATTGATTACTAAGCTCGTTTACGTGTATTTGTTCGGTGAAAGATTTATTGCAAACTTGCAAAGAACTTCTGGCAAGTGTGTCATACCGGGCGAGTGCAGTGGAACGACTGAACGCACCCTCATATTTTATAAGAAATCCATTAAGCCGTTCAATTAATAGCTATCTTAAGCGTTATAAATAAATATTTTCGGTAGGTATTATTCTTATGTTGTTCCCCGAATGGGGATAAAAGTCGTGACGTTACATTTCACATTTCATTTTATTCTTATGTGATAATTACATTAGTTATCTTGTAAATTGTTACCGGAATTTACCAACTGTTTGATTGGGGTATTGGGGTTTTGAGTGATTGTGTTTTTCTGTGTATTTTCCTTTGTTTCAAGGTTGGTTTTCCAACTAACTATAAATAAGTTTAGTACGTCACTAAATTCTATATCCTCACACACAAAATGGTACAAAATGAATAGGAAATAAGTAAAATTAGTCTACGTAAGTGAAATATAAATTATGTAATTTCTAGTTACAACAGCTAACATGAAATATATAACTGATATGTATTTGTCATGTGCACGAGTATAGTAACTTGCCACACTCATAGTGCACTATCCCGTCCAAACGGACCACGGAAGGCAGCCTCGGAAGTTAAGATGCGTCGGTTGCCGCGTATAATTTTTTCCAGTCTCTTTCAATTCACTCCCCCTATCACCCCCCACCCCTCCACCCTTCCGTCTGTCAATCTTAACTACTGGGAAGGCACTGTATTAAATGTTCAGTACTGAACCGTATTTCTGTAGAGGTTTTAATAGGAGCTGGAATTTCCGAATACTATCGATGATTCGCAAGCTTACTTTTATGAATTGGAAGTTTTATAAGACTGAATTTCAGTCGGTTATTATGGATTTTTCGGGTTAGCATTTGTTTTGGTAGAGTGGGTAATTAGGAAATAGTAGACATATATTTCTAAATCGTTTGATGTTATGAAACTTGTACTCATTACTTTTTGTTATAGCCAATGGAAATTAAATTAAGGATTGTTAAATAATTGATTAGTTAACGTAACTGTTACCTTGTAATTAAGTACAGTAGGTAAGGTTACCTTAGTAAAGTAATTTAATCGCAAAGTAAAATGTAACTCAGAAAATCTCCAAATAATTACTTGTCTAGCATATTTTTTATCAATCTCACTCAAGAAACAAAATGGTCATTTCTGGAAACGTTTATACAACCTATCCAAGTATACAATATCGCCGTCTAGGCTCTAATCAGTGGTATTGTGGTGGCTGTTTGAAGTCTCAGTAATGGAAGACCAGACAGGCCAGGGGGAGAAGGAAATAAAAAAAAACTATGCACGCATAAGTAGGCGCATGTTGCAGGCACTTGCCAACAAATTGGTGCCGGACGTTTTGGGAAAATGCTGAAAGCATAATTGTTTAAATAGTCAATTGTTTAGTTTATTAATAAATCCAACTTCTATAACCTAACCCACCAAAAAAAATATGGTTGATAACAGAGATACGATTTTTTTAAAGTATACTTATGATTGATAAATGATTCACTTAAAAGGTCTAAGATGATTCATGATCCTTATAATTTGATAGGTAGGCGCCGATAGCTGACGTAAAGAGTTTAAATAAGTATAGAGAGAGTAAATATAACTCGATATTTGTGTCTCACTTATCAGATGGTCCCTTCGTCCATAACACTATTCATTCTATAAATGAATAGTTCGTTCGAAAATGTAGTTTTAATAATCAACAACTTTTATTTAAATGTCCACTCCTGTTTCACTTGAACCGCAACACGAGACTCAAGATACCTCACCAAAGGGGGTCCCCTACGATCCACTACGCTGTACAAACTTACAACAGATAAGGGCCTCAAGTACCCCCCAAAAGGGGTAAGACAGACCCCCCAAGTCTGCCTAGACTTTAGTGGAAGAAAAAATAATGTGCAAGGGGGACGCACGATTCCGATGCGGCGGGCCGTCACTTTTAATTTAGTCATCATATTTTTAGTTTCACCCTTTTAGAGTTGGAATTGAAATCGAGCTCCGCTGAGATATTAACGGCTATGAACAATACTCACAGATTTACAGTCTTAAGTCTTTTATGTAGTATCACTCAAAATATAAAACATAGGTAAGGTGTTTCCTAAGCAAAATTTTTTTATTGACATATTAAGTTTGCTTTATTGTTATACTATAGCAATGTTTTCCTTCTATATGTGGAAGCTTGTAATTTGCATTTGATTACTTTAAATCTTACGTACTCTGTGAAATTAGCCGTAAGCTCCCCAAATAAAATAAAATAAAATAAACTTTGCAGCTTCGGTGTTTTTTTTTTTTTTTGATAACTTAAATAAATTATGAGGACATTTTAAAAGTGTTGTAGATGCACGGCGTAGTTTTATTGCACAAGAAATATATTATTTGATTTTTCTGCTGTAGGTGGTGAGTAAATGCTAAATTAGGATTTAACACCATTTACAAGATAACGGTGTAGAGTAAGTACATTCAGAAGCATTAAATTTTTATTTCTTCCCATCAATGCCAAATGCATAATCTTTGTTAAAGAAACCTTACTTTTGACCGCAAAAGTCCTATTGTTTAAATGTCTCAAATGTGTCTGAGAAAGTAGCATCGTTCTAATTGTCCCCGTTGCGCCAGTTAGCGTGATAATATCGAGTTACGTTGTATTGTGCTTAGCCGCACCGTGCCGTTTCTAAATCTTACTGAGCAAGGCACTTTCTAGTACAGTTGGGAGAGAATATACGCATTACATTTAATTTTTAGACACTAATATTTTATTTATTGAAACCTAGATACTTAGCTAGTTTTTGGGAACTATACAAAGGTTGGTTATTTATCTATTTCTAACTATCTACTTAGCAGGTGGATTTTTATCTGAGCAAGAAAATTTAGACAAGAATTTCTATATTCTAGAAAATTATATCTACTGTAATCTAGTGTATTTTTTATTAATTCTTTTTTATTTGTCACTTAATAAAACTATTAAATACCGATGGATAGCCACAAAAACTTCCTTATCTCTTTGCTCTCCAATTTAATGAATCCCACTCAATCTCTACTATCCCTTTAAATAAATAACGATTAAAGTAATTTCGTTTCAAGCAGCTTAATTATTCCGCTGAGTGTACAAGCTGGTCGGTTACCCAAGTGAACTTGATACATGACATTGTCTGCCCTCTCACGCAGGCTGCCTCCTTTTGTCCAGTCCCGGAGCGCGATCCAGGCTGTCTTGGCTGTCTTTTAAAAGAACGCAGACACTGTGAAGTTTTGTTGTGGGATTTTTGAGGCCCTTTTTGGGATGGTCGTTATCCACACGTATACCCACATTTTGCTGGTAATAACCCTTCAATTTGAAAGGGATTTAGGCCATAGTTCACCACTGACCTAAAGCAGATTGATGAACTTCGTAGGTCCATCGAAAGAATTGCAGGTTTCCTCATAATGTTTTACAATAGACTATGTGATCTTGAACGGAAAATACATTATTTATTTTTAAAAAAATGTGGGGTTTAAAAGGTCCGAACCATGGACCAATTACTCAGGGGACTGGCCCTAAGCAACTCGGCCGAGTGGTCGGCCTAGTACTAACATCGACATAAAACGAAGCGAGTAGTTCAACTATTTACCGGTAGATAGAACAATGAAAATGAAAAAACAATGACCACGTTTTTTTCATACATATATCTAATAAGGGCACCTCTTTCTTTAGTCTTTACTCTGTGGTCCGAACTCTACAAATGCAAGCACCAACATAGAGTTGTAGATGTCAGTTAATTAAAACCAAGTTTTCTTAACGAAGCTCCCTTTTAAGCGCCTTGGAGACAAAAGACTTTGAAAGTATTCATGAAAAGTTTCGCGTGATCCTTTCTTTCATTATAAACCGCATCATTAGACTACAGATATTCCGTGCAAAGGGAAAACTTGTAAGACCAAGAACGTAAAATAATAATAATAATTTAGCCCTTTTAACGTCCCACTGCTGGGCACGGGCCTCCCCTCAATGCGAGGGGGATTCAGGCCATAATCCACCACGCTGGCCCAGTGCGGGTTGGTGGATTTCACATGTCTAAAGACATGCAGGTTTCCTCACGATGTTTTCCTTCACCGTAAGCAAGTGATAATCATACTAAAGTTATGATTCACACATAGAAAGAACGAAAACAAAATTATAATTTATGTTTTGTATAAATTGTTTATATTTTACAAGTAAACAAACTTTATTAATTGTATCCTTTTCAAGTGAAGGAATTTTGAAGTGCTTAGTACCTACACCTTTTTAAGACGATACAAGAAAAAAATGAATTTTAGTTTCGGGGTGTGGCTAGCGTCGCGTGAGCTGCCGAAGGATATATCCCTCTCGCTTAGCTAGGACAGAACAGCTATGGAGTAGACTATAGTATAGTTATTTTTTGAAGGAACAATATTGTTTAATTCGTACAATTAAAATAATATGTCCCAGTGCACCTTTTAAAATAGATGAAATGGATGAAAATATTCAAATATTTTTTTTTCGTTTTATATGGGATTTTTATGTCGAGTGTATTTGAAAAAAATAATTTAATTTCTATGTTGTTTTTATTGCTGAAGACAAAGTAAGTCAAAAGAAGACAAACGATACCTACAATATGCTGATAGATACGTATAACAATATTTCGATCGTATAATAGCCTATAACCAGCGGACGATCCAGACGCGTCCAACGATACCTCATTAGTCAAATTATTATGATAAAAATAGTTTGGACGTTATACGGGAGCAGATGAACATACATACATATCGGTCAAAATCATAACCCTCCGCCCACCGTAGTCGGGTAAAAATGTAAATACTCTGTGTCAGTGACTGACTGCCGGATATGAGTATCTTTTTCATGTTTCGTAGGCAAAGGAATACTTTGGTACTTAACTTCGATGCCGATTATGAAGTCATCAGCGGTGTCATAATATTTTTTTTTACCATATTTAATTTATTTTTTAATTTAATTTTCAGTTTTTATTAATTTTATTGATTTAACCATGCATTTATTTTTTGTTTATCTTTTTATCTTTATTTTTTTATCTATCAAAATCACCCTTAGACTGGTTACCGCCACAGGTGACAAGAGGGCTGGCTCTTTCCTTGCTCAAAAAATTCGCTTGACAACAGGAACAGCTTGAATACAGGGAGGACATGCAGCCAGTATCCCACGCGGACGGTATTTGTTTAATTAGGGGTAGGTTGTTATTTTATTGTATTTTATTTTAATTTATGTTATATTATATTGTATTTTAATGATAAAACATGAAATTTTTTTTTTTTTTTTTTTTTTAAATTTAATTTTACTTTTATTGTTTTATATTTATTGTGAATTATAATAATTTTAATAATCAATATTGGACTATGTCTGAAACAAATACATTGAATTGAATAATTTAAATACAAAAATTATCACATTAACTCGTTAAATCACGGTTTACACCCGCTAGAACGAAAAAGATCCTAACATGGTAGGTAGGACCTGAGGGTTGGCCAGTTAATTACTTAAAATACACTATATTTATTTCAAGAAAACATTCATAAGATCTGAAGGCGTCGGACTCGCACATAAAGGGTTCCGTACCACCGTAGAATAAACACATCAAAAATATCAAGTTTGAGACTTGATATTTATTTTTAAATGTTATTATATTTTTAGTATTTGTTCTGCACCGGCAACAGAAATACACATTCAGTGAAAATGTCAACTCTCTACCTGTTACGGTTCGTGAGATACAGCCCGCGCTGACAGACGGACAGACAGACAGACGGACAGCGTAGGCCTAATACCTAATAGGGACCCGTTAGCACCCTTTGGTACCCTAAAAAAATATTTTTATAAAAAAAAAAACCGACTTCAAAAAAACCTGATGCACTAAAAAGCCTGAAATAATATTTCTATTACCACCTCTGCCTACCCCTTCGGGAAAACCAGACGTGATGGTGTGTTATCGAGTATTTGGGGTCGGTGCCAATCTATCTTCTTACTTTTATAGTAGGTAGACTTGGCATACCAAGATTGGCACCGACTTCAAATACTCGATAACACACCATCACGTCTGGTTTTCCTGAAGGGGTAGGCAGAGGTGGTAATAGAAATATTATTTCAGGCTTTTTAGTGCATCAGGTTTTTTTGAAGTCGGTTTTTTTTTTATAAAAATAATAATATTTCACGATTTTTAGTGGCGCCATACCAATGAACATTTTGGCATATTGAACCGTATGAAGTAAGCCCAACAAAAGGTAATTGCTGTAAATCGTTGAGGAGTTCCCTCGACTGTCTTTCGGCTCCATCATCAGATCGACTCCAGACCTTCATAAAATAGTAGTGCTTTAAAATAGTTTAAAATTACAAACGCACTAGTCGCCCCTACGATTTTCGAAGGTTCCCCTCGATTTCTCTGGGATGCCATCATCAGATC
Source organism: Drymonia ruficornis (assembly GCA_947859195.1). Taxonomy (NCBI): domain Eukaryota; kingdom Metazoa; phylum Arthropoda; class Insecta; order Lepidoptera; family Notodontidae; genus Drymonia; species Drymonia ruficornis. The sequence goes on from OX401923.1 coordinate 8,518,050, forward strand.
CTGGTTTCCTTATCATGGTACCACCGCTGGAATATCTCCTTTACAACAAAAAAAGATTCATCAAAATCGGTTCATAAACGACGAAGTTATCCGCGAACACACATAAAAAAAAAAAATATATACAGGGTGTCCCAAAACTTAGCCACATGGAGGGGAAGTACCTTAAATATTGTAGTTAGATAATTTTACTGAATGAAGACTTCATTTTTATTTTAAAAACAATACGAATTGCATTCAAAGATTTTAGAAAACTCGCTTGCCACACTCGGGAATCGAATCGGCTAAAATCTGAAAAAATAACACCCTGTTCTTTTATGGCATCAGTCGATAGGATCAATGATAAGAACCAAATCTCTCTAACAAACATGGTAAATTATATGAAAGGAAAACCATGAAATCTAAACTTATAAATTCATGAATTCAAAGATAAAGTGTATCCACAAAAAATGGAGCTAATTTCGAGCAACAAATTAGTTAGTTTACTATTTTTTATTCGTTCAATTGAAATAAGTGAAGATTTTATGGTTTCCTTTCATTTTGAAAACTCGCTTGCCACACTCGGGAATAGAACCGGCTAAAATCCGAATAATAACATCCTGTACTTTTATAGCATCACTCGAAAGGGTCAATCATAAGGATAAAATCTCTTAAGAAACCTAGTAAATTAAATGAAAGGAAACCCATAAAATCGTTACTTATTTTAATTTTCACTTATTTTAATTCTAATAAGTTAAGATATCACGGTTTTCCTTTCATTTAATGTCCCATGTTTGTTAGAGTGATTTGATCCTTGTGATTGATCCTATCGATTGATACCATAAAAATACAGGTGTTATTTTTTCGGATTTTAGCCGGTTCGATTCCCGAGTGTGGCAAGCGAGTTTCAAAAAACTTTGGATGCAGTTCGTATTGTTTTTAAAATAAAAATGAAGTCTTCATTGAGTAAAATTCTCTAACTACAATATTTAAGGTACTTCCCCTCCATGTGGCAAAGTTTTGGGACACCCTGTATATATACGGTCGAATTGAGAAACCTCCTCCTTTCTTGAAGTCGGTTTAAAAAGTAGCCTATGTTCTCCGCCAAGACCCAGTCTATCTCCATACCAAAATTCATCAACATTGGTTCAGCGGTTTAGCCGTGAAAAGGTAACAGACAGAGTTACTTTCGTTTATAATATAATAGATTGAATAGGACGGACAAACATTTTCCTATCCATATCTGTAATGTTATTTTTTACGATAATTTATTGATGTATGATATATTTTACCTACAACAAACGCAATAAAGCGACTCCATTGTTTTGACAAGCAATGTATTCCCACTGTCGGCCCAAGACCATGCTGCAAGTATATAACAGTAAGCGAAATAGGGAGTTTTCACAGAAATGACACGAATAACTATGAAATGACAAGAGATGACACAAAATGACAAGAGATGAAAAGAAATTACACAAGACAAGGAAAAGCAAACGAAAATCACGCTGCAATGCAGGTCGTAGGTTCGATTCCTGCCCAGGACATACATTTGTGTGCATGAACATGTTCGCATGTCCCGAGTCTAGGTGTAATTAAGTGTATATTTAGTTTGTATTTACAAACAAAAAGTAGTATATGTAGTAATATCAGTTATCTGGTTTCCATAGTACAAGCTCTGCTTAGTTTGGGATCAGGTAGTCATGTGTAAAAGAATTTCCAAGGATATTTATTTATTTATCATAGGCGTCGGCGGACTGTAAATACTGTACTGTACCTGTAATGTGGCACGACCGTAATATTTTTTCGTAATATTTTTTAAAAAATCCTTCACAGGTCCGACGTCGAACAAGTCCGAGCGGACACTGACAATACAAAGTTAGAGAGAGACATGGTTAGTTCAAGTACTTAAAATGTGAGATGGCGATATTGTGCGCGCGCTCGGAAATAAACAACGTAAGCGCCAAACCACATTTTCTTGAATTAAAAAAAAACTACTTCATGAATTAAAATATGGTTGAAGGGTAGTTTAGATATCATTATTTGCTATGTTTTAGAAATAATTTCGTGATCTAAATCGTAAAAACATCGTGGTAGCAAGGAAAATTGTAAATAATTAGAGCTCATTTCATAATTTTTTTTTATCGAGAAAATTTCGTCAAATCGTGATTTGGATTTAAAGATACTCAAGATAATATAGTCAAAAATCATACATCTGAATATAAGATTCCTAGTCCACATACTTACTTAAAGAAAAAGTAGAATAGAAAATCAACCAAATTTCGAACCCTCTTCTTAATGAAAAGAAAAAAAAATCTTTAGCAATTTTTCATTTCTTTTTCCAGGTTATTCAATTGGTGCGTCCAGATGCCTCGTATGCCTTGCCCGCGCAGTCATGTTATGACGTTCCGACATCAAAACTGAATGATTGGGTTCGTCATGTAGACGCAGCGAATTGCTAGAGAACGTAGCATATGGCACATGGCATATTTCACTCAAGAAGACACATTATTTCCAAAATTTCTTGTATAAAACACAAAACTATTTCTCTACAAAAATATATTTCTACACCTATCAACTCCATTAAACAGTACAAATTCGTTAGCTCATATCGCTATCTTATTTTGCTCATAATTTAGCGGTGGGTACGCACAGGGGTGGGGGTGCACTTGACCCCCCAACCCCCCATCGCCTCAAGAACAACATCGGGGTTTTAATGCGGTCTCGTTCGAATACTGAGATACCAAGCGCTTTCATTTGGAGTTTATTTTGTAAATTGAACAATTTTTTCATGATGTCATGCAAAGGTGTATAAACTTATCGTCTGTCTGTATTTAATTATGTATTTGGGTATAATCAGCTAGATCTATAAGTAAAGAAGGTAAAAAATATAGATTTTACTAATTATGCGTGTAATTTTTATATTTTATTCAAGCATTGTTTTGAAAAGAGTACCAACATCACCAATCACTAAATACTATCACAGGTCGACAATGTCACTATCCGCGTCTGTCTGTTTGTCCGCTTAGTTTTTCTAAACTACGCAACTTTGATGCGGTTGTTACAATTATTAAGAGAATTTCTTCCGAATGATTTCATATGTATGATACATTCTAATTAATGTTATAAATAAGTATATAAAAGCCTTGCGAAACCAGGGCACGTATCTATAACAATATAATATCGCAATTAAAAAATAACCTCCCATTAGAAAAACAGTGGAGCTCTCACATGTTAAACCAGCGTTTCTCAAGTCGCCGCGCCAAATGGGGTAGACAGGGTTAATGAATAATTAATGTGCACTGTTCGCGCCAATTATAATCACGTAAGGAAAGCAATTACCGTACGCCGTGTTTGCGCCGCGTCAGATTCGCGCATAGTTGAGCTGATTAGGGGAAACTATGACGTGATAGCTCATAAATTAATTTCACTAATGAGAAGACAAGTTGTTTTTTGAAGAAATCTCACCTTACGGACCACCGTTGATGCTAATTCTACTATCATCGAATCGGCTGAGCAATTAAGGTAAAATAAGTGCATATCTACTCAATAAATATTCTAAACAACAAACCGCTGAAAACGCAAAACTTTAAGCAACTTTTTTGTTGCAATTTAATTTGTTCACTATATTTTTTCTATATTTAATTTGATTAATTACATATCTTTAACAAAACAAATCGAATTAAACAATCTTTTCCAAGAACAAAGAAATCTCTAAATGCTATTTTCAGAAACACAACAGTTCGGTATCACCTTTGTTTACGTCTATTTCAATCGTACACACTCCCGCGGTCACCAGAAACGGAACGTAGCGGGTGATTGGAATCCAACACAGAAATACATCGGCCATAGCTTATAAGTACTGAGGAGATGAGATGATCATCATTTGGAGTGAAGATAGGGTAGAGATAGGTGGTGACAGAATAGCATACAATGGGGGAGTTAATAAGAGTTATTGAGAGGCAAGGGACCCCAATATTAGAGGGAAAAACGTTTGGAACCCGTGGCCCAAAATTAAATTTAAAAGATTACCAGTAATTCAGCGGATGGAAAGCTAATTTGTGGGGTTGTCATGGCAACAGCTATGTTACGGAGACTACAAAGTTGGTGAAGAAAAGTATTTCAGAAGAATCATGTAAGTTAATTTCCGATTATAGACAGTCAAACTTGAGATTAAGCGCTAACATACACGGACTGCATTTTGCAGTTTGGTTGCAGTCGACGGCACGCGACTGCACACGGACTGCATTTTGCAGTCGGAAGCGACTGCAAAATGCAGTCCGTGTATGGCGGCGCTAAGTTTCAAATTACTACTAATTTATTTATCACATTGGTAACACTAATAGCTATACATATATTATAGGTAACTTAAGCGTAAATATCACAGATAAAGCGTGTACAACCCTATTTTAAGAGTGCCTTTTCAGCCATTGCCCTGTCAGATACACAAAAGATTTCTCTACATAAAACAGCCACCAGTTCACTCATTATGAACAGATAACTGTACAATTTCAACAAAACACTTGTACCGGAAGGCACATTTTTTACATACCAATAAAATGTCTCTAAATCACTGCTACGTATCTAATTATGAACAATGGCGACGCGTGCGCTGGCGCAGGTCACGGGGAGCGCGCGCGTCACGCCTTGCTCGGCCGGAAGCGGACGTCGAGATTGTGGCCCCAGCCCCTGATTCCTTCCGGTGGATCCCAATGGACGGGGACGAGGACCAAGGCATGAGAGGTAACGGCGGCTAAGATTTTTCTGCTGGTAAGTTTTGTTTTTTAGTAGTTTCAGTAAGTTGTATTTTGTGAAAGTAGAGTAATATAAGATTTGATTTGAATGTGAAATTAAACAGGCAGATGAGGGAACTTGGATTCTTTAACCAATATATCGTAAAAAACTCGGAAATATTACACAGTAAATGGTTTAATGTGCTTAATTATCTCTAATGCTTGCCTAATTAATGAAAAAAAACTTTTTATAAGTATTATTATTTTTTATTATTATTATTAATATACGATTTGAATTGTCTTATGTCACGAAATTTTATTTAAAATGCCGATGTCATAAAAAAAAGAAAACACATCCAACAAAATAATGTTCACAGTGTACGATCGACAAAATTGAATCGTCATCTATCACTGTAAATGACGCTCCCAAAGTACACACGTAAGAGATATTTGACTAATGGTATCATAATTGCTATTAAAAATTAGTCATAGTGTGGGTCATGATTCAAAATTGTTGACGGTACCTAATTAGCTCCTCTCACTCAAATCCGCGTCAGCTCATCCCCGGTCCCACAGAGCAAGGTCGTCGCTCCCTGATCTTCAGCACGGAACGATTGGTGATCTTTTTTATTGGACCCAACATGTCGCGCGGTGTGACTCATACCTTATTGTCGAGTTATGAGACCAACTCGTTGGGGAACTGATTAAGGACACTGGTGACCTTTCTCTATAGTTTGTTCCTCTTTGATCTTGAGAGGTACCTAACGATTTAAAATTCGAACGGAAGTCAATTTCTTGACGTATTTTCATGGTGCTTCAGTTGTGAGTGGTAGATATCTAAGCGTACTCTATCAATCATAACTATCGCACTTTATGAATTAATTATATAATACCATTAATCATGTTCTGTGTGTGTCTCTATAAATTTTGGAGGTCTGCCGTATTACAGGTGCTTATTTATTTCTCGAGTTAAAGAGCTGTATCTCCCAAGATATGTAGAGCGAATTTTATAAACGATATCTTCTCTGAGAGTGTGGTAATACCCCGGTCGAGCCAGCCCGTATATGAGCTGCAGTCAATTGGCTACAGCTTGGCTTTACCACCAAAAAACGTGGGTTTATTATTTTCAGTTTTCTTTGATGTCTTCTTTCGCATGTCTCTATCTCCTGACTGTAGGCATAAGTAAATGTAGCAAAGCTTACAATTGGCAAACCTGTCTCACATCCTCCGAAACCGCAGAATACAATGCGAATAGTACACAAAACGACCGAGTATGGTCAAGTATACTCGCACAGTAACGAGGCACTTGTAATCAAGAGACCGAGTATACTGGTAGACCGCAAGGGGCAGTACCACCTGTGCGCGGTTCACACGGCGCCTGCGCGACTCTCACGCGCTCGCCTTACACTTCCTTCCTGTCCGTAAGGCGTGCGTCTGCGCATTGTATGCTCGGATATTTAGTTGAAGGGGAATTATGACGGTCTTTAGTGGCATATTTTTGTATCAATGATAGGTTTTGTGTAGTACTATTTAAGTGTACTACTTTTTTATATACTTAACTAAGGTGGCAAACAAGCGTACGGCCCGCTTGATGTTAAGCAGTTACCGTAGGCGAAAGAGGAAATAAAATAGGGAACTCTACTCAATGACAGTAATTATTTAGTTAGTATTCTTTACTAATATGAATGCTCTACTTCAAATAGGTCAAAATAACGTCGAATGGCATATTTCTTAACTAATTTCATTTTAATGTGAATTTTACCTCTTAAATAAAATTAATCGCCACGCCATAATGTAGACCCTACATTATGGCGGGCGTTTAACAAAACTTTTTACCCCAAAGAAACCCAATTATGGCAGTCTTAACCAAATGTAAACAAAAGCTCACACCCACATTATCTACACTTAAAGTATTTATAGCTAGTAGCCGTAGCGAATATCCGATCGCGTCAACCTCAAGGGTCACTCGATGTAACTTAGCCGGGGGCCATAATAGTTAGCTAGCGATAGCGCTGGGAACCCCGCTGTCGGTGACAAATCCTTTTTTGATTGGTGTGAACTTAGGAAGTATATCCGGCTACTGAAGAAGGATGCGCGGTTTGAAGATTTATTAAATACTTAAGGGTTAATTTCGCGTGGTGCCGGGGCGTGGTGGGAATTTGACGTGATTTGGAGATGGCTGCGTCTATATGAGACGAGACGCGCGCCCGAGCAGTCAGTTTTGACGTCTGAGCATGTAGACATAATTAATGCTATATTAGATGTAATTATGAACATTTTTTATGACATGAATTTGCTAAAACAATTTTTATTCTATCAACCATTGCCGACCACAAATTGCTATCAATTGCTTGCTACGCATATTGAGACGTCGTTAGGTAGAGCGCGTCAAAATAAAGAATAAGGCCCGGGCCGCACTCAACTCATCTCAACTTATTTTTTATTTACTTTTTTGAAATAACGACGTCTCAAACTGCTAAGTGGAACTCAACAATTTGAGTAGCCTTTGAGTATTAAATATTCGGCAACAAGTCTCAAAATACAATTCTCAACGCTTAAATCGTATTTGAAGAACATATTGTTATTAAAAAAACCTCATTTCTTAAAAACATTTCTCTTTTTTCGTCTCACAGCCGTTTGCTTCCTACTATTTCTTGGCAGTTTAACCCTTTTGTCGCCGCGGTTAAGGAGATGCATTGTTCCAGCGGCGGCCGGTCCCACGGGCCCCCGTCTCAAGCAAACAGGTCAGGATATCGCTTTGTTTCAATGTTACATTGTTTAAGTAGGCTAATATTCCCATGGGAAGGGGCTGTGGTGATGCTGAGCGCCTCTTGTCATCTACGGGTTGGATGTTTGGTGAGATATTAGTGGGTATGCAGCTGATATTGTAATACATTGTGATATGAAAAAAAGGCATAGATATTTTGAAGTAGAAAGCGTACTGTAGTTAAAATATTTTGTTGTTTCTGTAGCAAGTGGAAGATTAATTTCAGTGTCACTCTGTGGCACAAAAAGTTACAAATAAGGGCCACCGCAGACATGCTACTTTTAGAATCGGCGATCGGTGATTTTGCGACTGTATCGATGCTGCGTCGCGTTTCTTCGAGCGAGAACGAGCGAGACGCAGCATCAAAATCGCCGATCGCCAATGCTAAAAGTATCATGTCTGCTGTGGCCCTAATGGACATAAACGATGTCACAAGTGCTACAGCTAAAGTGCCAGAAACTGGCCCGATGGCCAAAATCGGAACAAAAAATTTAAATAGAGAACTGTCACATTTGACAGCCTTGTATAGTCTAGTAGTGACGTTCCCACTCAGATAAGTTTTAGCGAAACTTAAATATGTCAGTAGCGTTTCAGTAATACAGCGGTTGGTGTCATAATTTTTAAAGCATTCATAATAATTAAACGAAAAATAATAATATTATATCTCAAGATTACGATCATCGCGTGTCTAGTTGTCATTAGGGCGAGTCCATACCGACCGATATAGCGCGGGGCGTGCGATCGCCCACCGCGGAAGGATAACTTGAGTTTCGTTGACTTAAGAAAGTGTAGATGCGAATAATAATTAATTTGACATATAAAAAAAATGGTGTGTTACTTAGGGCGGAGTTACCAAACCACTGACAGACCGTTTCGTAATATCTAAACGGACTATTACCATTACCAGTATTGTCCAGTATATCAAACAATTGGTTATTGCTCTGACGATCTGTTAGTGTGTTGGTGAACTCGGCTCTGAATATCTGATGTTCATTTAGTTGACGGCTAACTAATTAAACTATAAGCCTATATTTTAGTCTGGAGGACGTTATATTTAAGGACATATATTTTTAGGATGTATAATGTTATCTACCTATCTGCCTCAGCCTGTTATGGCAACAAAAAGACGTCAGTCCATTCTTCTCTTTTCTCCTTCAAGACTCCTATTTTAAAGGCAGTTCTAAACATTCTCACATCTCCCTATTCGTCGCCTTTAGTTTTAGCGCAGTAATTACATGTGCAACGGCCGGCCAAGCTGTCGCGTCAAGCGGCCGTGGCGTACCGGCCGCTGCGCATCTGTCGCGCAGACGTCCGTCTGACCTTAGCCTTATGACACGGAACACTATTGGAATTAAATAAAAATGGTAATGTGCTGTTAAACAGTCATTTGTTTTTATTAATTCTTTAACCTTTAATTTTTTAATATAATTATTTTTTTTCTGGTACCACTTCATTCGTAAATTTAATTATTAATTCGTAGGATTACAATTATGCAGTTAAGGAGTAGAGTTGATACATAATATACGGCTTTACGGGCGGTTACTAAAGACAATATTAGAAATTAAAAATAAATTCGGACTATTGTGCCCATGGACCAATTACTAAGTGGACTGGCCCTAAGCAACTCGGCCGAGTGGTCGGCCTAGTACTAACATCGACATAAACCGAAGCGAGTAGTTCAACTATTTACCGGTAGATAGAACAATGAAAATGAAAAAACAATGACCACGTTTTTTTTAATACATATATCTAATAAGGGCACCTCTTTCTTTAGTCTTTACTCTGTGATTGTGCCCTTCAAATAAAAAGGGTTAGTCGACCATGATTGAGCATTTCAGACTCTTGGGTTACCATTCCAAAGAACGATTCTCTAATTAAAACAGTGTTTTAACAATGATGTAACATATGCTTGGGACGTTATTCTTACGTGAAGTGACTTGGCGAGATGCACCCTTACAAATTTATAAAATGCAGCTTATACTTTCATATTACAATGGGGTAGAGTTCAATTTCTTTTGGTGTTAAGAACAGGTAGCTTGGGTTTCGCTTGATCAGTTTTCATGTTACACCCTTCTCAATTAAACAAAAGCGTCTTGAAAGGAATCGCGTATCGAATTCCTTTATACTCCAGTTGGTATAAAAAATACTTAAGTTTCCGTTTTAAGTGTCATTTTGTATTACACAGTTGATTAAGGTTTGAAAGATTTTATGTATTGTCTATTATTGTCCCTAGCTATCCTAAAACCTAGACAAGAATATGGAGTAGAATAGGTATATGTATCTACCTATGCGTATGAGTAACGTAGCGATTTTATGATGCTCCAATAATTCTTAATTCTACATTTTATCCAATAAAAAACCTGTAACCCGACTACGATAACTGCCAAATAAGTCAAATTTGAGCAATTTTCTCTGCTTCGTCTTGTTGCTGCAATCGGGCGACCATAAAAACATGTTTACTGGACAAAATGGTCCCCCGCCTGGAATTAGCAAAAGTTTTGCCATAGTAGGGTTAGTAAAGTTTTTTAAACTTTTCCGTTATAACCTAAAAATAGCCATTGTCACCCGGATCACACCCATTTATCAAAATCAGATGAGTAGTTGAGGCGGTAGAATATACCTACATAGGTACATACAGAGACTACCAAACATATAACTCTTCCTTTTGGTTTTGCCGTAGTCGGGTAAAAAAGGATCGACAAATACTCCGAAGTGTAACATATTACAGCCTTCTGTCCGCAAAGGAACCATGATTGGACGAATTTCAATTTCGAATTCGGAAGTCTTGGGTTGATTAGTTAAGTTTTTGTTGCGCACAAAGCGCACTTCCGGCTTGTCACGTTCCATATTCGAATTGTGGAAATGACGTCGACGCGCTCCAACGGTTTATTAGAAATTGATATTTGGAATCTTAGATGGTCATTAGACCGTCTGTCTTCCGGCAGCTATTGATACGAGTAGGGGCGCGTGCGCACTTAATTGCTTCATTTGTAGCTATAATGTGGCAATAACTTTTTTCTGGTATAGTTTTGAGGTGTTCTGCTCTAGCGGTTTGTTTGTCTAATACTATAAATAATAACTAGCTAGTGGAAAACAAAATATCAATACCGAGCCGCCATCAATGCTTCACAATCACAGCGTGCTCGTAAACAAAATTGGATAAAACTCATCATTTTACACCTAAACGAATTAACTCAGCACATTTTAAGCCTAGCACACTGCGCCCGTTTACACAAACAAAATACCAACCAATCACGATTTTGTGAATTTGAAATTTGTTAAAGCCAGTACAGAAAACCAATACGGTGTACATGTGTACACGGGAAAACTACGCACAGCACGGACGAACCACTCTTTCGAATGCGCAATAGGAATATCTCGCGTCAAAATAATTCTGAAAAAAGTTGCTGCACTGGTAGTACAACCGGCTGTGACACGACAAAACGCGTGATAAATCGATGTTGTTTTCTTCTCTCCTATGCAATAAAGCAGAGAACGACTCGGGGACAAAATGCGTGAAAAAAGTCTTGTCTTGGCACGTGTGCTGGTAGTGCTGATCGGGAGTGGAGACAAGGCCTTTGTAATAAAATTGGTCAGGAAACGTCGTAAACCTTACACGTATTTGGTCATATACATTGGTGCCTAAATACGGCCATTATCTGTCAAACATGTATAGAAAAAAGACTGTCGTGTTTGTAATGCGAATGCAGCATTAGCGTATGTTTCGGAACTTTTATCCTAGAGATCGGCGTTCAAAGTGTGGTAGATCCGTGACACACGGGCTAAGCAAGCTCACGTCAGTGTGGGACACCCACACTAAGCTTCGCGTACACTCACCCACACAATGCGATATTGCAAATGGGCTAGTCGAATGTATTCGTTCGCCGTCGGCCGCTGGGGGAGGGGGTGGGCGCAGGCCGGGAGGGGGAAGATGCGTTTTTGTGCAGTACCCGCTTTAGCTACGTTTATAAGTAAATATTAGTGCGTAACCGATAACGTCCTTAATACGAGCATCACTGTGTGCGTTTTCCCCGTTTTCGGACGCAATAGGGAATATGCAAGATTTTTTTTTTTTAACTCACGATGTGCTTCCGTATATTTCTCGAGGAATTTTAACTCTAGAAAATAATGCGTTGTGCCTAAATGTGTGAATACGTACACCAACGCAATGAAGAAATATACCTACCTATATATTTTAAAACAACTTTCTCGAAGTTACCTGTTAATGCATCATACTCCAAAACTACTTGATCCAATTCGAAGAAATAAAAAATGTACACTTTTTAGTCATTAAGACCCCATTTAGCGATTATACGAACCATGCATGTTCTCTATTATGACTGTCTGCGTGACATCCAGACTTTCTTCACAATAGGGCTGTCCCTTAAAACATAGCTACCTCGTTTCCCCGAAAGCGAACAATGTAGTTACCTCTATCCAATTGTTTTCAGCATCCGCTGACAGTAGCTTAACCTATCAGATTCGAGCGTTTATGTTCTGTCTCCTTCATTCAATAGTCAGTAGCTTTTACGTGAAAGGTAAATGTAGGAAATCTATTTCTAAATTTAAATATTATTTATTCAAGGTAACCTACAAACACAAAATGTTTGTTTGCGTGCACCGATAGTTGAAAGGTTTGCAGACTTTGGTGGCGGCTAGCGGCGTCCGAACGGCCGGAACGAGGCTTTTAAAAATAAACGATTTGTTATTTTTAGTGACAGGAGCAGACTAAGTGGCTTCGACCCCCGGGAAGTCCAACGTCCCCTGTTACCCACACCTGACTGGCGGCGCTCACGGCCCGATTCACACTTCTTTCAGCGACCCGGCCGAATGGAAAGCACATGAAAGGCCTGTTACTTCGTTACTAAGAAAAAAAGCAAAAGGCTCAACGGGAATTCGGGTGACGGTTCCTGTAATATTAGATAACTTGAGAGACGCCTGTTAGCGTTCTCGTCATCGCCGTGTTCATCGTGTTAGCGTCGTTTTATTTTCTTTTCGGTATGGCACGTCGTATGCGAAGTGTTCCGATCGTAGCGATGAAATTTTACAATGTGCACGCTTCCTTATTCAAAATGATTTTAACATTCAAAATTAGAATTTTCATCATATTTTTTTCTCTGTTCATATTTTGTGGCTCATATTGAAAGCAGGAGACAATGATTAGTACGATCACACATAGTAACCAGGAATGCGGTTAGCCTGGAAACAATGTATTTAATTATACGACGTTTCTCTAACCTCATGTCAATAGCGCGGCGTGTCTACTACAAAATTTATTTTGATTAATCCGTTACAAACCCGTGTCTCTGGTAGGCTCGATGCCATTTCCGTAGGTACACGACATGTACACAAAGCAATACTGGGCACTGTCCACTCCTCTTACGGGAACACGAATTTTCGCACACACACAAACGCCTAGTTCAGTTTTACCGCACACTGGTAGGTACTTGTATAAAATTTATGGTGCACACTTTTGCAGCCGGTCCAGGCTATAGCAGCATAGATCTGTAGAGGGGGGATCGCTGGTCAGCCATTCCGTGTCGACGAGATTTATAACCTCTCTGCGTTCGCGCTAACTTTGGTAAGATACGCGTGCGTCTGACGTTGCAATATGCATATAACTTTATTAGTGACGCGTTGATTTATAAAAAAATAAAAGTTCGATTATTGAATTTTGAATTTGGAATAAAAAATTGAAATTTTAAATTTATGTTAGTATGGGTACTGGCCGGTAGGAGCGTTATTTCAAAATATACGGTTAGGTGGTGGGTGCGGGTGGCGCGGGGTCAGTCCGGCTGTTTGTCTATCGCCGCGCTTTCCCATTCACTGGGTGGATTTTCCGAAGCCCATTGCGCTTCCGGCCCCCACCGCCCCCTTTGAGCCTTCCTCTCTGTAGATATTTTTACTAACGGAATTATGGCGTCTGAATGAGTAGTGAATACTTATATTGATTAGACTGTGCGATGTAAGGATACGTGAGTAATATCGGTACAAGGACCTTACGCACGGATAAATTCAACAAGTTTTGATATAAATTAATAATTGCTTCGAATTTAGATTGGACGAAACTAATTAATTGTATTCACAAATAGCACTCGGCTATTTACACTAGCAACTTGTATTATTATTTTAGCACATGCCTTCTGCTTTTCTACTAGGTAGGCTTAAAAATATTAACACCATAATTTCCACAACACGATTCAGTTTTCGAACGAATTCGCGGTAGTCTGTGGGCGTTTCCGAACGCAAGGTTCCGATCAGAAACTCATATAACGGACACGTCAAGTCTTATCTATGGCGAAAATTTGGGCCCCACAACGCGCGGCATAATGCACTGTGTGGATGCTAGTTTACGCTCATTCGCTTTTTAAACGGGGAAAAAGGATAAAGGTAGGGTTGCTATTTTGTTTTTTTTTTGTTCTTTTTTTGTAGTCTGTGTTCGAAATTTGAATTTTGCTGTCTAATGGTAGCTTTATGTCAGGCATGTCGTTAGGGTATGAGGCCTTCATGGCTGCATTCACGTAGAGTTTGATTATGGCGACAAACACCTTTAAGGTTCTTTCAGACTTTAATTGTTTTTTTAATAGCCAACATACGGCATAGGTACACGTAAAGGCCCTACAATGTTTCGAATTGGCGATGAGTGAGCATTGATAGGAGAGTCGATAGCTTAAATCGCTTTCGGGTAACGGTGTTCAAAACTGCATTCTTGTTGATTAATGTGCGGTATCGGATCTCCTCTGTTGCACGCTATTATTATGATTTTAGGGTAAGTAGAGATGTTACAATGTAAAGTTAAACTCGTAGAGTTCGAGAAAATGATATAGGGTTTTTTTTAAATCCAGTCCTTAATTAAATTAGAGCAGTGTGGCAAAGAGTTAAACACAGACTATGAAATAATAGACATGACAACACTATGTTTGTGCCAGAAATTAACTGGCCCCACGAAAAATAGTGATGGGCGTACATAAAACTGCCATAAAACTTTGCTTTTGAAATGACGTCAAAATGCATTAAAACATCATCCACTCGAACAAGTCAACACAGTTAGATAGGTACAGTCCGCCGCGAAAATTCATTGCGCTCAAATATTCACAACTTTGCGAACGGGGGTCTGCACTGTGGGGTTGAAAAACTGTCCGGAATATCCGGAATCCGGTCACAGACAAACGTCTGCTAAGTAACTGATGGCTACTAATGTGATTATTTTTGTTTGGATTTTTTTATTCGGCGTATTTAGTGTCTAAAGTGCTTAAAAATAATATACATATGTGTAATATAAGATTAACTTACAAATAAATATTATGTCATAGTTTTTTTTGTTATACAGGTTGTTTCAAGCGCGCTAAATAATACTTGGGGTTTGGATGGATCTTGAAAAAAAGTTTTATATCCTTAAATCCCGCAACTTGATCCTTACACACAAATTACAATATACTTTGTATCCATTTATCATTCGACAGACAGCCCACGAAGCCTAATACAATTTTATGAGCGCCCAGAACATACGGGCATACTTGTCATATAGGCGCTTGGCGGCAAGTGTCCAGGTACATACTCCACATCTGATTATTCGAAAATTCATGCCCCGTCCTCCCCTGTCAGGCCGCAGACAAAATACGGGTATATGTACGAAATTCGACCGGTTTTATTCCGACGGCGACCGCCGAAAACCGGTTCTAGCCGGCACACCGCCTATAAACGTGCGTGCACGGTACAAAGGAATTATAAAAGCCCGGTCAAGTCGAATTGAATTGTGAATTCTATTTTGTTGGGAGTGTACATTTTGTAAATTCAGATTGTCTTTTTTTGGATCGTTATATGACCTACCTGTTATAGTTCATAGATTTTGTAAAACATAAAAAAGTGGAATATTTAAAAATAACGTTTTTTTATTATACTTAGAAAGTTGCTAGTGATGTTAATTGTATTTACAAACAATAGTAATGGGTATAAAATCTTACCATTAATATAATTTTGTAATCTTATCCCGTACAAAATGTGCCCGTGGCCTCCGATGAATCTGTAAAGATAAAAAAACTGTATTTTAGATATCTATAGTTAAATTTAAAGTTGAATCAGAATTCAGATGTTTTTTTAAAGTTTTGAAAGCTTTTAGAGTTGATAAATATAATTAGCTTTCATTAAAGGTGTAGAAATAGCGCTCTAATCAATAACCCAACACATTCTTAACCTGCGTATCACACCGGCCGCAAGAATCGATACGGAGGTACAACACTAGTTATCGATATCGATCAGATAGGGGCCGCCACGTGCGCGGCCACCCGGCGCGAGCGCGTGCGCACGTCGCGGGAAATCCATGACGTTTTTTGTTTCTTCCGATAAAGCCAATCTTGGGCTACCCCTATGGTGGTCTATGGTTTATTAACGTTATAGATCTTATGGGAGATCTATGGTCTCTTTTCGAAAGGTGTACGATCCCGTATAATCTGACTCTGAAGTAAATACATACATATTATGTTTTAAGAGTATGAAATAATAACAATTTTTTTACTGAATATCGAACACTTTTATTAAAATGTTTTTTTACAATTACTATTTTATGCTAGTAAACAAAGTCTAATCTGTAATATTATATTGCTTTCTTACTTGTTCCATAATTCACTGAACTCTACTGTACTGACTTACAAGAAAATGTATGAGATGCGTCATATTCTCTGCAAGTAGTTACCATTAACAAATGATGTATGACATAACTCATACTTGTCAGAAGCACCGACAAGATGTTACAACATCAGGCCCAGGTGTCGGGGGGCCTGCGCACACGCATTTGATCGCTTTATGGCCTATTAAGGGCTCTGTGCAGTTTTTCAAGGGCCTAATTGTCAGGTAAACGATGAAGGCCCTTGTAGGCAGGAAGCAATCTGTTAAAGTGTGTATAGTTTGTGAAGCGTTTAGAGCGTGATTTATTTATTAAAGTTTGATGTTTTTCGTGGTGCGCTGACATCTTTCATGTTATATTGATGACCACGTGGCGTAGTGGTTCGAGCGTAGGCCGCTCGGCTCACAGCACCGGGTGGTTGCGGGTTCGATTCCCGCCAGAGGCAAAATATGGAAACGGCCATTACGTAATTTGCCCTTGTCTGGGTGTCGCTGGGATCACACCCAGTCCAATGTATAAGCCATAGTACAAGCGTTGCTTAGTTTGGGACCATACAGTCGTTGTGTATAAGTCAGGCGATATTATTATCGTGGTATCAGCTGCTCCAGTATTTAGTATGTAGAGCATAGACTTCAGTAGAGCTATGTAGAATATTGTGTTCCAATCTTACTTCTAAGTGTAACTGAGCAGCACTTACTGTAAGTTTTACTGAGTAGCACGCAAAAATTGCTGAATGGATTTGAGAAATTTTGCTAGAGAGGTGAGTTATGCTCTGGAATGAATAGTCTTTTTTCGCCCCGTGATCTTTCCGTAAGCCTAGCCTGAGTGTTAGGGTCATGGCCAGTCCATTTTACGTTTGGTTAGTACTTTTTGGTACTTAACCCACACTCGTCTAACACTGTTATAGTTGTAAGAAATATTCGATGGTGTCAAACGAAACCGCCGAGGTTTGACCCTCAGTGAGTCTTGGAAAAAACTAAATTGTCTTCATCTTCTTATCGTATGGTTAGTGGCCAACCTGGTGGTAGTATTCAAGCCGCCCGAAGGCCTCTGACAAGGCTTAACGACGGCATCTAGATGCCAACAACCGGGACCGACGTTTTACGTGCCCTCCGACCCATCCCTGCTCGACCTTGCCAACTTGTTGCTTAATTTAGGACCATGGTGTGTTTGTGTTGCAATATTTATTTATTATTATTTAAAATCCAACAAACAGATGTTCCAATTTAATCTTATCAACACCCTGACCGATTTACGACATTACCACAAAGAGCATTACGTGTCAAGTTAGCGATATACAAGATCAATTTGCACAAATTGGGCAAAAAATGCGTTTTCTGGGCAGATGTTTGGTTTCGCTTTCTTGCGATTGACTTCTGGTTTCTGGGGATGTAGTGGTGTTTGAATGAGTCTTTTGTGATTGATCTCATGAATGGTGTATTAGGTAGGTAATTTTAAATTTGGTTTTGAAATGGTAAGTGTTTTGTAATTAATTCGTCTTGTAAATGTAAAATGTTGAAAGCAGATGACTGAACTAATATAAGTTTAAATTGAAAAATAATTAGTTTTAGGTCCCAGGTTCGATCCCCGGTGGGGCATGCACCAATGGATGAATTTTCATCTATGTGCATAATTTACAGTTCGCCAACGGTGAGGGAAAACATCGTGAGGAAACCTACCTATCCCTCGGGATTAGGTAATAGTCAGTTCCTGTATACACGGCGACAAGGTTCACCACCTGTCACGTTGGGTTCTGACTATCTGGTGAAACGTGAGCTTTGAGTTGGTTTAATACCTCCACAATGTGGTGGTGTATGGCCACTCAAGCCTCTGACTACCCCCCGAATGGGGATAAAAGTCGTGACGTTATATATATATAATTAGTTTTTCTCGTCTTATGCAGTTATGTATTTAGAAGATTAGTACTAAAAGTACATACGCCTGTGCTTTTAAATAGGTGCTTATAGTTAATTGTAATCTCAAGTATTGCTTGGCATTTGACACAATTTCTTACCTATAGAGACTTCCGAATATTTAAATCCTTTTTATCTTTGAGAAGCATATTATATTTTGTATTTTCTGTATGAGGAGCCCTCTATGTTTAGTTACATTTAAATACCCATTTAGTTACTACATTTCATTTACAACTCAATTGCCATCAAAAGATATCGAACGTAACACACTTCACACAACATTAATATTTATTTCGCAGAGATGCGGGTATTCGAAGGAACAATCCTTGGCCACAATGGGCCAGGAATTGGCCCACTTGGCCCACATCCTCACAATGAGATTGGTCTACTTGGACCCAATTATAGAGCCCCGCATCCTTGGACCCCTGCTGAGGCGGCTTTAACGGGCTTATTTTTGCGAATGACTGAATGGTACCGGAAGATATTTAACATTTTATTATTTGACTTAAGTGTCACATAAAAAAAATCCGCCAAGTCTTACGCGTAACTCTATCTTAGGGCCCCGCAGACTTGCTACTTATAGCATCGGCGACCGGCGATTTTGTGACGTAATTATCCTGCGTCGCGTTTCTTCGAGCGCGAACGAGCGAGACGCAGCATAAAAATCGCCGATCGCCGATGCTAAAAGTAGCAAGTCTGCGGTGGCCCTTAGTAAAAAGTTGGGAATTCAAATGTAGAGCATTTTGCATTGTATCGAGGACTCTACATTAAATAAATTACAGTTCGATGTTTTACAAAGAGACGAAATAATTCTGCTTAGTATTTTGGCTATAAAATTTAAAAAAAACTTCGACGTCGCCATAGCGTTCCGGTGTGTTATGGCCCTATTTCTACCCCTATATGAAATATAATTAGGTATAGGTCAATATCATTGAAACTCTATCACACAATTGAGTGTTGCAAAGGATCTTATTAGCATATCAACAACATACATCCGTTTCAATTACACAATAAGAAAGTCAAACTTAAATTACACGTTACGTAACCCTTCACTTATGTCGTCAACGGTGTCAAAACATCGCACTGTCTCACGCCCATAAGACGGGTGACGTCAACGGAAGTGACGTAAGGACGACGTCTTGAATGGGCACGCACACGCACGCGACGATACCTTGCAGTTGTGTACACACGTCTTGGGCTGTGTGCGTGAATGAACGTACGCTTGTGTTTACGGTAGACAGCCGGAGGTAGGTTGTAGTGCATTCCTTGATAGAACTGGATACTACTGATTGGGAAATACTTGGGAGTCTACTCTAATTCTCTATTTTTGAACGTGTAATGTCGTCTTGAAAACAAGGAATATTCGCGTTGTCGCTTAGTAACGTCTCGCTCTTTTAAACTTCTCTACTAAACATTAAAAAAAGAACTAAGTTGTACCTATTTTCTAATTTTGAATCAATCCCCATTGGGTAGAAACTCAGGAAAGGTAGAGACCGAATAATCTTTTTTTTTTTTCAAGCAAACGTACGGCCTGTCTAATGTTAAGCAGCTACCGTAGCGTATAGATGCTTGCAGAACCTTGGCAATTCTATATATAGGCAACTATTCTGCCTTTCTGATCCGAAACAGTCGCCCTATTCTGAACTTTCTAACGGATTTTCCATCATAAATTCACACTCGAGTTACGACAATTTGAGTCGAAAACTGTTTCGTCATTTCCGAATTTTAATGGCCACACTGAATGACGGGGGCATTGGACGCAGCGCGAAAACCATAATACACTGACAACATTACTAGACACTTTAGAATCGAGATATTTTCGAATTTCGAACTTTATTTTTCGAGGCATAACGTTTTGATAGTAATCATAGGGTGGTAGAGTTAGGGTGGTGGCGCACTATCGGTATGGGCGCTTAGCGCGGGGCGCGGGCAGGTGTGAGGCCAGATGTCTTGAACAAATTGCCGTGCCATAAGGTACGTTGTATGGACACACCCCAACTTTGTTGGGCGCTTGTCGTGTGCCAAGTTTTAATTTTATGCTTGATTAAGACCCGATGCCGGGGGACTAATTAATGGAGATCTCTGCGGTGTTTCGAGTGGTTTGCCGCATTGTTCTTAGATATTGTAACTTACTTATACTTTCCGCCAAATTAATAGATATCTACAGTTAGTTTACAATGGTTTCACAAAGCATTTCTAGGGACAAGTGATTTTTAATATCAGTCCATAATAACGTTCTATAAATTTGGCGGTTACATTATAAATGTTAAATGAAATTAGATATCCTTTGTCTTTTATATAAACACAAGGCGGCAAACAAGCATACGGCCCGCCTGATGTTAAGCAGTTACCGTTGCCTATAGATGCTTGCAATACTAGAGGCATCGCTCGTTGTCGAACTGAAGGGGAGTGCCGAATTTCGAGTTACATAACAGAACTGTGAATTTACACAAGTATAGTGATAACGATATTAAAAGGTACCATATCTACTGAAATAATACATCAAAGTTATAAACCATGTAACTAAGTGTTGCATAAGTATGACAGATATAGACTTTCATTATAGTTATAGTTTACATCCCTATTGATGTAACGTCCGCAGTCCGCTTCAAAGTAACGACACTTTTTTACACGCTAAGCTGAGTTTACGTTGTTACGACTCAGTGGACAATGTACCTTTAGCTAATGAGTGCACCGCAAAATCCCGACCGTATTAACTGTAAGAGAAAAACATTAAACAAATTAAAAAATAATATCTGATAGGCGCGGCGCGCTTTTAAGAAAAATGGTGGATGAAAACGTTTTTTTTTATAAAGTTCTTTTTGGAAAATGGAGTTTGGAAGGCTACTTAAATCTGGTGCATCATTTCCATAGATTACATTGATGACATGTCAGAGACAAAAATACTATTTTTTTTATCTTTAAGATGACTGATTATCGTGCTATAGGCTAGGTATGCTTATTTGTAAGTACCCCCGTAGGCCTAAACAAAATAAACGCTTTGACTTTGACTTTGACTTTGAATGTAAAGGGTCTTTTTCGTTTGCTGAAAATAATTTAGTGTAGTTTTCGTAATAAATTATATCGATATAATAGCAGTAATATGCAGAGAACATTATTTTTTCATTATAACGGAAATGACGATGACCGCACTACGTTATTATTGTTTCACGGAAGTTATTGTCGCTGACTCCCTTCTGGTGACGGTACAATATGGCAATACCAACCGCAGAATGTGTTTATTTTTGCTTAAGGTAAATACGATTAAATGCTACAAAAGAATACCAACCCATGTGAAAACTTCACTAAAAGTCATGTAAATAAATTTATGAAAATAACTATAAATTTCTTCCAATAAATCAATGAAATTACCTAACTATATTGCAAATTCCAAATTGCAGTTCGAAATTTAAAAGTGGAACACACCTTCGATTTTCAAATTTAAAATCGCCAAAAGATCCTTACTCAAGGAAGTTTCGATGTCCTTACTAAGCTAGGGATGGCCCATCTATTGTTCGAACTCGATTGTTAAGACCCTCACACATTAAACAGTTTTCTAGGGTCGATTCATCGATTGTGACGTGTAATAATAGAGGAAAGGAGAAAGGGGTCGGCTGCACCTTTCGCGTCTATTCCGGGATAAAATGTCGCGTGCCCGGTGTACGAGACCCCGTATAATAAAGTATTGCACCTTGTCATAACTGTTTGAAGATTGAATCCGAGATGAAATCGAATAATCGAATGATGATGAGAAATCGATATACTAAATTTAAATTTGGAATCGAATGATCATTTAAAAAGATTTTTGCTGCGCAAAGCTGCGAAACGCATCTGCGATACGCACATTGCTAAAAGATGTTTCGCGTATGATGGATGGATGTCTTCCTATTGTTTGCTGTTTAAAAACATATCGGGTATCGGCGATTGTCTTGTTAAACGAAATAAATTAATAAAACTAACGATACTGTACTAAGTTTATGAAAAAATTACTAAATTGTTACCTACCTTTTTTAAACTTTCTATTTTCTGTGTAATTTCCCGACGCGACTGAAGTTTTATAAATCACTATTGTTTTGTCTATAAAAGTGGACGCGTATTGTTATATACCTAGATAAGCATGAGGGATATCACGAAGTTGCGGTTGGGTTTACCAAATGTATTATATTTTCCGTTATTTTGTTTACTTCCTTTGACAGTTAAATCATTGTAATATTTAATAATACATATTTGACGTACGTAGGTACGACGAATCGTATTAATAAATCCATCTCAA
Organism: Drymonia ruficornis; assembly: GCA_947859195.1. NCBI lineage: Eukaryota > Metazoa > Arthropoda > Insecta > Lepidoptera > Notodontidae > Drymonia > Drymonia ruficornis. The sequence goes on from OX401923.1 coordinate 8,540,332, forward strand.
AGTTGAGATCGATCTTAAGATGCTGTTTTCGACCGTTTTCTATACATTAAACGTCAAAACTGCATCTTAAGTTCGATCTCAACTTTGAGATAGATTTATTAATACGGGCCTAAAGAAACTTAGAAATGTCGGCTTGTAACAAAGTTTATATTAAGACACAATAATCATATTTATATCTATCATTCGTTACTGGCCATGACAAAGATGGCAATATGCATAGCTTAGGCAACTTCAGTTTACGTTTATTGCAGTAATAATTAAGATAGTACCATTTTTTATAGAGATACTGCTTAAGAATTGTATATTTGTTTTAAGAACCGAATTAATTAAAATATTCGAAATCGAAAACCATTTAGCACTCGATAATCGCCGCCGAGAAAAAAATACAGAGGAAAAGCTTAAAAAAATGGCAATTTTTTAAAGAACCGATTTAAAGTTATTCGAAATTCGAAAATCTAGCAATCGATATTCGCCAGCGAGTCTTTATCGATCGCGATGCGCACCCCTCGGTAGCCATCTTGGGCGCACACGCACAGCTGCGCGGGCGCACCGCCGGGTCAAAGGTGGCAAGCAAGTGAGGGGTAAGTAACTATTGTAGTGTAGTGGGTGAGAGTATCTGCAGGCTTACGACGCCATATTGGATCGATATCCGCACTCGATTCGGGAATTTAAAATGTATATTCTCGATGGGAGAGTTCGGGCTTGGTGGTCATCTCTATTATATTATACTAGAGTTGTAAATGTTGTGTACAGAAGTAGGTTTCAGGAAAAAATAGTTCAATTATTGAATTGAAAAACACTTCTCTTGTGTGCTGATTTTATATCGATAAACCTTCAATATGTAGAGTCTTATACTTAACTAAACCGAATTTGAACTCTACTTAGATTGTATTTAATACAATCTAAGTAGAGTTCAAATTCGGTTTAGTTTCAGCTCGTTTGTACGTATTAGGCATGCTAATAAATTTATCAATAGATCTTCATCCTCTTAAGTGAAAATGAAAGGTTGCTCTATCAAAATTATCATCAATCGGATTAATTATGATATTCATGAAATCAGTCAATCATATTTCCTTCATTGTCTATAATACCTATTTCCCTGTAGAACTAGCATTAAGTGCACAACCTTGCTCTACTTTCAGCTCTACCTAGTCTGTCTAATGCGACATCAAAGAACATATAACCACTACGTTTAGACATCATTTGCTTACCATTTAATGTAATAATTTCGAAGATAGAGTTATAGGTAGAGCCAATTGCAATTATAATAACTACTTAACAGACTTTACAATGTGTTGCAGTCACAATATTATGATCTCTATTTTTATTTAAACTTCAAATAAAATACGTAAATGTAGAGTGAACATCTGTTGAAATTTGATTGTTTTAGGCGCCACGAGACATTTGATACGCCCACAAAACACATCAAATAGTCGGATCAAGCATGTGCACCGATGCTATCTTACAAACACGTGCCTTTCACCAGCCCCATCAAAAAACAACCTTAACAGCAGCATATTAAGTTTATATTTCTTTGTCAGAGGTAGTTAAGTCGAAGACAGGCACCTTACAAGTATCGGAACGTTCCAGTCGAATTAAGACTTTGTTCTGGTTTATATAAAGTATAATAATGCTTTCTGGTCGTTTTACTACAAATATTTGTAGTAAAGTGCATGCGTAAGATCAGCTGTTCGGATGACTATTTTTCCTCGAGCTTAATTCAAGCGAAAATAAACTTTGTAAGGTGGTAATAAGAGCGTGATACGGTACTTTAATATGTTGGTAATTATAAAGATACCAACAAATAGTTTGCAGCTCGTATCGTCATATCAGAAGTTAATTTCACTCTTAAAGTCGCAGTAGTAAAGTCGGTTTAAATATTTTTCGAAGTTCCTAAGAGTTTGTGGTGTGGAAGGTGGTCTTCAGTGCCGGATGAGGAATTTTATTTTTTTGTTCGCGTCTTTGAATCGAATGAATGGGTCTACAAGGTGTAATGTCGGATCTACCTTTTATTACATTGACCCTCCTTGCTCTACATATAAGACTTCGCGAAGTGTAATATAAGTGTACCTACCTCGTATTATTTTGTAATACCCTCGTAAATAATACTTTTTACTGTATCATATATTTATTTTATCTCGATCAATAATAATAATAAAACTTATCAACCACTAATGTAACTTCTCGTAATCCGCTAACAATACGTACTAACACAAAACAAGTAAGAGCATTACACATTTCTATTGAGGGTAGTAAGGGGCATGTGCGCACGCGCCGCGCGTTCGCCGACAATCATAGTAATAATAACTAAAAAAATAATAATAAATCCGGGTGAAGAATAAAGAAAAATCACCCCCCGACTCCCTTTGGCTTTATCTTGCAAACAGACTTGGAAATGTTGAAGATAGGGGCGCCGGTCCCCCTGTGCGCGCGCGCACACCTTTCGCGGGGGTTGGTACTGTGGGGCGATATGACGCTACCGACGCGTGTGCAGTTCGGCGGTTAAATTCAAAATTTGGAACGACGCTTTTTTAAGATTCGAAATTTGAAAACATACCTTTAGGCCCGCCACATACATACGGAATTTCCGTACATAATTCTCTTTCGAAATATCGAATCGGGGTTTCCGAACGCGATACGTCCATATATTTGGATGGATTTACTGCGTTCGGAATTCCCGATTCGATATTTCGAAAGGGAATTCCGTACGGAAATTCCGTATGTATGTGGCGGGCCTTAGTAAGCAATAGTAGTCGCAAAGTGTTAAGAGGTTTATAGACAAAACGCAATGTTTATTTATGATAATGCATCCATAAAAAAACATCATACCACAATTTTATTGTAATTGTAATAAAATAATAAAACCAAATAGTCCGACCAGACCATCAATAACAACATCGAAAGTCAATCACTGAAATATGAAAACAACGAGAGGACGGCTGAGGCATAGGACACGTTCAAAAAGCCAGAGATAGCCTTTGTCGTCCACCTTTGATTACCCCTGGTCCGGCGGAACGTACCAAAGACAATACACACGAGAATGGAAAGAGAAATTAGTTTTTGTGTTGTTTTTTTTGTGTTATGTCAGGATTATTTAAAATGTGTGTGTGATTTGATACTGCAATTCGAGTATTATTATTTTCTAATGCGAAAAGGACAATGTCTATGCCTCACCTTAACGGTGTGGCCACGGTATTAGCACAGGTATTAGTGCTTTAGACAACTTATCAGCTGTTGAGATTGTTTCAGATTGAAATCATGATCAATTATCTATACAAATATATGAAATCAAAGTGTCTGTTTGTTATAGCAAAATAACAACTTTTTACTAAATCCATAAATGAAAGTACGGTACTAATAAAAAAAATATTTTTTTTAAATTTCTTTCTGTCTGTTTGTTCCGGCTATTCTCCGACACGGCTGGACCGATTACGACGGGACTTTCACTGACAGATAGCTGATGTTATAGGGAGTAACTTTAACAAATATATTTGTTAAATTCCACGCATACAAAGTCGCGGGCACAGCTAGTTATTATTAAAATTGTAAGTAAGTAGTCTTGAAAACTACGGCTCGTATTATAAATGCATCTCAAAGTTGAGATCGATCTTAAGATGTAGTTTTGACGTTTAATGTATGTAACATCTGTCAAAAACAGCATCTCAAGACCGATCTCAACTTTGAGATGCATTTATGAATACGAGCCAAACACGTGCGCTCAGGTAAACCAAATAATCCACAAGACGTGGATCCCAGCAAAAAATGTGAAGATGACCTACTTCAAAATTTGCACCTTTCACCGCAGAAAGAGTTCTTTGATCGGAACACCTTGCCGACATATGGCGGCCCGCATGTCATACAAGCTTTTGCTAAGCGAATCATGATCGAATTCTTGAACTGATTCGACGTTTTCGAAAACCACTATGTAATTTAGAACTTGTAAACTATGTAAATATGAAACAAAAAAAATGCTTTGAAGAAAGATATTGGTACAATTTATAGTTAGGAACAATATATTATTTACTAGCTGTGCCCCGCGGCGTCGCGTGGAAATTGATGTGTATGTATTATTCCGGAGACTACACTATCTACGTTTCAAATTTCATTAAAATCGGTTTAGTAGTTATGGAGATACGTCGTAACAAACATTCACACACACTTTCGCATTTATAATATTAGTGGGATGTAGCATTGTATCTATTTATAGGATAGTGAAGTGAATAAAGTGAAGTGTAGGATTTATTCTGAATAAATATATTTAAACTATTTTTTATTCCTAAAAATAACGTTAATATTCACGTGAAAGTAATCACGGTACAATAAACAATAAAAATTACAATACTCATACAATTCGTTTCAAGGTTATTGCAATTATTTGTGTTAGTATGCCACCAATCGGCCATAATCGATAGCGTTTAACGCACGCAACCCCATACAATACCCCATAACATGTTACCAATCAAATACCTACCTTATCGATATAAATATTACAGTCTAATTTCAAATAAGGCTTGCTGAAAGATTTGTTCATCAACCGTTATGTAAAGATCTGTAATATTAATATGTTTACAGTACATGACGGGTCAGCTAAAGTTGGCAGCTTACCCTAGCTTTACATTGCATCTGTTTGCTCATTCTTGAGGGATGTAGAGATGAGCATGACATTTGGTTAACTGTTATTTGAAAGGTATTTAATTTGAATTTCTGAGTTTTATTTAAGTACAGATAGGGTAGTGTTTGATTTGCATTGATTAGTAATGGATACTTATATGATTTTATTGATATTTGGCTTTACATTTTTAATCAGTTAGCTTTTGTAGAGCAGTTGATAGCAGGAAAACTGATATTTCTGTTTCGCACCTCTGAAATATTTAAAACTTATTGCGTATTAATATCAGCATAATTAATACTATAGCACAGCCAACAAGAAGCGATAAAAGATGAATAGATTAAATATAGTAAATAAATCAATGTATTGCCTTCATTTACGCGTTTGAAAACAGAATGAAATTTTTTTTAAATGCCACCCGAACGTTGGCGAGCCCGTCGGTGACCGACTTGAACTTGAACTTTTCGCCGGATGTGATTTATTAGGTGTGAACTTTCCACGTATTTAATTAAGTAAATTAACATAACTCAATCAATTTATTCCAATCGTCTTACAGTAGCTTTCATGGTATAGTAGCGATGGTATGGAGACTGAAACAAAATCTTTCAGGAGGACCTTGTAAGGAGTTAACATCAATGCCTATAAAGAGTTAACATCAATAAAATAACTTAAATCACTGCGCCCCTTTCAATTAAACTGCATACATTCAATGCGGTGTGGTACAAGTATGAGAGATAGCGATTTAATTAATTCAATAATATGATTTAAGTTGTGTGGGTGTGTTTTAAATTGGTACATGCAGAGCTTTTTTTTAAAGTGTATGGCTCGCCTGACGTTAAGCGGTTACTGTAGCCTATAGATGCGTGAAATGCCAAAGGCAGCGCTCGCAGAGCTTTTTGTAACCTAATTTGTATCAAATAAAAGGCGCACGTAATGGACTGATACGTCTAGTATTTATGGTAGCATTACGCGTAGCGGAGTTAGGGCGAGTCAAATTTCATTTTGACCATGAACACGATAGGCATATATCAGTTTAAGAAATGTAATCAAACCTCTCATAACTTGCGCCGCATAGAAGCTCGCACAAGACAGGAAGCGGGGAACACAAGCTCAGTCACCACAAAAGAGATGAGCAACGAGTGGGAAACATATAATTACGGTATCGTATCGTATCCCTTACGATACGATACGACATCATACGATACGTCGAACAAGTGCCATCACTTGCCGTTTCCTTCGCCGCTGAATAGGACACGTTTAAAATTATAGCTTATCAAATTGCTGCGTATAGAATCATTTTGAACAAGTGTGACGTATTATGTCGTCATTTGAATATGAATATAGACTGCACAGTGGGTTTGTGTAACATTAACCTGACCCGAATTTATGTATTTGATAGAGATGGTATCTCTACTAGCGTGTCTGTTTTGTTAAACTAAATTTAGTTTAACAAAGCAGACTATTTAGTTACTAAATTATTTATCACAAAATTAAATTAAAATTATTTATTTTTAATTATTTAATTTTTTTGTTTTTTCGTAGGAATGTGCGGTAATGAGAATTACTGTGACTCCTATAACCCAGCATCTATCACTAGATGATGGCTTATACTGGGTGAAATTGAAATCGTGGGCAATATTTTAACCAGTGATTCTACACATGATTCAGAATATTTAGCGAATATTAAACAACTAATCAATTGATAAAATTTTATTACCCAGGTAAGGTATAACAGTTAAATGGTTTGCTTATTTTCTTACCCAAGCAATTTTTTTTTATTAATAGTTTTTTTATTTGTTTTCCCATTATATTCTGAATCATGTGTTGAGTCATATTTTAAAATATTGCCCACGATTTCGATTTCACCCTGTATAGTGTAGAGCAAACGTTTAACCATTGTTTGCTACTTGGTTTAATCTTCATGTTTTCGTACATTCAGGTCCTAATTAAAGTACTGTGTAGCATATTCATGTACTTTATTAAAAGTATACTGTAGTTGTATACTTATTAATAAAATCATGTAGAGAGTAGAGCAGTAGAGCAGTAAAAAGAAAGTATATAGATGATTATTGGAGAAAAGTTAGTCGAAAAGTCATTAGTGATAATGAGAAATAGAGACAAATAAAAATGTAAATATAAAAAGTAATTCACAGTTAAGTGTGAGTATGTCCGGAGTTCCGGACATTCCCACAGGCCACTTCCCCTTTGTGATACGGTAATGAAATCATTACACCTGTAGTACCGATAGCAGACACATACACTTTCTAATTCATTACAAATATACTTAAGTTATAAATAAATAAATAAATTGAATTTATGTTTGCTTAAGTAGCGGATTATGACGTTATAGTTGCTAGTAATTATAGTACTTTTTGAAAACTTTAAACGTCTGTGTTATTGCCAAGAAGAAGAAGAAGTAAGACATGAATAGTTTTAGGTGTGTCATATTTAGTTTAGTCGTAATTTGTAGCCAACATAGTAAGCACCATTGAGATACTTAAATGGTCTAAAAATCAAAGATTATAGACATTAATTAAATTCTTACAACTAAATTTAGCTGGCTCTACTTTTTTAAGACTATTTATTAACAACTATTTTTTTAAATAAATAAACAGTTAAAATATAATAAATAAAAAGTGTCTCAGAGTGCGGTCAGTACTCATCAAGCTACGCCCCCCAGTGCGTGACTCCGCGCCGGAAGCGGGCGGCGCACTATTGTGACGTAGCTTCCGTGCGGCGCGCGAGTCGCTTCCGCCGCGCACTCGCTATCTAGATCTTGTTAGCACGTGTAAGATCAACACCTCGGAGATTTATTAGCATTTGAATGACAGGTTGTAGTTTAAACATCAATTAGTAAAGGTGAAGTTTCTGATCTATTAAGGGCGGAGTTCACCAACAACACTAACGGAACGTTAGAGCAGTAAATGTCTGTTACCAGAACATCAAACAATCGGTTACTGTTAATTAGCAGTCCGCCTAACAGTCCGTTACTGTGTTGGTGAACACGGCCCTTAATCGAGCTTACTTGCGGATAGATCCGAACCAAAGCTGAAGACTTAATTTATAATTAGGAGATGCCTACGCGGAGCAGTAATCATCAAAAGGGTAATTTGAGAATATCCTGTAGGTAACATGAAAAAAATCGATTGGTAAAATACCTATTACCACTACCTGAATACTTTGTTCAAGACCCGTGAATACATCATGTCCTACCATGATCCACTTAATAAAGGAATGGCTACACGGCGCGCCACTCAGACAAAACAAAACGCGACATTGTACCTATCAATACGAGGCCGTTGCACAAGAGATTTGTAAAAAAAATAAAAAAGATTTCCCTAAAACAAGCGAACAGCATCGAGTGATCAACTCGAATACTCGATTACGACAATCGAGTACGTATTCTTTTCGTTGAGAGACTCGTGATTGTACAATTTTTTTAGAACGCCTCCAAATTTGAAAATTGAATTGATCATAATTTTATTTTCTTCTTTTTTATTGAATGTTTATTAAAATAATTGTTTTAACTTGAACTCTATCTCGTTGCAGCAACCCACAGTCTACTGTTTGCAATAATTAATTAGACTGAAAAAAAATAAAAACAACAATAAATTAAACAAGCAAACATCTTTAATTAATTAACGCTCTCCTCTCAGCGAAAGCGTAATCTAAACCGAAATAGGTTAAACAAAGGCATGTTAGTCGAGGCTCAAGCGAGGCGTGGCTCGGTCTCCGCGCTCAGGGCCGCTCAGGCACCGCTCAAACGAGCCAAGCGGCTAATACCAGCGCATCTGCGGCATAATGAGCTACTCAAGTACGCCCTAACTTGTTTACATTGTATCTTTATTGTGTTTTTTGCTCGGCTCTTTCTTTCCTATGTAACGTAATGATTTTTTTTCCGTACCCAGTCGGTAATGAAACGAAATCTCGCGTCGGTTGTTCCTTTGTCTTTTAAGCGATTTATTTTTAATTACTGTTTTGTATATGACTGGATTATGTGGAGAGTCGGTTTGGAGTTTCGGATTCCTTACCTCTGTGGTATTGCTATTCAGATAAATATTTGAGGACTGATAAAGGAATGATGGTGTGACATAATATAGGAGTAAAAAGAAAGAGATTAATGCAATAAATTCATAGGAGTATAGTGAGAAAAGAGAGAGTTGAGGAAAATACTTTTTTTGTGAGACGTTTAATATTGGCTTATGTAGACAAGTGATCAAATGATTGTGAGGAGAAAAATATTTTTTCGCTTTAAGGATGTGAAAATACTCATAGAACATAACATTTAAAATAATTGATATACCGTCATTTTGAACTAACACAAATTAAGCTGGGCAAACCGACTCAGTGGCATTAAATCTTGACAACAAATTATATTTATAGTCCTGACCAAACTTCGGCCACGGCGGCCAATCTCAACGGAGGCTAGGCAACTGCGCAGGAGATATTATAGTGCACAAGTTTGTGCTCAAGCACAGGTGCATGCTCTCATAGTCCAAAGGTACGGCAATACGACACGACCGAGGAGAGGACAGGAATCGGAATCAACAATTACAACATAATCAGAAAACAATTGCCACAAAAACATAAAAACAAAAACGAGAGCAACTAGGCAGATTACACATAGCGGCACACAATCCCGGCCAAAGTTACTCCGCAACAAAAGTGCAGCCGGTCGCGGCCACAAAGCGGCTAATCATTGCAGTGTGTGGCCTCGTTTCACACAATGTCTGCGCGCTGATTAAGAGGATTGTCTCCGCATCTCCTACGATATTAAAACCTGTCTTATATAGCTTAGCTATAGGCTAGTATTTGCTAGATAATGCGTGCTAGACAAAGTTTGTGCTGTTTGTTATGCGAGCGGTTTTTGTTTTGTGCTCGACTGTCAGTTGTTTTTTTGTGTTGATCTTGATGTGTGCTGTTTTTTGTGCCGGTTTTGTATTACTGTAGGCTTATGAGCTGAATCGATAGGCTTTTATGCTGGTTTATATGATACGATAGGTGATAGTACTAGGTACTCTAGACAAATCAAAGTGGGGTAAGTTGGGTCTTAATTTCACAACGATCCAGTATTAGGTATCCGCAGCGTCGCCTGCACCGATTTCGAGGATGAAATGTAGGATGAGAGGATGAGATGCCTATACGAAGACTATAAGGTATTCAAGGTAAAACATACTCTCTACCAAATTTCATTCAGATTCGTTCAGCCGTTCTTGCGTTATACTCAGTCAAACTGACAAACACTTTGGCATCCATAACTTTGGTCCTTACTGACGTAACTATAAAGTTAGGCAGTATATCGCAAAAAAAATCTACATTATAAAGTATTTTGGAACAGGGATAAGTCATGGGAATCTATATCTTAGTAATAATACAATTAATTGATAATAGTTTATGATTAAGTGATGACACAGCAAGGAAAGTAGTTCAGAGAGGGTTCTCTCGCTTCGGGAGGGAATTAGAAAGTCGGGAGGATGCACCAATCCCGGCGGAGGATCGATAACAACTTTCACCGGAAGTCAATAATACTTTTAATTTATCATAAATCTTGTATTAATTAATTTAATACACAGAGGTCTATGGGAAAAGATTTGATAATAGGGATGAGTCTTAAGATCAATCGCTGATACGACTATGAAAAAAAAATCGCATCACAATTGGCTCATTTGTGTTGGAGTTACGATAGCCCCGACATCAAAATACATATATGTACTCTAAACTTACGGTATTTGCGTTGCATTGGGGATAATAACTAAAATATATTTGTGGGATTGAGCGTCTCTTACTTCTACTACTTCTTGAATAGGAACCCTTAGGTATGACAACAAACTTACGTTTTTTTTTTTAAACCTCATCTTTGTTTTGTCGATGATCGCGCGCTTTGTCTATGACTGATTGATTATGAAAAATGAACAATATGATTTTTCTGTTTATGACGAAATATTAAGAAAAATATTTCAACCCGGCGCTTATCTTCAATATCACGTATATTTTTTTTATTTAGTTTAATCTAGAACTAACTACAACTGTCACTGTACATTGAGGAAAGCCAGTATCAGTTGTCAGTGCAAACAGGACCACAGACGCCAGAAGGCACTCCAAAGGACATTGAACTCGGGTTTTTGGGGCACCCTTAATGTAACGTAACCTTTGATTTTTTGTGTGTAATGTGTTTTATTAGAAAAGGGTTAAAACAAAGTTATGGACTATCTTGTATGGATCACGAATGTAGTGAGGATATGAATGAATGATGACAATGTGGTGCAGAAAATGAAATGAAGATGGTGAAGCTAGGAGTCATAAAATAAAGGTTCCTTTTTAACTTTTTAATATCTGGCTTGCGAAAAGGCTGGAATAAGATCATATAGCTACAAGAAACTGTAGTTAAAATGAGAAATGTATTATTTGCGTTTTTCTTTGTTATTTATGGGTACTTATTGAATACTTTGTTGAACTTCATAATAATAAAGGCTTGTTTCAGAATCGTCTAGCCACCATATAATGATGTCATTTTGACATTGTTTAAATAAGCACCTGTCAAAACACCATATTTATTTGGTGGAAAGGCCATTAGGGAAAAAAAGAGTTATGTGACGATTGTGAAATAACCCCTTAAGGTTGGTACTGATTTAACTTACTTATCAGATGTGACAACTTCAGAAGGTAAAGTTACTAAAATGAGTATTTTAAAGGTATTAGAATTAATCCAAAATTTGTGAAAGCTTACGGATAAATTACTTTTAATATTTCAAAAGATGCACACTATAACAAAGAGATTTAACTACCAATGTATCCTCGCAAATGTCGGCAAAGGTGTACGATTTTACGGCGCACGCGCAGCCCGGAACATATGCTCATCCCACGCATGCCCAATGTTTACACAAACATTTGCACAAAAAATTGATCATCAGCACTAAAGGTGTATCTTTTGCGAGCCACAAACTGAACAGCTTTGTGGTATTTCGTTTTTTTACTATTAAGATTAGTTTTTGTAACGTTTTTTAACCCTTCAACTTCCGATAGCATGTGCCAATATTTATTGTTTTTTTTAATATGCAAGGATGAGTTTGTTTGCTCCGATTTTTTGTAGTTATAAAAAGCTTGATATAATCGACTTCTGATTGCATATTCTGCTACCTACAGGTTTTTATACTGCATATTACACGTTAGTTCAGGAAATGTACAGTTCAGTGGAGTTGTGGTCGCCACCTTATTGCTGATATTGCGAAGAAATTCTGATACCATAAGGTCGAACTCTCTACATATTTTTTTGATAACAAACTTTATATACAGAAAATTTCATAAGGAATCTTGTGTAGTTTCGGTCGACAAAAATCTAGATTTTTTAAAATAATTACAGATACTACACAATACATACGTATACTATAAGCATTGACTTTACAGTTAAAAATAATAATTACTTAACCATCAAACAAATTACTGTGAAATGATGTCAAAGAAAGTTACAAAAGCGTGTAACACTTTGTATTTTTATTAATGGTTTATTCATAACAAATCAGACAGCGCCGAGCTAACCCTCCCACGGCGCGGCGTCTTAAGGAGCACATGTCGCGCCCCCTTGAGCATGAAACACCCATTTAAGTGTTAAGGTGAGGTGCGAGTGTTGGCGGTTTTTAAGAAATATTTCTTAAGGCACAATAATCTGACTTACCTTATGCTATTATCTGGAGTCGGTGTAGTATGAATTAGGGCCTCCGCAGACTAGCTACTTCTAGCATCGGCGATCGGCGATTTTGATGCTGCGTCTCGCTCGTTCGCGCTCGAAGAAACGCGACGCAGCATCGATACGTCACAAAATCGCCGGTCGCCGATACTAAAAGTAGCTAGTCTGCGGAGGCCCTTATTCTTTCATTCATCGCGCTTTGCTGTCATACGTACATCCACTGCCACCTCATTCATATCACTCCTTATACAATCGATCCAAAATTTCTTGATTTCTTAAGACATATTAGTATATAACTCTAAATTACGATAAAACTAAAGACACGTCTAAAAATATCCCTGTCTAGCTTAAACGCTAAAACCATGACAAGGATTAGTTTAGTTAAGTTTAGTTTGTGTGCTAACGCAATCAAAATCTTAATGCTGCTGGCTTACTGTCAATTAAATTGGTTTGTTACACAGGTGATTTTATTGGTCAAAGCATCACTTTGTCTGTAGGTGTCAAAATAATAATAAATACCTAAGAATAATTTTATAATTTAAAAGAAAAAAGTTTCCATCCAAAGAGGTCTCGACTTTACATGTATTTCCTGTGATCCGCTCACATTGAGACCCTACCACATTTGATTCGTGTACAAAACGGTGTTTACCGTCTTGAGGCGGAGGGTTAAGACACCGGCAGGGCTGTCACGCAATTTTGAGGTAACATTAGTTAATGTTCGGTGCACTTGCACGCAATATAAACATGGGGTTTCTTTAATTGCCTGTTACGGTGCTGATCAGAGTTATTAGCGTCGTTTGTGGTTGTTGATAGTGTTGATGATACATTTATGGTGTAACTAACTGTGTTTCGGCATGGTTTGTGATGTCAGCCAACAAGCGTACAGCCCATCTGATGTTAAGCGGTTACCCTAGCTTATAGATGCTTGCAATACCAAAGGCATCGCTCGCATGTTGTCGACCTGATAGGGAGTGGGACAGAGGGAAGGGAAGGGGGGGGGTTGGTCGTCAGGCTCTCTCTATACTCGTACGAAACACAGCTTTAATAGCTACTTCAAGCCGATCTTCTGTGAGAGGGTGGTACTAGCCCGGTTGAGCCGCAGTATAAGACCTGCAGTCAATTGACTACACCTTGGCTCTACCAGCAATACACATATGTACACATTTTTTATTTGCTAATGAAAATACGAGTCAACAAAATATTATAATATATGTAGCTCGATAAATATCTATTATTTTGGTACAGCCCTACATCTTAAATCTCAGCGCCCTCAGATCGTTACAAAGGGTGTTCCGGTCCCTCTCAAGTATGGCTGAGAATGTTCACACTGTTTTTATTGCTCCTTTCAAGACGTTTTATAGACATCAGTATAGTGTTATTGCCCGATTAGAAAGGACAGTATTATTGCCTTCGATGTAACAGTTGAGGACACAGTCTGTCTGTCTGTCTCTCTGTATGTCTGTCTATGGCGATGTAGTTCCAGGTGAACTGATAGCAACGCGATGATTGGCTGGATTGCTGCTATCGGCTAGACAAACTAGGTAACGTGTGATGAAAATTGATTAAAATGGCATAAGGTGATAAGCTCAACGTCGCTAAAATGTATTTGAATATTCTCTATAGTAATTATCTTCGTACAAAAATGCTAATAAAAATACCAGTCTAAAATATATGTGTAATGTAATGTAATGTAACGTCACGACTTTTATCCCCGTTCGGGGGTAGTCAGAGGCTTGAGTGGCCATACACCACCACATTGTGGAGGTATTAACCAACTCAAAGCCCACGTTTCACTAGATAGTCAGAACCCAACGTGACAGGTGGTGAACCGCCGTGTATACAGGAACTGACTATTACCTAATCCCGAGGGATAGGTAGGTGACACGAAATATATGTGACACGAAAAAATTATATTATTTCCGTACAGCCCTAAATCTTAAATCAGTGCTCTAAGATCGTTCTAAATCTAAAGATCCAGGATCAATTTCTTTCGCAAGTGGTTTATGATAGCGTCCATACACGTCTACATTCAGACCAATTAATATTATTACCCCATTTGTTGGTCGTATTAATAATGGGAGAGTAGACGAAACCCCACACCGGGCCATCTGGCGAGATAGCGCTGAGACAGGCCGGCATCGGCGACTCTACCACGCTCTACAATATGCATCATGATTACGTTTTAAAGAGTTGACCTAGTTCTATTATCTGTGTAAATTAGAGCCGTAAATATAATATCCGACTCTACATAAAAAGTAGAGTTCCATAATTTGTTACAATATATATTTTATCAGCTTCATAGCAGTTAACTGTTTTCATTAATCGTATGTAGAGAGATATAAGTAGAGACTACAAACATAGAGACTTTGCTATCAATTAAATAAGTTCAGAAGTTTTTAAGTCCATCAATTCGCCTGAAACTGTACTGAAAATCAATTAAGAATGGCTTCACGATAACCTTGTGTTATCCCGAAGTAATCAGTTCGCGGTGAGCCAGGAATGCCATCAATTTAACTTGGGCAAGTCTTGAGACATACCTCACATGTGGTTAGATAGGGGTAATCAATGGACCATCTATTTAAGTGAAAGTTTTGGTTGAAATTCTTCTCTTATCTTACAGTCCATCTTTCATAGATAGTATAAAAATAATACGCACATAGAGTTTTTGTAATTCAGATAAAGACGTTGTGACGGTGTCAAAATTTTGACTAGCTTGCCGGCTAAACTGAATGGGTGCGTCTAGATGAGGCGGGCAGCGCACCCGAGCAGTCATTTTTGATATCGGAACGCATGAAGTCATAGGTAAACTGATGGCTCGGGTGCGGCAGCTCGCCTCATGTAAACGCACCCAACGAGTAATGATGTTTGTTACTGCTATTTGCTACTTGATACTGGCAAAATTCCTATTATCTGGGTAGCTATAATTTAAAAAAAATAAGAAGAGTGTGCCGCGAATGGACTCACTTATTATTTAACTATTATCGGGGTTTGAATCCGGGATCTTTAACCGTTTGTATATATTTTAAAAAATAATGTAATTACCGAAATTTCACAAAGAATGCAAGAACCAAATTAAAACGTAAACAAACCCACTTCAAACTAACCAATGAAACAACAGTCTTGCAGACGTAGCCGGCACGCGCACGCGTTTAATAAAACGCAAAACAATACGCCATTAAACGCGAACAAAAGGAGTAAAAGGCAAGGCGGGGACAATTAAAACAAGAAATAATAAGGAGCTGTGATAATAAGTATTATTATATCGCGAGGGCAGCACCTGGCGGGACACGCGCCCGGCGCCCCTGCGCCCCTGCGCCCCTGCGCTTGCGCTGTGCACATTATTATTCCTTTTTTCGAAGATGTGTGGCAGAAGCGTTTCTAATTGGTAGTTTTTTTGGAATTGGAATTTGAATCGAATGTGGCTATTGGTGCGTCCAGATGCCTCACCTGAGTACTCACATTATGACATGTCTATGCGCTCCGAAGTCAAATCTGAGTGCTCGGGTGCGGCATGCGCCTGATGTAGACGCGGCCATTTGTTAGTTTAGTTTAGTTTAGTAGAGCTTATTATTAAGGTACTAAGGTAAGGTACTAGCTATTGTGGAGTTAATTATAGAGCTGATCACTTAGCTCTATGATAACATATTTTAATTGTTTCTAAAACAACTGTAGTTCAGTTGGAGGAGCTAACGGTATCTATTATTATTTTATATTGCTAGTAGTTACCTAACTAAAAAAAATATATTGTGAATTCTTATTTGGATACGTATTATTATTAATGTAATTATTATTAATATTAGTCGTCATCTTCGTCACTTGACGTATTTAATAAAAGAATATCAATTCTAATAAGCGATTCATGCCAACCCTATTTGCATTGACAAGGGGTTGCGCGCGCGCTTGCAAGTCGCCATCTGTCCTCAAGTAACACCTGGACAAGAAGCTTGTATGCACTTCTGCGGTACATAGTTGGGATAAAAACAATATAGAAATGTTTATTTGCTCATCTTTGAACGTTTTGGTGATTAAAATTATTATTAAAAGGAAGTTCGGTATCTAAATTTTTTTTTAATCTGTGTCCATAAGCAGGTACAATAGATAGTCTTTATTTCGATATATGTACATTTGCGTTTACATTTACCTACCTATCCTTCGGGATTAGGTAATAGTCAGTTCCTGTATACACGGCGACAAGGTTCACCACCTGTCACGTTGGGTTCTGACTATCTGGTGAAACGTGGGCTTTGAGTTGGTTAATACCTCCACAATGTGGTGGTGTATGGCCACTCAAGCCTCTGACTACCCCCGAATGGGGATAAAAGTCGTGACGTTACATTTGTTTTTACATTACATTTGCGTGCATATTACGGGTTAATTGATACCTATGTCAAGATGAAAATATAAAAGTAAAACTGGGAAAACCTTTTTGATGGACATCTGAAGCCTTCATAATGTTGACACCTCACTCGAAGAGTTAAGACAATGACGTCACAGCTTTTCGTGCTTCACTGTCCTACTGCTGAGCAAAAGTCTCTTACTACATTTTCATTTTTACAGATAATGGCCGTATTCTACATAATGCGAATGACTGCTTATTGTCTCTCTTCCATAACTATCTGTCTTGAGTCATTTCCGACCACGTTTAGTCCGCAAAGGTATCCAACTCGTCCATCCATCCATGCCTCGTTCATTAAAGCGCTGGGTTCCTCCAAAACGGTGCCGTCTTATAACGACTGCATTAGAACATTGGCTATGTAAACTATGGCGCGGTTGCCTAGAGACCGGTTTGGACACCGTGCGGCCGTTATATGATTCCTAGGTACCCAGCACTTAACTGCTACTAAAATAATTTGAGCAACATTTAAGTGCTACAGGAGCGCTAGTACAATCTAGTCACTTCGTTTAATCTCGTAGTATTCCCGTAAACGATATTTAACGTTCCAGTTCTCACACCAACTCAATTATGTTAATACTTAAACCTATACGTACAGGTACAGGTGTACCAACCTTTACAAGGTAATTGCCGTGACTTCAGGAAACGGAAGTGCGCTGGCCAATGGCGGGGCGTCACGGCATGCGCGCCAATACGGGGCGGCCTGATCTTAACAGTATGACTAGTAAGGTATTCCACATTCGTCTCATACATTTTCGTCCCACATAGGTATGAAAAGATATCGATCTTAGGTATTTTTAACCCCCGACGAAAAACAAGGGGTGTTATAAGTTTGACGTGTGTATCTGTGTATCTGTGGATCTGTGTATCTGTGTATCTGTGTGTCTGTCTGTGGCATCATAGCGTCTGAACGGATGGACCGATTTGGATTTAGTTTTTTTTGTTTGAAAGGTGATTTGGCTCTATAGCCAGATTTACCCACTGTTTTATATACATTTACCGCCTTTATAGAGTGTTTAGTCAGTTTACAGTGGTATTACATAGCATTTTTAGAGCAAACTTTTTTTTAATGACTATACGTTGTTAGCTAGAGTAGCCACTACAACTTCACCCGGACAGAGGATTTGTAATGCCATTGTTAAGTCTTATAACTTTCTATAAACGAGGTAATATTTTAAAGAAGCAAAGTTGCTTGCAGGAGATTATCTCTGGGATTACTGATCTGATTCTGAAATACTTTTACTGATAGAATGCTACACAACACAGTGCCATAGACTATGTTTTAAATTTCCACCCGGACGAAACTGCGGGGGGCAGCGAGTTACATATACTTCTACGTAAGTCACCTCATGTGCTTCCCTTGGAATTTCCCTATTTATTAATCCTTTACATCTGCTACATATTTACGTCAATTGTGGTTTTCTGTGATAATTGCTGACATTGATGTTTGAGGAAATACCATCTTCCTGTATCGGGACGAAAATACTTGGCTACAGTCCTACAGATTTATCTGGCCCGTTGAGGACGTCATGTCGATACTAAACTACCAAAATATGACATTTCCAATATTGAAACTTTTAGTTCCTTTTTGCCCTCCGGGCGAGAAGAGCTTTTAACATGCGGAACTTTTGGTTTTCAAAAATAGACGATCACTTGAATTGTTTTTTTGTTATTGCTATTTTAATAATATGACACTGGTTAAGTAGGTACCTATTTTTAGTGGATGTGGCGTTATTTTAAATGAAAGAGATTTAAAATATAAGTAAGTACCTAGGCACCTAGAAATAGCGCTTGTATTCGGCCTACGTAACGTAATATTAAATCATAACTCATAAGTAACAAATAGCTGAGTTCAAAAGAAGTTTTAATTATATTTTGTCTCGCTAGTGGCGTTAATGTGTTAAGTTTAGAACTCTTGGGCGGCGTAGCCCCATTCGCGGGCGGCGACGCGCGAGGTGTTGACAGGCAAGTTGCCGTGTAAACGCGTGTTCACTTGACGTGGCGACATACGGACCCAGGACTGGGACAAGCCCGCAAAAAGAAACGTCAAACTCGCATTAAAATCAAGAAACATAAATGTGGAATCAAAAAGCGATAGGTACCTTCTGAGATCGCATATAGAGGTCACGTATAATCGTTAATCTGTTTTAACTGCATTGAAGGTACGGAGAAGTAACTGAATCGGGGAGGATCTTAACACCGCGCGCTAACTCGACTCGCGTCATCTGTTGGGAGTCTGTCTGTCCGTCTTGATGTTTGTTCCGGGTAATCTCCGAAACGGCTGGAGCGATTTTGACGGGACTTTCACTGGCAGATAGCTGATGTTACAAGGAGTAACTTAGGCTACTTTTTAGTTTTCCACGTAATAAAATAAAAACCAATTAAATTCCAAGCGGGTTTACGCGGGAAATCTTTTTCAAAAATTTACGCGTACGAAGTCACGGGCACAGCCAGTCGTACCATAAAAACAGACTAAGTACAAGAAGCAATCTCAAAACGAAACTGCAATGACATTATCAGCCTTTTTTTAATATTTATTTTTGTTTTCTATTCGAGTGTTACAGCACACTATCTAGTGCCGTATGTTTTCGTCAACGTTCCGTGCTCACACCTCGGCATTCAATTTGCGAGGAGTCTCGAGCAATTTGCGACTTACGCCACCTTGCCCATTGTACGTCGCTTTCTTTGTCGCAAAACGCACACTCATCCCGACTCGCTACACAAATATCTTGAATAGTTCGTATGAAATTAGTTTTAAAATATTTTCCTTGTCTTAATATATAGAACTATTTTGTTGAAGCAATTAATCATCGTGTGTTAAGCTACTTTTAATGGTAACGAGCAAACATGTTGTAACACATGTTGTTGATACTCAACTCTAAGTACTTAAGTAACTACAATATATCATACTTACTTAAGTATTTAAGTTTAGAGTTGAGATTATTTTAAATGGTCGGAATTCCTGTGACTACATTTATAGTGACATTATTTGACAATTATCTTTGAGCTACTATGTACTACGTGCTAGAGGCGCTAAGTTAAACAAACGGCATGCGCCACGTGCTAGGAAGAGCGCGAGCGAGTGAGAGAAATAAGTAGATTGTCTGAGTGTAGTGCGGCGATATCGCCGCAATAGTACTGGCACTGGTAGCACGGCCGGCCGTGACAAAACGAGATAAATAGATTTTATCTCCTTCTCTCCTATGCATTAAGAAAGAGAGTGCGACTCGGTGCGACATAATGCGTGACAAGTCTTATCTTGGTGCGTTTGCTATCTCTGATACCTTTAAACTCAATCATCTGCTATCACTAATGAAACTAAAGGATTATCACACTGCTCAAAGTAATCTGTCACTGAATCCAATAGCGTCGCTAGTCTGCGAGCGTCGCCATAATACTTTACCGCAATCTTGAGTTAACAGCACCGCGGAACGCTCCGTTAATGGAGAAGCCTCTTTAGAGTCTTTTAGCTTTTGTGAGCCCGGGAGGGATTCTGAAGCTAGCCCAGATAGGCGCTAGACTGTTGATCATTTTTAAAAGGTAAGGCCAGTGCCTCTGCTAGTTCTGGCACCCATAAGCGGGATAGCACGTTAAGGCGATTTGTGAAATGAAATTATTTAAAATCTTATTTTCATTTAATTTCAAAGCATCCTGAAATCGTTGTAGATCGTCTTTTGTTACTCAATGTGTCTTCTTCACCCACACCCCCCCCCCCCACACCCCCCTATTCAAGCATGCAAATTATTAGTGCTATGAGTATTAAAATAGGATTTAAAATCATTTGCGCTTATACAATCCTCTGTCGTGTCGTCCAGTGGGTGCCAGCCCTGAAGAAGTTAAGGGCATTCACCAAAGATAGATAAGCCTAGTGGTGCCTAGGACTGCGAGGGTCCGGGTTTGATCCTTATCCTGGGTTTTTAAACTATTATAGTACCTGATCTTAGCACAGAATAGAGAACTAGGTCAAGCATTAAGCTTAGTTGGATGGTCTGAAATGATTAATGTACTATGTTCAAGTAAAGTACTATTAATGTATCCTCTAGTAATATTTAAACCTTTATTTTGAGGATAATAGAATTGATATACAAAGTAAGTAAGATTTTAGGTAGTTATGCTTATCTGACAAATATGACAATGATAACAAAAAATAATCCCGTGGGTTTTGAAACTTACTATTTTCCTGCATAGTACAAACATCATTGCATTTCAAAAAAATGTAGTGCGAAGAATAAAAAAAATAAAATATAATGCCGGCCTCAACCATGACAGGTAGGTATGTACATTCCGTTCCACGTAATGATCGCCAAGACTGCCGCTCCATCGCTTCAGATCGTTCCCTTAATGAGATCCACCTTCAGCGTGTCTCCGTACAATGGAACGTGCATGATTTTCTTTTTTTTCTAAAACGTTTCAAGGGTCGTGCTCATTCAGCGTTCCTCGCGGTCGTTTAAAAAGATCACTTCTAAGTAATGATTCTACAGCGCATGTGAGATTCAATTTCGTTAGTGGGTTAGTTGTCTGGCAACAAGTGAAGAAAATATTTTTATGTTCGTGTTAAGTTTTTTATTTTGTGAAATTTATTTTAATCCAATGTCCAATTTTGGCAAAATAACGAAGCAAGGTTGGGGGCGTCCATAAATGACGTGAGGTGATTTTTGAGATTTTTTGACCCCCCCTCCCCCCTTTGGTGAGATTTCGTGAGATTTTGCTCGGCCCTATTTAAGCTATATTCTAGATGAAAAACATGTTTTACTTAATTTAACCCAGTTTTCTTGCAATTTTATACTGTTTCTTGTGGTAAAAAAAAATTACGTGAGAATTGCCGAGACCCCCCTCTCCCCCACGTGAGATTTGGTGAGATTTTGCTCGAGCCCCTCCCCCCCACCTAAATGCCTCACGTAATTACGGACGCCCCCTTGTGTGCGCAACTTCTAGCTAAAGATTTTTCAAAATGCCGTGCCAAAGATATGCGGTAACACAAAGAAAAAAATCGTTGGAAGCGTCTTGATCGTCCGCTTGTGCGCCTAGGTATGTGACGTCACATTAAATTAACTACGGCGCCCTCTAGAGGACATGTCATGAAATATGAGCTTAATTATGATAAGCTACGTTGGTACTTTATGTACTATTATAATTAGATTAGTACCTTGGTGATACCTACTGTACCTATTAAGGATGATCATTTCTTACCTAAACTACTTCCGATGACGTCACCGAGGAGTCTGGCGTTCCGCTGATGTTATGGGTTGTCTGAAATAGATTGTGAAAGCATAAGTCAGATATGATAGTCAGAAGAGTATCTACATATCTACCCTGCTTGAGATTTTTGCATTAAAACAATAATAATAGACAGGTGGTCATTGAAAACACAAGCTCTACTCTATCTAGTCCATCACCAGCTTTATTAAGTCCTACTCTACCATTATTAAGTATTAAGTCAACTATGTACCTATTTAGGTTAGGTTAAGTACCTAGCACTAGACCTATATAAGTACTTATTGTATTCTGTGCAACTAAGTTTAGAAACTTACGCCCCGCCCTCGTCTTGCGCACTCCCCCGCCCCCTCCTTGCCACGCCCACTTTCTTGAGGAGAGTTTCTTACGCCCTACACCACTCCCTTTGAGGTAATAATAATAATATCCTGGGACATTTTTGTACTCACGGTTACCTGATCCCAAACTAAGCAGAGCTTGTACTATGGAAACCAGATAACTGATATCACTACATATACTACTTTTGGTAAATACATAGGTACTTTATATACATATACACCCAGACTTCGGACATACAGACATGTTCATGCACACAAATGCATGTCCCGGGTAGGAATCGTACCTACGACCTGCAGCGTGAAAGGCGCCTCCGCGCCAACCACGCTAACGGGCCCGTGCCCGGGTGGGTGTTAACTTGCTCTTACGGATAAGACCATGGACTTTCTTTGTTTATTTTTCATCCCGACTAGTTAGATGGGCAAAAATAAATATTCTTAATATAACATTACATATTAAAAATAGAAAAGTGTTTGTAAGTTTTACTGAGCGTCATGCAAAACTGCTGAATGGTTTTGAATAAATATTTCACGGAGATAGATTATGCTTTACTAGAACTACAACAAATTATTCATCCTTGAGGTTTTAATACGAGCGGAAAGTGGGTGTAGGTAATCTTCTTAGAAATAAACAATACCCCCATCATAATGCAATATTTTTTAACCCATTACCACATAAGTATCTACCTCCCACATTGATGTAAGTAGGTACTTCTCAAAGCCTCCAAGGCTTTCCAATAGCACACAACAAACGTCTCAACCAATCGCGTTACTCGCACCGCCCCCGTCTTGTCACGCCCACTTTCTTAGAACTTTAGCATAGCCCCACCTATCGGCTGGATACGCCCACCCAAGTGGGTGAAGAAGACACATCAAGTAACAAAAGACGGTCGACAAGACTTTTGGATCCAACATTTGGATCAAATGTATGTCGTATATGTGTCATTGCCACCAATTTATCAGCGGGGCTTAGTATTAATAGTTACTACCTACCTACATGTTCTGATAACAAAAACGATACAAAACCTGCCTGTAGCCCGATTCACGTAACCAAAACCGTAACGATGTCTCAGCGATATAGTCGTTGATAGCATTTTTGTATTACGAAAAAGCTATCAACGACTATATCGCTGAGACATCGTTACGGTTTTGGTTACGTGAATCGGGCTACAGTTCTGTGGTTTTACTGGTAATTTGTAAGTATCAAATTTGGTAGGTAGTGCGTACCTATAGCTTACATCAGCCGTAATTTTTCACGTGTGGTTAAGTACCCAACGATAACTTGAAACAATAGCTACCTAACGACCTAAAATTACCGACGTAGATTGATATAATATAATGATTATGACAATTATTATTTTCCTTATAATGTACAGAAATAATAATATACCTATATTTTCAGCAGCACTAAGGGCAACTAATGCCATCTTTCGAGTAAACTAAGAATTATTTTAGTCTAGGTTTTGTACTTTGAATAACAGATGGCGCTGCACAAATTTTATATAAAAATTACAGACCTACGTTCCGAATCTATCTAATTTGCTTAAATGTTTTTGTTCACACGGTGCTTTTTAAGTGTTCTGTTTGAAATTACAACAAAAAGAAAGTTATTCCATTTAATTTCGCTGGTTTGTTGAAATGAACTAACGACATCTATAATGTACTGAACTAAACATTATAGTTCATGCGTGTGACGTATGCGCCTGCGACTCTTTGAGTGTCGCCATCTATATCAGAGTAGCTGAACTACACACAGCGCCCTCTATTAATACAATATTTTTGTGAACTAACTTAGTTACCACTTATTTCGTTAGATGGCGTTAATGTTTTAAGTCATATTTTCGTTCGAACTAAATAAATGCGGCTTACTTTATTATTTATTTATATTTATTTAAGTTTGTAAAATAATAAATAGTGGCCTCAATTATGAAGTTTCAGCGATCCTATGGGTTAATAAACTAAACATAACAAAATTAACTGTTGCCATCCTTTTCATAATCATAACATAGTTCTTATGAGCAAGCAAGACAGATATATCTTTAGATGTGTCAAATTTAGTTTAATCGTGATTCGACAAGTCTGCGCAGAAAATTTAATACATGGAAAAACAATAGTTTGCCTTTAGAATCGTTTTTTTTTTTTTTTTTTTTACGAAATACTACTATCACTTCGTAATGATTTATTATGTGTAAGAAATTACCTAAGCGGGTCAGTCTGTCACCCTGTTTGAGGCCATTATTCTTGTTTTCACCTATCTATGTGAGAACCGGTATAAAATAAAATGATGCGACGAAGGGACCCGTGTGAACCTAGGGCGGGTAACTCAGATAATCTTATTCGCCGTTTTTCAACACTGAGAGATAATAATTCTACCTAATATATAAATAACGACAGCAAAGTATTTTCGTAATTCCTATTAGTATTTTTGACAAAACGTTGTGTAATTACAGCAAAAGATTAATGAATACGAGGCATTATAGACATATTTGCTGTAATTACTAAAATTAGTAAAACATACTAAAAGGGTAAATACTACAAAAATAATTTGTATTCATTACATTTTAGTAAAATTTCCCACTTCGTCCAATCTATCCAGGTTTGTATGATATCCGATATTTAAACAGAATTACTACCTTCTTTCGGTAACCTACATAAACCCGAGTTCACCATCACACTGATGGACCGTTACTTACTGCCGTAAACGGACTGTCACCAGCACAACAAACAATCGCTTAGGTACTGCTCTGACGCGGTTAGTGCGTTGTTGAACTTGGCCCATAAATTACCAATAATAATTGTATGATTTTTCAGGACTTGTTATAGCTCAGTACATTGGTAGGTTGATTTTATAGTGGCGCTTATAGCCCGCGCGACTGGTAAGCGCTCTAGCATGCGCTGACGGCGCGGGTCAGACGCTTATTAACAATTAAAAGGAATATAATATACTATATATGTAAGGGAATGGGTATATCTGTTCAACAAGGATGAAGTGGACATCTCAAAATATTTTTCAAAAAAATCATATAAAAATATCTGTTTCACACGCGCGGCTACAAACGTGATGATAAAATCATCCTTATAGACGTTAATAGCAACTGAAACTGTCAGTTAGCGTGCTCACCAAAGTATAAGTATTTATTTTAAAGAGATATTGTAAAAATACCAGTTCTTTAGCTCCCTTGCTCAACGCAGTCGGGTAAACATTTAAGGCTTACCTACAAAATTGTATCGACAAGAAAGAGTGAACCTAGACATCAAGCAAATCACATTTTCACTAGGCGTTGCGACAACACCAAAAACTGGTTTGCAATAAATTTAAATTAAAACATGCTATTTTACTTACAAAGGTTATCACTAATACAGGTAGGTAAACCTAAATATTTTTTGTCGTTGTGAAAATAAAAATGTAATCTGGGCAGATGTAGATACAAAAATTCGATACTCACCTGTTTAAAATCAAAGGCAAAAGAAAAAATAAACAAGCAAAAAGAAACATAATTTATTAAAAATATGATGTAGATAATCTTATCATACTTAAAAAAAAAGACGAAACAAACAAATAGGTAATACTTAAAAATTGAAAGGTCCAGGCAAAAATAAAAAATAAAAATCTATGCTTGCACCATTCAATTCACAACTTAAACTAGGTACTACTAAAAGTGATAGGTCTACCTAGAATCGCATAATAAAATAGGTAGGTACAGAGATTCTTAGAAGTAAAATCTACTAGTTCCGACGGAATGATCGGGGAAAATGAAGAGCGCGGTAGACAAGGTTCTAGAAATACGAAAATTGATTTGCAGCAAAGTATTATTTAAAGAACCAACATAAGAGTATATTCTTGTATTTGAACCTTTTTATGTACCTACCTAAAAATAACAAAAAAATATTACAAAGAATAACAAAAAAATCTGTGCTATAAAAAATAATAAAAATCTAGCGAAACACTAATTAAACATCATTACTATCACAACCTTGGTCCAGGCGATTTCTCGTCAACTTCGCACAAAAACTTTGTATGTCCGTGTAACCACAAGAGTTCCAATATAATTAAACTAATTACAGTAAACAGTTTATTATTTGTGGCAGTCAATAGTTCAGTTCGATTATAACTACACACTTAACATTAATATAACGCTTATGATTAATTATTATTTGTTCATCAATCGCTCACTCGAGATCTCGCTCGTAATTTAAGAAAAATAAATTTCAAATTAAAATATTTTCATTAACGGCCAAAAGTTTAATCTCTTCACAAATGTAACCGACGTAAATATTAAAAATTTCGCAAAAAACTTTTTTCCACTGCCAACAGTTTAGGTCAAAAAGTGAGGGTCGAGGGGGTTTAGCCTAAAAATATTTTCGATTAGACGCGGTTAGAATTTGTTTTAAATTATTATTATCTTTTGAATTTTGTATTTTATTAAAATTTATAATCACAAGAGCACGAGGAACGTGTATTACGTCGCGCGGCCCGGCCGGCCGGCGCGACTCCAGACGGACGACTGAGACGTAGCCTCGCCGCGGCGCGCCGCCACCCCTAGCCCGCGCCCCGCCGCCCGCCCGCCCCAGCGCCCCCACCCCGCCCGCCCCGGGGCCGACTTCGTTACGAGCCACTTGTAATCGCCGCGCGATTTTTCCGCCTAAGACAAATTAGGCGGGCCCGCCCGCTCGCCGTCTCAATCTTACGTTTGGGCGGTTTCTTACGTTTAAGACGTTGTAACGCCCTGTCTTTTTTCTTACACGACTCAAGACCGTAGTCAATGTTATTTTACTTTCTGCTTCAGTAGCATTTTAACATAGGTACGCGGCTGGAAAATATACAGATGAGAAATACGCAGGTACTCGCATTGTTGATGTCCGACGTGCTACAATAGGTGTTCGCGTAAATTATCAGCATTCCAATGTTATGGCGGCGAGCTGTTTTATTTTTAAATGGCATTTAATCGTCACTCTCGCTTTCGCCGGCGCCGAGGCCGGGTTAATTGTAAATAAAATTCAATCATTCGCAAAAAAAGCCGGTAATCGGCACCCGACAATATCAATGAGAGATACGTATTCAGCGATTGTATGCATCTACTTTTTAATGCATTATGTCGAACATGACGTCACGAGGCGACGATTGTACGACTCTCGTGATTGTTCGTTTAACGATTGGATGACATTATTACGATCTTTGATAATGCTACACTTTATTAGGCAAACACTGGATGATATGCTAAGTAAACTATCTTTAGTTTTTTTTTCGATTCCTTCTTTTATGAATTTAGTAGGGGTACCCACGAGTATTGTTCGAGTATTATTTTAGTTACCTACAATAGTCTCCCTCAAAATCGGTCTACAAAACTGATAGGATATTTTTGTACATTTCTAAACAAAAAACAGATTAAAAAACCAACAAATAAGTATAGAAAGTTAACAAAAACGAAATAGTGCGTGTCATTTTTTTTTTGTATAAACTTATACAAAAAAATTACTAATCTAAAGTAGGTAGGTAGGTATCACACATTATAAAGGTGCATATCACACTTACAAAAAGGCGCAAACAAAAAGAGATAAAAAAATAAGATAGATACTCGCGTTACAGATCGTGCGTCCTTCCCTTACTTGATGCGTTTTTACAACGACACAAGTGAAATACTCCGGTTTTGTAAATTGTAAACAGCTGGACCTTGAACGATGTCCGAGTATGAATAGATGTGATTCTTTCAGCCAGCTGCCGCCGCGGGGTCAACGAACCCGCGAGATTTTTAACGAGCCTTTAATTATCTTTAGTGTAGAGATACCGAACTAAATAAAAATAACTAAGGAACATAGAAAAATGTATCCATTTTTAAACAGTGTTTGTTTAATTTATTGACTTACAATTTCTGTACGTTCTATGAAAAAAAATTCTCATTCTGAAAACAGTTACAGTCTGTAATATATCACTTCTGTTGACATTTACACTGTATTCGATTATTTGCCATACCTTATTGGTAGCGTTTTAAGGCATTATTTTTTATAATATAAAGAGGTTAAAGCGGATAAGCACTTAGAAAATGAGAGATAGGTACTTAGGTATACACGCTTTTTCTTACACTATGATGAAAATGGAATGTTATTTTTTTTTTTTATTTTTTTTTATAGGACTGCGGTGGCAAAAAAGCGTACGGCCCGCCTGATGTTAAGCAGTTACCGTAGCCTATAGATGCTTACAATACCAAAGGTATTGCTCGCACATTGCCGACCTGAAGGGGAGTGGGATGGAGGGAGGGGAGGGGGGGTGGGCTTACGGCTCTCTCACTCATCGTACGAAACGCAGCTGTAATAGCTGCTTTACGCCGATCTTCTGTGATTATTTTTTCTTTACATTAAATAGCGCTCAAATAATATCATTTTTCAAGAACAAAATTATTTTTTAAACAGATTTTTGAATCATTGATACAGAGTTTTTTACAGATAGGTACATTCCGAAACATAGGTAGGTACTACTCAGGATATTCTGTGCCGTTAATGGAAATATTTTACTAACAAAAACAAAAAATATAAAGCATCTACTCTTACAGAACATATTAAACAATTCACTCTCCGTAATTTACCTGGAAATGATGAAACTATTGTTTGTATTTTAATCTTCAGATGAATCACGAATATTAGCAAAATTTGCTGTGTTTACGCAATCTTCCGGCTGCACCACTGATAACGATAAATAGTTCAAAAGTCCCTCGAACTTATCAACTATTACTATACAACAATAATATAATTACTAATTAATCCAGTCCTGAGTTTCACTAGAAAAACAATTTTTACACTAATTAAAAATACTCGACACAGAAGTCAATTTGGAGCGTCCACTAATTAACTGGTAAATAAAATAAAAAAATCGAACGCGGCGAAGGAACTGACTACCACTTATAGACTATGCGGCAAAACGAGCCGAATATTTACATTGGAGAAAAAAAAATGAGGTCATTCGGAGGTTACGGGCAACGCAGCCGGTCGGCGCGGGCCGCGACGGGATGTGGCCCTCGCGCCCTCCGAGCCCCCTCCGCGCTCCCTCCGTGCCCTCCGCACGCCCGAACCGAGACTACCGAAAACCACGTGTGCGCACTCACGACAGAGACGCACATACCGCACCGCCGTTAAATAGACGGTGACGGAAACGTTCTTTTTTCAATTTACTATATTTGCTGATTTTTATTATTTTTTCGCATTTCGATATTTTATTTTTTAGTTGATGCGCTCCGCAACTCACCTGTTGTGCTTGACCCGGTTCGATCCGTCGACCGATCATGTGATCGACAGCTTTCAATACTTTTTTAACGGGTTCGATTATTTTTTTGAGTACCGTTGTTCGTAACACGCGAAATGGAAATCTTAATTTAAAATTTAGGTATGTCCATAAAATGCATTGGACTTTTTAGTAAAAAAAAAAAAAATACTCAGCAGAATTTTGTCAAAATGTTAGAAAATTGTGCTTTTCTATTTATTTATATAAAGAATGTCTCCACGTATAAAAGAGTACGTACGAGTTAAATTACAAAAATATGTATGTTTTTTAAAGAGCTCATCTTTTGAATTTTGGACTGGTCACAATAATATTGTTTAATACGACAGTGGTGACATGACATTGCGGCGTCGAATAGCAGAACTAAGCATGCAGCAATGAGCGCCGACGCTAGCGCCGTCGCCCCACACGGCGTCAATAAGAACTAATCGCCGATGGTTCATTTTCTAACACGTCGTTTATTTTTTCAATTTTATTTTTTAATCGTGAAAGTGCAACGTTCACTTCGCCAGGCATTCAACGGCCATTTTCGTTTGCATTTTCTTTTTCGTTTTCATTGCTTTTTTACAGACGTTTTGATCATGTCGTCGGAATACTGTTTGAATACAGTAGCTTTGCATTTGACACAACCAATACAGTTATCATCACCTAATATGTTACTAAATAATACATCTCTCTAGTTTTTCTTTACTAAAATATTTAATAAAAATAAGTGAACCTAAAAAGAAACGCGTATTATAATTTTTATCAAATTAAGTTTGCGTACTATTTATAAAAGATGGCGTTAGTAGTCTCAAAATGAAAATTACTGATATGAAAACTGATTATAATAATATTCCATTTTTTTCTTACCCATTCCTTATATCCTAAAAACCGTATATCTGAGGTTATTCAAATTATATCATACGGCTTGTTAATAAAACAGGATACAGGTTGACAATTCAGTGGTGCTTCAAAAATTCCATCTTCCCTCGCTGTCAGGGCCCTAAAGCAGGTGTCGTAAAGTGTCGTGCAATTACTTATTTTATAAACTGTTTTGATGCGCGATTTTTCTCAGAATAAGTGTGAGGTAATCGCGTTACGGGTGTTGGATTCAACCTTTGAGTAATGGGTTAAATCAAAATATTCACCTGAATATAATATAGTGCACAAATGGATAAAAAAAATTACCTACTTCAGTACTTTCTTCAACGTTTCTTTAAGTTCTGTTTTTTTAGCGTCAAGTTTTTTTTTGTGTAAAAAGTCAACCAATGAAATATTAAAAAAAAAAATGTGCAAATAAACGCAACATAGTAGCGTAGACAGATTTAATGAAAATATAAAATAATTCACTCCCGTATTCTCCTAAGGGGTAGGCAGGGGTGTTCCCCTGTTCACACTCATTTCCATCAACCCATATCGCCAGACTACACACCGTACACACCGACTGTATGATCCCAAACTAAGCAGCGCTTATTCTCTACCCTACAATGGACTGGGGGCGGTCCCAGTGACGCCCAGGCCAGGGCAAATTACGATAAGGCCGTGTCCGAAATTTGTTTCTGGCGGGAATCGAACCCGCAACCACCCGATGCAGTAAGCCGAGCGACCTACGCTCGGTCGATAGTACTGTGGCGATATGCCACCTCTTTTCAGCAAGTAGAATGTTTAGTAGCTGCCAACCGATAAACTGTCTTATCACTGGCACATTGTGTTTTTATAAGTACTACTGTTTTTGAATATTTGAATATTTAGTTAGATATTCTAATCGGAGAACTCTGGACGTAGTCCAGGCAGTTTGTGTTTGAATCTCGTGTGAGAAGTAGCTACTTAAGATAAATTTGTGATCAGTGTACTATTTCTAACTTCTCCATATCAATTAAACGCCAATACACCATTCAACAGTTTATTATTCATACCAGCAGTTCCTTAAGTGTGAATCTTATATAATAAGGCAGGTCTTTCAATTTGCTATAGTACCTACCTACTAGATCTCAATGTGATTAAGAGCGACCCTATTACCATTATAAGCCTATTGCCAGCAGTATTGATTGCACCATCCCTAACGCGAGCATCTCATCTCCGTAAAGACGGTGTGTGCTCGTAAACCGTCACCCCTGTAATTTTAAACGACGAGTGCGTCGTAAACCGGTTGTCAATTCCTTCCTTAACTACCATTGTTAACTACAGATTGACTTGGCTGAGATGATAGGACGTAAAAGCTACACACTAACCTTCATAGACTTGTATGCAGGAGGAGGGAGGGGGGAGTTATCTGGTATTTTGAATTTAATACAAGTAAAAAATATGCCCGTAGTGGGGCGCCCATTAAATTACGTGAGGTGATTTTTGGGATTTTTCGACCCCCCGGGGGCACCCTTTGGTGAGATTTCGTGAGATTATGCTCGGAGGGATCCCTCCCACTTTAATCTCACGTGAGATTTTTGAAAAGCCATTTTCAAGAGGAGAAACATGTTTTGCTTAATTTAACCCAGTTTTGTTGCAATTTTACACTGTTTCTTGCGGTTTAAAAAAAATTAAGTGAGATTTGCCGAGACCCCCTCCCCCCTTAAATGCCTCACGTAATTTATGGACGGCCCCTAAGAAATAACGTTTTTTTATGTGACCAATGTGGCTTAGTAAAAAAACAAAGATAGCGGGATGAGCTGGACTCCTACTTGACGGATTGGTCCCGGGTAGCTATAGACCGGAGCAAGTGGAAAAAGGGAGGGGAGGCCTTTGCCCTGCAGTGAGTGGGCCAGTACAGGCTAGAAATGAAGTGAAATGAAGGAGGCCACTAACGTAAGACCCCCCTGATGTTAAGCTATTTTTTTTTGGGACCCTTTGACTTGAGTCAAAGGTGTTATTTTATGCAATTATTAGTTGCGATTTTCATTGTTTCGTCACGATTCGGAAGGTGTTTACATTGCAAAAGGTCGTTTTCCTCCCCTGCGAATGGATATAGGGGAAATTACTGCAGCTTATAGATGCGTGCAATACCAAAGGCATCGCTCGCACGTTGCCGACCGGAAGGAAAGCGGGAGAGAGGGAGGGGAAGGGGGGGTTTGGGCTTCCAGCTCTCTAACTCATCGTACGAAACGCAGTTGCACTGCAATAGCTATTTTTTGCCGTTCTTTTGTGGCACTAGCCCGGTGGAGTCAGCCCATAAATGAGCTGCAGTCAATTGGTTACAGCTTGGCTCTACCACCGGTAAATCACTTGGCCTCCATCGAACATTATAGTTCCTATTTCTATATTATCTTTGAGGACTAGAAACTGTATTTACATTTTTATGTAGGTAATACCTACTTACTTCAAAGAGAAATCGATTAATAATATTGTTGTTACACAATGCTCTTTATTTTTGATGAAAAGCAAACCGATTTCGTATCATAAAATGTCCGTTTGAAGAGCGGGTCCGTCCGTCACCTCAGGGCCCATCAGAAATTATGGCGCGTAAGAAGCTTACTTCTTTTTTATTGGCCCACCTTTAACGCGTTCGCAATTCGAATAACTTTGAATTTGGAACGTTTTTATTGTTGCTTCCTTTTATTCTGCTCAAGTATAGACTCTAACAATGAAATGTAAAGTAGATTTTTCTTTGTATGTTCAAAGGGTGAATGCTGAGGTGATAAATAAAAACTTTTTCATTTGTTTTCGCTTATACGTCATACGATAACACGGTTGTTTGAAAATGTACTTTAACGGCGAAGCATCAGAGATTATTTTGTTTTATACCAGTGATCTCTTTTGCGGTAATGTTCGTCTCTAAACCAATATTGAAGTCTCACATTTTTGAATACAGGGCCGCGTTCGGGGACTCAGCGCGCAGTTGTCAGTTATTTCTTCACTCGCTCGAAGATACGGAACTTCTACCCGGTTGTTTTATAACCTCAAAACTTCTAACGTCTTCCAAATATCTAAAAAAATCTTCCATAAATGCTGCGTTCCATTCACCGTAATTTTTGTTATTTTCGTCCACAAAAACTGTTAAAAACGATAATAATGATCACTTTCAGTACAAGTTGGTGCGAGTGGAACGAGATTTGTGAACGAAAATAACGAAATTAACAAAATTATCAGTGAATGGAACGCACCAATTGATATAGCGAATCAAATTATTACTTAATGAAGGAGTCAAAATAAGTAATAACTTTAAAACAAAAAAATTGTGGACTAAGACAAGTGACATAGGTACGTCAGTTAAACGTCAGATTTTTTTCTAACCATTAATTTTGATAGGTAGTTAAAAAATTGCAACCGGTTGGAGCGCTCCGAGCCTCTGAACGGCAGAATTTTGACAACCGAACTGTCACTCTGACGTACGGAACGAAGACGTCAGAGTGAAAAGTTGCGAGCAGAGCGTAGCCTCTGAACGCGGCCTAGTCCTTTTTGATGACGGGTTACAACGTAGTCCCCTTAAACGCGAGGGATGAAGGTAAAGTCCGTTTATGGCTACTATGAGCCGTTTACATTAAAACGAATCCAAGTTTTTATTTCTTGTTTATTTCGCGCCTGAAATAAAAGGTGAACAAGATGTCGTTAACGGGAAACCTTTGTATTATAATGAGATACGTTATAACGAGTCTTTTTTAAATAGAGAAATGGATATGGAATATTTTAGGACTTTTTACTAGGTTCCTTCCACAGATTAATTTTTGTTTCCGCGAAGGCGCTCCAATTAGATGGAGCATGCGCTCTAATAAAATGTGACAATGGATATTACGCCGAAGTCAGCGTACTTCAGTACACATGACAGCAACCAATGTATGAAACTGACGTGCCACGACGAAAAATAAGTAGCACCGCATTTTTGGAATGTTTTTCTTTCAAGGCCAGTATCACGTTAACGCGCGCGCTAAACTTTTAGAAATCTATGGTTCCTTCATACAGTACAGAAGTTTTTTTTTATTTATGACTTACACATTCGCTAAAATTTGGGACAAAAGGTACTTCAATTCCGCGAAATTGACACTCAATCTTTCAAAATAAGTAATGTTAATATCCTTCCAACAATATAACACAAAAAAATTACATTCAACCAATTGCATAAAATCATAAGAAAACACACATCTAGTGTGCTTTTGTAAAGCTCTTAAGATTTTTACACAAAGGGTTGTACCGGACAATGAAGGTGGAATAAAAAGGGGTAGTAATCCTTGGAATCGACGTGAGGTGTGGCCGCAGTGATAGCGGGCTACGGATTCACAAAGAACTATTTAAAAAATATAATAATTTATTATTTACGTTTTTTTAATAATAAGATAAATGACACTCGCTTGGTCCAGTCACTGCAGAGAAAAAAAAAAAAATGAATTAATTATTTTAAAAAATAAGTATTTTTTAGTCTTGTTCTGCTTGTGGTTCGGTACAGGCTGTCTCACTAATCGTACGAAGCGCAGCTGTAATAGCTGCTTTATCTCCTGATGTGAGACACAGCACTTCTCACCACTTTATTCTCCCTGATGTACCTATACCTAAGAATAGATTATCTATTGTCTGCATTTGGGTACTACGTAGTTTAACCATTGTGGCGCCACTGTGGCGTTTTGCTATTGTGATCGACCTTCTTCGGTTGATTCTGACCGACCAATTAGAGGCCGATAAGCCGGTCGACCGACCAATCAGAGGGTCGATCACTATAGCAGCTGAATGGCAATGGTTAAGCGACTCAGGGCCCCGATTACACTAGCGATTTTATTCCAAATATAACCGTTGGGTTAAAAAATCGCCTCTGTCATCGCTACCCGCCCGCACTGCCACCGCACCCTACGGACCGGTACACTTCAAAACGAAATAAGTTTTATAAAAGAACTTTGAGAAGGATTGTGGTTCTTTCAGTTTGAACGTTCCTTTCACATCGAACGAAATGAGAAATATAATGCAGTTTTAACGAAGGACTTAGTGGAAGTTGCCACAGTCTTGGCCTTTGCGTAGCCCACTTTATAGAATAATAAAAGGAAGGAAATTTGGAAATTGTTGCTTTTGTTTTTGAATAAGCAAACAAGTAGGTGAAGGCACAGAATGGGGCAGAGGGGGCAGCTGCCCCTCCCCCCTGGACCTGTATTGCTCATATTTAGTATTACTCACCTTATCATTATACAATGGACTGGGGGCGATCCCAGGGCAAATTACGAAAAGGCAGTTTTAGAAATTTGTCTCGGGAGTCGAACCCGCAACCACCCGATGCAGTGAGCCGAGCGGCCAACGCTCAAACCATTGCGCCAAGCGGTCGTCAAAGAACATCAACTGTATGGTCCCAAACAGACTTAAATTGCCCATTGGCAATGGACTGGGCCCAGGGGGCTTACCACCACCTCTTATAGCAGTTTTGTTTTAACGTTTCTGCGGCCATTTGTGCAATGACGTTTCTTATTGTCATGATAATAAGGTACGTCATTGCACAAAAAGACGCTGAATCGTTAAAACGTTCCTGTAATTGAATCGCAATAAGAGTTCGTGGTAAGCCCCCAGATCTGCTAACTAAATAACTAGTTAAAAAAACCATTGGTCACTAATATTATCTTCGTGAGTATTCACGAAGATAATATTAGTGACCAATACATACATACATTCATCATACATACATACATTCATCATACATACATACATTCATCATACATACATACATACATACATCCTGATAATTTTTAGAGTTCTGTACACAAAGGGTGCCAACGGGACCCTATTACTAAGCCTACGCTGTCCGTCTGTCCGTCTGTTAGCGGGCTGTATCTCACCGTAATAGTTACAGAGTTGACATTTTCACGGAATGTGTATTTTTGTTGCCGCTACAACAACAAATACTAACAATAAAATATATTTTAAAATAAAGGGGGTCCCCATACAAGAAACTTGATTTTAAACGTTTTTATTCTACGGTGGTACGGAACCCTTTATGTGCGAGTCCGACACGCACTTGACCGGTTTTTGGCGGTTAACGCACTTACATTCCTCTGAGCGACAAATGTCGACCGTCAAAAATATACAACTCAAAATTAAGAACTCACAAAGATAAACTGACCAGTGGTTTTCAACAATTAATAGACTTGGAGCCCTGGGGACGATCCCAGTGACTACATCTTAATAATAATAATAATATCCTGGGACATTTTTGTACACACGGTTACCTGATCCCAAACTAAACAGAGCTTGTACTATGGAAACCAGATAACTGATATTACTACATATACTACTTTTTTATTTATAAATACATACTTAATATACATATACACCCAGACTCCGACCAAACAGACATGTTCATGCACACAAATGAATGTCCCGAGTAGGAATCGAACCTACGACATGCAGCGTGAAAGGCGCCTCCGCGCCAACCACGCTCACGGGCCCGTCTTCACAAAGACTATTTAAATAAAGACGCATACATTACGGACGCGGCCAGCCCGCCGGCTAATTTATGGCCAACTTTCAATTTGGCCAACACGTCGGCAACCCGTAAATCTCGGCGACAATTAAACTGCTTCTTGCGGTCCATTCGGCCCAATGGACTGGCCACTTGGACAACGCTCTGATTAAAATTGGATTTAAACGGGCTGTGAATTTGAATGGGGTAAGAATGTTCACGTGTATTCTTGAAAAGGGATGTTACTGCGTACTTAATTCCGTTTATTTTGTGTGTAAAAATATTTCGGCCAATTTGGCTAAGTTTCAGTACGGGCCACCGCAGACATGCTACTTTTTGCATCGGCGATCGGCGATTTTGCGACTGCATCGCGTTTTGGTGACTCTCTGCGGTCGGACGTAGCGACTGCTACGATGCTAAAAGCGACTAAATCGCCGATCGCCGATGCAAAAAGTAGCCTGTCTGCGGTGTCCCTATTGGTGAAAATTATTTATTTTTATTTAGTTTACGAGATTAAAATACCTGAGTTTTCATCAGTAGAGGTGGACTACTAATCCACCTCTACATCTGAACACACAAAGCCTTAAAAATTTTGGTCATAGTTGACAGCGAGTCTTTTCGTCGTCCACTGAAAGAAATATAGAATGAACGCTTTCACTATCTGACGACCGCTTGGCGCAGTGGGTCGAGCGTAGGTCGCTCGACTGCACCGGGTAGTTGGGGGTTCGATTTCCGGCAGAGGAAAATTTTGAAAACCACCTTTTATGAATTTGCCCTGGTCTGGGTGTCACTGGGATCGTCCCCAGTCCATTTTACGGTACCCATAGTACTTACAAGCGTTACTTAGTTTGCGACCATACAGTTGGTGTGTTTGTCTGGCGATATTTTAATAATATTATTTATGTAGGTACATTGAAACAGTTCACAATTAACTGGCCGTGTGACCGGCCGTGACGTCATAATTGCCACCAGCGACAGCGCGGCCGATTCGCGATCGCTGCGGTGGACGCGCAACGCGAAAAAACGTGTTATTTTTAAACGTTAAACGAAATAAAAAAAGTAATGAGTTATTGATTCGGCCGGTTCATTGGGCGGGGTGGCCTTGACATTCGGTACTGTAATAATGTGTCAAGGCCTTTTTTATTTACGTGGATGATTGGTGACGTTCCATTTTCAAAAGTTTTTCTTTTTGACCAGCATTGGATGGGTTGAAACAAGATGTAGACGCTATTCCAGGGGCGGATAAGGTGGTATGCAAAATTAGCAAAGTCTTTGAAGTTTACGTTTCTCATACTCTAGTATAAGGCATGCCGCGGCATGTTGTGTTTCTGTGAAATGCGAGTGCTAAGGGGTAGTAATAAGATTCAAAATCATTTCTGCTTACAAATCTTTAGGGTCACCTTTTGCAACTGGTAATTATAGGTATACCTACTATAGGCGTACTAACACCACTAATACTATTGAATTCTACTCTTTTATGGCTACTTAATGACTCACTCGAGTAGATATCTACCTACCTAGGTAAGAAACCAACCTAAATAAAAATAAATATTTGAAATTTGAAAAAAAAAAAATACAAGTTTTTTTTTTTTTGAGAAACTTTATGTTGATTTAGCATTGGTAAATGTGATGAGTAGAGCCGTTTGTATTGCCTTGTTAGCCGTTTATTAAATAGCTATAGGACGACTTATCTATCAGCTGTTTCTTACTTGTCTAGGGGAAAAGCAGCTGGTCTTACGAGATAGGATGACATTATACTAAAATGAACCTAATGTTACCTACATAAGGTTGATATTAGCATCCGACTTGAAAGCGGTAGCCTCAAAATCGTAAATATTGGGACACTTACCCAAGAAAGGTAACAATGTTGCAATCCTTGATTTTTATAGATGAACACTTATTTTATTTAAAAGCACCGTTATCAGACTATTGGGTTTCACCACACTTATTATTGCACAAAAACTTAATAAAAATAAACACTTTTATATTTTTCAAAATGAGATAATTATGAACTTACTTATTACACATTTATAAATCACACTTTTTGATAAAAAAAAATAACAGGAACCAATTTATTAACCTTCTTT
Organism: Drymonia ruficornis; assembly: GCA_947859195.1. Classification (NCBI taxonomy): domain Eukaryota; kingdom Metazoa; phylum Arthropoda; class Insecta; order Lepidoptera; family Notodontidae; genus Drymonia; species Drymonia ruficornis. Next base: position 8,579,266 of record OX401923.1, read on the forward strand.
AAATATCGAACAAAAGAATATTTTAAATTAAAATTTGGAATGCTAAACTGTCATATTTGAATTTGGCGGGACAGGGCACAGGGCACGGGGCGCTCGGCCCGCTCTGGCGACGGTCGGCAAGGAACTCGACGTCTTAAGGGCTAAAAGACGTTAGGGGCCCTTCGATCCCCTTCGCTAGTTCGGGCTCGATAATAGCGAGGTACTCTTTAGTGGCAGTTGGAAAAAAAAAAGTATCGCACAGCTGACGTTATTTTAAGTTAAACATTTGATAACACTCCTCTATAAAGAAAGTCCATACCTAAGTATGGCTTTTTATAGCTTTTTCCAATAGGTATTAAATAAAAACCAGCTAAGCATCGAATCGGTTAGGGACTAAAACCAAGGTATTTTTTATATAGGTTTTCTGAATTGATCGTATTTCTACTGAAATTTCATTGAAATAAATTTTGTTTTAATCGGAGAATTAAAAACAAGACTATCAGCGTAATAACAATTTAGTGTATTTTCTAAAAAATTCAATACTTACCTAATTAAATTCTTCTTTAAATTAGGTAAGTATAAAATTTTCTGGAGTTTTATTAATTTTTTTAAATACAAATACTGTTTTTTAGTTCATATTATGTGATGACGGTACCCAACACATCGCACCGCATTAAATCCAGCCAGATAAAGTATGAAAGCAAACGTATAACACAGTGCTAATGTAAAACGGCCCTTATTATTAAAGCAACGAAGTCTACATAGTTAGAACCAGGTGGAAATAAAAAAAAAGTTTATTTTGAAGGGTGATCATTCTTCGCGATTACTACTCTTGTTCGTAGATATAAAGGACTATAATAATAACAGAGCCGCATTTGAGAACAAGTACAATTGTACTTTTTATATTATTTAAAAGTTAAAAATATTGTCTGCAACTTGTATAGTAGGTAAGAATCGACAAACAGGATGAAACTAATTTAACGCGTTTTTCTATCGTTACCTAGTTGCTTTAATGGGCCGGCTCTTTGCTACGTTTGATTTCGGTTATTTTGTGCCTGAGTAGGTATACTTTGATGTTTTAGGTTGTTTATTGACATTTAAATATTAATAGGTTTATAAAATCATACTTTACTTTAATTTACCTATTTTTGAATCAGTAAATCGTTTTTTTTCTTACAAAATGCATTTTTCCATAAGAAGGTTGATGAAGACAAATTACAGTCATGTTTAAAAAAATCCTTAATGCGTCCCTGTGATCGGAAGTATTGCACGGTGACTTATTTTTAACGGTCGCCGTCGCGCGCCCTTATGGTGGGCTACCAAACATTCGGTTACTTTTATAAAACAAATATTCTTTAGTACCTACATGTGAAATGAAATTTTTATTTGATTTCAAAAACAAAATGTCTTAATTTAGTAACGTACCTACTTACCAATTGTACGATTAAAATAATAATGTTACTAATTAAACCCTTACCCCCTTATTCATAGAGATTTTAACCAGTTTACAATGGTTTTGAAAAGCATTTTGTAATTCCACTGCAAGTCGATCATAACTTTCTATGAATAAGGGGGTTATTGTTTGTAGTAGGAATAGGAGCTTCTTGTATTATTTTTTAAGACAATATTGTTTTTGGGTCTTTGAACAAATACCTGCAAGAGTTTATCTAATTATACTTATCTTGTACAATTACCTATTGACGAGTACCTATTTACACACAAGGAACATTTTCTATTTGCTGTAATCTTGTTGTTATAATTTTCTGATAAATAAGGCATTATTGAAATTTCAACCGTAGATTTTTTTTTTTTTTTACAAAAAAGGAACAGCCAACGTAGGTAATATAGTATATCGATTGCTCTTACGCTGTTTCTCTTATTTGGATGGATTGACTACCCCTGCTTGTTGTACGTTATGACCGAACGTTATGCGTCTTCGAAATTCAAAAACAAGCGCCCGAGCGAGACGGAACTAACGTACTTTTGCATTTTTTATGAAGCACTAAATTATTAAAATAAGAACGCCATCATTTTTGGGTTGAAATAATAAAATTATATAATTAGACCTTCTTTTTCTTCTCATAAATATTTTGGGTTTGATATTATTTAATAACTTTTCACTATACATACCTTCAACCTAGTGGTTAACCAGCCTAAGCAATTAAACAAATATCGACATCTATTATATTATATTGTACATTAATAAATTATTGAAAAAATATATAGGTATGATACCTATTTTTTACACTAAGTTAATAAAATTACTTATTATGTTCTACTACTGGCCAAAGATCGTCCTTTCTTCCACATTTATCTGTAAGCACTTTTTTATTAGTATTTTATTTTATTTTTTTGTTGACGAGGAGGGAATCTTCGAAAGATTCCCAGAACTCTTCTTAAGATCTCTGGGGTTCTTACCCACTAACCCCGCCGCACATCATCAGAAAATTTCTGAAAGAAATGTTATGGACTGATGCAGTTATGCAGTGCGGCCGGGCTAAGACATCGTTAATTTCGTGAACTAAAATGACAGCTTTTTATGTCAAACGTAAAAATTCATTTGATCTGCTCATCTTGAATTATGTTGTTTTTATGATTCTGGTGCAAATTAATTCCATTTTATGTACTAAATAATAAAATAAACAAGAGCACTCATAAAAATAGATTTAATTAAAATATAAATTGACATTTATAACTGTCATTTTAGTCCAAGAAATTCTAAATCAGAGTGTATAGCTTTTTCTTAAACGAACTTCTTTAACGGTCATCGTATAAAAAACGAACTGGCACCTGGTCAAACGTACCATATCGCGCTCCATAAACCACTCCTGCGCGTGCCGTCCACGCGAGCGGATGTCTCGAATTCCCACAAATACGCCAAACGCATAACATTAAACACATTATGGCTTTTTAAAAACAAACCTTATAACTTTATAAATATGGGTCGTTGTGTAATGGTTGTGGGTGCGCGCGCGCCGGCATATCGTACAAGGAACAGGATGCGTCGCAACTGAAGGGTGACAGCCCTAAGACGTTTGTAATAATAAAGTGTGGAACAGCTGGTGGTTTCTTTGGTCTAGTGATTTAGGCACGAGCTTATTATTATCATATATCTAGAAACCCCCAACCCCCAACCCCATCCCACTCCCCTTCAGGTCGGCAATGTGCGAGCAATACCTTTGGTATTGTAAGTATCTATAGGCTACGGTAACTGCTTAACATCAGGCGGGCCGTAGGCTTTTTATCCACCGCAGTCCTATAAAAAAAAAAAACCCTTAATAGGATCATATCATGAACATTGAAGAAAGCCATTGAGCCTCGAGTGTCTTAATAAGAAAATAAATAATAATAAATATCCTGGGACATTCTTTTTACACATGGTTACCTGATCCCAAACTAAGCAGAGCTTGTACTATGGAAACCAGATAACTGATATTACTATATATATATACTACTTTTTGTTGGTAAATACATACTTGATTATACGTAATTACACCCAGACTCGACTTATGTAGACAAGTTCAGAAGAGGGTTCGAAATTTGGTTGATTTTCTATTCTACTTTTTCTTTAAGTAAGTATGTGGACTAGGAATCTTATATTTAGATGTATGATTTTTGACTATATTATCTTGAGTATCTTTAAATCCAAATCACGATTTGACGAAATTTTCTCGATAAAAAAAAATTATGAAATGAGCTCTAATTATTTACAATTTTCCTTGCTACCACGATGTTTTTACGATTTAGATCACGAAATTATTTCTAAAACATAGCAAATAATGATATCTAAACTACCCTTCAACCATATTTTAATTCATGAAGTAGTTTTTTTTTAATTCAAGAAAATGTGGTTTGGCGCTTACGTTGTTTATTTCCGAGCGCGCGCACAATATCGCCATCTCACATTTTAAGTACTTGAACTAATCATGTCTCTCTCTAACTTTGTATTGTCAGTGTCCAGTCGGACTTGTTCGACGTCGGACCTGTGAAGGATTTTTTAAAAAATATTACGAAAAAATATTACGGTCGTGCCACATTACAGGTACAGTACAGTATTTACAGTCCGCCGACGCCTATGATAAATAAATAAATATCCTTGGAAATTCTTTTACACATGACTACCTGATCCCAAACTAAGCAGACCTTGTACTATGGAAACCAGATAACTGATATTACTACATATACTACTTTTTGTTTGTAAATACAAACTAAATATACACTTAATTACACCTAGACTCGGGACATGCGGACATGTTCATGCACACAAATGCATGTCCTGGGCAGGAATCGAACCTACGACCTGCACTGCAGCGTGATTTTCGTTTGCTTTTCCTTGTCTTGTGTAATTTCTTTTCATCTCTTGTCATTTTGTGTCATCTCTTGTCATTTTGTGTCATCTCTTGTCATTTCATAGTTATTCGTGTCATTTCTGTAAAAACTCCCTATTTCGCTTACTGTTATATACTTGCAGCATGGTCTTGGGCCGACAGTGGGAATACATTGCTTGTCAAAACAATGGAGTCGCTTTATTGCGTTTGTTGTAGGTATGGATGGGCAAGTAATAAATATATCATACATCAATAAATTATCGTAAAAAATAACATTACAGATATGGATAGGAAAATGTTTGTCCGTCCTATTCAATCTATTATATTATAAACGAAAGTAACTCTGTCTGTTACCTTTTCACGGCTAAACCGCTGAACCAATGTTGATGAATTTTGGTATGGAGATAGACTGGGTCTTGGCGGAGAACATAGGCTACTTTTTAGGGTTCCAAAGGGTGCTAACGGGACCCTATTACTAGGCCTACGCTGTCCGTCTGTCTGTCTGTCCGTCTGTCAGCGCGGGCTGTATCTCACGAACCGTAACAGGTAGAGAGTTGAAATTTTCACTGAATGTGTATTTCTGTTGCCGGTGCAGAACAAATACTAAAAATATAATAACATTTAAAAATAAATATCAAGTCTCAAACTTGATATTTTTGATGTGTTTATTCTACGGTGGTACGGAACCCTTTATGTGCGAGTCCGACGCCTTCAGATCTTATGAATGTTTTCTTGAAATAAATATAGTGTATTTTAAGTAATTAACTGGCCAACCCTCAGGTCCTACCTACCATGTTAGGATCTTTTTCGTTCTAGCGGGTGTAAACCGTGATTTAACGAGTTAATGTGATAATTTTTGTATTTTTTAAATTATTCAATTCAATGTTTTTGTTTCAGACATCGTCCAATATTGATTATTAAAATTATTATAATTTCACAATAAATATAAAACAATAAATAAAAGTAAAATTAAATTTAAAAAAAAATATATATTTATTTTTAAACCGACTTCAAAAAGGAGGAGGTTTCTCAATTCGACCGTATATATTTTTTTTTTATGTGTGTTCGCGGATAACTTCGTTGTTTATGAACCGATTTTGATGATTCTTTTTTTGTTGGTAAGGAGATATCCCAGCGGTGGTACCATGATAAGGAAACCAGGATCTGATGATGGCATCCCAGACAAATCGAGGGGAACCTTCGAAAATCGTAGGAGCGACTAGTGCGTTTGTAATTTTTTTCATTAAGTATTTTAAAGCACTACTATTTTATGAAGGTCTGGAGTCGATCTGATGATGGAGCCGAAAGACAGTCGAGGGAACTCCTCAACGATTTACAACAATTACCTGGTGTTTGGGCTTGATTAATTTGTATTGATGAGAGCTTTACACCTAGATGGGTTGTGACTGTCATTAAGGGTCTGATGATGGAGTCAAAAGACAGCCGAGAGAACTCCTCAACGATTTACAGCAATTACCTAGTGTTTGGGCTTGATTAATTTGTATTGGAGAGAACTTTACACCCATATGGGTTATAAGTGCCATTACAGGTCTAATGATGGAGACCATAGACAGTCGAGGGAATTTCTCAAAGATTTACAGCAGTTACCTTTTGTTGGGCTTACTTCATATGGTTCAAAATGCCAAAATGTTCATTGGTATGGCGCCACTAAAAATCGTGAAATAAAATTATTTTTATAAAAAAAAAACAAACCGACTTCAAAAAAACCTGGATCACTAAAAAGCCTCTAGGTAATAGAAATATTATTTCAGGCTTTTTAGTGATTTTTTTTAATTTTTCATGTTTTATCATTAAAATACAATATAATATAACATAAATTAAAATAAAATACAATAAAATAAAAACCTACCCCTAATTAAACAAATACCGTCCGCGTGGGATACTGGCTGCATGTCCTCCCTGTATTCAAGCTGTTCCTGTTGTCAAGCGAATTTTTTGAGCAAGGAAAGAGCCAGCCCTCTTGTCACCTGTGGCGGTAACCAGTCTAAGGGTGATTTTGATAGATAAAAAAATAAAGATAAAAAGATAAACAAAAAATAAATGCATGGTTAAATCAATAAAATTAATAAAAACTGAAAATTAAATTAAAACATAAATTAAATATGGTAAAAAAAAATATTATGACACCGCTGATGACTTCATGATCGGCATCGAAGTTAAGTACCAAAGTATTCCTTAGCCTACGAAACATGAAAAAGATACTCATATCCGGCAGTCAGTCACTGACACAGAGTATGTACATTTTTACCCGACTACGGTGGGCGGAGGGTTATGATTTTGACCGATATGTATGTATGTTCATCTGCTCCCGTATAACGTCCAAACTATTTTTATATCATAATAATTTGACTAATGAGATATCGTTGGACGCGTCTGGATCGTCCGCTGGTTATAGGCTATTATACGATCGAAATATTGTTATACGTATCTATCAGCATATTGTAGGTATCGTTTGTCTTCTTTTGACTTACTTTGTCTTCAGCAATAAAAACAACATAGAAATTAAATTATTTTTTTCAAATACACTCGACATAAAAATCCCATATAAAACGAAAAAATATATTTGAATATTTTCATCCATTTCATCTATTTTAAAAGGTGCACTGGGACATATTATTTTACTTGTACGTAATAAACAATATTGTTCCTTCAAAAAATAACTATACTATAGTCTACTCCATAGCTGTTCTGTCCTAGCTAAGCGAGAGGGATATATCCTTCGGCAGCTCACGCGACGCTAGCCACACCCCGAAACTAAAATTCATTTTTTTCTTGTATCGTCTTCATGCACACAAATGCATGTCCCGGGTAGGAATCGAACCTACGAGCTGCAGCGTGAAAGGCCGAATCTAAACCAACCACGCCAACGGGCCCGTCGAATTACGAAACCACTGGTCACTTCATTGTAAATCGCAAATTCTTGGCTGAAATTCTCGGCATATTAAGAGACTCGATGCCCTAGTATTTAACGCATACAAATGAATGCCTATTTACTTTATAAAAACCGGACAAGTGCGAGTAGGTCTCGGGCCCTGAGGGTTTCGTACAAACTTATTAGAAGTTGAAATTTTTTTAATATTTTTTATAGGACTGCGGTGGCAAAAAAGAGTACGGCCCGCCTGATGTTAAGCAGTTACCGTAGCCTATAGATGCTTACAATACCAAAGGTATTGCTCGCACATTGCCGACCTGAAGGGGAGTGGGATGGAGGGAGGGGGAAGGGGGTGGGCTTACGTCTCTCTCACTCATCGGACGAAACGCAGCTGTAATAGCTGCTTTACGCCGATCTTCTGTGAGAGGGTGGTACTACCCCGGTCGAGCCAGCCCGTTTATGAGCTGCAGTCAATTGGCTACAGCTTGGCTCTACCACCTTGAATTCCAAAAACGGTGAAACTCATATTTTTTAAGTGTAATGAGTAGCCTAAATACTGATATTACTTAATTAAATTTCAGCGTGCTAATTTGTACGTAGAGACAGACATCATGTCCTAAGACTCGGAACTATTAAGTTAGTTAAGCTAACTTCGGAAGTGCCGACTCCAGCAATTACTCATTTGACCACTTAGCGATCTGTTAACAACTTGACCAATTTGTACCGGCTCTAGGTAGAGTTTTAATCGGAATCGAAGATTAGTGTTTCGAGACTTGTAACTTTGAGTTTAAGTAGTTAACTGGCGAAACTATCGTTATAATACCACGACAAAATTAAATAGTCGTGGAGTAGGCAGAGAGTTGTTGATTGTTCATTTTATTTGCAATGCTTATTTTTAATTTAAAAACGAATCGCTTGGTGCAGTGGTTTGAGTGTAGGCCGCTCGGCTCGCTGTATCGGGTGGTTGCGGATTCGATTCCCGCCAGAGGCAAATATCGGAAACGGCCTTTTCGTAATTTGCCTGGTCTAGGTGTAACTGTGATCGTCCCCAGTCCTTTGTACGGTACCCATAGTGCAAGCTTTCCTTATTTTGGGACCATAAAGTTTGTGTGTTATTCATATTAATAGTATGATAATTGAAATAAGAAATGACGTCTTACTGTATAATCCTACAGCCCCCCTAGACAAGTGGCATGAACGCTAATCGAATAGAATAAAATAGACTTCACAATGTATGGAAACGTCAAACGTCGCTATGTAGATCAACAACAAGTTGCTATGTAGATTACGTGACTTATGTCATTTCCATACATGAAGCGTAGCGATTTGAAGGAACGCTTGTAGACGTCAGCCACTTGTCTAACCCTTCTGCTCAATCTCTCTCAAAGACGGGTAACCATGTATAACGAATGTCAAAACTACGTATATGTTTAACGTTATCTGAATTGCCGTTAAAAAACCCAATAACACCATGCTCTATATCCAATTGAACTTTCCTTTTAATAGACTATTATTTGTTTTTTTTTTTCGCTAAACAACATCATTAAAGTCTACTCCACATTCGTGCCCCTGCCAAGTTCGAATACCCCACAACAGATTGGGAATGGGCCGTTAATTGAAAACGTAAAAAAATCTTCAATATCTTCCGTAACGGACTCCTTACAACTTTCAACATTCATATGAGTTGACCTTGTTATGAGGGGAATAAGGTCGATGTTGAGGTAATACAAGTGTATAGTGTCTTGGTAGTTTACGGCTGATTAGTGTCGGGTGCAGGTTGATGATTGGTTTACGACGGCGACGGTTAATCGATTGATGATACTCGACAACCTTTTATTAAGAGTTTATAGAACACTAGCTGGTCCCCGCGACTTCGTCTGCGTAGAATTTGTACTTCGAGAAATGATTGGCCTCCCATTTTTTTTTTTTTTTTTTATAGGTCTGCGGTGGCAAAAAAGCGTACGGCCCGCCTGATGTTAAGCAGTTACCGTAGCCTATAGATGCTTACAATACCAAAGGTATTGCTCGCACATTGCCGACCTGAAGGGGAGTGGGATGGAGGGAGGGGGAGGGGGGGTGGGCTTACGGCTCTCTCACTCATCGTACGAAACGCAGCTGTAATAGCTGCTTTACGCCGATCTTCTGTGAGAGGGTGGTACTACCCCGGTCGAGCCAGCCCGTTTATGAGCTGCAGTCAATTAGCTACAGCTTGGCTCTACCACCTTCAAAACAACTTAAAACAGAAACATATAAAACATATAAACATATAAACTTTCATCCTCTAATTCACCTCTTCAAGTTTTATTTTCGCAACAAAAAGTAGCCTATGTCCTTTTTCAAGGTCCTGTCTATCTCTATAGCAATACCAATTCATCAAAATTGGTTTAGAGTGAAAACGAAACAGACAGACAGGCAGAGTTACTTTCACATTTATAATATCAGTATAGATATAAATAGATTGTTTGTATTTTTAAAGTGCCTGACAGACATTACGTGATGGCTCTATCGCAGGACTTCGGGTACACTGACTTGAATTAATTATTTATACAAAACTTTATGAACATGTAGGAAGGTAGAATAGAATAGTGACCGTCGTCCAGGACATCTGCAACTTAAGGGGAACGCGGTGCCAACCTTTTAGGGACCTGTAAACATGCCCTGTCAATAACCCCACGTTTTAGCGCAAAGGTAGCGGTGCCAACCTTTTAGGGACCTGTAAACATGCCTTTTGAATAACCCCACGTTTTAGCGCAAAGGTACTTCAAGGAGATCATTCGACTTAGATGTGCAAATAATCAGATCTTAATTATTACTATTGTTTACATTTTCGATGTCCTACAACTCGCACAAGCAAGTTTCCAAGGCAAGGAGGACTTACAAAATGTAACTAATTTATAATAAGTGAGTTCTTTTAGTAAGTTCTACTAGGAATGGTTTTATTACTGTGAAAGGGTCTTGTTACAGGTGTTTGACATATGTTGGATTGAGTCGTCTTCATTAGTCGTGGATCAGCTGTGTGATCCACGCGCTACTTAAAAACATTTGTTACTTTTTATAACCTCATAAAAACGACTCATTGAATTACTTTGTTGAACTACCTACTATAGTTCGCGACAGGTCGAGATGACAATTCGGGTTATGAGCTTTTTGCAGAATAAAATCGGCATCAAAATTAGCAGGACCCGCAACGCAACAGAATAATATAATTTAATAATTTTGTGGGCGATTTTAATTGTTTATCGAGTCCTGCTAATTTTGATTCGGATTTTATTCTGCAAAAAGCTCATAACCCGAATGTCATCTCGACCTGTCGCGAACTATAGGTATATTCATATTTCAAGAAAAAAGGCGCTCGTAGCCAGCCGCATTCACTGATATACGATCGGAGGTTAAGCAACATCTAGCAAGGTCAGAGATGGGTGACCATTTAGTGGCATTTGAACTGAGCGTCTACGTGCTTCGGAGGGCACGTAAAAAGTCGTTCTTGGTTGTTGACATTTAGGCAGCAGTCCTTAAGCTTGTCAGAGGCCTTCGGGCGTCTTGAACAACTCTGACACCAGGTTGGCCACTAACCATACGTTAAAAAGAAAAAGAAAATTTTGTTTTTAACTTTAATAGGTATGATTATCACTTGCTTACGGTGAAGGAAAACATCGTTAAGAAACCTGCATGTCTTAGGGCCTCCGCAGACTTGCTACTGTTAGCATCGGCGACCGGCGATTTTGTGAGGTATCGATGCTGCGTCGCGTTTCTTCGAGCGCGAACGAGCGAGAAGCAGCATCAAAATCGCCGATGTTAAAAGTAGCAAGTCTGCGGTTGCCCTTAGGAAATCCAAAGATTTTTCGAAAGACATGTGAAATCCACCAACCCGCACTGGGCCAGCGTGGTGGATTATGGCCTGAATCCCCCTCGCATTGAGGGGAGGCCCGTGCCTAGGAACGTTAAAAGGGCTAATATTTTTTATTATTTTATTATGTTATAGGTGGCAAACAAGCACTAATGACGCACCGATGTCAATAAATTTCACAGGCTCTTAATTAAAGTGTTGCAAGAGACATCGCTAACAGGGGGTTAGTTTACGAGCGAAGAACGCCGTTACGATGTTTGCCGCCCTCAACAAACAATTGGCCAATACCTTGGGCATTGTGTAACTGGGACAAACTTTGCGCACTTCGATATTAGAACGGTCTAGACAAGATCGTGAGGAGTCTGGCTAACCTTATTGGTGGTAGCGCTAAGCAGCCAATTGACTGCAGCTCATATACGGGCTGGCTCGACTGGGGTAGTACCACCCAGTGGGGTAGTCTCACAGAATATCGGCGTAAAACAGCTATTACAGCTGCATTTCGTACGATCTGTGAGAGAGCCGGAAGCCCAACACCCCCCTCCCCTACCCCTCCCTCCGCCCCACTCCCCTTCAGGTCGGCAACGTGCGAGCGATGCCTTTGATATTGCAAGCATCTTTAGACTACGGTAACTGCTTAACATCAGGCGGGCCGTAGGCTTGTTTGCCAGTTTTGCCACCTTAGTAACTTAAGTATAAAGATTCTCAGACGTTCTATAATCTGCCTACACCATATTGGTAAGCCGTTAAATCATTGATACAACAATATGTATTGCAATTCATTGTTTAATATCACCATGCTATTAACACGAAATTCGGCAAATAATAATTTGTAAGAAAAATTGCGTTTTTTGTCTGGAAGTATAATGGGGTACAAAAATAGGGGTAACTTGAAATACGTATTTTTATTTTGCCTCTAGGTAGGTACTTAGAATAAAATATACAGGTAAATCTTGATGACAAACAGACAGATCAAAAAGAAATCAAAGATCTGAAAGATCAAGATCAAATTCCAACAAAGTTACATAGCAGAGTATGAAAAAACTACGTTCGAAAATTCGTTGAAATCCCTTTTTACTCGATTCTCAGTGAAACAAATCAGATAAACACTTTCGCATTTATAATAAGTAAGGATGCAAACTTTGGAAGTGGGACTTTGGAGAGCTCACAATATGCTAACACAATTCCACAATTCGTGTGCCTACTTTACTAATATGAAAGATTTTTTTTACCTTTACCCCTGAATTTTTTACATTGCAGAAAAAGTTTGACAAATTACACGCCCCACTGTGATGACGACGATCTTTGACGACGGGTAGAATTGACTGATCAGTTGAACAGTTGGCAAATTGATCATTAAATTATAACACCGTGTTTCGGAATTCGAATTTGTAAATTTTTTTTCTTCGCTATGGTTTTGCTTTTTGCATATAGCCAGCGTCAAGTAAAATATATAAGACCTTTGGATAGGCCTAAAATACCGCCCCCCCCCAACCCTATCAGTAAACTGATGGATACTTTACTGACAAATTACCAGAGGACGAATTAACGCACATATCTATCTTATCGTCAACCATAATAAACTGGCCTTTACAAAATCCCATCTGATATGGAAACCGGGGTCTTTGTAGTTAGAACGATTATTATCCAGTTAATCTTGACCCGTCCCTATGGTTACTTTTGTAACAAACTGTCAACAAGGGGGGTTTAAATTATATTGGTTTAATGTGTCCGCAGTGAAAGCGACCTACGCACATTTCGCGAGCAACGCTTGTACCACAGTATAAATATAGTACATACTGTGCTTGTACTAAGGTCCGACCAAGACTAGCTTTTTTTTATAGCGACCAAGACCGAGACCGAGACTAATTAAAAATCTCGGCTGAGACCATTAGATGGGGAGGCCAGCGTGCAATTCACGAGCGTCGTCCAAACCTAGTAGATTCGGTAGATGACATGATAGGAAGAATACATTGTTCTAGATATTTCCACATTCAGCGGTGGGGGAAGCGTATACATGACAATTTTAATATTTTTTTTATAAAAAGCAATGACATAAAAATACTCAAGCGTGTCAGATATTAATACTTTTCAAGCTCTAACATGATAAATTGAAAAAAAAAAAAAAAAAAAACTCGATTGCGCCAGATTTTGTAAGCATCTATAGGCTACGGTAACTGCTTAAAATCAGGCGGGCCGTACGATTTTTTGCCACCGCAGTCCTATATTTAAAAAAAAAAAAACTGAGGGGGTGAAAAAGTGAAACTTCCAGATGCTCCCATTTCTTAGACTGACGATCAAATTAGCAAAATTGACACTTTTGAGACTTCTTAGCTAGTAATGAATCCCCCTTATCTTAATCTGACGAGTTCGAGTATTTTAAGTTGGTAATTTTTTTTTTGGTTCCCCTGATCGACCACCAATATTAAAGGCTCAAATTTTTTTGAGGTTCTTATCAATATGTAAGCTATCTCCCTTATCTTAATCTGACGCGCTCGTGTAAATCCAGAAACCCCTTCTACGGCTCCCCATCATGTCTTTACTTTGGGGGTAAGAAAACAACCCCATCTGGTTTATATAGACAACACTACTCTCTTATCGTTACTTTACAGACGCTAGAGGGCATTGCTTTCGAAACGCGAACACGAATGTTTTTTTAACGGACTTCAAAAAGGAGGTTCTCAATTCAACTGTATGTTTTTATTGTATTTTTTTTTGTGTTTTATATTTTTTTTTTACGTAGCTTTTAATATCTATTGTTAAAATTATTAAAGGCAAAAGACGGCATTCGGGTCCAGAACTTTGTTTTCTAGACTATGGTCCAGAGAGTTATTTTTTACAGTGCGACGCCAAAAGCTTATGCATTGACGTATTTAATAAATTAAAATCAACGGCTCTATGATTTTGAGTAAGTATAATTTCGCATACGGTATCTAAAAACAGCGAGTAATTCATATTTTTTTTAAAGTTACTAAGCCAAACAAGCGTACGGCCCGCCTGATGTTAGGCAGTTACCGTAGTCTATAGATACTTGCAATACCAAAGGGATCGTTCGCACGTTGCCGACTTAAAAGGGAGTGGAACAGAGGGAGGGGAGGGGGGGGACTTGGGCTTCCAACTCTCTCACTCATCGACGAAACTCAGCAGTAATAGATACTTTACGCCGATCTTTTACGCCAGGGTGGTACTACCCTGCCTGGAGTTAAATGTCTGTCGTGCTAGCCAATATCCAATTCTTAGCAAATTAAACAAAAATCGGATGGGCTTTTGGCTCTCCCACTCATCGTACAAAATGCTTTACGCCGATCTTCTGTGAGAGGGTATGGTATTACCCCGGTCGCAGTGTTGCCAGACCAAAATTTCAAAATCCAGGAAATGAGATTACAAAAAACCAGGAGATTGATCTGATAAATCAGGAGTTCAAAAAATACTTACCTATATGTACTTTTTTTTTAAATTAAACTCAAATCGATTCAATAAAACAAAATTCCTTATTTTAATTCTTTATCACTATTCGCTCTAGATATCTATACTAATATATAAAGAGGGAAATGCTGACTGACTGACTGACTGACTGACTGACTGACTGACTCATCAACGCCGAGCCGAAACTACTGAAGTTAGAGACATGAAATTTGGATAGTAGATATATTTTGTGACGTAGACAAGCAATAAGAAGCGATTTTGGAAATCTATATCTATACTAATATATAAGAGGGAAATGCTGACTGACTGACTGACTGACTGACTGACTGACTGACTCATCAACGCCGAGCCGAAACTACTGAAGTTAGAGACATGAAATTTGGATAGTAGATATATTTTGTGACGTAGACAAGCAATAAGAAGCGATTTTGGAAAATTCAACCCCTAAGGGGGTTAAATAGGGGATGAAAGTTTGTATGCAAGTTCGTCATTTTTCAAGTTAGAATTATGAAAATTTGTGTTTAGGTGTCTTTTTAAAAATAAAAAATATGGTTTTCGGCGTTTTTGAATATTCAACCCCTAAGGTGGTAAAATAGGGGATGAAAGTAAGTTGGGAAGTTTGTATAGATGTTCGTCATTTTTGAAGTGAGAGTTATGAAAATTGGTGTTTAGGTTCCTTTTTAAAAATAAAAAACTTGAATTGCTGCGTTTTTGAAAATTCAACCCCTAAGGGGGTAAAATAGGGGACGAAAGTTTGTATGGAAGTTCGTCATTTCTGAGGTTAGCATAATGAAAATTTGTGTTTAGGTTTCTTTTTACGTATTAAAAAAATAATTTCATCTTTTTTGAAAATTTTAACCCTAAGGGGTTAAAATAGGGGTTGAAAGTTTGTATGGACGTTCGTCATTTTTTGAAGTTGGAATTATAAAAATTGGTGATCAAGTGACTTTTAAAAGATAAACAATATTAATTTTAGGGTTTTTGAAAATACATCCCCTAAGGGGGTAAAATAGGGCATGAAAGTTTGTATGGAAGTTCGTCATTTTTGTAGTTAGAATTAAGAAAATTGGTGATTAAGTGTCTTTTAAAAAAATAATAATAATAGCGTTTTTTAAAATTATACGGGGTATGAGATACGGGATACGCGATATGGGATACGGGATTTTGTATATGGGATACGTGATACGGGATACGGGTTACGGGATATGGGATGCGGGATGCGGTATGCGGCATACGGGATGTGGGATGCGTGATACGGGATACGGGATACGGATACGGGATACGGGATACGGATACGGATACGGATACGGGATACGGGGTAAGGAATACGGGATACGGGATACGGGATATGGGATACGGGATACGGGATACGGGATACGGAATGTGGGATGCGTGATACGGGATACGGATACGGGATACGGGATACGGGATACGGGATACGGGATACGGGATACGGGATACGGGATACGGGATACGGGATACGGGATACGGGATACGGGATACGGGATACGGGATACGGGATACAGGATACGGGATACGTGATACGGGATACGGGACGTGGGATGCGTGATACAGGATACGGATACGGGATACGGGATTTGGGTTCCAGAAAACGGAAACGGAATTTTTTAAATTTATATTCTGCGCGGACGAAGTCGCGGGCAAAAGCTAGTGATTATATAAGTATAGTACTCTTTGCTTTGTAGTCTCCACTTGCTCCAATCAAAAAACAAACGACTGCTGCTATTACATGCAAAAGTTAAATGTATTTTAGAATATATCAAATATTATAGTACCGTAAAAGTTTAGTCGCGAAGCGTTGCGACTTGCGTTGACGTCGCTTCAGCATGCGCAATAAACAACAATGTTAAAGAATCGGCGATCGATAAAGGCTTATTGCAAAAACACCCTTAATCAATTGAGTTAGAGCATGATATAGAGTGTTTATTCCATAAACTTATTACTATTAAAAATTGGTAGTTCAGTCAGAAGACGTATACGTATACGTTATACGTTCCTTTTTACGCATACTTGTGGTATGTAGGTATGTATTTATTTCAAAACACAAATATCTGGAGATTTAATAATAAAATCAGTAGATCAGGAGAGTATCAGACAAATCAGGAAATCTCCTAGAAAATCAGCAGGTCTGGCAACCCTGCCCGGTCGAGTCAGCCCATCGATACACGTGGCTCTACTTGGTGGTATTTGACCAAAAAATTACAAATATTGAATAACATTTTATAATCTTTGATACAAGCTTTGATATGGGTAAACAGACTCCCGAAATCCCGAAAACAATTTCACTTTACTTTAAGGCGATCGGGTGTAAGATAAACTTGTCTTAACGAACTTAAGAAGGGTCTTACTTCCTTTCACCTTATTCATGCTTCAAGAATAATTTGCATATGAATCTTCTTAAGATACCATTAATTAAATGCAGATTGGTTGCTTTCAATCTTATGACGTGGGGTTACCTTATCAATTATTTTACCCTACATTAGAGAATCGTGATAACAGGGGATCGTAGCCTAGTTGGTTAGACGCTCGATACATCGGCGCGTTAAGCCACGTTCAGTTCGACCAGGCTTTGGATGGGTGACCGAATTATAACATCCGACCTCCTCCGCGCTTCGAACGGCACGTTAAGCTGGCGTTCCCGGGTGTCATTCTAAGATTTATAGGCAGTCAGATTTATTTTTTTATTTTTTATAGGACTGCGGTGGCAAAAAAGCGTACGGCCCGCCTGATGTTAAGCAGTTACCGTAGCCTATAGATGCTTACAATACCAAAGGTATTGCTCGCACATTGCCGACCTGAAGGGGAGTGGGATGGAGGGAGGGGGAGGGGGGGTGAGCTTACGGCTCTCTCACTCATCGAACGAAACGCAGCTGTAATAGCTGTTTTACGCCGATCTTCTGTGAGAGGGTGGTACTACCCCGGTCGAGCCAGCCCGTTTACGAGCTGCAGTCAATTGGCTACAGCTTGGCTCTACCACCTTAAGCCTGAAAAATATGAAAAATGTCAGAAACTAAATAAAATTGGTGGAAAAACAACTTCTATCAAATTCTTGTAACAAAGTAGCATTTTGTATCATAAGTAAGAGAGCCAGTAGCCACCCCTCCTTCATCCTTCTCCTCCTCCCTCCCTTCCTCTCCCTTCCCCTCCCCATCCTTCTTCCATTTAGGTCGGCAACCTGCGAGCGATGCCTTTGGTATTGCAAATATCCATAATAATAATGCTACGGTGAGTGCTATCCATCCATAAATTACGTCATACTTAAAGAGGGAGCGATGAAATGTGACATTGTGTGACAAGGGGGGGAGAGGTCCTAGCTTAAGTGACGTCACATTAAAAAATCTAATATATCCAAGTATTAAAACCAGAATAAGAACTTTTCTGAAAATTTTAAAAAATATGTGACGTCACACAGGGAGGGGGGAGTCTCGCACCTGTGACCAGCTGTGACCAGGGAGGGGGTCTAAAAATCATGGAATTCTTGTGACGTAATTTATGGATGGCCCCTTAACATCAGGTGGGCCGTACGATAGGAAGTAGGGCCTTTGCCGACCTTGCCTGGGAAGAAATTTGTATTTATAAAAAATTAAGTTCTTTTGACTATAAATACCAAATTATAATTTTGAACTAATCAAACATGTTTGCTCCTGAAAACCACGTAACGTCAACACATGTGCTGATAGTGTCTATTGTCTCATTAATTCAATTCATTGTGAACGCAATTGTATTAAATTACTCTTTTGTGATGGCCGTGTGCGTAACATCTCGAGCAAATAACCCGTCGAGAGATATCTCAATACTACAATTAATACATCAGTTTGAACAAGTGTTGTTATTGGCGGAATTGTACAGTGGTTTTAACGTCATGCTGTGGAACTGAACGTCACAGGTTTGATTGCCGATGGACATTTAAGGGCCACCGCAGACTTGCTGCTTTTAGCATCGGAGATCGGCGATTTTGATGCTGCGTCTCGCTCGTTCGCGCTCGAAGAAACGCGACGCAGCATCGATACAGCCGCAAAATCGCCGGTCGCCGATGCTAAAAGTAGCAAGTCTGCGGTGGCCCTAATATGAAGAGTGAGAGAGCCGGAAGCCCAACCCTGCGGCCCCCTTCTCTTCAGTTCGGCAACGTGCGAGCCATGCTTTTGGTATTGCAAGAATCTATAGGCTTCATTATCTGCTTAACATCAGGCGGGAAATACGCTTGATTGCCTCCTCAGGACTATAAGAAATATCTGTGTACGCAATATATTTTTAGGGGTCCGTACCCAAAGGGTGCCGACGGAACCCTATTACTAAGACTCCGCTGTCCGTCCGTCCGTCCGTCCGTCTGTCTGTCAGCGGGCTGTATCGCACGAACCGTAATAGATGGACAGTTGAAATTTCCACAGAATGTGTATTTCTGTTGCCGCTACAACAACAAATACTAAATTTAAAATTTAAAAATATAGGGGTCCCTATATAAAAAACCTGATACTTTTGACGTTTTTATTCTACGGTGGTACGGAACCCTTTATGATCGAGTCCGATACGTTCTTGGTTTTAAGATGTGTTTTTATTTTACGGAAATTGAGCAAATTCTGCGAGAAAATCAGAAAAATGAATTGCGTTTGTAAATTGCTATGCGGCGTTCTTAGCACCCCAGCCTCCAAGTTACGGTTAAGTAAGTTCTAACGGACTCGGGGCCCTGTACTTTATAGATGGGGAGCCGTAGAAGGGTAAGCCGTAGAATTTTCTGGATTTACTCGAGCGCGTCAGATTAAGATAAGGGAGATCGCTTACATATTCATAAGAACCTCCAACCAGTATGAGCCCTTAATATTGGTGGGTACGCTCAGGGGAACCAAAAAAAAAAATAGACCATCTTAAAATACTCGAACTCGTCAGATTAAGATAAGGGGGATTCATTAACTAGCTAGGAAGTGTCAAAAGTGTCAATTTTGCTAATTTGATCGCCGGTCTAAGAAATGGGAGCATCTGGGAGTTTAACTTTTTCACCCCCTTAGTTTTTTTTATAGGACTGCGGTGGCTAAAAAGCATACGGCCCGCCTGATTTTAAGCAGTTACCGTAGCCTATAGATGCTTACAAAATCTGGCGCACTCGATTTTTTTTTTTTTTTCAATATATCATGTTGGAGCATGAAAAGTATCAATATCTGACACGTTTGAGTATATCCATGTCATTGCTTTTTATAAAAAAAAAAAAGAAATTGTCATGTAGACGCTTCCCCCACGGCTGAAAGTGGAAACATCTAGAACAACGTATTCTTCCTATCATCTCATCTACCGAATCTACTAGGTTTGGACGACGCTGGAGTAAATCCACGAATTGCACGCTGGGCTCCCCAACTATTATATCAATGAATAAACGAATAAAAATTCTATATAAGTAGCTTAAACTCAAGGTTTGCCAAAGGGCGATGATGCGTAGCGTGTTGGGAATTAGGGGGAGTTGCACGGAGAGGCCATGCACACGCTACGCACGTGGGTCAAGCTTCGCTTTGCACGCAAATGTATGTCACCGTGTCCACCGCGGCGCACGCACGAAATGAAACCTTACATTTTTTGCAAAACGCAGCCGTAGCCGTGTGCGTGGCCTCTCCGTGTACCGCGGTGAGTTTCCGCCCTTAGGTTAACCAGACCGAAATCGCAACACCATTATGCGCTCCAAAACAGGAATCGCCGATGATAGGAGAAAGACTGCCAGACTAAAATGGGATTGGGCGGGAGTCGTCACGCTATGGGTGCTTGAAAATGGGCGTCGTCGCCGAGGCAGGCCCAGGAAACGTTGGTGTGACGACCTGGATGCATTTCGTATCAACTGGCCAGAGATATGGCCAATGACAACGCAACCCGTATGTATCTAAACAAAGAGATTTATTATAGTGGCCCCCTCACCAACCGTTAGGTTATAAAAGAAGGCACACTATACCTGGCAACCCCTTACGAGGCGTCAGCGACCATCTGCGGTAGGTCCTGCCGCCAGAGCATACGCTCTAGTAGGTACTCAGAATGACAGAGAAAAGTGGAAAGTTGTGAGGGAGACCTTTGCCCAGCAGTGGGACAACGTAGACTAGAAAAAAAATAGCCTAACCCCCGATAGCAGTCAACTGGGGCCAGTGATGTTGGAAGAACGAAAGGTAGGCCTTTTCCTGCAAAGGTACTATAATCGCTTGAGGGCTTACTAAGGGTCAAAACGGTGACGTCACGAAAAATTATTGATGAATCTGTTAGGTCATGTAACTTAGTAAATGGTATACCATAATACATTACAGACCTTAAAAATAAAATACCTATATTTGATAATTTATGTTTAAATGTTATCAAGTTTTGTAGAAAACAAGTTAAAAATATGTTACTTTCAACCTTATTTGAAAATTCTCTCCACAGCGGCTCACATATACCTACCATGTGAAATCCTATACCATAATAATGCTAAAGTCCTTAAAGGAGAAGGAAGGAAAGGACAACTATGTATTTAATAGAGTTGGACATTAGTTATTCAATTTAAAAATATTCAACAAAAATCGTAAATTCACTACAAACGTCATCGCCTTCAGACACATGTAGCCTCTGATTATGAACAGATTTGGATAGCATTATTTGAAACAATACCACCAAAATCACAATAGATTAATCAATTCTTAATTATTACATATTGTCCCAAATCGCACGGTAACTACCACATTGTACGGATTGTTATTTCTTTATTTGTCAATATTTATTTTAGTGCTTTTGTTCTATACTCCAATATTCGGCTAGGTTTTGGTATAAAAAGGTGCGTAAATTTGGTAACAGCATCAGTTCGGTTCCAACTCTCAGCCAACATGAGAGTCACAACCTTCGTGATCTTGTGCTGCGCACTGCAGGTGAGTGTTTCAACATCATCATCATCATCATCATCTCAGCCGAAAGACGTCCACTGCTGGACATAGGCCTCCCCCAAGGTTCGCCACAATAACGGGTCTTGCGTTGCTCGCATCCAGTAACAAGTACTTACATTATTATGTACATTATCAATATTGAAAATCATTTATATAAAATACCTACCTTCAAAGGCAAGAGACACTGACGATCCCATAGTTAATAGTTTGTCCCACTAAGGGAGTCCATAGACTCAGTCGCTCGCGGAAAATAATGTTGATAACATGTCGCTTGTCAATACGGCTCATTTTCTGGTCCACCATCCACTATTTACACATTTATTAGACTGTGTTATTACATACAAACTTACGGGATAATATTCTCATAATTTGACGACTCGCTTCGATCGTAGGCCGCTCGGCTCATTGCATCGGGTGGTTGCGGGTTTGGTTCCCGCCAAACGCAAATGGCCTTTTAGTAATTTGCCCTGGTCTGAGTGTCACTGGCATCGCCCCGATCGCCGCCAGTCCATTGTACGGTAGCCATAGTACAAGCGTTGCTTAGTTTGGGATCATGCAGTTGGTGTGTGTGGTATTTCGAGATAATGTAGAATCTAAAGAACTTTAATTAATGTTTATTTTAAAAAACATCATATTCATCACTGATGATCATCACATCCTAAACGGTGTGAAGGTAAACGACATAAGGCGTTAAATATATCACTGTCACAACGCACTAAGGGCTAGCAAAGCATTGAAGGCCCACTTGGAAGAAAAATGTGGGTGCCCTGGAGTGCACCATTGCCTACCCCTTTGGGAGTCGCTTGTAGTCAGTAATGTATATAATTATATATGTATTTTAATCGTTTATATTATTCCACAGTACGTGTCTGCATTTCCCAATGCCCAAGAAAAGGAACTTGAGGAAATGTTTGAAGGAATCTGGCAAACAGGCGAAAACCAAACCGATGAATTCTCTACAACCAATGGGAAAGTAGTAGAAAAAATTACAACGAAAAAGAAGTTTGAAAAGCAAGGTATCGCACCTGCATCTCATCATAATGAGAAGATCGTGCGAACCTTTGTGATCGAAACAGACGAGTTTGGACACGAAACGATTACCGAAGAAGATGTTGTCATCAAGACAGTGTCCGAAGAAGAAGGACAATCGTCCTCCTCCGGCTCATCAGCTTCTTCATCTGCATCTTCATCAGCCGCTGTTTCATCTGGAGCATCTGGACGACGTGGAGGCCCCGGTGGATCTGGACCTAGCAGTGCTGCATCAGCATCAGCTGCAAGTGGACCTGGCTCACGAGGAGGATACGGACCAGGCTCTGGACGTGGCGGATACGGTTCAGGTGAACGATTTGGACCCCAGGAATTCGGTGACGATGAAGAATTCGGACCCAATAGACGCGGTCCTGGTGGCGAGTACGGACCAGGTCGTTCTGGCGAATCCGCATCAGCCGGAGGTGCTGGTGGACCTGGCTCACGAGGAGGATACGGACCTGGCTCTGGACGTGGCGGACGAGGAGGAAGTTCTGCAGCAGCCTCTGCAGGAGCTGGTGGAGCAGGCGGATACGGCTCAGGTGAACGTTTTGGACCAGAGGAATTCGGTGACAATGAAGAATTCGGACCCAATAGACGCGGTCCTGGTGGCAAGTACGGACCAGGTGGTTCTGGCGCATCCGCATCAGCCGGAAGTGCTGGTGGACGTGGATCGCAAGGAGGATACGGACCTGGAGGTGTAGCGACCTCATCTGCAACCACAACAACCACATCAGGTGGCTCACCACAAACAATTATCATCTCAGGAGGAGGTTCTTCCTCAACATCAACCGCAACTGCAACAGCAACATCTGTGTCACAAGGTTCCAATGGAGCAAGTGGTCTTAATGGAGAATTTGGCCCAGATAACGAGTATGGCCCAGGAGCTGCAGGAGTAGGAGGTGCAAGACGTGGCGGATACGGATCTGATGGTCTATACGGCTCAGACGGTTCTTCATCAGCCGCAGCAGCAGCTGCAGGAGGCGCTGGACGTGATGGTCGCGATGGTTTTGGATCTGGACGTGGCGGATACGGATCTGATGGTCTATATGGCTCAGACGGTTCTTCATCAGCCGCAGCAGCAGCCGCAGCAGCAGCTGCAGGAGGCGCTGGACGTGATGGTCGCGATGGTTTTGGATCTGGACGTGGCGGATACGGATCTGATGGTCTATACGGCTCAGACGGTTCTTCATCAGCCGCAGCAGCAGCCGCAGGAGGCGCTGGACGTGATGGTCGCGATGGTTTTGGATCTGGACGTGGCGGATACGGATCTGATGGTCTATACGGCTCAGACGGTTCTTCATCAGCCGCAGCATCAGCCGCAGCAGCAGCTGCAGGAGGCGCTGGACGTGATGGTCGCGATGGTTTTGGATCTGGACGTGGTGGATATGGATCTGATGGTCTATATGGCTCAGACGGTTCTTCATCAGCCGCAGCATCAGCCGCAGCAGCAGCTGCAGGAGGCGCTGGACGTGATGGTCGCGATGGTTTTGGATCTGGACGTGGTGGATACGGATCTGATGGTCTATACGGCTCAGACGGTTCTTCATCAGCCGCAGCATCAGCCGCAGCAGCAGCTGCAGGAGGCGCTGGACGTGATGGTCGCGATGGTTTTGGATCTGGACGTGGAGGATACGGATCTGATGGTCTATACGGCCCAGACGGTTCTTCATCAGCCGCAGCATCAGCCGCAGCAGCAGCTGCAGGAGGCGCTGGACGTGATGGTCGCGATGGTTTTGGATCTGGACGTGGAGGATACGGAACTGATGGTCTCTACGGCTCAGACGGTTCTTCATCAGCCGCAGCATCAGCCGCAGCAGCAGCTGCAGGAGGCGCTGGACGTGATGGTCGCGATGGTTTTGGATCTGGACGTGGTGGATACGGATCTGATGGTCTATATGGCTCAGACGGTTCTTCATCAGCCGCAGCATCAGCCGCAGCAGCAGCTGCAGGAGGCGCTGGACGTGATGGTCGCGATGGTTTTGGATCTGGACGTGGAGGATACGGAACTGATGGTCTCTACGGCTCAGACGGTTCTTCATCAGCCGCAGCATCAGCCGCAGCCTCGGCTGCAGGAGGCGCTGGACGTGATGGTCGCGATGGTTTTGGATCTGGACGTAGCGGATACGGATCTGATGGTCTATACGGCTCAGACGGTTCTTCATCAGCCGCAGCAGCAGCCGCAGCAGCAGCTGCAGGAGGCGCTGGACGTGATGGTCGCGATGGTTTTGGATCTGGACGTGGCGGATACGGAACTGATGGTCTCTATGGCTCAGACGGTTCTTCATCAGCCGCAGCATTAGCCGCAGCATCAGCTGCAGGAGGCGCTGGACGTGATGGTCGCGATGGTTTTGGATCTGGACGTGCCGGATACGGATCTGATGGTCTATACGGCTCAGACGGTTCTTCATCAGCCGCAGCAGCAGCCGCAGCAGCAGCTGCAGGAGGCGCTGGACGTGATGGTCGCGATGGTTTTGGATCTGGACGTGGCGGATATGGATCAGATGGTCTATATGGCTCAGACGGTTCTTCAACAGCCTCAGCATCAGCCGCAGCAGCAGCTGCAGGAGGCGCTGGACGTGATGGTCGCGATGGTTTTGGATCTGGACGTGGCGGATACGGATCTGATGGTCTATATGGCTCAGACGGTTCTTCATCAGCCGCAGCATCAGCCGCAGCAGCAGCTGCAGGAGGCGCTGGACGTGATGGTCGCGATGGTTTTGGATCTGGACGTGCCGGATACGGATCTGATGGTCTATACGGCTCAGACGGTTCTTCATCAGCCGCAGCAGCAGCCGCAGCAGCAGCTGCAGGAGGCGCTGGACGTGATGGTCGCGATGGTTTTGGATCTGGACGTGGCGGATACGGATCTGATGGTCTATATGGCTCAGACGGTTCTTCATCAGCCGCAGCAGCAGCTGCAGGAGGCGCTGGACGTGATGGTCGCGATGGTTTTGGATCTGGACGTGGCGGATACGGATCTGATGGTCTATATGGCTCAGACGGTTCTTCATCAGCCGCAGCATCAGCCGCAGCAGCAGCTGCAGGAGGCGCTGGACGTGATGGTCGCGATGGTTTTGGATCTGGACGTGGCGGATACGGATCTGATGGTCTATACGGCTCAGACGGTTCTTCATCAGCCGCAGCATCAGCCGCAGCAGCAGCTGCAGGAGGCGCTGGACGTGATGGTCGCGATGGTTTTGGATCTGGACGTGGTGGATATGGATCTGATGGTCTATATGGCTCAGACGGTTCTTCATCAGCCGCAGCATCAGCCGCAGCAGCAGCTGCAGGAGGCGCTGGACGTGATGGTCGCGATGGTTTTGGATCTGGACGTGGTGGATACGGATCTGATGGTCTATATGGCTCAGACGGTTCTTCATCAGCCGCAGCATCAGCCGCAGCAGCAGCTGCAGGAGGCGCTGGACGTGATGGTCGCGATGGTTTTGGATCTGGACGTGGCGGATACGGATCTGATGGTCTATACGGCTCAGACGGTTCTTCATCAGCCGCAGCATCAGCCGCAGCAGCAGCTGCAGGAGGCGCTGGACGTGATGGTCGCGATGGTTTTGGATCTGGACGTGGAGGATACGGAACTGATGGTCTCTACGGCTCAGACGGTTCTTCATCAGCCGCAGCATCAGCCGCAGCAGCAGCCGCAGCAGCAGCTGCAGGAGGCGCTGGACGTGATGGTCGCGATGGTTTTGGATCTGGACGTGGAGTATACGGAACTGATGGTCTCTACGGCTCAGACGGTTCTTCATCAGCCGCAGCATCAGCCGCAGCAGCAGCTGCAGGAGGCGCTGGACGTGATGGTCGCGATGGTTTTGGATCTGGACGTGGCGGATACGGATCTGATGGTCTATATGGCTCAGACGGTTCTTCATCAGCCGCAGCAGCAGCTGCAGGAGGCGCTGGACGTGATGGTCGCGATGGTTTTGGATCTGGACATGGCGGATACGGATCTGATGGTCTATATGGCTCAGACGGTTCTTCATCAGCCGCAGCAGCAGCTGCAGGAGGCGCTGGACGTGATGGTCGCGATGGTTTTGGATCTGGACGTGGCGGATACGGATCTGATGGTCTATACGGCTCAGACGGTTCTTCATCAGCCGCAGCATCAGCCGCAGCAGCAGCTGCAGGAGGCGCTGGACGTGATGGTCGCGATGGTTTTGGAGCTGGACGTGGTGGATATGGATCTGATGGTCTATACGGCTCAGACGGTTCTTCATCAGCCGCAGCATCAGCCGCAGCAGCAGCTGCAGGAGGCGCTGGACGTGATGGTTTTGGATCTGGACGTGGCGGATACGGATCTGATGGTCTATACGGCTCAGACGGTTCTTCATCAGCCGCAGCAGCAGCCGCAGCAGCAGCTGCAGGAGGCACTGGACGTGATGGTCGCGATGGTTTTGGAGCTGGACGTGGTGGATATGGATCTGATGGTCTATACGGCTCAGACGGTTCTTCATCAGCCGCAGCATCAGCCGCAGCAGCAGCTGCAGGAGGCGCTGGACGTGATGGTTTTGGATCTGGACGTGGCGGATACGGATCTGATGGTCTATACGGCTCAGACGGTTCTTCATCAGCCGCAGCAGCAGCCGCAGCAGCAGCTGCAGGAGGCACTGGACGTGATGGTCGCGATGGTTTTGGATCTGGACGTGGCGGATACGGATCTGATGGTCTATACGGCTCAGACGGTTCTTCATCAGCCGCAGCATCAGCCGCAGCAGCAGCTGCAGGAGGCGCTGGACGTGATGGTCGCGATGGTTTTGGATCTGGACGTGGCGGATACGGATCCGATGGTCTATACAGCTCAGACGGTTCTTCATCAGCCGCAGCAGCAGCTGCAGGAGGCGCTGGACGTGATGGTCGCGATGGTTTTGGATCTGGACGTGGCGGATACGGATCTGATGGTCTATACGGCTCAGACGGTTCTTCATCAGCCGCAGCATCAGCCGCAGCAGCAGCTGCAGGAGGTGCTGGACGTGATGGTCGCGATGGTTTTGGATCTGGACGTGGCGGATACGGATCTGAAGGTCTATACGGCTCAGACGGTCTATACGGCTCAGACGGTCTATACGGCTCAGACGGTTCTTCAACAGCCGCAGCATCAGCTGCATCTGCCGGAAGTGCTGGTGGACGTGGATCACAAGGAGGATACGGACTTGGAGATATTGATTTTAATGATGAAGATTTTGGTCTTGATGGTGAGTATGGACCTTATGGACCTAATGGAAAGAATGGACCAGGTAGCTCAGGTGCATCGGCCTATGCATCAGTAGACGGCACTGGAAGGCGTGGACCACGACGAGGATCCAGGCCTGGAGGCGCAACATCCACATCTGTAACAACAACCACTACTTCAGGTGGATCACCAAAACAGATTGTCATCTTAGGAGGAGGAGGAGGTTCTTCCACAACATCAACGGTAACTACATCAACAATCTCCGAGCCAGAAGGAGCATACGGAGAATACGATGAAGACGAATTCAACGTAGCATACGGTCCTGGTAGCGAGAACGGCTCATTCGGCCGCGGTCGTGGCGGAAAGTATGGGCCAGGTGGTTCGGCAGCGGCCGCTGCAGCAACAGCAGCAGGAGCAGGAGCACGTGGCGCTGGACGTGGTGGAAACGGACCTGATGGTCTATATGGCCCAGATGGTTCTTCATCAGCCGCAGCAGCAGCAGCTGCAGCATCAGGTGCTGGATCCGGACCTAACGGATACGGACCTTATGGATCCGGACCTAACGGATACGGACCTAATGGATACGGACCTGATGGTCTAGATGGCTCAGACGGTTCTGCATCAGCCGCAGCAGCAGCAGCTGCAGCATCAGGTGCTGGATACGGACCAAATGGATACGGGCCTAATGTCTCCGGACCTAACGGATACGGACCTAACGGATACGGACCTAACGGATATGGACCTAATGAATACGGACCTGCTGGTCTAGATGGCTCAGACGGTTCTTCATCAGCCGCAGCAGCAGCAGCTGCAGCATCAGGTGCTGGATACGGACCAAATGGATACGGGCCTAATGGCTCCGGACCTAATGGATACGGACCTAACGGATACGGACCTAACGGATATGGACCTAATGAATACGGACCTAATGGATACGGACCTAATGGATACGGACCTGCTGGTCTAGATGGCTCAGACGGTTCTTCATCAGCCGCAGCAGCAGCAGCTGCAGCATCAGGTGCTGGATACGGACCTAATGGATACGGACCTAATGGATCCGGACCTAACGGATACGGACCCAATGGATACGGACCTAATGGATACGGACCTGATGGTCTATACGGCCCAGGTAGTTCAGGATCTAGTGCTTCATCCTCCACCGCTAGCGCTTCAACATCTTCCTCATCAGGATCACCAGCAATAATTATCTTTGAAAATAGCCGTGATGGATCTGGAAGCAGTAGTTCTGCATCTGCTGTAGCCTCTACAAGTGCCGGTGGACCTGGATCTCGAGGTGGATATGGAAGCGGCTCAGACGGTACTGCATCAGCTGCCGCAGCAGCTGCAGGAGCAGGTGGCGCTGGAGGTGCTGGATACGGACCTAATGGATACGGACCTAACGGAAATGGACCTGACGGATACGGACCAGATGGTCTTAACGGCTCAGGTAGTTCTGCATCAGCCACAGCATCAGGTGCTGGATACGGACCTAATGGATCCGGACCTAACGGATACGGACCTTATGGATCCGGACCTAACGGATACGGACCTAATGGATACGGACCTAATGGTCTAGATGGCTCAGACGGTTCTTCATCAGCCGCAGCAGCAGCAGCTGCAGCATCAGGTGCTGGATACGGACCAAATGGATACGGGCCTAATGGCTCCGGACCTAACGGATACGGACCTAACGGATATGGACCTAATGAATTCGGACCTAATGGATACGGATCTAATGGATACGGACCTGCTGGTCTAGATGGCTCAGACGGTTCTTCATCAGCCGCAGCAGCAGCAGCTGCAGCATCAGGTGCTGGATACGGACCTAATGGATACGGACCTAATGGATCCGGACCTAACGGATACGGACCCAACGGATACGGACCTAATGGATACGGACCTGATGGTCTATATGGCCCAGGTGGTGCAGGATCTAGTACTTCATCCTCCGCCGCTAGCGCTTCAACCTCTTCCTCATCAGGATCACCAGCAATTATTATAATTGAAAATGGCCGTGATGGATCTGGAAGCAGTTCTGCATCTGCTGTAGCCTCTACAAGTTCCGGTGGACCTGGATCTCGAGGTGGATATGGAAGCGGCTCAGACGGTTCTGCATCAGCTGCAGCAGCAGCTGCAGGAGCAAGTGGCGCTGGAGGTGCTGGATACGGACCTAATGGATACGGACCTAACGGAAACGGACCTGACGGATACGGACCAGATGGTCTAAACGGCTCAGGTAGTTCTGCATCAGCCACAGCATCAGGTGCTGGATACGGACCTAATGGATCCGGACCTAACGGATACGGACCTTATGGATCCGGACCTAACGGATACGGACTTAATGGATACGGACCTGATGGTCTAGATGGCTCAGACGGTTCTTCATCAGCCTCAGCAGCAGCAGCTGCAGCATCAGGTGCTGGATACGGACCAAATGGATACGGGCCTAATGGCTCCGGACCTAACGGTTACGGACCTAACGGATATGGACCTAATGAATACGGACCTAATGGATACGGACCTAATGGATACGGACCTGCTGGTCTAGATGGCTCAGACGGTTCTTCATCAGCCGCAGCAGCAGCAGCTGCAGCATCAGGTGCTGGATACGGGCCTAATGGATACGGACCTAATGGATCCGGACCTAACGGATACGGACCCAACGGATACGGACCTAATGGATACGGACCTGATGGTCTATATGGCCCAGGTGGTGCAGGATCTAGTACTTCATCCTCCGCCGCTAGCGCTTCAACCTCTTCCTCATCAGGATCACCAGCAATTATTATAATTGAAAATGGCCGTGATGGATCTGGAAGCAGTTCTGCATCTGCTGTAGCCTCTACAAGTTCCGGTGGACCTGGATCTCGAGGTGGATATGGAAGCGGCTCAGACGGTTCTGCATCAGCTGCAGCAGCAGCTGCAGGAGCAGGTGGCGCTGGAGGTGCTGGATACGGACCTAATGGATACGGACCTAACGGAAACGGACCTGACGGATACGGACCAGATGGTCTAAACGGCTCAGGTAGTTCTGCATCAGCCACAGCATCAGGTGCTGGATACGGACCTAATGGATCCGGACCTAACGGATACGGACCTTATGGATCCGGACCTAACGGATACGGACCTAATGGATACGGACCTGATGGTCTAGATGGCTCAGACGGTTCTTCATCAGCCGCAGCAGCAGCAGCTGCAGCATCAGGTGCTGGTTACGGACCAAATGGATACGGCCCTAATGGCTCCGGACCTAACGGATACGGACCTAACGGATACGGACCTAACGGATATGGACCTAATGAATACGGACCTAATGGATACGGACCTAATGGATACGGACCTGCTGGTCTAGATGGCTCAGACGGTTCTTCATCAGCCGCAGCAGCAGCAGCTGCAGCATCAGGTGCTGGATACGGACCTAATGGATACGGACCTAATGGATCCGGACCTAACGGATACGGACCTAACGGATACGGACCCAACGGATACGGACCTAATGGATACGGACCTGATGGTCTATATGGCCCAGGTGGTGCAGGATCTAGTACTTCATCCTCCGCTGCTAGCGCTTCAACCTCTTCCTCATCAGGATCACCAGCAATTATTATAATTGAAAATGGCCGTGATGGATCTGGAAGCAGTTCTGCATCTGCTGTAGCCTCTACAAGTTCCGGTGGACCTGGATCTCGAGGTGGATATGGAAGCGGCTCAGACGGTTCTGCATCAGCTGCAGCAGCAGCTGCAGGAGCAAGTGGCGCTGGAGGTGCTGGATACGGACCTAACGGAAACGGACCTGACGGATACGGACCAGATGGTCTAAACGGCTCAGGTAGTTCTGCATCAGCCACAGCATCAGGTGCTGGATACGGACCTAATGGATCCGGACCTAACGGATACGGACCTTATGGATCCGGACCTAACGGATACGGATCTAATGGATACGGACCTGATGGTCTAGATGGCTCAGACGGTTCTTCATCAGCCGCAGCAGCAGCAGCTGCAGCATCAGGTGCTGGTTACGGACCAAATGGATACGGCCCTAATGGCTCCGGACCTAACGGATACGGACCTGACGGATACGGACCTAACGGATATGGACCTAATGAATACGGACCTAATGGATACGGACCTAATGGATACGGACCTGCTGGTCTAGATGGCTCAGACGGTTCTTCATCAGCCGCAGCAGCAGCAGCTGCAGCATCAGGTGCTGGATACGGACCTAATGGATACGGACCTAATGGATCCGGACCTAACGGATACGGACCCAACGGATACGGACCTAATGGATACGGACCTGATGGTCTTTATGGCCCAGGTGGTGCAGGATCTAGTACTTCATCCTCCGCCGCTAGCGCTTCAACCTCTTCCTCATCAGGATCACCAGCAATTATTATAATTGAAAATGGCCGTGATGGATCTGGAAGCAGTTCTGCATCTGCTGTAGCCTCTACAAGTTCCGGTGGACCTGGATCTCGAGGTGGATATGGAAGCGGCTCAGACGGTTCTGCATCAGCTGCAGCAGCAGCTGCAGGAGCAGGTGGCGCTGGAGGTGCTGGATACGGACCTAATGGATACGGACCTAACGGAAACGGACCTGACGGATACGGACCAGATGGTCTAAACGGCTCAGGTAGTTCTGCATCAGCCACAGCATCAGGTGCTGGATACGGACCTAATGGATCCGGACCTAACGGATATGGACCTTATGGATCCGGACCTAACGGATACGGACCTAATGGATACGGACCTGATGGTCTAGATGGCTCAGACGGTTCTTCATCAGCCGCAGCAGCAGCAGCTGCAGCATCAGGTGCTGGATACGGACCAAATGGATACGGGCCTAATGGCTCCGGACCTAACGGATACGGACCTAACGGATACGGACCTAACGGATATGGACCTAATGAATACGGACCTAATGGATACGGACCTAATGGATACGGACCTGCTGGTCTAGATGGCTCAGACGGTTCTTCATCAGCCGCAGCAGCAGCAGCTGCAGCATCAGGTGCTGGATACGGACCTAATGGATACGGACCTAATGGATCCGGACCTAACGGATACGGACCTAACGGATACGGACCTAATGGATACGGACCTGATGGTCTCTATGGCCCAGATGGTTCAGGTTCTGGTGCTTCATCCTCCACCGCTTCAACTTCTTCATCAGGATCACAAGAAATTATTATCATTGAAAATGGCCGTGATGGATCTGGAAGCAGTAGTTCTGCATCTGCTGTAGCCTCTTCAAGTGCCGGTGGACCTGGATCTCGAGGTGGATATGGAAGCGGCTCAGACGGTTCTGCATCAGCTGCAGCAGCAGCTGCAGGAGCAGGTGGCGCTGGAGGTGCTGGATACGGACCTAATGGATACGGACCTAACGGAAACGGACCTGACGGATATGGACCTGATGGTCTAAACGGCTCAGGTAGTTCTGCATCTGCTGCAGCATCAAGTGCTGGATACGGACCAAATGGATACGGACCTAATGGATCCGGACCTAATGGATACGGACCTAATGGACTCGGACCCAACGGATACGGACCTAATGGATACGGACCTGATGGTCTAGATGGCTCAGACGGTTCTTCATCGGCCGCAGCAGCAGCAGCTGCAGCATCAGGTGCTGGATACGGATCTAATGGATACGGACCTAATGGATCCGGACCTAACGGATACGGACCTAACGGATACGGACCTAATGGATCCGGACCCAACGGATACGGACCTAATGGATACGGACCTGACGGATACGGACCTGACGGATACGGACCTGATGGTCTAAACGGCTCAGGTACTTCTGCAGCAGCCGGAGCAGCAACAGGAGCTGCAGATGGATCTGGATCACGAGGACCTGGTACAACCTCATCCTCAAGTTCTTCATCATCTGTTTCCACAAACAATCAACCAGGGGAAATTATTATCATTGAAGAATACGATTCTGGTTCAAGCAGCACTACCTCAGCAGTGTCCACTAGTTCATCGTCAGAAGCTTATGGCCCATACGGTGGACAGCAAGGCACTGGAAGCGCGGGCGCAGCTGCTGCCGCCGCTGGAGGACAGTCCGGCTCTGGCTACGGAGCTGGATCGGCTGGTGCTAGAGGCCGCAAGAACTGCCGCATCACCCGTCGTCAACTTTTCGTCAAGTACGGCACCCTTCGTCAGCCATGCCTCACTTGCTAGTTAATTGATTTCTCCTACCTGTTTGTTATATTTTTTCTGGATACATCTTTCAATTTTTAATGTAAATAAATTCTGGCATACCTATAATTTATTTTTATTTGTAAAACAAACCCTGCATGGAACACTACCGCTACCTACCGTTAAGGATATGGTAAATTGTAACAGTTTTAGTAAATGAAAAAAATAATAGACAAGAGTCTCTCTAATGAGTGTGTTGTTGACCGCGTTGTTGATGGGCGAAAGCGCGGCGCAGCGCAGCTCCAGGCCTCCACAGCGCGGTCAGCATTGCAACACTTGATGGACAAGCTAAAATAAAGGCGGAGACCAAAGGTCTAGGCCTTTATAGCGCGGCCAGCAAGGGTTGCTAATGATGACCAAGCTTGGAGGCCGTGAGCGTAGCGAAGCTTAGCTTGAAACCAGTATAGCGTGGTCAGCAGTACACTCATTAGAGACCAAGGCTTGTATAGTGCTTTACTAAAAAATGCGACTATTAGTTTAAACCAAACTAGCTAAGTGGGTATAACAATTAATACAATTATATTTATATTTTTACGATCGATATCTATAGTTGTGTATTTTCTCTGTTTACGTTTCCATGGCAACGGCACGACAAGCTCGTTTTTAACCTTCAATCAGTTTTTTTACGAACCATAAACATACCAGTTTGTTACGTTTCCATGGTAACGGTCAAATAACAGCAATATAATGACGATAATACGAGGTAATAATACATTGTATGTCATGTAGCTCTTGCAGTACGACAAATCCGATTTTGCTCGAAGAAGGTTTGTAAAATAATGACAACATTATAAACTTTTTTGAGTAAAATAAGTTATACCTACCATCGTATACTATAATGCAACTGAAATAATAAGTTCCAGTTACTGAACAGTTTTTCTATTAGTTAAACATATACAGAGTGATGACGACATAACGAAAATAACTGAAACCACATACTGGGTACCACGAGAGTAGTTGGTACATATAGAAATATCAAAATATATTCAAAGGTATGGGCCACGGGATGGCTTTTTTACTTCTACCATTTTAACTTTACGCCTACATATTCACCGCCAAATATACCGACACCGAAGCGATTTTGCCACCCTTGTGTCGATGAGGTCAGTAGACGATTATGAAGGATGTAGTGTTACGTTTATATTTATTCCGCATATAATTAGTGTAAAAAATTTTAATTTTACAATTTTGATGTGAACCTAATTTGACAATTTTAAAATATTGTGATTGACTAGTAGGGATCGTGTTTAAATTTATTGTCGTAATGTCGTCACCACCCTGTATTTTCAAGAAATCTGTCCATGATTGTATGATTGACAAGTCGGACATGACCCAATACAAAGACACTACCAAAAATGAATTGCATTGGCAACATATATTAGACCCCCTGTATTAAATTCGATTCAACAGCCTCCTTCACACCATCGTGTAAAATCACCCGTATTTCCAACACGTTACCGCACCTGTGTTAAAGACTACTAACTGTAGGGATCTTCATCGTTACGAACCGGTTACCGCGAGACTTGACATCTGTTAATATCACATGGTCAACGAGATGATTCGAAATCAATGTAAATTAATTCAAATTTATGTGAGAATATTATGACCGCCTTTAAGATTTAAACATTTCACCTCTGACCGTTGATCCTGCAGCATCAGTCAGTGATTAGTGATTATAAAAATCTGTGATTATAAAAAATTGTGCCCGATTACAAACTTGCACGAAAAACAAAACGTGAAATCCAATATAATTTAAAACAAAATTTAAAATAATAATAATTAAAAGTGACTAAGTATTCACTTCGCATGGAAAATTAATGATAATGACTTTTATTGTCTTCAGATTAATATAGAATGATTAATGTGATCCTGTGATCTAATGCGAATTTTAAATGTGAACCAAGTGGAACCAACAGTAATTTCATCTAGTGCTGTAACGTAACAAAGTACCTAATAAGGATTTTTAGGATACCGAAACAAAACGTGAGTTTTATTATTAATGTATTTCATAAATAATAACTAAATGTACCCAATTAAAGAATCCGTATGACTCGAGTTTTCCATAGACAATCCCAAATTACCAAAAATTTTGTTTTAGGCACAGTAGTACCTATTCATACATTTTTTCTGTATTTACCTATTAAGTAATTTCATTCACATCCTAATTTGCGAAAAAAAAACACACACATAAAAAACTAAAATGGCCGCAGAGTGATCGTCAAGGGGTGGGCATTTTAAATGTTCCTAACACAGACGCATAGTCAGTGTGATGACGCGCCGGGGCGGACCTACCCCTGCACTATCGGCCAACTACACGCACACACACTAGCTGCCAGTTTGCAATGACCCACCCCGCCTCCCTGCAACGTGCAAATTTCTTAACGAAGAGGGAATTTTGGTCTTTCAACGGGTGGCTAGTTACGCTGGCCTCACACTGCTAGTAAAAACTAACACGTACATTCGGGGGTCGAACGTGGTAGGCATAAAATTCGAAAATACATACATAGGCGTTTGTTTCTCTTGTGCCGGCCGCAAATGAGATGACTTGCCAAGTGGAATGAATGCATGATTTCGCTTATTTGACGTTCCTACCTATTTTGCTGGCTTACATTTCAAAAATATTATTGAAGATCTGAGCTAAAAAACTATTATAATTCTAAACTCAAGTAATGAAACGCAGCCCACTCCGGCTTTATAAAACCATTCTTTGCGAGTATGGCACGCTATTGACATGCATGGTCCCTTTGACTGATATGATATGACATACGAGTGACATTGATTGATTCAAGATCAAGATTGGACTCAAAATTGAGATCATCATGAGTCTGATTTATCAATACCGGCCTAGGTGAAGGACAAAGGCCCACCGGAAAAAAAATTGATGGCTTCGTCTCACGATCCAAAAAGGTGGGCATATCGAGCCACGACCGATGCCAAAGACAGAAGACTGTGGAGACGGGGGAAAATGTTGGAGAGATGATTTGGACGCACTTTTCATAGCTGCAATTGGCTTAGAGCAGACGACTATAGAAGAGAGAAAGACCTTTACCCAGCATTGGGACAGTTAATAGGCTATACAAAGGTACTTAGATCGCGTGCTAAAACTTTATTTTCGAAGTTAATAGGTAACAAAATAGTTACAAAACTATTCTAGCTACAATTAATAGCTGAGATACGTTCTAACCTCCAATCCAATAGGTCTCATGCGTTAACGTTCAAATCTCAACTCAACTACCACGCAAAAACACTGATAACGCAAACCGAGCCGGGAATTACGCAACCGGATACCTAATGGCGATTTTTGGAGCAGTTCTCAATATATCACGTCGGTTGCAGAATGTCACGCGCTACGCACACAGACGCGAGGGTCAACACGCACACGCGGTCCCGCCGTCATCGTCAATCTGTAGGCTGTGTAAGGTCAGACAAAAAAAGAAACAAAATAAAAAAAAAGTTTCTATGTTGATATGAGCAAAGCCATTCTTACATCACCATCAAACATCTTTTCTCTGAAGGAATATAGGTGCACCCACGATTTTTATTAGGTATGGTCCAAATTTAATAATTTCGCTTTGAACAAAGAGGTTAATGACAATTTAGTTTCAAGATAAGTGTGTACCAAACTTTAGGCCGCTCGACTCACTGAATTGGGTAGTTACGGGTTCAATTCCCGCCTGAGGCAAATTTCAGAAACGCCTTTCCGTAATTTGTCCTGGCCTGGGTGTCACTGAGATCGCTAGTCCATTGTACGGTACCTGTCCAAAGGCTACATAAGCCACATACGAGCAAACTAGTGAGAGAGTTAAAGCAGTCGCCATAGCATCACCTGCCCATTGTATGAGCTTCGCTTAGTTTGGGACCATACAGTTGGTGTTTGTCTGGCAACATAAAAAAAAAATAAGAATCGGAATAATAAAAAAAAAGTCTGATTTTGCGTACGGTACCCCCCTGGCGGGCATTTTCCGAAGTGTGAGTGGGCCGCGTTATTAGTTCGCGCGGCCGGTATAGGTTTTCACAATTTTGAACGAACGCGCACAATGGTGCGTCATTTTCTATGATTAATAGTGCACGGTGGCCGGATCGGGTTTGAGAGCTTCATGCAGGCTGAGGGTATAGCCACAACTTCGCTGACGTTATCACCTTTCTGAGACCCTCCCTAGCCAAATGGCTTCGTCTCCAAGCGTTTCTACAAAGCGCTACGCTTAAATATATGCTAAAGACATTACAAGTCAATAAGTAGATCACGTGATTTATGTCATTTCCTTACGTGAAGCGTAGCGATTTGTAGAAACGCTTGGCTAGGAGAGCTTATGACGTTATATCATAGTTACAATATTTACAATGATACAGGGTCTTGAGTCATTTAACAATTGCCCATTGCGAAACTACTGGTCTCATTATGTTATACTAGCTTCTGCCCGCGACTTCGTCCGCGTTAACTTTAAAATCGCATAGGAACCTGACATTTTTTCCGGGATAAAAAGTTTTCTATGTTCTGCTCCATGGTCATATCTATCTCCATACTAAATTTCATCAATATTGCATAGCGGTTTAGTTGTGAAAGCGTAACAGACAGACAGACAGACAAGGTTACTTTCGCATTTTTAATATAGATA
This sequence comes from Drymonia ruficornis, assembly GCA_947859195.1. NCBI lineage: Eukaryota > Metazoa > Arthropoda > Insecta > Lepidoptera > Notodontidae > Drymonia > Drymonia ruficornis. The sequence goes on from OX401923.1 coordinate 8,617,669, forward strand.
CGTGAATGAAATTCTTCATTATAAATCGTCAATTATTAGCGGTCGGAATATTGTCGGCCAAAGAACTGGCCGACAATATGAAATGGCCGATAATAAGAAATGGCCGAAAGCATGTCGACCGCCAAACCCGCCAAGGACCCGCAAATTGGCCTAGACACGCGTTCAAAACGAATTAACCTTCTTGTAATAACACCGTAAGTACCTATATGTATATGACGAGGGGCATCAGTCAATGAACCAGAGGGGGGCAAGATACCTAATAGAAAAGTTTACATAACATAACATATACATCACGACTTTTATCCCCAATCGGGGATTTTTTTATAGAACTGCGGTGGCAAAAAAGCGTACGGCCCGCCTGATGTTAAGCAGCTACCGTAGCTTATAGATGCTTACAATACCAAAGGCATTGCTCGCACATTGCCGACCTGAAGGGGAGTGTTGATGGAGGGAGGGGGAGAAGGGGTGGGCTTTCGGCTCTCCCACTCATCGTACGAAACGCAGCTGTAATAGCTGCTTTACGCGGATATTCTGTGAGAGTAGTAGTAGTAGAGGGTAGTACCCCGGTCGAGCCAGCCCGTTTATGAGCTGCAGTCAAGTAGTAGTCAGAGGCTTGAGTGTAGAAAAGGTTATGAATAGGTAAAATAATAATAGGTAAAATAATAATCGTTAAATCACCATGGTAGATTATAATAGTATTCGATAAATAAGTGTTAAAATCGCCAAAAGCTTACGTGAATACTAAAAAGCTTGGTTAGGCCTAAAACTGGGATTTCGGCCACCATCCCACAGCCTCCCCCTGTGGTGGCGGGTGGGGTCTGCACTATCCCCCGGCGGCACTTGACGACCGCGACGCTAGAATATTAATGTTCATACTAATTGAATATTTTTGACTTATTGAATTTTTTTGTGACGTGTCTGGTTTTTGAGATATTTTCAATGTTCTATGAGAATATCGGCGTAACGTAACTAAGTTACATTTGTGTAACTATGTAACGTCACGACTTTTATCCCCATTCGGGGGTAGTCAGAGGCTTGAGTGGCCATACACCACCACATTGTGGAGGTATTAATCAACTCAAAGCCCACGTTTCACCAGATAGTCAGAACCCAACGTGACAGGCCGTGTATACAGGAACTGACTATTACCTAATCCCGAGGGATAGGAAGGTTTCCTCACGATGTTTTCCCTCACCGTCAGCGAACTGTAAATTATGCACATAAATGAAAATTCATTCATTGGTGCATGCCCCACCGGGGATCGAACCTGGGACATTCTGAATGCTAGCCCAACCTGTTCACCCCCTAGGCTACAGTCGCTAAGTTACATTTGTATGTATGTATATTTTTGTAATAATATAATGTACGGAACAGTAGGTCATAAGATCTAGATTAGTTTTACCTATATTCAATTTTATTGCCTTTCTTGCATTGATGTATTATTTTAGCAGTAGGCTCGTATTACTATAAATAGGTACATCTCAAAGTTGAGATCGATCTCAACTTTGGGATGCATTAATTAATACGAGCTTAAGTTCCTAACAATGCAATCGCTAGACATCAGCCGAATATTCAAAGGTTACTTAAATATTTAAGGCCCGTATTAATAAATCGATCTCAAGATTGCGATCGAACTTGAGATGCCGTTTTTGACAGATGTTCCATACATTAAACGTCAAAACTGCATCTTAAGATCGATCTCAACTTCGAGATGCATTTATTAATACGAACCTTAGTCCCACTTAGCAGTTTGAGACGTCGTTAACTGTCATTTTTTGTATGGCGCGTCAAAGTTAAGCAGGGGCCCTACGCCTACCACCATCGCTTATAGCAGTTTTTTTTAACGTTTCAGCGGCCATTTGTGCAATGGCGTTTCTTATTTTCATGACAATGAGATACGTCATTGCACAAAAAGTCGCTGAAACGCTAAAACGTTCCTATAATTGAATCGCGATAAACCCCCAATTCTCAAATTTGAGTTGCGTACGAGTATTCGACCGTTAGACTTGTGCTCAGCGCACCACTACAGCGAAATTCACACATCTGTTATCGCACTCGCAATTATTATTCGATAATCAACTTCAAGGCATTTTGAGGTGTGTTATTCACCAGAAGATTGGCAATATCAACATGTTCTTAACATTATTTTCGGTGAACGACTGAGACGTACTGTGTCCATGAACTCCGTTTAGAGCAACATACAATTTTGGGTCAGTCACGTCTACCCTCTTTCTTGGAAAAGTCTTTGTTTTCTAATTACAATTCAGGATCTATAGATAGCACACATCGTTTACTATACAATATGTTAAGAAAACCCTGTCCGAGCCGAAACCGGTATTTAGGTTTCCCAATCACATGACCAAATAAAAAAAAATATATATATTCATGACAGTAAACATATTAATGAAAATTTTAAGTGCCAATTGTTTTTACTTTTTCCCACAAAATGTAGCAAATTTTAAAAATATGACAACATCGTTACCGGCAGTAATTAGGTATGTTAGATCGTGTGGCGGCACCTCTGACCACAAAGTATGTGATGAAGTCATTTTATGAAAAAACTAATTATGTAAACGGGGTAATTGTTTTCCAAAAAAAAAAAGGGAGGCCTTTGCCCAGCAGTGAGACACTTACTATGCTAAAAACATTTAAAAAAGAAATGAAAAAAATAAAATATTTTCTTTACAAAAATAGAATCTAATCTCGATACCCAACAATACGTTTTCGGGTCGGACAGGGTTTTCTTAACACATTGTATAGCAGCCTGACTATACATTCTGCCATTTTCCTCCCATGTTCCAGAATCAAATCAAACTATCTCCAACTCCCAAAACTTGTAGCGGATTCGGCGAATCCGATTAATCGGAATCCGTATCCCCCAAACCCGCCGTCTAATTACTAACCTTTAAATTAATTCCCCAATTGTAAATATCGTCCACGGACGCTCCAACAATGTTATCTTAACAAATTGACGCCGCTCCGTTAGAGTGAGACAAAAGCGGGGTAAGGGCCTCCGCAGACTTGCTACTTTTAGCATCGGTGATCGGCGATTTTGATGCTGCGTCTCGCTCGTTCGCGCTCGAAGAAACGCGACGCAGCATCGATACGTCACAAAATCGCCGGTCGCCGATGCTAAAGCAAGTCTGCGGAGGCCCTAACTCCGAATTTTACAATTTTGCGCGCCAGTGTTTTGCGGTGTTTATGAGGGGCGGGATGTAGCGGGGGGTAGGGGAGGGCTTATAGTGAAAGGGGGGAAAGGATAAGGAGAAACTGACCGAAACCCCCGACACTTTAGATATATTTAGCGATGTGCCCCCAAAGATACTGATTGGACGTGTGTGCCGCGTCCTCTGGTGGCGGTGTTTAGAAAGCTTTGTAAGATAATGAGGGTCTAGCGGACCGGGGATGATGCTGTAGATGGTAGGGCGAATATTTTTAGTGGAAACTTATTGAAAACTATTAAGTTTTATCCAAGAAGAGTGTTCGATTCTTATTCTACTGTTCATAGCCAGATGCAATTGTACCTTTAAAATTTCCATGGTGTCCATTGATACGCTGATTAACTATGTTTTACTTTAATTACTGATATATTTATTACTAGGTTTACATATAGAAATGTTAACAAATTGAAATACCTAGGTACTGATATTATGTAGCAACAAATCTCCAAATTCCATTTCCGTGCGGTATCGCAACCAAATCCAATTTCTTACCAGAAAATTCGCGTTCGCACCCTATACGTCCCCGGGTGGGAACAAAGGGCATTCCTTCCAAAATACCGGGGTTGTGTTGTCAAATCGAATGTGTTTATCCCACTGTAGCGTTGTTTAGGACGATTCGGATCAACGGACGCTATTCGTCCACGACATTCGGATTTAATATTCTCTGTTATCCGAACGATAAGATTAAAGTGTGTAATTTCTTGTGTGCGAATGTGGAATGCCATTTGTGTTGTATTACGGGTTGGATTCGTAGGGTTGATACGATGCCAATTCTGGTGTTGTATCTCAACTAAACGAAACACTGAAATCTTATCACAGCTAACATTAAAAGAAGGCATTATGGCAGCCACACGTGTAACGATTTACTTGCGCAAGTTTAGACTTGCATAAGTAAACCTGCTATAACGTGTATTTGAAAATACTTGCGCAAGTAAATCGTTACGTGGCTGCCATTACAGTTAGTTATATCAAATTTGGCATGTGTACCAGTATATAGCTCTTATGTCGTGTTTTAATCCGTATGAATTGTTATTTTATAATAGTCCTTTAAATAAATACCTTTTCTCTTAACATACCCTTATACATATTATTATTCTTATAAGCTTCGGTGCCTAATAGGAATCATAAACACACAAACAAAATAGACATTAGAAAATAACTATTTTCAATTAGATTTTCTGAAACGCTACCTTCCTATTTTATCTATCACCGCTTATGTCGTAGTTGTGAAATAACAATACATAAAAGCTTTTCCTAAAGCTACGTTATATAATTAAGTAAATAAACCTAGGGAAGGAGGTATGTGAGTAAAGTAATTATGTGTCACGTGCGAAAATTCTCACTAAAAGATTATCGCCATGTTGGCAGCCCTGCTTTCAATGGCCGTAAGAAGTGCGTCCCCCCGCGCGGGACTAGCCGCAGACCAGTCGGACCTATAATAAAACCCTCCTTCCCCTAGGGTGGACCCACCCACACTAAGATGACGGTAGTACCTACATTGGACAATTTTCGTGCGCAGACAATTTGTGACTCGAGAATCGTGACTCGAATGCCAATTCAGAAACGTGTATAAAATGCCTTATATTAAAATGTTGTCTATTAAAATGTTTGTTGGTAATATTAATTATTTAGACGGCCACTTGTCGCGGTTCGAGCGTTGGCCGCACTGCATCGGGTGGTTTCAGGTTCGATTCCCGCCAGAGGCAAAATTTCGGAAACAGCCTTTTCATAAATTGCCCTGGTCTGGGTGTCACTGGGATCACCCTCAGTCCATTGTATGGTAGCCATAGTACAAGCGTTGCTTAGTTTGAGACCATACGACTCAATCGTTCGCGGAAAATAATGGTGGAAACATGTCTGTATTGCCAATACGGCACCGATACTCATCTTCGGGTAAATAATACGCATCAAAAAAACCTTTAAGTTGATTATCAAATTGCGAGTGCGATAATAGATGTATGGATTTTGTTGCTTGTCGCGGTGCGATGAGTACTATCTAGTGATTGCGATGTTCGGAGGTAAGTACCTACCATATCTGCTAAAATAATAAATCAATGGCCAATCGATATTAAGGCCCATAATACACTGGGTAGCCATGGCGACGTCGCCAGCCACCGTAGCCAAACAATTTGTATTGAAATGATGACTGGTAACATCTGGCGACCGACCGGCGACGTGGCCAGTCCGTCACCAGGTATGATACCTGTCATACATTTCAATACGAATTAGTTGGCTACGGTGGCTGGCGACGTCGCCTGGCGTCCCGGTGTGTTATGGCTCAAAAGTAAAACTAATATAAATGCATGATTTATATAATAATAATAATAATATCCTGGGACATTTTTTACACACGGCTACCTGATCCCAAACTAAGCGGAGCTTGTACTATGGAAACCAGATAACTGATATTACTACATATACTACTTTTTTATTTGTAAATACATACCTAATATACATATACACCCAGACACGGGACATACAGACATGTTCATGCACACAAATGCATGTCCCGGGTAGGAATCGAACCTACGACCTGCAGCGTGAAAGGCGCCATCACGCCAACCACGCCAACGGGCTCGTCGTCAATAACAACAACTTTATTTTAGTAATAACATCTTCTAAACATACCAGACGCAGCCCTTAAACAAAAACATCTAAAATACCATGACGCAACAAAAACTACCCCTTTGAAACTTGCACGAACATCCCCATACAATATATCCAAAAACACCCTCACTCGGTTTTCTTTCATCCCTCCCCGGGTAAGTCACCCTGCTTAAGATCGATGGAGGGGTACGAGATTAGACTCTACGATAAGGGTAGGGTCTGTCCCCTAATAAGGGCCCTCCCTTTGTTTCTCAGATGGGTCGAACTTCGTGGCTTGTTTTGACGTGTTTTATAATTAATTTGCTAGTTTGAAACCGTAGTTTAACGAGGGTAGGGGTAAATTAATGTTAACGAATTTCTCGACGGCTCTTTCTATGTATGTTGTAGTATATTTGTGTAAGGAGGTAGAGCCAAGCTGTAGCCAAATGACTGCAGCTCATAAACGGGTTGGCTCGACCGGGGTAGTACCACCCCCTCACAGAAGATCGGCGTAAAGCAGCTATTACAGCTGCGTTTCTTATGATGAGTGGAGAGAGCCGTAAGCCCACCCCCCCTCCCCCTCCCTCCATCCCACTCCCCTTCAGCTCGGCAATGAGCGAGCAATACCTTTGGTATTGTAAGCATCTATAGGCTACGGTAACTGCTTAAAATCAGGCGGGCCGTACGCTTTTTTGCCACAGCAGTCCTATAAAAAAAACCACAGTCGTTAGTTACCGCGTGGCTCTCAACAGCAACCATTAATGTATTATTTAAGCAGATGGTACCTTGTTACTGAGTCCATGGACTCAGTTTAGTAAGAAAAACAATTTTGAAAAGTAACATGTTTTTGACTTTTTAGACCGGTTTTGAGTAGTTTAGGCGTTACGCTGGAACATAACGTATATCAATATCCTGGGGACATTCTTTTACACACGGCTACCTGATCCCAAACTAAGCAGAGCTTGTACTATGGAAACCAGATAACTGATATTACTACATATACTACTTTTTGTTTGTAAATACATACTTAATTACACCCAGACTCGGGACATACAGACATGTTCATGCACACAAATGCATGTCCCGGGTAGGAATCGAACCTGCGACCTGCAGCGTGATAGGCGGAATCTTACCAACCACGCCAACGGGCCGTCAAATACAAACATAACATACATATTATATAGACTGCTAAAATATAACCCTTCATTTTGGCTTTGCCGTAGTTAGGTAAAAAAAGTTCATATTTTCCGATTGTAGAGATCGGATGTAGGTTGGTAGATTTTTTTACCTATTTGGTACTTATTAATAACCTCCCCCCCAGAATACTCACTACCTCCAAAGGTATATAAACAATAATTCAACAATATGGTCAAACTAAATAACGTTTTACAATTTATACAAGAAAATACATATGTATGTTGTGGGCTCTACTACCAAGGGGAATTGGTAAAGCTGACTCTATACCCTTAGCTAAGATATCCAAACAACTATAACAAAAGTTACATAGCTGATGTTAGGTACAGACCCTTAGCATCGATACTTTAACACTAAATAAGGCACAGGGATAGCCTACCTATAGATTTTAACAAAATAAAACACCTCTGCAGTGCTATAAACACAGAGCTACCTTGGCTACAAACATATCTAGCTGGGTGGCCAAAAAAGATCTAAAATTTTTAAATAGAGAATATGTCATATTTAGCTAGTCTTGTATACCTAGTCTGCGACAGACCGAAATGGCAATCGGGGTATGAGCTTTGTCCAGAATAAAATCCGAATCAAAATAAGCAGGACCAGATAAACAATTAAAATCGCCCACAAAATTATTAAATTACATTATTTTGTTGCGTTGCGGGTCTTACTAATTTTGATTCAGATTTTATATTATTAGCGACCAACTAGCGACGTTATCAGCAGCAGATATGTCTGTCAGACTCAGTTTAATTATTAAAACTTCTTCCAACCTTTCTATGTTCTCTGTTCAAATGATCTTGAATCAGCATCGCAGAAGTAGGTAAACGCATTTGTCGCTATGTATCGCAATAAATAGCGTATCCTTAACTGTAGGTACAACCGAACCGCGGTACAATTTACAGTAAACACGTTAAATTAACGCGCGCCCGTGTAAATAATGTGTTAATAAGTTGTTTGCACAGCTTTCTGTTTGTTCGAGAATATTTTAATGTTCTAATTTTCTAACTAGTTGCGCTGTGTGACTCAAAATTGTGAGTCAACGTTGTGTAATATTGTATAATTTTCTGTAGGGAAACGGAGCGTGGAAACAATTTCATCTGACATTAATTTTTCATTAAGATCGTGTAGTACCTACTATTTTAAATTATTTTCATGCAGGTACTAGGTGCCTGGGGGCCCATTACGAACGCGGACGATTAGTTTCATATGGTGCGTCCAGATGCCTCGTCCGAGTATTAAGTCTTGCATTTCGAGGTCAAAACTGAGTGCTCGCGCGCGGCATGCGCGTAATGTAGATGCAGCCATTCGATCGTTCGGGATTGTGACACTAATTTACTACGGAAATATGTCATAATATGAGTAAACTTATAAATTCCTTGGTCACAATTCAAAATTCGAAGTCTGAAGGTAACGGATTGGTCACTGTTTTCATAACTTCATCTCAAACAAAGACTAGGTACCTAAAAAAAGTTTAGTTTATATATCTTAGATACTTATGAGATAGTTTAGTTTCGATTTATTTAAACTAATAAATCTTGTGTTTTTCCATTAAACAAAGCTCTACCTACCTTATATATTTTCCCTCTCACACACATCGGGCTCCACTGTCGCTAGAAAAGGACAGCACTACATGGAATACGACGTATTTTAATTATGCGTCTATTCATAGAGCCTCCTTTGTATGGAACGGTCGCCATTGGTGGCGGGTATTGTCTTAAGGACTAAAGTGAGCTTTCAACTCTATCTTTACCTATTGTAGCTGCTATAGACAATGGTTATTGTCTTATTAAACATCGTATTGGTTGTGTTATCACAGCCATATTGTTTTGAAGACACGATGAACAAGAAAATGTTCAGTCAACATAACGTATATACCACGGCCAATAAAAAAGCGATACGAAATGGTGATAAGTGTATTTATAATACAATGTTTTTATTTGAACTAAAATAGTGCAAATAAAAAACACAAAGAACAAGTGCGAGTAGGAGTCGCGCTCTGAGGATTCCGTACAATCCGAGATAAATTGGGATCCCTATACAAATTTTCAACCCCTATTTTACACTCTTTGGGGTAGGATTTCAAAAATCCTTTCCAGTGAATGTCTACACCAGAAAAGGTTAAAATACCTATTATCATACCTACTATTTTTTTTTGTAGGATTTCATTTTCGTTTTGATGTACGGGACTCTAAAAATTTCGTCCTTGCCTTGTGATCTAGCCTAACGGTACCTATATACGTCACTAGATTGTCACAAGTAACCTTTATCACTGCTTCGCGGCAGTAGGGAAAGTTTTCCAATTACGGTCACCGTCAAGTGGGCACCTCGCCTCCCTTACCTCGCCCCCCACCCTACCCCCCTCGCCCCTGGTACAGACCCACAAAGAAGTTTTAATTGCTTGCCTTCGTTGGCTATCAACTTGGACGTCCACTATTTGGACAGCCTGTACTCGAATGTGGTATTTAAATAGGATAATGAGGTTAGTTTTTGTTAGTTACTAGTAAATTTATTCATTAGTTATTTATTTGGATCATTAATTTAAACTGAGTGATTTTGCGTTAAATAATTAAGTTCAAATTCGATTGGGAAAACAAATTCACTCCGCGTATGTCAGTTTGCTTGCTAAGTTCTTCTAAACTACGCTACGGATATAGATGCGGTGTTAACAAACACTTACCCCCAAATTCATAGAGATTTTAGCCAGTTTAAAATGGTTTTGAAAAGCATTTTTTGGGAACAAATGTGATTTGTAATTCGATCGTCCACTGCAAGTCGATCATAACATTCTACCTATAAATTTGCGGGTTAGAGAATATCTTCCGAAAGGTTTATAACTTTATATGTATTATATATTCTAATTAAAATAAATAGAAGAAAAAAGCTGTGTAAAGCTGATGCGGGTCGCTGGTTATTGGGTGCGTCTAAAATAGGCGAGCGGCATGCCCAAGCAATCATTTTATGACATTATTATGTCTACGCTTTCAGATGTCAAAACTGATTGCACGGGCGCTGCTGCTCGCTACAAGAGATGTATCTATTGGCTGCGTCTACGTCAGGCGCATGCCGCGCCCGAGCACTCAGTTTTGGCGTCGGAACACATAGACATAACGTCATAGCATGAGTGCTCGCGCGAGGCTTCTGGACTCACCAAATGAATATGATTTTCAAAATTAAGAGGTCTGACAGCAAATAACAAAATTCTAAACAACTTTAACAAAACTAAATTTCCATCGTCTGAATGTTATTAGTCGTGCGAGCTCAGGGAGTCCAATTTAGCTAGGAGGGTGAGACAGAAACTAATTTTAGTTAGAAAAGCAAATACCTCAATAGTATGGGAGGGAACGGCTGCCCCCATAAGTACCTAGTCACCCTCGAGGGATGCTAACTTTAAAATTTAATCATCATTTACCTATCTAAACGTCTGAGTGGTTAGTTAATATAATAAAGGAAAAGTTAATGCTGAAACAAAGAGATTTATGTGTAAAGGTTTTAATTAGAGGTGTGAGGAGGATAGAGCATTATCTCTATTTATTAAAAACATAGACCAATGGGGTCAATGAAATTTGCTCGATTGATCTCGGGTGGTAGTTCTGATTGTATGCTCATATTACTACTCTTCTTTTGAAAAGTTATATTTTCTGAGACATGCAAGTTTTCTCACGATGTTTTCCATCACCGTATGTTCGGGCGCACTTTATACACGAATTTGTATTGTATGTCAACTCGTTAACTTCGTCGTCCGTGGTCGTACGAATTAAGTGCGCACATTCAGTGCGTTTTTCTCCGTCAAATGGGTAGTTTCCCAGTGATTTCGGATTGTTTTCTGACGTCAGAAATACACGTACGTATACGTACGAGTAATTCCCGCCTAGTCTATGCGCTCCCATAGTACTTGTAAGATTGAGATCGTTACATCGAACATCGTATTCGCACGAGTAAAATTCGTACAAAAACGTATCCAAAGTGCGCCCGGCCTAAGTAATAATCATATTAAAATTATGACTTGCACATAGATTTCTACATTTCGCACATAGATCTGTGTGGAAATTATTTGCACAAATTCTTCTCACACTAACTGCAGACTTGCAGAAGTAAAGACAATCAATTAGTCTTTCAGTACCTCGGCCACGTAGTAATATAATGCCGTGAATCGATTAAAACGTAAATCAGAGTTCCTTTTGTTACATTCTTGTAAAGTTTGTTCTACAGTTCTACAGCAATCGAAAGACACCTGAGTTAACAGTAATGTATATTTAAACTATTGTATAGACAAAAAGTCCTTGAAAATTGACTTACTTACTTTTGTTCTGTAATCTATAGTAATCTAAGTTACAGCTGCGTTTAGTACGACGAGTGATAGAGCCGTAAGGTCGATCCCCCCCTCCCCCCACCACACTCCCGTTCAGGACGGCAACGCGCGAGTGCAAGCAGTCAGCAGGAGTTGCTAGCATCCATAGGCCACGGTAACTGCTTAACATCAGGCGGGTCGTACGCTTGTTTGTCACCTTAGGCCCTTCACACACGGGGCGTAAGCATAGTCGTCTCGTAAGCGTATCGTCAAGACGCAACGAGTACGAGACGTGCAGAGTTCTACAAACGACGCGTAGCGTAGACGTATCGTTTTGTAAGCGAATTCTCATAATGTACTATTTTGTGTTCATACATTCTAAATTCGAAATTTATGAAGAAAACGTATTCTTATAAATTTCGAATTTAGGGCCTCCGCAGACTAGCTACTTTTAGCATCGGCGACCGGCGATTTTGTGACGTATCGATGCTGCGTCGCGTTTCTTCGAGCGCGAACGAGCGAGACGCAGCATCAAAATCGCCGATCGCCGATGCTAAAAGTAGCTAGTCTGCGGAGGCCCTTAGAATGAAAAAAATAGATATTTTCTACGCTTGCTTTTTTACGCCAGCACGCTACGACTATCGTAATGACGATGAACATCTCATACGATACGCTGCAGCACCGCTTCGTCTACGGACTTGTTTGAAAATATACTGCGTGCTCGTATTGCTCTCGTTCTTTCGCGCGTATAATGATACGCTAACGATACGACGCCGTGTGCGGAGTGCGGAGCCACTTAAAAAATATATGTATATACTAAGTACCTACAGCAATAAAAGAACATTTCTAATTTCAAGTCGCGCCCTGTAATACGGAATGCAAAACGACTCCTAACAATGAAAGTAGATCCATTTGCAAATGGTGTCCGTTCGGCGGGGGTTACAGATGGCGTGCAGGGGTCGTCTTAATTTCGCGGCATTACCGAGTCTTGCTGACCCTCTGGACATTAATCGTGAAGGGCCAGAGGTCACTGAACCCCCTCGAATTAAGATGGGAAGCAGGGGTCGAAGGCGATGGCTAAACATTTTGATGGGGAGATATTCTTGAATTTTGTATTTTTAATTTACTCTGTTCTATTTTCAAATTGGTTCAAATGGTTTCAACGGTTCAGAATTCTCTGAAGACTATTTATATTTTATTATTTTGAAACATTATTAGTACCTTTTATTTGTAATACCTAACTAAAGAGTACCTCGATGGGGTGCTTGACGAGTTAATGGAGCCTTTCTGAGCAGAAGTCTTAATAGCTGCGTTTACATGAAGCGAACGGCGCGCCGCCTGAGCAGTCAGTAGACAATGTCATAACTGATGGCTCGGTTGCGGCAGCTCAGAGCTTGTGTACGCACCCATTGGCTCGTATAGAGTCGAGATAAAGAGAATAGAGTATATCTGAACTATGACACATAAAACCTTTGTTCTACACTTCATTAGACCTATGTAAATAGCGTAGAGATATGTAGAGCAGGGACTGGATAAATAATGCGCCGAGCTATCGTCGAGCTATCCAACTTTATAAATTACTTTCTGAGATAGCCGCGCACGCTCTCCAATGGACACACACGCGCACATAATATTATGTTCATTTTATAGACGTTGGCATAGAGTTTTGTTTATAGAGATCCTTGTAGAGTCATTGTTTCTATATGATTTAGGAATTTCTGAGTTTAGATACTTAGGTAGGTATACCTATTATAACCTTTCTTCTCATTTTCATATAAATGCCACACCGAATGGGTGATAGAGTCTTATCATGATATAAATTATTTTTGATGACTCATTATGTAGGTAAGTACCTACTGAAATGGTTTCCGTGAATAGAAAATATTATTATGTAGAGTCAATATTTAAGACGCATTATTTTGACAGTACTTAGCCCTTAATGACATATACATATAAAGCCTTTAAGACAACTGCTCAATATAGACTTAGGGCGATGTTCACCATCATACTAACGGATCGTTAGAGCAGTAACCAATTGTTTCATGTATCTACTGTTAACAGTCCGTTTACCACTCTAATGGCCCTTTACTGTGTTGGTGAACACGGTCATTAGAGTCACCACTAATTTATACTTATACTTAGACCTGGACAAATTACAAAAAGAGTACTAATTTAAAAAAAATACAATCATTCGGGGACCAAGGCGTTATTCATTGGTTATATTAGAATATTCTATAGGTATGTTCTTAGGTATAAGCTACTTCAGATGTAGGTAAACAGATTCATAGAGCAGTATTCTTGTACATAGCATTACGTGACTGTCGGCGCGGGCCCACAAAGGCTGCGCCCGCAACTATTGCGGCAAACTTCTGAGCACGCCCCGCGCCCGCGGCGCCGCCCCATTGGAGAGGCTCCTATGGCGCTTCTTGGCTGTACAATAAAAAGGTGTACGGGTATACCATAAAAAAAGTAAAATATTTTGTTTTAAAATCGATTAATGCAAAGTTTTTGCTTCTGTTAAGACCCTATAAAAATAATTAATTGATGTGGAATTTGAGACTTGGTTCAGTGTAACTCACGATCAAGATCTTTACCAGAAAGTTAAATAAAGAAAATACAAATTAAAAACATTAACTAGGTACCATTCAAAGAGCAATCCCTCGATAGAAAGAGATGCCCATAAGACTCGTATGATTGAAAAAAATAAAAATATAATGAGTACAAAAGTTCCAAATTCAAACTCGGCCCCTCGATATTACAATCTAGCTTGTTATAGAATAGTCGACCTTAGATAAGTACGAAATTAAAATTGATGCGCTCATGCGAGTCGTCTTTATTAGTATTACCTTGGTGCCTAATATGTTCGTAGAAAAAAAATACCTCTCGCCGCACCGGCATTTTATGGGCCCGCGCTTCAACACTTGTTTTCTTACTTCATCGTACTTTTCCAACTCATTTGCATGGAAAAGCAGATAGCGTTGATGTGGCGATACGGTACCTTTGTGGGTCCACATAGTCTACAAAGTTGTCTAGCAGTTCCGCTAGTGCGCCGCCAGTTGCCAACAACTTTCCGCCAACTCCGACAACTTTCCGCCAGTTGGCGTAATGTTGACAAAAAGCGTTCACGGTAGGTTTAACAATTATCTAAGCAGGCTTCGCGAAGTTCCAGTTTGTTGTTGCTCTGTACCGATTAGGTAGCAAGTGTGGTTGTAATTAGAATTTCTGTTTTATATTTGTTGGAAAGTTCGAGGTATTTTTGTGTTGGGACATAAGGCCGAAATATAGGAGCCTATCTACATTAGTCAGTCTACATAGTTTAAAAGAAAATGAATTTCCCCAAACATGCGTATTCACTGACAGCATCATGCTGCCAGAAAAATGTGTTGGTTATATGTGGTTATACGTAGGTATAGAATGCTCCTTGGCGCTAATATATTTAAATTAAAAAGAAATTACCAACAATAACTTGATAATAAGAACCACCTACTAAAAAAAATGAAATGACCTCTTTCATTAATAATACTGGCAAAAATCGACTAAGAAAATAACAGGTAGCCAGTAGCCAGTTGTGAACATAAAAAAATAATCAATTTTTTTTCCGTAACTTAATGGCTTCAATTATTTATCATGATGTGGCCAGGAAAGTATTAATTTATAAAGAGGTCTGACCATGGTCTGGCATTTTCATTGCAGGTAAGATGGTGACTGGTGACTGGTTGACCTATGTTGGTGGTTGGAATGATTGTCATATGCATGAATACAATCAAAACTACGATATCAACATACTTCTCCAAGGCATTACATGCGGGCCATTAAAACTGTACGTATACGCTGTGTTTTCAATTACACGAGGATCGCGAGATATTCGCCTCTTATAGGGCTGTCACTTAACCATAATATAATTCATGTATACCTCCATTTGTTCCTGAAAAGCAGACTATTAATACGATTAGATCTGAATGCAATAGTAGGCTTTTTAAATTTACTGCGCATACTTAACGAGCCGGGAACAAAACGATTCTAATGACTAGTTAGACCATAGATTATTTTAGAGAAATAAATCATTCGTATGCGTGGAATTTGACGAATATTTTTTTTTATATTACAAACAGCCACTTCAATTTTATTTATTTGTATATATTAAGGCTCTGTGCCAGAAATGTCAGATAACTTTTATCCACCAAACAAATATGGCGTTATGACAGATATTGTATGGAGAAACTGTCAACTTAAACCGCCGCTAAATTGTACCATTAATATCTGGCAACCCTGACGCGCAACGTGTCGAGAGGCGCGCGCCATTCGCGTGCCTTCTCGCCACGGCCCGTCATACCTCTTCCACACCGTACCTATTACATCATTTGGCACCTTACCTGAACCCTGTACTGAACTCCGGGCTTTGCTTTAATACCTATTCGTTCGATTCAACATCAAGCAGATTGACTTGGTCTGTTTCAAAATTGTTAGATAACTTGTATCCACCAAATAAATATGGCGGTTTCATGGATATTCTATGGGAATACTGTCAAAACGTCAGATTTATTAGGTCGATAAAAGTTATCTGGCGATTTTGAAACCAGCGCTTCAGTTAAGTTATTATTATTAGATTGTTATCACCAGTTTTCTTGACAAGCATGATGCATGTCTAATTTACTAGTAAAGGAAAAAAACGACATCGACTGTGCTTGAACCATCTTCACTTGTTGAAAAACTGTTTAGTAAATGCTTGGATTAATGATTGGTCTCCGCAAGGTGCGCGAAACTATCATACATAAAAAAACGACAAAATAAAGACGTAGGTATTAATTAAGAAACTTTGTCACATTTAAATAAGGAAAAGGAACTGGCATATAGACCGCATTTAGATCTGCCCACCTAGCCAAGTGGCATGAACGCTAATCGAATAGAATAGAATAGACTTCACAATGTATGGAAATATCAAACGTCGCTATGTAGATCAACAACAAGTTGCTATGTAGATCACGTGACTTATGTCATTACCATAATGAAGCATAGCGATTTGAACGAACGCTTGTAGACGTCAGCCACTTCTCTAGCCCTTCTGAAATGATTGCTGAAAATTATTGTGAAATAATTGTAATTTCTAAAAACAATTTACATAAACACTGTCCTTAACTGTAAAACGAACCTCATCGCTATTTCAGTCGCACCAATGTCTGACTTGCGGTATTCATTAGCTCGCTAATACGTGTTACTTTATCCTAATCTTCTCACAAAAGCCGTCAGCGACACCACAAAACCCCACCTTATAACCTTTAGCATAGAGTTTATTGTATAACGTGTGTACATAATCATTTTAAGTCGATTTGACATACCGTAGAGTAAGTATTTCGCCACATTGTTTCGTGTTCAGAATTGTGAAAGGGAATTTGTTAATTTACAAAATGGCGGAATAGTGGTTAAGTTTTCGCCCCTCTGGCGATTCTCTTTGAGTTCGTTTTGTAGATTTAATTGCACTTTTGGATGCTGTCTTTGATCATGTTTGGTTATATCGCTATCTCCCTAGGAAATAGATTATGAAATGAAATGTAACGTCATGACTTTTATCCCCATTCGGTGGTAGTCAGAAGCTTGAGTGGCCATACACCACCACATTGTGGATGTTTTAACCAACTCAAAGCCCACGTTTCACCAGATAGTCAGAACCCAACGTGACAGGTGGTGAACCTTGTCACCGTGTATACAGGAACTGACTATTACCTAATCCTGAGGGATAGGTAGGTTTCCTCACGATGTTTTACCCTCACCGGCAGCGAACTGTACAAAATAGATTACTGTACTGTAGGAAATAGATTAATAACTAATAAATATCTAGTTATAGCTATTTAAGTAAATATCGTCAGACTTACATACCTACTGTGTGGTCCCAAACTAAGCAGCGCTTGTACTACGGATTTTCGGTAATTTTGCAAGCAAAAGTCGGAACGTGGTTCAAAAAAGCTGAACGAATCCGTCATAGTATAGATAGCGATAAATAAAAGAGCCTATAGTACGTTTTTTTATACTTGTCCTATTTGGTAAGCAAAGATGGCGTCCAGCGGGGCGATTGCGTAACTTTTTTGTCAATGTTTCAATTGGTTTCGTTCATCCTATGTCAATTATATATGAAACCAATTGAAACATTGAGAAAAAGTTACGCAATCGCCCCGCTGGACGCCATCTTTGCTTACCAAATAGGACAAGTATAAAAAAACGTGCTATAGACATATCTTTTTACGTTATAGCACCTATAAAATCTTGAACAAAAATGTAGAGCTATAAAATACTTAGGCAAATTATCCGCGGGACCGTATAGCTCCGCGGGGTCCATAACACATTATGTTAATCAATAGCACACTACAACTAGCGGGACCCTCGCAAGACCCCGGATTGCGTAAATTAATCAACACACACACTTGTGTGCGTAACCCATATTTAAGTGTGTGTAGAGAAAAGGAGAGTTAAGAATAATAATAACATAAATGCTGAAAGAATTACCAGTTCTTTAAATAAATGACTTTTTTTGTTAGGAGATAAAAATAACGCGGATAGAATATGTAGAGGCTTAACATATTATATACAATAGAGTCGCTAGAGTACCTTTGAAAAGGAAAACTATTCACGGGAAAGCTATAGCAGCTAAATAATATGACTACACATATACAACCATGGAATAGTATTAGGTATTAAGTGTAGTAACTTCCATATATGACTCTATCCAATGGGATAATAAATGCTTAAGTATCTCTATAAATTAACAAGATTATGTTATTTAGTTAATACACAACATCACAAAGAAAACTTTATCAAAAAACATCGTTGAAAGACGAGAAGCCCTTGTTTGCGCTGACGAAAACTTCCTCAAACAAATTGCTGTCTCTACTTTTTGTTTCCATAAAATAGGGACAACTTTGCACAAGAACATGTTCAGTGTAAAGTCTTGGTCAGTGTAAACCTAGGGTTACCTAGGGTACGGTGAGGGAAAACATCGTGAGGAAACCTACCTATCCCTCGGGATTAGGTAATAGTCAGTTCCTGTATACACGGCGACAAGGTTCACCACCTGTCACGTTGGGTTCTGACTATCTGGTGAAACGTGGGCTTTGAGTTGGTTAATATTTCCACAATGTGGTGGTGTATGGCCACTCAAGCCTCTGGCTACCCCCGAATGGGGATAAAAGTCGTGACGTTACATTACAAACCTAGGGTTAGGCCGACATGTTCAGTCTGAATATTCATCAGAAAGATGGTACATAAGGATTAATATAGGTAGATACTTCTACGATATTGAACCTACCTAACCCTTTCAAATCTCTCGCAGGATCTAATAAACCGACACACAAACATACCCTATACACACACCCTCACAAAGTCTAAAGATAAGAGAGAAGCGGGTCGCTAAAGGATACAGCAATAATGAATCCGGGAGTCACAATTAAAGAGGGGAAGTGCGTGCGGATGATCTTGGAGTAATCTAAGGGGGGAGGGTCGCATGGGATGTTTCGGGGAGGACGCGTACATAGTACGGGTACAGGACAAAATTACTACGGATAATAAGAATCAGTTGGTGCGTCCAGATGCCTTGCCCGATCACTCATGACATTATGTCTAAAGGTACGATTCCGAAGAACGCGGCAAACAGCAGACGTCAGTCGGTCTCATACAACATGTGCCGCGACGGCAGACGGCATCACAATTTATATGAGACCGACTGACGTCTGCTGTCTGCCGCGTTCGTCGGAATCGTACCTTAAGCGTTCCGAAGTCAAAACTGGTGTTTGGGCGCGGCGTGCGCCTGATGTAGACGCAGCGAACGCCTTTTATTATTTAAGCTTTCTATTATTACAAAACTATTGAGACTCTACCATTCGGAATGGCCTTCCCATGAAAAATAAACATAATTATTATTAATATAAATTCGCCCAAGTCCCAACCCACCCAAGTCTGTATGTATGTCCGCTTTGTTCTTGTTAACTATTCAACGGATTTTGATGCAGGTTTTACTATAATTCTGAGAATTTATTCCAAAAGGTTAATACGTTCAGTATTATTCTAATTAAATTTACAGATAAATAGTAGTAAAATGAAAAAAAATCTAATTAAAAGGATATCGTATAACTGTTTATTGTCACACTATGCTGAGCCGATCCTGTAGAAAAGAAGGTAGAATTAACTTAAGACGTTACAAAAACATAATTGGATGACCAAACCTTACTGCCTATTATGACGGGCCCGTTGGCATGGTTGGCGTGATGGCGCCTTTCACGCTGCAGGTCGTAGGTTCGATTCCTACCCGGGACATGCATTTGTGTGCATGAACATGTCTCAATGTCCCGAGTCCTAGGTGTATATGTATATTAAGTATGTATTTACAAATAAAAAGTAGTATGTCTAATATCAGTTATCTGGTTTCCATAGTACAAGCTCTGCTTAGTTTGGGATCAGGTAGCCGTGTTTAAAAAATGTCCCAGGATATTATTATTATTGATTACAAAATGCGAATGCTAGATTGCTTGTTTTATAACTGTGATATTTTCTTTCAATAATCATCACATTCACTTTCGCCCGTATATGTAAGCGGTCCAAGGGCCCGCGAGGGTCGGCTCGGGGGTGGGCACCCCTAGATAAAACGGCGTTATTCGGCCGAGGCTGGCAATTTCTTGAATAGTCGGGGGCTGTCAAGTAGGCCGGGCGGCGGATTCACTTGTCTTGCTCCGAGGGAATTAATTTCGCCTTTATGAGGGTCCCTTGTTGATTATGTAATTTGTTTATATATTATGTAACGGGGTATATGTATAAGCTTGGGTTGACAGAAACAAAATGGACAATCGTAAAATTGTGAATTTTGGGAATGTCCTATAACCTGAAATATAAGTGCAGTTTTTATTGGTGGTACAATCCAAGTTGTAGCCGATTGACTGCAGCTCATATACAGGCTGGCTCGACCGGAGTAGTACCACCCTCTCACAGAAGATCGGTGTAATGTAGCTATTACAGCTGTGTTTCGTACGATGAGTGAGAGAGCCGGAAGCCCAAGCAATCTGCGATCTTGGAAACTTGCAATCTGCGCAGGAGATAATTTTAGTGCACACGTGTGTGCAAGTAGAGGTGCACTCTCTTCCCACACTCTCATAGTCCGATAGTCGTAGTCATAGTCGTAGTAGTCGTGGCACTCTCATAGTCGTAGTTTGAGGCGCTCATAGCTCATAGGTCATAGCTCAAGGTCAGTCAGAGATGGGTGACCATTAGTGGCATTTGAACTGAGCGTCTCCGTGCTTCGGAGGGCACGTTAAAAGTCGGTCCCGGTTGTCTTGAACAACTCTGACACCAGGTTGGCCACTAACCATACGATAAGAAGATAGTCCAATGGGACGGCTCCGACACGACCGGGGAGAGGCCAGGCGCCAGGCGTGGGACCAACGACGACACGAGCTCTCCGAGGCACAGTACGTATCTAGAGCTGTTGTAGGTACCTATAATCGCGGTGTAGTCTGGACAGTGTTAGATGGCAGTTGCCGGTTCATTGGAGACATGCCCACTGAGCCGGATGGACATCTGAGATCAAAAGATGCGGAGGCTGTACCGATCAAATAAATACTATTGAACTCTTGGCGTAGTGGTTCGAGCGCAGGCCGCTCGGCTCAGTGTATCCGGCTTCGATTCCTTTTCGTAATTAATAATAATAATATCCTGGGACATTGTTTTTACACACGGCTACCTAAACCCAAACTAAGCAGAGCTTGTACTATGGAAACCAGATAACTGATACAATACATACTTACTACATATACACCCAGACTCGGGACATACAGACATGTTCATGCACACAAATCCATGTCCCGGGTAGGAATCGAACCTACGACCTGCAGCGTGATAGGCGGAATCTTACCAACCACGCTAACGGGCCCGTCAACGGGTCTACGGGTTTGCTCTTGTCTTGGTGTCACGGGGATTGAACTTAGTCCATTGTATGGTAGCCATAGTACAAGCGTTGCTTAGTTTGGGACCGAGCTGAGCGGTCTACGCTGGAACCAGTGCCCGAAGAAAATTTCGGAGGCTACTTACCAGACTCTACCACTATCACATCTAGGCACATACCCACTCTATCATTACTCCCGTAAACAAGATCTAGGAACAAAAAGAGTTAATATTTTCACCGGAGTAATATCTCAAATGTAGAGTCGCGTAGGTAGAGTCGCGCTGGGCACGGGGCGGCTCGTCATCGGGTGCATACTAATTGATTCCAGACCAGCGCCGGCGCTGTCCTTTTGCGTCATTTCCTCTCCGCTGAGATCCAATCGGCTCTATCTAATATGCAACAAGACGACAACAACTCTACCCACTCTACTATTTGTTTATTTCATGTATACTTAGTTGATGGTAACGTATATTATATTCCACTGATACTGCAGATAATACTGCAGTCACTGCCTAGTTTGAGTACCTACCTAATTACCTATGTGACTATGAGAGGGTCGCTTACGGCAAATGCTACACAAATGTTTAAATCCCACTTAGCTTCTTTAGACGTCATTATCATAGTATCACTTTTTGTATAACCTTAAGCAGCACTTAAACATAGGTATACTTAAGTATTCAACAGAAAACTTGACTGTCTATAAGTACCTAAGTAGTTTGATATACGGGCAGGGGATTACTTAGATTTTTCATAGTTAGAAAACTAGCTCCAACGACTCTTCTCTAAACATCTCTATCCACACCGTAAATAATTCAAAGATGATGCAAAGACAAAAACCTAATCTAAAATTCAATCTAAAACATTCTAATGCATCATTACACTAGCTAAACCGGGCTGGATCAATACATGAAGCAAAACTTAAATTTCCCCCCTCAAGAAGAAGGCTGGCGTGGACGGCTCCAAATTCGTATGTTAATACGCTGGCCCCCGCCCCCGCCGGGCCCCGCGCCCCCGCCGGCGCCCGCGGGCCCCCTCTGTGGTGGACTTGGGCCCCACCCCCCCGCGGCCCCCAGGGAACGGACCGAACTATTATAAAGGGTAGCACGAAAGTTAGATTAATGATGTTAGGAGCTGGCCAGTGTACAGGCGGCGGAAAGACTGGGATTTAGATAAACAGTAAACTATTCAGAATGGCATTTTTTAATATCTCACTGCCGATTCAATTATTGAATGATTGAAGGTACTCTGTGTTGATGAAGTCCAATCTAGGTTGGTTTACTAGTAAGAGGAATCAGTAAAGTCTAAATATTATGTACGCTTTGTGTAATAAGTACTTTAAACAAAGTGATATCATATAGACAACCAACATAGTCAAATTTATTTCTAATCTAATTAGATAATAGGACAGAATAAGAACAATTAATCGAGCAACAGTAAGCAGCAGCTACAATGTTTGCTGGATTATTTAATGTGTATTTATTTCTGAAGAAATAATTTCTCATTTCTCGCCACTTTCCCCTGCACGTGTACACCTCCTATCGAGGTCCGCGGTAAAGTGTGGACGATCTAACTTCGCCTTACACACACATACTCACATACCCCACATACATACTATAATGTTGTGTGCGTGTGTGTGTGTAACGTCAGAACGTCGTCGCGGGCCGCGGCGTCGTGTTCACTTGGGATTAGATTCATCAGTATACAGTGTGTTTTCTATTCAATGACAGATACAATGTATAGTAAATTACTTGGAAAATTGTGTGATTGCAGATTTTCTAAAGAATATTTTGTAGTTGGAAAATTCCACTCTCCTAAAACATTTCTTCGAAACCTCTATAAAGAAAATAATAAGATTTTCTCATGAATATCGGAAATAATATTATAGATAAGTATATTCATAATAGCAGCTTCTAAAAAATATGATACTGAGCAATGTAAACAAAAAGTAGGAAAACTCACGTTGAATTTGTAAACCTATTTCTAACACATCACATTCTTATTTCAGCACAATAATAAAACTAAACATCCAAATAAGTCCGAAAATGTATTCATCTATTTGTGTACATATACAAATTTTGTATTAGAATATGTCTGTGTGTGTACGCACACACACATCCGCGGCCGTCCTCAAGTGATCCGCCTTCACCGGCCACCATCATGCGAATTCAAGCAATCTCTTATAGTATATGCGAAACGGGTAGATAAATCTTAAGATAATGAACAAATGGTTGATCAATACAGATATAAAAGCTTTTTGTTTGCTATAGTTATTATCATTTAACCGGAAGTATATAATGAATACAGTAACAAAAAATATTACTTACGAGGACTTATTAGGTAACTTCAGGTTTTAATGAAACGTATTTATATAATCTTTAAAACAGAATAAATACAAAAATATTCCAACAATTTTATTTTCATGCAACTATTGAAACTTAAAATGTCATTCTTATAGAAGTATTTAAAATCTGCCTCTTTAACGAAATCCACGTAAGTTAATACAAAACAGTTTGACCCTACTAGAAATACTACTTCTTAAAAGATCACCATTAAACTAGTTCTCTATAAAAGATCAACGGTCAAGTCACAGGGCTCGATCTGACCGAAGGTCGGCGCATGCGTAATTGTGGGAACACGCACCTCATTATAATACGCCGTGATCTCTGACCGGCCGATCTCACGGAGACCGGTTGCAGCCAACAGATTCCCCTATCCTATCTAATTTATTCTATTTTTATTCAAAATGTATTTTTATTAATGTGGAAACTGCATTTCTTTTGATCGGCAAAGATTTTTGAGAATTTCTCACGATTGTGAAAGGGATGACCGTTTGAATAAGATTACTAGTTGTTTAAAATGTTTGGATCACTATTGCAAAAGTTGTTCTGGTGTATAGACGTAACATAGAGGATCAATTTAAAATTTTAAGTAGCATCAGTGTCGCAGTTGATTACACTAATAAGTTGAAATTAATTTAAAAAGGTGATAAGCATAATCATAATAAGGTTTCATAATCACATCTAAAACATTTTAACTGTAATAATAGGTAATTTACAGCTCCAAAAATAATTAATAAAATAAATACCGGTTATATTTTACTAGCTGTGAGCCCGATGGGATTTTCAAACAAATTAACCCGCTTATAGGATAACTTATCTTAGTGCTTAACTGATAAAGAACTCGTGTGCAAAATAATGCTTCTAGTCCCACTAATGTAAGCTATGCATTGTCTATCAGTCAGTGTAATAATTTTATAAATTGCACGATTAAAATATCAAATATTTTATATCTGAATCGTGTCCATATACTTCATCACGCGCCCGCCCACATTTCGCTCGCGAATTCGGGCAAAACTACTCACACCCCGATATATTTACGCTTCGTCCCAACTTGTCGCCTTGTATCGCCCCCGGGCAGGACGCTGGGGTGGGCTTGCATAACGAATCGAGATCATATCCTTTCATGGCGAAGACTAGACACTATGATAATAAAATTTAATAATTATTATTAAGGCATATTGATACATTGGTTACAGACGGTGTAGTCTGAAAAATTCTGGCTTGATACTACTTTAAATTACTTTTGTAGTGAAAAGACTAGTTTGATATTGGAGACCAGAAGGGAACAGACGCGAGTCCGTGTAAAAATCGTGAAACAACCAAATCCCGGTAGACTAAAATTAAGACAAAGCTTGGAAGAAGGAAGAGATAAACTAGACCTATATTTATATATGTTTTTTTTTTAATTTCAGGCCCCGGTAATATCCTGGTTAGAACAGTAAAATAAAAACTTTACTATACTTTTGGGGCACTCGGGTAAAAAGAAAATGTGTGAGACGTCGCTGCAGTCCCCTGTCTAGACGCCGTAATCGTTCTCGACTTGCTGCAGGTAATTTCATTTAATTTATCTTTATGTAAAATACTAAGCATTTCCGTTTTTTTTTTTTATTTATATGTGGGTTAGTGTGTGTTAATATTTATCTATAACCATTACTTGATCAAGAATTAAGATTGAATAGTATGTATATGCATAGGTATTACTAATACATGATGTTCCTCAAAATTGAAACGATTCCCGATACTTGTAAACTGTTAGTTTTTTAAAATAATTTTACAAACGAACCCTTACATTTATAAAGTTAAAATCGATTTCCAATGACATTACAAAGTACTATTGCTCTGATAAAATATTTGTGTCTATAAATCGATTAAAATTAATATCAATTTGGTTAGGACTCTACCTTGCTCCGTTTAATAAATTGACCTTCATTTAATTTCTATCAATTCGGTTAGGAGACTACCTGCCTCCATATATTATAATAAAGTGACTACTTAATAAACTTCATATAGACGTCATTACCAGTACATTTTATATTATCGGAGTAAAATGCAATACGGAAACAAGGTTATATCATCTGAAACGCGGCTAATTCGCGCCGCCCTGGCGTGGCGTTCGGGCGGGCGGGCGGACAGTGTCCCGCATTACATTCTATGCAAATCTCACACAGGCCGAATGTAGTTCTAATCTCGTTTAGTAAATAGATTCTCAATTAAGTAATAACCTTTGAGTAATAAGTAAACTGTCGAAAAAAATAAATAATAGTTAGGTATCTCTCAAAAACTATCAGTCATACATAAGTAATAGGCCCATGCCTATTACTTATGACTGATATTTTTTGATATTCCGACGTAACTTCAAAAGTAGTCAGGAATACTCAACATGAATCTCATACATCCTAGGGTCCGTATTTTATAGGAAATTGGCCAACCAAATAAAGGAAAGGGTCAAGGGTGGATGAGGACATCTCGCTTTTTATGAGGTTTCTGAGTGCTGAGCAGTTAGAAATACCCTCAAGCACCTCTTGCGTTAGCGCCTACATAATATACCTACGCATCTAGGTAACCGTAGCGGCACCTACGTAACATGACATGATTGGTTCCCGAGACAGAATTTTACCCAGATTTAATCGATAATTTATCCTGTCCAAGCGCTAAAAGAATTAAGTGCGGGCGGCGACTTCAATCGCATTACGATTAGGGTTCCCGAAGTAAATTCATTAGTGTCGGCGTCATTTCACGCGTGGATTCCTACTTCCTTCAGTCCGGAATTTCCTGTAAAACTGGATTTTGAAATTTATCACATTGGGGGTAGATTGACAAGTTGTTAACTTTTTTGGGAACATTTCTTATGATTTTTAATGTTGGGGAGGGAGATATATTGCAGACGGAAATGTGTCAAAATTCGAGGCCTGAACGTAGGCCTAGGTATTATAGCTATTGTTAGGTCTACCGCCAATAGGTGCCCCTATGCGCCTAGCAGGACATAGACGCACCTAGGCACCCGACAAGCCTCGCTGAATTTCTTGCCGGATCTTCTCAGCGAGGTCGCGTTACGATCCGGTGGTAATTTTTACCCCGCTCACTCAAAAGACAACAGCCTAAGCCGAGGCCGTGCCCAATGTGGCGCCCTTGAGCCAGCTGTCCCCCTGCCCTTACGGCTGGAGCCGCACTTTGTGCGCTCGCCCTCTGACCGGTGAAGTTGTTAAGGCCACTCTGGCCAACAAAATATAGTCATAAAAAAAAAGATAGGTCTATTTTTCAAACAATATTATTTTAAATATTTTAATGATACTAGAGTTGTTCTCCTAATCGCTTTATACCTAAGTAAGTAAGAAAATACCCATCTATTTAATTACCAGAGATCTTGTTAGTGGAAGCAGGATTCCAACCGGACGGCGGTGATAGATCTGACTGTCTATAAATAAGTACATTGTTGGCTAACGAATAAAACAATAATTAACAATAAAGTTTTTTATACTGTCAAAAAAAAGCCCTTTTAACGTCCCACTGCTGGGCACGGGCCTCCCCTCAATGCGAGGGGGATTCAGGCCATAATCCACCACGCTGGCCCAGTGTGGGTTGGTGGATTTCACATGTCTAAAGACATGCAGGTTTCCTCACGATGTTTTCCTTCACCGTAAGCAAGTGATAATCATATTAAAGTTATGATTCACACATAGATTTCGAAAAATCCAGAGGTGTGAGCCAGGGTTTGAACCCATGACCTTAAGCCCGCAAACAGTAATTGTTACAGTAATTATTTTTAATTTCAACAGGATATTATACAAATGGACAGCAACACTATCATTCATATATCAGCGTGCCATTAATAATAATGCGAGCGATATTCTAAAAGTTGGTGCAATTAAAACTCGCGGGAGACTCATTAATCTGTTTATATCTGGCAGTCAAAGTTATCGTTAAAAACTTTAACTTTAGTTCCACTATAAATTATTTAATTACATGATATATTTTGATTTTAAAGTCTGTGTTATTACTTTGGCGATTTGGCATATAAAATACTATTACGGTAGTAGTCTCCGAAGGGGTATGCAGGATGAATACATTTCGGTTACTAAGGTGGCAAATAAGCGTACGGGCCGCCTAATGTTAAGCAATTACCACAGCGCATAGATAGATGCTTGCAATACCAAAGGCATTGCTCGCACGTCGCCGACCTGAAGAGGAGGAATTGGCTTCAGATTGACTCGACCCTCATTAAATACAAAAAAATACAAAGTTTAGGTACTTCTTATGTACGTAAGACCGTGTTTATTTTGTTTTCAGATCATATACATTATGGAAATACATGGAAAGTTTTCACATAATACTCCTACATCGATGGTTTATTTTATCTAAACATAAGAAAACGAATGGTGGAAATTAAAAAGGGATTTTATAACGTAAGTATTGCCTTAAGTTAAGACTGACACACCAACTGTATGGTCCTTAACTAAGCTATTGGTACCATATAATGGACTGTGGGCGATCCCTGTGACACCCAGTCAAAAATACGAAAAGGCCGTTTCAGAAATTTGCCTCTGGCGGGGATCGAACCCGTAACCACCCGGTGCAGTGAGCCGAGCGGCCTACGCTCAAACCACTGCGCCAAGAGTGGGTCTTCTGGGTGCGTTCGCTCCACCGTTTACCTCATCTTTGCCCCTGCGGCAAGATTGAGGTCAATAGCAAGACCACTTTTAATTTTAAAAAATACCATGGTTTTAAACTTAGTTTAGTTTGCTCTGGATCCAATTCTGACCGAATATTTCACGTGTTTCAGGGGCAGTGATTGTTGTCTGCGCCGTATCCGGTGGGCTGAAATGGACACGGGTGATCTAGAAAAGGTATGATTTGGGGAGACAGGGGTATGGTTAGTTTACAAGGATAGTATACCTAGCCTTATTTGTTAGTAGAGCTAAGCTGTAGCCTATTGAATGCAGCTTATACAGACAGTTTTTTTATATTTTTTTATTGGACTGCGGTGGTAAAAAAGTGTACGGTCCGCCTGATGTTAAGCAGTTACCGTAGCCTATAGATGCTTACAATACCAAAGGCATTGCTCGCACATTGCCGACCTGAAGGGGAGGGGGATGGAGGGAGGGGGAGGGGGGTGGGCTTACGGCTCTCTCACTCATCGTACGAAACGCAGCTGTAATAGCTGCTTTACGCCGATCTTCTGTGAGAGGGTGGTACTACCCCGGTCGAGCCAGCCCGTTTATGAGCTGCAGTCAATTGGCTACAGCTTGGCTCTACCACCTTGAAAGCGGGGGACCTCTCACAGAAGAACAGTGTAAAATACCTATTACAGCTTTGTCTCGTACGATGAGTGTGAGAACCGGAAGCCCAAACCCCCTTCCCCAATTATGAATGTAAAATAATATAAATTTACTATTGCCAATACCTAAGTGGCCATAGAATCTATTGCAAAAATAGCCTACATATTCGATCATTCTCTCCATTAGTACGTTATTTGTCATGTCAGTCAGGTTTTATTCACAAACTTATACGGTACTATGTACGGTAATTTCATAAATTCAATGCTATTAAGGTAGGTACTATAAGTAAGTAATACTAATCTAAACGAAATGAAATACAAAATAGTAATAGTAAACTACAGACAATTAAAGCAATGATATGTAAAGAAGAACAAACCAAACCTGCTATTGGATTCACAAAACGAGAATTAATTATATTGTGTACATTTTTCAGGTCTCTTCAGTAACCGGTACAGCATACGTCGAAACAGCACATCAGAAAATGTGTAAGCATTTTCATTTGATCGCTTCCCGACGCCAGCGCTTCGCTTCCGCTTCCGCCTGCCCTCCTGCGATCCAATACTTGTAATACCTACCTAGGACTAGTATGTTAACTTAACAATAAACTCAACAGTTTATTTTCGAACAATGACCCTTGAAATTACATATAGACGGGTTACCTGGGTACCCTAAACACCTATCAAACTCCTGTCAACAGACACCTCAGCCCTCCTAGGCAAATGGCTTCGTCTACAAGAGTTTCTACAAATCGCTACGCTTCATGTATGGAAACGACATAAGTCACGTGATCTAACATCATCTTGTAATGTCATTTAATTACATTTAAGCTATTTAAGCGTAGTGATTTGTAGAAACGCTTGTAGATGAAGACACTTAGCTAGGGGCGCTGGTGTCCCAAATGGCATGTTTAATGTGCCATTTACGGCGCGCATCGCCTATCTACCTAATTTTTATTTTAAATCTGAGATTTCGACTCCGCGAGTACCGCGCGCGATACTAATCATTAACTTATGTTTAGAATACCGTAGGTAGTTAAATTACCTATGGATTAATAGACAATTACTATGAATAGAGGTAGGTACTTTAAAATGGAATGGGGGCGATCCCAGAAGCACTTATTAAATTAGATAGGTCGTAAGTATGTTTTAATAAATCATTAAGATAATAAATAAGTTTGATATTAGTCTCGTTGTTTTATTACCCTTGGTGGAAGCCTCTTGCTATCAGCTTCGCTTGATGCTTTTAAGCAAGCTACTTGTATATGAGCGGTATAAAAGAGGAGATGATGAGAGGAGGGGACAATGGTGAATTACTACTCATATGACATACAGACTACCCATAATGGGAGCCTGGGTTCGATGCCCGGTGAAAATATGCACCACAAATTAGATTGGAACCAAATAAAAAAAAAATATAACGTCACGACTTTTATCCCCATTCGGGGGTAGTCAGAGGCTTGAGTGGCCATACACCACCACATTGTGGAGATTGGAACCAAATACTTAATACAAGCGAATTTGAGTGTTTTACGTGCCTATTTTATCCTGGTAAGTAAGTACCTTGCTAGGTAGATTTATGTTAAAGACAATACCAGACAGGACTTTTTTTTGTGTAACATGTCATCGAATGCCAACAACCACGTTATTCAGATCGGCCCTTTTTAATAAGATGTTTAAATATCTATTCTACGAATCATTCGTGACCGTCTAAAGTATGAAGCTCGCTGAGCTGAGTGTGTTGGGCCTTTGAGATCAATTGACGTAAAAAATGCAATTTGTTATTGCCCCCGTAGAACTAAAAACAAACGATTTGACCTCGACTTTGAATCATAAATAGGTGAGCCATCTAACACTGAACCGAAAGTCCACAAATAAAACCTTCAAACGTAGAGCCGCGTTCGATCACAAAACTCAGCGACAGAACGCCGCTACAAAAGCGCCACCACGTAATTTTTTTCATAACTAAATGTGTGCCGGGAAAAAATCGCGTCAGTAACGGCATCTCGTAGCGGGCGGGGGAGTCCCGACTCCGGTCATAACACCCGACCACGTGCATTTGTTTTGGTGGGTTTTTTTCCTCAAAAAAAGATAGCATACATACCGCTCACCTCGGCCGCCCGGTAGGTGCGCAAAGCAAAATGGACGTCATTTTTTTCTTCTCTTTTCAGCCATCTGTCCGTCCTTTTCGGTCAAAAATGCGATCGTTATTTCTGTTCCGGCGCGGCTGTGTGCGTAGCGGCCGCCGCGCAAGATATCCGCCACGCGATTACTGCGCGATTATCCACTGTGGGTGTGGGTGATAGGGGTTAGTTTCGCGTTCGCTGCAAACAGTCTTACGTCTAATATCGGGCGGAGAAAAAATAGAAATATAGGAGGCACGGCGTGTACGATAAAGAGAGTTGGAGTCGTTAACGATTCTGCGCCGGGAGGGTGCGCAGATTGCGTTTTTGGTGCTTTTTTTGGGGGCAGCGCCTCACACCACGGGGAGTTTTTTATGGCTGTCTTTTTCTGGCACACTGTGTCTGTCGCGGGCGCGCGTGTGTGTGTGTGTGCGGAGGGCAACCACCTAGCACTAGATTTTTGCGTGCAAACTTCCTAGATAACTGATCGGCGGGCGCGGGCACATAGCTAGTACATAATGAGATGTCACCGCTATGTGCTGGTATATAACGATGTGGAACAAAGCGCTGTACGTATGGAAGCTGATTAATCGTGGTCTTTCATAATTCCGCGGCAACCTACTGACTGTTATTGCTAATTGCCTATTCACGCGGATTATCAAAAGTACTTACAAATAATAATAATTGGTGGAGTTAGGATGAGTGGAACGGAAGATAGCAGGATCGATTCCCGATTTTGCCAAGTTCTAAAAGGATGATAGAATATATTTTTACAACGAGTACAACTTTGGACAAACTTGACATTCGCAGCATTTGATGCGGTACCAACTTCAGAGCCTGCCGTATTTTTTACACACCTAGGCGTGCATGTAATAATAGCCTCGTATGGTACAACAGTAAAAAGTAGTGACCTCTACTAGTGGACCGAAGTCCAATTAGTCCAAGATGTATGAAGGTTTCGCGCGCGAGCGCACTTGCAGAAACCAATTAAATTAATTTAAATTATTAAATTTAATTAAATTTAATTAATCTATAGATAGGTTAGTCATATTAATATAAGTCTGCGGTTACAAAGTTCTAATAATAATGTTATAATAATTTCAATAAAAAATATTTGAGCAAATATAGCCTATTGGTTAGAGGAGCCGCTGTAACACAGATGTTCCGGGTTTGAGACCCGTCCTGGCCATTATATTGATGTAATCCCACTCCAAAATATAGCTTAGTTGGAGGGGATAAGGAGACTATTAGTAATGATTAATAGTAATTTAGTAATGTACTAGTAATCTTTCAAAAACCAATCTAACTTAGTAGGACGCCTCTAGCGGGTAACCTTGGAACCACGCTGTACGAAATCATAAACCTATTTTAATTATAAGATAACTTTTCCGTTTTACATATTATTGTATCATTAATAATTAATTGTAATACTTTTTGTAGTCTAATTTTGTTGGCTTTATTGGAAAGCAAAAGTTTACTTCAGCCTACGAAATGCTACGAAACTTCGCGCCGTAGCATTCGAAGCAAATTGTTGTCAGCGTCATCTGTTGTCCGCGATAGGCATTAGAAAAAGATTTAAGTCTTGTTTTACAATAAAATTATCCGAGTATTTATGGCTTTATTTTGGAGACTTTAAATATTCAGACCTTTTAAAACCATATTGCAATTTAAATTTATTATTTCGTGTTTTAATCTACTGTACAAATATTTGTGAGAGCGCCATCTAGCGGCGAGTAGCCCAACGTTTACGAATTGAAACTCAACATTGTGAGCCAGCTGCTGCTGTTTGTGTATTCAGTTTTTTTTTTACATATAGATGGGGAGCCGTAGAAGGGTGTTCTGGATTTACTCCAGCGCATCAGATTAAGATAAGGGAGTTACCTTACATATTGATAAGAACCTCCAACCAGTATGAGCCCTTAATATTGGTGGGTACGCTCAGGGGAACCAAAAAAAATAGACCATCTTAAAATACTCGAACTCGTCAGATTAAGATAAGGGGGATTCATTACTAGCTAAGAAGTGTCAAAAGTGTCAATTTTGCTAATTTGATCGTCAGTCTAAGAAATGGGAGCATCTGTAAGTTTCACTGAACACCCCCTCTGAATTTGTTTTCAATATATCATGTTGGAGCATGAACAATATCAATATCTGACACGCTTGAGTTGTCGTTGCTTTTTTTTACAATTTTGAAATTATCATGTAGACGCTTCCCCCACCGTTGAAAGTGGAAACATCTAGAACCATTTATTCTTCCTGTCATCTAATCAACCGAATCTAATAGGTTTGGGCGACGCTGGAGTAAATCCCCAGTTTGCATCATGGGCTCCCGGTCCAATACCTAATTAAATTATTTTTAATTTGTTAACAATTCCGTTCGCTATTGTTAAAATATTTGTTTGTATTAATACAATATTTAGAAAGTGTACCTGAAACGAAGTGAAATTCATTGACTGTCCTCTTTGGTAATGCCAACCATGCACTACTATGGGTATAAAATGAAACTTTTTTTGTCTCAAATAACCTTATTTTTTATTATTTTACTTAATAATATTATTAGGTGGGTATAGTTACTTACTAATAGTTACTTAAGAGTAGTAGGTAATATATGCTCATAAGAAAGTAAATAAAGTTTTAAATATGAACATCATTAAATAAATAGTAAAATTCAAATTACATTCACCCTCGCTTCAAAATAGAAACATTCCACGAAACACTGCAGCCAATCGCGCGATATATTTACGAATAAATTACATGCATTACATATATTTATATAAAAAATAGCACCCCTTATTAACATAGACCCACTACTAGGCTAGACAAGGGTCTCTATTAACCGCTACAATGGACATTGGACTTTGTTACTGAGGCATACAGTTTATTATCGATACGCAGGTATTGGTACATAGTTATGTATATGAGCTGTGAAACGAATGCGAAATATAAGTTGAGTGTTTATGTACGTGTAGGTATATAAGTGTCTAAAATGTATGGAGTTGGTTTACGTAATGTTTTAGCGTAATATAGTGTACTACTATTTATGTAATGGTTGCGAAAAAGTCCGAGTTCAAGTTGCGGTAAATTCCTGGGTAGACGCCTAAAGGTTGGCACTCATCTATGAACTCGGCACCCGAGCAGCACCGCCTCGTCGGTCGGCATCCACTAACTGAACCGGAAATAAGTAGACCACGAGCTGACCACGCGGCGTTCACTCGTTGACCACGCGCGGTCCACTGGGGATCACGTGACGTTTATAGTGTAAAAGCAGCGTCCGCCCGCGGACCACCTGTCGACAACGAGTGGACGCCAAGCGGCGAGGCGGTGCTGGTCGGGTGCCGAGTTGATAGGTGAGTGCCGAACTTTAGAAATAATATTTATTGGTGGTAGAGCCAAGCTGTAGCCAATTAGCTGTAGCTCATTATATGGGCTGGCTACCCACTCACAGAAAATCGGTGTAAAGTGGCTATTACAGCAGCGTTTCGTACGATGAGTGAGAGAGCCGGAAGACTAATTAGCTGCAGCTCATATATGAGCTGACTTGACAGGGGTAGTACTACCCTCTCACAGAAGATCGGCGTAAAGTGGCTATTACAGCAGCGTTTCGTACGATGAGCCGGAAGGCTAACCTCCAATTGACGTGAGTCTTTAGTAACGAAACTCTACAAGTAATGTGATAACCTTACTTGGCCAGTAAATAATAAAAATGAAAATTATGGAACAGATATAAAATAAATTTATTTCTTACACATTCAAATAAAGCTGGACCGCCACTTTTATAGCTACAAATAAAACGTCCTTTATGCAGCACACAACGAAAATAAACAGCTTCATTTGAATAGGCGCCGAGAACAAAAGCGCTTAATTTACGCACTTTTAGGACTCTACATAAAGAGATTTGGGTTTTATAGCGGCCATAGACTACTTTACTCGCTCAATAATATTATTACTTTATAGGAGTATACACTATAACGCATGTATTCCCCGAAGAGGTAAACAGATAAACTTTAAAAGAGCGTTGCAAGTAGGTAGATATACTTATTTGGGAATAAAAATTAAATATTGAACAAATAAATATATATAATTTTATAATAATTTTGTTTTATTTCAAACAAGTGCAATGAGTTTCTTAGCACATAGGTAATTTAGAAAGGGGGTACGTTGTAGAGTTCAGAAAAAAAAACGGCCAGGTTGCACTCCGGGAGTGCCGGCATAAGTGAAAACTTGAACCACAATGTAAAGACTAAAGAAAGAGGTGCCCTTATTAGATATATGTATGAAAAAAAACGTGGTCATTGTTTTTTCATTTTCATTGTTCTATCTACCGGTAAATAGTTGAACTACTCGCTTCATTTTATGTCGAGTTTAGTACTAGGCCGACCACTCGGCCGAGTTGCTTAGGGCCAGTCCCCTTAGTAATTGGTCCATGACTTGAACATTAACGATGTGCATTTTTAAATATTTTGGAATGGTATTTTACCCATCCCAAGAAAAGTGCATAACGCCGCTAAAGAAGTTTTCACTTCAAAAACCCAATTCGTAAGGCACATTATGGCTTGGCATTCATGTAGAGCAGCTTGTAAGTATTATGTGCGCTATCATAATCCAAAAGACACACATTTTTTAAAAGTTTCTATAATTAGGGTCACTCAGAGGTACCTTTTTTTGTAGACAGAGAGGAAATCTAAAGATGCCCAGACTTCTTGGGGCCTGGGGTATGTGGGATTCATACCCACCTGGTGTACAAACCTACCTCCTTGACTTTTTTTAATAGCCTGTTAACTGTCCCACTGTTGGGCATAGGCCTCCCCTTCTCTCTAACTCCCAATTCTGCGCCATTTGCTGTCATGTTCTTGACTTATATAGAAATAATTTTATTTTACCTATAGTACAGATTGTAAAAACTTTTTTTGTTAACTTTCGATCGAAACGCGTCCTCTACTGAGAACGGTAGGACACGTAGCGTTTTCGTTTTTAAATTTATACGTGGTTAAGCAACCTACATATTCCAGACACGAAGTAAGCAGATAAGTATAGTCCATTACAAAGTTTTTTTGGGACTGATGTGGCAAACAAGCCTATAGGGCCTGAACTTGAGCAGTTACCGTACCCTATAGATGCTTGCAATACCAAAGACTTTGCTCGCACGTTGCCGACCTGAAGGGGAGTGGATTGAAGGGAGCGGAAGAGGGTGGGGGAGTTGGGCTTTGGAGTTTTATAATATACCCCATTTAACACACCCGGCTCAACAATGAAATGCAGTAGGTATCTACCCTCCGGACACCCGCCATTTTTCTCATACAACCCCATGTATTTAATAATATATCGCTCTGTAAGAAATCGCGAGCGAGGGTGGGCTGGCTAAATACTCCTCGATGCCGTAGCCCCTCAAACAAAAAAAAACAAAGCTGCAAGCAATATATAACTCTGTTTCATAGAGATAAAGTTCATTTTTGGTTTTGGGAATGTCAACACTTAATCACTGACGTTTTTGCATAATAGGTATGTATGGTCCAATGCGTAGGCTTTTTTGATGCGACACCTAGCTGAATCAAGATGGCGACGGTGTTTCATGTTTTTTTCAGTGTAATTACTTGCTTTTCAGAGGTTTAAACGGATTGAAGGACGAGCTAATTGATACTGAATTGGGGTAAATTCGGAATTAGGATTTATCTAATTGTTTTTGAATACAGTTCCAAATGAAAGGGTGGGGAATTAGGGAGGAAAATGGCGGGGAAATAAAATAAACATAAAAAATATTTATTCCAAAATGAACGCCTAAAGTTTATTGAATTTGTAATTTAAAGGTACAACTTAATAAAAAATAACTAAGTAGTTAATTTTGACGACCGCTTGGCGTAGTGGTTCGACCGTAAGCCGCTCGGCTCACTGTATCGGATGGTTCCGGATTCGATTCCCGCCAGAGGCAAATTTCGGAAACGCCCTTTTCTAAAACTGTCGCAAAAAATGCCGCTGTTATAAAAACGCCCCCAGGACGGTAGCCAGAGTAGGTACAAGCGTTGTTTAGTTTGGGACCATACAGTTGGTGTGTTACTCTGGCGATAATTATTTAAAAAAATATTTTTTAATATATTTCTGACAAAATAAAACAACAAAAAGTGCTTGACCCCGTGATCAGAAAGTGAAATTTTAAAATACATATGTCCATACTTAAATATTGATTTAAAAACACTCTTCATTTCCAAACAATCGGAAGTGCTCCATATGTCAATAGTATTGATTGTTTATCGATTTATTGTTTGTTGAAATCGATATTTTATGGAATCGATATTGTTTGTTTTGTGACAGCTGGTTGTAACTGTTGCGCGCATAGGTTTAATTTTATTTAAGTATTTACTGGAAAACTTATAGCTTGAATAAGTTTTAAAATTCAGTGAAATACCAAAAGGCCATCTAAAGTTTCCGCAGATAGTTTTGTTGTTATAAAAGCTGTATTCAAAAGTACGCCTAATACCTAGCAGTCTATTAGAAAAAAATATAGTAAATGATTTAATACAAAATACTTGGATACTTAAGAGTAACAGATAGATAGTAGGTAGATATAAAGTTTTACACAAAATTGCGAATCTCTAGAATCATCGAAATCAAATTAAGTCTGTTTCACGAAAGAAGTCCCGCAGACGCGGCGCCACAGTCATGGGACTACTGATGGGATGTTCTCGAGAACATTCTCACCCTCGGAAACTTACTCGTGAGTATTTTCGAGAATTTTTCTTATGAAGCATGTTAAACTTAGCATAAAGCTCATTAAACATGCAAGTATGTTGGTTTTAATTGTTTTTAAGATTGAAAGTTAGGATAACGTCACCCAAAATATAAGATTCTTAAAAATTCTCACGAGTCAGTTTCCGCGTAAGTTTCCGGGTGAGAATGTTCTCGAGAACATCCCATCACTCCATGGGACTAATTTTTTTTAATCCTCTGTTGTTTTAAACTCTCCAAAAATTCAATGTTTAATCACTGTAGGATAAATCCGATTTTATTGTTGCAGTAATTTATTTAAATTGATTTATATTAAAACAGAAAAAAATATTGGAATTAAATTAGTTCCACTTATTGCCGTGGGACTTCTTTCGTGGAGCGGACTCTACTAAATAAGGTAAGTACGAGTAAAGGCGGCTACCCACGATGCAATTTCGTATTCATTCCGTCGATTCAATTTGTTGAAGTAGTCGTAGTAGAAGAAAGTAAGTGTCAATTTCCCTCCTCACCGCGTGAACTGTCAAATCAACTCAAGTTGAATCAACGGATTGAATACGAAATTGCATCCTCCTCCTTAATATAATAATATGACACCGGAAGTTGATAGTTACATGTTACCAATGTTTTTTTTTTTTTGTTTAATATAACAGAATTTGCGATAGGTTTAGGTTCAATAGGTATATGTACTTGATAGTAAGTATAAGCAGGCTAAATTGAAAAATAGTTAAAAATTAGTGTTTTGGGAATGATTAAGTAATATCATTGTCATAGATTTATGAAAGTATCGCGCGCGTACGCCCTTGCGCTAACCAATAATGAATCTATGATCAGTGATTCAATATTATTTTTCTTACGGCAGTGACACTCGCCGAAACATGAGTAAAACAAGTAATATTCTCTGAAAAACTTCTGAAAATCAGGAAAATAGTTGAATATTCCTTGCTCTGCTCGAAATTCAGCTGCCACCACCATTATACATCGTGTTATTGAAATAACTCAAAACCTGACTCTAGTTTATTCAGAATCGAAAGATTGTTTACATTGAGTTTTTAAGGGTTATTTTTTTTTTAACTTTGCATCAAGCTAGGACTCGTTTAGACCAAGTTGTGACACCAAAAATGTCTAATATTGTTTACAATCATTTATATAAATTAAAATAAAATAAAGTACCATTTCATTCAATTCCATTAGCTTTTAGCTGTAAGTATGGGTATTTTTTTTTATATAAAAAAATATCTTTGGTTCAAACTAGAACTTACCGTAGGTATCAATGTATTACAATAAAATTAAATGAAGAATCTAACATTTTTAGTTATTTAAATAACACGTTGTATACTTAAGCATACATAGCTGGTGTTGAGTACATTCTGATAAATCAAAAACGATTTTCTACGAAATAATATAATATTATCAGCTGTAAAACCATGCGATTATTTCATTCGGTTTCTTTAACGTAAATTACGTAAACAAATTATAACATAACTTTTAAATTGCCCGAATTAAAATAATTAATAATATACAATAGAGTTATGTTAATTTTAATATAAAAGCAAGTAAGGTGCAGAATTTTATGCGGGAAATGGAAAATTGATGTTGTCATTTTTGTTTAAATTTCCAAAACTTGTGTTTCTTTGCATTATAATGTGTTATGTTCATAAATGTGCGTAAGTGTGGGCAATTGAAACAAAAGTGCTGAAACTTAATTTTCGGGTTTCCTGAAGAAGTCTGGTAATTTTTCAGTACCTAATGAATCTACCACCACTTAATTGATAGGGTTTGGGGGGTATTTTAGGTCTAGCCAAAGGCAGTGCACTATTCCAACAATAACTTTGATGATTTTTTGTAACACAGATAGCGACTGAACAAATATAATATACCTAAGTACTTAACATACACATTCCTACCTATAGGCAAGTGAATTTTATATTTTGAAATTCTAAACTAATAATTATTAACTTACAGATGTGTATGTATGTACTTCAAGATGAAAAAATAGCCATGTTTTGCTGTGTGTCTGAATTAAAAAGTTATTTAATAACTTCACTGCGACCGTTAAGTTCATTTGTTACCAAAATTTAATGTGGACATCTCTAATGTATTTCATATTTCACGATAAAATCTCTCATGCACGACAAAATTCCAAAACATAGAATGCCAAATCGATACAAAGCAACGTTAACTTTTAAATCGATACACGCAAGCGAGTAATCCGAGTAGGTATCGATGGAAGAATTTCGGCTCGATGTGTGCCAATCGTGAGTAAATATTGGTCCGATTCATCTTTTTGCGCGGGCGGCGCCCGTGGCCGAGTTAGAGGTTAGTGTTCCATTTTTGAAATTCGCACCAATCTCTTTTGTTTTTTCGCTTTTCGCTATTGTTGATGCGTCGTGGATATCTGGAAAAAAAAATTACCTGTAGCTATAGAATGAAGATGAATTAATGATAACATTTTTATGTTCTTCAAAAGATAAACCCTAATCGATAATTTGAAATAACAGAATCCAAGCTCAAAGAATGCCTTTAACGAAAAAATACTAGTTTATTTGTATGTTTCTATTGAGTAGGTCATGTAGGTAAGTAATAAGAATTAATTAGATTTCGTTAAACTTTTAAATAAAGAATCTAACTGCCACATTAACGGCCAAACACTCGTACGCCACTTAACTTTGACGCGCTATACAAAAAATGACAGTTAACGACGTCTCAAACGGCTAAGTGGGAATTTAATATTTAAGTAGCGTTTGAGTATTCGGCCTTTAGATCCGTTAATGATGACGATAGTAGTGATTTTCGATAGAAAATCTATTCTTAGGAGCGATTTAGGTTACCATTTGTGAGTGCGGCAGTTTATGTTAACCAATTTAATAAGTTTTATTTACTAATAGAAGATTATTTTTATATCCAGTGTCTGTAAAAAAATAGTCAACTCACCACACAATAGCCTAAATAACTGCAATTCATTTTTCCTATAAATAAATTAGATCCATCGTCGTTCACGGGGCGAAGCGGTATAAGTAAAAAATCCAAAAAGTGTAGTCTGAGTACACAACAACAATTGTTCGCGCATTGTTGTCATTTTGCGTAGGAGAGCGCGCCGCGTCGGCCGTATGGTGTGCGTCTGGATGCAGCCAAATAAATAAACAGAAAAACTTTTTTCTTTTGGTTGGTAGGCCTGTCTTCTGTATGGACGAATCTCGCTGAGCCTTTGTTCCGTTGTTTTTTGTAGAAGTTTTTTAGATGACCTATTTGAGTAATAAATTCTGAATTTGAAGACACTGTCACTTTGATTAGATAAACTTTGTTATAGATTAAGACGCGCTTTCTTACATTTTTAATTTTGCACTAAAGCAAGTTACTTTTATAATTATAACTTTATGAAAAAATATAAATTATTTAATTGGACTGCCATATTTACGCTAAAGAGCGAACATATCGATCGGTAGCCAAACGTGTACTAAATCCGATCCGATCTAAATCGACCATTTCGAAAAGTTCCCCACTCCAAGACACCTATTCACCTAAAAATAAACACCACAAAATTGCATTAAGTACTAAAACATTATATGAAACTTATTACAAAACTGCTTAAGACTAAACTCCAATGGCATATTCTATTTATAAACGTAAAATACAGGTTTACAATAACAACGTCATATAAAAACTGCAAAAAGGAACTGGTTTATGCAATCTCCAGCTAAAACCGCAGCACGAAGCTGGCTCTATGTAACCGTTTAAGGGTATATAGGCGCTTTGCAGTGGTCTTGATGCAGAATCGAGCTCAGCGCAAAGGGTCGAACCCTTTGCCGGCGGTAACTATATATACAATCTTTATAAAGGAGGGTGTTGTTCCTAGTTAAATCTGTAGCTATGTGGATTGGGTATGGTTAATTAGAGAAGGTACTTCTGAAAATGTACTGGATCGTTAAGGTGTATTCTAGACGTCTTGACATTTCAAAAGAAGACAAAATACAACAGGGGGGTTACTCCGAAATACGACGCTGACGGATCGTCCGAAATACGGATTCGATTTACGATCAAAACAATGTCAAATCGTAGAGAAAAACTAAAGAAGAAATGTCAAATCACGACAATCCGTCAGCCGAAACGTTAGGTTCGTATTTCGGAGCAGGCCAGCAGCTTCGTAACATTTTAAAATATGAGAAAATATGTCACAGCAAAATTTTGTGTATGTAGAATAAAATGGTAGGCGGTGAAGTAGCCGGTGCTAACTGAGAAATAGTGAAATCTGTAAACAGTACAACCTTTGACTCGAAAAGAAGAAGACATTGAAAGCCGATCTACCGATAAACTAACTGGGTAAGTTAAATTAATGAACATTAACAAACATTAGGTAGTTACTTCACTGAAGGTAAAAAATACCTATTTTATAAAATAAGTGTTTAGCGATAATTTTATTTTGCTTTTAAAATTTTCTTAAAAATTTGCAAGATACATAAAAGTTTTC
This sequence comes from Drymonia ruficornis, assembly GCA_947859195.1. Lineage (NCBI taxonomy): Eukaryota > Metazoa > Arthropoda > Insecta > Lepidoptera > Notodontidae > Drymonia > Drymonia ruficornis. The sequence continues at coordinate 8,659,796 of OX401923.1, forward strand.
ATAGCCATATGACTCTGGTGGAGCCACCTAATCGTATCAGTTGCATGGACACGAAAAACCGACCCAACACAGAATTAATCTAAATGCAAATGAACCATCTGCATTACGCCGCGCAAATTGAACCTCATTGATTATGCCTTTTAACTTTAGAAGTGTTATTTTCTAAAGATAATTATTTTTCTAATAATCCTTCAATGTAAAATGTTTACCCTAGTCTATTAGATAAGGCTAGTTGCATTTGCGTAATTATTAATGCTTCTAACTATACATTATACATAGTAAACTTTTTTTTATTTCCTCGTAGAAATCAGCATCCAGTAAGTTAAAATAGTCCTATGTAAATTCTCATGTAATGTCAAAAATATGTCAATGGAAAATATTGCGTAACTATCCCTTAATTGTGCGATTATTAAGTGTCTACTCAATCCTGTTTCCTATTACTTATATTTATTTATTTTTAAATTGACTAGTAGCTACATAATAAAAAAATGCTTACAAAAAATCGTGAGTTTTTATAGTAGTAGTAGTATTTAATTTCTGATTAAAAAAAACCTCTTAAATCGGCATAAAAATACAAAACCCATTGCCTAGTAAGTAACGATACCAAAAATCCGGTGCTACAACAACAAAAAAATACTATATTATTCTACACAAAAGTCAAGCAACAAAAACGCACAAAAATATGACTTATACCCTTTCACAAGCGCGCCATTGTATCGATATTGGCATTACAATTGGCAATTCAAACGGACCCGCTCTAATTCGCTCATTTCGAGCTCACCGTGCACCGCTCAGCTAATGCAATCCAGCAAAAACCTGATTCTAAAAACGAATAAAATGATTTTATTATGCCGCCAATAACGATTGAATCAAACAAGTTTTGGATAAAGGGGTTTGCAAACGCACAGGTACGCGGAATGCAAACATCGAGCTGCATCGCCAAAACGGGTTTCAAAACGCGTAGAACGTGTCACGTAACGACGAAAGGGGTAATTTGTAAGCAATAAACAGCTGCAAGTTGCAAAAACTGGAGTGAAAGATGATTTTCAACTTGAATGCTATTGTCAAACACTTAGTAGCAACACTAACAAAATAATTCGAATTTATTAAAATTCTTACTTATGTAACATTGCCTCTTAGTCACTCTGAATGGCGTCCATTTGTAAATTAAATTCAAAAATGGAACTCTTTTTGAACAAAGACAAGTTGTTTGTTAACTACGAATGCCAAGAAAAGGAACGCGGATTCGAAAAAAGTAATGTCTGACATTTTTAAAAAAACATTATTCACATTTTCCTAGTAAGATAACGCTTCGCCAAGCGAAATATGAAAGGAGTTATCAAAACAATCTCGCGCGCACTAAATCACGGTACATAAGGGGAAGAGGACTCCTATTTACTCGGAAACGGACAAAATAAATGTTTTTATTACATAATGCGAATTTTCTCCAAGTCTCATTCTAAACATTTACACCCAACATTATACTTTCTAACTCTTAAAATAAAGTTGAATTTCCACTGCAACTTTGTTGGGACATCAACACTGGTGAATGCCAATCTAAAATACACTTTGTTTGTATCCAAATAGCGGACATTTTCGCGTGTTAAGTGTGTGGGCAGATGGCGAGCTTTTGTATATAAAAAGGTACCTAGGGTGCAAAATTTTAAGCAGAGGGATTTGCTGGCGTCGGGTGGCGCCAGCGGCTTCATCACGTACCGCTGTATAGGTAGATCAAGACAAACAATGGTTTATACAGGCTGTTCCAAAATACTTACTACTAAATATGTACTTGGACTTTATTACTGCGCAATAATACTTTGATGAGTATCGGGAATAGAATTAAATGGTATAAAATGTTATCGAAATTCGATCACTTTTTTTTTCATTCAAACATTTTATTCCTTCCAATTTGTATAAGTTGTAATATAAAAAAGCTAAGTAATTTTTTACCAACTATTTTGTGGCTACGACTCCTAAAATGTAGTTAACGTTGCTTTCTATGCCATTTAATGTGTTCTAACGCCGCAACACACAAGTTGTTACAAATATTCAAACGCCCATAACTAAAGAGTATGATAGTTACGTATAGTTTGTCTTCACTAGGCACCGAATATGTAAGTACGTACCCAAATTATTATTTCGTACGTCTGAATCACTCGGTATCCAGCATCATTAAAATACCTACGCTATTGTTTCTGAATTTCACTGGGAAGACAGGATTTTCCATACATTGTGCGGTGTCTATAATGAATTTAAAATATTAACGAATTATTCGATTCGTGACTTTCGCAGTTTTCGAACCAAGCCGTTGGCCATCTATAAATAATCTATACAAATAAATAAAATTTAAGTGTCTGTTTGTAAAGTCAAAATAACAGCTTTATACTAAATGCTAACATGAAAGTATACTTACTTACTTTACTTAAAATAAAAAAGAAATTTATAAAAATGTTGTCTGTCTGTCTGGATGTTTCTTCCGGCTAATCCCCGAATCGGCTGAATTGATTTTGACGGTACTTTTACTGGAAGATAGCTGATATTATAAGGAGAAACTTAGGCTATTTTTATTTTAGAAAAATAATTAGAGTTTCGCGCAAAAAAAAACTCATTAAATTCCTTGCGTACAAGCTCGCGGTTAATCTTTTTCTAAAAAACTCGTACGAAGTCGCGGGCACAGCTAGTACCAAATAAAATAAAGGAATACATTTCTAGACCCTGAATTACTCAGGGCTGGGTTCGCGAACCTACTCTCGACCGGATTTCCAATTTCCTTACGACGTCTAACCGTACATCATGATTTGTGTGGCGACAATGTTTTTGTAGCTACCCATTTTCAATCGAGTCTGGTGTTGTAGAATTAAAGAAGAGAGGAGACGAGAGAGTATAAAAAAGGATTTAATGTTAAAAGGATACATGTGGCTAATAATAATAATAATAATATCCTGGGACATTTTTTACACACGGCTACCTGGGGGCTTACCACGAACTCTTATTGCGGTTCAATTACAGGAACGTTTTAACGATTCAGCGTCTTTTTGTGCAATGACGTACTTTATTTTCATGACAATAAGAAACGTCATTGCACAAATGGCCGCTGAAACGTTAAAACAAAACTGCTATAAGAGGTGGTGGTAAGCCCCCTGATCCCAAACTAAGCAGAGCTTGTACTATGGAAACCAGATAACTGATACTACTACATATACTACTTTTTTATTTGTAAATACATACTTAATATACATATACACCCAGACTCCGGACATACAGACATGTTCATGCACACAAATGCGTGTCACGGGTAAGAATCGAACCTACGACCTGCAGCGTGTAAGTCGCCTCCGCGCCAACCACGCTAACGGGCCCGTAATGATAGTTACACTATAGAAAAGGCGATGACGTTTGTAGCGAATTTACAATTTTTATTTAATAATAGCGACTGTAGCCTAGGGGTGAACAGGTTGGGCTTGCAATCAGATGGTCCCAGGTTCGATCCCCGGTGGGGCGTGCACCAATGGATGAATTTTCATCTATGTGCATAATTTACAGTTCGCTGACGGTGAGGGAAAACATCGTGAGGAAGCCTACCTATCCCTCGGGATCAGGTAATAGTCAGTTCCTGTATACACGGCGACAAGGTTCACCACCTGTCACGTTGGGTTCTGACTATCTGGTGAAACGTGGGCTTTGAGTTGGTTAATACCTGCACAATGTTGTGGTGTATGGCCACTCAAGCCTTTGACTACCCCCGAATGGGGATAAAAGTCGTGACGTTACACATATTTTTATTGAATAACTAATGTACAAACCTGTAAAATACATTGCTGAAAAGGAGCAAGAGAGTAGAGATGAGTCGATGTATAGATTAAAATGTGTGAATATTATGAGAGTTGTTAACTCTCATAATATGTCGTCCAAAATACCTACTTACCTGAATGAATTGCGGGTAAGAAATTACCTACCTATAAATCTAAAGTTTTATTTTCTGCTTAGGAGACATTCTTATACGAGATATTTTAGAAATATGGATGCTTCAAGCTTATTGAAATAATCTGTTATAACGTTGTTTGTTATATACGTGGTATACATATATACCTTTTATGTAACCAATACCAAACATAATACATAAAGGGTCTTATACCTCACAAATAAAAGTCAAATAAAAAACAAAAGCTTCGCGCCCGCCCGCCCAAATCCTGCCTATTCTAACCTCAAACATAACTCTTGCTCATAAGCCCACAGAAAAAAAATCCGGGCCGCTCCAATTATAAAAGGCAGTCGCCCCGAAAACCCTCGGCTTAAAAATAATAATAAAAAAAAGTTATTTAAATAAAACCCGGCGCCCACGCTCTGTGTCGCATAAATTGCCTTCATTAATTTCCGTACCCTGCAAAATATTGTCTTGAAAGGATAATCAAATACAAAAACGTGGAAATGGCGGTGCGTCATTTCCATAACATTTCCCTCGGCTGCCCGCGCCCCGCGCGCCCCTCCCTGCCCCGGGCACTCCGTTTTTCGTCCCCTTTTCCGGTCCCTCCGTCCCCTTTATGAGTCGTCCAATTACAAGCCGACGGCGGAGCTTAAGGCTCGTATTAGAGAGAATGGTAATGGGTGCAATTAGGTATATACTATACGGAATGTTTTACGTTCTGTACGAGAAGCGATTTTCATATAAATAAGCTTCAATTGCCGAGAAGAAGTGGATAAGAGTTTTGCTCGCTATCACTAGCTCATCATTGCGATGCAATGAGCCCAAAGGCAGGTTATATATTTACAAGTACATAACACGCAAACTCAAACAAAACAAAAAATGGTCATAACTTAAACAAACATGGTAAATCTTATACAAGATATCAAGAAAGAAAGTTTCTCATTAAGAACCTACAAGGAAACGTATAAAATTATACCTTTATTTTTGTATAAACATGAAGGCATAAAAAATTAGTTACACTATACACACACTATCTTCAAAATAGGCACACGGGGCATGTTTCCGTCTCGAGGCCAAGGAACATGACAGATTTTAATTATGACAGAAATTACAGAATCTTTTGTCTATTGTACGCAACATTTGAAGTTGATCCGGAAGCTTTTTTAAAGTGAAGTGAGTAAATTTTCTCTAACTAAAACTACAATCTAAAGTACGTTTTTTTTTTATACTTGTCCTATTTAGTAAGCAAAGATGGCGTCCAGCGGGGCGATTGCGTAATTTTTTGTCAATGTTTCAATTGGTTTCGTATATAATTGACACAGGATGAACGAAACCAAGTGAAACATCGACAAAAAAGTTACACAATCGCCCCGCTGGACGCCATCTTTGCTTACCAAATAGGACAAGTATAAAGCGTACTATACATGTCTATCTTTTACAGAAATTGCGTCTCTACACCATTTACCTAATACATATCTACTATAGGCACCCGAATAACCCTGCGTCCCCTACAATCCGCAAAAACAGATAACGCGCGAAGAACCTAATTAATTCCCTTTAAAATCAAACAAAAACAAAATTGGGAATCTTCTGGTACACGTACAAATTCCCCGCGGTGTGCAAACACACACTCACACACGTCACACACCACTCACACACGCCACACACCTCTCACACACCACACACATGAACACACTCGTTCCCGAGTCGTTCCTAAACAAACACCGTGTATTGCCTCAGTATGTTTGTCCCCCACTTAATTAATTTTCTCATTTCCTATTAGCCCCTAGGAGAGGCTAAGGCTCTGGGATACGATCGTGTTTTGTTTTCGGGGCCGTTCCGGAAAAAAATATTGAAATACTACGTAATACGGAAAAAAGTGCTATTATATAGGTATGTAAAGATGTTTCAGTCAAAAAATGCACGCCCCTCCACTGAACGTGTTTATTTAAATGTGTGAAAATAAATATTTATTTCAACGCCTTACTTAAAGATTTATTAGCAGTAGGCATTCCACAAATGTAGATAATCCACAATACAGGGTTATTGCTAAAACACTAACAACCTTGCAGGGGCGTATTACTGACATCAAAAACAACAACTTTTGTTCTATGACTTTTTACAGAACAAAAAAAATACAAAAATTCACTTTATAAATGTATGTTTTTTTTTTCTCATCTAGAGGAAAGCCATGGTACGTTTTTGTATTCCACTTTGTCCTAAAGTACCTAAACGGACCACGGCTATCCTCTAGATGAACATATTTTCTTGTTTCATACATTTTAGGGTGTGATTTTTTGTTATTTTTTTTTTTGTTTTGGAAAAAGTCATAGAACAAAAGTTGTTGTTTTTGATGGCAGTAATACGCCCCTGCGAGATTGTTAGTGTTTTAGCAATAACCCTGTATACCTGTTCTTTAAGTAAAGAAAGAAAAAAATAAGAAAGAAAGACTTACCACGGCAAGCAAAATCAGTGACATAAAGTAAAATAGAAATAAAAATCATACAAAAAAGCGTAAAGCGTTGCAATAAGTATTTATTTTCACACATTTAAATAATCACGTATAATGGCGGGGCGTGCATTTTTAGGCTGAAAAATCTCTACGACACATAACACTCAATGTTCACTGTGAGCTATAGGTAAAAAACGTTAACGTAACGTAATTACGTGTCTAATTCCAAACACGCCGTCCTCGTACTCTACCATCATACCTATTACGATTAGAAGCACGCACTTTTACAGCAATTTGTCACAAAAAGTTGGCAACTTCGCCCCTGCGGCCGGCGTCATTTATTATCCGACCCTCCCTGCCCTCCCTACCCCCCCTGCCACCCCTCAAGGGCCGGTAATTTTACCTTCAAAGCCTTCGCGGGAATGCGTAATGACTAACGACGTGACGTAAATCGCATGGATTTAAACCCTTGTCTGTTTACCTAATGCCATGTATTATATGATAGGTAGGTATATATGTATCTGGGCAGGTGTCTTCTGATTGGGTGTAAATAAATAATAAGCCGGTTAGGTAAGCTTGCGTGACAAATATATTTGTATTCGTAGTTTGTTTTCTATAAACTTAGTAATGATTTATTTCTTTACTTTGAATGTAGAGTCAGTAGGTAAGACGTAAATACAGTGCTCTATCATAGCTTTACCATAGAGTACAGCTATTGTAAGCACTGTATTCATCAAAATAATGTCATGTTACATTGTGATTCCGGCTCCATCACTCATCGTAAGAAACGCAACTGTAATAGCCACTTTACGCCGATCCTTTGTGACAGGGTGGTACTACCCCGGTCGAGCCAGCCCATATATGAGCTGCAGTCAATTGACTACAGCTTGGCTCTACCAGCAATGGCCAGTCTGTTCTACTCCTAGATTCATTTCTACCTGTAATTTCAGTAAAGCAAAAAGATTCATATATGCTTTTGCAATAGGTAAGTACATAAGATAGCAGTATATTTATGTAATACATACCCATTAAAACTGAAAAACGTTGGGCGGGTCATTAAAATTCTCGGGTCGAGTCGCGGGCATAATATAAAGTCATTATGTAAATGTTGGAGGTTTTTGCTGGAAGTTTAGGTAATTTGTAGATACATGTTGGGTTTTATATCGAAGCTATGTGCTTGGGGTATTTAAAGAGAGGGTCATTCTGGCTGGCATAATCAGAGTTGGGTATTAGTGCTAAGGGCCTCCGCAGACTAGCTACTTTTAGCATCGGCGATCGGTGATTTTGTGACGTATCGATGCTGCGTCGCGTTTCTTCGAGCGCGAACGAGCGAGACGCAGCATCAAAATCGCCGATCGCCGATGCTAAAAGTAGCAAGTCTGCGGTGGCCCTAATAAATAAATATCGCCAGACTTACACACCAACTGTATGGTCACAAACTAAGCAACGCAGCAACCTACTATGGGTACCGACTAGGGGCGATCCCCGGGACATCCAGACCAGGGCAAATTACGGAAAGGCCGTTCCCGAAATTTGTCTTTGTCGGGTTTGAACCCGCAACAACCCGATGCAGTTAGTCGAGCGGCCTACGCTCAAACCATTGCACCAAGTGGTCGTTAATTGGCTAATACGATAAACCTGCAAAACAAAAGTATTATAGGTTACCAAAATAGTATTATAGGTAGCGACTGTAGCCTAGGGGTGAACAGTTTGGGCTAGCAATCAGAATGTCCCAGGTTCGATCCTCGGTGGGGCATGCACCAATGGATGAATTTTCATCTATGTGCATAATTTAAAGTTCGCTGACGGTGAGGGAAAACATCGCGAGGAAACCTAACTATCCCTCGGGATTAGGTAATAGTCTGTTCCTGTATACACGGCGACAAGGTTCACCACCTGTCACGTTGGGTTCTGACTATCTCGTGAAACGTGGGCTTTGAGTTGGTTAATACCTCCACAATGTGGTGGTGTATGGCCACTCAAGCCTCTGACTACCCCCGAATGGGGATAAAAGTCGTGACGTTTACGTTTACGTACGTACGTTACGTATGTTACGTTAACAAAATAGATCAAATAAATTCATTTATCGGTGCTATATACACTGTACTATTGAAGTAAGTACTGCTTCAGGTTTATTATGTAAGTATTTCTTCTAATATCTGCGTCACGTTATATCTAAACTTAAGAACGCGTTGAACTCTATAATCCGACATACACTTCAAGAGAATTCGAGACAAGTAGGTAATTTTGATATCATAGGTTTTCAGATCACGATAGAGGACCTTCAGTGTTTTTTTTAGAAATTATAGTGTATTTTAAGAAGTTTATTCTTTTTATATTAAAATTTTAAATTATAAAACTGATGAAGTCATCATCCTTATCGAAGAAGAACATTTAGGCATAAATCCTTATTACTAATCCTCGAAATAGTTTTTACGTAAAGGAAACCTATATAGTTTTATGTGTGTATGTATACATATGTATGCAAGTGTAGTTTTATGTTTTCCTCCTATATATATATCTATAAATATAAAATTCAAAGTCCTGACTGACTGACAGATATATCAATGCACAGCCTAAACCGCTGGTCCTAGAGACTTGAAATTTAAAGGGGGTGTTCTTTGTGAAGTGTAGGCATCCACTAAGAAAGGGTTTTTCGAAATTCTAACCCTAAGGGCGTTAAATAGTGGGTGAAAGTTGAAAGCCGAAAATTGGTGCAGTATTTTTGATAATGCAATCAGTTTCTACCCTTGAGTTTGTTTCTGAAGAACAATATATCATTTGGTTCCTGTAGGCCACGCGGGCGAAGCCGCGGGCGGAAGCTAGTACATTATAATAAGCTACAAAAACCCGCATCTAGAACACGAACCCAATCCTCTTCCAATGCATTTTAATCAAGCAAAACACACAAAGGGCATTATAAACACCAGCACGCCCTTCCGTAAACTTTCAATAGGTACCTTCATAATCGCGGAGTTTCAACCCAAATGGAATATTCATTCAACCATCCCGTTTACGGCCTTGTAAAGGGCCACATAAAAATTTAGAGGGCAAAAAACGGACAGCACCGGCCCTTTAGGCGTGCTCTTGGGATGGAGCCGAAGTTTGTAATTGAATTTTTGCCTGGAGCCCGCAAAGGGCCGCCCTGCTTAATTTGCCGGACGCGAAAAGGGTTGGCGTGGGTGGCGCCAGTTCTCGATGTTAGCGGGAGATTAATAAAATAAATAAATATTGCCAGACTATCACAAATTAAACAAAGCTTGGACTATGGGTACTGTACAATGGACTGGCGGCGATCCCAGTGACACCCAGACCAGGGCAAATTTACGAAAAGGCCGTTTCCAAAATTAGCCTCTGGTAAGAATCGAACCTGCAACCACCCAATGCAGTAAGCTGAGCGGCCTACGGTCGAACCACTACCTCAAGCGGCCGTCCATGAAGTGCTGCCTACTTAGTACATATAAAATCATGATCAGATAGTGGGAAATAATAATTAAACTACATATACGGTAGCTGATATGTGGCTTAGTGAAGAAAGACTATACGTTACTATAATACTTTCTAAGTTATGGGCCTTTGAATGTTTGTATTGACAACTTTCATGTTGTTCTTTTGTGTTTAGAACACATCAAATAACCTAGAATCTAGTGTACCTAAACTGCATTTAGGAGTATAGTAGCCACTACCATTTAATTTTATACCCGGTACTCGTCCAAACCCCCGAGTATTATTTCGCACTTTTGAAGCACCCAGTATATTCCTATACTCTGATTTTTAATTTCGTGGACTAAAATGACAGCTGGAAATGTCAATTTATATTTTAATTAAATCTGTTTTTATGAGTGATTATGTTTATTTTATTATTTTGTAAATAAAATTGAATTAATTTGAACCAGAATCATAAGAACGACATAATTCATGATGAAGAGATCCAATTAATTTTACGTTTGACATAAAAAGTTGTTATTTTAAACCACGAAATTAATAATCAGAGTATAGTAAGCTCAACTCATTGTAGGCTGTTTGCTGCATTACACAAGGCGGATCCCCGCTCTCACTGGCAACCTCCCGTACGTTCGAAGGTACAATTTATATTGTTGTAATCAAAAAGAAATATTCCATTTTTCCCCGGTCCAAGGGTTGTTTGGGACCTCCTTTTTTCAGCCTACGTGCTAAAATTTAATTCGACCTTTCCGGATTATGTAAAAGTGTACGTGTTAGTACATAACCCCTTTTATCTAAAAAAAATGGATATACAAGTCGCAAAGACTATGTTGTTTTTCAGAAAATATCGTTTGTTCATTGTATTTTTGTTCTCGGTAGCAGGTAGTATTATTTTTAATGTGCTATTCAGAGTTAAAGTAAGTACCCTACCTACAGAGTGGTGACGACATAGTGACAATAAATTAAAACACGATACCTGCTAGTCAATCACAACACATTAAAATTATAAAATTAAGTTTACATCAAAGTAAAAATTACAAATTTTCAAACAAATTAAATGCGGAAATAGTCTAAACGAAACACAACACCCTTTATAAACGTCTACCGACCTCATAGACTGACCTGTAAGTACAAGCGTGGCAACATCGCTTCGGTGTTGGTGTTTTAGCGGTATCTTTGTAGGCGTAAAGTTAAAATAGTCAAAATAAAAAAGCAATCCAGTGGCAATACCTTTGAATATAATTTAATAATATTTTATGTGCGAACTACTAATGTGATACCCAGTATGTGGTTTCAATTATTGTCATGATTTCGTCACCAGCCTGTATATTGAAAGTTGTTTGTAAAAAGCAGTGGTAGCTGATTGGTTAAGCACGCGTCTTGCGGGCTTAAGGTCATGGGTTCAAACCCTGGCTCACACCTCTGGATTTTTCGAAATCTATGTGTGCATCATAACTTTAATATGATTATCACTGGCTTACGGTGAAGGAAAAACATCGTGAGGAAACCTGCATGTGAAATCATGTGAAATCCACCAACCCGCATTGGGCCAGCGTGGTGGATTATGGCCTGAATCCCCCTCGCATTGAGGGGAGGCCCGTGCCCAGCAGTGGGACGTTAAAACGGCATTTTTTTTTTAAAGTAGTAAATACCCTGATAATAAGTAAAGATAAGTAAGATAGATATTTTAATATAAGTAGGATACTTACTAATCTACGCAAAGTAATTTTATAAATGCGATACGATTATCCATTTTATCTTTCTACTTTCTATTCAATTACTTTTCTCCCTACGACTGTCCGCTATTGACTAAACACTAACAACGTTAAGTAAAGTCCATTAGTGCTGTTTGCGAGTCCACTCGACCGGCAGTTGTTTCCTGCTATTCAAAGAAGCTAACTCGAAGGTAATCTATTGGGAACTTAGACATCAGATTGAGATTTTTTTGAATGGCACTGAGGTGGTAAACAAGCGTACGGCCTGCCTGATGTTAAGCAATCACCTTAGCCTATCAAATACCAAATGCATTGCTCGCACGTTGCCGACCTAAAGGGACGTGGAACGAAGATACTTTTCGCCGGTCTTCTGTCAGAGGGTGGTACTACCCCAGTCGAGCCAGCCCGTAAATGAGCTGCAGTCAATTGGCTACAGCTTGGCCCTACCACGAATAAATCCAGTAAAAAAAAACTTTTAGATGGGTGATTGTCAATGTTGGAAGGATTGGGGAAGGAAAACGGTTCTATTTGAGGTTTGGAAACTAAAATAATTGTAAGTTTGTAAGTTACTATCGATAATAATAATCTCAACTTTGAGTGACTAAGCTACATGCAAATACGTTGTGGAAACTTTTATAAAACTACTATAAGCCTTTATTTAAAAACCACCAAAAACAAACAATGACCACAAAAATTGGTAAATATTGTACCTCACTAAAAAATAAAAACCCAATATCATTTATTATCTGCGCGGCACAAAAAAAAACGTCATTCACAATCTTACGTTACGCACATACAGGACCCGGCTCAAAACCTATACTTTGCTTTTCCATTTTCCACCACCAGCAGATACAGACCTTCCACTCCCCCCACTATCCGCTGAAAACGTGTAATAAAAGGTGCACTTGTACGGACGCAGGGAGGTTCGGGTAAATTGGACAGTTTCCCCGCCTGGGTCGCATGACAGATGATTATCTACGGCCGACGTCAAAGTGAATAATTGGTTGGAGTTTAGGATGGACGCCGGTTTTTGAGTTTATCATAGTTCGTTATTATGATACTATCATTGTTTTTTGATAATGGAATGCATTAGTTTCATATTTTGAAATTAGCAATGCCATTATCATCTTGATAAGTGTCAGTTTTTATACTACCTTGTTTCTGTACTAGCGTAATTTTGTACTTGTACCTACAAGTACCTAGTCACCTAAAGTCTGATTTTTAATAAGATTAATACACTGACCGCTGAAAATTGGACTTTTTTGTGAATTCGAATCTCATTTATTGATTCTCTTTATATCGAAAAGTGACATTAGCACCTGCAGTTTACTTTGTTTAATAATAAATCAGACTTTATTTTCAAAGGACCACTATAAAACTAATTTTGGCACTCAGTCTCCGACCTTTTTTATATTTAAAACATGTCCACAAATTTTAGCTTCAAATAAATGCCTTTCATTACCACAACCCTTTGCGCTCATCAAAAGTCTTTCATCCCAAAACATCTCTAAAAAGAAAAAAAAGCGATGTTATTTTTCCAACGAATACCTAACACACCATAAGCAAAGGAACATAAAGGCTATAATTAATTCTGCGGACCGCGGCGTGGAAACAAACCACATCAAAAAATATTTGTATATCAAAGGGTAAGTTAAGAAAGATGGATGCAAAAAGTGTACCTAGTGAACAAAACCCCGCCCTCGAGACCCGCGGGTGCCACAGTGCCCGCGTCTCCCCGGGTGGCTCCACGCACATGCGTATTTGCCGCCCCCACCTCCCTCGTTTTACCTAAGCCTTCCATTTTGTTTTTGCGCGGTCATTTCGTTTTTACCCCTATTTTAGTTTTTTACTAGGCAACTGTTTAATGGGAGATTGGAATTGATACGTTCATGTGGATTTTATTCTTGTGAAGTTACCTGCAGAAATGATTGTAGCTCTATGTAACTTATTATGAACTTATATTTTACAGAAATTATCAGTTAATTTAAATGACTAGATTGAAAGGATTTCTGATCGATTGAAAAAGCTTATAATTTCATGATATGATTTTAATATTGTAATGTAATGTAACGTCACAACTTTTATCCCCGTTCGCGGGTAGTCAGAGGCTTGAGTGGCCATACACCACCACATTGTGGAGGTATTAACCAACTCAAAGCCCACGTTTCACTAGATAGTCAGAACCCAACTGACAGGTTTTAATATTGATACTTATATAATAATTAATGTTATTAATTCTAGTGTAGTACCTACTTACCCCCAATACTCACACCGATACAAAAATGCCAGATGTCTACGTCACAGCAGAGTTGCAAAAACAACTGGAAATTTAAAATAAAAACTGTTTAAAACGTGTTTAAATCATTGTTTAAAACATTGATTTAAAACAGAACGAATAAATCACCGTGTTTATATACAGGGTGTCCCAAAACTTTGCCACATGGAGGGGAAGTACCTTAAATATTGTAGATAGAGAATTTTACTGAATCAAGACTTCATTTTTATTTTAAAAACAATACGAACTGCATTCAAAGATTTTTGAAAACTCGCTTGCCACACTCGGGAATCGAACCGGCTAAAATCCGAAAAAATAACACCCTGTACTTTTATGGCATCAATCGATAGGATCAATCACAAGGATCAAATCACTCTAATAAACATGGGAAATTAAATGAAAGGAAAATCGTGATATCTTAACTTATAAGAATTAAAATAAGTGAAAATTAAAATAAGTAACGATTTTATGGGTTTCCTTTCATTTAATTTACTGTTTCTTAAAGAGATTTTATCCTTATGATTGACCCTATCGATTGATGCTATAAAAGTACAGGATGTCATTATTCGGATTTTAGCCGGTTTGGTTGATTATTCCCGAGTGTGGCAAGCGAGTTTTCAAAATGAAAGGAAACCATAAAATCTTCACTTATTTTAATTGAACGAATAAATTATTTTTATAAAAATAATTTTATTTCACGATTTTTAGTGGCGCCATACCAATGAACATTTTGGTATATTGAACCTTATGAAGTAAGCCCAACAAAAGGTAACTGCTGGAAATCGTTGAAGAATTCCCTCGACTGTCTATGGTCTCCATCATCAGACCTGTAATGGCACTTATAAACGATATGGGTGCAAAGTTCTCATCAATAGAAATGAATTAAGTCCAAACACAAGGTAGCTACTGTAAAACGTTGAGGAGTTCCCTTGACTGTCCTACGTCTTCATCATCAGACCCCTAATGACAGTCACAACCCATCTAGGTGTAAAGTTCTCATCAATACAAATTAATCAAGCCCAACAAAAGGTAACTGCTGTAAATCGTTGAAGAATTCCCTCGACTGTCTATGGTCTCCATCATCAGACCTGTAATGGCACTTATAAACGATATGGGTGCAAAGTTCTCATCAATAGAAATGAATTAAGTCCAAACACAAGGTAGCTACTGTAAAACATTGAGGAGTTCCCTTGACTGTCCTACGTCTTCATCGTCAGACCTCTAATGACAGTCACAACCCATCTAGGTGTAAAGTTCTCATCAATGCAAATTAATCAAGCCCAAACACAAGGTAGCTACTGTAAAACGTTGAGGAGTTCCCTTGACTGTCCTACGTCTTCATCATCAGACCCCTAATGACAGTCACAACCCATCTAGGTGTAAAGTTCTCATTAATACAAATTAATCAAGCCCAAACACCAGGTAATTGCTGTAAATCGTTGAGGAGTTCCCTTGACTGTTCTACGTCTTCATCATCAGACCCCTAATGACAGTCACAACCCATCTAGGTGTAAAGTTCTCATCAATACAAATTAATCAAGCCCAAACACCAGGTAATTGCTGTAAATCGTTGAGGAGTTCCCTCGACTGTGTTTCGGCTCCATCATCAGATCGACTCCAGACCTTCATAAAATAGTAGTGCTTTAAAATAGTTAATGAAAAAAATTACAAACGCACTAGTCGCCCCTACGATTTTCGAAGGCTCCCCTCGATTTCTCTGGGATGCCATCATCAGATCCTGGTTTCCTTATCATGGTACCACCGCTGGAATATCTCCTTTCCAACAAAAAAAGATTCATCAAAATCGGTTCATAAACGACGAAGTTATCCGCGAACACACATAAAAAAAAAAAAAAAAAAATTTACGGTCGAATTGAGAAACCTCCTCCTTTTTTGAAGTCGGTTTAAAAATGGTAAACTAACTAATTTGTTGCTCGAAATTAGCTCCATTTTTTGTGGATACACATTATCTTTGAATTCATGAATTTATAAGTTTAGATTTCATGGTTTTCCTTTCATTTAATTAACCATGTTTGTTAGAGAGATTTAGTTCTTATCATTGATCCTATCGATTGATGCCATAAAAGAACAGGGTGTTATTTTTTCGGATTTTAGCCGGTTCGATTCCCGAGTGTGGCAAGCGAGTTTTCAAAAATCTTTGAATGCAGTTCGTATTGTTTTTAAAATAAAAATGAAGCCTTGATTCAGTAAAATTCTCTATCTACAATATTTAAGGTACTTCCCCTCCATGTGGCAAAGTTTTGGGACACCCTGTATATATAACGTCACGACTTTTATCCCCATTCGGGGGTAGTCAGAGGCTTGAGGGGCCATACACCACCACATTGTGGAGGTATTAACCAACTCAAAGCCCACGTGCCCACCGTGTTTAAAACATGTTTTAAACACGGCGTTTAAAACAAGGTGATTTTTTAAACCGACTTCAAAAAAGGAGGAGGTTTCTCAATTCGACCGTATATATTTTTTTTTTTTTTTTTTTTTTTTTTTTTATGTGTGTTCGCGGATAACTTCGTCGTTTATGAACCGATTTTGATGATTCTTTTTTTGTTGGAAAGGAGATTTGCCGGGGGTGGTACCATGATAAGGAAACCAGGATCTGATGATGGCATCCCAGAGAAATCGAAGGGAACCTTCGAAAATCGTAGGGGCGACTAGTGCGTTTGTAATTTTTTTCATTAACTATTTTAAAGCACTACTATTTTATGAAGGTCTGGAGTCGATCTGATGATGGAGCCGAAAGACAGTCGAGGGAACTCCTCAACGATTTACAGCAATTACCTGGTGTTTGGGCTTGATTAATTTGTATTGATGAGAACTTTACACCTAGATGGGTTGTGACTGTCATTATGGGTCTGATGATGAAGACAAAGGACAGTCAAGGGAACTCCTCAACGTTTTACAGTAGCTACCTTGTGTTTGGACTTAATTCATTCCTATTGATGAGAGCTTTACACCTAGATGGATTGTGACTGTCATTAGGGATCTGATGATGAAGACGAAGGACAGTCAAGGGAACTCCTCAACGTTTTACAGTAGCTACCTTGTGTTTGGGCTTGATTAATTAGTATTGATGAGAACTTTACACCTAGATGGGTAGTGACTGTAATTAGGGGACTGATGATGAAGACGAGGGACAGTCAAGGGAACTCCTCAACGTTTTACAGTAGCTACCTTGTGTTTGGGCTTGATTAATTAGTATTGATGAGAACTTTACACCTAGATGGGTTGTGACTGTCATTAGGGGACTGATGATGAAGACGAGGGACAGTCAAGGGAACTCCTCAACGTTTTACAGTAGCTACCTTGTGTTTGGGCTTGATTAATTAGTATTGATGAGAACTTTACACCTAGATGGGTTGTGACTGTCATTAGGGGTCTGATGATGGAGTCAAAAGACAGTCGAGAGAACTCCTCAACGATTTACAGCAATTACCTGATGTTTGGGCTTGATTAATTTGTATTGGAGAGAACTTTGCACCCATATGGGTTATAAGTGCCATTACAGGTCTAATGATGGAGACTATAGACAGTCGAGGGAATTCCTCAAAGATTTACAGCAGTTACCTTTTGTTGGGCTTACTTCATACGGTTCAATATGCCAAAATGTTCATTGGTATGGCGCCACTAAAAATCGTGAAATAAAATTATTTTTATAAAAAAAAAAACCGACTTCAAAAAAACCTGGATCACTAAAAAGCCTGAAATAATATTCCTATTACCACCTCTGCCTACCCCTTTGGGAAAACCAGACGTGATGGTGTGTTATCGAGTATTTGGAGTCGGTGCCAATCTATCTTCTTACTTTTATAGTAGCTATACTTGGCATACCAAGATTGGCACCGACTCCAAATACTCGATAACACACCATCACGTCTGGTTTTCCCAAAGGGGTAGGCAGAGGTGGTAATAGGAATATTATTTCAGGCTTTTTAGTGATCCAGGTTTTTTTGAAGTCGGTTTTTTTTTCGTAACAACCCTGCGTCACAGAGGGTCTTTAAAATTTGACGGATTCGCCCGTTTATTCATTAATTTAGTTCATTTGACTCTTGATCATAAGTTCTATCCCAGCACATATAACATAACCTTTGTTATTGGTTGGTTCATATGGTCCATATGTTGGTCGTAATAAGCCAACATAATAAGGACCATAGAAGCTGGCTACAAATGGATGTTGGCTACAAGTTACGAATGAACAAAATTTGACACATCTAAAAGTATTTCTGTCTTGCTTATACATTACGTTCATGAAAAATATGAAGTCGGATGGCAATACTGTTAGTACATATAGTCAAAACCAACATACTGAGCACCATTACTTTTTTTTAAGTTACTCAATATACACTGTTTCTATTTTCAGGGGAACCCCAAATGCAAGATCGAGTGACATCGGAATCCAATCAGGCGACAGCGGGAATACGGTACGTCAATACCTATAGAGGATCCACACTTCGTTGCGAATAAATACCACGTTACCTACCACGGAAACAACGACAACTATTTTTCCATACATTTTGATTGTGAGGTGGCAAGCAAGCGTACACCCTGCCTGATGCTAAGCAGTTACCGTAGCCTATATACAAGGTTATTGGAAAAACATTAACAACCTTGCAGGACTGTATGGCTGTACGGGCCCGTTAGCGTGGTTGGCGCGGAGGCGACTTTCACGCTGCAGGTCGTAGGTTCGATTCCTACCCGTGACATGCATTTGTGTGCATGAACATGTCTGTATGTCCGGAGTCTGGGTATATATGTATATTAAGTATGTATTTACAAATAAAAAAGTAGTATATGTAGTAATATCAGTTATCTGGTTTCCATAGTACAAGCTCTGCTTAGTTTGGGATCAGGTAGCCGTGTGTAATAAATGTCCCAGGATATTATTATTATTATTATTATTACTGACATCAAAAACAGCAACTTTTGTTCTATGACTTTTTACAAAACAATAATAAATTTAACAAAAAATCACTCTTTAAAATGTATGAAACAAGAAAATATGCTCATCTAGACGATAACCGTGGTCCGTTTAGGTATTTTAGGGCAGGTGGAATACAACCACGTACCATGGCTTTCCTCTAGATGAAATTATTTTCTTGTTTCATACATTTTAGAAGTGATTTTTTGTTAAATGTATTATATTTTGTAAAAAATCATAGAACAAAAGTTATTGTTTATGATGTCAGTAATACGGTCCTGCAAGGTTGTTAATGTTTTTTTCAATAACCCTGTATATGCCTTTGGCATTGCTCTCCCGTTGCCGACCTTAAGGCGAGTAGGACGAAGGGAGAAGAGAGGGGGGGTTGGGCTTCCGGCTCTCTCATTCATCGTACGAAACGCACCTGTAATAGCAACTTCACGCCGATTTTCTGAGGGTGGCTACCCCGGTCCAGCTAGCCTGTATATAAGATGATGCTGATGCAGTCATGGCTACAGCTTGGCTCTACTGCCAATAAAATGCTGAATTCTAACTAAATACATACAAGAAAACACGTTTGTGTCTTTGCCGTGTGAATGACGCCTTAGCTGTAGGTTTACAAAGAAAAGAGACGTGACTATCCAAAATAGTATGTCCTACTAAACGGAGTCGATGGACACAGTACGATTCAGTCTTTAGCGGAAAATAATATCGAAAACATGTCGATACACGTCATTTTCTGGCGAATAATAATACCTACGCATCAAAATGCTTTTAAGTTGATGTCGAATTGCGAGTGCGATAACAGTTTGGGACCATACAATTGGTGTGTAATTCTGACGATATTTATTATTTATTTACAAAATTAGCGTGTGATATTTAAACTTTTCATATCAGAATAAAACTATCCCACCACCTTACACCCTTAAAAATAATACACACCACATTATTTACTTACTACAGACAACAGCCTTGCGGAAACAAACATAAATACAGTACACTATGAACATAAAACCATTAAAATTTTAACCTTATTTCTTAGTAGCTAAGAGAGTGGGAGGCGATAGTGGATAGTAGATTTAAGTTGGTGGATCGAGGCTGGGGACGTGATCCATCATCGTGGCGTTTCTATTTATCTTGATGAGGGACTTCCCATACTAATGGCCCTTTATTTTTCCCCTGTTGATACAGGGAGAGGACTTGGGTAAATGAGGAGATGGTGGATAGACCGGTGGTGGCCTTTCAATAAAAAAACAATATATTTATCAACCCACACCACTCAGTGTAAGTTAATTGCCGCGTCCACATGTGCCGAGCAGCCTCGCCCGAGCAGTGGCGTATGGCTACGTGGTCAGACATCAATACTGAATGCTCACACACGCGCTGCTGTGCGTGCTGACACGGCTAATGGATCTCTTGAGCCTGGGCTCAATGGACCTGAGTCCATTCTCTCATGCTCCTATAGTTAGACTGTGCTATAGTCTTCCATTAACAAGCTCTTTCATTGGATACCCCACACGGTTACATTAAAAAAAAATTTTTTTTAGTTCATGACATTATGTCCTCTAGAGGGCACCATATGCAATTTTATGTGACGTCACATAGCCTATAACCAGCGCGCCATTTAGCCGCTTCTAACGATACGTCATTTGTCAAAATACGACAAGTAGTTTGGAAGTTACATACATACATACTGGTCAAAATCATCACCCTCCGCCGTAGTCGGGTAAAAAACGAAGTCTCTCTCCTTGTTATTTACAGTTCATTCCTTTATCAGTTTCGTTCATTTAAAACCTCTTTACAAAGCTCTCAGAACCAGCCTGAAGCCAGCACAATGGCTCCTGAAACCGCAAGACAAATGAGAAATAGACAATATCTAAAGCTAGGTAAATAGGCTTTGTCCAGGCCCACGCAAAACTGCCACCTTCTTTTATACAAAAACACTTTGCAATCGATTATAAACTCTATAACTGTGTGGTACAATATTTTTTGCAAAGCCTTCGTATCAGTTTCAAAACTCCAGAGACTCTTTTACATATACTGTATTTCAGATATACGTAAAGAAATTTGAACTATGTTCAAGGGTTATAAAGTTGAAATTATTATGGTGAGATGCGTTGAAGTGAAGCCGTTTGGAATTGGCGCAAGCGGTCAAAATTTATTGCGCATAAATGTGCTCTGGCTAACCCGGGAGTTAGGGGGTGCGGGAGTGCGGGGAGTAGGCTTAAAAATCGGGGTGAGGGGTGAAGGGGTGCGTTTTTAGAGTTCGCAACGCGTCGGCCTATTTGGGGTGTTGATGTCGCAGAGACGGACTCTAACCGAATTTTCTTTAGGTGACTAAACTGTCAAACAAACGTAAGACGGTACAAGCAGCTAACGAGGCATTTTTTGAGGCTATCTCCTTATAGGCGAGTGGAGTAAAAATTTTGAAAAAAATATCACCGTATTTATAGAACCCTCATCTTTATATTTTAAGCAGGAAAAAAGTGCTAAATGCTCATTATGTGAAAAAAAATATACCAAAATGTAGCAGTTTTCAAATTTAAATTGGTATCTTTTTCCAAACGGCTCGGTATTCCTAATTTTTTTTTCATCAAAAGATGGAGAAAGATAATACCAAAAAAAATTAAGTTCGATTTTGGTGATGCAATGCTACTTTTTGCATCGGCGATCGGCGATTTTGCGACTGCATCGCGTTTTGGCAACTCTCTGCGGACGGACACAGGGATCGATGCTAAAAGCGACTAATTCGCCGTTCGCCGATGCAAAAAGTAGCATGTCTGCGGTGGCCCTAATAGCTACTTTGTGAAATAGTGGAAGAGCTCTTAAATAAACAGACTTGAAAATAAAATTCTTTCGCCTTTTAAATAACATTCGTGTTAGTATGTTTTATAATTGTTTAAATTAAATAAAGCCTGTTTCTTTTCCAGATGGTGTTACTGCCAAGGTTGAACATTTTCAAGTTCACGTTGCCATCGCAAGGTAATTATGAATAAAAGTAATAACAATATCACTAGGTACTTATTTAAAGTAATAACTGCTGAATAAGTCGGAGGTTTTCAATATGACAGCCATGAGACATGCCATGCCATGCCATGAGTCATGTGAAAACTCAAATAAAACATCAAATAACTACACACTATCACGGCTTGCATTGCAGCTGAAACTAAAGAAAGAACTTTATGAGAAGAAACTAAAGATTTATTTAAACCTGATGCTCATTTGGCTACCTAACTCCAACTCCAAAAATCCAGCCGTCTAAAAATGTTTAAAATCAAACTCCAAATTTATTTAGAGTCCGTCTCTGCCGACGCGTTTAACCCGCACCCTCTCGAGCTACGCACATCTCACTCGCACAAACTACAAAAAGAACTCTCCGTCGCATTCCACCCTTTGCTTAAATTATTGCACCTCCAACTCTGTCCACACCAAATAGACCTATCTCCATTGACATGTGCCAAAGAACATGCGACTCTAACAGTCCAAGTATAAAGCTCAAATCAGAGGAGCAGACTCTATTGTAAGACCAAAATTTTCTCCAAAGAACGTTCAGTCCTGTTGGTCTGTTATCCTATTAGATACTGATCTAACTTCTACCACAGAATAGATAAGGAGTACAGAAGTTGCACTCCTTTGATCTTGAAGAAAGCCGACATTTTAAATTATTATTATTACCTAAACTTGCCGCGCCCGACCGCGCGCAATCTAAATTGTGCCTTGACGCAACGCGTTAGCGTATGTAATTCGCCGTCCCGCTGCCGCACGCTGCTGCACGCTACTTAACCTTCAATCGGTAGGGTTGTCACAATTAATAAAAATAAAATAGTACCAACATTTTTGTATTTAAATGTTAATTAAAACTATACATTTTAAAAAATTACAGTTGTTGCACTTTAATGTAATGCCTTCGATATTTTTTGTCTTTAAAATAGCGGTTATTAAATTTAATGGCAGCATAAATGCGAAATCTAATAAATAATTTAAAAATGTAGTCTGAAGGGAAGCATGGACATGGAGTGGTGAAATTAATATGTTTTAGTAAATTAATTAGCGCATATAACAGCACGCAATAGCATGGGAACAATACGCAATAGCATAGCATGGATGCGTAGTAGAATATCAAGCAACAGCAAGTGCAAGTCGCTCATTGAGTTATGACCGTTAACCTTGAATTTATAGTTCTCTCACTCGCTTTTTCCGCCGGTGGCCGAGTGCTCATAAAACGCTACGGCAACTAGTATCTACTTATATCGACTTAGGTAAGTGTCTAATACGAATATAGGTAAGTAGAAAAACTGGCAACACGATGGATCTCGTCAACTATGAAAGGAATTAAGGTAGGTAGGTATTCCGTAATCGATGCTAGTAGGTATAACGTGGTATAACCGTAAAAAACTGTCATTTCATTCTGTTCCAAATTACATATTTTCGCTTCAATTCCACTATTCGATCCTACCTCTTGTAAATAACGTCTACTGCACTGAACTATGAGCTTCTTTTTATATCTAAATAACAAAATAAAACTTCAATTAGCTTCAATTACCATTCACAATCAGCTGGCAAAGAAAAAAAAGTCAATTTGCAGTTTCTATAACTATTTAGACAGCCATATACGCCACAGTTCGTCTTGCTCGTCATTTTTAATTTTAAAATAATAATTCCAACGCGAGCGACCAACCAAAAGCGCGCGAAACGTTATAGCGCGTGTTCACGCCAGGAGCGCGGCGGCCATATTGAATTGCGTACAGACTTTGTACGCGAACCGATCGGAGCTAGTTCGACCGAAACCACAGAGTGACTGAGGCCTGCTTCTACTTCGTTTTCAAGGGAAAATATACTTTATTAAACGATAATAGAATTGGTTTTTGTTTGATTTTTCTGGTGTAAAATTCGTCTTTTAAGAATGAAAAGGTTCGAGTGAGCAAAGGCGGTGGGCATTAAAAAGGCCACCCTGGGGGTTGATTAGGGGTGGGTTGGGATGGAAGGGAGGGGATGAGGGTAGCCAACACGCGCAGGGGTGGAAGACGCATTGCTGTGGAGCGCTTACAGATGGAAAGACGTCTTACGCACATTTTTTGAGAGCAAAGTGCTTTAAAAAACCATTCGTGATTATTTTAACGGATACCTCCTTACATTGCTATCACTAGACTTGTGCTCAGCGCACCATTACATGCACCGAAGTTTATACATCTGTTATCGCACTCGCAATTCAACAATTAACTTAAAATAATTATGATGCGTGTTATTCACCAAAGGATGAGACCGACATGATTTTAACATTATTTTCCGCAAACGAATGACAAATCACAGTTTAATAACTAGAGTAATAGCGCCTCTTTTTTGGTTGGGTAAGGAAATACTCTCATCAAAAAAGTCTAAGCAACAAATTAGTACTAAAGTATTACTAATGTTTATTTTAAATTCAATAGTTTTTGCTTTTGTTTTATACATCAATAGAAGCGTAATTTAATGCTCATTTTAATTTAGTAATTTAATAAACGGCTTGTTAGTGATTAAAAAAAGTTATTATGAAAAACTAAAATATTGCTAAAACTAAAAAAAACTACTTCCTGTATTAAAAAAAAATCAAATGCATAAATAAAAATTAAATAAAAAAACCATTCCTAGCAACTTTTTAATAATCTGTTGGATCTCCCAAGGCATTAGCGATGGCTCTCCATCGGCTAAAACACACAAAATAAACACTAATAATATCCTTGTTGCTTAGACTTTTTTAATGAGTGTATTATAATTTTTTTTTTTCGGTTATTCATAAATATATGAAAATAACTAGTTTTTAGAACATAAAATATAAGTAGGAACCATTCTTAAAATAATAAGTAACAGTTTACAAAAAAAAAATGGATTCCTTCTGACATTCCTATAAACCGACTGATTTTACCTCATGATATTATGTAACAAAAAAAAAGTAAGTTTAAAAACTAAAACCCGACTACGGAAAAAACGCGCTCTAAAAAGTATGAAACAAGAAAATATTCTCATCTAGAGGATAGCCGTGGTCCGTGTAGGTCTTTTAGGGCCAAATGGCACATGAACACGGACCACGGCTATCCTCTAGATGAGAATATTTTCTTGTTTCATACTTTTTAGAGCGCGTTTTTTCCGTAGTCGGGTTTTAGTTTTTAAACTTACTTTTTATTTAATTATTTTGGAGGTTCACATAGCCTATAACCAGCGCGCCATTAAGCCGCTTCTAAAGATACCTCATATGTCAAATTACGACAAGTAGTTTGGAAGTTAGGTGGGAACAGACGCACATACATACATACATACATACATACATACATACATACATACATACATACATACATACATACATACATACATACATACCGGTCAAAATCATAACGCCTCCGTAGTCGGGTAATAAAGTAGAAACAAAACACGATCCACAAATTCGACAACCAATAAAAACAATTGACAACAAACACGTTTGTAATGGAATGTCACGGCTCCAATGGCACTGATGACTTTAGAAAACGAAATAAACTAATATAAATTAGAATATCGAATAAACCTACTAGTTGGTTGTAATCCCTATCTGTTAAGGTCCGAGTTCACTAACGCATTAACGTACCATTACCAAATGTTCAGTATACTTACTGGTAACCATCGTTTAAGAAGATACTGCTCTAATGGTTCGTTAATGTTTTGGTGAACTCGGCCCTAATCAAATAATAATTTTGTCATTTTGTCTCCCGCTTTGTAACAGAGGAAACTGGATAATCTTGTTCCAATGTCTCCTATTATTTTTGAGAAAGCTTATCACTTCCCCGGGACTCGTCGAGGGACAACCCTTGGCGTCTTCGTTGGACACCATAGACAATTATTATGTATTTACACTGGCATTACAAATCACTTTTGTTCCTATAAATGCTTTGTATACTGGCTAAAAATCTCTATAAATTTGGCGGAGAGTATTTTTTAGAGACGGTGAGGGAAAACATCGTGTGGAAACCTACCTATCCCTCGGGATTAGGTAATAGTCAGTTCCTGTATACACGGCGACAAGGTTCACCACCTGTCACGTTGGGTTCTGACTACCTGGTGAAACGTGGGCTTTGAGTTGGTTAATACCTCCACAATGTGGTGGTGTATGGCCACTCAAGCCGCTGACTACGGGGATAAAAGTCGTGACGTTACACACACACACAGTATTTTTTATAAGATCCTACCAAATAAATAACCACCTTGCAACAAAGATGTTTCCTCCTGAAATTTAATTTATATCCCCCATCACTTCACACGCGTAGAGTTCTACAAAGCTTACGGAGACAGAAGCGGTATCAGATGAGCGTAATATTTCATTACATTACCATAGGATAGTCGTGCGAGCGTGAAGATAAAAACCCGAGCCAACCCCGTACCATGAGACCCGACGGGAAACGATAGCACGGGATTTGTTTTAACTTGAATTGTGGCTTACACTGATTTCAGTTTTATATTGCGATAATTTTAGTTGATAGAGTTTACATAGTAGTTACACTACCATCTCCTAAATTTATGGTGTAAAGTCGGTACTATCACATGATTTTTCCGTAAAGAAAACATAATTAGGTTTTTATAAGGCAAGCTTTTCCAATTAAAATCGCATATTCTTTGGAAAAGTAGACTATAAGTAATCAAAGAAGATTACATTTTAAAAACACTACATTAATTAATTTCAACTTATTCCGTGTTATTAAAAAGAAGTTAAAACCAAGATAAATACGAGTTATGTCAAAATTTACCTACACGGGAAATTTAACTAAACACGCGTTTAAAATGAGTCTAAGTTCAATGTATTAACACCGATATATTTAATTCAAACAAAGACTTTTATTAACATCTTTAATTTCAACGATACCCAGTTAGTACTAGTTTGACAGCTGTTAAACAAACAACGCGTTGAAAAATAATTTCTGTAGCTAGACCACAACCAGGCATACTAAGAGCCGGGCTCCGTCTACGCGCTGCTCTGCGTTGCGCTGCGTCGTCGCAAGATTTTGTACTGGCACGTCACCCTCCCCGCTTCGTCTCTCGCCCGCTGACACGAGCGACGACGCAGCGCAACGCAGCGCAGCGCGTAGATGGAGCCCGGCTCTAGGGCTTATGAAATTTCGAATCACCTTCTTTTGTTTTAGTTACGATAAATCACGATACAAAAATCCAATAATGTATAGGTACCTAATATCCAGCTCAATATCCTATCTATAAGGACCTATTGCTACAATACGTAGTTAATTATCTTACCTAGAGGTATACCTAAACTCTATATCAAAGCTCTATTTTCTGTAATATTTAACGCTCATTCTGGAGGATGCTTTATAATGTTTATTGAAATATTTTTTTTAAACATTTTGTTATTATTTCTACACATGACTATTTTTGTAAGAAAAACAGTGTTAAAAAAACTAACTTATCGCAACAGTAAGGACCTAGTAAAGTAATAGGGCCAAGGCCCTGACAGATTTGAGCCGACTTGCAGTGAAAATTTCAGGAAAAAAATGAAAGTTCTTTCATCTCTTCTACTGGTTTTTTGGAACTTATATGTCACTGCCTTAAGTATAATAATTATACGTCTACTGCTTTTCTTTTAATTGGTTACGAACTAAGTTAAAATACCATCATCATCTCTCTCTCTCTATTCTACTTCACTGGTAAAAAAAATGGCATATAAATAAATACATAGCGATAATCTCTACATTTTCGCTCGTATCACTTGGTACGGGGTCCCGGGGTGTAGAGTTCCCTTAGGAAATTAATAGTCGAGAGACCCTTCGCGGGTTCCGAGCGGCGCCGCTAGGTGGCGCGGCCTGTATTGAATTAACACGGGGACATTTTAACAATTTCGAAGTAAATCACATTGGTTACTTGGGATACTACCGAAGCTTGTTTTTTTTTTAATATACGTTGTTGACGAATGTGGCCTTTACAACTTCACTGGGTAGAGACCGAGGCTTTAGATATCAGTATTATAGTATGAACGACGAGTGATAACTACTTACCTATTTTTAAAGTTTTAAAGTTAACTGCCATACCTTAGCTTGAGCTATGTCGCCTGTACCGTATACCCTCATAGCTCTTAATAGAGCTTGCTCTTGGATTCAGACGCAAGTACTTATAGATGAATAGGCAATAATTTTGTTAGTATGTTTGAAGTTTTGCGAGAAAGATGCATGACTGGTTCTTATTTTTACCCAACCACCCTGAAGACGGTTTTTTAAAGTCATAGGTAGTTAGATTGGTCCGTGTAATTAGCCTGAGGCCGTTCAAGTTAAATAAATAAATAAGTAGGTAGAGTTAATTTCTTTCAGAAGGAAAGCACCAAAATACGAAAACAGTCTACTAAAATAATTGTAGGTACCTAAGCGAAGTCCCCAATTGGCAATCTGACTTAATTAATTTAATAGGTAAAGCATAAGCCAGATACCTAAGCCAGACCCTATTCTCGTAGCTCTACACCACGATAGCAAGCTCATACAATTTCAAAACTAAAACAACTCTAAAACTACTAATGCTCAAACGCTCGTAATAGGGAGCACTGCGACCGCATCCAGACTATTTTGCTTACGTCGGAATATTAAACAGTGCTAAAATTTCGCCAACTAAAGCTATAGTTTTATTAGATCGCTGTAGCGGACAATATCCTGTAACGTATTGAAGCCCATACACAAACAAACAACGAATTTAAGCCCCACTTACATGCCAAAAACCAGAGTGGGGCAAAATTTTATTGCAATTGATTAATTTCAAATTGCATGTGGTGTCACAATTAACAATTAATTTTGATTTGTTTGTCAATCGCGAACAAATCACAATTAATTGTTAATTGTGATATCACCTTCAATTTGCAATTAATTAATCGCAATTAAATTTTGCCCAACTCTGCCAAAAACTTATCTGGACTGGCGGTCTAAACAGGAACTAACATTTTCAACAGTAAAATGACATTTAGACATTAATTTTAACAGTCTTGTATCGACGCCAGCGGCGCTCTTAGTGGGCCAGATAAACTTGTGTGAGTCTACAACTGCTTTAGACGTCATTGTCTGTCATTTTTTGTATGGCACATAAAAAAATTGCAGCCTTCAAATTTGAGTGACGTTCAAGTATTAATCTAAATAAAATCTCATATTTTTGCATAAAACAATAATGTCATTTAAACGCTCCGCTTCCCGCTACGCTCCCGCAACATAACCGCTGCCTAAGCTCCGGTACGCGATGTGTTAACGCTGCTCCAAGTGAATTGCACCAACTGCTCACTTTATTAGTTGTACCAATTATTATTATTTTAGTTTCGGTTCCCTTGTACGGTTGCCGAGGGGTTTAGAACTCTACAATGTAAGCTGATAAAAAGGCATAAATATACTTTACACCGTACGATTTTTTTATTCACATACATAGTACACGTCGGAATTTTCGGTTCAGTGTGGACGATGGAACCATTTAATTATTACAGCAATCAACTGTTATTAATATTTTGTGTACAGTTAAGAAAGAATGTTTAATAATAATTATTAGTATTATTGGGGTTTGCTGCATAGATTTTGTAATTCGAAAAGTGTATACCTACTCACCTACATATTTATGCCTTAGACTGTACTAGTCATTGTCAAATCAAATGTTTTTCGTGTCATTTGACATAAACATAATGGGCGGAGCGAGCTATGGTTTCCGCTTGCAAGCGAAAAGGTTCCGGAACTGATCATGCTGAAACTTTGCTGATAGTACATAAGCAACTGGGGCTATGTATCACACTCCCAGGAATGCAATTTCCCCATCCACAGCTCCAACTATTAACCCGAAGTTAGTTCCAGCACTCCGAGACAACGCACTCTCAATTAGGGAGCCGGCAATGAAAGTTTAACCGAGCATATATATCCATTATGTATAATATACGGGCAAAGTGCAAAGTTAGAGTTTCTATCCTTGCGAGGCTATAATTTATGTGTGGCCAACTTCTGAGAGTAGCGTCGGCAGATCAAACGTTAGACATTAATTCATTATTAAGTTTTTTGAGGCACTTGTCAATATCACCTTACCAATACACTGACTGAATGATCCCTAACTAAGTAAAACTTAGATAGACTGGGAGCAATCCAAGATACAGCCAGACCAAGGCATATTACGAAAATACCATTTCTGAATAATTAGTCCCATTCCGCATTTTCAGTTTTTAAAACTTTTGTCTAAAGTTGATCTGAGTCCGTTCGATTCTAAATATTATGTATCAATTTCTCAGCATTTTAAAAGATCCTTTCCAAACTACGAGGAATATGACCGTATTAATATGTAGCACATTTAATTCAACTACTAAAATTATAACTTGTGTTGCCGACGGTACGTTGGGCGGCAGCGCGGGCGCGGGGCGGCGGCACTGTGCGGTAATTGTACAAAAGTTACCATCCTCAGCTATGGCGAATTTGTTCACGCTTCCTTACCCAGCGGGGGCAGACGGGCGGGCCAAACGCGGCGGGTAAAACGCCATAACATAAGCTTTGGTAAATGCGCTTGATGCATTACGTACCTACTGATGCAGTACATGCTTGCGGTGGTTACCTAATCTTACACCAATATACAGAAAGATATTCTCCTGAACTTACCTATCCATCAGTAGCAGACGAGCGTTTGGTACTGGCTAGAAATAATAGTTTGTTCTTATATATAAATAAGAAAATAACTGATGAGCAAATACTTGTTCTAACGAAGCCTTTATGCTCGTAACAACCTCCATAATTTCAAGCTTCTTCAAATATTAAATAACCTACCAAAATTAAGTAGTTAGACCACCACTAACTATTAATGAATAGAGCTTAAACTCTACTGTCGACTCTACCAAGAGAACTTTAAGTGAAATATTTTGAATGTTGAATATAAATTTCCTATCTACCTACTAGAAATATAACTTTGGAAAATACATTAATGTTTTAAATCGCTTTTCGACCCGGTAATGAAGCGAGCCGCTTAAACCTAACTGCAGTTTCATTTCCGTCCCAAACGGGTTCCAAACTTTTCTTCAATCAACGTTCAAATCCACATGGAGCCTAAAATCTAATTACCGGTCCTTACAGATTGCTATCGAATAGGGTTAGCCAAAAAAGGAACGTTCTAAAATTCGAGATTAAAAAATGGTCGGATTTATAAATGTCAGAATTGTTATAAAAAAGTTTTTACTAAGTGGGAAAGTTGACCATTGTTGAGTATGTAGAGATAATATGTAGGGTTGTCCCTAAATGTTACTATAATTCAATACTTACTTAGGTATATCTTATGATATGAAATCACTACCTACGTGTTTACTGAAAGAGTTCTGTACGATTTTCATGTTTCACAACTTTCAGTCAATATTTAAGATATATGCCGTATTAACGATAGTGACCTTTACATTTATTATAGAATCTTTCATTTGAAACTCAAGTAGTGGGTTTTATTTTTAAGGATGGCACAGTATCATGGTGTGATAGCCCTGGGCAACAGTGGAAGTTAGGCAAGCGGTGGACTGGGCGGGGTCTTGCGGCGCAGGGCGGGCGGGTAATGAGTTGGGAGGCCGCGCCGAGGAGCTCGGTCAGCGCAGAAGTGACGCTTATACTCAGTTGGTTCTGAAGTGTTACCTACGCTTTGTTGGTAGTATACAGCTAGTAGTAGTACAACAAACTTAAAGTTATTTACTGGTTTAAATATTTTTGAAATCATATTTTTCGTACATACACATACATTTATGTACATTAATTCATTTCTTGAGCAGCTGTTTACTTGCCCAACATAGAGCCGAGTTTATCAACACATTAGCGGACCGTTACAGCAGTAATCGATTGTTTGATGTAATGGTAACTATCTATTGATAGCTCTCATAGTCCGTTAATGTGTCGGTGAACTTGGCTTAACCAAATATTACATCATATTTATAGGTAGATATCATTCAATAGATAAACATCACAAAAGTTAACAGATGCATCACTGCACCAATTCAATTATTTTGCTGTACTAAAATATCAAAACGGTGTCTCATCTACATTTTAACTTGCAAATCTGTGACTGAAAGTTAAAATTCGGGTCCGCTCTCGAGACTACAGATATTTATCTGGCCGCGGCCCGACTTTTTTAATATAAATGTTCTTTGTTCCTGACGGGAGAAAGTTTTAATGAAAATTCAAATAAGGACAACTTTTAACCTTTTGTTTTTTCATGTTTTTTGCGTAGGAATTGTTTTTTGTTATTTCAAGTGTCGGTGATAAGGATCGCTTTTGTTTTATAGCTTTTGTGTAAGTTTTTCATTTCGTATTGTGGTAAATTAACTTTACACGAACAAGATCTTTTGTTTGTTAATTTATAAAAAAAAAAAAACAATTCTGCTTATGGAAATCCATTGTACAATAAATATGGTATTAATATTGCTAGGTATGAATAGACATGGAAACATTATTTTTATAGGCAGGTAACCTATACCTCACGTGTTAATTTATTTTATTTTTAAAGATGACCTCAGCACAGCTCTATTATTTTCTAATAACAGTGAATATTATTCTCTATTTATTGGTTGCGAATACATCAGACACATGCTGCGCTCTAGCACTCAGTTTTGACGTTAGAACACAGAAACATAACGTCAAAACATGAGTGCTCGGGCGAGGCATGCGAGGCACCTAGACCACAGAGAAAATAGAGAGTAGAGATGCTCTTATTAAATTTCCCTATGAAACGACGCTTGTCAATTTGTGTGGGTGAAGGCACGGGTGAAGGGGTGTAGATAACGCCTACCTTGGCATTTCAATCTACCGGTCAATAGCAAAACTACTCGCTTCGTTCTATTTCGATGTAAGTACGTAGTTTAACTTTTTCACACTAGATGTCCCTAAGTGTAGAGTGATAAAAATGCCACGCCTACTGTGATGACGTCAGGGGGTTAGTTGAGCCATGCGGCCGAGTTACTTAGACCCAGTCCCCTTAGTATTAGGTCCTTGACCTGGACGCACCAATTTAGTCAACAACGGGGAACAAAATTATTCTTTATTTCTTTTAAATACCTTTCTAAGATCTGTCTCTTAATGATGACCAGTCACAACGGTTGCATATAAATATCCTGTTTAGCAGATTACATAAACTCTTCAGCCCATCAAACTGGAATTCTGCTCTTGATAAAAATTCACAAATACCCTCATTTTCTGGAAATAATTTACATCCCATCCCCAATAATTACTGTCTTCATCCCACCATCCGTCATTACCTGCAAAGAATTCGCTTTAATGAGTACGCGACGGGCCTTATTTATTCATGGCCGTGTTTGCTCGAGGCACGCCTCGGGGACAAGGCAGGGCAAATAAAACCCTCTTTATTTGGTCTACGCCAACATACATTTTAATTAAGTGACCTGTAGGACCTACACTTCATTACTTAAGTTGATTAGGTAGGTACAGACAGTATCTGTAGGTACAGACAGTATCTGTAGGTACCTGAGTACCTTTACAATTTGTTTTTAAATATGTACTTATATTGATCAAGGTAGAGAGCAAAGTAACCAGAGCTTACTTGATTGATGAAGATGATAAGGGCTCTATCACACCTGGCGACGGGACTGGCGACCGTCGCCAAGTAGAGTCCTGTCATATTTTGACATAATTCAATACGAATGATTGGCGACAGTAGCCGGCGACGTCGCCAACCGCGTATCCAAACAATTGCTATTACCTGTCAAATTCAATACGAATTAGTTGGCGACGGTGGCTGGCGACGCGCCTGGCGTCCCGGTGAGATAGAGCCCTAAGACCTTTAGCAAAATTGTTTGATCTTGTAAAGCTGATTGTGTACCTAATATCAAGCAGTTACTTTGAAAGTAGGTATCTATATACACTCGCCAATAATATAATAACCGACTATGTACTACCAACCGCACCAAATGAAACCGCTCAGCTCCCAACAAAATTAAAATTCTCAAACAATCCACACTTTGAAAAAGATATATGGGGGTGTTCTTTCATCTTCCCCTACGGGAAAGGCCGGGGAACCTTAGTCGTTTGCGGGTTGGGGGCGGGTTCGACCCCACGGGGGGGTGTCCGGGTAAAAGTTGGGGGCCCAGACCTCTGCGCCGGTTATTTATGGGTCTCTCGAGTCCGGTGAAGTGCCGGCCGAATATAAATCCTGGGGTCGGCAAAGACTTAAAATGTAAAAGAACGGTCGAGGGCCGTATTTTAAAATGCGGAGTGATGTATTTTGTTTAGGATTTCGGTAGGTACGTCGGTACCTACATACATTACCTACTCACATATACCTAGGGCCAAGTGCAATATTTATAGTGAAAAAAAAAATCTTGCAAAGTAAGATAAAATAAACTTACATAACATAAGCAGAAGTAATTTTATTAATTTCTTACGATTTTTTTCAGTCAACCAAGTGCTCCAAGGGATTATGTTTCAGATCATTTGTTTATTCGCCACCTTCTTAGAAGATCATATTAGAATCTGCATGCCATTAAATTCTAATAGGAAATACGATATTAACATTTATACAACGCACACAGATGAAAAAGTACACGGACATAAACAATCATAAAATTACGTAAAAACGTGGTGATTAGTTAGAGGTACGATGCCTTGGTGTGTATATTTATGGTACCATAGTTTAAAAAAATATCCTTATGCTTGTAGGTTTATGGAAAGCGATCAATACATTATTTAATATAGTAACCTATGGTCCACGTGTTAATTCATTTTATTTTTTAACAAAAACCTCGGTTCAGCACTATTAACTCTTAAAAATAAATACTACGTAGGTGTTACGTTGTGATAAGTATTCCACGAAATCCCTTAGTCCGCACTAAGCAGTGCTTAAGTGAAATTTATTCACGTGCGTCGGTACCTGCGGGTAATCTGCGAAAAACACGCCAATCCGTCGTAACTCGTGAGCCCATTCGTAAAATACGCACTTCACTAAAAATATGGAGATTGGTGCAAGTTACAGGCGGTGCCGATAAAATAATACGTCTTTCCTTTTACATAGTTTTATTTATTTATGTATTTACTTCAGGCGACATAGGCCCATAGATACATACATACATTACGGGCTAACATACATGTTATTAATAATATAATTTAAAACTAATTTGGTGGTGTTAGTGACGGCAGCCTCCCCAAAAGCGCCTGAACACCACACCTTTCGGCCAGTACTCTTCCTGCATGAAGTTGGACAGCTTTTCAGTGGGGACCAAGACCACAAACACCTTGACACCCGCGTTGTGACTCGAGCCCAACAGCTGCACTCTTAATGAGACATTGCTCTTCAGTCTGATGTACTCAGAAATGTGCCTTCATGGTGTAGTGGAGGCGGGACAGGTAGACTGGGGTGGTCGGCACTGCTGCACGCAACAGGACAACTTTGTATAAGTAATTTGTATTTTGTAGTAACTACCACCACCACGACCACCACTACCATGACTGTTACAAGTATTTTACGCTCGCTAGTCGCTAGCTTTTAGCGCCCCTGTCGGCCACCCAAGAAACTACCAATAAAGCTTATACAAATGTGTGACGAACGTTCGTCACACATTTGTATATTAAGCAATGCTCTTATTGTACTTTTGCATTAACGTACATGCAAAAGTACTTTAGTGCGATTATTTTTAGTGCTAAAGAACACCTCTATTCAGCTAGGCTATTCTGTAACGTCATACTCACTTCGCACGCGTGAATTTTCTAGTGAAATGTCACATTTCAATACAAAATTTGACATGTCACCTGCAAATTCACGCGTGCGAAGTGAGTTTGTCGTTACAGAATAGCCTAGCTGCTTGTATTCACGACATTTTATGATACGATTAACAACTTATGCCTCCAACATTATTTCCTTTTGAAACCGCTATCGCTTGTGCCTCCGCCCGTCTCCCATCGCGTGATATGGCACACAAGCCCTCATTAAAGCGACGGGCACGCGCTCACATTACCACCATTTGTACTGCTCTCCATAGACAAATATCTGCAATGAACAGACGAACTACACCTACATGCTTATGTTACCATACAGCTAGTGTATAACTACTACCTCTGAAATACCTGTTATTTTGTTTACGATACCTCTATTGGTACTGCAAATGTAGTATCAGTGGGTAGTATCTTAAATCTATCCTACAAAAAATATTTTATCAGAGTTACACATTTAAAACTATAACCACCAAGTTTACACAGATTTTTACCCAGTTTACAATGGTTTTACAAAGCATTTCTAGGAACAAAAGTGATTTGTAATACCAGTGTATGTGCATAGTAACTTTATATTTTGGGGGAATAACAAAGTCATACGTGTGACTCTGAAATTTTGCTGTAGGTACTATTCCTAGTTAGGTATAGAAGGTATTTAAACTAGAACCCCCATATAATTGGTACCTATTATGATTAGGTTCCACGTTTACTTCAACTTTCATTTTCCGCCACCGTAACATCCCAAACCTGATATAAAGCTATCACAAAAGACCCTCACTGAAAATATCTTATGAAAGAATACATAATGAGCACGATGAAAAGGGATAATTGATATGAATTTCCCGTCAAGCCTTCGGGCGGCTTTGTGTTGGGACAAAAGGAATTATAAACAAGTGCCACGGGCGGGGGTGGCGTATTATATGTAAGTATATAATGTATATGAGCTACATGTTACATATAACTAATACTATTTAGTAAATAGCCACTGTACGAAATTTCCATCGGATTTTGTCATAGCATATGTAGTGAACTCTATAACTTGAGATTAGTGTTAGAGTTTATCGGCAGATGGCGCTTAACGCAATAACTCAACGCTCCATATAAATTAGTACAAGTCTGAAACACACTAGCAATGTTTACATAAAATGTAGCATAAAAGTGTTATATGTTGCAATGTTTAGCTAGGGCACAATTCCTAGCCAGAAAAGCTATTCCCTAGCTACTAAATGTGTATAGTACTCTGTGTCCTGTGGTGACGAAGAACCACAGCTTAACGTATACACTGCGAATGGACACGCTAGCCAATACCAACCTTACAATAAAAAAACAACGGGTTGCACCCCGGGAGTGCCGGCAGAAGTGAAAACTTGAACATTAACGTTGTGCATTTTTAAATATTTTGGAATAGTTAGGGAATAATTTCCCACGAATTGCTTTATTTATCAGTATAAAAGTACTATAATTTATGTGATTAAATACAATATTCATTTATTGCGCTATCGTACACAAACATGACAATTTATATGTAGTACAAACACACACGCACACTCCGTCTTACGAATGTTCGATCAGGTCACGTGTCTTGACGCGAGTTTAACATTTTTTACCCATCCCAAGAAAAGTGCACAAAGCCGCTAAATAAGTTTTCACTTCAAAAAAAAAATCGGACAAAATTCCTTACGAATAAATTAAACTCTACAGTCTAAAGCCAGTTATAAAGCTGTCGGCCCACCGTTTTCCGCCGTGCCTTAATTTACCTCAGCCTCGACAGAATCCATTCATCGTGGAGGCGTTCAATTAAAACAAAAGCGCGTGATTACACCATCCAATTTCCCCTTGGTGACAAAAGAAAACGCTGGCACCGCCATCTAGGAGCCGCTCGGCGGTCGTTTTCGGCCATCCAATTTAGATCGGCATTTATTTAGAGGTAGAGAATCTCTGGGTGATATTTTAATAAGGTTATTCCTGAAATGTAAGTGTTCGAAAGATGCCCAGACCTCTTTTGGGAGAGGTCTGGGGTATGTAGGATTCTTATCCACTAAAATGAATGGGACAGAGGAAGGGGGAGGGTCGGGATTGCGGCTCTCTCACTCATCGTTCGAAACGCAGTTGTAATAGCTACTTTACGCCGATCTTCTGTGAGAGGGTAGTACTACCCCGGTCAAGCCAGCCCATACATGAACTGCAGTCAATTGGCTACAGCTTGGCTCTACCGCCATTAAAAAATAAAAACATTTCTAATATCCTACTCTTAATTTTA
This sequence comes from Drymonia ruficornis, assembly GCA_947859195.1. Classification (NCBI taxonomy): domain Eukaryota; kingdom Metazoa; phylum Arthropoda; class Insecta; order Lepidoptera; family Notodontidae; genus Drymonia; species Drymonia ruficornis. Next base: position 8,697,494 of record OX401923.1, read on the forward strand.
ATTAGAAGTCGTTTGCGAGTTTCCTAATGAGGTTGGAGCCACGATGCTTTCAATTTGGGTCCGCAGCTGCAGCCGCGTCCTCCAGATGGACCCACTGGACGCAATTGTTTCCGCCCGGACTCGCGACACTAATTAAAAAGCTAAAACTGTACGATATTTGGTGCTTTTTTTCGGATGAGAAAGCGTAATTTATATTTACATATTACTGAATTGTATTTAGTTACCTAGTTAGGTATGTGTTATTATTTTCATATATAAATAGAATGCAGTAGGATTTAGCACGTGGATTCCTCTCAGCCTCTAGGAGCCTATCAAATGCAATAATTAGTCCACAACATAGAAGACTAAAAAACCTATGAAATCTGCAAAGTATCTTCTTGATAACCGCTTATCACAGTGGTTTGAACGTTGGCATCTCGGCTCACTGGATCGGGTAGTTGCGGGTTCGATTCCCGCCAGAGTCAAATTTCTAAAACGGCCTTTTCACTGGTCTGAGTGTCACTGGGATCGCCTTCACTGTATGGTAGCCATAGTACATACTTAGTTATATACATATATTTATTACTAGCTGTGCCCGCGACTCCGTCCGCGTCCAGTCGGTGAAGCCCTTAAATATAATTTTGTCTATCGTCTAATCTGTATTACGTCAGTCTGCATCAGTCTGAGTTCGTCTGTCCGTGGCTGTCTATCTGTACCAGTCTATACCAGTAAGGTGGTAGAGTCTGACCAGTAAGGTGGAGATCGGCATTCAAGTAGCTAATTTACCTTCGTTTCGTATGATGAGGGAGAGAGCCGGAAGCGCAACCCAGCCACCTCCCCGTATCACGACGGAGCGGTTGGACTCCAGAGCTCAATGTTTAAGTTTGTACTTGATACCCATGTTCCTTATTTAAAATGAGTGAGTGCTCCAGACTCACGGCTTAGGTAAGAGTCACTTCGCAACATCGTGCTTAAAAAGTTAGAGTCCGGAGTTTATCGTCTAAGTCAATAGTCAAAGCGTTTATTATGTTTAGGCCTAGGAGGGCACTTACAAGTAGTCATTTTACATGTTTTCCTTAAATTCTAGCGCCGGATCGGAAACGCGACCTCGCCTGAGAAGTTTCTACTTGATACCCACATTGCTAATTCAAAGTTAGCAGGTCCTCCAGATCTATGGTTTAAGCAGGCAGTTACCCAGCAGCATCATTCCTGAGGGGTTGGAGTTCAGAGTTCAATGTCTATGTTTCAAAATCAGCAGGTCCTCTAGACTTACTTCTTAGGTAGGTAGCTTCCCTACGGCATTAGTACTGTGGAGATGAATTCCAGAGTTAACGTCTAAGATTCCGCGTGATACAAAGACCCGCTTAATGTTTTTTATACGTAATTAGGAATAAAAAAACTAAATTTCTTGAAGCAAGGAAGATATTAAATTTTGACATGTGGTGCAAGGCAGGTATTGTCTGATTTTAAGTATAGCGACATCTAGTTAAGAAAAACGAAACTTAAGATGCTACCATCTCACGCAGCAATAAAATATTTATTATTATTATTAAAATTAAGATTATGTATTCCAAATAGTGTCGGATCACACACAACGTAGGGCTCCGTAGGGCTCCGCTCTAAATAGACGTATTTCAATAACTAAAACTTATTTTTGGCTAGAATTTCTGTGTGGTCATAAAAATTTACAATCTAATATTTTAGAAAAAAATATCCTAGATGTTAAGTTGGACTATTAGTCATATCCATGCCAAATTTCATTGAAATCAATCCATTGGATTCGAAGTAGTGCGTGTTCGAATATTTAGGTAGTTTTTGAATGTTTTGTGGCAACCCTAAACTTTACCGAAAAAAAATATATGCTAGATGTTAAGTTAGACTATTAGTCATATCCATGCCAAATTTCATTGAAATTAATCCGGTGGATTCAAAGTTGTGCTCTTTCAAACATTTAGAATTTTTAAGTAGTTTTTTGAATTTACTGTGGCAACCCTAAACATTTTCGAAAAAAAAAGTACCCTAGATGTTAAGTTAGACTATTAGTCATATCCATGCCAAATTTCATTGAAATCCATCCGGTGGATTCGAAGTTGTGCTCTTTCGAAAATCTGAGCAAACATACAAACATACAAACATACACACAGACAAAAATTCTAAAAATGATAAAAATGAATTCTGCTGGTCCATCTAAGTCCCCCCCACTATTTTTTTTCCAAATATTTCGAATGTACAGACGCGACCAATTTTACATTCTTATTATATGTATAGATTTATTACTAGTCTTCTATAAGGTCACCTTACTCAGCTAATCCTGCTTATCAAGTAGTAATAAGACGTGTAACACGGATCTCTTTGTCGACGCCGCCCTCCAATTAAATCTCTTCTCATTTAATCCGGTCGCATCTGTGCCCAGCTCCCTTCGTCCGTTGCACGGACGAACAATATGGATTGCAAAAATAGAGGATCTTTGTTTAGAACCGTTTACGTGGTTTATATGAAACTTTGATACTAAAAAGATGTTGAGGTAGAGTTTGAGCATTCCGATTGTGTTCTGTAATTAGGACTAAAAGTTTAGCTGTCGCAATAATCAGAGGGCCTGCTCTTTTACAAACGAAAACGAAATTTCGGACGAAATTCGCGTATTTCCTACTACGTTTCTCATTGATTCCGACATTTCTTTCGAACGAAAATTGTTTGACGTCTTCATGGTCGTCGAATCTAAACGTCAAACAATTTTCGTTCGTAAGAAATGTCGGAATCAATGAGAAACGTAGTAGGAAATACGCGAATTTCGTTCGAAATTTCGTTTTTGTTTGTAAAAGAGTCGGGCGTTAGGGTCGTGAGTCACTTAACAATTTTCCATTTCGAAACCAATAGCCTCAAAATTCATCAACGATACTAATACTACTATAGATGCTGTGTGTCGTACATACATACAATGAAACAAGGTTGTATCTGTGCACTAAATATTTATGAACAATAATCGTATATATCGTATTGATACAGAAACTGGGATACATACAGCAAATGTTTAAGGTGGTAGAGCCAAGCTGTAGTCAATTGACTGCAGCTCATATACGGGCTGGCTCGACCGGGGTAGTACCACCCTCTCACAGAAGATCGGCGTAAAGCAGCTATTGCAGCTGCGTTTCGTACGATGAGTGAGAGAGCCGAAAGCCCAAACCCCCTTCTCCCTCCATTCCGCTCCCCTTCAGGTCGGCAATTTGCGAGCAATGCCTTTGGTATTGCGAGCATCTATAGGCTACGGTAACTGCTTAACATCAGGCGGGCCGTACGCTTTAATGCCACCGCAGGCCTATAAAAAAAAACAAAAAATATATATATATGTATATGTAGTGTTAACACATAGTGACCTAGCGCAACATTGAATTCGTTTTAAACCTCGAAAATATAGATAAAAAGAAAGCGACCGTTCGCGTCATTTATTGTACCTACCTATCAGTTTAGATTTAATTTAAGCCACTCAACCTATAATTGTACGTCAACTAGCATTAGGATTGGCAGTTCACTGCAGACATCGCATACGTCGATGAATAATTTCATAAGACTCATATGGACTCTACTGAAATAGGCTCCGTATGACGGCTTCACCGTCGTATGCGTCTCATCATACTTCCATTATATATTTAATACGATCAGAATAAGAGCTATATTTAGATGCACAGGCAGCCGCGTCCAGACTCCAGAGGTCTCACATGCCGCGCGAGGCAGCTTTGCCGCGCTTAGTTTGAAAGGGCGCGATTTAATGTTTTATTTTTTAAATATGTGACTAAGGTTTGAGGAATTCATTTAATTTATTTTATACGTGTCAACAATTTTATTAGCTAAAATTATTTTTACTAGATACTTATCTACAAATACAAGCTGAGCTTAAGTGGATAAGCGGATTTTGATAAAACATTGTCGTGTAACACTAGCTCTAACCCCTTATTATTTTGCTGAAGTCTTAAGCTGTGAGTTCCTCCAAAAGCGGTGCCGTCATATAACAGCCGCGTTAGAACATGGAATCCTCTCCATCCAAAGCTTGTCTGGAAGAGATCGCAGCTTGCGATACGACCGCCCACTGTACACTGTATATGTTTCTTCTTGATTTGCTTGTCATTGTTGTTTATGTATTTGTTCCATTGGAGTACAATAAAGTGTTATCTATCTATCTATCTATCTATCTATGTAAACTATGGCGCGGTTTCCTAGAGAGCGGTATTTTTACATAGCAAATGTTCTAGTGCGGCCGTTATATTACGGCACCGCTTTTGGAGGAAACCAGCGCGTTACTCTAGTATACATAACAAACACACACAAAAAAACAACAACAAAAACATACAGTCGAATTGAGAACCCACTCCTTTTTGAAGTCGGTTGAAAATAACACTAGGAGAGTATCTAATACATGGTTGCTCGTAAATAAAGTAAGAAATAAATAAACAGCGGTGCAGCGTCTGGTCATTTTTCAAGCTGCACCGCTAGACAAGCCCACGCCCAGTCTTGCAGCTACAAAAGTAACAAAACATTGTGTACTGAATATAGAGACACTTTAAAAACTGAATAAAAAAGTAGGACAAAAAATTTAAAATGCTTCTACATAACATTATTTTGACATCTGATGAAAACGGGTTTGCAAATAAACTTAATATTATAAAAAAAAAAAAAATGTAACGTCACGACTTTTATCCCGATTCGGGCGTAGTCAGAGGCTTGAGTGGCCATACACCACCACATTGTGGAGGTATTAACCAACTCAAAGCCCACGTTTCACCAGATAGTCAGAACCCAACGTGACAGGTGGTGAACCTTGTCGCCGTGTATACAGGAACTGACTATTACCTAATCCCGAGGGATAGGTAGGTTTCCTCACGATGTTTTCCCTCACCGTCAGCGAACTGTAAATTATGCACTTAAAATTATAATTTACGCATTAGCTAAAAAAATATTGTAGGTACACTACACCAAAAAATATTCTCAAAACACAATACCCACGTCCGAATGTAAGGCCTGAGGGCCTACTCTTTTACAAACGAAATCGAAATTCGAGTATTTCCTACTACGTTTCTCATTGATTCCGACATTTCTTACGAACGAAAACTGTTTGATGTTTAGATTCGACGACAACGAAGAGGTCAAACAATTTTCGTTCATAGGAAATTTCGGAATCAATGAGAAACGTAGTAGGAAATACTCGAATTTCGTTTTCGTTTGTAAAAGAGTAGGCCCTATGAGTTCATCAACACACTAATGGACCATTAAAGCCGTAAACGGACTGTCACAATACATCATCAATCGGTTACTGCTTCAATGGTCCGTACCTAAGTGTATTGGTGAACAAAAACCTGAGAATTCATAGCGACATTTAAATAATTATAAAACCGTTCTGTATTAAATTCTTAATATCCTACTGGAATCTCGGCCCCTGGTCACCGCAGCTAAGCCGCAGACGCAGATGTAGGGTTTGTTCCAAGTCTTTGCTTTACCGCTGTTATTTAACGGATTAGGTTATTATGGAGGTAACATTAATTCTTGTCTTAGCTACTAGGATCAAGTGCTTTTTATTTTATTTATGTATTTACCCGCAGCTTTGCCTGCGTAAAAAGTTCTTTAATTTGCAGATTGACAGAATCTCGGATTCTAATTAGATTCAATTTTAATTTCATTCATATACAATTTACACTTCTTTTTCCAATCCTTTCTTCTGCTATACAAATGCAGTACAACACCTATAGAATGTACTTAATTATAATTATTTTTCATCACATTCCCTTCAGTAGACGCTACAAATCAGTGTTTTGATACATATAGCACTCTTATTATAATTTTCTTAAATTCAGTCAGTTACGTCTGCACGTATCTTAATCAGCCTAAAGCTTTATAACTTAACTAAGTTAAAAAAACAAGCTTTTAAAACTAACTCAAAGTGTTTATACATAACAGTGTTCACATAAGCACGGACCGGAAGGCGTCTATTTAAGTTCAGACAAGTACTGATTCACATTTAGGCGCGGGCGGCTTGACAGCTCCTCGCTAATGTTGCGGACTGTACCCTTCCGTAGACCAAGGGCAAGTGTAGACTCGGCAAGTGATATAAAGTCTAACAGTATGTTGATGGAGAGATTAGTGGTAATTAAGAAGTGATGCTGATTCTAGCTTCCTCCAAACGATGACATGAGTCTGTAATGAAAAAAAACTACATTTTTAGTAAAGGTATTCTATTCATGTTGATATTAATGTTGTCTTCTGTATAGTAGCTACTAATGGCATTCTCATTATATTGCTATTGCTTATTGGAAAATCCACATGATCATGTTTTCTTATAACAGTCAACCGATATGAAATAGGTAGGTACCTCTATATATTGTGATCTTGTCTGCCCGCGTGTTCAATAAAGCTATGCAAAACATACATATGTCATTATCTCGGAAAAAATAAAATTGAGTTTTATTTTATTTGGATAGCTTACAGCGTAATAACAATTTAAGAAACTAGAAGCCATTTACAAGCTACCGTTATAATAGGTACTTTTCTTGTTTTAGTAGTGCCAACTCTATCGCTTCATAGCTCTTAGTCGAGCCAAGCTTTTAGACTTGCACAGCGTGCTTCTAAACTTTAAGCTCAGCTCATATATAATTCTAAACGAAGCCTTTGTTCCGCTGGGAGATGGCCGAGAGTTGCCCGCTAAATAATTTATCCGGCCCGGCTCTAGTTAACCGTGGAGCCGGATAAATACGGATCTCCGTCCGGATATTATTTTAATGCGAGATTTAATAAGATTCTCCGCTTGCTGTATATATTTAGTTTTGGGGTTAGGTAATTAAGTGACTTGTGTCGGATGGCCTATCTATTTATTGTTCTATGTAGTTATCTGGAAATATGTCCAGTAAAGTTATGGGTTCCTCCAAAACGGTGACGTCATATATAACGGCCGCACTAGAACATTGGCTATGTAAACTATGGCGCGGTTGCCTAGAGACCGGTATTGGACACCGTTTTTTTGATCTAGTGCGGCCGTTATATGACGGTACCTTTTTCCTAGGAATCCAGCGCTTAAGGCTGGCCTGGGGGCAACCGGGATGTGAAGAGATGGAATTCATATTATCATTTGAGAAAGGACAAAATTGGATACATTTTAGATTTACATCATGAGTTTTTGAATCCCGAGTGAACTCTTAAGCTGCTCTTAAGGTGCTGGGAACTCTTAAGTTTTTATTTAGGTAGAGTCGGTTGAGAGAAGGTTGTCATGCCGTATATGGAAGTGAAAGAGGCTGCACTAGATCGAGATAGGTGTAGAAATCTCCAATAGCTACACCAACGTTCTTAGGACAATTAAATAAGAAGAAGAGATAATGCAGAAGATGCGGTAGAGTCTTAGCAATATTTTTATCCATTTCATAGTTAACTTTAATGAAATTAAAAATATTGATTCTGTTACCCTGAACAGAAGCAGTAGGTATTTCTTTGTTACCTTTTTATTTGTGAAATAAAAAATAGAACTAAACACAGAAGCTATCTATTTGGATCGCAGTCGGTTGAAACATGCTGGTCCGTGATGGATGGGCGCAGAGTGCAGCTGCGCTCTTAATTGCCTAATACTGTTAAGTGCAAGCTCACTTTACATATTTCTTAAGTATATTATATACCGACTGTAGAAAGTAGATGGTATAGAAAGTATATTGCCATTGTATAGTATAGCATATTGCCGCGCCCGAGCCATCAGTTTCGACATTATATCAAAGCGTTTAGACGTCAAAACTGACTTCACGGGCATGCCACTCGTTTCTTGTAGAAGCACCTAATATCTATTGCCTTGGTATTGCTGATTGCTACTTAAGTTCTCCGTTGAAGATGTACGCCGATTATATTCGGAAAATGTCGTTGTTGAAACTAACATTATTTTCGATCTTCTCGACTTCATCCCCGCCATTTTGCATTGCAGCCGATTTTGAAATTAATATTTGATGGATTCACATAATTTTAATGATTTAATAAGTTCTAGTAGGTACAAATGTAGCCATGTATATAGAACGCTTAAAAATAGAATAGACAAATTAAGTTAATCCTATGCTTTTATTACCTTTTTTATCTCACACCAAAGTCAATTCGTATTCCCAAATTGCCTCCGAAGCTAATCGAACGCAACATCAATCCGATCCTAATTAATTCCTTGTCCCGTGTAAACATTAAAAAAAGGAAAAAAATCCGAATCCCGACCTCTCGAGCGAAACATCGGTACCCGATTGAATCAATTTAAACTTCAACCAAATCTCATCTCGTAGGGTACGGCCCTAATTATGCCAACGGAAGGACAGGGGTATGGAAAGAGACAAATTTACGTTTGCTGTCGGCAAACTAAATCCCCGATAGAATTTCTCCTCTACGCACTTTACTCACGACTACAGAGAATACGTTTTTCATTTTGCGAATGTCAAAAATTAATTGGTTGAAGTGTAATCGTCTGTTTCGGGCAGTAGAGGGTGGGATAAGGGTATCCAAAATGGCCGCCGTAAGATTTTGTTCGGTTATATTAATTAAATCTTCGTAATTTATGACTGGCTGGAGCATGTGGTGTAGTGATTTATGGTTTTGCCGAATTAATTTCGTATTAAGCTGATTCGGATATAATATCACATCATATACATAGATAGGTATAAGTAAATAGATTGTGCGAAGGATAATTAATTTACACGAACATTTACATACCTTGAGACAAAATGTTATGAGATTTTTTATAAGGGTCTAGGCCCACCACACACTCCCACCACTGTTACTCCTATAAGCCAGGGTTGACAATAGTGTCCAACCATGAAGCCGAAATTCGATCATCGACCATGAACAAGCTCTGGGAAAAAGCTAACTCGTCTTAGAATCCGCATGAATTTAATCAAAATAAAGTATTATGCCGTGTGTCCAATGGCAAGTAACTTGCGAAATTTCTTGCAGAAGTCACTTGCCGACGAGTTCCACTGACTGCAATTTCACACAACCGTGTACATGTGGCACAGCAAGTTCGGCAAGTCGCAGAAGTCCACTTGCGTGAGTGTTTACACATTGGAAGTCGCTTGCGTAAGTAAACATGTGCAAGTTTTCTTGCCAGTGGACCGGCATAAGAGTTAAAAGAAAATTATCAATGGTAGTGGCAACTTTATTTCAATAGATGTGTCCATATGGCGCGCATGCCTCACCCGAGCACTCATATTATGACATTACGTCTATGCGTTCCGACGTCAAAAGTGAGTGCTCGCGCGAGGCATGCGCCCGATGAAGACGACGCCATTAGATGTGTCCATATGGCGCGCATGCCTCACCCGAGCACTCATATTATGACATTACGTCTATGCGTTCCGACGTCAAAAGTGAGTGCTCGCGCGAGGCATGCGCCTGATGAAGACGCCGCCATTGGTGCACGTTAGTTCCTCCATCAAATCAACAAACAAAAGACTGTAACCTATTCTCAAAAGAATTCGGAGTTTCATACCCTCATAACTTGCCTTCAAAACACATCTCTACGTCAATTGACAGCAATAAGATCGAATACAGATAATACCATCACGAGTGGTGGCGACCTCTTTCACCTAACGGGTTAAAAAATTAGGGCATCCCTCCCCCTACCCCCTACCCCCACTGGACCCGGGCGCGATAACTCACCCTCCACGTGCGGCCCTTGAGAAAAATAGCTCGAAAAACAGGCAAGATTTAACTCACCACGGTTTTAGATTGTTATTTCGAGGCACGAGATGAAAATGGGATTGATAAAACTTAGTTTTTGCAGAGCCAAAAGTATTACTCATTACTACTTATTTAACAGGCAGGTTACAATTAAAATGTTCAAACGTTTTAAAACATTACATAAATACAAAATACTTATTTTATTTATTTAGAACAATCACGGGCGTAACTATTTACTAGAAATCTTTAAAAATATATATATATAAGATCGGCCGTTAGACACCTAACTTAGTGGTATAACTTCTGCCCCCCTAGACAAGTGGCATGAACGCTAATCGAATAGAATAGAATAGACTTCACAATGTATGAAAATGTCAAACGTCACTATGTAGATCAACAACAAGTTGCTATGTAGATCACGTGACTTATGTCATTACCATACATGAAGCGTAGCGATTTGAAGGTACGCTTGTAGACGTCAGCCACTTGTCTAGCCCTTCAGATACAATTAAAAGCCTTATACAAAAATTGGATTATTGGTAGTGCCAAGCTATGGCCAATTGAATGCAGCTCATATATTATGAGCTGGCTCAATCGGGGTTGTAGCACCCTCTCACAGCAGATCGGCGTAAAGTATCTATTACAGCTGCGTTACGTACGATGAGCGAGAGAACCGGAAGCCCAAACCCTCCCCCTTTTCCTTTCTGTCCTACTGTTAGCAACGTGCAAACGATGCCTTCGGTATTGCAAGAATCTATATGTTACGGTAACTGCTTAACATCAGGCGGGCCGTACGCTTGTTTGCCACCTTAGTATCATAAAAAATCTCCTCTCCGAATTAATTCTAGATGTTTCACATCGCTGTTTTATCGTTCGTCTAAATAAGGGCTCGCAAAGGTACGTTATCTCACGCACGCCGTTAATCTAGTCAAATGTAGCAATATGGCCGACCCGCGCGCAACTGTTTGATGTTTAACCCGTTGGATTTTACTGGAACTTCGTTTATTTAATCCCTGGGCCCTTTCTACGTAAGTACCTCGTAGAAAAAGGTCGAAGGGATAAGGGTACGTAATATGTTATAAGCTTTTCGGCTCTGGTATTTTTCTAGTTAAAATAACGCGTAAACGCAAACTGGGCTATGTCCTAAATCCCCCTTCTATTGAGGACGAGTATACTCAGTATACTTAATAAAAAAAAGCTCGACTACATTTGGCCATATACTTTTTATGTGATTAAGGTGTCAAACAACCTAATGACCTGCCCCATGTTACGCAGTTATCGTAGCCTATAGAAGCTTGCAATACCAAAGGCATCGCAGGCACGTTGCTGAACTGAAGGGGAGTGGGATAGAGTGAGGGGAAGGGGGGTTGGGCTTCCGGCTCTCACACTCATCGTACGGAACGCAGCTTTAATAGCTACTTTACGCCGAATTTTTGTGAGAGGGTGGTACTACCCCGGTCGAGTCAGCCCATATATGAGCTGCAGTAATTCAATTGTCCATAGCCTTGTCTCTACCATCAAAGTCTGCAAAACAGCGATTTTTCACTTTGCTCTATACATTATACATAATCCCTCTACCTCTATGTAAACTCTTTTGCAAAAAAAACGGGCACTTTAGATTTTTTTCTCAACTTAAATGAAGAAGAACAAGAAAGAGGTTTTATTAATTTGACGATGTATTGGCATGTTATTTGAAGCATCCTGGCATGATTCTGGCATCCTGGCATGATGAACAAAAGAAAAATATTGATTATTGTGGATTATTGTACAATTGCTTTACTAATGGCGCGAATTGCTGAAACGATTTTTTTACTCGTTGCTAAAATTTTAAAACTTTTTGGATATATTCTGCAAATTAAACAATTTTATCTTTCTTTTTACATTAAATACCTCTTTTGATATGAGTGATAAAGCGATAAGGGCCGGTAAAATTATAGCCCTACTTGAAGAAGGTTGTTCGCAAACTTACGTGTCTCAGCGGCTAAATGTGAGTCGTTCAACTGTCCAGAGGACTTGGCAACGATATCAAGAGACCGGTTCGGCCAAAAGAAGACCCGGTTCGGGAAGAAAACGATGCACAGAACCAAGAGATGACCGCTTTTTGGTGAGTCAGGCGTTGCGGAATCGTAAGGCGTCAAGTGTGGACCTGAAGAAGAGCATTGAAGAAGTAAGAGGAGTAGAAGTTAGCTTGTGGACGGTCAGGAGGAGGCTTTTGGCTGCCAATATCAGGAGTTACCGCCCGGCTCGGGGCCCTAAATTACTCCGTGAGCACCGTGTTGCTCGATTACAGTTTGCTCGAAACTGTGTTTCATGGACTCTGGAGGACTGGAGTAAAGTATTGTTTTCTGATGAAGCTAGAATCTCTTTGTGTGGAGAGGACAGACGACGGCGAGTGCTGCGAAGACCACGGGAACGCTATGCGGAAGTGTGTTTCGAAGAAATCACTCCTTATGGCGGCGGCTCCGTAATGTTTTGGGCAGCAATTAATTCAACGGAGCGTACGGAGTTAGTTTTCATAGAAAATGGAACATTAAATGCATACCGGTACATAATGGAAGTCCTAATTCCATATGCACAACCCACATTGACTGCACTTGGGGAAGATTCCATTTTTATGGACGACAATGCTCGCCCTCACCGTTCTGGCGACGTGGAAGCGTACATGCAAGAAGTTGGGATCCGTCGTTTAGATTGGCCAGCTCGAAGTCCTGACCTCAATCCAATTGAGCATGTCTGGGATGTTCTAAAGAGACGGGTAAGATCAGTGCAACCTGCTCCACAAAACATCACGGAGCTAAAAAGAGTCATTGCAGAAGAGTGGGAACGTATTCCTCAAAACGTTATTAAAAACATCGTGGAAAGCATGCCCAGAAGGATTCAAGATGTGATTTTGGCACGTGGAGGTCACACTCGCTATTAGGTTTTTACATTTGTAACTTTATTTAATTTAACAAATTAAAAAAAAAAATTGTCTTTATTGCCGACCACTTCTTATTGTTTGGCCGTGTACATCGATTTTAAAGAATTCATCGAAATTTAAAAAAAATTGCCAGATTTCACTTGGCACGTATTAATTTACACGATTATAAATATACAGACTACGTCAAACAATTAAATTTCATTTAATTAACTCAAATCAACCTTATAATGTAAATTTCCTAAGGTGCCCGTTTTTTTTGCAAAGGAGTGTATATTACAGTGTACACCTAGGTGTTCTATATGCAGGGTTATCACGCAAGGTGAGTGTTATCGAAGATGTCAGGTGCCCAACGCAGACCCTCCTCAAGTGTAGACCAAATTGAGCCGGCCCTAGCATTAATTAATTTGTATTATATGTTAACCACGTATACATACACGGCTGGTTAACTACGTCCATATTAACATATTGTTTTTTTAGGGTCCCTCAGGGTTCACGCTTAGGGCCCCCATTGTTTTTAATATTCGAATGAGTATCACTCTAGTTATAGCACTATCCTTTAGGGTAAAGCCGGAAACCCTCCGCGGCGCACGGAGAGGCCACGCACACGGGCCACACCTCGCTTTGCAAGAAAATGTATGCATGACGTCATTTCGTGCGTAGCCTCTCCGCGCGCCGTAGTGGACACGATTGCATACATTTTCTTGCAAAGCGAAGCTTGGCCCACGTGCGTGGCCTCTCCCTTGCGCGGTGGGTTTCCGGATTAATTCCTAGGGTACGGTAAAATACGTTGAATTTCAAAAACTACATTGATTAGATCTATAAAAAAATTATGTTCAAAATTGGTCCATACAGATGCCTCGCATGACTCGCTCGAGCACTCATGTAAGTAATACATAAATGCATTCGTTACGTAGATACCTTCTTATATTTTTACGTTATAGTTCTTGCAATTCACGAAGGCGACCGGCTCTTGGTTGTGTAAATACGTATCTGTATACGTGTTAATGTGTGCGTTTACGGCTCGTCCACGCACGCACGTCACACTTGTGTATGTATATGTCGAACACAACCAAGGGCCGGTCGCCTTCGTGAATTGCATTGCATTGCAACTATAACATAAAATACGTATTATGTGCTATTTATAAAATGTAGGTATAAAATTACTACATACATACCTATGACACGACACAAATTGAAAAGCCCAAATCACACATTCAGTGTATAAAACTGCAAACGTTCGCATTCAGTTGGATATCACAACCAATACGAGTAGAGTTCTCTGTGATGCGGAGGTCAGCCGGCCGCTCTTGAACCTACGGAAAAAAGTACAACTCTACCACTATGATACGCTACTGTTTGTGCGCTACATGCTGTTATGTAGCGCTGTTATTCGCGTTTTCGACGATCATCAGCTATGAACTCGCCTCTTTATAGACCTGTAGAGTTATGACATCACAATTATAAATCTACTAAGGTGGGTAGGAACATCCCTACATATTTCAAGCAGTTAAACCGTATTAAAACATTTTTTTTTCGACAAAATTACATTAAAGTTACTTTAAGTCCAAAAATTAAAACTATTTTTAGTTGGTTAAACACGAAATTTGTTTTAAAAAAGTATTTCGAGATCAACTCTACAAACTCATTTGACCATATTCGGGTCCGGAATACTTCGCCGCATGAAGTCATCTACAATAACATGACAGCACATTTACCAGACCAATGTCAATTTATACACTTCCAGGATCCACTTCATCTCTCTTTACTGAAAAAACAAACAGCTTTCTCTACGATATCCCCAAGTGTATGCAAGTCCATTTGAAAAACAAAAAAGCCCGGGAGTGCAGCGGAGTGTTTGGTCCACGGAAGCCGCCCCTCGACGAGACTCTCCATAACACTTGGCTACTGAAATTGCGTCTCTACCTCGTTTTTGTGCAACAGATCGCATAAACTATTATGACAGTGTAGTTCAGTAGAGTATTTTATGACGAGAGCGATACATTTTTTAATTACTTACCAGAATCCAAAGCAGTAAACTCTGTACTTAGTAGGGCCGATAAATAGAGACATCAAATCTATAAGCAAATCCAATAATTCCTATAATTACATCAGAAAAGTGTACTCAAGTTGTTGAGTTTTAAGAAGAGGGTTCGAAATTTGGTTGATTTTCTATTCTACTTTTTCTTTAAGTAAGTATGTGGACTAGGAATCTTATATTTAGATTATGATTTTTGACTATATTATCTTGAGTATCTTTAAATCCAAATCACGATTTGACGAAATTTTCTCGATAAAAAAATAATATGAAATGAGCTCTAATTATTTACAATTTTCCTTGCTACCACGATGTTTTTACGATTTAGATCACGAAATTATTTCTAAAACATAGCAAATAATGATATCTAAACTACCCTTCAACCATATTTTAATTCATGAAGTAGTTTTTTTTTAATTCAAGAAAATGTGGTTTGGCGCTTATGTTGTTTATTTCCGAGCGCGCGCACAATATCGCCATCTCACATTTTAAGTACTTGAACTAACCATGTCTCTCTCTAACTTTGTATTGTCAGTGTCC
Organism: Drymonia ruficornis; assembly: GCA_947859195.1. Taxonomy (NCBI): domain Eukaryota; kingdom Metazoa; phylum Arthropoda; class Insecta; order Lepidoptera; family Notodontidae; genus Drymonia; species Drymonia ruficornis. Next base: position 8,712,643 of record OX401923.1, read on the forward strand.
GCTCGGACTTGTTCGACGTCGGACCTGTGAAGGATTTTTTAAAAAATATTACGAAAAAATATTACGGTCGTGCCACATTACAGGTACAGTACAGTATTTACAGTCCGCCGACGCCTATGATAAATAAATAAATATCCTTGGAAATTCTTTTACACATGACTACCTGATCCCAAACTAAGCAGAGCTTGTACTATGGAAACCAGATAACTGATATTACTACATATACTACTTTTTGTTTGTAAATACAAACGAAATATACACTTAATTACACCTAGACTCGGGACATGCGGACATGTTCATGCACACAACTGCATGTCCTGGGCAGGAATCGAACCTATGACCTGCACTGCAGCGTGATTTTCGTTTGCTTTTCCTTGTCTTGTGTAATTTCTTTTCATCTCTTGTCATTTTGTGTCATCTCTTGTCATTTTGTGTCATCTCTTGTCATTTCATAGTTATTCGTGTCATTTCTGTAAAAACTCCCTATTTCGCTTACTGTTATATACTTGCAGCATGGTCTTGGGCCGACAGTGGGAATACATTGCTTGTCAAAACAATGGAGTCGCTTTATTGCGTTTGTTGTAGGTATGGATGGGCAAGTAATAAATATATCATACATCAATAAATTATCGTAAAAAATAACATTACAGATATGGATAGGAAAATGTTTGTCCGTCCTATTCAATCTATTATATTATAAACGAAAGTAACTCTGTCTGTTACCTTTTCACGGCTAAACCGCTGAACCAATGTTGATGAATTTTGGTATGGAGATAGACTGGGTCTTGGCGGAGAACATAGGCTACTTTTTAGGGTTCCAAAGGGTGCTAACGGGACCCTATTACTAGGCCTACGCTGTCCGTCTGTCTGTCTGTCCGTCTGTCAGCGCGGGCTGTATCTCACGAACCGTAACAGGTAGAGAGTTGAAATTTTCACTGAATGTGTATTTCTGTTGCCGGTGCAGAACAAATACTAAAATTATAATAACATTTAAAAATAAATATCAAGTCTCAAACTTGATATTTTTGATGTGTTTATTCTACGGTGGTACGGAACCCTTTATGTGCGAGTCCGACGCCTTCAGATCTTATGAATGTTTTCTTGAAATAAATATAGTGTATTTTAAGTAATTAACTGGCCAACCCTCAGGTCCTACCTACCATGTTAGGATCTTTTTCGTTCTAGCGGGTGTAAACCGTGATTTAACGAGTTAATGTGATAATTTTTGTATTTTTTAAATTATTCAATTCAATGTTTTTGTTTCAGACATAGTCCAATATTGATTATTAAAATTATTATAATTTCACAATAAATATAAAACAATAAATAAAAGTAAAATTAAATTAAAAAAAAATATATATTTATTTTTAATTTTCATGTTTTATCATTAAAATACAATATAATATAACATAAATTAAAATAAAATACAATAAAATAAAAACCTACCCCTAATTAAACAAATACCGTCCGCGTGGGATACTGGCTGCATGTCCTCCCTGTATTCAAGCTGTTCCTGTTGTCAAGCGAATTTTTTGAGCAAGGAAAGAGCCAGCCCTCTTGTCACCTGTGGCGGTAACCAGTCTAAGGGTGATTTTGATAGATAAAAAAATAAAGATAAAAAGATAAACAAAAAATAAATGCATGGTTAAATCAATAAAATTAATAAAAACTGAAAATTAAATTTAAAAAAATATTAAATATGGTAAAAAAAAATATTATGACACCGCTGATGACTTCATGATCGGCATCGAAGTTAAGTACCAAAGTATTCCTTTGCCTACGAAACATGAAAAAGATACTCATATCCGGCAGTCAGTCACTGACACAGATTATGTACCTACATTTTTACCCGACTACGGTGGGCGGAGGGTTATGATTTTGACCGATATGTATGTATGTTCATCTGCTCCCGTATAACGTCCAAACTATTTTTATCATAATAATTTGACTAATGAGGTATCGTTGGACGCGTCTGGATCGTCCGCTGGTTATAGGCTATTATACGATCGAAATATTGTTATACGTATCTATCAGCATATTGTAGGTATCGTTTGTCTTCTTTTGACTTACTTTGTCTTCAGCAATAAAAACAACATAGAAATTAAATTATTTTTTTCAAATACACTCGACATAAAAATCCCATATAAAACGAAAAAAATATATTTGAATATTTTCATCCATTTCATCTATTTTAAAAGGTGCACTGGGACATATTATTTTAATTGTACGAATTAAACAATATTGTTCCTTCAAAAAATAACTATACTATAGTCTACTCCATAGCTGTTCTGTCCTAGCTAAGCGAGAGGGATATATCCTTCGGCAGCTCACGCGACGCTAGCCACACCCCGAAACTAAAATTCATTTTTTTCTTGTATCGTCTTAATGGTTTTATTTACGAGCGGTCGGAAGAAGAATATTTAGTTTTCATGTCTTTATGCTGTACTTCAAAGAACATAGTTCAAGTGGAGAGGAGAGAAGAATTGCTTTCTTCGATTAGAATGTGATCTTGCTGCGATTTAGCACACATTTTCAAACCGCCATCATCCCCGCTTTACAGTCCTAACCTGTCTAAATTCTATGGGCTTAGCGCCCTTCAGCTTTCGACCCATCCTTTGTACAACGTAACGTATTCTTTAATATATAACACTTTCGTTCCCTCTATTCAGGGAATTAAAAACAAAATTCGGTATCCTTTCACAAAAACGCCACAAAAAAGGTTGATTATCATCTCGGCGCGCCATTCCCAACGGAAACCCTTTTGTTATTGCCAAATTAGCCAATCCTCAAGATAACAAACGTCCCTTTATTTTAAGGGCAAAACCCTTCTATGGACGGCCTCTGAAATTTGTTTAGGGTGGGTTTTAACTATCTTCCGCACGTGATCCAGGGGTGGGGGGTTAGGGGTAGGGGGTATTTTTGGGCTGGATGCTTGCGGTCCTCCCTTTAGGGAGACTTATCCGTTGCTTTGAAATTGGAGCAACCTTTTGGGTGGGGTTTTATTATATTTGGTTTGAGTGTTCGTGTAAAGTGCGAACATTTTTATCCACTTTCAGTCAGCGAGGTTATTGAGGAATAGCTATGCCCGCGACTTCATAGACGTGGAATTAAGGTTAGCACTCATTTATCAACTCGGCACCCGACCAGCACCGCCTCGCCGCTCGACGTCTCCTCGTTGTCGTCAGGTGGTCCGCGGGCGGACGCTGCTTTTACACCATAAACGTCACAATCAACCAGTTGACCGCGTGCGGTCAACGAGTGAACGCCGCGTGGTCAGCGCTTGGTCCACTTATTTCTGGTTCAGTTAGTGGATGCTGACCGACGAGGCGGTGCTGGTCGGGTGCCGAGTTGATAGATGAGTGCCAACCTTTAACCAAAAAATTTTAGTTTAAATAAAATCAGCCATCTATTCAAAATAAAAGAAGTCGGAAGTACTGAATATCAAAATTCTAACAAAAAAAATCAACGAAACATATCAGTTTGGCATAAACATAGTTTATTCGGACAAATTGCATGCTCGGGCTAAACTAACCTGCCTAGAATACTAAAACCACAATGTCTCATAGCTAATAGTTTCAAGTAGATGCTATCCCAATGTTGCAAAAAATCAAAATTAAAGCAACTGTTTCTCAAACATTAAATTTTAAATACCTACGTTTGAACCACTCAAATTTAAGCACCCTACCGAAACCTCGTTTTATTAAAGACATAAAACCTTGCGATTCGCCACGCGAGGGGAGAAGGGGGCAATTTTAACTATCCTTGTATGTAATGAGGGGGCGGTGGGCGCTGGGGGGAGCGGGGATTAGGAGGGTGCGTCTTGCAAACGGGCTGCGTGCCTGGCCGCGGGCGGCGGCGATTTGTCCCTTACATCCCCGGTCTACCCTTGTGGGCTGAGTCAGTGGTGCTCAAAGAACAAATTCGCAACAACAGTTACCATTTTTATTCTTCTTTGGTGATGTTTCATTATATTCCGCTGATGAACCTCGGCATTGTATAAATGGGAAGTAAATCGACGGTTAAACCATCATAAAGAGTATTCCTTGCAAAATACACCATCATACCTGTATTCTTCGAAGGGGTAAGTTCCAGTTCTTTATTCTACCGCCGGATCCGGGAATTCCCAGTAAAAAGACTCCCGACAAAGAGAATCGGTCCCGAGTGCACCCACATTTGGCGGGCATTTGACGGGCCCGTTAGCGTGGTTGGCGCGGAGGCGCCTTTCACGCTGCAGGTCGTAGGTTCGATTCCTACCCGGGACATGCATTTGTGTGCGTGAACATATCTGTATGTCCCGAGTCTGGGTGTATATATATATTAAGTATGTATTTACAAATAAAAAAGTAATATATGTAGTAATATCAGTTATCTGGTTTCCATAGTACAAGCTCTGCTTAGTTTGGGATCAGGTAGCCGTGTGTAAAAAATGTCCCAGGATATTATTATTATTATTATTATTTTGCCAATTATGTTTTCGTAAAAAATAATCTTATATCCATGAAAATAATATCAATGTTTTAAGAAGAGTTGAGTGTTGTTGAATTGATGCGTCCAAATGACTCAAATGCCTCGCCCGAGCACTCACTTTATGACATTATGTCTTTGCGTTCTGACGTAAAAACTGAGTGCTAGGGCGCGTGTAGACGCAGCCGTTAAGTTGGTTTCACTGAGAAAAATCTGAAAGAATTCTATGTTGTTCTTTAAAACGGTACTGCCAAATTAATTTACATTATGCAACGTTGAATGAACGAGTAAAATAACGATACCTATGGGTAGGTACTAAAACGTTCCTTACCCAACTGGCAAGTAGGTACCATTACTCAAATAAAAAACTTTGAGAACCGCCCCCGAAACGAGTTGTTTACGTCGTAAAAGGTGGTCGATACGGTAGATGAGGCGCTCGTGACGCGGCCGGCTAAACACATAACCCTCCCTTTTATCCGCAGTCGGGTGAGGGCCGTAAATTATGGGCAGTAATGCCAGATCACGCGCTTAGGTACTGGTGCTTTATACCATTTACTTACGTGTTATCTCGTAGAAACAGTTGGTAGATAATTATCACTCGTCAAATTGCTTTGTCCAATTTGATGCCCAACATTGAACAAATATCCGTGGGCCTCCGCAGACTAGCTACTTTTAGCATCGGCGATCGGCGATTTTGATGCTGCGTCTCGCTCGTTCGCGCTCGAAGAAACGCGACGCAGCATCGATACGTCACAAAATCGCCGGTCGCCGATGCTAAAAGTAGCTAGTCTGCGGAGGCCCTTTGACGGATGCCCATTCCGGACGGATGCCCACTCGTCAAATATCTTTGTCCAAAATTCCTTTGTAATTTGCGTAGTGGAGAAAAAAACCTTGAAATTTGAATCTTCTTGCGTAGTTGAAAATCTGTGATCAAATATCGGTGTTGATAGTAAATTGTATGAAGTCTTCCAATTTATTTGATCAAGTGTACATTAGACAAAGATATTTGTCGAGTGGAATACCAGCCTTATGTTTACGTATCTCTATGTTCTTCTGTAACTCACTTTTCTACGTTTTTAACTGTGCTGTCGGATGAAGGAAAAGATTTCAACGTGGTTTCATTTGATAAAGCTTTTAAATGAAATCGGTTCTGATATTTATAGGTAGGTATAACCTACAAATACAAATTGTTTATTACTTTATTGTGGTAATACAATTACTGTGGTCTTAAAAAGTAAGTTTAAAAACTAAAACCCGACTACGGAAAAAACGCGCTCTAAAAAGTATGAAACAAGAAAATATTCTCATCTAGAGGATAGCCGTGGTCCGTGTAGGTCTTTTAGGGCCAAATGGCATATGAACACGGACCACGGCTATCCTCTAGATGAGAATATTTTCTTGTTTCATACTTTTTAGAGCGCGTTTTTTCCGTAGTCGGGTTTTAGTTTTTAAACTTACTTTTTATTTAATTATTTTGGAGTTATAGGTAACAATATACAATATGTTAAAAAAACCCTGTCCGACCCGAAAACGTATTGTTGGGTATCGAGATTAGATTCCATTTTTGTAAAAAAAAAACTTTTTTTTTCATTTTTTTTTTTTCAAAAAATTTTATTTTTTTATTTTTTTTAACATAGTATGTGTCCCACTGCTGTGCAAAGGCCTCCCATATTTTTTTGTAATACAAATACCCCGTTTACATTATTTTTTTTTTTCATAAAATGACGTCATCACATACTTTGTGGTCTGAGGTGACGCCACACGATCTAACATAATTACTTCCGGTAACGGTGTTGTCATATTTTTAAAATTAGCTACATTGTGTGGGAAAAAGGCAAAAAAAATTGGCACTTTAAATGTTCATTAATATGTTCACTATCATGTTTTTTTTTTTTATTATTTTATTTGGTCATGTGATTGGGGAACCTAATTACCGGTTTCGGCTCGGACAGGGTTTTCTTAACATGTTGTATATATTTTTGAAATGTGCTCATCAAGCTCTTTCATTTGATACCCCACACGGTTTCATTAAAAAAATATTTTTTTTTATATCATGACATTATGTCCTCTAGAGGGCGCCATATGCAATTTTATGTGACGTCACATAGCCTATAACCAGCGCGCCATTAAGCCGCTTCTGACGATACCTCATTTGTCAAATTACGACAAGTAGTTTGGAAGTTAGGTGGGAACAGATGCACATACATACATACATACCGGTCAAAATCATAACGCCTCCGTAGTCGGGTAAAAAGTATAGGAACTACACAATTTACCTAAATAGGCATGCAATAGTATATTCTTAAAGTACTAAGTGAATATTAAATAATAATTAGTTTTTGAATTATTTGGAGGCATTTGCCGAGAGCCGAGATATTTTTTTTGTTAATTACAGCTCTACCATGTCTGAATATTGAAAATTGGCACAAATAATTATGTAGGTACAGATATCAAGAAAAACAAAACACAAATACTACCTAAATTCATACAAACATGTCTAAAACGCTTCATCTATTTTACCTGCACGTTAATAATAGACGACATTTAACCCTAAAACGGCAGCGCGTGTCAAAAATAACCGAACCGGCCCCGAACGAGACCGAAGGTCAAACATGTGACATCTGACTCGACTGCCCCGTGACCATAACACGTTTCACAACTGACCAGCTCTGCTCAATGGGGCCCTTACATATTTAATTTTATTTTGCCGTGTAAATCTTATTATGTGCTGAAAAAGCCCAACTTCCACAAAAAACATTGGCCCACTGCACTGAATCCCACTACGTAGCCATAATAAAGTACCTACTCATTGTGAAAGTGATAATGACATTGAAAATTAAAACGCGATGCACTTCCATTGACCGGCCGCCGCTCGCCGCCCAAAAAAAAAATCAACAACACTCCAATAAAAACGTAAAATTGCCACTGACATTATCCTATTACGTCATCAGTCCATTCATGAAAACGATGCGCGAAAAAACAATCGCATCGGAACACGTGTTAAACGACGCCATTAAACGGCGCGCCGTCGAAAAATATTAATTATTAATTAACACGCTTTCGACGAATTAAAATATTTTTATTGGCGCCGAAAGGCAAAAAGTCGGGAGTTAATTCGGTGGCCGCGATGGCATTGTTTGCGGGCCGCGTGCATAAAAACCGAAACGGGACCGTGGAAAAAAAGACGAAACGGCGGCAAATAAAACAGCGCGGCCGCGTGGAGCACGGCGTGATTTAAAAATAAAAAACTTCGGACGTCCGTAATGAAATCGAAAGGCGGTTCGTCGATAGCCACTGGAAAAAGGTAAAAGAAAGCTCCACTTTCACGCGTGAGATTTTGGGCTTTTTGGCATCGCGCGGGCCGAGTCGGCCGCAGCGTCGCCGCTTGTGTTTTTACGGGTTAATAAGACATGCGGGCAAAGATACAACATACTGTAACTATGCCCATGTCAGTCTAAGAAAATTGTTGTTACCGAACAAGTGATACGTTTGGCCACAAATCATTGCGTGTGAGGGCAAGGGCTGAAAGCACTCCAGCTGCTACTATAGGTCTAAACCTATACGCTTGATTACTTAGGTAATCAAGCGTTACTTTGATTAAGTATGGTTAATCATCTTAGGGGATAGATATTTCATGTATTATTTTCTAAAGTTACTAACCGTAGATGTATACAGGGTTATTGGTAAACACTAACAACCTTGCAGGGGCGTATTACTGCCATCAAAAACAACAACTTTTGTTCTATGACTTTATACAAAACAAAAACAAAAAAACAAATGATCACACTCTAAAATGTATGAAACAAGAAAATATGCTCATCTAGAGGATAGCCGTGGTCCGTTTAGGTACTTTAAGGCAAAGTGGAATACAACTACGTACCATGGCATTCCTCTACATAGATGAGAAAAAAAAAACCATACATTTTAGAAAGTGAGTTTTTGTAAAAAATAAAATATTTTGTAAAAAGTCATAGAACAAAAGTTGTTGTTTTTGATGTCAGTAATACGCCCCTGCAAGGTTGTTAGTGTTTTACCAATAACCCTGTATACAATCCGAGTGTTGAAAAATATATTAAAAGGGAATAACATTATCAAGAAACAGGGATACATGTGACTTTCCAAAATAGTTTGTCCTAATAAACGCTGTCCGTAGACACAGTACGAATTAAGGGGTTATTACACTTAACAAAATTTAGGCTACTTAATTCAGTCGTTACTGAATTTAGGCAAGTGTAATCGCATTCAGCAAGCTATTCAGAAGCTAGAATGGTTTAAATATTTAAAAGCTTCTGAATTTAGGCTTCTAAATTTAGCCAAGTGTAATAAATAAGCTCTTTAGTCACTCGCGGAAAATAATATTGAAAGTATATCGGTATTGCCAATACGGTTCATTTTCTGGTGGATTATGCCTTCTTACGTATTTAATAAGTTAATTGTCGAATTTAGAGTGCAATAATAGATGTGATTATTTCGCTGTGGTGGTGCGCTGAGCACAAGTTTGTGATTGCAATGTTAGAAGGTACCTTTATCTGCTAAAATAATACACCATCATAACTTTGCCTTATTACTTTTTATTGCAAATTTCACCTAAATGGTTAGCGGAAAAAAGCTTAACCGCCTATTAAAATTCTCCTTGAAAACTCCAACGAATAATCGCCTATTAATTTTAATTAGAATACTAATTAACAGATACCGCGCGACGGACTAAATTGGCCAGTTTTGCGCCGCGTAAAGAGCTTAGCGACCCCAAACAGCCGACGAAAAATATTCTTGGTAACAAACACTCAATAAATTATAATATACCCTCTTACCTTTTTTAAAGCTCAAAAACAGTTGATTATGTAAACGGTTAATCCGTAAAAATGCCTCTTTATTTGGGACCTAGCTTTTGTGAAATGTGGAATAAAATTTAGGTAATCTAGATAAACGTTACGACGTCGTGTCTAATTTTTATAACTGGCTTTTTAGGCTCACGCTTAATTACGATTGTGGACGCCAAACTAAGTGTCATAAACGAGCTAACTCTTGTAACTTTTATAAAAAAAAACATGCAGATATAATGACTGCCTCCACCGCCAAGTCTAGAGGCAACAAAAAATATGATTAAAAATCCAACAAAAAGGACCTCATTATACTTCAACAGCGTCAGCTACCTTTCCCTTTAAAGCTCACCCTCTAATATAATAACCCTCCCACACCTCCCGGGGTCATAACGGCCGTCCCTTCAAAATATTCTTTCAACAAAATTCGCCTCCGTCCCTTCGGAACAAAAAAGAAAACGCTGCATCACGGTCATTTTTAATTTTAACCCTAACGACGCCATTGAAGGCATTTAGCGTCGGCCATTACGCCGTCACTATCTGGTGCGTGCATCTTCCCGCGGTAAATGGACGGGAAAGGGTCTGGAATAACACGGATAGCGGGCGGGGGTTCGGGAAATTAAGTATACATTTCGGGTAGGTAATTTTGGTCCTCTTTTACATAATGTCTGTTTAACAAAATCGATGAAAAGGATTTTCAAAGGTTGCTAAATAAATCTATCTTATTAATATCCAACAAGTCGTAGCAAGTAGTTACCAACTACCTACTTGTCCGCATAAATTCCTATTTCCTTCCCATAAAATATTTTGACTTATCAAGTATCACAAAGCCAAATTTGAAAAAAAATAAACAAGCATGTCTCTTCAAAAGGTCTGTCCTCTCAATCTCACCGCGTTATTTATTCTACTCTAACATCACGTCGTCACAGACGAAAAACATGCCAGAGACTTTGCATGAAAGCCTAAAGTAGCCATGCATAAACACGAGCGCGGGGCATTCATCTCACACTCCGCATTAATATTAATTCTCGTGATTTGCATTTTAGCACTTCGCCACCGCCGCCAGCGCGGATGCGAGATCCGCGCGGAAAACCTCCGCCATGACAGACATCTGAGCAAATGGCGCGAGAGAAATAACGGGCGTCGCGCGCACATCCGCGGGAATTGAGGCCGCGGTGTAATTTTTAAGTGCTACGCGGAATTTTCAAGTGTCGCGCGGAATTTACGGAATTCTACGCAATTATCCACCGCGTGCGCATTCTTGGGTTAAAACAAATTAATTTAAAAATATTATATTTTTATTCAAAATTAAGGTTGTTGTTCGCCAAAAATTTGAATAAGTATAATAGGTATACCAACATTATAATTGAATATTCAACATTCTTTGACAGATGTTTAAATTAAACTGGAAGTAAGTAATAAAATGTTAGCAAAATTTTGGATTTATATTGCAGAAAATGTTATTTATAGCGTTTTCTACCACACAATTTAACTCTACCTAATGCTAATTTGGTATCAATATTCCTCCCCTAACTACGACCGATTGCAAAGTCGTCAATTTTAAAATCCTTCGTTAGCTAAGCACCAAATAATGTTCGGGGTATCTTGCTTAATGACTAGTAAACACGGGGTGGGCAGGGGTGTTTGGGCTCGGTAAATGAGGCGCCGATTATTTGCCCGCAAAGCTCTCTGCCTACTGCATCGGTCCATATCACTCTCCCTATACACATCACGTGAGTGATCACGGTGCAACTCACACAGTGAGTACCTACCAGGGTGGATGCTCTGGCGGCAAGACCTACCGCAGATGGTCCCTGACGCCTCGTGAGGGGTTTCCAGGAATAGTATGCCACAATTTGTACCTACAAGGTGGTAAAAGTGGCCATTATATACAATCTTGATTAGTTTTGAGGGTCACGTTCCTATCAACATATCTTTACTAATCTATAGCTAAACCCACAGACTAACTTGCATGAGTATTACAGATCGCGAAATCTCGTAAACTGTGAGGCCCGTGACACCTTGTAATTTTGCATGTGAGTTCCTATCGGCCTCTAAATGCTCGTTTGCGCTTAGATTCCGAGGAACAGTTAGTAGGAACTTGATTGTAATTAAATGCAAGTGTTTTTTATGTGATTAAGGTTACAAACAAGCGTATGGCCCGCCTGATGTTAACCACTTATCTTAGACTATAGATGCTTGCAACACTAAAGTCATCGCTCGCATGATGTGAAAATGAAGGGGAGTGAGACAGAGGGAGGGAGGGGGTTGGGGTTGGGTAGTTTGATAGGCGAACATACGTATGGACAATCGCTATGGTTTTCATAAGCTGTCAAAACTTTACCAAATGATGCTATGAGAAAAAAAATTGCGACAACAAAATGGTTTTTGTAGTTCCTAGTAGTCTTTTTAGTATGCTTTACTAAACGTTTTGTATTAACAGCAAATGTTTTACAAATGTGAGACATTACATTAAACATTTGCTGTTAATACAAAACGTTTAGTAAAACATATTGAAAACACTACTAGGAATTACAAAAACCATTTTGTTGTCGTAAATTTTTTCTCAGTGTGGTCATATTATGATCGCATGCGGTGAGCGGAGACCTTAACCCGGGCCTGTTTGCCCGCGCCTCCTCTAATTGATGCGAGCCGGCCTTTTTACCAAGACCAACGTAATGGCCCTCTTTCGAGTGAAATATCTTTTTCGGGTTTTGTTATTATACGGGACCCTTTTTACAGTAGGTACCCGTGGTGTTTGGTTTAGACGTGGTCGGGAAACGTATCTATCTTTTTTATTTTTCCTTCGGTTCTTTTTCCATAAAACGTGTAGGTACATTACACGCCTTTCACGCTGCAGGTCGTAGGTTCGATTCCTACCCGGGACTTGCTTTGTGTGCATGAACATGTCTGTAGGTATGTCCCGAGTCTGGGTGTATATGTATATTAAGTATGTATTTACAAATAAAAAGGTAGTATATGTAGTAATATCAGTTATCTGGTTTCCATAGTACCTCTGCTTAGTTTGGGATCAGGTAGCCGTGTGTAAAAATGTCCCAGTATATTATTATATTATTATTATTACATAACACAGGCACTTTGAAATAGCAATAACTATGGCAATATCATGGACCAGTTACTAAGGGGACTAAGCAAGTCCGTCGAGTGGCCGGAGTACTAACATCGACATAAAACAAAGCGAGTAGTTCAACTATTTACCGGTAAATAGTAAAATGAAAATGAAAAAACAATGACCACGTTTTTTTTCATACAAATATCTAATAAGGGCACCTCTTTCTTTAGTCTTTACTCTGTGGGCAATATGATGGATTTGAATGATAGGTTATCTGTAATGAAGTAATTAGTAATGATAAGAAAAGTAATAATGACAATTTTTTTTTTTTTTATATCGCCAGACACTTTATCAACGTTTGTAAAAAATATATAACTTGAACATGTTCACCGCTATAAAAAAATAACTAAGGAAATTCGCGACTTATTAGCCGTCTACAGGGTATTAGCACAGATTATCTTATGAGATCGATGATTTATTAATACCATCCATATTGAAACGAGTTTAGGTAGCACACAACGAATCCACCCAGTGGCCGATTTCCACCATCTACAAAGTACTCGTATAGGAGTGAGGGAGCTGAAAGCCCACCCCCCCCCCCTCCCCGTCCCTCCATCCCACTCCCCTTCAGGTCGGCAATGTGCGAGCAATGCCTTTGTTATTGTAAGCATCTATAGGCTACGGTAACTGCTTAACATCAGGCGGGCCGTACGCTTTTTTGCCACCACAGTCCTATAAAAAAATGAGTGGGTACTCCCCCGCCTTCCGTATAATTTGCGCGAAAAATTTACATGTGTCGACTTAACTCCCCCCCCTGAGTGATTGATGAGTTGTTCGGTTATTATATCCGCGAGGCCGGGCTTACAACACCTAACGCGGGTTTAACGTAACGCGGTGTAATGAGATTAGGATTTTGGTACCTATGAGGTACTAGGTTAGCAGAAATACATAGGGTTCTTCAAAGGCATGTTTACAGGTCTCTAAAAGGTATGTCCTGGGCGACGGCTTCCACTTACCATCAGGTGAATCGTCTGCCAATGTACCATCCATGGCTATATATTTTTTTATTTGATTCCTAGTAGGAAGAGGAGGAGAGGAGAGAAGAGGGAGGGAAAGAGGGTAGGGGGTTTATCTTCCGGCTCTCTCAGTGCTGTAATAGTTAATTTACGCCGATCTTCTGTGAGAGGGTGGTACGCCGCTAGAGCCAGCCCGTATATGAGCTTGGCTCTATCGCCAATAAAACTTCTTGGGAGTAGCTTAACGTCGACATTTATCAGCTTACCACATTCCCTAGCTCCAAACATGACTTCATTAGGATCTATCGACATCGATCCCTCGAAACACGAACTCTATCAACTAATTCCCTAATTTTCTATCTCAATTAACCAATTCCGCTTCACGCATATAGTGTTGCACCACATTTGTATCGATAATTAATATCCCATCGATTACTGGCCGCCGCTATCGTAGTGTTCGCTCAATAGACCGGGGGAGATTGTCCATACACATTACCGGCCCGTGGTAGGATACCTAGAATAAACGGTACAGTCAGCGAAACAAGAAGGTTTAGATTATTTATTCAATTAAAATGTATTTAGTTCGTCCATGTTACTACTGATAAAGCCAAGCTGTGGCCAATTGCCTGCAGCTCATGTAGGTATGGCCTGGCTCGACATCGGTAGTATGTACCACCCTCTCACAAAAAATCGGCGTAATGTAGCTGTTATAGATGCGTTTCGTACGATGAGTGAGAGAGTCTGAAGCCCAAACTCACTACCTATTTTACTTGTGACTTATGTTAGTTTATCCTACATGATAATAGGGAGGTATATTTATAATTGCACTTAGCTAAGCCAAAATTCCTGAAGGCCTGATGCCAGTGCCGCTTACTGATTAAAAGTAGTATAAATCTCTTACATTAAGAGGAGGGCAGTTCCCAGTTGACTCTCGTCTTGTTCAGTCTTGTTCTTGCTAACGTCTTGCGTCACGTCACGTCTTGGTACTGCTAAATTAATCTTGTAATCTTGTGAAAACACAAAACCAAGACCCAACATATTTTCAGCCTCACAATTGAAAATAATGTAATAACTGAACAACTTGTTTTGCTGTCCGTACATCTCACAGCGTGGTTACACGGTTAATGCTGTATCGCCTACATATTGTGACGTCACATAAACGGTCACTCTCACTTCCCACAACACGAGGCACAAACACCGGTCAATGGGACCGGCTACAAATTGGTACACCGATAGTGTGGGCTAGCATTAGAATACGGGAGACGCGTGATTTGGGCCGTATTTGGCCCATTTGATACCCATCACTTATGGCCAAAGACTGAACTACTACTACTACTGATACTACTCAAATGTTTAAGGCCCGTATTAATAAATGCATCTCAAATTTGAGATCGATCTTAAGATGCAGTTTTGACGTTTAATGTATGGAACATCTGTCAAAAACAGCATCTCAAGTTCATTCTCAATCTTGAGATCTATTTATTAATACGGACCTATGTTCCTCGTTCCTCTATTTAAGTCGATGCTGTCATTTTTGAACGTTACGTTTCAAATAAAGAACTGAAATTTAAATTGCTTTCGAATATCTAGTCCTCAAAACAATCCTACAGCACTTCACAAGAAATTAATCCATTCATTACATTATTTGGAGTCGGAGCGAATGCTTGAGTAAATACCTAAGTTAAAAATAGTTGTCACCGACTCCAAATTATTAGGTAAACACAACAAATTACTGTCAAAGTAGCACAGAATAACCGTTCAAGTATTTAGCTAGCCTTTCTAGCTTCATTTCTAGGCTTCCAATGTACTAAGACTGTTTTTGGAGTCGGTGTTTTATTTCGAAAATAAGTTATAATCACACCGACCGATCAAACGTCTCCCTCTAAACACTCATTCAAAATCATAGACAAAGACAATGGAAGCCATAACTTTTAAAAAGAGAAGCGAAGTTGACTCTTCTTAAAGCATCAGAGACAATTGAAGCACCCCTCACAGCTCTATCCACGCCGATCTAAGCTCGGTCTAATAGCAGTTAGCACTCTCGCTTATCGACCGTGGCCCACACTAGCAATAGGTATGTACGTGTATATGGGGAGCATTACCCGCTTCGGGTCAAGGCGGCGCTTTCACTGTCTTTGATTAGGATACACTATGTATCTTGATAGTAGTATCTATGTATTTTGAGGTACAGTCTAGACGTAGTTTAGTTACGATACATTAGTTGTGGAACGTTACAGTTACGATAGGTAGTTCGACGGTTTCGGTAGTAGACTTGTTCCTTTAATATTATTGTTTGTCATCGGTACGTATATTTTCTTCGTCTAAATTCCGAAATTATAAATTCCTTTCAGAATAGACTGATCGAGTGGTGTCAGTAATGCGACAAAGGATCTCAACTGCAGTAATAATTCCTTAAATATGGGAGAAAAAGTATTAAAGAATTTTGTAAAACACAATTATTCTGTAAAAACATCGTTTATGTACGTACTACCTATACATAGGTACCTAATCCACCACCCACCACCCAACCCTCCCCTACAAAGATATCTAAAACAGAATCCACGCTCGACCGTTAAGTCCCCCCCAGCTGCGATTAAAGAAAATTATACCGCGGGCATTATCGACCGGCGAAGGCGCCGTCGCCTAGCAACCAGGACCAACGGGCCTAACCCTTCAGATGCCGCGAGCCGCTTACTTTGCGGCGAGGGCCCGCGGGGGACACGGGCCCCCGTTTTTCGGCATTGATCCGAACCCAACCGCGCCTGCGTGGTGAACGAAAAACGAACCGAGGAAAAGCAAGGTCACATCACTACAAGTTCTTTTTTCAAATTCGAGTATTGAATGGAGAATGATTGCGGAGATGCTTGCGATTTGTTCAGTGGGACAGTACGGCGTGCACTGCACTCGGGTGAGGACGGCTTGACGAGTGAGGAACTGGTCTTCGAGGTTTTATCGATGTTTATCGAACCTCACTACACTCCAGATTCTCGATAGAAATTCTTGACAACGTCTCTTCTCTCAATTAAACGAGGCTTAGTACCTACTCTTTGCTTTCTTGACTCTATAGTAGTTGCAGGGGTTTTTAAAGCGCCTTATTTGTGTTCTGTAAATGGCAATAGACCCACCAATCTACATTAGGTCCTTGAAATTCGAATACCACCGGTTCAGCACGCGGCTTCCACGGGAAACAGCCGACAAGAAGCTTAATAGTTACATTATTTTCAATAGAAAAATATTTGTATGCATTTCAATATGGAGCTCAAAGCGTCATTACAAAATCTAATTAGGTACCGCCGTCGCGCACCAGTTGGAAATCAATTTATCTAATACACGACCGTGTGCGCCGATTATATCGGAATAATTGAAAAGGAGGCAACTAATCGTTTTGTCGTTTCAATTAACTTTAAATTGAGACAAATCGGATATAAATAGTGGGACGTTCGCACACCGCGGACAGGGTTAGCCAATATCCGGAACATAGCCGGTTTGTTTTGTATTCTATTTCGGATTAAATCCTACATTTTTGATTGTATAAATAAAGTTAGCATGTACTTTGTTTTAATTTAAAAAATACTGGTTAGAAAGATGTTTAAATACCTAATTATTTCAAAAAAGCACATCACTAAAATGTTGAAGTCACCTCAAACCTTAGTTGATCACTTCAAAATTCGATCTGTCCCTGTATTAAAAAAAAAGTTTAATAGGATACTTATGATGCCTTTAGTGAAAAAATGGTCAGATCATTAGACCGAGGCTAAGAGCCAAAACTGCCCAAGTCTAAAATTGACTATTTTTAAATCTAATAAAAAAGTCTGTACAATATAAAATGTGGTGCACGCAGCCTATGTTGGCAACAAATGTGTTAGCTGAGCTCGTTACGACCCCCCAACCCCTTCATGGTAAATACTTTATAGGCTATTTAGTACAGCAGTACTATTCTGTAACGTCAAAGTCATTTCTCCTGCGTGATCACTTGATCAGCCCCTCCAGACAAGTGGCTTCAATTACAAGCGTTTTTAAAAATCGCTACGCTTAAATAGAAATGACATTACAAGTCGGTAAGTATTAAACTCAAAGTTGGTAAAGATACCGTTTGGTATGGTTTTGATTAAATAATTTAAATGCCTATCTTAAATAACAGCACAAAGAATACCAAATACCAAAGTAATAATACAGATAAACTCACAATTTTGAAAGATAAAAATCTGAAAAACAACCTTTTTCGCAGCCAGCATTGATGCCACAAACAGCCTAATTAGATATTATAATCAAAGCCTACAGCGTTTTGTTGAACAAAAGAAGCGACGCCATGACGGCGGGGAGCGGGGGAGCGAGGGGAGGGAGCGGGGGAGCTGTCAGTGCAAAGGGAATCAAGATAATGCGGGAATTTGCTACGCCTTGTGAAATTACTTTTTGTTTGCTCAAATTTTAGACAAAAATGTGAGTTATATATTTTTTTGTAATGGTTTTGATGTGTGTGGTCGAATTTTGTATGCGAAGCATGTTTGGTGAGACCAAACTAAGGTTAGGGTTCTAACTGCCCGTCATACATATGGTATTGTTGGAAACCTGGAGCGCCCCTCCTCCGTGCTATGGACAGCACAAGAAATGGATTAATGTCTGAAAGTTCAATTACCCTGAAACTACCTTCTGATACCTACTGTGTATTTAATTTCTTATGAAATACGGATTGTAAAACCAATTAGTCACTGCCATTTGATGGCTCTTATAACGACTATACCCTAAAATATGAACGCAACGCTACGTCTACTTTTTCATTAAGACACCCTTATGCTTAAACTCTACCAGCTAACGTCAAAATTAATCGCAACAAAAGAAGCGAATTCTAATTAGCTAACCCTTGCAACGTCCAACCGTTTCAAAACTTCGTTAAAACGTTTCACAACTGCACCCAACAAAGTACACATGACAAAGTACGAAAATTGACAAAAAAAAACTATTTTAATGCAAACAACTGCGAGATTCGTGAGAAAAATACACTTTTTGATATTCTTTTTGTTGAAATTTATGTATATTTTGTTGTAATTATGCATGCGTCTAACAGGTGAGGTCAACTCGCGAGTTAAAGGGGTCATCTTGAAGAAAGGAGCTTGTTTTCGCATATTTATGTTGATCTAATTACAATTGCAAATGCGGCGAGTTCTCACACGGTGCTTTGTGAATTTTGAGAAGGTTAACGACGTGCATATCTCATGGTAGATTCCATTTTAATTATGCAAAAGTATAAAATTAAAGGCAAGCTTTCAGAACGTTTGTAGGTAGTAGGTACCTCTTTTTAACATTTTAAGGAGATTTTAGTAGCATTGGTAATTTAAATTTACTAATTTTGTATTTCTAATTAAGTTTACTAGTATTGCTTGAGTTAGCTGTTTCATATAAATGACTGTACCTTGGTAATTTTGAAAGTTTTTCTGGGCTTAATTTTTAATCGAGATTAACACAAATCAGAGCAAACTAAAGTTACCTAAGTCTCGTTAGCGTGATTTCTCTAATTACTGATTTTATCTATCATGGATCTTAAATTCCATTCTTGGATTCCGTTATCTCTGCGAGGCGGCGGCGCGCGCGCTCGCGGCGGCTGGTGGCTGTGATGAGCGAGATGGCATATCTTAATGACCGTAATATTATTTTATAAAGCGCATCGGTACACCATCAACACCTTCAATATTTACCGACGTAGGTACCTACAGCGTCGTAGCGTGCGCGGGCGACTAGGTATGCGAGCGACGAAACATTAGCCGCTGCATTGTGCTTTATTTTATACTGTTCTTAATTCTATTATATTAAATATAAGTAACATAATGTATTTTATTTATTATATACTTACTTAATATATTATTCGCACGTACCTATGTCTTTTTACTGTTTTATTGATTTTATTAAGTAGATATATGTATATTTTTATTAGTCCTTTTCTCTTGGGTAGCCAGTGGCCTTTTCTCTTGGGTTTGGCTGAAAATCAGCGCTGGTGGAGTCTCGTACCCCCCAGCACATGCTGAGCCAAATACCTTTTCGGCACAGTTCGCGCTGACCCCTTTTTTTTCTGTTTCCTCTGTCTATGTGTTGCGAGTGTGTCGAATAAATGTTTTCTTTCTTTTCTTTTTTCTTTCTTAAATACCTTTTGGGTGATCTCTTACTATACTTACGAATCTTAAAAAATGTCACAAAATGAAGTTATGATAACAAACTACCACCCGTTGGAAATACCCTTTAAAGAAGTGCCTATGGGTAAGAAACTCCATGGTTTCTCATTTTAGGACGGCCGTTACTCTTTTATTATTAAGAAGACTTAAATACCGACTAAGCAATCATAATTAGAACCAGTATATTAATAACCCTCGTAGCACAACCCTAAAATGCTCCACCACATTATTATTCAAATTATAAATTCGCTACTAAAATTTCGCTTCATGCAAATCATTTTCTCAAGGACAATTTTCTTAAGAAATGATGCAGGGATGCTGATGTAAATGATGGCACACGTGGGGTCAGAGGTCTTGAACTCGGGGCTATTTGTCATTCATGTTAAACAGGTCGCTTCGACCTGACCCCGGCGTTCACACGGTTGACCCCTACAATTATTATGCATTTTTTGTAGATTCTAAATTTAAATCCATTATTATTTTAGTTTCTTAAATTTGTGTTTTTATAGATGTGAGCTTTTTCTTTTGGGGCACTTTTAAAATATTTATTGTGGGCTTAATATAGTATGAGCTCGTGGTTGGATATAGACAGTCACATAGATTGATAGATTGGTTGAGGCATGTTGGTCCGGAATTGCAGTGGGTACCTATTTGGTATAATATAGACCAATTAAGTAGGTACATATACTTTCTAGTTAAATAATACAAAACAGCCAGAAATTAAAGTAAAAATTTAAGTGATTACAAAAAATTAATAACCTAACGGATTTTAAATTGGTTAACAGTAACTACTTTTTGACTAAAAACTGCAATCCAACACCTACATCCTACTTAATTAAGCCTGATAACATAAACAAGTAGGAACCTTATTTAAACGAAACAGTTTGCATAAAACTACAGGTTTATTTAACGTTCAAAGTTAATTAATTAAGGGTAGTATGTTAGTATGGCAGCTATCTCGATTCCATCATCACCAAAAATCATTTTTGCCAGTAATTATCTCATATTTCTAGCGTCCCAGCTAAGTACCCCAAAACAGTGATTAAACATTCTACTCCACTATTCATTATCTACGTGTGCCCACCCTAATGTTACACGCACGCACTCCCCACCCCCCACTCACCCCCTAACGCACCGTTTTTCACCCCAACAAGATAAAGACTAAAAAAAACAAAACGCGAAAAATCCATCTGTCTCTCTTTTACTTGCGCGCCTATTACAAGTGCGAGCGGCGCGACATCTAAGCTATGAATGACTCACGAAAACTTGGGCCCCGCCCGAGACGGCCGCCTCTATCCGTCTCTCTCACTTTTTCACACTTTTCATCTCACTGCCGTATTGAGTAAACGACACAAGCGCCCCAACACCCGCAAACAAATGTCAACCTTATACATATTTAACTGAAAGTTGAAAATCAATTGTCTTTAATCGGATTGTGAAAATATTTTAGAATGAAAGCAATAGGTAAGGTCTCTCTCGCTCGCAAAAAAGCTCCGGGTCCAGGGGAGGGGTAGGGTTAGACGGCGCGGGGTGGGGGGGGGCTCGCTAGTGGCCGCCATGTTGCTTACCCGACGGCGGAACAAGACACGCATTAATTTTGACTTAATTCGTACTTACTCGCGTGTTTTGATTTCAAATATTTTGTTAGTAACACTACCTATTATTAAAATTTTACTAATAGGAATAGCTTAGGTACCTGTACAATGAATAACAAAAATAACTCTACCAACCTAATTTATGGTTTAGTTTTAGTTATTTTAGTACCTAAGCTCAGTTGCAGAAACAATATTTAAATGCTGACATTGAACGTCTGTCATCACTTTGATATAGCCCATGATATTAGATACCTATTTGGCCTAATTCCCAACTCGTCTCTGTTGCGAAATCTGTTTTTTTACACTTACGACGTTTTGACTGCGGAGTAGCGATAGGTAAGTAGATAACTACTATTTATCATCTTATCTGTAGGTTAGGTACCTAAAATATCATACAGATACAACATCACATAAATAAGTATTTGTTGTACATACCTACCTACTACGTAGGTGACACAAACCAACAAAACCGTTCATGCTTAAAGTGTGATTAATAATTCAGTGGAGTAAAATGACAGCTTTTTATGTCAAACGTAAAATTAACTTGATCCGTTCATCATGAATAATGTTGTTATTATGATTCTAGTTCAAATTAATTCAATTTTATTTACTAAAGAATAACAAAAACATGTTCACTCGTAAAAAAAATGATTCAATTAAAATATATATCCACATTTATGTCATTTTACTCTACTGAATTATTAATCGGACTTTAGTAGCTCTACCATTAGTTCTCTAGAGTTGCTAGTCGCTATCGTCTACTTAAAAAAGGTATTTGTATGGAAGATTATCAGCTCCGGAGTAGCCGATAGCTGTACAATCTGCTACACAAACAAATAGAGACCTACTTTATTTAACTTGGACGCTAGAAAGCATAAAATATCTATGCGTAAAACTTAGGGGACAGTTAAAAAATTATGGGACTAAGCCCGCCACACACTCCCACCACTGTTACTCTTACTCCTGTAAGCCAGGATCGACAATGGTGTCCAACGATGAGGCCAAGGTTTGACCCTCGACGAGTCCCAGGGAAAGCTAAGTTGTCTTGGAACCCGCACGAATTTAATCAGAAGAAATGATAGGAGGAGTTCGAAGAAGATTATCCACTTCCCTTCAGTTGGGGAATGTGCGAGCGATACCTGTGCATTGCAAGCATCTATAGGCTACGCTAACTGCTTAACATCAGGCGGGTTGTACGCTTGTTTGCCACCAAAATAACATTAAAAAACCGGCCAAGTGCGTGTCGGACTCTCACATAACGGATTCCGTACCACCGTAGAATAAAAACGTCAAAAATATCAAGTTTCTTGTATGGGGACCCCTTTATTTCTAAATTTTATTTTATTTTTAGTATTTTAGCGGCAACAGAAATACATATTCTGTGAAATTTTCAAGTCTCTACCTATAACGGTTCGTGAGATACAGCCCGCTGACAGACGGAAAGACCGACTTCGGACAGCGTAGGCTTAGTAATAGGCTCCCGTTGGCACCCTTTGGGTACGGAACCCTAAAAAGATAACTGACTTGTATAATATTAGCACACCTGACCAAATTTCGACCACGGCGGCCAATCTCAACGATCCAGCAATCTGCGCAGGAGGTATAGCGCACGAGTGTGTGCGCAAGCACAGGTGCACGCTCTTCCTTCACTCTCATAGTCCGATAATATAATTTACTTTTACTTTATTTTCATTTTTTTACTATGTAACTTTTCTGCTAGTCGCAATAAAGTTTTTTTTATTTTTTCGATCGGACGGCTCTGACACGATCGGGGGGAGGTCAGGCGCAGGACCGACGGCGACTCGTGCTCTACGAGGCACGGAGACGCTCAGTTCAAATTACCACTAAATAGACACCTATCTCTGACTGACCTTTCCAAGCGTTGCTTAGCCTCTAATTACAACTGGCTATAAGCACCTCTGACTCTGATATCGTGTAACATAAAACGTCATAATGTGATGTTTAGATAAGACTCTACCACCCATGAACCTAATATCTGTGCTACCACCCATTCGGAACGCCCATTCCACGAAAGTCAATTCAAAGTCGCTGAAACGTTAAAACGTTCCTATAATTAAATCGTAATAAAACTTGCGTAAAATCTGCGTAAAACTCATGGTAGAGTGGCAGAAAGCGGCAAAAATAT
Organism: Drymonia ruficornis; assembly: GCA_947859195.1. NCBI lineage: Eukaryota > Metazoa > Arthropoda > Insecta > Lepidoptera > Notodontidae > Drymonia > Drymonia ruficornis. Next base: position 8,735,921 of record OX401923.1, read on the forward strand.
GTAGGTAACTGACTCATTTAAGTAGTTACCTTTGTGTTACCTACACTTATATTGAGAGCTAACGGCCGAATATTCAAAGGCTACTCAAATGTTTAAGTCCCAGCTTAGCACTTTGAGACGTCGTTATCTGTCATTTTATTAACCGACTTCAAAAAAAGGAGGAGGTTCTCAATTCGTCGGAATCTTTTTTTATGTATGTTCCCCGATTACTAGAAGACGCCAGAACCGATTCGAGAAATTCTTTTTTTGTTTTAAATGGTATACTTTCCAGGTCCCAAGTGCACCAAGTCAGGATCTGATTTGGATCCCAGAAAAATCGAGGGCAACCCTCAAATTTTATAGGGACGCATAATTAGTTTTATATATTTTATAAAACTATTCAAGTAGGTACCTATTTACGTCTGATACTCATCATCTCATGTTGCTGAGCAGATGATGGAAAATATAACTCCTTAACTGTTAAGTTAGTGGATAATTCTTTAAATATTATAGACTCGTAGGTATGGATAGACCGCTACTTATGTTCCTTTGAGTTATTCATGTGAGCTGATGATGGAAAATACAACTCCTTGTTAGTTACTTGGTAGGTGACTAGGAACTTCATTTTGGTCCCATAAAAATCATTTTAGAAATCAACCCCCAAAGGGGGAAAGTACTACTAGGGGTAGAAGTACGTACGGCAGAAAAAATAATGTTAATGCCCGATTGACTTGAAACTTAGTAGGTATGCATAGGTACTCCGTATAATAAATAAAGAAACTTGTGTTTTGGAATCTTCAAAAAGTAACCCCCAAAGGATTAAATTGGGGTGATAAAGTTCGTATGGCTCCACTAAAAATTGTTAAATAAAATTATTTTTATAAAAAAAACAAAAACCGACTAGGTACAGACTAAAAATAATATTATTTCGGGCGTTTTAGTGCTCCAAGGTTTTTTGAAGTCGGTTTTTGTTTTGTTATAAAATAATCTCTTCACAAATCAATTATTATACAAAAACCATTAAAATTAATTTTGTTCTGGATAAAATATCTCATTATCTTTATTGCCATGCACTAGACACTGCCCACGAAGGCAATTAAATTATGGAAACTTTCTTTTAAAGTTAATCTCGAACAATTACATCACCAAAACTTGAAATATTATTAGTTCGCTGCGTCTGAATGTGGCGCATGCCTCGCCCGAGCACTCATGACATGATGTCTATACGTTCCGACGTCAAAACTGAGTGCTCGTGCGCGGCAAGCGCCTGATGTAATTAAAACAGTCTAATGAAAGTCGTTTCTATTCCCGCGTAAGTTTGCTAAAGCAACGCCATCTGTTGTCGAGTAGCAAAAGGTGTCTTAAAATAAGTATTCAAGTTTTGGGAAATAAAATTAACGTTAAAGCAACTTTAAGTAATATTTTAATTTAAAGATTGTGCTATTTGTAATTATCGTTTTGTTATAACTGAATTAATTTCAATTTATTTTTAAACTCTGTTGTGCTGATCACACACTAGATAGAGCTAGTGTAACCCACCAAAACAATATTGAATAAAAAATGTGTTTATGTTTTACCCAAAAAATAAGTAGTTAAGTATCCATTTATAAAGAAATAAGAACATTTTTTTATCTTTATTTATTAAATATACTAAAATTCTTATAAGATTGTTTTGTAAAATAAATACCGCTATTCGCCGATAGATGGCAGACTCTGTAAACAAAGTATATGTAGTTTTTTAATTATTTTAAATGTTTGAATTGATCCCAATGATTCAGAATTAGGGAGTCTAACAGTTATAAATAGGTTCTTATTATGACTCACTAGCTTCGTATGATGCATTCAGGTATGTAACAACTGCGTATAAAATTCAAAAGGGAAAATTAAATGAGAAAGAAAGATACGTTTTTCAAAGATGTTTACGTCTCCGAATGGACTACGGTAGTGGCTACGCTGCTACGGGAGTGGCTACGACGTGACGCTACGATATTCGTAGCAACTCGTAGACTTTCCAGTCCTATTTCCTCTATCGTACTTAATGGGTAAAATTAAGATTTAACGACTGAACATAGTGTTCAATTTGGTCTAGCAAGCTGACTAGTCATTTTGATTAGGTATTGTTAAAAATATAATCTATTGCCTGTAAAATGAAATCTGCACCTACCTATCTAATATTAATAGCTAAATTTTTATCTACTTATTACATACAGTAGATACCTACATCGTCTAGACCTAGAACCTAACTTCGTAGACAGCATTTTTGCATATCCCGGGCCGAAATATCCAAGTAATTATCCCCAACCCAATCGAATTATCTTAAAACGTCACAGAAGTATGAAGACATGCGCTCTCTTCAAGCAATTAGCCGCCGACCCCCCGACCCCCCGGCCCCCGGGTCCCACCCGGCTCCCGGGGGTCCCGGGGCCCGCACAATCCGCCAAATCATCTTCACCCCACATTTCCACTGATGAAGATATGTAAATTTCCCAGTTTCCGAGATAGTTTGTCGTTGAGAATAGATGCCAGGGGCGCTCGACCTTTTGTGTTATATTATGTAGGTACGTTGGTACTGGGATATTCTCACTAACATTATAAATGGGATAGTGTACTATTTTTTACCCGTTGGAATGAAGTATTCATACTATAGGTAACATTATATCGTCTTCAATCTTGGCAGAGGCTACGTTTCTGTAAAAACAAACATACTACCTTACTGAGCAAGAACGTAATCAATATAGTATGTACATTGTAGAACTTTGTTTGGCTTTTATTATTTAAAAACAATTATCTCTACTACCATGAGTGTTATGCGTGTCGGTACTCCTATGTGCAAAAAAGCGCGAAGGTTTTGTCCCAGCAGTGGAATAGTTTTGCCCCTCCCTAGCCATTTTTTCTACAAGCGTTTCAACTTTTTTACGCTACAATATTACAGTAATAACATTAGCTGTCGGTAAGGAAATGTGACTTATTTAATTTCCATACATTGAAGCATTTTGAAGAATGTTTTATAGACAGGAGTCTTGGCTAAAAGGGCAGGTCATTTTAAAAATGTGTAAAACAGTGTCCAAATGTTTATCTCCCCTGGTGCACAGCAGCGCCGCTGCATCCCGCGCGCACGCTCTATTAATCATCTTCTCGCCGAGTCACGCCGACAAAAACCAGCCTATCGATATAGATATCTATAAAGGAGTCCGTAACTAGGTAGGTAACTATACATAATACTTACCTACTGTAATGAAAAATTATATTTCCTTATGATACGATTAATTGTTACATAAACATACATACACATACATAACATATACGTCACGACTTTTATCCCCATTCGGGGGTAGTCAGAGGCTTGAGTGGCCAAACACCACCACATTGTGGAGGTATTAACCAACTCAAAGCCCACGTTTCACCAGATAGTCAGAACCCAACGTGACAGGTGGTGAACCTTGTCGCCGTGTATACAGGAACTGACAAAAAAACACAAAACCGTGTGTACGTGTTACAAAAAAACTTGGTAATTGACATAAATAATGGATCTTAATAATAATTAATTCGGTCTGATTGCGTGGCTGCCATGTAAAATTGATAGTGAACATCTTATGAAACTGAGGCTAGCAACAAATTCCTAATTTTAGTTTAATAACAGCTTTAAGTGAAATTATGAAATTAAAAATATTATAATTCAGTTCACTAATCCTTTTTAGATAGGTAGTATCCTAAAATCACGCCAGCTTATCCTCGTAGATTGCTACGTATCGGCTACATTGCTACGAGTCACGTAGCAGCGTAGCAATTTCACTGTGCTAATGAAATATGTACGTAATTGTAAAGAAGTTAGATCCTCAGACAGTTGGTCGGAGATATATTCAAGCATTCAGTTCGCTAACATTAAATAGCTGTATACCAACCTACGCCTACGCGTGTATGCCTACTTAGTTTTTTTTTTTTTTCAAGAATATTATCCGTTTCTTTCTACTTGAAAAGACAGATATGAGGTTAATATTGGTTGCCTTTTTTATCTAAATACTTAGCTTAATTTTCAGCAGCTATCTCACAAGATCCACATGAGCGTGTCACCCGCCGCAATTCCGCCGCCCGTCTACACCGCCCCCCGAGCACCCACGTAGCGAAGATCATTATCTGCTACGAGAAAGTTGGGAGGAATCTAGTTAGAACCCTCCCCCCGCGCCCGAGGCCCTCCCCCTCACCCCCCGGTGCCTTAACTTGCTATAACCAGTTTAAGCGAGTCCAGTTTAGGTGGGCACCCGCGATACATTGCAAACTCACGAACCATTTTGATTGTTGTCCGGAATATACAGGGTGAAATTGAATTCATTGGCCTAACTTCGATGAGTGATCCGTCATGTACCTACCATGTAGGTACCTGTAAATGAGGTTCAGAGGAAATCACTAATAAGTCCTGTGATATAACTAAATCAATCAAAGATATAACCCAGAAACCATGATAATTACGTATAGTCCTACCCATGGACCAATTACTAAGGGGACTAGCCCTAAGCAACTCGGCCGAGTGGTCGGCCTAGTACTAACATCGACATAAAACGAAGCGAGTAGTTCAACTATTTACCGGTAGATAGAACAATGAAAATGAAAAAACAATGACCACGTTTTTTTGATACATATATCTAATAAGGGCACCTCTATCTTTAGTCTTTACTCTGTGGTCCTACCTACACTAAGCATTTTCATATCATCTACCGTATATGTACCTATATCAATTTATCTTTGTGACTTTTGAACCACGCGGTATATTTCTTTGCTTACACATATCCTTTTCGCAGGTCAACCGTTTTCAAGAAGCATTTTAGAAGCTTAGGTAATTCTACTAACAAATCTGTCTAGCCCACATGACCTTGTCGGAGTCTCCGCAGAGCTCTGCCGCCCAAGGTCGGCCCTCCACATAAACTCTTATGTGCCAATCCGTCTGGCTCTTATCTGGGCGGATTAGCCGCCCTCAGACTCATTTACATAATCAGATTAAATACATTTATCTCAACGGCACTAGAAGTAGTTGTGATTAGATTTTATTTTCGTACAATTTAAGTTTAAATGTTAATACGTCGGTAAACTAAACCTGTCTAGTCCCAAGTTTGAGTACCCATGCGGATAAAATGAAATTGAGTATTTTTTTTTTTTCATATTTTTATGATTAAGTAGTTACCTACTGGTAATGTAAGGTGCATAGGTAACTTTTTACCAAACAGACAAGTAATGTTATGTCGCTAAGTTTTCCCTTTGTCATTTTGGCTTGTCCATATGCCACGCGTGCCTCGCCCGAGCGCTCATTTTATGATATTATGTCTATGCATTTCAAAGTCAAAACTGAGTGCTCGGGAGAGGCATGCGCCTGATTTAGACACAGCTAGACAACACACATAACACATAACATAGACGTCACGACTTTTATCCCCAATGGGGGGTAGTCAGAAGCTTGAGTGGCCATACACCACCACATTGTGGAGGTATTAAGCCAACTCTAAGCCCACGTTTCACCAGATAGTCAGAACCCAACGTGACAGGTGGTGAACCTTGTCGCCGTGTATACAGGAACTGACTATTACCTAATCCCGAGGGATAGGTAGGTTTCCTCACGATGTTTTCCCTCACCGTAAGCGAACTGTAAATTATGCACATAGATGAAAATTCATCCATTTGTGCATGCCCCACCGGGGATCGAACCTGGGACCTTCTGATTGCTGGCCCATCATGTTCGCCCCTAGGCTACAGTCGCTAGACTAGCTAGCTAGACCTATGACAGCTCTCAGTTTTGACTCAGTTTTCACGTTGAAATGCATAGACATAATGTCATAAAATGAGTGCTCGGGCGAGGCATGCGTGGCATATGGACAAGCCAAATGAATGACAAAGGGAAAACTTAGCGGCACAACATTACTTGTATGTTTAGAAAATGAAAAAATTGTATCTGCTACCTATGATAGGCCATGCCAGAACATCAATCCATTGCGATCCCATCAATATTGATATTGGTCGGGATATACTTGCGATAATAACTGATATGTTGGCATAGCCCAATGAATCTACAAAAACCATTTTATCTACCTATCCTTTAACACTAGGTGAAGCTGAAACTGGGTAGGTACAGGGTGCGTGAGCGTCACGGCGACCCCAATGCCAGTCTGAGCGTGTGATCCTGCGTAGGGGCTGAAGTGGGCCACTTTCTTAGCGTATTTTTAAACAGGGATGAAAATAAACGCTTTGGCAATGTATAATTTTATGCAGGCAGGTATAATATACCCATCGGATCGTTTTTTCTACTTTATCTTAAAATACTCACACACGCGCCACACACACCAGTATCTATATGTATATACTTGACGGGCCCGTTGGCGTGGTTGGCGTGATGGCGCCTTTCACGCTGCAGGTCGTAGGTTCGATTCCTACCCGGGTCATGCATTTGTGTGTATGAACATGTCTGTATGTCCCGAGTCTGGGTGTATATGTATATTAAGTATGTATTTACAAATAAAAAGTAGTATATGCAGTAATATCAGTTATCTGGTTTCCATAGTACGAGCTCTGCTTAGTTTGGGATCAGGTAGGATCGTGTGTAAAAAATGTCCCAGGATATTATTATTATATCTATATCTTTTGTTTGTCTCACACATATGTATACTTTATGAGTGTATGTAAATTACAGAATGAGTATATTAAAGTACCTAGGTTCTCGTTTATATTGAAGTGACATATAGGATTTGAATCTGCGAAATGCCACGATACGTCGCAATAGGCGGCATTTTGGACCGCTAAGCTGTTGGCACTTCGACTATCTCAAGGTAAATAGGTAATATACGAAAATGCAAAACAAAAACCATCAAATTGAAATGCGGCCAGCCTGCTCGGCACTTTTGGCATCGACGACGACGTGGAGTCCCTTTTGTATATATAATTTTGTAATATTATTATTATTTTTTATTCTTTTCTTTATTTAGGTTAGTGTGTAAATATTTATAATTATATGACAAAGTCAATAGAATATTTAGATATTATATATTGGTAATAATACCTATAAACAATACAGTCCAATAAATTACTACCTCCCTTTAAAAAAATAATAATAATAAAAAAAAAAAAAAAAAAACAAATTTATAGAAATTTTAGCCAGGTTACAATGGTTCTACAAAGCATTTCTAGGAACAAATGTGAATTGTAATGCCAGTGTAAGTCGATCATAACATTCTATTAAGGGGTAAAGATATTAGGGGATTGGTACATACGCTGCGATAATCATTGATGATAATACCTAGTATTGCTAGCTACCATAGAGTAAAGACTTAAGAAAGAGGTGCCCTTATTAGATATATGTATAAAAAAAAACGTGGTCATTGTTTTTTCATTTTCATTGTTCTATCTACCGGTAAATAGTTGAACTACTCGCTTCGTTTTATGTCGAGTTTAGTACTAGGCCGACCACTCGGCCGAGTCGCTTAGGGCCAGTCCCCTTAGTAATTGGTCCATGGCTAGGTACACAGACATCAGTTGCTTAACCAAAAGGCACACCACACGAAGATATACATGCGATATTCGCGGCGATCAGATACGATAACAAAGCTACATAAATGACCGCTCCTTTAAGCACCTACCACATTAGAACAACCCTTAGGCGTCGTCGTTAACTGAAAACCACTTGCCCAGGAACAAGCGTCGCAATTGGCAGCGACAATGTAACGATACTTTACAATCGGCTCGTGCAAATTACTTCTTGCGGCGCCGAGTTATGAGCGACTAGCGATAAAGAACAGCCTCTAACAAACTTACGTTCGGCGGTTCCCGCGTCAGACTGTTTTGATTGGTGGGAGAACAAATATCTTACAAGCTTACAACGCGCGTCGTCTGAATTTATTGCAGCATTGTGCATTTTTCCTAGATATCTTCTACTTCAAAGAATTTTTACCAATTTTTTACCTACTGGATTGCCGTCAGATGTCCTAAACCGCCTCATTAGCGATATTTTTATAGATGTCTAATAAAATAAGTGGGACTATTCTACCGTAGGGAAGTTGAATTTATTGAGATTTCTTTAAACCTGTGACCGGATAGCATAATTATTAGAACAGCTTACCAAAATCATAATTTTTATTATAATAGCATGTGTTTTTTAACGGTATATTTATAGTCGCTACTATTGGGCATGACCATCCATTTTGTGCTTTTCCCCCTTCAAAAGGATATAGAATATGATTTTCGCTTTCTCTTACAACTTACATCACAAGTGTTTCGTCGCGCCGCCTAAGGCGTTGTACAGATAAACGGTTTATGTGCGTCGCGAGGTTTATGCGCGTAGTTTGACTATCGCCGGTTTGATCACTTCCTGATAGCGACCCCAGCTTACGGGGTACCTCCTGTACTTACCTTAACTGCTGTAGAAATTGCTTTCGTTTATCAAGCTTGTATGTTCTAGACTTTATTGTTCTGTATACTATTAATTGTAACTAGAGATAATAAATGCGTGGAGCCAACGTTATTTTAACAGATAATTAACAAGATACTGTAACTGAGGCATAAGTGATGTTATATAAACGTGAGTTTGAATAGGCTGAACCAATTATCTTTTAAGGATAAAGAGTTCATTTTTTTTTTTTGTTATTGTCTATATTCGACGACGCCTTCAAATATAGACAACGATATGGGTTCCATTTCTTTCTTGTAAAACAGGAAATCCTGACAAGAGACAAAAAAAATCAAATGTCGGAAAAATATATGATGTTTATCTCAATAGTTAGGTACAGGGGGCTTACCACAAACTCTTATCGCGATTCAATTACAGGAACGCTTTAACGTTTCAGCGACTTTTTGTGCAATGACGTACCTTATTGTCATGACAATAAGAAACGTCATTGCACAAATGGCCGCTCAAACGTTTAAACAAAACTGCTATGACAGGTGGTGGTAAGCCCCCAGTTCTTAATAGGTTAAATAGTTAAATACATACCTACGGAAGACATCATGTGTGTCGGGCCATCAAAATATGGACAGATGACATCGCACGTATCGTGAGAAGCCGGTGGATGCGAGTGGTGCACGACCGGGAGGCCTATGTCCAGCAGTGGACGTTTTCCGGCTGATAGATGGACAAATACAGAGTTAACTCAAAAATAATGTTATCAATCCGTAAAGCGTACTTCAAAATGATAAATTCTTGAAACAATATGTGCATAGGTTTATAGCGAGCGTCGCGGAGGACGTCAAGACGATTTGCGCCCGGAAATGAACCCGAACAGAGGTAGGAGTGGCTGTGGGGCGCGATGGCACTGGCCGGTGATGTACCAGGAGAGTATACTTAGTATGGAGTATAGACATATCGTTATCGAATATGAAATTCTACCTACTTCCTTGTAGTAGGTAGTTGCAAGCGATGACTAAGGGCCTCCGCAGACTAGCTAATTTTAGCATCGGCGACCGGCGATTTTGTGACGTATCGATGCTGCGTCGCGTTTCTTCGAGCGCGAACGAGCGAGACGCAGCATCAAAATCGCCGATCGCCGATGCCAAAAGTAGCTAGGCTGCGGAGGCCCTAAGAGGGTCTTAGATCGATTCCCGGGATTCGGTGCTCGGGCGCGCCGCTCGTTTTTGATTTAACCAAATTTTTAAGGGCCACCGCAGACATGCTACTTTTAGCATCGGTGATCGGCGACTTAATCGCTTTTTAGAAGCTTAATGCAGCGAACAGTCGCAAAAGCGATTTTGATACTGCGATCGAACGCAGAGAGTCGCCAAAACGCGATGCTATAGTCACAAATGATATAGTCACAAAATCGCCGATCGCCGATGCAAAAAGTAGCATGTCTGCGGTGGCCCTAAACGCCACCATACACGGACTGCATTTTGCTGTCGGAAGCGACAGCTCTATTGCAGTTGGTTGCAGTCGACATCTCGCGACTGCACACGGACTGCTGTCGACTGCAACCAACTGCAATAGAGCTCTTGCTTCCGACAGCAAAATGCAGTCCGTGTATGGCGGCGCTGAGATTTTACCTACACTTAATTAAATTTATTTTCTCAGACCTGGGGGCTTACCACCACCTCTTATAGCAGTTTTGTTTTAACGTTTCAGCGACTTTTTGTGCAATGACGTTTCTTATTGTCATGACAATAAGGTACGTCATTGCACAAAAAGTCGCTGAAACGTTAAAACGTTCCTGTAATTGAATCGCAATAAGAGTTCGTGGTAAGCCCCCTGACCAGCGTTTTCAGTGCACATTGCACTGAATAGGAGAACGCCTTGTTTGATCTTTCTGCATCGTAAATTGTTTATTTTACAAAGTAACATGTACAGAGTAGAATGTACAGTAAATGTTAGGTATTCATGACGTTTCAAAGACATGTTTTACTCAAATACAAAGCAAATATTAACTTTCACATACAAATACATATATGTATTCAGTTCCTTTGATTTGAAAGCTGGTGTTACGAAAATACTGACGACGGACCGACGGACGACCCAACTACTGACATACATTTTATTATCTTGCCATATCCTGCGTGTTATTCTAGGTATCCTTGATTCCTTACGGACAAAAAATTTTGACAACACTTGAGTCCTCTCCGTAATCTTAAAAACTAAAATCATAGTAGATAAGTAAAGGCCGTTTCAGAGTCGTCAGATAACTTAGGTAATATTAGAGACGAGTGGTTCTCAAATGGTTAAATGTTAACAGACTAAGGGCCCTGATGTAGCAGGTACTAGACACATCGTCCGGAATATTTTATTTTTCACTTTGTTTTTTTTTTAATTTTAGATAAACAATGACCAATCTCGCGACGACGCGAATGTAGCCTAGGGGTGAACAGGTTGGGCTAGCAATCATAAGGTCCCAGGTTCGATCCCCGGTAGGGCATGCACGAATGGATGAATTTTCATCTATGTGCATAATTTGCAGTTCGCTGACGGTGAGGGTAAACATCGTGAGGAAACCTACCTATCCCTCGGGATTAGGTAATAGTCAGTTCCTGTATACACGGCGACAAGTTTCACCACCTGACACGTTGGGTTCTGACTATCTGGTGAAACGTGGGCTTTGAGTTGGTTAATACCTCCACAATGTGGTGCTGTATCCACTCAAGCTTCTGACTACCCCCGAATGGGGATAAAAGTCGTGACGTTACATTTTTTTTTTCAATGACCAATCTTGACACCGCAGACATGCTAGTTTTTGCATCGGCGATCGGCGATTTTGCGACTGTATCGATGCTGCATCGCGATTTGGCGACTCTCTGCGTTCGGACGCAGCGACTGCTCCGATGCTAAAGCGACTAAATCGCCGATCGCCGATGCAAAAAGTAGCGTGTTTGTGGTGGCCCTAAGTAATGAGCATCATACGTCGATATGCTAAAGCATCATCTCGCCCTCCTCAGTAGCCGTTAAGATTCCATCCAAATTCCCACAGAATCCGATCCCCAGAACGATCCCACGACACTGGCACCAAACACTAAAATGGCTCAGGGTCAAAAAGACCACGAGTTCAAATCTGGGATGCTCCAACAAGGGGATGCTGCACCTTAATGTATGCACACACCTTTATTTATTACCAACTTATACTTTCATTTAATAACAAAAATTACACTCAAATTTCAACCCTAAAATTGGAATGATAGAGTTTATAGAAAATTTTCGGAGTTACCAAAGTTAAGTTGGTAACTTACTCAGCACCCTTAATTTGTTCGGTAGTAACCGGTTTTTGGACAATAGTAAGGCCTATTAACATAACTCCTTGACCGGACAGCCGGACACTTATTAATATTCATTGAAACGTTATGTGCGTGATTTTTCCAAATCACGAATTAGTTCTTAGCGCGATGTTGTCGCGGTGACACACGGTCGCGATGTTTTAAATATGTTAGTTGTAGCCGTTGTAGCGGTCAGACGGGCGTACAGCGACACCCAGTCAATGGGTAAGTTTTTTTAAATTTCTAAATTAAATAAATATCGTCACACTAGCGTATGGTCCCAAAACCTATAAGCAATGCTTGTACTATGGATACCGTACAATGGGCTGGAGGCGATCCCAGTGACACCCAGAACGGGGCAAATTATGAAAAGGACGTTTCCAAAATTTGCCTCGGGTGGGTATCGAACCCGCAACCAATTACGTTGTTACGGTTACGTTACGACGCCATGTGCGGAGCCACGCGACGTGCAACGCCATGACTTAGCAAAAAAGAATATTAATTTAAAATCTCTATCTACATAATCACAACTCATCAAACATCAACCCTATCTCATCAAATTCTTCGATACTCGTCCCAGCACTAGAGTGTCCAATAAATCGATAGCCGTCGGTTGGTCGGCCGGCTCATCACTAATTTACAATTTTATGGCTTGTGGGATCGCGCGGGGGGGGCGCGCGGTGCGCGGGGCGCGGGGGCGGGTGCCGGCGGGGGCAGGTCGCTACTCCATTAGTGGAGTTTGAACCCCCCGCGCGGACCAGTTAACCCTATGGGAGGGTCCGCAGAAAAAGATTGGGCTAAGAATTTTGTGGGTAATTAATAAATAAATAAAATATAGCTTCAGTCAAAAATATTATAATTTACTTATTAGAATCATACATGTAGGACATGCCTAATGCTACGGATACACGACTACAAAAGGCACTAAATAAAACACTCAGTGAGTGCTACGTGTGTCCGCCATCGCGACACCTTGTTATGCCGTGTGTCCACTGGCAAGTAACTTCCGCAATTTCTTGCAGAAGTCACTTGCCGACGTGTTTCCACTGACTGCAATTTTACACAACCGTGTACATGTGGGACTTGCAGCAAGTTCGGCAAGTCGCAGAAGTCCACTTGCGTGAGTGTTTACACATTGGAAGTCGCTTGCGCAAGTAAATTTGTGCAAGTTTTCTTGCTAGTGGACACACGGCATTACAGTTGTAGCGGCGGTGTCGGTACACTGAGATACATTGAGTGTCTAGTGTCTGGTGTCGTCGTGTTTCCTTAGCATTACAGATACTTGTTTGTTACATTTATCAAGTAGGTACCTTTTTAAAATGTCGTTATTTTTGTGACAAATTAACAATTTACCTTTTTCTGTGTTTTATTATTGTATTTATATTCCCAAAGCAATCATTGATGCCATGTTCATATAGTGTCACTGACGAGACATTTAACATTATCATCATACAATATTCCAAATAATTAATAATAAAAATAGTCAACTAGTTTTGCGTACTGTACAATTTCACGCCTCCCGACAAGAAACGCGTGCAAAGGAGAAAGGACAAAACTGAGACGGGGCAGAGAGGGAGATCTTAAAGATACGTTACCATGGCAACCCTTACACTCACACACACGCACCCTCGTACCCACGTGCTTAACGATAGTTTGCACCCACACTCGCGCGGTAGGTATTAGGAGTATTCGACCCTACCGTCCCCGAAGTTTCAGTTATTAAGCAAATGCTTTGTAAACATTCTGGGTGGGCACCTTTAGTTTCGCTGCCTATAAATAGGTTGGTTGTACAGCTTAAACCTTCAATTAAGTAAATGTATGTAAAGTTGTTTTGTTGAAATCCAGACGGGACACTGTATTTTGTAGATATTTTTTTTACTTGTACCTATTATGCTTTTTTGGTAGATAAATATGACACAGCCCACATTGAACAATGTCAAGAGGTAAAATTTACAAAAACTACACTATAAACGGCTTTAAATTGTCTTAAAATTCAACTTATTTCTTCAGTAAATAAATCTTTGATTGTAAAATTGCCATACCTATAGATTGATTAACTGAAAAGTAATTATATTTCGGTTACAGGAGATAGGTATTTATTATTATTAAAGCGTAGCGAACAGTGTCGAGAAAGCGATTAATTGACGACCGACTTCAATACTTTGCTGATAACATTATGATTACCACAAATTGAATTATCAAAAAGAAAATAATATCTATGAGCAAAAGCAAACACGCAGTGGATCCCAAACAGCAGGAAACGACAACGCGGCAGGCCCAGAAAAACTTCTTGACGGATTGGTCCCGTTTAGATAGACCGGAGCAAGTGGAAAAAGGGAGGGGAGGCCTTTGCCCTGCAGTGGGACAGTCTTCTTCTTCTTCTTCGTCGTAACACTCTTGGCAGAGTGGTCGTGGTCATCACTTAGGCATTAGTAGCACGCTTAACAGCCCGTCGCCACTCCTCACGCACTGCTGCTCTTCTGGTACACTCATAGAAGGGGCCGCCAATTGCAGCCTTAACTCGGTCGGTCCACTGCATAGGTGATCTGCCGCGTGCCCTTTTGCCTTCGACATTCCCCTGCACCACGAGTCGTTCCACGGAGTCATCCCCACGCCTCGATACGTGCCCGAAGAAAGTGAGAATGCGGCCCTGTACGATGGCGGATAGGCGCTGCTTGATGCAAAGTTCCTCAAGAATAGACTGGTTAGTTCTGAATTGAGTCCAGGATATCCCAAGCATTCTTCTCCAGCACCACGTTTCTAGAGCATCTATCCTCTTTTTCTCACTCTCCCTCAGGGTCCACGTTTCAGCAGCGTAAAGGAATATGGGAAATACTAATGCTCTGACCAGCCGGGTTTTGTGGCTTTGGTGATGTTCCGGTTTTTCCATATCTTTTGGAGCTTATCCATGGCTGACCTCGTGATAGCCATACGACGCTTAATCTCGTCAACGCATCCACCATTATTAGAGCTCAGTGCCCCTAGGTAGATGTATGATTGAACGACCTCGCAGTTCGCTATTTTTGTGAACTCAGGCGAGTTGTTATTAGCTCGGTCGACAATCATCACCTTTGTCTTACTGCGGTTGATCTTCAGGCCGAATTCGAGGCAGTACAGTACAGTCTAGAGGCAGTACAGTGGGACAGTACAGGCTAGAAATTAAAGAAATTAAAATAATATCTATTTCGACTTAGGGGCCATCCATTAATTACGTCACACGTAAAGGGGGAGGGGGTCGACGAAATGTGACAATGTGTGACGAGGGGGTGGGAGGGGTCCTAAGTTTTGTGACGTCACATTTAAAAATCGAATATATCTAAGTATTAGAACCGAAATTTGAATTGTTAAAGAAAAATTTTGAAAATTTCTGTAAACTGTAAAAAATATGTGACGTCACACAGGGAGGGGCGAGTCTCGCAAATGTGACCAGCTGTGACTAGGGGGGGAAGGGTCTAAAAATCATGAAATTCGTGTGACGTAATTTATGGATGGCCCCTCAGTAGGTAGGTACTGGCACAGCATCGAGTGATCGAATCATTTCATGAAAATAGCCATATCAGAAACGCGCAGTTTTACTGTTATATACTTATGGAGACATTCAAAACTCATAACCCCAAAGGTACTAAAAATAAATGCCTAGCCAAACCCGTGTCGCGTCGCTAGTATAAACTAATGCCCCCCCCTCCTCCCACTTTAATAACTATCTCATAGAGGCGGGCGCCTCGGGCTTAAGGCTGCGTCCTTAACTACCCACCCCCAAGACATATTTCATCGACACCCCCAACCCGCCAACTTTGCCCGATATTTCACACGTAAATGATGTACAAGATACGTGAGCCCGAAACACGTAGTACGGTCGTTTGGTAACTCGCTTTTGAATTTGTTATGTAATTGTATATAGTTGGGTCCTGCTGATGTTAGGGGACTGGATTTGATACCCGTCATGGAAAGTTTTTTTCTCGAAATCCTCTCTGGACTCGCTGTCTTTTATAGGTACTATGTAGCTTAAACTATCAACAACAAGGCACTTAGACAACGGTCTACAAAGGTCTACTTGTCTAACTTAGCTTTTTCCGGGACTCGTCGAGGGACAAACCTTGGCGTCATCGTTGGACACCATTGTCGATCCTGGCTTACAGGAGTAACAGTGGTGGGAGTGTGTGACGGGCCCAATCCCATAAAAAAAGGTCTACTTGTTTTAGCTATGATTTAGTTGTGTATATAGATACTACTTTCTTTTTAGTACTTATGCAAAACTACCGACCTGTCCTGACTTCGTACGCTTTTCTCTACTGTTTATGTAATTAGAATATATGACACATAATATTATAAACATTCCGGAAGATTCTCTAAATGATAGTGAAATCCGCATCAGAATCCGTTTTGTAGTTTAAAAGAACGAAGCGAACAAACAGACGGACGCAAATAGCAACCATGTTTTATACTATTTAGAGATGAAATTAATAAAGAAAAGCAAAATTTCATAAGTTTCAATGACTTTGAAGGCACTCTTTCCTGTAAAGCAATTACAGTAGCAAAATTTAATAACACAATCATCACTTTCGTGGCACGCCATGCGAAGGGCCATCAATAAATAGTGGGTGGTTACATACCCACCCTGTATCGTCGAAGCCATGCAAGTTTTAATGGAGCGCTCCTCTGCAAACATCCTATATGTGCTGCTTACCTGGTACATAGAGCGAACTAGTTGGGGACCGCGGATCCGCTTGTATACATTTCCTCATATTATATGATGTAAAATAAGATAATAATATAATGATAAGGTACCTTTAAGCAAAAAGTGCCTGTATTATGAAGTATCGTTCATCATCCAATAAATAAATAATAATACTTAGTTAGTATACCAGACTAACTAAGCAACTTTTATACCTACTATGGTGAAATGGACTGGGATTATTCTCAGTAACGCCCAGACCAGAGTCTGTTACAAAAATACCATAAGCTCAAACCACTATACAAGTCTAGCAAATCGATCGCGTGTCACGGGCACCTACGCATGGGCATAAAAACAAAAGAAAATTTATTGATTTTATTTTGCTGCAACATTCCACGGGCTAGTGATGACAAAAACAATCCCGGAACAAACGTTTAGCGCATATTTCTCACCAGTTACAGCCCGGCCACGACTTCGCGCAACTGCTACGGGCGACAGCGTTTTTTGCTAAAATGTTGCATCGCGCGCGTTGCCGCTGACAGCGGCAGCTCGTGGCGTCATGCAACATTTTAGAAAAAACGCTGTTGCCCGTCGCCGTCGCGCGATGTCGTGGCCGGGCCGTTATAGTTTAGAGATAAATAAAGAAAAACAGGCTCATGCTCACACCGAAGACAATATACTAAACGGGGTCCATGGATACAGCACAACTCAGTCGTTTGCTGAAAATAATGTTAAAAACATGTCGGTATGACAATACCGCTCAATTCTGGTGAACAATACGCATCATAACATTTAAATTGATTGTCGAATTGCGAGTGCGATAACATACTATGCTTTTTTATACGTATGTTTTCGCTGCATAGCGGTGCGCTGCACAAGTCGGCTGATTGCAAAGTTAGGAGGTATCTACTAAAATAAAAAAATAAAAAATGTAACGTCACGACTTTTATCCCCATTCGGGGGTAGTCAGAGGCTTGAGTGGCCATACACCACCACATTGTGGAGGTATTAACCAACTCAAAGCCCACGTTTCACCTGATAGTCAGAACCCAACGTGACAGGTGGTGAACCTTGTCGCCGTGTATACAGGAACTGACTAATTACCTAATCCCGAGGGATAGGTAGGTTTCCTCATGATGTTTTCCCTCACCGTCAGCGAACTGTAAATTATGCACATAGATGAAAATTCATCCATTGGTGCATGCCCCACCGGGGATCGAACCTGGGACCTTCTGATTGCTAGCCCAACCTGTTCACCCCTAGGCTACAGTCGCTAACATAATACACCAACTATCTATTAACATAATACTAACTATTTATCTACTAAAATAATACACCAATAGAACCTTGTACTTACTGAAACACATCAACATCTACATATTCGTGTATATGTAGATAAGAGTGATAGTTAGTCGTGTGGGGGCGCGGGCGGGTAGAATTACCACAAGATTGCTGCCATTCTTTAGGGCTCGCGAGACCTTTAACCCTTAGGTAGACACCGGCCGGGTGAATTTGAAACCTTGCCGGAGATAATTTAATTATTCTGATTTTCAAGTAACGCTCGTAGTTGATTCGGAAGGGACTTGAGTTACTGGTGTAAGGTTACTGGAACATACTGAATCTATACAAGTAAATGAAATTGAAGAGTATGTTTGTAATGTCAAAATAACAGCTTTTTAATAAATGCATATGAAAATATAAACAATATACTTATATAAAAAATCATAAAAAAATGTGCGCCTGTCTGTTTGTCAGAAACGGCTGAACCGATATTGACGGGACTTTCACCCGCAAATAGCTGATCTTATAAGCTGATGTAACATAGGCTACTTTTCTTTTACAAACATTAACAAATATTATTTTGTTAAATTCAACGCATATGGCGGGCACTGCTAGTAGGTATTAATTATTACAGTATATACGACTATGGTTTCCTAAAGGGTAGCCAGGGGTGGTACTGTAAACTCCCATTTTCTTACTTAACACTTTGAACTTAGAGTTCAAAGTGGCAGAACCGATTTCACCGATAACAGCTATCACACAAAGAAAACCGCATTGAATTCGCATCGCATCGATTTATGCGTTCTGAATCTACAATGCTACAGACATACCTACAAGAAAGAGATACTGACAGGGAACTTATAACACCCTATTGTGTTGCGGGGTTACAAATAATGAAAGGTACACACGAAAGTATTCAAAATGTACACCCGTCATTTAACCCTTAAATACTCGATGCAAAGACAAGTATTTTCCACGTTTCTTCACAACCAGGTCAGGAAGACCAACAGTCGGCTTGTCGCGGTCCCTTCACGCGCGACTGAGGGTTACCCGAGGGCTACCACTACCGAGGAAATTGGGTCATTTGTCCCTACATAGGTATAAAGTTGTCACTGAGCGTGGTAGATTTGGGTATGTCCTAGGAAAATTCGAATGTATAGTATATTTGTTCCAAAATTATGAACAGTGTCGTATATAACTGGAGTAAGTTTAACAGTGTTGATAACTACAAATACTTCAATCAATTCAGTATGCAATGAGTCCAAAACACTATGAAATATAATAGATAGATACCTATTTAATTTCGTGTTAAGAACGAGGAAATGCGGGCAACATGATCAGTATTTATTATATTTCGTGAGGGCTTCTAAATTTGATATGAAATAGTAAACTTTTTTTGATAAAAACTAGAATGTATTTTGTATACTCTCTCGCAAAATACATATCATGAACTAATTAAATTTCGGTCTTACCCCCCAAGTTTCTTCCCCCAACTGTTCTTACCCCCGGTTTCTTCCCCTCGGAGCCGCCTTAAAATCTCGGGGTTGCACCCCCGATGCACACCGTCAATCTAATCTTGAAAGATCTCAGCTGCAATGTGTTGTAATACACTGATTGCAATATTAGATTATATAAGCAACATTGTACAGTGAAGAATTAAGGTTCAAATTACTTTGATTTAAGCTGTTGGCGTTCTTGTTTTAATTTATGACCATACTTTTTATACGCAGTGTGTTTGTGTTTGTATTACATCCTTTATAGTCCAACGATTCGGAAACACTTGTGATTTCGTTGCCTTATTATTTTTTATCTCTATCTTGTCGAAGTTATGATATCGTCTTGTCCTGCTCTCCTCATCTAAAGTACTTACCTACACCTGAACATCGTTACCATGGATCAATTACTAAGGGGACTGGCCCTAAGCAACTCGGCCGAGTGGTCGGCCTAGTACTAACATCGACATAAAACGAAGCGAGTAGTTCAACTATTTACCGGTAGATAGAACAATGAAAATGAAAAAACAATGACCACGTTTTTTTTTTCATACATATATCTAATATGGGCACCTCTGTCTTTAGTCTTTACTCTGTGATCGTTACCCAACACTTTATTTGGTAAGTAGGTAGGTATTCTAGATTCAAAGTCAGATCAACCCTACCTTAAAATATTACAGTAGAGGTTCTAGTTTTATTCATGAAAATCATTACAGAGTTTACTTTATGAGTCATTATCATTATTTAAATGATTCCTTGACCATGGCGAGGTTACCTCGACCAGCGTCCATGTACCAGGCGCGCATACATCGGCGGAGTACATAACTAACTTGTTCTCAAGCGGCGGCATACAACCTATTATATTCTCAGTTCGCGGTTACCGTATACCCAACTATTACTTTACAACTTTCCGCTAGGCTGCATTCATATGGGAGCTTCGCTGTAATTATTTATTGGAGCAAAATTACTATTAACACAAAAAGATATTATACTATGTAGATAATAAAAGAAGAGTATCTAAATTAATATACTAGTACTTATAATATGTAGATAGTTATTAAGATAGGCAGGAGCGCTATAATCGTCAATAATATATAACAGGTATATAGCTTAGGTAAGTGTTTGTTTTAAATGTATTCCAATCCTAATGTCGCTTTAGTACGTTTTAGAGGTATTCCAATCCTAAATTGTGCCGGCCCAAAACTTCTAAATACAAAGCATTTACGTAAACACTTCAATTTAAAGTTGTAAAGAGGCACCTCATCAGCGACTGAGGAGGACGAAGGACAAAGAGCGGCCCGAGAGCGAAATTTAAATCCTACCCGCAGCTGCGGAATAGAACGGACCTTAGGAACAAACAAATCGTCCCCGGACCCACCCCCCACACCCCCCACACAGCCCGCCGCCGCCCCGCGGGAGCGAAACACGAATGGCCGCCTTATACGACCACATCTTACAGGCCCCAATTCCTACTTCCTTTCCATTACACAGCCAGCGCTGACTAAACATAATCGCCGAACTTCCTTACGACTCTACCCTTCCGGCCAACTGCTCGCAGACGCGCCGATAACAAATAACAACTTTAACGCGCAAAAAATAGAGTCCGTTCTATGTTATACAGTTCCAAATTCGACTATCAATACCGACTATTCTAATATAAACTTCAAATCTGTGACTAAAGAGTCGAATTTCGTGTGCACGTTACGGAATTTCCAATTTTCCTCGAACGACCGCTGAAGCACCCGAGTTAAGAACATCCCCGGACAAGTTGTGCTGTTAGCTGCGAACGTTTCAATAGTTTTCGGTGTCGAAACTTGTGCGGTGTGTTGTTTCGGGTGTGTTTCTTACACAAAAGATGGGGGCGATGGGGGCCATGATATATGGCACAATATTAATACTCGACGCGTTGTATAGTTTTATGATCTTAGTTGGGCAGTAATATAAATCTGCTTTTCCGGCCGGGTACTTGCCTAATGTTTTAGTATAGCTAGGCTATCTCCACTGGAATATTTAACTGCCTGGCAGTTAATGTTTCTATCATCGTAATGAAAACAAACTACTAATTTATGTGTACTTAACTTACCGCAGTGATAACTATAGGGTCTATTCCGCAGTTTATACCTACCTAAGTATATTATTTAGTTTAGAATAATATTGTATGAGCTTGATTATAAGTATTAACAGATACCTTCCTACTCAAGAAATCATGTGCATTACATTATATTTCATATGGTTATACTACCTATACGATATGCAAAGTGCTAAGAAAAGTCACAATATAAATGTTCCATCATCAAGCCTGTGTTCCCTACAGAGATAGGCAGAGGTATATTGTAGTGCACTAACATTTCGGCAATCGTATTTGGTCCCTTTGGGCTTATGGGGGAGCCTATTGCCATTATGACAGGCACAATGCAATGTACCTTCATATATTTATATAAACTATTCGTTCAATACATCCAGTCAATTTCTTACAAGCATCTGGCATCTAACCTTAATGCCAGTTGCTTGCTAGGTCTTTACCTAGATGCAAGACTCAGCCGAACATGAGACTAACTCTACGCCGTAGTATAGTAATATTCATAGAGCGGGCATCGGCGACAAGATTTTATTACTTGCCCCTCGAGTCGGGAGATGTACCGTAAACCATGTAATATACTGGCGTATAAACCACTTGGAAGGAGTCGGCAAACATTGGCAGCTAAATGTAATTTTTATTTTATTTTACTTTATTAATGTTAGCAACGCAAGTCCCATTACGCTTAAGTTAACTTACGCATCATTGTGTGAAATAAGTAGTAGGTATTTACAGAATTCAAAAGTTATATAATGGAATCACTGCCTGAAGTCCTAGTTTTATGCATACTTTATAAAAAAAGTTCATTAAAATATAATATCACAAGACTGTAGATTTATGAAATATACATTACTATGAGTATTTTTAAAAAAGTATTTAATTATTAGTTTTTAATAAATAAGTAGGTACTCACTAAGCCATGCTTTAAAAAGTTTCTGTTAGTATGTAAACCTAAATAAGTACTTATTATAAATCTATAATGATGATGTAAAAAACTTTCCAGACTTGTTTAAAGCGATCTGTTAGAAATTCAAACACAGTTGTTGACTTAGAGAAATCGCTCTCAAATAAATACCCCGAATATTTTAGACTTATTAATATATCTGAAGAACCAATTCACGCAAAGAATAAACAGTAATCTAAAATTTTACTTTATTCAATATTTTTGTTAAGGTAGGAGTTGGATCAACTTGGCACGACGGCAAACGTCAGTTGTCGACGTCAGTTTCAAACAAATTGTCGCGATGACATGTGCCGCGACGCCACCACGGCATTCAATTTCTATGAGATCGAGTGACGTCTGCCGTCTGCCGCTTGCATCGAACTCCCGCCTTTACACAAAATCGACCACAAACCGCGCACACTATGACAATAACACTCTCATCTCAGTCAGAAACAAAATATATTTTCAATCATGGAAATATTTAGGTACCAAAGGTTGCAAACGCCTGCTATTGATCGCATTTGCTCCGGAAGATCCAAGCACGCTTTCTACTCAACGATTAAGTCTAATTGCTCTCATATTTATCGCCTACTGCTCTGCTATTAAAGTATGGTATCTCTTATTTATGGCACATTAATTTACTCTGCCTCTGTGCGGAGACCTTGTAAATAATACTACCTACATGGGAAAACGAACCGTATTATTTGGCCTATGTTAATGGCAAGAAATCATTTTCATTGCTTTTAAAAATTATTTTGTATGGCAGGTAAAATAGGTCTAGTGTAATCTAAGGTCTTTGAAATAAAACACTGACTTGATTTCATTGGTGGTAGAGCCTAGCTATAGCCTATTGACTGCAGCTCATAAACGGGCTGGCTCGACCGGGGTAGTACCACTCTCTCACGGAAGACCGGCGTAAAGCAGCTATTACAACTGCGTCTCGTACAATGAGTGAGAGAGCCGGAAGCCCAACCCCCGCCCCTCTCTCCTCCCTCTGTCCCACTCCCCCCTTCAGGTCACGTGCGAGCAATGTCTTTGGTATTGCAAGCATCTATAGGTTTCGGTAACTGCTTAACAACGGGCGGGCCGTACACTTGTTTGCCACCTCAATCCTATACTGACCGAATTATCATAGTAAAAAATCTACGTAGAAAAAAACAACAACAAAAAAACATACAGTCGAATTGAGAACCTCCTCCTTTTTGAAGTCGAGTAAAAAAAATAAGTTACGCTGCTCTATGCCTTTACTGATTTTTTTAACCCTTCACTACGATTGCCGGACACATTGACCCGCGGGTCGCGGCGATGACCCAGCCGACCTGCGGCCAGCCTGCTTTGTTGGACTATCCATTTCTCACGATTATTCAAACAGGTTGAATGAAGAGTACTATTTATTGAAAAAAATGCCTGCCAACCAAGCTTAATAAAATAAAATATTTTAATTAATTATCACCTTCTACCAATGATAACTATGTTTCCTTTCGACAATTAATTGAGATTAAGAGCAACTACGATAAATTATTTAATTAGATAAACCGTTGATTCTGTGTCTACCCAAACTAAAGATCCGTAGATATTATTTCAAATTAAATATACGAAATGCTTTTATTATTATTGCCGAGGAAGGAAGGCACGCGGTCAGTCAGTGCTCACAATGATGGTACCAAGTGATAAACCTTTGTCGCCCAGGACATCGCTGCGATACAGAAATTTAAATCGCCTCAAAAATCCCAAACCCTCGCACTCACAAGTCAGACCTAATGTTAGTTCTCACACGCTGAGGAACCAGTACTGACCTCGGGTCACGGAGACCCCACATCTCCGCACTTCTCACGAGACGAGACGCCGCAGCATTCGGAGGGTTTATTCTCATGTAACCCGTTCTTTATGATTTCGGAGATGCAATACCCGTTTAAAAAAAATCTAAATTATTAGACGGGCCCGTTGGCGTGGTTGGCGTGATGGCGCCTTTCACGCTGCAGGTCGTAGGTTCGATTCCTACCCGGGACATGCATTTGTGTGCACGTCTGTATGTCCCGATCCTGGGTGTATGTATATTAAGTATGTATTTACAAATACAAAAATTAATAGGTATATGAAGTAATATCAGTTATCTGGTTTCCATAGTACAAGCTCTGCTTAGTTTGGGATCAGGTAGCCGTGTGTAAAAAATGTCCCAGGATATTATTATTCTTATTTATTTATTAAAAAAGATAAGATACTGCCCGTTTGGTATGTCAATTGGTGCGTCCAGATGCCCCGTATGTCTTGCCCGATCACTCATGTTATGACATTATGTCTATGCGTTCCAATGTCAACAGTTTTGACAACTGGCATCTGGATGTATCAAATGGTGAAGAAACTGAAATCAAATAGAAAGTTTTTTATTAATGTAAGCTCAATAAAGCATTTATAAATAGTCAAAAATAAACAATATTTTAGCGTTACGTTAGCCAAACTAAAGAACTCATTATCTCATCCTAGTTAACTACCAAATTCGTAAAATTTGTACTACTACTAAATCAACATAGGTGGTACGCTCATAGGTAGTTCGTACCGGTACGTTGTTCAAAAAATTAAATAGAACATCTTTATATGTAACAAAAATAAAACAAACTATAGTGCTTGTTATGTTGGCTACAAATCACGACTAAACTAAATTTCACACACCTAAAAGTAATGGCACCACATGAAAAAAAGATGGCAAAACAGTTTAGTCAAGTTTAGTTGTGTGCCAACATAATCAGAACCTTACTTATACTATGTACTTAGACTGTGCTTATACTATATGCCTACACTAATTCGCACAGACGAAGTAAACCCGTAATCCTCTTAAGCAGTTTTACAACCCTTATCTTGCTATAAAACGGAGCAAGGCCAGCATATATACAGCGTGTATATATAATTAAATAATACGTGGGTTCGCAACTAAGGCCGATAAGACCGGTGGGCGGTGGGGGGTTGAAACGAAATGTTCGCGCGAGGGGTGGGCACGTGAAGACACAGAACTGAAGACGTGCGAATATTTATATAGAGCTGTTCTAACCTATTTTCATTTTTTGTACGTTGAAATATTGTAATTAGAGTATTATTTGGCTTCTCATTTAAGTTCTTTACGCTTATCAATCACTTATAAATATCCAAACCTGACAATGTACTTCTTATGTCTCATTCGTTGAGAAGAAAACACGAAAATGGCAGTCTGTCTCATTTACTTGTATAGCGCTTATATATCTCTGTAAAGCAAATAGGTGAGCATTGCTCTTTGTAGTAATATAGGTAATAACTTGTAATTAATTCTCCCCATCTTTTGTTACAGGTAGCAGCATCATGACTTAACAAGATTACATCAAAATGAAAGACATCAGCCGCATATTTCGACCATAGACAACAGGCTACAAACAACAGCAAAATGTCATTACAAACAATATTTGGTGTCAAGCAATCTGATGTGTACGAAGCAATCTAAATTCTTGTAAGGCAATCTAAGTTCCATCAAAGCAATCTGAGGTCCTGCAAAGAAATGTATAGTCCTGTAAAGCAATCTAAAGTCACACACAGCAATCTAACGTCCTCCAAAGCAGTAGATAGATAGATGGTTAACTCTTTATTAATCCACCACTAGAAAATAAACATTTATAAATTATTACATAAGCAGCAGCATAAGCAGTCTAACAGCAGCAGCAGCAGCAGTCTAGCAGTCTAATTTCGAAAAATATAAAAATAGGTACTATCATCTTGATATAATTCCGGCGAGGTCCGCTCGACCGTAGTCCGGCCGACTTTCGTTAGGGTGAAAGCAGTTTGAAAGTCGGGTCGGTATTGATCGAGTGTCTTGCCCCCCTGGCCCCCGCGCCCGCCCCCGCCCCACCGACCCGCCCCCGCCCGGTAAGGAGCGCCCAATTCTGAGGATCCTTGTCTTTAATGTAGAAATAAGGCTAGTTGTATATGTAGTTGTATGGAAGCGGTAATGTGTGCGAAGCTTAGACTATAGGTAGTTATGCTTTAACTACATGTAAAGCTGTCTACTTGATAGTTATAAAGATTGGCAAGTTATTTGCAACGCCTGTTATTTAAAATGATTATTAAATTGATATCAGTAGTGGATTTAAAAATAATAATTTAAATGTTGAAGTAAAGTGAAGATATGTGCATAACTCTCGTTCCTACAGTGAATTAAAAAAACCGGCCAAGTGCGAGTCGGACTCGCGCACGAAGGGTTCCGTACCATTCTATAAAAACGGCAATCATGTCTGTTGTATGGGAACTCCACTTAAATATTTTTTTATTCTGTTTTAGTATTTGTTGTTACAGCGGCAACAGAAATACAAATTTTATTCTGACTTTTCGGATAGTTTTGATAAAATCTATTGCTCAATTCGAAATTGTATCCATAAAGGGCTATGGTAACTAAAGAGTGCACCGTATGTGCCAGCATTCAAGTCAATATTGATAAACACATTATCTATTTGAGTATAACCCGTTGTGGTAACAACACGAGGAAGTTTTGAATTTAAACCAATATGGTCAAAATATTTTTTTAAAGGTGCATTCTCATTAGATTCCAGTAAGTCTACATTAAAATCCCCGCACACTATAGTCGGAGGCAACGGGAGTATTCTGCCATCAAATATGACACTATTGCTGCGTTCCATTCACCGTAATTTTTGTTATTTTCGTCCACAAAAACTGTTAAAAACGATAATAATGATCACTTTCAGTACAAGTTGGTGCGACTGGAACGTGATTTGTGGACAAAAATAACGAAAATAACAATATTAACAGTGAATGGAACGCACCATAAGAAAGCAATACAACAATTTCCAATCGATCGAAACCTAGAGATAACGCAAAACTTGTCAATAGCAGGCGAATTTTGGTCGTGACTATATCGCGATCTGAAAAACGAAACCATAGCGCGATCTAGGAGCTCATCTAGCGTCATCTAGTGGTGCGTAGCGGTACTATTATTTTATATATTATGAGGTTCTTATTTTATATTATCTTTGTTATAGCAACAATTATTTACTCTTTGCCACCTCACTCCCATAAAAAAAAACTGCTCAACATCAGGCGGGCTGTACGCTTTTTTGCCACCTCAGTCCCATTATTGTTAGTACACACCTGCAATAATAGGTACATAAAGTACACAAATAAATAAATACACATTCTGTGAAAAACTATTACAACGCCATCTATAGTTCTAATACTCTGTGCTTGAAACTCCGAATGCATTTGAAACTTGATTTACAAATATGTTTACGTACGTAAACAATGTATTTGCACAAATCAGTTTAGTGTTAACATTATTTTAATTTAAGCTGTGGGCGACAAAAAAAATGCGAATTACTCAAAAAAAAAACAACTCATAGTAAGATTCGAACCTAATACCCACATACACGTGGACTAACGCCTTAACCATACGGCTAAGATGATCTCTAGTGTTGCACTCGAATTATTATACTACTTATGACACTGTAATGCCAATGATATCATAACAATGTTAGATGGCGCTACTTTGACTGGTACTATTAATTTAAAACTTATTTATGGGTCAAAAATGTAGTTTTACATTTCTTTTTTTTGTCAACAATTTATCTAAAATATGTCATAATGATCACTCATGGTTAAAATGTTAGTTTTCTCTTTATATATTGTTTAATTTATGAGTTATCAATAAAAACGCCAAAAATATCGAGTTTATTGTATGGGGACCCCCTTTATTTTTAAGTTTTATTTTATTTTTAGTATTTGTTGTTGTAGCGGCAACAGAAATACACATTCTGTGAAAATTTCATGTCTCTAGCTATTACCGTTTGTTAGATACAGCCCGCTGACAGACAGACGGACAGACAGACAGACAGACAGACAGACAGACAGACAGACAGACGGACAGCGTAGGCTTAGTAATAGGGTCCCGTTGGCACCCTTTGGGTACGGAACCCTAAAAACTTACATCACGACACCAATCAAATTCTTGAATTCAAACAAATGAATAATCATTTTGGAACACGAAAGAATAATCGATAGAGTTATTAGAATACGGTCCTTTTTCGTAAAAAATATAATCTGAAGATTTTTTGCTACTTTTAATTAAGTAGGTACTTCACTATTTTTCTTTTTTAATTTTATATATAATTTTTTTTAATTTTCTTACTTATTATGTTATCACGTTATGTAACACCTCTCTGTAGATCGCTTATGGATGTTTTATATTATTTATAGGTAGGTCCGTAATTAAAATCATAGTCTCGCAACTCAAACATCGCCTACCTACATACTTATTGGGACGTCAGAATTGATACAATTAGAGCTTTTACGTTGCGTAATTTATTTTATCATTGATTTATGTTTCTTTGCTGAGTTTTCAATACCTAATTATCAAAGATTAATATCTATTCTTTTATAAATAATAAGGTCCACGGAAAATAAACCACTATTTGTCCTACTTAATGATAAAACATATAGAAGGTTCTTACGTTACTGGCGTGCAACCCTATTAGCGGAGGACTGGACACCTGAGAGGCAGCCCTAGCGAGATAGAGGTTGACACCCTATACGGGGTCTTATTCTGGCATATTTATTTTTATTTTCATAAAGCAAATAGACTGAAACTCAAGCCAGTAATAAATCCATCTCAATTCCGCGAGGAAACTTGCAAATATATCTATCTCGTGATATATTTCACTACAAAAATAAATAATAATATTTGAGATCATACAGAATCGGAATCAGGGCGAACGAGATTATTATTAATTATTTGATACACAGACTAACCGAAATAGACCCACGAGCAGCGACAAATTTTCAGTTTTTTCCTAATGTACAGATGGGACTTAGAAATTAAGCATTGAATTACACATAATATTTAAAAAAACTCGTACTATACCTAGAAAAGTCAAAGTCAACGCGTTTATTTTGTGTAGGCCTACGGGGGCACTTACAAATTGTCATTTTACATATTTTTTTCCTTAAATTCTACCGCCGGATAGGAAGGTGACCTCGACTGAGAAGATCCGGTAAGACTCAGCGGGCTTGTCTTTTTTACATTGTTTTTTTAAATCGTCATTTACTTGTTTAAAAAATAACAAATTTAAAAAAAAAACAAAATAAGTAGTGAATAATCCCGCAGCGCCCGCCACGGTACAGTTTCGTCGGTCTCGCCTTACATTCTCGACTTGATTAATGTGTGTGCCGACCGAGTTGATCACCCACTCGAGATGCCGATGATAACCACTCGACTGTGACATCGCAGCCCGCTTTCAAAAGTACAAGAATTTATCTATGGTTTAGTTATAGACTATGACAATTTAACTTGGAATTAAATATACTTAGATAGCGTACAAGTCGAAAAAAATTTGCTTGTAGCTTTAATTCTACACAAAAAAAAAAAAATAAGTTAAAAAACTAAGTAATCCCCAATATAGCTGTCGAGTTTTGTAAAAGGTGATCACGCAAAATCCTTACTATGTCTCTCATACATAACTAAGAAATAATTTTGAAAAATAAATAAAAACTTAATTGATTTATAAAAAATCTATCGAGGTTTATAAAGGCTGGTATCGTGTTCAAATATTTCTATAAAACCCTTAACTACCACCACGGTCACCGGTGACCGACGACTGTAAGTGTTGTTGTGTCCACCACACGTGGTATATATTATGTGTATATAATGTGGTATATATTACCTACTCTATTTTAAAACTTATAGGCTACGTGGACTACTTACTAAATCGAATTTTGCATAAAAACACATGATTCAAAAGCACATAATATCTGAAAAGCTCAAATTAAAGATCTCTTGTGTGAAATTAGCCTCGCCCTAGACCCTAGACCCAAAACTAGGGCTTGTGGCACGCCACTAAGTCGTTTCTCATTATTTAAGTAACATGTTTTTAAGACAGAAGATATCCTGATCATTAATTTTTCACTTTTATGTGTAGCTTTTATACAAAAACAACAAACCTAATTTATAATATTAAAATAATGCGCCTATGATTCACTAAGGGCCTATTTTTGAATCGACGGATATTATTATCCACTTAATAAATATGGTATTTTGTCAGCTTTTTCCATACAATATCTGTCCAAACGCCATATTTATTCGGTGGATAAAAGTTATCTGATGATTCTAAAACAGGCTACGCGAGAAAGTACGCGAGCGAAACTATCTATCATAAACCTTTGCACCGATTTATGATTTATTTGTATTGTATGCTGTCAAACATAGCTGTAATTTAAAATATATAAATGGTCAGTGGGTATCACTAATTTTCGATTTTCTTTGGTCCCGATCGGCACCGTC
The DNA here is from genome assembly GCA_947859195.1 of Drymonia ruficornis. NCBI lineage: Eukaryota > Metazoa > Arthropoda > Insecta > Lepidoptera > Notodontidae > Drymonia > Drymonia ruficornis. Next base: position 8,766,374 of record OX401923.1, read on the forward strand.
GCGGTAAAAGGTCCACGGTGTCCACAATTCCACATAATTAATGGACACACCGAAGTGGGCATTAAGAAGCGGGCAGTGGGAGGCGGTCGATATGGCCCGGACTTTAAGGCTCTCTCCTTACGATGGGGGAGAGTTATCATGTAAAATTTGCAACCGATTGCTACAAAAGATGTGACGTAATGATATGTAAAGGCCTCCGCAGACTAGCTACTTTTAGCATCGGCGATCGGCGATTTTGTGACGTATCGATGCTGCGTCGCGTTTAATCGAGCGCGAACGAGCGAGACGCAGCATCAAAATCGCCGATCGCCGATGCTAAAAGTAGCTAGTCTGCGGAGGCCCTAAGATTGATACGGGTTCCGAATTTTACGAACTATTTGACAATGGACAAATCATGACGTACATTATACAATCAAGGGATGAGTACCTACCCATTGTGAAAATACTGGGATAGGTAGTAAATAACTTATATGACGGAAGAACCCACTGTAAGGAATTTGCACGGGAATACATACATTATTATATTAATACTTTGGAAATAATTTTAATAAGTGTAGAGTAGGTATATGTCATGACTAAATTCAAACGAGTTGAAAGCGACCATCGCACAATGATCGCAAAAACAATTCGCTAATAACGCGAGCAGTTTTCGTTGCGGAGCCCCGCGGGGTGTTTCTTATTCCTTGGACCCCGGCCCACCTCCCGACCAACGTAACCTGGACTCTGAAACTTTACCACGGGTCTTTCCTACGCCCCATTTGCGTACTTCAAAAAGAGGAGGGGTAGGTTAACATAGGCTGGTGCTCCATTACTTCGTCAGTCCACGTCGTAGATAAAGAATACTATGGAGTCAATGTTTTGAGAAAAAGAGAGACATTTTCTATTTTTATTTTAAGGTCTGACTTTATTGCAAGGGTTTTTCAAACCTAGATTTAAAGATAACGTAGACCTATAGTAAACGCGTTTTATTAAAAAGCGGTGACCGCGTGTGGTTTTTTTTTATTGATATTCTGGCCCGGTCATTTGTAGTGTGATATCAAAGCATGTTTTTTTTCTAAACCCAAACAAATGTTGTGAAATCAATTGTGTGTATAAGTCCCAAGACACAAACGTTTTCGCTTAATGGATCCCTATTTTTTATGTTTCATCGTGTACCTTGTTAGTCTATCTCACATTATGCATAGTCTAATGTATTCTCTGTCCACAGTCCGCACTCATGTGTGTGTGCCTCCTCAATTTTAAGACAGTTAGTGGGGTCGCAATCAGCGCTGGGAGCTTTTCATTAGTACAAACTGTTATCTGTACGTGTTTTGTTCAAGTGTTTGTTCTGTACTATGCTTGTTACGTGACAGCGGAGCTTAATATTGATTTAGTTTGCTACTTGAAGATAAGGACGGTACTGGCAGGCAGTGTAGAGTCCACAGAGTAAAGACTAAAGAAAGAGGTGCCCTTATTAGATATATGTATGAAAAAAAACGTGGTCATTGTTTTTTCATTTTCATTGTTCTATCTACCGGTAAATAGTTGAACTACTCGCTTCGTTTTATGTCGATGTTAGTACTAGGCCGACCACTCGGCCGAGTTGCTTAGGGCCAGTCCCCTTAGTAATTGGTCCATGGTAGAGTCATAAAATATAAGCAGAAAAACAATAAAAAGAGGTAGTTATTCCGTTTTCGGCCCTCGTATTCTACTCTCGGGGAAAACTTAAAAATAATAAAGATTCCGATTTCAATATAAAGAAGTTAATAAACATAATAATTACATGATTATATGAAATATTATTTCTTTTATTTATTATTATGTATGGTTGGAAAAGATGGGGTCCAAACAAATAGCGTTTTTTTTGGCCATCTCTATTATTAGCTCATAGCTTTATTTTCAAGAGTTGTTGAAAATAAGATCAACGTTCTAGGATGAAATATCGTTTATTCTCCGGATAGCAGCTTCTTTCGATCTTCAATGACTCTTACAATAGAAATACAATAAAAAAAAAATTATTAACATGCGAAAAATGAGCAAAAAGTGACGCCATAACGAAAAAAGGTACATTTTTTCGAACAGCCATTATAAGGCGCGTTCACATTAGGATGCCACCCTCGCGCTGCACTTGTTTAACTCAGACTCGACGAATAAACGCTTCGGATCGCACGTGACGTGCCTACGGAACGATCAGTTCATATTTTAATAAATATTTATTGGGAGGCAGGTTCATTAAAAATGTCATAAGAAAATTAAGATGCCAAACTTTTAATTGATGATTCTCTAGGTGATAGAGCCATCCTGCATCTCATATACGGTCTGGCTCGACCGGGGTAGTACCACCCTGTGACAGAAGATCTGCGTAAAAGCTATTATAGCTGCGTTCCGTACGATTAGTGGCTCCCTCTTTCTTGGTGATGTCTTTAATGGCAAAGGACGATGGTGATGAAAATTAAGTATATTTTAGATGATGGATGATATGATGGTCTGGTTGTAGACCATTTTTTTTAACGAAAATAGAAATGCTAGTTATCAGGGGCCATCAATAATTACGTCATACGTAAACGGGGGGAGGGTTCGACGAAATGTGACATAGTGTGACAAGGGGGTGGCAGGGGTCCTAAGTTTTGTGACGTCACATTTAAAAATCTAATATATCTAAGTATTTAAGCCGAAACTTGAATTGTTAACGAAAATTTTTTAAAAATTTCTTATAATGGTAAAAAATATGTGACGTCACAGGGAGGGGGGAAGTCTCGCAAATGTGACCAGCTGCGACAAGGGGGGAGGGGTCTAAGAATCATGCAATTCGTGTGACGTAATTAATGGATGGCACCTCAATACTTTTGGTTGAAACTAGAGGGTTTCTATTTAATGCTGATCTACTTCCAAAAAGAATATTATTTTTATAAATCGATATTGAAAAGTATTTTTTGGAAGTTTTTTTTACCTACCTATTGTATAGTCAAACAACCTATACCTAAAATCATTAATAAGCTTTTAGAACCAATGACAAGTACAGCAGGAATAGGTATTGAAATATTATAGGTTTTAAAATATTTGTGATTATAGTCGATGATATTTATAGTCACATAGTTAAGAGGGAAAGAAAATGCAACAAATTTTACAATCATTTTGAGAAAAATAAAGATTGTCGAAGTTAATTTCGGTCGCAACATCTTCTTCGTCGCATATACAATTTAAAAAATTAATAAATAATAATAATTTAGCCCTTTTCACGTCCCACTGCTGGGCACGGGCCTCCCCTCAATGCGAGGGGGATTCAGGCCATAATCCACCACGCTGGCCCAGTGCGGGTTGGTGGATTTCACATGTCTAAAGACATGCAGGTTTCCTCACGGTGTTTTCCTTCACCGTAAGCAAGTGATAATCATATTAAAGTTATAATCAAGTGATAATCATAGATTTCGAAAAATCCAGAGATGTGATCCAGGGTTTGAACCCATGACCTTAAGCCCGCAAGACGCGTGCTTAACCAATCGGCTACCACTGCACTGCACTGTAAAAATTAAAATTACAAAATATTTTAAAGTTCATAAAAATAATTCTGGTTCCAGACACAGTAGGTACAGTCTGCAAATTGAGCACAAGAATAAAAGCACTCGAATTTGATGCATAAAGAATGGGAATGTCTTTCAAAATTAATTGTCCCGCTCTAACATAGCTCGCAGCCACTCGCCGACAGAACTGAACACAAAAATATTTTTTACATTCCTACAACTGTAGGGCTGTCACCAAGCGAAAATTCAAGTTTATATGTTTCGAAATTGCACATGTATGTACTTACATGTACTCATGTCTGTACCCCACGGGGGTTGGCAGAGACTATTGACTGCCACATGCTACGATTTTGACACACCTGTTTTGCTTCATCCACATTCATAAATCTCCTCATGCACTCTCGTCGGTTGGGGACGCTACGGACCTGACCTTTTTGGTATATATGTAAAAGTATAATGTGTAAAGTAATATAAAATGTAAACTTTTAACCTCACCTCGACCCTGGAGATATCTTACCTATATTTTTAAAGTCTTCCATTCAATATTGTTTGTTCGATTGACGCGAATAAAGTATCACAGGTAAGGTCAGCAACGAAAGTCGCTGAACATTCTCAGTTTTTCAAATAGCTTGCACACTTTTGTTTTGCATCAAAATCCATAATTTTTCTTTATCGAAACAAAAGTAGACATGATGCTAATGTTTGGTTTTATAAAGGTTTACCAACGTTTGTAGAATAAAGAGTATAACCGATTTGAAAAATTCTGAATGTTCAGCGACTTTCGTTGCTGACTGTACCTATTATAAGTACACCTCAATACCATTATTTATCTAGAATCACTTAGAGTAACTTAAAAATCTTTGCTGTATTTTATATGTGATTTAAAATACTTATGCTTCGATACCAAAATTGATTTATATTTCACAAATTGTATAACTTGACAATGACGCCCCTCGATCCCACTTGATATTAGGCACAAACCCTACCAATTCTAAATTAATTACTAGAAATTCTAATTCTACCACGGGGCCCAGCCTTTGGTGACTAAAATCTAAAGTAATTCAGAAAATTACTTTACAGTTTCACACGAGGCTTAAATATCAATTAAGTACTTCACTAGACCTTTTAATTAACGCAGGCGAGCTTCGCCGAGCTTTTAATTTGTTAAAAGACGTTACCAGTGACTCAATTACAGACTTAATTACAAATTCACGTGTCTTTAATCTGTTAAGCTGCGATTAAAATAAAAAAGAACTAGGCTACTTGCATATTAAGATGTATAAAATTCAATAACTACTGATATAGAAAAAAAATAAAAAAAACTATTGTTTGTTTTGTAACAAGGAAATGTGGTGCAACCCTACGGGCTACGTTTGTTCTCGAATGCTAAAGTGGCGGAAAAAGATTTGCATAAAATTGTCTTCTTATAAGCAAGGTCCGCCGGCGGCGGCACTTTTATTATTTTTGCGCTTTTTCTACCTCCGTCTTTCAAATTAGTAGCACTGCGTCGGACTTTCATTGGGTAGATTGGTAGAAATTATATTACGAACGGTCATCGTGGAGACGAGTTTTTTTGATCCTTTTAGAATTATTTTTTATAAAGATTTTACTGAAATGTTTAGATACTTTATGTAACGTCACGACTTTTATCCCCATTCGGGGGTAGTCAGAGACTTGAGTGACCATACACCATTGTGGAAGTATTAACCAACTCAAAGCCCACGTCTCACCAGATAGTCAGAACCCAACGTGACAGGTACTTTACAGGTACTTTTAGATACTTTAGATATATAAATCTCCAATCTAAATACTCTACCACTGCATAGAGAATCTACTCACTAACTCTTTGCACCGTGACTCTACCACGCTCTACCGAGTAGTACTAAACTTTATCTTTCATGATTATTATATTTTTCCTCGGTCCTCTTCATTTGTTTTACCATGCCATAAATTAAGTACCTACAGTTAACCAAAATGCAAAAGGCATTATAAGGTACCTACCATCACCGAATTCTAATTCAAGCCGGCAGTTAAGTCTCCGCGATTAACTCCACAAGGCGACACAGCCCCCTCGCCCCCCGCCCGCAATTCTAATAAAGAAATACCGAATTGTCGCTCTGTGTCGCAACCAACAGAAATCTCCAAGTGTCCCGCGCGAAATCGTAAACGGACGAGCGGGCTGAATACAAAACAGGCCGGGGTGGGGCCGCGCCCGCCCCACGACCCCCGCCGCACCCCCGCCCGACCCCCGTCTTCATGCCCTTCTTCCTTAATGTGTAACAAAGACACCCCTCTTACGCTTCGATGTGTTTGTGTAGTTTTTACATCTGTGTGAGTGTAGTTTTACGTTTAAGCCTGTGTGCGTCGGCTCGTAGTTTGAAATATTCCATATTAAATTTCAGGCCTCTATCAATATAGGCCGTGTTTGGGTTATCTTTTGTGCGGCATCCGTTTTCTGTTTGAAACTATAGTTGGATGGTTAAATCCTTAGTAGTGCTCATGATGTTTGTGGGAATATTATTCGCTTGGAACGTAAAAGCTCATTGGATAGCAACGACCAAAATTACTAAGTTACCTTTTAAACTCTCTACATTTTACCATTGGGTAGAAATATATTTCTTTGGCGACTAACATGGTCTGACGAAGCCCGATGTAGAGTGACAGAACTGTAGGAAAACACAATTAGATGATGACACACTCTTTTCTTCACACGATTCAGCGTAGAGCTCTACAGCTCTCATCATAGACTGTAGTGTACCAATTCAAAAAAATCGATTTGAAAAAAAAAAAGATAATCGCATTGAAGCCTCTATACCTACTATTTTAATTAAAAATATCATATGTAATCACCTAAACAATATCTAAAAGAACCTCTACACTCAAGGCATTCCCACATTAAAACTAAACTCTAATTGCACCTAATCAGAAAACCGTAAACCTCAAATTGCCGGTCGTTTATACACTTAACGTGGCCAGCAACGTGGGGTAACGTCGCGGGTAATGTGGGGAAAAAGTTGGGTAAAGTGTGAAAACTTCGCAACCCCCCTCCCCGCACTCCACTCCACCCACTGACAACCCTTGCTGCGAGGGAATTCACAACACTTATTGGATTACACTTTTTTTTCTACTAGAATGTAACGAAATTGTTTTCGACCAGTACAGTTTAGAAAAAAGTTGCTTTTTGGCTTTGGTATTTTATGACGCCATCACCCCTCTATTGCCCGAAGGGGTAGAGCGAGGCGCGCCATATTTTACCAAAAGTATTTTGATGTTGTTAATTTTAGTTAGTGCTTGTCTCTGGAGATAACTAAAGATTGTCACATATTTACGAAAAAAAATATGTACTTCGAATAAAATGGATGTGTCGTAGCGACATAAATAAATATCGCCAAATACAGCAGCTGTATGGTCCCAAACTAAGAATCGCTTGTCTCGTTGTACAATAGGCTGGGGGTGATCCCAGTGACACCCAAACCAGGGCAAATCACGGAGAGGCCATTTCCAAAATTTGTTTCTGGCGGGAATCGAACCAGCATTGAACCACTCGACGCATTGAGCCGAACGGCCTACGCTCGAACCACGGCCAAACGGTCGTAAATTTTTTATGTAATTTTTTTAATTTTTATGGAAATGAAGAGATAATTGTATTTATTTACATACATACAACAAGAACTATATTAAAAACTACAACTAAAGAAAAGATAAAATAATAGGTATTTTATCTTATTTCTCTGTAATACGAGTATACATACAACTTAAAAGTATTGATCATCGTTCCACGTAATGTTGAGACAAACAAACATTGTTTACAGTAAGGTAAACGCCCCAGTTCTCGTCCTAACGTCTCAAGTCTCACAAAACCTTGTTTGCGCACCCGCTAGGGTAGCCACTGATTAATGTCCGTCTCTTCCGACGCCCGTTGTCATTATGCTAATGATACGCTGTATTATTTAAAAGGGTTATGTTAATTTTTCATTCATGTGCGTGCCCCTCCTGGGATGCTAAAAAATGTTGAGAAATCACTATTGGTATTAAGGATTGGCGCGATGATAGGTGCCTTAGCCCTATTCGATTCGATTAAAAAAATAAAATTAAATTAAAACAATGTAAAAAACACAAGCCCGCTGAGTTTCTTGCCGGATCTTCTCAGTCGAGGTCGCGTTTCCGATCAGGCAGTAGAATTTAAGAAAAAATGTGCCCCCGTAGCCTAAACAAAATAAACGTTTTGAATCTTTGAATCTATTATGTAGAGAATTTTAATGAAATCTTCGGTATCTGGAATTCCTATTGTGTGATTGAAAAGCAAAATACCATGGTATCATGTGTTTAAGGAACTGTTTTCATGATTAAGGCCGGTTCATACATTACTTAGACATCGTAAATTACTTTCATAATAAGTCGGAAGAACCTAAGTATGTAGGTGCTCTAAATTTTTGATGATGAGTTCGGGTCCAGCTGGGCCCGCGTAGTGGATTATGGCCTGACTCCCTCTCGCATTGTGCTAGCCTATTTCTATCTGAAAATATTAAGAACTCTCCTATATCTTATATCTTACCTTATCGTATGGTTAGTCGGGCTGTAGTGTTGTTCAAGCCGCCCGAAGGCCTCTGACATAGCTTATGGTAGGAAGGTACCTACTTATTTTAAAAATATAACACTGATGTTTGCCGGACATGACATGAACCGGAAGCCCACCATCCCCTCCTCTCCCTCCCCTCCAGGTCGGTAAGGTGCGAGCAATACCTTTGGTATTGCAAGCATCTGTGGGGTCCTAGCTAGGGCGTCAAATTTCGGTTGGTCGTAGCTAAGTTAGGGCTACGTTACACATCTATAGGCTATAGTAACTGCTTAATATCAGGCGGGCCATACGTTTGATGCCTCCTAGTAACATTAAAAAATCCCTTGCGTTGAGTCATCTTCTTGAGGCGCTCGTAGCCAGCTGCAATCACTGATCGGTCAACGATCGGAGGTTAAGCTATGCTCGGCAAGGTCAGTCAGAAATGGGTGACCATTTAGTGGCATTTGAACTGAGCGTCTCCGTGCTTCGGAGGGCACGAAAAAAGTCGGTTCCGGTTGTTGTCACTAGACAGTAGTCGTTAAGCCTTGTCAGGCTACGGGCAGCTTGAACAACTCTGACACAAGGTTAGCCACTAACCATACGATAAGAAGAAGAGTCATCTTCTAATCTTTTTAAATGCGTTAAAAGGAGTTAGTGCTGAAATTTAGATACCAGCTACCTAAGTGTTAAATGAAAAACTATCCCCTATAAGTTTTATCAGCAACCCTCCACTAAAGTCACACTAGCTGAAAATTAACCTTAATAAGGACCCGGTCACCATGTTAGGTCAGGCTGTTCAGATAAAGCCTAAACTCTACATATTGAAAAAAAATATCAAGCGAAAATAAACGTTCTCACAACGGTTTATGAGTTAATTTCGTGTTGGTGAAAAGTAAAAACATGTTTGTCGAAGTATTTCGGTCAGGTCCATTCGGTAATTTTCTTTAGAACGCTCCGATGGCGCGAAAAATTGCGCTTTTCAAAGGAAGAGTTGGCAACACTGTGGAAGATTGACTGCCGGCTAGAAATAGCTGACGGAAAATAGATTACTGAAGCGGCACGTTAGGTTCGTCACTTTTCGAATTTCAATTTAACAAAAAGTAATATGAATAGATGTTTGTTCAATGTTCGCCTTAATAGAAACTTCATAACTTAATATTTAAGTTTTTTGAAACAGTCTGAGTTAATAGATGTTTACTAGATTTTAAATAATTAAGCAGTAAAAAAGTAGTAGTTCATTTTACTTTATTATTTCAAAGAAAGACAAAAATATTATACCATTTTATCCCAACTTTAAACTGTTACTGCCATCTAGCTTTCAATAGCATTAACTAAATAGTTTGCTACTCTCTAACAGATGTGTCTGCTTCGGAAATTAGTAATACTATTCGCCGCTAGAGGCGCTGATGTAACGTCTCATAGTGGCATCTAGCGTCGAATAGAAAAACCAAAAAGTTAAAACTAGTTCATTTATTTTTTAGTATTTTCTAGTTTGTTAATTTAAACAAAAAAATAAACAGACATAAATAAAATCGTAGACCCAGAAGTTTCAAGCGCCATAGAGAGAAATCAATGAATCAAAAAGGCATTAGAGAAAAAACAAAGAAAGAAATAAATAGGTAAATATTGCCAGACTTACACAACAACTAATTATACAGTATGGTCCCAAACTAAGCAACTCTTGTATTATGGGTACCGTACAATGGACTGGGGCGATCTCAGTGACCTAGACCAGGCCAAATTATGTAAAGGCCGTCTCCGTTTGCCTCTGGCGGGAATCGAACCCGCAACCGCCCTGCAGTGAACCGAGCGGCCTACGCCAAAACCACTGCGCCAAGCAGTTTTCAATAAATTAGTTAGATTAATAAATTAACAAATTTTCAGAACAATTTAGTTCATATTTTCAATAATTTTTTTAACCAAATCCCAGCCCAAACTGTCTCTACTAATAACATACAATTTGTAACCGTTGGTATTTACAAAACATACAATATGACCCGTAATTTCCTTGAACCAATACGCTATGGAAGTGGACGCCGGTCACCGCGGGACACACAATAGCTTATTAGAATGACAAGCCCGCAGCTGCCGGACCGGTCCGAGCGAGATGATACTCACAGTATAATAGATAATAGGTATTAATATTGATAAGCAGTTATTATTCAAAATTATTTTTAAAAACTTTTCAAAATTTGAATAAATAAAAACCCATGGATCATTTTTACGTCACCAACTCTCTAGTGTCCATCGGCATCATGCGGCATGGCTGTGATAACTGGGACATGCTTAACATAGAGGTTTAAAAAAATATATAAAAAATATCGTTCTTGGTCCCGACTATTTGTGTGTTGTTTTTGTGCACATTGAAGTTCTCAAATTCTTTAATTTGTTGGCCTACAGTGGGCCTTTACCTGCATTTCAGAAGTCCTCCGAAATCAATCACTGTTTTATTTGTAAAACATAGGAAGGTACTTGTTGTAATGATGATAACTGAAATGTAGTAAGTAGTACAGCTAAGTTTTGCATTAGCGTACATTTCCCCCACGGGAATCGAACCCGTGCGCTACCGCCGACCTCAAACACGGTCTTCAAAATGACAAAAAAATGCAAAAAAACTATCTAGGTACTTATTGTTGGTAATATTATTTACAGCTTCAGTTAATTCTTAAATTATCTTACTTACAAAATTATATTATTATTAATAATTTAACGCACATATCTAATTATACTTCACTAATATTAACGATGGACGGTGTTGCAAACTCATTGCCAATCTTTGTCGATGCGTTTTCTAACTCATTTAAAACTGTAACTAAGTCTATATTAAATCTGCGTTTACAAAACAGTTAACAAACTGTCACATGCACGCACCACCTTTCTTCCAGTCGATATAACAAATCGATATCGTAATAAACCGCTATGAATGTATTTTGCTTTATTTAGTTTAAGAATTAGATATATTAGTAGGTATAAGTTATATTTATTGTTATGAACTAATAAAATGAAAAATTAATGTTAAACTGTGTCTTGTTGATATCTAAGATACTAAACAGCTATGAAATTACTAATTAAACTTGTAAACATTACTACCTATTAGGTAGAGTATCTACTAATGTCAAAAGCACTTGTAGATCTAAATATGCAATACCTAATACCTACCTATTGATAAGGTAAAACTTGAACCTTTATAAATTGTACCTACCTAACTTATAGGTGTAATGGACTTGATGGAAGAGTAAATTTGAAGGTAAATTTACTTTGTTTAGGCCTACGGGGCATTTACAAATCGGAATTATTTTTTTTTTCTTAACTCTACAACCGGATCTGATAAGATGATCCGGAATAGTGCGTGCTTGTCTTTTGTTTACAGTATTTGTTTTAGATCGCCAATTTGCATTGTAAATAAAATAGCACCAGTGTGTTGTGTGTCCTTTTGAAATTAAAAACAAATGAACGAGCATTATATTCAAACGGTAGGTTCCGCACATATTATATTGTTTTTTTTTAAATATTAAATTAGTGAAGTGTAGAGTAACCGCTAGCGCCGGATACATTGTCGTTTATCCGCATTGTACGAACCACAAACATTCAGACTGGCAGCAAATAATAAAAATCGTGTTACGGTACGCTCGCACTCAAAACTGCTTGTTTAATTTTGTATCTAAAAATAAATCATTTAAAAAAAATAATATAATATTCAGTTTATCAAATTGAAAACGGATTAATTGTTCGGGATAAATAAATTGTAATGTTTTTATTGGAAATTAAATAAGTATTTTAAAAATTTGAACAATTATTACCTACGTCAGATGCCTGGTATTGTATTCGTTTTATTAGTTTGTAAGATTAAATTAAGGTATAGAAGCATAGTGCCTAGTACTTATTTTAAATTTAGCTAAGTAATTCCAGTTAAACTGTAATATTGTGATTATAAATTAAACGCTTACAGGGCAAAATGAACATTTATTTGACAACGCACAGAGACATGCTATAATTGTATGAAATACACATTTTGTCATTATTAATATTTTTGTTAGTACTTTAATACAAAATTATGTACTTATCTTTATTTTTAATATACTTGTATCATTTTTAAATAAATGTTTTTTTTATATTACCCTTATTCCATGGATCTATAGTTTTTTTTTTAATGACTATGTTGATGCCCAGAGTGGCCTTAACAACTTCACCGGTCAGAAGGCCAGCGCACAAGGTGCGGCTCCCGCCGTAGGTGCGGCTCCAGCCATAAGGATCTATAGGTAAGGGATAAATAAATAAGTAATAAAATCATCACCACTCTAGGCATTACCTACTTATACTTAAGCTTTTGTCATGTATGTGTGTCTAAAATAACTGATTGGACGTTGCACACTGGGCGATATAAATACTCTTTACCACCGAAACATTTCACCGCCCGACAGTACCTGTTGAACGTCGCATCTTCTTTTTATCCAGCCATACATCGCGCGAGCACTAAAAATCGAATAAATCAAAATAACCGATCACGGGACAACAGGTTTACAGCTCATTCACTGTAAACCTGTTTTTTTTAATTCTTTTTTTAATACGCATGGAAAGAGCCGCGGACGCAGCATCCGCGGCCTCTGAACGGATCTTTTGTGAGAAAAGACAAAGTGAACCGGTTTATCTTCTTTATTTTTTTTCTGAATCGCTATTTAGGTCACCAACGGCCAGTTTGCTGGGAGCAGAATCAATCAGTTCAGTGTGTATCCCGGTGCGGAACGTTGGTTGTTTAGGTGATGTTCTACTGAGTACGCACATTTTTATTTAATTATCAATTTCGAAAAAGCAGGAATATTGAAAACTATAATATGAGTCAGCTATCGGCAGGTAAGTTTAGTGTTTTTAAAGCCAAAATAGCATGGTTTCTTAAAGTACTAACCTTGCTATTTGTCCCCACTGCGGAAAAGGTGTTGTAATGTATTTTTTTTTTATAAAATCAAATAGCATCGGCTGTAGATAAGTAAGTAAGTAAGTACCTTTTTATCCGCCCATTTCATATTTTTTTTACTTTTACAAAGCTACGAAGGTAGCATCCAAAAAAATTACCAACCTCGATAAAAACCCAATAAGTACATACCGCCATTCGGGTATCGATTTTAAGATCCCCTTTCTCCTATTATTATTTTTTTACATAACAAAGCAAGAAAATATAAAGGAGGAGTTGGCAAGGGCGCGCGCCCCCACGCGTCCGTGGCGTGGCAGTGTGTGTGTGTGCGAATAGTGCGGCGTGTGTCTGTGTGCGTGCTTGAGACGATCGACGGACTCGAGTGAAATAAGGGGAGTGATCTGTTTGTGGATTGAGTGGTTTTGGTCGTTTGCGCAAAGAAAATTGAAGCGTTTTTCGAGAGGGATTTGGTACGCCCATATAGGTACCTCGTATGCCTCGCCTGAGCACTGTGACATTATGTCGAAGCTGAGTGCGCGGGCGCGGCATGCGCCTGATTTTTCGCCTGGTTTTTCCGTTTAGTTAGCCTTTCAGACATTGTAATTGTAATTGTCCTGTGTATATCCGTCACACGCTTTTCATAAACTAGCTTAGACTTCTTCACGAGTAAGGATAGAAGAATCCTGAAATTCACAATCATGTAAGATTGTTGTAAAATCTAGATACCGAGCTGGTTCGTAGTCAGCGCGTCCTTGATTCCAAGTATTCCAAGTAGTTATTATTTCCAAGTCGTCTGAATTTTAATAATTTCTATAGTTCTCAGTCCTTAATGGCAGCTCGGATCTATTAGGATGTAGGTAATACCATCGAAAACCAGTGAACTGTGAGCATACTTTTATCCATGAAACTGTGAAGAAAATGATGACATAGGCACATAAAGCGAAGCGCCAAGCTTATGCCTGGCATTAGGCTGATCTGGGAACCTATTTGGTCCAGCCGTGAGACACATTCGTCTTCTTCTGTTGTGTTTTTTTATTTTTGTTTTTACCTTTCTGTTGTTCTGTCTATCTATTGTTTGTTTTATTTAAACTGTGTTGTGTCTTTTGTGCCGTGCCAAATAAATGTATTTCTTTCTTTCTTTCTATAAAATCTCAACAAAATAAAGTATCAAATTCAATTATCCGTGCTATAAGAAACGAGGGTCGAAGAAAGCATCTCTTAGCATTCCCCCTCCTTACACACACACACACTGACAGCCTCCTCTCGCGTATTTAAAAAAACACAACCAACCTACCTCGAGCTATCAATAGATTCATTAGAAGCATTTCTTTGATACCAAGCTTTTAGCAAGCTTTAAAACCAACATAGATTTGCTATCGCAAAAGTAATTTTAACGCAATATTGAACTTTATTAGCACGGAGAATTAGTAGTTTTTGGGTTTATGGATAGTATTAGATTGGTTGTGTAGGAGTAATTGCGTCTTTCCTCGGCCGATTTTTTCTCCAACCCTTTTGAAGGGCGAGGGCGTTTGAAGTTGGGCACGTCTTGTAAACGCGAGTTATTATAGGGTGTAATAAAAGTAATATTCAAGTTTGTGGACATCTATGGTCACAGTTATAGGAGGTTACAGCTTAACAACCCGATAGATTGTCGCTAAAGACTTTTTTCCTAAAATACCTTTCGATTAAACCTCTTTATTTACGCAAACTGGGCTACCGTCATAATAATAGAAGAAAATACAAAGAGGTCAAAATTATCTAATACTGGCAAGAATGCAAAAAAATCAAACAGCCATAAAATATTAGAAGAAAATTACATATTTTCTTTTTAATTTAGGTACTTTTATGGCGTCCCATTATTTTTTTCGGTTTAGTGGCCAGTATTAATATAGCTACGCAGGCGATATCAACTCTTTGGAACCATAATGACCGATAATATACGAACTATTTTAATAAACTGTTTACTGTAGTAGGTACCTATCTAGAGGCATATTTTATATCTAAGTATACAATAAAATTTGTTAATAATAAAGGGTGCGTGAGCATAACTGATCGATTTCAATATTTGTGCCCGATACTTAACCGCAACGGCGGCGTAGGGAGAGGGTAAGATTAACGATACTGCCTTAAACACACATAAATCTCAATATTTATAGACGCACAGACAAGAATTCAGGATATATACAAATGGAAATGTAGAGCGACTGTGTTTGAATTATAGTAAGTCCCTCTACTTAAGTTTTATAGGCTTCCATAGTGCTTAACACTTGCTACTCGCATTTCTACCAAGCACAAGCATCATCGGTAAAGTTCTAAAATTACTTCGCAAATGTTAGTCATGCAATAGCTCCACCATGACTTTGCTCGGTAATCTCTAGCGTCTACGTAAAAGTAAAATATAATTGCAAATTTGAAAATTTTACAACAATTTGGTTGGCAAATTGTTGCACCCATGAAGTTTGGCAGAAGAAGGTGGGCAAGTTAAGCCCTATGTTATTTTCATGGGCCGTGGTCTCCTATTAAATGCCATCGGCCGCTTACAGCGCCACGCGTACGCCGCGTCACAATTTTACTATAGTGACGTCGGCATGTGAAGGAGACCACAACAGTACATTTCTATAGTAAGCATTGTACGCGGCGTTCGCGTGACGCTGTAAGCGGCCGATGGCATTTAATAGGAGACCACGGCTTTAAACGCTTGTTAGAGCTTGAACATTACTTCGTATCATATCAGGGCAGTATACCGGGCAGGTTAGCCCCATGTCAGGACGCACCGGGCCGTGTAATGCGTCTATCCAGCGCAGTAGCCGGCGCCCACGCCGGCGACGACGCGACGGCCCGCTGAGACGAGCTGCTTGGCGGCCTATTGGATATGATGCGAGGTACAAGCTGGCAGCGACCTTCGTTTTTTTTTTTTAATTTATTACTCATTAGTTTATCAGTTATTTTTTATGAAGCTAACTTTCTTGCCCTCCTTCTACGTACACAAGACTCAAACCTACTTGTGATCGTCTTTTGTTTTGTTTAGGTTGGTAAGTAGTAAAAAACAAGTTGTTCCCGTGTTTGCGTAAAGTAGGTAACGCGTTTTAGCGATAAACGTAAGTCTCATAGGTAGGTATAATGTAGTTTCTGAGATTGTGATGAGTGTATGTAAGTAGCGAATCTTACTTACCTTTTCGCGCTTACAAAACATGTCTTAAATTTATAGGACCTAGGCATGTTAAGGGATGTGTCTAAACCTTAGGGGGCGTCCATAAATTACATGAGGTGATTTTTGAGATTTTTCGACCCCCCCTCCCCCTTGGTGAGATTTCGTGAGATTTTGCTCAACCCCCTCCTCTAATCTCACGTGTGATTTTTCAAAAGCTATATTCTAGAGGAGAAACATGTTTTACTTAATTTATCAACAAAAAAAATTACAAGGAAAAGTTAAGTTTACTTAAAAAAAAAAAATTAATTTAACCCAGTTTTCTTGCAATTTTACACTGTTTCTTGCGGTAAAAAAAATTACGTGTGATTTGCCGAGACCCCCCTCTCCCCCATAAATACCTCACGTAATTTATGGACGCCCCTTATCAAATAAAATAGTTTACAAAAAAAATTTGTTTGTGAAATATGGTTTTTACCGACGGACATATGAGAGGCATAGAAATGGAAAATAGGTATCCGCTTGTAACTCGCACCTCAGCACTAAAACACATCTAGTGCACCTACTTGGCAACTGATAAGTGAACGACAGTCGCGTGGGCGCACGAAACGTTATACACACGTGCCCCTCTCCGTACGTAACCAGCTGAGTATACTGGGTACATGGACATAAGAGTAGGTACCTAATGGTAGGTATATTGAGCATATGGATAGTAGAGTTGCTATTTTTAATGGTAAAAAACTTTGGTAGAGCTTCGTACCCAAAGGGTGCTAACGGGACCCTATTACTAAGCCTACGCTGTCCATTCGTCTGTCCGTTTGTCAGCGGTCTGTATCTCACGAACCATAATAGGTAGAGAATTGAAATTTTCACAGAATGTGTATTTCTGTTGCCGCTACAACAACAAATACTAAAAATTGAATTTTAGAAATAAAGGGGTCCCCAAACTTGATATTTTTGACGTTTTTATTCTACGGTGGTACGGAACCCTTTATGTGCGAGTCCGACACGCATATTATTTTTTTTTTTTTTTTTTATCTAATGATGGTACCTGATTATTGTAAGTTATTTTGTAAATAAACGATGTTTTTACAATTAGTTTTCTATAGATAATACTTTTAGGGTTACCTAATTAAAGCCAAGGATAAAATGTACAACAAAGGCGTAACCTGAATAATTTACTAAGGTAAATAACACGTTATAACCGTTACACAGTCACAAATATTACAAAAAACTCAGACGAAACCACGGTGCACCATTAGTATCTCATCTCACCTAACTCAATCGTCACATCGAAATCACATTACGCCGGTAAGTGAAATTGCAATTAGAGTCGCGAAGGTGGTAGCTCCGTCGGGCACTTCCGGCGGATGCGCCGCCCGCCCTCCGGCCGCGGGGCGGCACGCCCGCGCCAAGCCGTCCGCCCTAACCTGACAATCCTGATGAATCTCTAAACAGGAACATTTTTATGAAGCAATACTATTTAAAATTTAAACTTTAAAACATAGTAAATTAAATAGTGTTTTAAAATATAGTAGGTAAGATCATGATGCCTCCCCTCGCTTCTATAAATGTCTGAAATCAATACAGTCCATTCCATAAAATCAATTTCAATATCCTTTGAAAAGACAAGTACCTACTACAGCAGCAAGCTTGTAAGACAAATTAGTTCGTGTACACGGGACCGAAGGACTGGAGACACGACTGACATAGAGTGGGTTGGAGTGGACAATGAAACTTTAACTGATATAGGTACTTATACCTATTTTTATTTTATTCTCGTTTTTTGGGTAATCAAACAGATGTAATGTTCCATGGCTACATACGTCTAAAATTATGTTATGAATTTAGGCATTTAGGCCTAAATTGTTCATTTATTCTGCTGTAAAAAGTAGATAAGTTTGACATGTAGTTATAGAGAAACGAGTACAGTTGGTACTTCGAAATAATGTTTTAGATAGGTACGTATACCTATTTAAAGAAAAACACAAGCCTTCGCCCCCTTATATACATTTTATTGCAATCAAAATTCGTATTCTACCCATACCTATTCTATTCTGAAATTCTGAAACATTGTCAAGTGTTGTGTATTGTCCTACTCTACGGATTTTCCTGTCCAAAGTCCACTCTTATTATAATCAGAGAATCGTTGTAGGGTGAAACGGCCGCACCACGTGACCGGACCTTTATTAATCCATAAATTATTTATAGACTGAATTGTCACCCGCCATCCGCACGCCTTACAACATACCCATACATACATACTCTCCTTAATGATATAAAAATAAGGTTTAAAGCAGCATAAATTTGATACACAAGTTTTTTTGCGTCTCACATTGTTCTGCGTTCGATGGTTAAATATTTCCAATGTTTATTTACCTGCGGTGGTTATAAAACAACTCTCGTCTGTGGTTACCGGACTGTATTCATATAGATGCCGTTGCCAAGGTTAGCGGAAGCACTAAAAAAATAAATAGGGTTGTAGCTAACATAGTTTTAAGTTAGGAAAACTTTGTGATCGAAATTAATGTTACCCGATAAAACTTTCTGTTTTAATTAAACTGTGTAAAATTTAAAGTTAAAAATCGATGCTGAAATACCGACCTAACTATGTATGTAGGTAGTAAAAATTTACCCAACTGTTATGAACAGTTTAATGATAGAGGTATCTTTAACAGATTTTTTATCAACACTAAAACGAAACAAACAAACCACCAATGTATTATTTTTATTACATGTATAAATCATTCGCACAAAGACATTTATTGCAATAAATTTATTATAAAAAAGTAGCAACCGCAGCGACTAGCGTCTCGATTTCTAAGGGAGGGAGTCTATAAAAAACACAGCCCTACGAATTACGCAATGAAACGATAGCTGAGCGGGCACGAATTCGCAAATCGCGCGGCGCGCCCCTAGCTCCCCTTCGATATTTGAAAAATCAAAATGGCGGCCCCGCGTCTTGCCTTTATCTTTTCCTTATGTAAATGTCTGGAATTATTGGTTGTTTAATGAGGTTAAGAACTTTCTAGACGACGCCGGCGCCGGCTGGGATGCTCGTTATGCGTTACTTCCTGGCTTGCGGAATAAATATTTTTTAATACTTACTAATTTTGCAATTTGTTTTAATGAAGACTTTTACACTTCATACAAGACTGTAAATTTATAGAAACTAGTAACCACAGCTCTTTAACTCCTCCCTCCTCTTAAAATTATGCCTGAATAGTAAACAAGACAATCGCACTTTAAGAGCGATTAATTTTAAACTTATGTACTTAAACCATCTTTTTACTAAAGTAGATAAGTAAACAATTAGCCGGAAAATTTGGTTTATGGTTTTTTAGTTTAGTATCGGAAAATTAAATTTGACTTATCTAGAATGAATTGTTTTTTATTTTTATATGACTAACGTGGTGAAAAGCGTATGGCCCTCCTGATGTTAAGCAGTTACCGTACCTACCAAAGGCATCGCTCGCACGTTGCCGATTTGAAGGAGAGTGGAACCGAGGGAAGGAGGATGGGAGGGGATTTAAAAGTGTCTCTATCTATTTCATACGTGTTAAGACTTAAGCTGTCTGCCCACTACACCGAACTATATCATGACCGTAACTGTACCGGCACCTGCAAATAAATAATTAAGTATTATTTAATAATTTAATAACGCTCAGTTCATAAGTTCATACTGTCTGCATAAACTACTGGTAAGGCTTTGTTTTGGACCTCACGATATAGGCTAGGCCTAGTATGAGGTCCACTGATAATTCTACTTAATTTTAAATGCTACCACCGAGTACACCTTCATAGTCATAAAAACTGTCAGCAATTATCTCCTGTATGTACTTTGGTTTTTTATTTTTAAATTGAATACTATAAAAAACTGCCCACTGCACCATTCCGTCACCGGCCGTGCCATGACCGACAGTGAATATTCGACGAAAACGGAGTCGTGTGTATCCGTTCTCGATACGTTCATAGCACGTTCATAGTAAGGTCCGGTACAGACAGCTTTATGGTGGTAATATTGGCAGGCATCTTATTTAGTTTAGTGAAGTTTAGTTGTGTGCCAACAAAATCAGCGCTATTACGTTTCCCCAAGGGACTGTGGCGCCCATTCCTCCGCCGCGAATTTATGGCGGCAGGAAGTCTTCGTACTCCCCGCGTCGTCACAATGGAGCCTGGTTCCGTTTCCGGTGTACACTTGAGAGTTTGAATGTATTAGTTTCCTTAATCATGCTAGCAACTGTATAATATTTGCCAAGCTACCATGCTATAAACTATAGAATAGGATTTGAGATTTATGAAAATTACTAAGTGTGCCCGCGACAGACTAAAATAGGCATTAATTTTACACGGGGTTTACCTACAGATAAAAATAGAGAGACTGTCCCTTTTACGATGGACACAACACGATGACATAATAACAACAAAGCAAGCTATATCTATAAATATAAGGTTTTAAAAACGGTTCTATGGCCAGGGATAAATTTAGCGAAACAAATGTACGAGACATATAGATATGTGAATTTGCGCGTGCGTAAAAATAGCAATGGGGAGTAACTTATTTTGCAAAATTTCGCTACATTTGCGCCTAGTCCTTAGCTTATTAGGTGAGATGAATAGCGACTCTACCCTATATGAATCTGTAGGTCTACCTATAACACACATTAGACATATCAAATGAGTACATGTACTAACATTCAAACTAAGTACCTATCTATTATATCTGAATTAGGTATAAAGTTTAAAAAGAGGTCTGAGACTAAACAATAATTTACCAGATTCAAAGCAAGTCCAAGTATAGTTCAAGTGAGACAAATTCGTAATTTATACTCGGACCAACAATTTGCCGAGACAATGGCACATTGTCCGTCCAAGAGAACTAATAAATCTATCGCAATGCGGCGCGCGCTCGGCAGATATCCAATAATTCGATAAGTTGCCAACTTCCAAACACCGGACTTACGGCCCAAGAAAGTATACAGCCGAGCTTGACCAGTTTTGTTAGGGACGGGGATTATTGTTGTCGATTATCGATATTTTTTTTCCTGTGTTCCTATACCTATTATTTATGTTACTCGTATGGCCAGTACCTACCAACTCTGAAAGTGGACTTGGAAATATTCTAATGCAATATTATATTTCTAGAACGCACTTACGTTTACAGCCTTATGTGTTTGTGTACACATTGCATTGGTAGGTACACCCCAGTGTAGGCATATGTAATAAAATCCATATAGGTACCTACCAGATATCGGTATGATGATATGATTCGAATTTATTGTGTAACGCATTTTCGCTTTACTATGCCAGGTATGGGCACAGAATCGATAATGTAACCTATATAGATATACAAATAATACCTAACTATTCGGAAAATATCTCAATAGGAATAGGGATAAAATCAATCAATCATTTATTTATCTTCTACTTATAGGAATTTATCGTGTACAATAATATCGATATCGCCAATTCGCCGTGGTGCTGGTACATCCCTACAGTATCGAGGCGGGGTGTTTGCGAGCCGCAAGTCTGAGCATTTAAGCTGAAGCAGTAGCTTACTTATTACCTGAGAAGGCACAACTTGCTCCAACAGATACACGGTGCGATTGAATAAGGGAGCTACTGACTTACAGTCTCGCTGTACCTAATGGAAAAGGTTTCAAACATTTTTATATGGAAACCGGGATACGTCCTACCATCCACCATTAAGAAAAAATAGTTTTGGTGGCCTGTGACTAAACAAGTGTTAATATACAGATTGTGAGTGAATAGGTACAATCGAAAATTAATCGCTAGCGATGGAAAAGCTTTTTTTTATTTATTTTCTTTCTTTTAGACTGTCTCAATCCTAAATACATCAAAACAGGCGTGCCCTAAGCTTGTTTGCCATCTTGGTAACATAATAAAAAAATACCCGAATGAAATCTAACACCTCCTGGTTTTCTCTTAAAGTAATTAAATAATATTTTCATTATTCTTCTTAATATTTTCACGATCTAATAGTAAAAACCTCTATTTAATAAAGTTATAGACAGATTCTTGAAAATAATAATAAAAAATGCACTAGCGTCGTTATTCCTTTGCAACGCTGGGCACTTAGTAAGCCAGGCTTGCGTCAGCCGCTCTCCTAAACAACACATCGAAGTATTAATAACTTAAGACTTGCCAACTTAACCGCCAACTGACGCTTTGTGGGGCATTTTATGCATAAATTAAGTTTTTCACTGTAGCTCCTTACTTTAATGTAGGCAACATAGTTTAGTCCACATTTCCAGTACTGTACCCGATTCACGTAAAAACAAACAATCCAAATAACGCTGAAGTTCGAAAGTCGTTCGATCGAAATCCTAACAAAAGTTGGTACCTATTCACGTGTTCCTTGAACTCAGTTCGAAAGGACTTCAACTCAAACTCAACGACTTGTTGCCATGACGAAAAGGCTATCAACGACTATGGTCGGTACGACATCGTTACGGATTTTATTACGTAAATCGTACTGGGCGCCTACTCCGAAAGTGTTTCGGAAGTGTTCCGGATTCTTTCGGAGTAGGGTCCACGAAAGAGGAAACGTCAAATCACGAACTTATGATCCAGAACTCTTTCGGATCCGGCAGCCGAAGCATTTCGTTTCGTATTTCAGTGTCAGGACACACGTTGATGATATCTTTACGGAGTAATGTTACGGTAATGTAAAAGCAGCATGACTAAACAGATACCTATACAGTCATATTATAGTAGTACTTATAACTTTAAGATAATAATTTGTCTGGTCGATAGCGGTAGGTACAGTCCCGCTTCGCTCGATTTCTAATCAAAGATGCGGGCTGCAAGGATCTTAGCAAATTGCCGGGGGACCAACCCTTGCGCACCACAGGGTTGTCACATCGCGGTTGACATTTTTTAAACTAATTTAAATTTTATGAAAATAAATGATAAACATTGTTGTTGGATGGTGGACAAATCTGTCTAAAATCTCTTGAGGAATTGGAAATATTTCTCGATTTATACACACCCTGATAACATAATTTAAACTAAATATTCAGTTTGGAAAAATCCATTTAATCTTAGCGACTCTTGGTAGAGCTCTATCTTGTTAGATTCGGCTAAAATTGTAACGCCCAAATTTATAGAGATTTAAGCCAGTTTACAATGGTTTTACAAAGCATTTTTAGGAATAAAACAAATTTGTAATTCCATCATAACTTACCTACTATAAGTTTGGGGGTAAATCTGGTAAAAGTCTGAGTTAAATTATTTTTATCACGTTTCCCCCTTAAAGACCTTTTTTATAAAAAGTTATGATAGATGTAGATTACAAAGCACTTTTGTTCTGAAAAATATTTATTTACAAGCGTGTAAATCTTCAAACTTGTGACAGCCCTAACTCACCCAAGGATGTCCATATCGTCGTCTTGAGTGGTCACCGGCACCGCTAATGTCCCGTCTCAAAGCTTTCAGACACTCATTCAGACTACCTACCTCACTGCAACCCTCGGCCCTTAGTAATGAATTAATTTGCCCTTTCACTTGTTGCAGGCACAGATCTCGTTGAAGAATTATCGTAGCGTTAATTGATTATTAAGTTGTAGGGCATTTTGTGTTCAATATCTCTACTTATGCTGCAAGGAACAATCGATCCTTTACTTATGTCGTTAATATTTTTGTGATAAATAAATTCTTTCTAAACATGTTTGTATTTACTTATTCATACTTTTCCCAACTTTATAAGATTTCGTGAGCGTGCTGTAATATCCATGCGCGAGCCGACTTAGGACGTTTGTGCACTACAAGGAAATTTACGGGTCCGGCAGTCCGATTTTTTACGGTCCGATGTGGCATGAAAAAAACGGGAGATTGGCTTGTGCACTTGTCCGTCTTTACTCGGATCGATGCGGCGCAGTTTAGTGTAGTTCTCTTTGAAACTACACGCCACGCACGCGTAATTACGCTAGGAACAATGAGTTTCTTGGAACGGCCCGGAATAATAATAATAATATTCTGGGACCTTTAATAATAAAAAATCAGACTGCCGGATAGGAAAATTCCTTGTCGTGCACAAACGCCCATAAGGCTATGGAATACGGTCCTATTTTCAATGGAGCCAGTAATTTTCTAGCGCATTTTTCCGTTCTGTCTGAACTGACCCCAGAGAGTTCCATCAGCTACACCAACAAGGATATTAGGACAATTAAATAACAAGAGGAGTCGGTACGTTTCAAACGTATACCGATCCACTGCTCAAATGTATGGAAAGATTCGATTACTCGATCGGTTTAAGTAATAAGAAACTAATATAACAGAAATCGTAAAGTTCTCTAAACTGTTACGATAAAGAGCGATTCAGCTGCCATCTGTTATGGAATAGCAAAACCAGTAATGGTCGCAATTTAACGTCGAGTCTTGCGCCATCTAGTAATGAGTAGCCAAACAAAGTAAACAGAGACATCTATTGGTGAATAACTTTTGTTTTTTACGAAAAACTTACCGTCTTAGAGAGTTTTAGCCCGTTTACAATGGTTTTCAAAGCATTTGTAGGAAAAAAAAGGGATTTATAATGCCATTGTAAGTCTATCATAACTTTCTATAGATGTGAGGGGAAGTAAAAAAATATTTTACCTTAATTTCTAAATTATTTTTGTTAAAAAAAACTTGTAATATTAAAGATTTACAGTAGGTAGGTGCATTTCTGCATGGAAATATAAGATGTTTATCTTGTTCCGAGTGTTTTAAATATAACATACGTACCATTGAAAACATCAAAACTTCTTGAAACCAAATCTTCTCTGAATGAATGACAGAAAGACGAATTTTGACGCAGAAAAAGAAAAGTGAACTCAAAGTTGAGTATTTTTACCTGATTTTTTATTATGATTTGTTAATGTTTTATTATATTATAAACGGAGAATTTTATTTCTCCCCCACCATAACATGTTCAGAAGAAGGATAGTAAGAATTGTGAGTCTCGAATTCAGTTTTACTATGTGAAATTGAGTTGTCGATTCGTAGTCGAGGTCTACTACGAGTTTACGCTCACTAGCAACTCGCTATTCGCTAGCATTTGCGTATGGCGATAAGTATACGCATTATAGACAAGTATTTAATCAAAGGTTAACCGAACTCGCTGCATAATTGATACTGTCGTGTTTCCAGATCGTACAGGGCAAAACCACATTCGGCACGACACAACACACAGATAACAGAAACCACGGGTGGCACAACACAAACCCAGCTTTTGATAATACGTAAGTTCTACTAGTTCCTACTTTTCAACTGAACCATTAGATAGGTAGATATTTAGTAGGTACCTTTTTTAATGTTTCCTGTTCGGCCATAGACGTTATTTAAGACTGGGACAGCACCTAACGAGGCATGTTTGAATTCTATCTCCTCTTAAACGAGTGGAGGAAAAAATAAAAAATAAAATATTACCGTATTTATTGAAGCCTCATCTTTAAAAAATAAGCAGGAAAAAAGTGTTACATGCTCATTTACTATGTGAAAAAAATATCAAAGTGAAGCTGTTTTCGTCTTAAAATTTCTATCTCCTTCTAAACGGCTTATAATTTTTAATTATTTTTTTACCAAAATATGCAGAAGGATGATACCTAAAAAAAATAAGTTCGATTTTTGTGATGCAATAGTTTTTCACGTCACAATTAATGATTTTCGATATTTTCGCAACAAAAGTGGGCGGGGTTTGTGCGCTCTCGACCAATCAAGACGGCCAAAACGCTCGGCCGGCGCCTTAATTATTTCAACATAGAATACGACCTAGGTACTTGTATTAGAGCCAGGCCCAACAAGCGACGACGCAACGTATAATGTGGCATACCACTATAAAATATATGTCAAACGACGCAGCGAAGACGCAGCGACGACGCAACGCAACGCAACGCGGTAATGGGGCATCAGCCTTAGTTAACTTCTTTAATCTTTTTGATTCTCCTTTTAAAAAAGACTTGTGTTGATTTCTCTAATAACCATTTGGTGCGTCCTAATGCCTCGCACGCAACGCCAGAGCACTCATGACATAGTGATAGTCTATGCCAGAGTTGGGCAAAAATTAATTGCAAATTGCAGGTGGTGTCACAATTAACAATTAATTGTGATTTGTTCGCGGTTGACAATCAAATCAAAATTAATTGTTAATTGTGATACCACATGCAATTTGCAATTAATTTTTGCCCAACTCTGGTCTATGCTTTCTGACGCCAAAATTGAGTGCTCTTGCGTGGCATTAATCCAAGACCGTCGTAGGCCATGCAGACCAGAGGCCATTGGTACACAAAGTTTGCGGGGCCCTCAAAAAAAAAAATAGGTATATAAGTGAATCCTCCGATTAATACATTGGAAATAGTTTACTTATTTATTTGGTAGTCACTGAATTGACAAATGCAGGTTTCGCCGGGCATCGAAGCTGACGCGTCCAAACTCCTGGCAGGTGCTGCGTGGCGTGCACACCGGCGCCGCACTGCTCGCCGTCGAAGATGTGAAAGCACCCACCTTCCCCGACTCCGTGACCACGGGAGACATTAAGTAAGGAACCTCCTACAGAGAAAAAATGGTAAAAACGCCGTCAGGTACCTAATTACCTATGAGCGATAGTGAGCAACGCTAAAAAAGGTAGGCTGTAGTCTTACCCCTAAATGTATAGACATTTTTAGCCATTATATTACAGAGCATCTAGGAACAAAACTGATTTATAATTTAAAATGAAAATTTCTTTATATTTCATTTAATTCTGCCCGGGGGTACCTATTATTATTTTACTTAGTGTCTAAAATGTCCGGAATTTTTCGCAAGTGTCCGGGTTTTTGTTAGGGCTAATCATATATCGAAATCACCCATCATATGACCCTGTTCCCAATAGACTATAATTATTTCCAGTAACCCTTTTTAAAAATGATATAATGAATCTTGTTCCCAGGCAGAGTTGGGCAATAATTAATTGCAATTGAATGTAATTTTATGTGGAAATCAAAATTAACAATTAACTTCAACAATCACATACTCACAATAAATTGTTAATTGTGACTCCACAATTGCAATTAAATTCAATTGCAATTCAAGGTCACCGACATAGCCCTGCGAATTAGTAGGCTGAAGTGGCAGTGGGCGGAGCACATAGCCCGAAGAACAGATGGCCGATGGAGCTGAAAGATTCTTGAGTGGCGACCACGTACCGGAAGACGCAGCGTGGGTAGGCCCCCCACCAAGGTGGACCGACGACCTGGTGAAGGTCGCGGGAAACCTGGATGCAGGTAGCACAGGACCGGTCGTTGTGGAAAACCTTGGGGGAAGCCTATGTCCAATAGTGGACGTCTTTTGGCTGAAATGATGATGTTGATGATGATGAATTGCAATGAATTATTGCCCAACTCTTTTCCCAGGTTGATAAAGAAGGAAGGTGACGCGGTAGGAATGGACGAAATTGTTCTTGAGATCGAGACGGACAAAACGGCGCTGCCGGTCATGTCCCCGGGGAACGGCACCATTGTCAAGATGCTGGTCAAGGACGGCCAGCCGGTCAAGTCGCAGCAGCCGCTCTTCCAGGTCTGAACACACTTATAGCCAGAAACGATCTTGCGGGTAATAGACGAGATTGAGAGATAAGAGAGAATATATGAGAGGAGGAACTACCAATCAACCTCCGTTTGTCACCCTCCAAAATACTCCATCATGTCAGCGTGAAGAAGCGGAAGTGATAGAATTGTCTATGTTGTTCACTTTTTTACCCGTTAGGGCCGGGCTCCATTAGCGTGTTACGTTGCGTAGTCGCAAGATTTTATACTGGCGTATCACCTTCCCCCGCTTCGTCTTTCGCCCTTCGACCCTCTGATCCGTTGCAACGACGCAGCGCAACGCACTAGTGGAGCCGCGCTCTTAATTGCACATTATTCAATGTTATATTCAAGGAGAAGAAGATAATAACACAGAATAAAAGAAGCAACATGTTTTAGTGCTCAATAGGCGCGTCTAAATGTACAATGTAGGTGGTGTAGGTTCACCACCTGTCACGTTGGGTTCTAACTATCTGGTGAAACGTGGGCTTTGAGTTGATTAATACCTCCACAATGTGGTGGTGTATGGCCACTCAAGCCTCTGACTACCCCCGAATGGGGATAAAAGTCGTGACGTTACACACACACACTAAATGTATCGAGTGGTGGTGCGCCCGAGAAATCGTATTTGACATTAGACCGCGTAGACAACGTCAGATCTGAGTATCTGACTACTGGGGTGCGGCTGGTTGGCACATGTAGACGCAGCAAATCGCTAGTTCTTTTGAAAGCACATCAGAAAACTAACGATCACTGAACACCAGCTCAAAAGCACTTGCGCTTGCCACTAATATAATAAACGGACAATAACGACCGAATACTCGTACGCAACTTAAATTTGAGAGCTGCTTAACTTTGACGCGCCATACAAAAAATGACAGTTAACGACGTCTCAAACTGCTAAGTGGGACTTAAATATTTAAGTAGCCTTTGAGTATTCTGCCGTAAGGCTCGTATTAATAAATGCATCTCAAAATTTAGATCGATCTTAAGATGCAGTTTTGACCTTTAATGTATGGAACATTTGTCAAAAACAGCATCTTAAGATCGATCTCAAATTTGAGAAGCATTTATTAATACTAGCCTAAATGCGGGGATAAACTGTTCTCTCACAATTTCCAGGTGAACGTCACAGGCGTGGCACCAGCGAAGGCCCCTGCGGCCGCGCCCGCACCCGCTGCGCCAAAGGCCGCACCAGCCGCCGCTCCAGCTGCCGCCCCCGTCGCTGCAGCCCCTAGACCAGCAGCCGCTGCTGCCAAGACAGTCATTTCCAAGAAAGCTGCGGGACCTACGGTAACTTGAACAATCGGATATACTCAAGGCAATTAATTGCTATTTTCTGTTCAAAACCATTAATCATGTAAGGTATATGGTGTAGAGAGTAGGTATTGTCTTGTATTGTGATCAGATGAGTACTTACCTGAGGATTGTGCAATGATACCAGCGAGCCGAGCGAGCGCTCAAATCCCTAATCGCTCGCTCACGCTAATTGCTCAACCTGCATGCTTTGTAAGAAAATGAAGGGTGCGCCCCGTGCGACTGTTCGAACTGGTGCGAGCTAAATTGGCAGTCACGCTAGCTCGCTTGGTGCACATTAGTGCGAGCGAATTCTGCAGACATGGTCGCTCGCTCGCTTACTTAATCTTTATGATGCAACTTTTATAGATTTAAAGACACCTCTATTTCGTATTTTCCGCCAAGTATTTCTCTATCTGGCTAGGCTGCAGCATTAAGGATTGGTGACCCAACGAAGACAATATCCGGTACTCGAACGGAGCACCCTGTGCCTATGAACAAGATGCGCAAGCGCATAGCGGAGCGGCTCAAGGAGGCGCAGAACACTACCGCCATGCTCACCACGTTCAACGAGTGCGATATGAGGTCAGCTTGAAACAATACACCACGTTTCTATTACTTTTCTTTAGTTAGTTTAGGTCAAGGAGCATATTATTATTCAGCGCGGAATCGAAGTAAAGGGGGATTTTGCCGACTTTCTCTCGCGAGCATCTGAGGTGGTCAGTCATTACAAACAACCATACCATATACCAGCTCAAAACACTTAATAGTAAAAATATCAGCCATTTGTGTCCCATAGCCCGAAGGCTGGCTGATGGAGCAGAAAGGTTCTTGAGTGGCGACCACGTACCGGAAGACGCAGCGGAAACCACTGGATGCAAGTGGCACAGGACCGGTCGTTGTGGAAAACCTTGGGGAAGGCCTATGTCCAACAGTGGACGTCTTTTGGCTGTAATGATGATGATGATGATAAAACACTTGCTAACTTTAAATTTCCTGGTGAAATTTACAAAGCTAATATTTAATATGCAGATGCTGAACTCGCTAGACGACTGTAAAAGCAAACCCAACAGTCAGTTTAGGAAAAATCGTGAGCTTTCCACGTTCTGGTTCCTATTAAAACCTTACCTCTGTAATTCTTGTGTTTCCTCCAGTAAGCTGATGGCATTCCGCAAGGCGAACTTAGCCGCGTTTACCAAGAAGTACGGCATGAAGCTGTCCTTCATGTCACCGTTCTTGAAGGCGTCCGCGAACGCACTGATCGACCAGCCGGTCGTCAACGGAGTCATCATCGGTGAAGATATTATTTACAGGCACGTTATCATCTTCCTAGCCGGTGAAGATAGACTCTAGGTCTCCTTCTAGTCCATCCCGTGTTCTGTAGGACATTAACGTAATCCAAATTGATTTAAAATGGTACGAAGACAGTTCCCACTGCGTGCCGACTACTCGGCGATGCAACTCCAAGTGGAGCAGAGGGTGGCAAAGGATTTGGCTTCCAGCTCTCTCACTCATCAGAGTAAACAAACCGAAAATACCTAATCCTGGTCGAACTAGACCTTATATGAGCTGCCGTCAATTGGCTACAGCTTGGCTTTGCCATATTTAAACCTATTCCTTAGAATATTTCCCAGTTAAGATGCGTGTAGGCTTCAGTCTTCCAGTCTGCTTTTACACGGAGCGAAGCATCTACACTACAGTAATAATCCCACTAAGTGGATCACTCCATTATTGGGACTACCAACCAGTTCCCTGAGTTCAATATTAGCTTTGTAAATTTCGCCAGAAGTAATCAAAGCAACTATATCAGGGACTACGTGGACATATCGGTGGCGGTGGCGACGCCGCGCGGGCTTGTGGTGCCGGTGCTGCGCAACGTGGAGTCCATGGACTACCCGCGCATCGAGATCACCATGGCACAGATCGCGGAGAAGGCCAGGACTGGTATAACACTTTCCCCATCCTTAAAGTAAGACGCTTCCGCTAATACTACTCCTCGAAGCCAACTAGGGGCCATCCATAATACGTCACACGTAAAGGGGGGGAGGGGGTCGACAAAATGTGACATTGTGTGACAAGGGGGGGAGGGGTCCTAAGTTTTGTGACGTCACATTTAAAAATCTAATAACCTATGGTTTGTTTTTTAATTCCGGAGACTAATTTGACAATGACAGTGTGGCTAGGTTATTGCAAATTTTAAATAGTGATGTCCAGCAATCGGAAATGATCGAAAAATATCGGAGCTAACCGTAAAATATTATTTTACTATTTATTTATAAGTTTTTCTGCAAAATCGCATAAACCTCAAGCAAACTTCTGGAATTCGATGAAATCATTAAAATTTATAACAGTAAACAACAAAATCATACAACAAAGTCATAGACGTTAAAGATGAATTATTTTATTATCGAATATGTCTATACGTACTTTCACTGTGTCTATACTCTGATTTTTCGGGTTCCGTACCCAAATGATGCCAACGGGACCCTATTACTATGTCTGTCTGTCAGCGGGCTGTATCTTACGAACCGGAATAGCTAGCGACTTGAAATTTTCACAGAATGTGTATATTTGTTGCCGCTACAACAAGTACTAAAAATAAAATAAAATTTACAAATAACGGGGTCCCCATACACCAAAAGTTTGATATTTTTGACGTTTTTATTTTAATCCACAAAATGAAAAATCAGAGTACATGTACTTTTATATAGTCTGTATTGGCTTGAACAAAAATTTAAATCTTATTAGCAATACATACTATTTAAACAGTAACGCTATGTAAGCAATCAGGCATTAACACATTGTTTTATACATGTAAGCTAAATGTAGCATTTATGAATCGTTATTAACATAAACATTTAGCGTTACCACCGGTTCGTAATATTGCGTCCCTTGAGAAGAGCCGGCAATAAACTCAATGGTTACTCTTTTCAATAGAAAAAGAAAAATAAAATTGTATACATTTCAAACAGCAACGCTAGGTGAGCAGGCAGGCATTTACACAATATTAAATAAAAAATAGCGAAATACAGAGCAAAGACATAAGAGTAAGCATGACCGATTCATGCCCGTAACAACACAGTTCAGCAAAGCTAAGTAAGCGTTTTATTTATTTACTCAGAATCAGATGAATCGGATTCCGAATTTGCGAATGTAACTCTATTACATTGGCTTTGCTGAAGGCCGAATGAGGTAAACAAAAGGCGTTGTCATGGCTCAAGGACAAACCTTGAAAAAATGGACGCGCAGTTTTTTTTTACAAAATATATCAATTATGTAGGTAAAAAAGTAATTCGTTTATAAAGAAACAATAACATAAAAACAAAGAAACAATTATTATAATTCCTTTGAGTAAAATTTTCTATCTCGAGTACCTATTTATAATACCTACTCCATGCTGTATAAGCACGACATTTTTTAATTTTACGGTTCAAATAATCGGTACCGGAAAAAAGCGGTAGGACAACACTACATAAATAAATGTGGCAGCATTATTTTCGAGTTTGACATTTGGGGTTAGCAATTTAGTCTCCGGAATTAAAAAATACACCATAAGTATTTTAACCGAAATTTGAAGTGATAAGGATTTTTTTTTTAAATTTCTAAATTGTATAAAATATGTGACATCACACTAGGGAGGGGGGGAGTCTCAAAAATGCAAGGAAGTTTTAAGTCTCTAACACCTGGAATGCGGACTTGGCAGCAAAAGTGAAGCCGACAGCGAGATACCATACTGAACGTTGTTTCCTTTGCCAACAAGAGTGACCATAATATTTTGAAATTTTGAGAACGTCCCCATGGACATCTAGTGAAAACGTGCTTTTTTTCCGAGATTGTTATGATAGGAAAATAATAAAATAAGGAAAAGGATGTTTATTTTCTTAAGAACATGAATAGGTACAATAAATTAGTCTGCGGTGGCCAAACCACACGAGTGCCTGTCTGTATCTTGGCAACCTAAATGAAGTTACAAAATAGTATTTAAAATCGTAGATTTTGCCACTTTGTAATATAAAGTAACATGACACTTCACACGCTTGGACGTTGTCTAGGCTCTCCATATCCTATGGTTTTTCCTATACTTATCTTTCCTATACTTACTCTTTTTCTATGCTATAAAAGGTACCTACTACTGTTAACATGTTATGTTTGATTTGGGCTGTGCAAGTTGTGACAGACGGACATAGAGACAGATAGACGGACAAAAAAGTGATCATATTAGGGTTTAGTTTTTTTTCCTTATTAGGTACGGTACCCTAAGAATATCCAACTAATTAGACCATAAGACAAAATTAAAGGACAATGGGCAAAATTGTATGGGACTTGGTCCAAATATACACCACTGACGTAACCCGATAGACCACTAAATACTGAGTAACTTTTACAAAGACAGATCAACAAAATAAGCTGTCAGTAAAAAAAAAATGGGTAGTTTAAAAAACTATATTTTTTTATTTCACCCTTAGTATTATGTTTATACATTTTTTTCGAAAGGCAACAATACAAATACTCTTACTAACATTAAATAAAAATAAAATAAGCTGTCAGAAAGCAAAAAATGCCATGAAAAATATTTTATTATTATTTTTGTTACCTGATGAAAAGTGAACAACAACAACAACAGCAGCATTCTTACGTATTTTCTGATGTTGCGCTTCTATAAAATAAATAAGCAGGTACCTTCTATGCGTTACCTTACTTTTTCACTTATCATCAGGTAACAATAATAATAATAAAATATGTTTCACGGCATTTTTTGCTTTCTGACAGCTTTTTTTATTTTTATTTAATGTTAGTAAGTGTATTTATATTGTTGCCTTTCGAAAAAAATGTATAAGACATAACACTAAATGTGAAATAAAAAAATAAAAATATTCTTTTAAACTACTCATTTTTTACTGACAACCTATTTTGTTGAACTGCCTTTGCAAAAGTTACTCAGTATGTAGTGGTCTATCGAGTGACGTAGGTCTCGGAAGTGTTGGACATTTGGACCATTTTTGCCCATTGTCCTTTGTGGTAACGAAAAGGAACAGTGAGGGCAGGGCATTTTCTTTTAAAACTCCTTGTGTTAAATTAGGGACATAATCTGTCGGCTTAAAATGCTTGCTGCATATGACGGAATTTTGGGTAATTTTTCTGTAGCCAATAGGTATTTGTTGTAACCAATTTACACGCCTGGGATCTGTAAAAGACAAAATTGTTTTTTTGTTTTTTATTGCTTAGGAGTAATCGGGAAGTGTAAAGTCAAAAGTCGTCCCGATTTCAAACAATTTCAATCGACAAACCATCGGTCTCGGCCTTTATTTTATATTGTCCATCAAGGGTTGCAATGCTGACCGCGCTGTGGAGCCCTGGAGCTGCGCTGCGCCGCGCTTTCGGCCATCAACAAAGCGCCCAGCAACACACTCATTACAGACCGTGGCAGTAATGTACTATTAAAAAGTAACAAAAGGGTAAAGGAAAGGGGCCCCGAGAATTACATTGCCTGAAAGGGTTAATCTGGCCCTAGACGTGCGCGTTCCTCGAGCGTGTGAACGACGCGAACGCCGTGTGCGAGCCCGGCGAGCCGTGACAACGCGGCGTGAGCGTCGCGTTTTACCAGCGTGTGGTCTGTCGCGCGTTGCAAATGCGACCGACTTCAAAAAGTAGCGATGTAGTCGTGCGGCAACGAAAAGCGCGACTTTATCGCTGCAAACAGTTCCCGTGGACGATATTCCTCAGTTAACACAGACACATAATAAGATTTATATTATAGTCCTTTTTACTAGCGAAATTTATGTCACCCGAACATCTAAAATGTACTTAACGTGGAAAACATAGTTACCCACTTACCTATGTTAAGATAATCCTTAATTCGGATAATATTCGCTTTTACACCCTTCCATTACGCATATTCTACCCATTTTTATGAGAAAATTCAGCACAATCCTCTAGATTTAAAATTAGCTGAAAATGTCGTGTGTCACGCAAATTGACGTTCTGTGTTTCAAGTTTTTAATTTTATTTCTGCTACGATTCCTATAGACATCACGGAACTGACAATTACAAGCGAATTATTAAAGAAGGTAAGTACTTATTTCCAGATATTTATTTATATTTGAAATTTTAATCTTAGGATATTCTTATACTTTACCATAGGTATTTCATTAATCGACTTTATTGTTTATTATTCTTAACATGAAAATGTACCAAGTTTAAGGTGCTCGAATAAATATTAACTGGCAACACAAGGGATGAAAGGTTGTACTGTTAGAAAGGGAAAGAAGGCGCAGTTATAGGTATCTGGCTCGGACCGGTTTTTATAATGCGTGCATCGTGGGCGTTAAGTCCGTCACATAAGGATTATTTTTGATTAAATGAATGGAAAATAAAGTTTGTAGTCCACAGTCATGTTCAATGGTATTACGTCGATGCAAAAATGTTACCAGCTGTGACAAGGGGGGGAGGGGTCAAAACATCATGAAATTCGTGTGATGTAATTTATGGATGGCCCCTAGGCACTAGGGTATAATATCAAATGATAATAAGTCAATGATTCCGCGGTCCGTCCACAACGTAGTGAGCCTGCATGGGTCAATGCCTGGGTACTCCTATAGCATTAGCTCCTTTAAATACTTATCCGGAATATTCTCCTGAATTTCATGTTTTTCATCTGGCAGGTATTTGCCATTAGGAACGGTCCTCAACTACTGTGCTTTATCTTGACATTTATTAAACAACAAAGACGTCGGAGAACCTATTATCTTCGGAGAAAATGATAGATTCCTAGTCCTAGTCATGCCTCTTAAAATTCATTAAAGGATGTTTGTAACAGGGAGGCTGACGCCCGGTGACATGCAAGGCGGCACGTTCACAATCAGCAACGGCGGCGTGTTCGGCTCGCTGATGTCCATGCCCATCATCAACCTGCCGCAGTCCGCCATCCTCGGCATGCACGCCATCATACAGCGCCCCGTCGCCATCAGTGGCAAAGTAAGCTACCTGTTTACAACAGCGCCATCTGTGTTTTATGTCTAATTACATTTACAACAGCGCCATCTATGTTTTATGTCTAATGACATTTACAACAGCGCCAACTGCTAATGATAGCGAGTGGCACATCCCGGTGCTACTTGCTAGGTATTGATTAATACAAGTAGTACCGGGCTGTGTCAATAGATGGCGCTCACCAAGAAAACTATGTCAGATTTATATTTGGTTCATGACCTAGGTATAGGTATGTAGAACCACAGAGATAATAAATATACAGTATACACACATGAAGCTTGCCGGTGTTTTGACTGGTTTCCGCATTCCCAGTGCATTGGTTGAGAATTCTGATATAAACCGAACCAGTAGACAGACTTGAACAATAACACAAGTCCACAAACTCGGGGTTTACCTCCAGGGCCTTCAGATCCTTAATAATATTGTCCAATGAAACCACTGGTCTCCTAATCTTTGTGTGAATTCTTGGACTGCTAACAGATGGCCCACAACATTCACGAAGATATTATGAGACCACTGGTTTCGCAATGGAATTGTTAAGAAACTCGAGGCCCTGTTGGATTCCAACTAGGAGGTTGGTGTTTTTCAAAAACCGTGCGGATTTAAAAACCCTTTCGAGGATTAAAGTTGTTATTCATGGTTATTTTGTTAAAATTGGAAAATACTGTAGTTTTTTTCATCTTTTGACTAAAGATGAGTGTTAAGGCTATAACACACTAGCTATTTGCGAGCGTGTTCCCGATTAACCGGTTCGTGTTTATTTCCGTCCAAAAATCGCCGCGCACACGCTGCAAACTGGATCGCTACCTAATAATTTGTAATGTATTTATTTTTTACAGGTGGAAATAAGGCCAATGATGTATTTGGCGCTATCATACGACCACAGGTTAATCGACGGTCGCGAAGCTGTCATGTTCCTGCGAAAAATCAAATCTGGAGTGGAAGATCCCACATCGATTCTAGCGGGAATTTAGTGAAGTCGACTAAACACAACCGACTATTAATCAATAATCGACTAATAAGAATAGCAAGTTGTTTAATTTGCATTTATAGCACTGGGCACTGGGCAAGGCAGTGACAATATTCCTAGCAATATTTTTATCTTAATGATCATCATCTACTGCAGTGAATGTAAAAAGTATGTATGTTGTTGTACCTACACCATAACCAAAACCGAATAATACATGTAATGCCACTGTTTTGTAAAAATATTCGTCTCGAATTTAACTATTATACATTGTTTGACTAAGTAGGGTAGGTACGCCAGTTTGGCGACCACGTCCAGTTTCCGACCTTTTAGATGGGTCTTTATATTCAAAGGCAAAAAATAGAAAACTTGACACTCAACCATTCATAAAAATATGTTTTAGTAGTACCCAAACGTCTTGACTACACACATGCATGGATATATCCTCACTTGCGAAAGCGATTGATTGGCAAAAAAATTGTTAATTCGTGGTACGCAACGAAGGGGTCCGCACCCGTCAATTCGTGCAAAAAAAATAGTGGCGCGCCGCAACTTTCACAGCAAGTTTTACTTAGTTTATTATTGTTTTTAGCTTTAGTTCTTCTTTGTAATCCTTATTTATGATCTTTAAACGATGGCTACACATGTTTTTACTTTGATTTCATTATTATAATAGTAATATTAGGTGGTCGAGAACAAGACAAGCATTTTGTTAGAAAATCCAGTTTCCGACCGGGCGGTCGGAAATGAGCTTATCGTGGCTAAGTAGATTGATTCTCGTATTCAATTATGTATGAAAAGTAACGAAAACCATTTTATGACTTTGAACCTTATGGCTTCGTACATTTTAATAGCCAGTTTCCGTCCAAGTAAATCTGATTCTATTAAAAATTACAGATGTCTAAAATCGCTCGTGGTCGAAAATAAAACTAGTTGTGGAGCGTAGCCCTGTTCTCGACCATTTTTATTTCTTAGCTGAAGAATTGTAGCGAAAATTGTAAAAATAATTTACAACGTTAATCCCATTATACCCTCCAGATTACAATATTATATACAAATACATTTTCTTCCAAAATTAATTAAAATAAGTGGTCGGAAACTGGGTGTCTATAAAAAGCTCCGATTAGTTTTCGACCATTTGAAAAGCTATGTTTTGATGGCTATTTTTTAATATTATTATATGCTACTGCTGTGATTATTGATTTACATTATGTTGAGTAATGAAATTAAAATACACTGGCCTTCAAAACTTAGTACAACACTTTTAAAATTGCAATTTAATCTAACCTATAGAAGTTAAGAGTTTTGAAATAAAAAACATTTTATAGCAAATTTCAGGTACTTTCTTTGGAGTTATACATTATTAACTCTAAAAAGATAAAAACCAAAAAATTGCCATTTTTAACTTACTGGCCAAATACTCAACATTTATAAGTATAATTGATGGAATCAGGCGTAACTTTGGCGACTGAGCCCAACCATCAGCTGTGCTCAGTCGCAGCCCAACCATCCTGAGGATGCCTCGTTTAGAGGCGAAACACGTGTCCAATTCATTTTAGATTCGCTTTTTCTGCTGAGAATTGCTAATTGTTAGGGTCCATGACTCAGGACCGACATACTCTCGAATGACAGGGAGTTCGGTCTTCTTGGCCTCTTGTATTATTATCGATCAATTCATTTGGTTTATAATTTTGGAGGTTGACAATTCCGAAGGTGAGTGGTGGGTCCCTCTCTAAAAATTGTTTATTTATAAGTATGTTTTAAGTACGTTTTATTTACATTATAATAACTGGCATTGCCCCCTTGGGCTCTGATTACAGCTTCGAGCTGATTTGGCCTACTGAAGATAAGGTTTCGGAGGCGATGTTGGGGAATATTCTACCATTCTTCCATTAAGGCCGGTTTGAGCGCCCTGAGGGTGGTAGGAGGTAATCTCCGGCTTCCGACCAACCTCCAGAGCTCATCCCAGGCGTGCTCGATTGGGTTGGGATCGGACTTCTTGATGGCCAAGCCATTAAGCTGATACCAAGCTCCTGAATGTACTCTTGTATGACCCGAATGGTGTGTGGCCGGGTGTTATCCTACATCAGTATCCATCCATCACCCATATTTACTAAATATGGCTCTGCATACTCATTAATGATCTCTAGCATTCCCCAGTCAGGGTGCCATTTTCTATGGCCACTAGCTCTATGCGACTTGCTGTACAGCCCATACGTGTAAAGAGCCTCCACCGTATTAGACTATTTCTGTGAAGCAGGCTTGAATGTTTCGCTCACCAGGTCGCCTCTAGACTCTTTGCCTTACATCAGAAGTGAATCGAGAGAATTGAGACTCATCAGTGAACAAAACTCTTGCCCATTCTTCTTCACCCCACTGTATGTGTTCATGGGCATGGCGCAGTCTCGCTTCTTGATGCTCTCTCTCGAGTTTAGGACCACTTGCTGGCCTTTGAGGCTTCAGGTTTGCATTAGCAAGTCTTATTCTCACTGTACTGTCACTAATGTACTTCGGGTCTGAAGAAGCTGTTGCTGGACTTTAACAGAAGTGAGGATGCGATTTCTCAACACAGTGGAAACAATATAGCGGTCTTCTCGGGCACTAGTGCACCTGGGTATGCCATTGCAGGGTCTCCTCAGTTGGTTTCCAGTTCCTTCGTGCCTTCGCTTCGCCTGCCGGACCGTTCTTGGCGTTGCATTTACCATTCTTCGTCGTGGTGGGTGTAACATTGGGCACAGCCCGGCGGGTGAAGCGAGGGTGCAAGGAGGCTGGAAACCGTCTGAGGAGACCTTGTAATGGCGAAACCAGGGCAGATTAACATTTATAATAGCCTCTACCATATGTTTCCTATTGAATCTCTCATTTTAGGAAGTGGTCGAAAACTGGTAAATAAACGGTCGTAAACTAGATTTTGCGGTCGAAAACTGGGCAAATCGCCATTTTCAGCTTTTTATCTGAATATAAAACAAACTGTAGGCATTAATATAAACATCTTTACTTTTTATGAAAATAGAGTATATCAGAAGTAGACTGAAATAGATTCTTTACCAAAAATGTTACTTGAACATTTTTGTTTCGCTTCCCGAACTTGACAACTCCACTAACTGGTCGAAAACTGGCGTACTTACCCTACCTATTTGTTTTATTTCATTAACGACGAGTATGAGACAACGCTAGGTAATTAACAATAAATACATAATACTTTATTGAATAATATTGTTATCTTGTTAAGGGCTTATCACATTAGTGGTTTACGAGAGAGCGAGAGCACAGTTATATAAATATACAGCGAGAGCGTTTATAAATCGAAGAAAGTGAGAACCAGTTTGCAGAGTATGTCTAGCTTGTCTATTATGATTGAAGACAGGAACCAGGAACCGCGGATAGGTACCAAAACCTCGAACAAAGTAACAAAATGGACCCGCAACACGCATAATTCAACGAACAAAATGTTCTGTCAATTCTTGGGGGAGGGGAGGTAACCACTACATTAAAATTGACGCACACTTACTCAAAACATTTTGTGTCATTATAAACGCACACGTAAAGAAATGTGCAACACTAGTATATTTTACGCACACTAAAAGATCTAATACGTCAACATACAAAATTTTACTACCGTAGGACCATCGGTGTAATAGGGTGAATACCACTATCGATATTTCTAATTAGCTATATCGATAGTTTCATATACTCATTATTACATTTATAGCTGTCATTATAATCTACTGAATTATACTGAATTATCTCTACTAAAACAGCTGAACAAGAAATAATGAGTAACTCACGAGGCGTAAATATTCAACGGAAACAAGATGATTCCGGGTACATCCCAATTCAGTTCCTTGAAAATGAGATTATCTAAAAAATAAGTACCTAATGTTCCCAAATAAGCTGTTTCATCCCCCCCCCACTCCCACTCGACCAGCGCCATCTGCTGCCACTGGCCTGGCTGATATCTTTTGTTAGGTAGGTACGTATAAACGTAATAGGTATTATTATACTAATGTCATCATCATCATCATTTCAGCCAAAAGACGTCCACTGTTGGACATAGGCCTCTCCCAAGGTTTATTATACACTATATATATTATATTTTTATCGATACCGGTCTGCAATCATAAATAAACACTACTACAACACTGTTCAAATCAAAAAGTATTTAATTCAAAATCATTCTTGCAACATTGACTAATACGACTGAATAATTTTGATACTTGATTTATTATTTTCCATATTATTTATTATTCATAATGCAAGCGCAAGCACTTTTAAGTTTTCTTTGATGTTGGTCAATAAGATAATATTTGTTATACATATATTTATGCCATATGTGATTCATCGCCTCAGTAGCAGACGCTGCCTGCTTCTGGGTCATATGGACCCGGAGCAGTGTCAGGTTCGATTCCGTTTATCAAGATCAAGAATTTATCGAGATCGTATTTATCTGAATTGTTTCGATAGTGGGTGTTTTTGTTTCAACATGAGTTAGTTATTTTTTTTTGTATTTTAGGAAAATAAAACAAACATATCATAGCTACTGCGTTTTTTAATTATTTTTTTATTTTAATCTTGGTCTAAATATTCCACTCCTGATAAATCCATATATTGGCGTGGGCCTGCCGCTGTCTCATCAACTCATCATCATCATCAGTCTCCACAGCATTGCTGTCATCTTGAAGATTTATTATTAATCGATTAATGTCATCGTAAAGAGCAATTTTCGACTATTCTTCTAACGGTACCTGAAAAATAAAATAATTCAATAAAAGATAATTTCTTTAATGCTTTAAGATTATTTGTTTATTTAGTAATTAAGTAACGATGTTAACTGACAAGCAAACATAGAAAAATAAAGCAACCTTAGTTTATGTATTGGTCGAGATGAAAGCAACACATAAAAATAATGCGCAAGTATCAAGTGTGTTCAATCGAATGTACCTCTAAGCGATCAATGTATATTTACTGAAAAACCTGTAAACTGAAGCTTTGAGCCTGCCTTTGTATACAATAAACACATTATTTAACTTAAAAACTGTAAAATAAACTGCTTATATACCTATAATATCAGCGGTTCTTTGGTAAACATGGTCGAGTTCTGACAAAATATTTTGCACCTCAAATTCCGCGAGACACCGCCTGTAAACTTTGTGAATCACCTCTCTTGTTGAATTACTAATGATTTATTCATTGTAAATCGTTTTTAACGTTCTGCGACTGGTTTATCACCGCGTAATTCAGTATTTATCCGTTTGTTTACAAAGTTCAAATACTTGACAATTATTTGACAAATAAAAAATACAGTTGCCAGGGTAGAAAAGATTCGTCTATGGTCACAGTAGACTATTCTATTAATTCGTACTCGATTAATTGTATCGATAATGTTTTCGATTCTTATGACATTTAATATTTTAATGAATTTAATAGAAAAATTGCATTAATTACATCAAAAATACTTACATATGAAATGTTACCCCATCTTTTTGTATATTACTATTTTTTGTAATTTCTTTGCACACGTTTAATGGGACAATTCGGCATTTTTCACGGAGCACCTTACACCGCGAAAACGATACTTACTCTGAACAAATCGATTTCGAAAACAGTTTTTATATACGTGTCAGAGATTTTTGGTCTAGTACCTATAAAAACAAGCTAGAGGGGAAGATCATGCGAAGCGCATCCTGAGTTAATACATCCATGACCAAAACCCATCGAAAGTGGGTAACTTATAAATTGTTTGCCGAAACCTATCGATCTGCAATGCAGAGCTTGTCGATTGAGTTTCGGCTCGAACGATGGTTAATGGTCCAAGAGTTTCGAGCTTGCTTTTTATTTTTCCTAAATCTAAATCGACAACCTCTGCAGTGCCAGAATTGTTTTGCTTTTAGTTATTGGCAAATAATTATAAGTATAGGACAAACACTCCACAGAGTGCGAAGCGCGTCCTCTTTCTAATTCGTCTGAGGTTATACACCATTTAAACACAAAAAATAATAAAAAAATAAACTACCTACTCAATAAAAAAGTAATTTCCATCGACGTAATACCATTGAACATGACTGTGGACTACAAACTTTATTTTCCATTCATTTAATCAAAAATAATCCTTATGTGACGGACTTAACGCCCACGATGCACGCATTATAAAAACCGGTCCGAGCCAGATACCTATAACTGCGCCTTCTTTCCCTTTCTAACAGTACAACCTTTCATCCCTTGTGTTGCCAGTTAATATTTATTCGATCACCTTAAACTTGGTACATTTTCATGTTAAGAATAATAAACAATAAAGTCGATTAATGAAATACCTATGGTAAAGTATAAGAATATCCTAAGATTTAAATTTCAAATATAAATAAATATCTGGAAATAAGTACTTACCTTCTTTAATAATTCGCTTGTAATTGTCAGTTCCGTGATGTCTATAGGAATCGTAGCAGAAATAAAATTAAAAACTTGAAACACAGAACGTCAATTTGCGTGACACACGACATTTTCAGCTAATTTTAAATCTAGAGGATTGTGCTGAATTTTCTCATAAAAATGGGTAGAATATGCGTAATGGAAGGGTGTAAAAGCGAATATTATCCGAATTAAGGATTATCTTAACATAGGTAAGTGGGTAACTATGTTTTCCACGTTAAGTACATTTTAGATGTTCGGGTGACATAAATTTCGCTAGTAAAA
Organism: Drymonia ruficornis; assembly: GCA_947859195.1. Lineage (NCBI taxonomy): Eukaryota > Metazoa > Arthropoda > Insecta > Lepidoptera > Notodontidae > Drymonia > Drymonia ruficornis. The sequence goes on from OX401923.1 coordinate 8,809,993, forward strand.
AGGACTATAATATAAATCTTATTATGTGTCTGTGTTAACTGAGGAATATCGTCCACGGGAACTGTTTGCAGCGATAAAGTCGCGCTTTTCGTTGCCGCACGACTACATCGCTTCTTTTTGAAGTCGGTCGCATTTGCAACGCGCGACAGACCACACGCTGGTAAAACGCGACGCTCACGCCGCGTTGTCACGGCTCGCCGGGCTCGCACACGGCGTTCGCGTCGTTCACACGCTCGAGGAACGCGCACGTCTAGGGCCAGATTAACCCTTTCAGGCAATGTAATTCTCGGGGCCCCTTTCCTTTACCCTTTTGTTACTTTTTAATAGTACATTACTGCCACGGTCTGTAATGAGTGTGTTGCTGGGCGCGTTGTTGATGGCCGAAAGCGCGGCGCAGCGCAGCTCCAGGGCTCCACAGCGCGGTCAGCATTGCAACCCTTGATGGACAATATAAAATAAAGGCCGAGACCGATGGTTTGTCGATTGAAATTGTTTGAAATCGGGACGACTTTTGACTTTACACTTCCCGATTACTCCTAAGCAATAAAAAACAAAAAAACAATTTTATCTTTTACAGATCCCAGGCGTGTAAATTGGTTACAACAAATACCTATTGGCTACAGAAAAATTACCCAAAATTCCGTCATATGCAGCAAGCATTTTAAGCCGACAGATTATGTCCCTAATTTAACACAAGGAGTTTTAAAAGAAAATGCCCTGCCCTCACTGTTCCTTTTCGTTAGCACAAAGGACAATGGGCAAAAATGGTCCAAATGTCCAACACTTCCGAGACCTACGTCACTTGATAGACCACTACATACTGAGTAACTTTTGCAAAGGCAGTTCAACAAAATAGGTTGTCATTAAAAAATGAGTAGTTTAAAAGAATATATATATTTTTTTTATTTCACACTTAGTGTTATGTCTTATACATTTTTTTCGAAAGGCAACAATATAAATACACTTTCTAACATTAAATAAAAATAAAAAAAGCTGTCAGAAAGCAAAAAATGCCGTGAAACATATTTTATTATTATTATTGTTACCTGATGATAAGTGAAAAAGTAAGGTAACGCATAGAAGGTACCTGCTTATTTATTTTATAGAAGCGCAACATCAGAAAATACGTAAGAATGCTGCTGTTGTTGTTGTTGTTCACTTTTCATCAGGTAACAAAAATAATAATAAAATATTTTTCACGGCATTTTTTGCTTTCTGACAGCTTATTTTATTTTTATTTAATGTTAGTAAGAGTATTTGTATTGTTGCCTTTCGAAAAAAATGTATAAACATAATACTAAGGGTGAAATAAAAAAAAAATAGTTTTTTAAACTACCCATATTTTTTTTACTGACAGCTTATTTTGTTGATCTGTCTTTGTAAAAGTTATTCAGTATTTAGTGGTCTATCGGGTTACGTAGGTCTCGTCAGTGGTGTATATTTGGACCAAGTCCCATACAATTTTGCCCATTGTCCTTTAATTTTGTCTTATGGTCTAATTAGTTGGATATTCTTAGGGTACCGTACCTAATAAGGAAAAAAAACTAAACCCTAATATGATCACTTTTTTGTCCGTCTATCTGTCTCTATGTCCGTCTGTCACAACTTGCACAGCCCAAATCAAACATAACATGTTAACAGTAGTAGGTACCTTTTATAGCATAGAAAAAGAGTAAGTATAGGAAAGATAAGTATAGGAAAAACCATAGATATGGAGAGCCTAGACAACGTCCAAGCGTGTGAAGTGTCATGTTACTTTATATTACAAAGTGGCAAAATCTACGATCTTAAATACTATTTTGTAACTTCATTTAGGTTGCCAAGATACAGACAGGCACTCGTGTGGTTTGGCCACCGCAGACTAATTTATTGTACCTACTCATGTTCTTAAGAAAATAAACATCCTTTTCCTTATTTTATTATTTTCCTCACACTCACACTCACACTGTGTTAATGCATGCCTGCTCACATAGCGTTACTGTTTGAAAATGTATACAATTATTCTTTTGAAAAGAGTAACCATTGAGTTTCTTGCCGGCTCTTCTCAATGGAAGCAACATTTCGAACCGGTGGTAACGCTAAAATATTGTTTATATTGACTATTTATAAATGCTCTAATGAGCTTACATGAATAAAAACCTTTTGACTTTGACTTTGACTTTGACTTTTCCTATCATAACAATCTCGGAACAAAAGCACGTTTTCACTAGATGTCCATGGGGACGTTCTCAAAATTTCAAAATATTATGGTCACTCTTGTTGGCAAAGGAAATAACGTTCAGTATGGTATCTCGCTGTCGGCTTCACTTTTGCTGCCAAGTCCTCATTCCAGGTGTTAGAGACTTAAAACTTCCTTGGTAATTTCAGAACGAAACCTTTTAACCCATAGACTCTGTACCATAACCATAACCTTGCTTTCTTGTTATTTTTCATCTGTCAACATTTTTGTTTAATGTCAAATGGATTCCGTGCTATGTATTTTTATTCCGCGCGACAATTGATCAAACTTGTTTTTCTTGTGAATAACATTTCTTTTCGTGCAATAAATTATCACCTCTGACCGCGGCAGCTATATAGAGCATTACTAAGTATTGTTTTTAGCATAATATGTACTAATTGTGACATAATGCGACGAGGTCACCCAGGCTTAGGCGGATGGCGAGGCGAAAATCCAAGGCATTTTAGGCCTCGAAGCGGTGATTCGCCACATTTTAGACCGCCTAGGATATATCCTCTACTCGATACACCCAGGTAAGTACGTGTGATATCATAATTTCACAATATTTATTACAAGCAATATGACCCGCCAATATCACGGCAACAAATAAAAAATTGTGTATGTGTGTAACTAAGATATTATAGACTTGTTATAAACACATTGAATATGATCATGAGTGTTCTATAATCAGATCAGATTATTTTAAAATAGATTTGCATCATGAAATTTCTTTTATTCTAATACCTATATAATTTTGGTTTAGATTCCCGCCACCGGGGTCTGGTGGAAGGCTACACAGAGGCCCACGTCCATATAATGCTCACCCGAGACATATCAATGACCATGTGCCACAAGACTATCATGGCAGAAACAACTACAGAGATGTCAATCATCAAAATACTTCAAGAATACATGAGAGAAGTCACCACCCACCATCAAGAAGCATCCTACCCCTCATCCAAACGAGGCAGAAAAACAATGACCACAGCGGTTTTTACCAAGAACCCCAAATCTTCTATGATGATGTTCAAACTGAGTGTCATGTAAACAACTTGGGTGATATTGATCATCGCCAGCTTACAAACACACCTCACCAAGACTCATATGGCCACCAGAAACACCCCATCTCTCCTTGGGCCAACCCTCCCCCGCTACTTGAAAACAAAAAACATTATTATGAAAACAGGAGTCCTCGTAAAAGCTACCACCATCATGAACCTGGTGACAACAATACAATACCTGTTCTGGAATATGGGGGCCATAGGCCACCCTCTTCAGATCACTATGGTGGGAACTTAGGCTCCATGGTAGACAATAACAATTCATTTAGCCGCTCTGTGGATGATACGGTTGATATTGTTAGGAAACGACTGATGAATCGTAATGATTCGCAACAGTCATCAGAGGATGCTGGTGGCCAGTCATCGAATGATCAGGAAGTGAGCGAGAGTCTTAGTCAACACACGCAAGAGGAGCCTCCGACTAAGAAAAGAATACAGAGGCAAAGGCATAATGCTAAATCAAACTGTGACAAAATGAAATCAAAAATTGTTCATCAGCTATTTAAGATGGATAAAGATAAAATGCACAAATTAATGGATAATCCAAGCTCATCAACCAAATTTGAATATGCCATAAGTAGTTTAATAACAGAGTCTCAAAACAGTTTGAATCGGCATCTTAGGTCCGTGGCAGAGAAGTCTCTCTATACCTCCAGTACAGACTTTATTCATAATGATAACAACACCATATATGAAGATACTTTCATGAAACAGATGCAATGCTTGCTGGATCCACAAGACACTGTGTTATTGGAAGATATTAAACCAATAGTTATGGCTGAACTCAGCAAAGTTTTACAGTTGGAAGACTTTGAGCACAGCTCAGATAATCAGGGTTCACATTATCCAAGAGAAGATCAATCAAACAATCCTTATTATGAACCCTTTAACTGTGAAGAGTATCCACAAGAAAGGTTTTATGACCAAGATCAAGTATCAATATCAAATTATGATGATCCAGAGACAATTAATACAGTTGAAAATAACAGTAATTATGAGTACAACCAAGAAACTGTGCACATTGAATCAAAGCCGCTTTTTGAAAGACGACCTGTAAGAACTAATGATCATAATGTAGAAAGGAGGCAAAGCATGGACATTCAAAGGCAAAGAAGAAGTATTGATAATCTGTCTGAGGATAGATTTAGAATTGAAGAACCAGTGCCCCTTTTTGATGGTAATGCTGAGCAATTTTCCGAAGACGAGGACCCATTCGCTGAGCTGGACAAACAATACCATGTGGCTGTTGATCATAACTTTATTACAATTGATGACATTTCTTGTGACAAAAATGAAATCATTGATAAAATCGATAGTGATTTTATGGCAATAAAACAACAGATTGAAAGTCAAATACAGAGTATTGCTAAATCTCCTTTGAAACTACTCTCAAAAAGCAGCATTGGTGACAATGCAAAACAACATGATAGACAAGTGAAATCTCCAGATGTTGCGAAAGAAATCAGTACACCTATAAATCCAAGTCATCATGATGTCAAATTGGAACCAACTGATCAAAGGCAAGAACATGCAACACAGCCTAAAGAAACCGATAAATCTGAGAATTCGACCAATGCTAAATCAGCTGCACCTTCACATACTCGTAAAAGATCAATAGACCAAAGACCATCCCATCGGAAAGAAAAACGCAAAAAAAGTGAATCAAGTCAAGCTGAAACAAACAAACATGTTTCTAGCAAAGATACTACCAATAATGCTAGCGACACTAAATCCTTAAATGTCGATAATTTGAATGTATTAGCCCCTAAAAATGATAGTGGTAAGGAGGTATTAAAAGATAATAAGAAAATTGAGTCCGCTGACAAAGGCTACTCAGATAAATATGTTAAACGGAAAGAAACTCCAAAAAAATCAAAAGAAAGCGAAGCAAATAAAAAGCGAAGCTCTAGTTCATCAAGTCATTCCAATGTAAGTCCAAGAGATAATAATACCAGCATAACCAGCCAAACACCCACTAAAACAGATCCAAAGATTAAACTTAAACCTATTGATATGTTTGGGGAGCAATCAAAAAAAGTGACGGTTTACCATACTCATAGAAATACTGCCGTGGCTCCAACTGTGACAGAAACAAAGGTAGAACCACAAGTAAGTAAGATTAAGGTACAACCACCACAGCCAGTAGTGATTACAAGAAAACCTATTAAAGCAGTCAGGAGAACTGTTGCAGTCCAAGTGATTAAGAAGTTGGTAACAAAGGAAACACAAACATTTGAAAGCAAATGTGTCAGTACACGGTTCTCTCAAACAGAGAAAAATAGGCTTGTATCAAAATTAGTGCAAACCGACCATGTGTCTTTCGTAACATCGACTTCCAAATCAAATGACGCGTTTGAGAGAATGAAGGAAATTGACTTGGAAATACAAGTTTTACTTCAAGAAAAGTTTAAATTGTACAGTTCCCTAGAATCTAAGGAGACTTGTTCCAGTTCTATGCCAACTCTGGGGATGACGGTGTTAAATGTAACTGCTTATGATGAAAGTAAAGAAGACAATGTAGATGACTGTGATATGTCCGCGGACGACATAGTCGACGAATTCACTAACATCCCGGTAGAAGAACTTGAACAGATAGCCTTCGAAAGTGTAGAAGGCGTTCAAAGGGTTAGCCCTAAACTTAGTAAAAGAAGTGTAGTTCAGAAACTACAGCGGGAGAGAAAAAAATCTGAAAGTCCTTCCACAAGGAGAAATAAGAAAACGAAAGCTCCAAATATATCTCTATTAGAGCAAATAATAACTGATGACAGACCGTTGGAGGATATAATATCTTTAGATGACCTAGAGAAACCCCCTGCTAAAAGCAAAAAAAGACCTCCAAAATCAAAGTTGAAGAAAAAAGTTACAAAGAAAGCAAAAGCTGTAAAATATAATATACCAAGTGGTTATGAGTTGAAGGAATGTACAGTGGTACTAATGAGGGCAGACATAAGTAATTACTGGAATCAACACCCTTTAAAAGTAGCTAAAGACTGGAATCCTTTTGAACCTATTGTTGTACTATCTGATCCTGCTGAAGATGTACCTAAACCTACCGCTGAGCATTTATCAGATGCCCCAGCTGAGGGTCCTCCTGTTTGCCCACTTGATACCTCACAAGAGCAGAAACCAAAAGTTGAACACCAAGAAGTCGAGCCATCAGAAATCGTTGAAGATTCTGTTGTCAATGATCTGCAATTCGACATGTTGGACGTGTCCGAAGATATTGTAATAGGTGACAGCTGTGAATTAAAATGTACTGGAGATAAAGAACACGAGAGAGTAACGATTAGTGAGGAAATAATACTCGATAACAGTCAGTCGTCGTGTGACGACGCGTTCACTGACCCGGGCCAAATTGAGAATGTATGCAAGACATACGATTACTCGACTGATGAGAACCTGCGCCGTGATTCGGTCACTGTGTCGGGTCACGCAGACGCAGTGCTGGCGATAGAGGTGAGTTAACATCATTAGGGCCGCCGCGAATCTGGCGAAGCGCGGCACATCGCGGTTTGCACCGACAAAATTGATTAACATTGGAAGTGTTGAAATAAAGTCCAATTTGATTAAAAACCAGTCTTGGATTGTAAAAATATTAATTATGTTCGACTTTACTCCGACAAATTCGCGCCGGCCCTTGTACAATTAACATCAATCATTACAGTTTATTTTTTCATTAGAGGAACTTCAATAGCAGCAAATTATTGTTAATGATGATGATGCTGAACCAAAATAGCATGCTATTGGTGCTTATTATTTCTGTCGTGCTATAAGTTTCCTTTGATTTAGTCTAGGTTAGTAGTATACTAACAAAATCAGCAACATTATTTTGAATTAGTGCAGTATGAAGATAGATTGGTATGGCACCAACACCAAATAATAGATTGAATCAATTATTTCAGTCTTGGTAATCTAGGGGTTTTTTAATGTTTTTTTGTTGTCATAAATAAGCCATTCTCAAACGTTCGAGCATTCGGCTGAATTTCACGTACTACTCCACCAAGCCAACTAGGAACCTGTCAAATGTGACGTCACCCGCATAAAAAGGCGGTGGCGGTGTGAGGGAGGCGTGGCGGGCGGTGGCAGGTGTGCGGGGAAGCTGCATTCCATCCAAGAGGGCCTACTATTTTACAAACGAAAATGAAATTCGCGTATTTCCTTCTACGTTTCTCATTTTTTCCGACATTTCTTACGAACGAAAATTGTTTGACGTTTAGATTCGACGACGACGAAGACATCAAACTATTTTCGTTCGTAAGAAATGTCGGAATCAATGAGAAACGTAGTAGGAAATAAGCGAATTTCGTCCGAAATTTCGTTTTCGTTTGTAAAAGAGTAGGCCCTAAGTTCCTAGTTGGCTTTGTGTAGTACAAAATTCCACCGGTTCAAGGTCCAAAGTCCAGACAATTTTTTTTAATTCCCAGTGCATAGAGAACGACTTCATCGCGGCATGTCTGGACGGCAACGTGTACCACTTCAGCGGTGACGGGCAGCTGCTCAACACGCTCCGAGGGTCCAACCTAGCCGTGACCTGCCTCACCATCGTCAAGGAGAAGTACGAGACGATAGTGTACACTGGCTCATTGGACTCTAGGATACGTTACTATGACTTGGATGTAAGTCTGTTGCAGAGCTTTTTTGCAGGGTTGTAAATTTAAAAAGAATTGATTCTGATTGACAAATTGCCGCCTTAGGGGCGTCCATAAATTACGTGAGGCATTTAGGGGGGGAGAGGGTCGAGCCAAATCTCAACCAATCTCACGTGGGGGTGAGGGGGGGGGGGTCTCGGCAAATATCACGTAATTTTTTTTACCTCAAAAAACCGGTGTAAAATTGCAAGAAAACTAGATTAATTTAAGTAAAACAAGTTTCTCCACTAAAATATGGCTTTTTAAAAATCTCAAGTGCGATTAGAGATTAGTCAAGCCAAATCTCACGACATCTCACCAGGGGGGGAGAGGGGGTCGAAAAATCACCAAAATTTCCTCACGTAATTTATGAACGCCCCCTTCTCAATTTCGGATCCCAATAAAGATACGAGCTGAGACATGGATGTGACACTATCTATCTGAGAATCTATGGATATAGCTATGGAAACAGAGATAGAGTTTAAACATAATTTTGTTTCACATTCCAGACTGGTTTAGAGAAAGGGCCGGAATGCAATGTGCTCAGCCCCATACAGACGATGGACCGCGCGTGGGACACCATCTTCGTTGGCACCAGAACTGGATTCGTGCTGCAGTTTGAATGCAAGGTTCGTGCACATCCGTTTTTTTATCTGACTAACGGCCGAATACTCAAAGGCTACTCAAATATTTAAGTCCCACTTAGAAGTTTGAGACGTCGTTATCAGTCATATTTTGATTGGCGCGTCAAAGTTATGCAGCTCTGAAATTTGAGCTGCGTACGAGTGTTCCGCGGTAAGATGGCAAACAAGCGTACAACCCGCCTGATGTTAAGCAGTTCTTGCAACGAAAGGCATCACTTGCACGCTGTTGACCTGAAGGGGAGTGAGATGTACAGGGTTATTGGTAAAACACTAACAACCTTGCAGGGGCGTATTACTGACATCAAAAACAACAACTTTTGTTCTATGACTTTCTACAAAACAAAAAAAAATAAAACAAAAAATCACTTATTATAATGTATGTTTTTTTTTTCTCATCTAGAGGAAAGCCATGGTACGTGGTTGTATTCCTCTTTGCCCTAAAGTACCTAAACGTACCACGGCTATTCTCTAGATGAGCATATTTTCTTGTTTCATACATTTTAGAGTGTGTTTTTTTTTTTTTTTTTAAGTCATAGAACAAAAGTTGTTGTTTTTGATGTCAGTAATACAACCCTACAAGGTTGTTAGTGTTTTACCAATAACCCTGTAGAAGGAGGAAGGAAGGGGTTGACCTTTCGGCTTGCCACTCATTGCACGAAACCCACCAAAATTATTTAGCTACTTTACGCTCATAGACTTTATATCCAGTAGACACCTATTATAGGGCGAAAGTTTTTGGATACCACATTTTCTAATGTGATAGACAAATCTAATATAACTCGAAGGCCACAAATGTTTGGCCGGTTACGTTCGATCTGTGGGTGTCAGAATTTGTCGTGACCTTGTCCGGACCCCACGCACGCGGATCTTAGTTATTTGACTGATTATGTGGTCGATGTTTCTGCTTTACACTACATATACTTTTGGAGCTTAAAATAAATAAAAAATATCCCTTCTTTTATACATGGTTACCTGATCCCAAATTAAGCAGAGCTTGTACTATGGAAACCAGATAACTGATATTACCACATATACAATTTTTTGTTTGTAAATACACCCAGACTCGGAACATGCAGGAAATGCATGTCCTGGGTAGGAATCTATCCTACGACCTGCAGCGTGAAAGGCGGAATCTACACCAACCACGCCAACGGGCCCGTCAAAAATCTTCGTCTTAAATTGCAAAGACTATGCTAATAAATGAATAACCCACGTTGATATTCCAGAACAACATGCTGATACCAGTAAGCACGGTGAAGTTCTCGGAGCAGTCGATCCTGGCGCTGCGCGCGCTGAAGGAAGGGCCGCGCAAGGTGCTGCTGGTGGCCGCGCGCTCCGAGAACGTGACCGTGAAGGACGCGCAGACGGGCCTGCTGCTGCGCACGCTGGAGGGGCCCAAGATGACCGTCTACACGCTGCTCTTCGAGGACGGGAAGGTCTACTGCGGGACCAGCAGCCACCAGATACATGTCTTCGATTATTCGGTGGGTGTTGGAATGTTTAAGAAGTCATATAGCAAGTAGAATAGACCAAGATCCCAGAGCTGTAAGACATAACCATGGACCAGTTACTAAGGGGACTGGCCCTAAGCAAGTCGGCCGAGTGGTCGGCCTAGTACTAACATCGACATAAAACGAAGCGAGTAGTTCAACTATTTACTGGTAAATAGTAAAATGAAAATGAAAAAACAATGACCAGGTTTTTATTTCATACAAATATCTAATAAGGGCACCTATTTCTTTAGTCTTTACTCTGTGGACATTACTTATTTTCAGAAAGATGAAACCTTAGGCTCTCAGTAGTGTCTCGTGTGCTTTGAATACCTGCGTACTTTTGGGGACTTGCCCTGGGGCGCCTTGGCTGCTACAAAGAGAGATAGGTAGTGTAGTGTTGTTGATGTGTGTATGATGTGTGTGTGCAGAGCGGCACGCACACGGCGTGCCACGAGGGCGGCAAGGGCGCGGTGTGTCTGCGCGCGACGGGCGGGCTGGTGTTCGCGGGCTGCTACGACGGCTGCGTGTACGTGTACCGCGAGGGCGAGCCGCGCCCGCTGGCGCAGCTGCGCGGGCCCAGCCTCATGCTGCTCTCGCTCGCCGTGCTCGGCACCAAGGTACTCTTGCACCATTCATTCAATAATTATAATGAACTAGCTTTTCCCCGCGACTTCGTACACGTAGAATTTAAATTTAAAAAAATCTGATCTCGTATCCCGTATTTACCGGATCCCGGATTCCGTTTGCTGGATCCCGTAGCCCGGATATCCCGGTTCCCAAAAAATATAGCCTATGTTACTCAGGGATAATGTAGCATTCTAATAGTGAAAGAATTTTTGAAGTCGGTCCATTATAATATTAGTGTAGATTTAGTTTCGTTGTACGCACTCAGTGAGTGAGTGTCCGTTCACAGAGACCAGCTCGAAAAGGAGAGCACATTTTTTATCGCATTGAAAAAAGAGTTTTAGGTCATTGAAATAACGTTGATTTATTCATGCACTGAGCGCGTTAAATCGTTTAAAAGCATTATCATTTAAAAAAAAAATGAAATGAAAATATCAACCTTATTTCAATGACCCAAAACTCTTTTACACGCGATAAAATATGCTCTCCTCACAGAGCCGGTCTGTGTGAATGGACGCTGACATCTGCATAATTTCAATTTTGTCTAACTTTTAAATTCGTTTAGGATTTCAATTGATATTCCATTACTATTTTGTTACAGATCATAGCAGGCTATAAAGATAGAAGTTTGTACATATGGAAAATACCATTAAATATATTGCAAGAGATGATTTTATGAATTTCTACATAGTGTGTTGTACTGTAGATTGTTAATTAAGCCACATCTACTTTACATAAATGATAATATTCACTGAATTGTTTAGTTTGTACTGTGTATATAATAAAAGGATTTAATTATAAATGTATCTTTTGTTCAGCTTTTGGTTTAATAAAAAAAAAGATTACCCCCACAAGCTTAGATTTTATTCGCTCCGCTCGAGGTCATTCCAAAATGTATCAAATCGAATATGAAAATAGAAATAGAACGACGTTATTTTAATTCTTGGCATATAAGGTTATTCTTCAAGTTGGTGTGATGAAAGTATTAAGGGAAGAATGCTTCATGCTTGCATCATGCTTCGCGGGAAGCCGGTGGATGTGAGAGGCGAAGGACCGTGATGTGTGGAAGTTACTGAGGGATGCAAATAACCAGCAGTAGACATCTTCCAGCTGGTGGATGGATGGCTAAAGGTTCCATCTCTGCAGGACAAAGAGAATGCTGCAGGAAATAAACGTTGATGATAAGATGGGTGATGGATGATAAGACCACTAGCATGTGCATTTTCTTGTTCTGGTCTGCGATTTCTGTGACCTTGACCGTACCGTATTCTTCGTCCATCCATGAGGTCACTACAAGTTTTATTTGAATGGCGTGGAATCTATAAATCGATTACACGAATACATTTTAGTCGATTTTTGGTCTCAATCCATAGACTACATTTCTGAACGAAATTTAGTGTCTGCCAAGTGGCACTCCTGTTTGAATTTCTGACTTACGTCAGTGGGTGTTTCGTACGGCGGCCATTATTCTACGTATAATTATTAATTTTTTTGCTGTTTTGTGCTAGAAACAAAGAACCTAACTATTTTCGAGTTATTCTATATTGTTATAGTTTTGGAACAAATACATTTATAGTACAAAAATGAATCCAGAATAGTGAGTATTTTGTTGTAACATGGCGATTCGATTTAGGTACAAGGATGGTGCAGAAATCTCATCTTTTTTGCATGTTCATTGTCTTCACTAGCAACTAATAATGTAAAACTGTGAACCTATCACTGATGGGAGGTGAGAACACCTAATAGTGAACTAATTTACCACAAATAAGGTGACTCATTCTGTATTCGTGGTGGGTAGGTACTATCGAAGTATTTGTGAAAACGTAATCGTATGGATCATGAATGGCGCATTTGTGGCCGATGATTGTATCACAGTCCACTTCCTTGTCACTGAGGACGGAATGCGTAGTTAGATATCTCCTTTGTGGGAGACGACCGAGACAAAGCAACGCCTCCCTGCCTTTATCACTGCGAGGATTTATTGACGCGTAGAACTCGTATTGCCCTTGATATTTTATCACGTACTGAACTCAAGTTGATTGATGTTTCCAGCGACTATTTGTTTAAACTGCTCCTGATTGGCGACTCCGGCGTGGGCAAGTCGTGTCTGCTGCTCAGGTTCGCGGACGACACGTACACAGAGAGCTACATCAGCACTATTGGTGTGGACTTCAAAATTAGAACAGTAGACTTAGACGGCAAGACGATAAAGCTACAAATATGGGACACTGCTGGACAGGAGCGGTTTAGAACAATCACATCATCATACTACAGAGGAGCGCATGGCATTATCATTGTTTATGATTGCACGGACCAGGTGAGATTCTTAAAACTCAATTTTAATAAGCACAATCTTTCAACTTTATTTTATAATAAGCTCAATTCAACACACACAACAATGGTGTTAATTATGTTAGCCACAAATGACGACTTTCTTTAGCATTATGACCATCAGAAGACAGAAATACACTTAAGTTACATTAAGTTAGTCAACAGATTCAGCTTAATGAACTGACATACTAAATACTAAGATGAAATTAAAGAATATCGGCAAGTAGGTACCTTATTTTTTCTGAGATAATGAAAAATTTCATTTCCCTGCCCAAATTAGGATATTAACTGAAGCTATTAATACACTTAAACTGGGGTACAAAAACATTACAAAAATAAATATTTAACCAAACAGTAGGTATGTAGTCATTATGATGCAGCTGCTTTTGTCAGCCATTAAAAAATAATTGTTCTTTGTCTATGAAGCGGTATCTAATTCTGTGCTAGTGTAGTTTTTTGTTTGTTCTTATTGACCTAGAAATCAATAGTGTGCAACCTTCACTCTTTGCAATATTGAATTACAAAGTACTATTATAACAAATGAGATTTTTACTTTTGGAACATTGATCACAGTCTACATCATCATGACTTATTCCGTTACCATTTTCTAAAAATAGTTAGTTTTTCAAAATGTTTACATGCTTTTGTTCTGCATCAAATCCAATTTTTTTACGAATATTTAAATATGTTGCTATTTTTTATTTGTATAAATGTTTACTAACATTTCTAAAATAAAGGCTACTTATAGCTGATTTAAAAAACAAAATCGTTCAGTGACTTATGCTGCTTACTGCACAAACAAAGGGGTTCACTGACATAACAAAAATACACAAAGAAGTCATGTTTATTTGTTCATTAGGGGGCGTCCATAAATTACGTGAGGTGATTTTTGAGATTTTTCGACCCCCCGGTCCCCTTTGGTGAGATTTCGTGAGATTTTGCTCGACCCCCTCCCTCCCCCTCTAATCTCACGTGAGATTTTTCAAAAGCTATCTAGCTAGCTTCTAGAGGAGAAACATGTTTTTCTTAATTTAACAAAAAAAAAGGTTAAAGTTAAGTTTAAAAAAAAAACTTAATTTAATCCAGTTTTCTTGCAATTTTACACTGTTTCTTGCGGTAAAAAAAATTACGTGAGATTTGCTGCGACCCCTCCCCCCCTCCCCCACGTGAGATTTGGTGAGATTTATGGACGCCCCCTTATTAAGATGAATTGTACTCATAATTACTATGTAACAACACTCACTAAGTATGATGCAGTTATTCCAATGTTTCATAATCACAATAACATAGTATTCAAAATATTTTATTATCACTTAACATTCATGGCACACAAATGAGATATAGTGGTAGGAAGTTGGCATCGCGCCAGTTCGCCAAATACCTCGCCACTCTTAATTTGTAAACAATGATGGTTCATGCTAATCATGAAAAGGCCTAATAACCTATATTTAGGACCGTTTGTGGTTCATTTGATTATCAAAGTGGGTGGATACTAGTCATAGAACATATAAATCATGGCTTTAGTCGGATTTTTAATTAGACGAAGTAAACTGACAGGTGCTAATGTCACTTTTCGATATAAATAGAACAAATAAGGTTCAAATTCATATAACAGTGACATTTATAGCTGTCAGTTTGCTTCGTCTAACTAAAAATCAGACTATAGTTGTTTGCCATTCTCCGGAATAGCAATAGTCTCATACCCTTATAGTCATAGCAGATACAAAAAGACACTTATGACAGTGCTGAAGGCCTAGCACACGCGCCAAGACAAAACTTGTTGCGCATTATATCGCAGCGAGTCGCTTTCTCTCTTTCTTAATGCATAGGAGAGAAAGAGACAAAATCTATTTATCTCACGTTTTGTCTTGTCACGGCGGCTGTGCTACTAGCGCAGAAGGCCTACTCACTTACAAACGAAAACGAAATTTCGGACGAAATTCACGTATTTTCTTACACATTTCGACATTTCTTACAAACTATAATTGTTTGACGTCTTCATCGTCGTCGAATCTAAACGTCAAACAATTTTCGTTCGTAAGAAATGTCGGAATCAATGAGAAACGTAGTAGGAAACACGCGAATTTCATCCGAAATTTCGTTTTCGTTTGTAAGCGAGTAGG
The DNA here is from genome assembly GCA_947859195.1 of Drymonia ruficornis. Classification (NCBI taxonomy): domain Eukaryota; kingdom Metazoa; phylum Arthropoda; class Insecta; order Lepidoptera; family Notodontidae; genus Drymonia; species Drymonia ruficornis. The sequence continues at coordinate 8,825,115 of OX401923.1, forward strand.
CCCCCAGGTGTGGTGATATATCTAGTACTAGTTTGTATTTTCCAATAGGAAATTAAAAATGATATGCAGTGTCTCTGATAACAATTATGTTATCAATATCCTACTATTCTGGTTAACATTGATCACTCATTTCACCGCGCCGGACGCGCCTTTGCTTAAAGCCCTACTTGGATGGATTAAAAAAAATAATATATAGTTTATTATTTATACACTCAACCCAAGAATACATGTAGAAGTACATAAGAATTAAGATAACATTTCTAGAGTAATTGTGGTTGTTGTAGAGGACAGCAAAATAAAATTGACTCCTATCTCCTGAACTAGGTGAAAGCCTGTATCTCAGGAGATAACCATTCAATAGAGTGTCTATCTTTAAAGTAGTTCATGTGACCATGGGCGCCGCCAGGATTATTTTTAGGGAGGTGCATGCACTCATATGCATCTACTTATACTATTAACTAATCCCATCCCACTAATATTATAAATGTGCAAATTTGGATGGATGGATGTATAGATGGATGTTTGTTACTCAATCACGCCAGAATATGGCTGAACGGATCTGGATGAAATTTGGCACAGAGATATATTATAGTCTGGAATAGCACACAGGCTACTTTTTTTTTAATGCGTGGACGAAGTCACGGGAGGAAGCTAGTATAACATATAGGATCAGTGTTAAAGGTAAGAGTAGAGAAGGATACTGAATTTATTGACAAGGTGATAAACAAATTTGGACAGCAACCTAGACACCTTCTTCAGTTTTTATTGCAACACAGTAACTTAAAAAAAAACAGTTTTTTCTTTTCTGACAGAGGGGTGCAAGTGCACCTCCTTGCACCCTGCTGCCGGCGCCCATGTATGTAATAATAATAATATCCTGGGACATTTTTTACACACGGCTACCTGATCCCAAACTAAGCAGAGCTTGTATTATGGAAACCAGATAACTGATATTACTACATATACTTCTTTTTTATTTGTAAATACATACTTAATATACATAGGTATACACCCAGACTCGGGACATACAGACATGTTCATGCACACAAATGCATGTCCCGGGTAGGAATCGAACCTACGACCTGCAGCGTGAAAGGCGCCATCACGCCAACCACGCCAACGGGCCCGTGTGACTAGAAAGGCTTTAATGCCTTGCACAAGTCTAAAATGCGGGCGAAATGTGCCAGTCACCGTGAACCAAAAGTGGTAACAGAAGATTTCGGCGCTCAGTGAAAGAGTAGTTATTTGGTTGAGTAGTTTTCAAGACCAAAGACAAACTTTCACTCTGATTAAAATGGTATTATTGTTTGTGCATGTTGTAATATGATTGCATCAGTACAAAGTGATGAATGGAGTTGCAAATAGCAATGAAAGAACTACTGATAATCTTATTATAGACATGTCTTATTGTATACAAAAAGTAATGCTAACTTTATACAAAGTTTTTTTTTTTTTCAAATCAACTTTTTTAATACTTTTTTGTGCTATCTACAATGGCCAACTGCTGATTCCCCCTTGTATTGGGAGAAGGCCTATGTCAACAGTAGGAAATTACAAGGGCTAAATTATACATGTTTGTATGTTAAGTCAATAGCCTGATTATTGAACAATTTGCATAAATTAACATTTTTATTCCTAAGGACAGATACAAATATTTGATAATAAACTTTTATTATGTTACCTTGACCTGTTCAAGAGGCTGTTTCAAATAACAATAACAGGTTTTTTATCTAAAACTAATTTAAGGGTCTTATTTTGTACTTATTATACTAAAGTCGTACATAGATGCCAGCCTCAATAGAAGTAACTTGCCTATGTAGTAAATTGGTAGGATTTTTCCAATGAAAATATGCATATTTCATTTCTACCCGCATCTATGCATAAGCAGCTCTGAACCAGGTGGTTACGGGTTCGGTGCCCGCCGTGGCAAATATCGTAAATCGCCTGTTCGTTATTTCCCCAGGTCTGACTGTCACTGGGATCGCCCCCAGTCCATTGTACAGTACCCATAGATAAGCGATGCTCAGTTGGACCATACAGTTGGTGTGTAATGCTAAGGATACACGACGACACCAGACACTAGACCAGGGGTCGGCAAGTAGTGTTAGGTGGGTCCGGATACTGTGGGAAATTTTTAACGAGGTCCAGAAAATATTGTATGGTTTCAAATAAAATTCCGAATTAAAAAACACAAGACCTAAAATTAATGTGAGAAACTGCACCGACGGTCTTGAGCCAGTTTTTTATAGTTTGGTTCTCGAGACGAACAGCAAATTCGAAGTGTGACTTCTAGGTGGGCGTCCGTTAATTTAGATCTACGTATTAATTTATACTTTGTACAATATACAATACATTACAATATTTGGCGGTCCGAGGTTCGACCTTTCGCGGTCCGCAAACGGACCGCGGTCCGCCTGTTGCCGACCGTTGCACTAGACACTCAGTGTCACTACAACTGTAACAAGATGTCGCGGTGGTAGACACACGTAAACGTGTCGTTGTGTATCCTTAGCATTAGGCTGGTGATATTTTTCTTTGGATATAAAAAGAAAAATATTCCAGTACCTTACAATCCTATAGTAATAAGTGACAGTAGTGACCATGACCATAAATCGACTCGGTTTAGACTGAAGAATATGTTATAAATCATTGAAAGTTTTCCGAATAAAATAAATAAATGTAACGTTGTGTCCAGGACTCATTCAGCAACGTGAAGCAGTGGCTGGAGGAGATCGACCGCTACGCGTGCGACAACGTGAACAAGCTGCTCGTCGGCAACAAGTGCGACCTCACCACCAAGAAGGTCGTCGACTACACCACAGCTAACGTAAGGCACAACACAACCATGATTACCAAGAACCTCCCTTCTCCGCCCCCTGTTCCACTCTCCTTCTGGTTGGCAATGTGGGAGCGATGCCTTTGATGACTTGTAAACACTCTGTCGTCTAGGTAACATATTATCTACCTATTTCACCTATTTATTATTAGCAATTTTCTTAATAATAGCGACTGTAGCCTAGGGGTGAACAGGTTGGGCTAGCATTCAGAATGTCCCAGGTTCGATGCCCGGTGGGGCAAGCACCAATGGATGAATTTTCATCTATGTGCATAATTTACAGTTCGCTGACGGTGAGGGAAAACATCGTGAGGAAACCTTCCTATCCCTCGGGATTAGGTAATAGTCAGTTCCTGTATACACGGCGACAAGGCTCACCACCTGTCACGTTGGGTTCTGACTATCTGGTGAAACGTGGACTTTGAGTTGATTAATACCTCCACAATGTGGTGGTGTATGGCCACTCAAGCCTCTGACTACCCCCGAATGGGGATAAAAGTCATAACGTTACATTTCATTTTTCATTTCAATTTTCTTATTATATCTGGCCATCCATAAATGACGTCACACGAATTATATGATTTTTGACAAAAACTCGCCCGTCCCTTGTGTGACGTCACATAATCACATACATAATCTAGAAAGGGGGTCTGAAAATTTCGTGATGCTACTTTGGTCACAGATTAGAGAAAGGGACAGATACATCACTTCTATACAAAAGCTAAAATTCCCACGCTATTACGTTATTATTATTATTACGCTACGCCTACAAAAGACGCTGCAAGAAGAAACGCACTCTACCTACGCGCGCCGAGAATCGAGATTCCCGTGTACTCCGAGTGATTACGTCATCGAGCGAAAACGTTAGGGTTGTACAAATAACATAAATTAAACAAAATAGCTGAAGTAAAACTTAAATGTTATTATTATTTATAAAGGATGTTTTTTTAGAATTATACAAATTAAAATAATTTAGTATGAAAAAATAACTACTACTACTCCCCCAAGCCAACTCGGCGCCCGTTGAATGTGACGTCACCCGCACTAAAAGGTGGTGGCGGCGCGGCGGCGGCGGTGTGCAGGCGGGAAGCCGCAGGCGGTGGCGGGTGTGGAAGCCGCATTCCACCCGAGCGCGTACCTAGTTGGCTTGGTGGAGTAGTAGAACATATTTTCGTAAAATTATAGGTAGGTACCTTATATTTTTCATGACGACAATACCTATTCTCTATTTGTCTCGTTGCGCTCGGTCGCTCAAAAGTAAAAATCATTGTCATTGCCCTCCTTCCTATGTATTTTACGAACTCCACGCCACGCGATCTCGACCGTAATGTACCTAGATACACATAGTTATAGGTAGATGCCTACCTACGTTAAGAAATAAAGACTTAAAACCGATATACCTACCTAAAACACCCACCATGTTACTGTAGATAGGTAGATAACACTTTATTGTACACCAGTGGAAAACAAATACCTAGGTACATAAACAAAACAAGAAACAAACAATTAGGTATCTAAATATTTAGGTAGGTAGGTAGGTAGATTTTAAATAACGTAATTTACTTTTCTTCTTCTTTCGGTAATTTAAAAAAGACAAACTTTTATTTGTCTTTGTACTATTACACCCAACAACTTTACAAAAATTAACCATCGTATCGATAATAAAATTGATTATACGTAAGTATCGCAGCGTTTTGCGCGGGAAACGCGGAGTGCGTGCGGTCGGTCTCGCGGGTGGCGGCCCGCTGTCTGAATGATTTCCGGACATCTACCTATTAGTAGGCACTTATAACGCTTTTTTGCGCGAGTGCGGGTGGCCTGCTTTGGTGACCTTCCCTGCTCCCTTGGTGAGATGTCGTGACATTTGGCTCAACCTCATCCCTCCCCCGCTAATCTCACGTGAGATTGTTCAAAAGCCGTATTTTAGTGGAGAAAATGTTCTACTTAATTTAACTCAGTTTTCGCGCAATTTCGAACCGAACCCCACCCCCCTTTACGTGTGACGTAATTTACGGATGGCCCCCATTGATAAATGCTGATGTCAAAATCATACCCACCTAAAATACGTAATAATTCCTAACAGCAATACGCGGAACAACTGGGCATTCCGTTCCTGGAGACGTCCGCGAAGAACTCGACGAACGTGGAGCAGGCGTTCATGACCATGGCGGCGGAGATCAAGGCGCGCGTGGGCCCGCCCTCGACCGGCGCCGCGCCCGTCGGCGGCCAGGTCAAGATCGACCAGGGACATCCCATCGACACCGGCAAGTCCTCTTGCTGCTGAATACGCCGCCCACGGTCAGTATACAACCATAAAAAAAAGGAAAATAAAATTTTGACACGGCTAAAAGACGCAATACAATTTAAATAAAACACACAATAGAACAGGAAAAAAAGAAAACTACTGAAGAATACTGTACAATAAATATACCACATACAGTATATCTATACTATACTGCTAGCCCTTTTAAAGTCCCACTCCTGGGCACGGGCCTCCCTTCAATGTGAGGGGGATTCAGGCCATAATCCTATAAATGTAAAAGTTACTCTGTCTGTCTGTTACGTTTTTACGACTAAACCGCTAAAGCAATTGTGATGAATTTTGGTATAGAGATAGGCAGGATTTTGAAATGATTATTTGTGTTGAATTGTTGAAACTAATTGTTTGGATATTTATGTGTGTTTCGGGATAAGAAATGAATAATTTATTAATCTTACAGTTTCCCTATATCCGGAACATAATGATTTGAAAATATCCTGATTGCGGTTTTAACTTTTAAATACCAGGAAACATTGTATTTATAATATAGGTTTCTAATAGATATATCCGCGTGTTAAATTGACCGTATTGTATTGTATGGTAGCGGCTGTAGCCAAAGGGCGGACATGTTGGGCTAGGAATCAGAAGGTCCCAGGTTCAATCTCCGGTGGGGCATGCACCAACGGATGAATTTTCATCTATGTGCATAATTTAAAGTTCGCTGACGGTGAGGGAAAACATCGTGAGGAAACCTACCTATCCCTCGGGATTAGGTAATAGTCAGTTCCTGTATACACGGCGACAAGGTTCACCACCTGTCACGTTGGGTTCTGACTAACTGGTGAAATGTGGGCTTTGAGTTGGTTAATACCTCCACAATGTGGTGGTGTGGCCACTCAAGCTTCTGACTAACCCTGAATGGGGTTTAAAGTCGTGACGTATATGTATGTTATGTATTTTATTGCAGGCTGGCGGCAAGACGCAAGGGAAGCGGGAGTCGCGGACGCCGGCCGCCACACCCGAGACACCACAAATGCAATTACCACAAAACGTTTCATCATCGCATCATTATTATAAATAAATAATAAATATAATATAGATAGTGACGCGCCCGCGCCCGTCGCGCCGCTACTACGTAAGCTAACTTCTATTAAGTTGCATTGTCCGATTATCTTGTTAGTTAAAGCAGAGGTGAAATGGAAGGGTGTATGTTTATATATAATGAATATGAATATTGTAGGTTAATTTTGTGCTGTTTCAAGTAAGAGTTTCGATGCAGGTCAATAGCCGAGCGCCGCGGAACGTATGCGAGATAAATTCACAAGTTTTGTATGGTAATTATAAATTATATATAAACGTTTATTTTGTAGCTTTGTATCATACTCTTAAGAGTTTGTTGTGAATGCGGCGTCGCACACTGCGCCGCGGTCGATGGCGCCAACGGACTAATTTGGTTTCATTCGTCACCTAGCGTTAGGGGTTAAATTAAGGTTAACTTGAGATTTATTAACTAAATTATAAGTATAGTTGGTGGAGTCGGCCGGGTGTTGCGTATGTAAGGCCGTAGTCTCCTATTAAATGCCATCGGCCGCTTACAGCGTCACGCGTACGCCGCGTCACAATGCTTACTATAGAAATGTATGTTGTGGTCTCCTTCACACGCCGGCGTCACTACATATAGTAAAATTGTGACGCGGCGTACGCGTGATGCTATATGCGGCCGATGGCATTTAATAGGAGACCACGGCCTAACGGGGATGGCTTGCGTCGTGTTGATGTTTGTTCGCTTGCAAGGCGCAGTGTGCGTCCGCCCTGAGTTTTATCTCAAGCTGTCCATTACGTAGCTTAATTTCAGTTTTTTATTCCAGCTTATGTTAAAGAATTATAACACTTGAGGTTCTAATTGTAAAACTTATTGTATGCACTGGGTGTTTATATTATTCAATATGTATAGTGTACGACTGTTTGTTGTGTGAGAAATCGCCTGAGTCGACGGCTTAAGTGAATTAGGAAATGATATAATCGTCTACGATTTTCTGATCCCTGAACGTTGATTAGTAGATGTAGTTATATGCAATAACTTTTTATAAAAACACGTTCGGGTGATTGTAAAAAAAAACAAGGATTATTATCTATATCTACTTACCATGTTTTTGTGATATCTCATACAACAAGAGTGGAAGCCACACTGTATTTATTATATTAAAGCGTACTGGGGTTACGCTATATTGAAGATTTTGTGTTGACATATTTACTTAAATCGCGTTAACTAACACAAAATTGTAGATATAGCATATTGGCCTTAGATATTAGACGTTATAGTAAACTCGTAGCCATCGGGGCGGGAACATAGTATTAATTAAAATACATGTTCATATTATCACGTCAGCAATATACTGTTAAATTTTAAAAGTTCCGACGTATCATGTGTTAGATGATATTCTCACGTAAGTTTTTTTTCGTCCTATTTCCTACTTAATAGTTAACCTTTCGTAAAGTGTGATATGAAGTATTTTAGATCTAATATCTGATGCGTCGGACGATGAAGTCCTATTGGTTTGTTCTCTGTCGGTCTATCTATCTACTTACATGCGTATGTCGTTATTTTTTTACTATTATGTCAGAGTTAAGTTTACTTAAATCAAGTCCGTTAACCCCCGTAATTCTGTATTGAGGGTTTCATAGAAATTAAAACAGTATGCTATATCCAGAGATGTTTTATTTTAATTGCCCTTTTTCTCTTAACAACAAAACTGTATAAAATATAGGTACTTATGGACAAATTATCAATAAGGTACGAGAATTTCGCCAAAATAGAGATATTAGTCAGTGTACAATGCATTTCTAGGAACAAAAGTGATTTGTAATGCCAGTGTAAGTCTATCATAACATTCTAAGGCCGTGGTCTCCTATTAAATGCCATCGGCCGCTTACAGCGTCACGCGTACGCCGCGTCACAATGCTTACTATAGAAATGTACTGCTGTGGTCTCCACACGCCGACGTCACTATAGTAAAATTGTGACGCGCCGTACGCGTGACGCTGTAAGCGGCCGATGGCATTTAATAGGCACGGCCTAAGATAATCTTTAGCATAGTTAAAATAACGGATATGCAAGAAACAATCACTAAAACAGTGCATAATGACATCTGAAACTTACAGAATAATGTAACACCTGTATACAGTAGTGTTTTTTAACAAAAGTCCTTGAACGTATGACGTAAGGAAATTGTAAATACATTCAGCGGGGCTGGGACGATAAGCAACATTGACAATGCAATTCATTTTCTGATTTTCTAGCAAAAAAAATCCGCAATTCCGTAAAATTTCTGTAAAATCACATTTACAGAAATTAATATTATTTATTTACATTTTCTGTTAAGTCACATTTTACGCTATTCGTCACCATTTCACGGAAATTTAGCGGATTTTGCTAGAAAATCAGAAAATTAACTATTATTGCTTTTGCAGAATTTCGACAATGTTGCATAGCGTCGCTATTAGCCCCCCAGGTATGCACTATTGACTTCACTACACTCAACAACAGCACCTCATCATGTATTCATAGTCGTGGCAAAGCCCATGGAGGTTGAGTGGACACTGCAGGAACTCGGGACATATCACCGGCAGGTTATCTGCGAACACAATACATGATCAGCTATGTGCCTGACTAAAAATACTACAACATCATACTGGTTATACAATCGTCAAACGGCTTCAAACGACAGACGTTCGAGTCTCTTAACCATGCTAGAGGAACTGATGGCCGACAACATGTTGACCACCAAGAATTTACGATTTATTTTATTTAGACCAGTAGCCCGATTCACGTAACCAAAACCGTAACGACATCTCAGCGATATAGTCGGTGATAGCCTTTTCGTAACAAGAAAAGGCTATCAACGACTATATCGCTGAAATGTCGTTACGGTTTTGGTTACGTGAATCGGGCCCCAGTGGTTTTGCAATGGACAATTGTTAAGAGACTCGAGGCCCTGATGTTAACCTCTTCCAAAAAGTTAATAGCAGCCTAACCAATTCACATACAGTGGCTGGCAGATTAAACAAGAGTGGGCAATGAAGCTCAATTCTGCTCATAGGGCGAGCGCCCAAAGCATAGAAACCCCGACTTGACGGGGTTCGGTTCGTACATAGAGTGCGCCAGTAGTGCCATTATACTGGGTGAAATTGAAATCATGGGCATCCTTTTAAAGCGTGATTCTACACATGACTCAGAATACTTAGGGAATATTAATCAACAAATCAATTGATAAAAAAATATTGCCTAGGTAAGGAATAAAAGTTAACGGATTTGCTTACTCGAGCAATAATGTTTTCATCAATAGATTTTTTTATTTATTTTCCCAAAATATTCTGAATCATGTGTAGAGTCATAGTTTAAAAGGATGCCCATGATTTCAAATTCATCCTGTATAAGTAGGTGCCTACTTCCTATCTACTCTGGCTCAGCGATACCTACCTAATCTATAGGCACATCCGCAGCAGTATCCGTGAATGATGGCTTCGTCGTCTTCGCAGCTGGCGGGCGGGCAGCCGTTGCACCACATTCCCATCCACAGCCATGGCACGTTCACTGCAAGAACTCACTCAAACTTATAGTACGTTTTTTTATACTTGTCCTATTTGGTAAGCAAAGATGGCTTCCAGCGGGGCGATTGCGTAACTTTTTGTCAATGTTTCAATTCGCCCCGCTGGACGCCATCTTTGCTTACCAAATAGGACAAGTATAAAAAAACGTACATACAAACAATACTCACAAGAAACCTAGTACGGCGGGCAACACAAGTCGCTAAGCATTCTCATCGCTTGCACTTTTGTTTTGAATTAACTTAATTATTTTTTTAGTTCTATTCAATATCTAAATATGTTGCTAATATAGGTAGTTCACCAACGTTGGTGTAAAATTAAAAGCATTACAGAGTTAAAACATTAATGATGTTCAGTGAATTATTTTGCTGACTGTACCTAAGTATCAAAGGATGTGTATAGCAGTTATGTAGGTAGATGAAATATTTTACCCCTAGGCGCTTTCTTCACAGCAGCAATCCCTGTTTCCAAATTCGAAGGTGTCAGAAATAAACTAGAAGTGCTTCTAATAAATAGAAACAAAATAACGTACACTAATCTATTTACACGCATTTTAACGACAATAACTAAACGGGTGTAGGGAACCCATTATATAGGTTCCCCATTGCAGGCGTAAGTAAGTAATTGAAGTTAATTGGTTGTAGGTCAGTGCCACCAGATAAGATTGTAGATTATTCTGAGAACAAATGTTAACCTCGACGTATTTTTAAATAAATTGAATAATGTACTTAGATCTAGTGTACTTATTTATATTAAGTACAATCCGCCTTTTACGGGATATGTAAGCTATCACGAATACTTTGCTAGATGGCGCTATGTGCATATACCTTCAATTCTAACTCGCGGTGTTAAGATTATTTTCCATTTAGTGACTCGGCTGGGTAAATTAGTTTGCAGTATCGCTTCTCGGCCTTTTGGCTAAGATCAAAGTGTAGTATCTGTTCTTTTCAGCTTAATATCTGAAAGTTCCCTCACTGAGGGACCAGTATATTAAACTGATTTTTGTATCCAGACGGGATGTTCGGGGCTCGCTCCACTCCCGTCACGGGTCGGCCCGGCATTGCAGTGCCGCCGGGATCGGCCCACATAATACCATGAAATTTACCCTAGAAATTAATACCGTCTTTAACGAACGTCCAGGGCGTAGTCTCTTAAACAATTGTGTTGTCCATTGTGAAACCACTGGTCTCTAATTATCTTTGCGAAAATTCATTATCTCTAGATGGTTGGAATGTGGATGACGGATTTAATTTAAAAGCTTATTTATTACACTTGGCTAAATTTAGAAGCCTAAATTGAGAAGTTTCTAAATATTTAAACCATTCTAGCTTTTGAATAACTTGCTGAATGCGATTACACTTGCCTAAATTCAGTAACGACTACATTAAGTAGCCTAAATTTAGTTAAGTGTAATAACCCCTTGAGATATATTAAATAGAAAGGGAGAGCGAGACTTGCTATAGGAAAATATAAATTACTGCATCTCATTTATTCTCACTATCGTACAATAACTAAATATTTTGTAGGTGGAAAAATTTAAACACTGTTCATAACATTGACAGTTTATTTATTCACTACATCGAACACTGATAGAAATATAAGTTATCGAATATCGATACAAAATTGCCTTTGGCCAGTGTTATGTTATAATGACTACTTAATAAATAAAAAACTTCGAATACAAACAATAAACTAAACAAGTGAGATCAAAACCATATCACAGATTAAGAAAAATAAAAGTAAGTAGTACGCCCAACTAATATAATATAGATTATTAGCAAACGTACTATTACTAGCTATTATTCAAATAATTAAATCTTACTGACTATTCTGTTTATAATAAACCGACTGGGTCGTATAAGTATAAAATTTTTCATATTAATAAATACGATAGGATATAACGTTTAATGGCATAATTTGAGCCAAAAACAAACATCACAATAGGTACGCAAGAATAATGGGACGAACCACATAATATGGCTACCTATAATTACGCTATTATTATACCTATTACACAGTAGGTAAATCGACAAGAAATGACTTTCAATAAAACAATATTATGAATTAGGTCCCTATTTAAAAGGGACCTAAGTTAAGTGTCCCATACATCCATATGCCACGATAGAAGACAAAAGTGACAATGAAATGTTCTTATCACTAAGAATTAATAAAAAAAACGTTGGCACAGCAGACAGTGGTGCTGATTATGTTGGTACACACACAACTAAACTAACTGTAATGCCATCCTTATCATGAGGGTAACGTATGAGCAAGACAATCAATATATTCAATCGACTGCAGCTTATATACGGGCTGGCTCGACTGGGGTAGTACCACCCTCTCACAAAAGATCGTCGTAAAGTAGCTATTATAACTGAGTTTCGTACGATGAGTGAGAGAGCCAGAAGCTCAACTCCCCCTTCTTCCCCTCCCTTCGTTCCACTCCCCCCTTCTTCCCCTCCATTCGTTCCACTCGCCTTCAGATCGGCAACGTGCGAGCAATGCCTTTCGTATTGCAAGCATCTATACGCTACGGTAACTGCATAATATCAGGCGGGCCGTACGCTTGTTTACCACTACAGTCCCATAAAAAAAAGTTTAGTTAAGTTGTAATTTGTAGTCAACAAAATAAGCACCCATAAGTAGCATAATGCCAAGTGTCCACTGGCAAGAAATCCTGCACAAGTTGACTTGCGCAAGTGACTTCCAATGTGTATACGCTCGCGCAAGTGGACTTCTGCGACTTGCCGAACTTGCTGCAAGTCCCACGTGTACACGGTTGTGTAAAATTGCAGTCAGTGGAAACAAGTCGGCAATTGACTTCTGCAAGAAATTTCGGAAGTTACTTGCCAGTGGACACTTTGCGTTCGGAGCAAGACTCCCAGTGTGTTTACACGGAAGCCCTCTCGATGAGTTCCGGCGCGAGGGACGCGCGGCGGCGCAGGCGCGGCGCGCGCGGCGCGGGCGCCAGCAGCGCGCCGCCCTCGCACTGCTTGTTGCCGAGGCAGTTGCACGAACACACCTACACACACAAACTCATTTCAAACAGTGCAAACAAATTATACTCTGATTTTTTATTATGGTGGATCCACTAACCCGCACTGGGCCAGCGTGGTGGATTATGGCCTGAATCCCTCTCGCATTGAGGGGAGGCCCGTGCCCAGCAGTGAGACGTTAAAAGGGCTAAATTTTTATTTTTATTTTTTTATTATGTGGAATAGAATGACAGCTATAAATGTCAATTTATATTTCAATTGAATCTATTTTCTATGAGGCCTTGGGCTCCTATTAAATGCAATCGGCTTACAGCGTCACGCGTACGCCGCGTCACAGTGTTACTATAGTGACGTCGGCGTGTAAAGGAGAACACAACAGTACATTTCTATAGTAAACATTGTGACGCGGCGTACGCGTGACGCTGTAAGCGGCCGATGGCATTTAATAGGAGACCAAGGCCTTAGTGATCTTGTTTTTGTTACCTTAAATAACATTGAATTAATTTGAACCAGAATCATAAAAACTAAATTTTTCAAGATCTAATTAAGTTTACGTTTGACATAAAAAACTGTCATTTTAGTCCATGTAATTAAAAATCAGAGTATAATAAATATCGCCAGACTAACGCACTTACTGTATGGTCCCTAACTAAGCAACGCTTAATGACGGGTGTGAATAATAGAGAGAGCTCAGTTTATGTTGGAAATGTTTATTATCATAGACGTGCAGACCACTGTACAATGGCTGCCGTATGAGCTGGGGGTGATCCCAGTGACACCTGGGCCAGATCAGGGCAAATTACGAAAAGTTCGTTTCTGAAATTAGCCTCTGTCGGGAATCGAACTCATACCCGTAACTACCCGATTACGCACAAACCACTGTGCCACTTATTTATATCGGCATTATGGGCTAATCCATATGGGACTAAATTAATAACCACATTTGATTATTAAGTGTTATTTATGGGTATAATGTGGGCCGATCCCGGCGGCACTGCAATGCCGGGCCGACCCGTGACGGGAGTGGAGCGAGCCCCGAACATCCCGTCTGGATACAAAAATCAGTTTAATATACTGGTCCCTCAGTGAGGGAACTTTCAGATATTAAGCTGAAAAGAACAGATACTACACTTTGATCTTAGCCAAAAGGCCGAGAAGCGATACTGCAAATTGATCTACTGAACAGGGTAACTAAACGGCAACCAGTCTTAACACCGCGGTCTAAAAATACGACGATTCCGTGCAGCGACATCTATCGAGATCACCTAACAACTACAAGCAATGATATCATGCAGTACTTTCTCTATTCAAAATCCAACCTTACACCATAAATCTTAAGGTGCAAACTAGTTTTAGCATCACACTACCTCATTATTCTAGTGGATATATTTTTAGGATAGTTGTTTGGTGCTTACACTGCTTACCGATGCTTGGTCGTCATGTGACCGCTGTCGGCCCGCGATCACGTGACAATCTATCGGCAGCAATATTCTGGAGCCGTCTTTATCTTCGTCACGGGCATTCTCCTCGGCTTGCCTGTTGATGAAAATAAAGACAATTTATTTATTCCATTGAACTTTGTTTTTTTTTACACTTATACTTACCTACATAAACATTTAAGAGATGCAATTTTGTAGTGGGGGTCATTTTTCTGTTTTTCTAATACAATCTTTAGCAGTCCGCAAAATTTCTGCAAAATAGTCACACATTTAGCCATTCGTGACCATTTCTTGGAAATCTACCGGATTCTGCTAGAAAATCAGAAAAATGAATTGTTTTTGCAGAACTTCAATGTTGTATAGCGTCGTTATTAGCCCCCCTGGTACACTCATAGGTGATCTGCCGCGTGCTCTTTTTCTTAGACAAGTTAATGTTTATTAACATTTGTGTATCCGAGGAGGTCGTAGCCTAGATGGTAAGACGCCCGATACATCGGCGCGTTAAGCCACGTTCGTCTCGTTTGGGCCTTGGATGGGTGTCCGAATTATAACATCTGACCTCCTCCGTGCTTCGGAGAACACGTTAAGCTGGCGGTCCCCGGTGTCATTTGAATATCTTTGACAGTCGTTACGGGCAGTCAGAAGCCTGAAAAATCTGACAAAAATGGTCTTACCCTCAGGTTGCCGATAGTCCCACTAGTTGGGTCTCGGAGGGCAGATGGCAATCGCTCCGTGTAAATATCGGTGATCAGCCAAATCAGGGTAGACTGAAAGCCGACCCCTCATAATGGGATACCGGTAGGAAGAAGAAGAAGTAATAATAATAATAATAAGTATTATTACAGTTCGCTTACGGTGAGGGAAAACATCGTGAGGAAACCTACCTATCCCCCGGGATTAGGTAATAGTCAGTTCCTGTATACACGGCGACAGGGTTCACCACCTGTCACGTTGGGTTCTGACTATCTGGTGAAACGTGGGCTTTGAGTTGGCTTAATACCTTCACAATGTGGTGGTGTATGGCCACTTAAGCCTCTGACTACCCCCGAATGGGGATAAAAGTCGTGACGTTATATATACTACTTTTTTATTTGTAAATACATACTTAATATACACATACACCCAGACTCGGGACATACAGACATGTTCATGCACACAAATGCATGTCCCGGGTAGGAATCGAACCTACGACCTGCAGCGTGAAAGGCGCCTCCGCGCCAACCACGCTAACGGGCTCGTCAAGTGTATGGTTAGTATCCGGCCGGTATACTCACATGGTCATGAACCGCAGCACGAGCAGGTTGATGCTGGCGGCTACCACAGCCAGCCCGAACAGTATGAACACGAGGCTGAGCGCCACGTACCCCGGCTTCGTGGTCAGTGCCGCGTCATTCTGTAATATTGACTTACTGTTTGGGGCCATGCATAATAAATTACGTCACACGTAAATGGGGGGGGGGGGAGTTATTTTTGCTATTTTCGTCCACAAAAACTGTTAAAAACGATAATAATGATCACTTTCAGTACACGTTGGTGCCAGTGGAACGAGAATTGTGATCGAAAATAACGAAATTAACAAAAATAACAGTGAATGGAACGCACCAGAAGTGTGACATTGTGTGCCAAGGGATGGGAGGGGTCCTATGTTTCTTAACGTCACATTTCAAAATATACTTACCTAATGGAAATAAAACTTTTGTTATTTAATATTGTGTTAATGTCAGCCTACTCACAAAGCGTTGCGTTGCTGTTTAAATGTAAACAATTTTTTTTCCACACCACTATCGAGTTTCTTACCGGCTCTTCTCAATGGAAGCAACATTACGAGCCGAAGGTAACGGTCTCGCCGCACCTTTACTTGCGTGTGATAAGGATGGTAATGCTTATTCTCACCTGCAAAGCGACATAGTCCCCGAATCCAATGGTGGTCAGAGTAACAAAACAGTAGTAGAAGCTGTCGAAGTAGCTCCAACCTTCGTACCGTGAGAATACGGCAGCACCTGTACATTGCAACATTACTTATGAGCTTGAATAACAGCCTTACTTCTTCCAATAGCAACGCGTAAATAAATACTTATCATTGAGTTCAGTTCAGGGCGCTATTGTTTATACATTGTGTTATTGATATAACAAAAAACCTGAAAATAGTTTGTTCAGAATCGAGAGTAGAATCTATAACACTACTTTTTAATAAAGGATTTATTTCTTCCAAAACATGCAACATTCGTATCATGCCGAGTCTAAAATGTTCATAGTTAATACCGAAAATTACGAATATATTTTGCAATAATTTATGGATAGAAATATTTTTTTTACAAGAAAAAATTGTTGGGTTGTCTGAGGTTTTTACATTTGAGTTATTAAAATAACACATTCTATATTGGGTAGGGTATTTCATATTCGCTACGGATATGTGCGAAAGAGTTACCGAGGCCCCATGGCAAGGCGAAAATATGTCCACCGTGGGGTTTTAGCTGTGGCATACGCCCATAATGAGAATCAATACTAGGTCAACAAATCAACTCATACCGAACACTATAGTTAAAACTAAGCTTTTTTATCAATATATAATTTTGAAATCATCGAAATTGGTCAATCAGTTGCGATTTTAACACATGTACATTTTATGTAATGTGCGGCATGTGCGACTGACGTCACACGGACGTCGGATTGAAGGCGCGCTGTACCCGCACCGGCCCGCGCTGTTCCGCGCCGCCGTTCATTACAAAGCGCGCGTGGCTCAAATGACGTCACAAGAACCGCGCGCGAACTTCGCTAGTAATTTGGTCACAGCTTCATCAATTATTGACGTAGACCCAAAATTTTTGCACTGTATGTTATGGATTTCTGAGCTCTATAAATCTGCGTTCTCAACTAAATTCATTACGGGTCTCCATTGATACTTGACACTTGCCAGTGGTTATAATGATGGAGGAGAGCATCCCGGTGGCGAACATGAGGTTCATCTCGGTGGCGTCGGTGGTGTCGCAGCGCAGGTAGCACTTGGCGCGCCGGATCACCACCGACGCGAACTTGTTCAGCCGCTCGCCGATGCTCTGGAACATCACCAGCCCGAGGGGTATGCCCACCTGCAGGACACATTGAACAGCTTATGTAACCTGGAATAATATGCAGGCGAGTAATTGTTAGTAGGTATGTGTCTAATTATTTGTATTGAATTCTCATTATCGGGCTGATCTTTAGTTAACCATTAAGGCTGTTTTATAGAGACGCTTTCGGCCCGGGCGACTGGTAAGCGCGGCCAAAACGCCCGCTGATGGCACGCGCTGAAGCTGACTGCGCGTGTTAGACGCGTAATAATATAAAGGGCGTAGATACTACATATGTACATTTAAGTCCGCGCTTACCACGCTGCTATAAGTGTGTCTATAAAGTCAGTGTTGGCGCATGCCCGGACCGCACCGCCGCCGCAGACGATTCCGAAAACTGCCGGCGCAGGGACACCGCGGGCGCCGCACCACTCAGCTGATCAACAAACTTTGGCACCGGGCGTCTTAATTAACGGTGTAATTACTTTGTAATTCTAATAACGCGAATAAACCCTTTGTACAGTTCACCTCTTTTGATTATAAACCTTGAAGGTCATTCAGCCCATTCCTTACCACAGCATAAGCCATACAGAACGCCTTCCCGCCGACAGTGACAGGTGTGGAGTGGCCGTACCCAATCATAGCCAGCACCACGGTAGCAAAGTAGAAGGCTCCAGCGAACTTCCACTGTGGGCCGGCCTTGTGCGGCTTGTTCTCTATTATAACTATCTCTATCATGTGATAGTCCTCAGGAGTGATGTTGTATTTACGGACTAGACCGTTCTTCATGTCTAGAAAATAATAAGAAGGATTTTTTATTTTGGTTTAATAAAGATGTGTTTTTCTTTAAGGGCACTAACACACTAGGCAACCATGGTTGCGCCACCAGCGGGTATTGCAATGGCGAACACCGAATTGGTTGTGCCACCAAGCGACACCAGGTGCGATACCCTCCATACAGCTCCATACATTTTGTTTGGTGGAGAGACTGGTGCTACTGTTGGTTGCCTAGTGCGATAGGGCCCTAAGTTCTTAAGTCAGTGTGGGTGGTGTCTATAGTGGAGTACCTTCAGTACTTTACCTTAGTCATTATTTAGATAAATCTTCAAACTGTTTTGTGTATGTAGGATCTTTGATTAAAGTATTGATTTTATTTATTTGTGCCAGAAATACAAGTGTAGAGTGTGTCTAATAAATATGGGATACTATATTGAAGACTACAACCTTGGTAAGTAGATACAGTATGTTTTTTTATTTATTATGTTGTTTTTAGATGCTTACCAGACAACACTTCCCACCGCTTACTCTCAGTTTCTGACTCCAAAGCATCAAACACAGCTGCACCAATAAGCAAATATGTGAAGGTGCACACCACCAGTGACAGTGTACGAACATTCTGCCGCTTCATTTTTATCTGAATAGTCTTCTATTCCCTCACAAAATATTATTTACCACACCTTTTTCGCCACCTGTGTACTTTAGATTTGTAGGTACATTTTCATATAAAATGCTATTCTGGTATCAACTGCGAAAACCAAATAGCAATCACAAATAAATACTCTAAGAAATCAGATAATTATTTACTGTATAATCATTGAAATATTATTAAAAGTAATGCAATATGTACAAAAATAAATAAACTGCTCATTACATGTCATTCAGACATTTTTTAAATTTATTTTCATTCATTCATTCATTCTGTGATCCGTTTCCTTTACAGACAAAAAATATTTGGTAGCAACTTTATGGTTTTTTCTACGTACTCTATGGCAATTTTTTGCTGATTGCACACAACCACGACCTTTGCTTGCACAAATAGCTATATACCTAATGCAAGAATATAAACAACCACATAGCCATATATAAGTTTTCAGTGTTTTCAAATGTGTGAGACATATAAGTTCGTTCTTTCCATTGATTGATTGATTTATTTATATTTGATCAGTTACCTCCCTAGTAGTGTCAGTCTTGACAGCTATTGTCAACGCAACAATTTGAGTTTGACAATTGGTTCTCGGTGCGGTGTTGGTGCCTTGTGCAGTGCATGGTTATTCGTCTTCCTTTGAAATAACCAGGAAATTGTGTGAAAGCTTCTCAAAAAAGCATCACAATGAAAGTCGCTTGCAATAAGTCTAACCCACCGTTAGGTAAAATATGTCGTCCTACTATAATTTCTTCATATTACATCAGCTGTTAGGGTGAGGCTATTTTAAGCCTTCCTTTTCTGATTTCCAGGTGGTCTGCTGGCTGTTGAGCTTTACAGGCCGTCGGCTAAGGACGTGGAGATAGTTTGGGGTGGAAACTCGGCAATTACCTTGCCGAGTACCTCGAAACCCGTGCCATATGCGACGAGCAATGATCTGATAAGAATTCTCGAAAATACGTTCAATAAGTCCGCTGAGCCGCTTCAGAAGGTCACTATGAACCACTGGCTATCGTTCAGCCTCGTGCTGGAAGATGAGATCCCAAAATCCATCGAGTATTTGGACAAAACCCTCGGGCCATTAACCTTTTTGGTTGGAGAATCTTTCTCTGTATCTGATTTGGCTGTGTTCAGTGTTTTACATGGTAAGTCTTACCCTAATGTTTGCTAAATATTTTAATAGAGATATAATATATTAATTCACATAGCTATATTTTTCACTAGCAAAAAAAAAGTAGCATATGTGCTATTCCAGACTATAATCTATGTCTGTGCCAAATTTCATCCAGATCAGTTCAGCCGTTCTGGCGTAATTGAGTAACAAACATCCATCCATCCATCTAAACTTTGACATTTATAATATTAGTGGGATAATTCAACTTATAAGTTTAATAATAATTTAATACTTCCATGAATTATTAGTTTGTTTTTTACAATTTTTAAATAATTAATTGGATAATAATATTGGATTGTATATTTTATCTTACACTATTTATTTATTTATATTGTTGTTATTTCAGTTTCAACAAAGTTCAAGGAATTGTCAAAGAAAAACCCACCCAAGAACATTGTCCGATGGATGAAGTTAATTGAGGCTCAGCCGTCCGTTGCTAAAGCTCTAAAGGAACTGCCCTCAGATGTCTTGGACAATCTCTCTAAATCATCATCAAGGTATAATTAATATATAAAAATACTTTTTAAAGCACCAGCAGTGACATCCAATTGGTTAAGCACGCATCTTGCAGGCTTAAGGTGCAGTGTTCAAACCCCGGCTTGCACCTCTGGATGTCTGCATGAACCTGCGTGTCTTAGAAAATTAAGGGCAGGCCGTGCCCAGGAGTGGGATGTTAAAAGGGCTAACTTCACATGTAAAATTAATGTATGGTCCTCTGATACTCATGTCTTTTTTTTTAACCCACATCGTCCCACTGCTGGGCAAAGGTCTCCCCTACAACTATCCACTCCTCTCTGTCATTGGCCATTTCTGGCCAATTGTTGCAAAATGCATCCAGGTCGTCCAGCAATTGTATAAATTATTGTATGTAATATTGAAAATAATAATAAGATCATAATCTATCAATAATATCAACTATTGTCAATATCAATAATATCAACTAAATTGAATCTCTGAAATTTCATAAAACATAAATACTTTCTTCTTTATTTACCTCAGGAGGTCACCAGCTGGCAACACAGAGGGAAGCTCAGGCCGGCAACAGGAGGGCAAGTTTATTGAACTGCCGCATGCTGAAATGGGCAAGGTGGTTGTCAGATTCCCGCCTGAAGCTTCAGGGTAAGACAATAAATAACCCAGTATAAAAAAAAAGATTTCTAATATCCATGAGAAGCAGCTTCATAGATACGAGTTTTGATTTTGTAGTATGCTTACAAAACCAAATACTATTTTAGAAGAGAACACCAGGATATAGGCACCTATCAGTTGAATTAACTGCCTGCCTGATAATAAATAATAATAATAGTAATTACCTTACAATTATCAAGCTGTACATTTCCTCAACAGCTTTTATTAACAGATTCAATATCAAATATGGTTTTAGTGGTCGAGATTTATACAAAGGTCCTGTTTCACAATCCTCAGTTTAATTGTAGTCCCTAAATAACACAATTTGCCAAGACATTATATGGGAAAACTGTCAAAAAGTCAAGTTTATTTGTACAATAGATTCTATCTAAGGATTGTGAAACAGCCTCGTCAGATAACAATGGTTACATAATATTCCATCTATCATCATCTAGATACCTGCACATTGGACACGCTAAAGCAGCCCTATTAAACCAGTACTACCAACAAGCGTTCCAGGGAAAACTAGTTATGAGATTCGACGACACCAATCCTGCTAAGGAGAACGCCGACTTTGAAAAGGTACGTTATCTTTAATGTTCTTATTGGGACTTTATAACAAGACTATTGTTGCAAAAAATGGAGATCCTCACAAATTTATTGGTGGTAGAACCAAGCTGTAGCCAGTTGTCTGCAGCTCTGGGCCGGGGTAGTACCACCCTTTCACAGAAGATCGGCGTAAAGTAGCTACTACAGCTGCATTTCGTACGATGAGTGAGGGAGCCGAACGTCCAACACCCCTCCCCCTGACCCACTCTCCTTCAGGTCGGCAACGTGCGAGGGATGCCTTTGGTATTACAAGCATCTGTGGGCTACGGTAACTGCTTAACATCAGGCGGGCCGTACGCTTGCTTGCAACCTAGTCACATAAAACAAAAATCCTAAATGTGTACACCCACATAAAAATAATTTTGTACCTACCAGGGTTGTTACGAAAAAATCACCTTGTTTAAAAACATGTTTTAAACACGGTTATTTATTCCTTCTGATTTAAATCAATGATTTAAACACTTTTTAATCAGTTTTCATTTTAAATTTCCTGTTTTTTTGCAACTCTGGTACCTACAAAGTATATAGAATCAAATTGCTCCAATTGTTTTGATTGTTCCAATTGTTTAGATTGTTCCAATTGCTCAAATTGCTCCAATTGTTCAGATTGTTCCAATTGTTCAAATTGTTCCAATTGTTCAGATTGTTCCAATTGTTCAAATTGTTCCCAGGTGATCCTCGAGGATGTAGCGATGCTGGAGATCAAGCCGGACATGTTCACGCACACGTCGCAGTACTTCGACCTGATGATGGAGTTTTGCGTGAAGCTCATCAAGGAGGGCAAGGCGTTCGTGGACGACACGCCCGCAGAGCAGATGAAGACGGAACGGGAACAGAAGATTGAGAGCAGGAACAGAAATAACTGTATGTTGATGATCATCAGATAAGATTATGGCGTACGTCGCTCGCGTTAGGCCACAATTTGTTTCTGCCTGGGTGTCGTAGCGATTGTCCCCAGTCCATTGTATCGTACCCGTAATAAAGAAATAAATATCGCCAGACTTACACGAACTGTATGGTCCTAAAGTAAGCGACAACTACTATACAATGGACTGGACAGTACAATGGACAGAAGCAAATTACGAGCGGCCTGACCCACTTCCCTTCAGGTCCGCAACGCAACGCAAAAATGACGTGAGGAGATTTTTCGACCCCCTTGGTGAGGTGTCATGAGATTTTGCTCGACCCCCTCCCACCCCCTCTAATATCACGTGAGATTTTTCAAAAGCCATATTCTAGTGGAGAGATATGTTTTACTAAATTTAACCCAGTTTTCTCGCAATTTTACACTCGTTACTTGCGGTAATAAAAAATTACGTGACATTTGCCGAGACCCCCCTCTCCCCCACGTGAGACTTGGTTCGACCCCCTCCCCCTAAATGCCTCACGTAATTTATGGACGCCCCCTTATTTACCACCTTGGTCACAGAAAAAAATAGCTTAACTCGAATCGCGTTTCCAAGCCGCTTGAAGCTTCGTATCTAAAGTACGAAGTGCGCTAAGCATTTGACGGTTATTAAATTTTATGTTCTTCTGCTTCTTATCGTATGGTTAGTGGCCAACCTGGTGTCACAGTTGTTCAAGCCGCCCGAAGGCCTTTGACAAGGCTTAACGACTGCTGCCTAGATGACAACAACCGGGACCGACTTTTTACGTGCCCTCCGAAGCACGGTGACGCTCAGTTCAAACGCCACTCACACATGGTCACCCATCTCTGCCTGACCTTTCCGAGCGTTGCTTAACCTCTGATCGTTTGCCGATCAGTGATTGCAGCTGGTTATGAGCGCCTCAAATTATCCTCGCCTTTTATGTTGTGTCAGCGGTAGAGAAGAACCTGCAGCTGTGGGAGGAGATGAAGCGCGCGAGCGCAGTGGGCGTGCGGAACTGCGTGCGTGCTAAGATCGACATGCAGTCCGCTAACGGATGCCTGCGCGACCCCACCATCTACCGCTGCAAGCCCGAGACGCATCCGCGCACCGGCGACCAATACAAGTACGCCTGATAAACTATCACTAAACTATTTAATTATTTTATTTTATTCGGAAAACATACAGTGATGATAATAATACTGGGTGAAATCGAAATCGTCGGCAATATTTTAACCAGTGATTCTACACATGATTCAGAATATTTAGGGAATATTAATCAACAAATCAATTGATAAAAATTTATTACCCAGGTAAGGTTAACAGTTAAATGGTTTGCTTAATTGCTTACCCGATCAATATTTTTGTATCAACAGATTTTTTTATTTGTTTTCCTAATATATTTTGAATCATGTGTAGAATTACTGGTTAAAATATTGCCGACGACTTCGATTTCACCCAGTATAGTCTTAAATCGAATAGGAGTCCATACACCATTAACATGTTTTCACATGTGTTAAACTAAGTGGTTATTCTAAACTAAGGCCCGGATATTCTATGGAAAAACTGTCAAATCGGCAAATTTATTTGGTGAATAAAAGTTGTCCGAATATTCTGAAACAGGCCCTAAATAAAATAATTTTAAATAACTACAAATGGTTTGGCCATGTGATGAGAAGAGATGAAAAGCATGTGACTAAAATAGTGCTGAATATGAATGTGGAAGGATACAAATAATAATAATAATATCCTGGGACATTTTTGTCCACACGGTTACCTGATCCCAAACTAAGCAGAGCTTGTACTATGGAAACCAGATAACTGATATTACTACATATACTACTTTTTTATTTGTAAATACATACTTAATATACATATACACCCAGACTCCGGACATACAGACATGTTCATGCACACAAATGCATGTCTCGGGTAGGAATCGAACCTACGACCTGCAGCGTGAAAGGCGCCTCCGCGCCAACCACGCTAACGGGCCCAACAAAGCGAGAGGACGTCCCAAGAAAAGATCGATGAATAGGCTTTCTCACTCATCGTACGAAACGCAGAGAGGGTAGTACTACCCAGACGAGTCAGCTGTAGTCAATTTGCTACCGCTTAGGTAGACAGTGGACTAATGACCTAGTGAAGGTCGCGGGAAACCGCTGGATGCAAGCAGCACAGGACCGGTCATTGTACAACTATCAAGCGTATGTCCAACAGTGGACGTGTTTTGGCTGACATGATGATGACGACATATATAATATTCTTGTAGGTACACCACTGAATACTACCCAGTTTAAAACACGGAATCCTCTCCATCCAAAGGTTCTCTGGAAGAGTTCGCAGCTTGCGATAAGGCCGCCGACTGTCTTTTGTTTCTTGTTTTGTTTTGTCATTTTTGTTTATGTACTTGTTTTCCACTGGTGTACAATAAAGTGTTATCTATCTATCTGTCTATGATTAAGTGATGGTTTGTCGTAGAGTGTACCCGACGTACGACTTCGCGTGTCCGATAGTGGACTCGGTGGAGGGCGTGACGCACGTGCTGCGGACCATGGAGTACCACGACCGCGACCCGCAGTTCTACTGGTTCATCGACGCGCTCGGCCTCAGGAAACCTTACATTTGGGAGTATAGCAGGCAAGTCTACTTACATTAGTAAATCTATATCTATACGAATAATAATATTATAAAGAAAAAAGATTTGTATTTTTGTATGTATGTAATGAGTAACATCAAAACCTACTGGACCGATTTCAAAAAATATTTCACCATTAGAATGCTATATTATCCCTGAGTAACATAGGCTATATTTTTTGGGATCCGGGATACGAGATATCCGAGCTACGGGATCCAGCAAACGGGACCCGGGATCCGGTAAAAACGGGAAACGAGATACGGGATAGCGGAAACAACGCTTATGATTGGTCTATCGAAAATAAGAATGGATTGTGATTGGTCCATCGTGAATCCAATAAAATGCCATCGGTTAAATATGTAATATTTTTTTTCGCAGATTGAGCATGACGAACACAGTTTTGTCAAAGAGAAAACTGACGTGGTTCGTCGAGCAGGGTCTCGTGGATGGATGGTAAGAGATACCTACTTACCTCATCATTAAATTAATTAAAAAGGAAGAATTATTAATTAAGGATAAAAATTATTTTCAATAATAGTTCACTTGCACTTCAAAAACAGTAAAGTATCCATCATATCCATATTAGGTCCATGAAAGTACTTTACTGATATGGTTTGGGGGGTTAAGCATTGATTTCCTCCGATAGCGGTGCCGTCATATAGCGGCTGTAAAATAGCGGTGAATATCGTCACTAGAACAAAATAGCTATGTAAACAAAATGGCGCGGTTTCCTAGAGACCGGTATTGGACACCGTTGTTTACATAGCAATGTTCTAGTGACGTCATTCACCGCTATATTACGGCCGCTATATGACGGCACCGCTATCGAAGAAAACCAGAGCTTAAGTGAGAAAAAAATATTAAGTGACAGTTAACGTAAGTCCAGTGCAATAGAGCGACATCTGGTGACGTGATTTTGACATTGCGTGGTTGTTCAGGGACGACCCGCGCATGCCGACGGTGCGCGGCGTGCTGCGGCGCGGCATGTCCGTGGAGGGGCTGCGCCAGTTCATCCAGGCGCAGGGCTCCAGCCGCTCCGTCGTCTTCATGGAGTGGGACAAGATATGGGCCATCAACAAGAAGGTTAGTAAACCCCCCGCTCATTAAATATTATCCAACCGACATTTTGTTTAAAACACAGTCGAGCTTTGCACGTTTTTACGATTTTTTTTTAAAGTACAGAAGTGAATACAGTTTGTTTTTATTTTATTTATAATCGTATCGTAGGTATAGTCGGTTGGAGACTTTGCTCTCATTCTTCTTGATTTCCATTGACAAAGCATCGCGGGATGAATAGAGCCAAGCTGGGAAGAATATAAATTATTTCAATAAAAATGTATCGATCATTTGCCCCAACATTAGGTACCTATTCGGGAAATAACAGATTTTTCCCCCAAGGTTAATTTTGCAGAGTGGATAACTTCTTTTTTAGGATTCCGTACCCAAAGGGTGCCAACGGAACCCTATTACTAAGCCTTCGCCGTCCGTCCGTCTGTCAGCGGGCTGTATGTCACGAGCCGTAATAGGTAGAGAGTTGAAATTTTCACAGAATGTGTATTTCTGTTGCCACTACAACAACTACTAAAAATTTAATAAAATGTAAAAAATATTTCCGCCTTTTTTTTTATAAATGAATGTATCCACAGGTAATAGACCCAATAGCACACAGATACACCGCGCTGGAGAGCAACCCCGTGCCAGTGATCCTGAAGGGCGTGAGTGCCGACAGCACGCTGTCCGTGGCGCTGCACCCCAAGAACCCGGCGGCGGGCGCCAAGACAGTGTGGGTGGCGCCGCGCCTGCTCATAGACCAAACCGATGCGCAAGCGCTCAAGGAGGGCGAGAACGCCACCTTCATCAACTACGGGAATATCATGATTGATAAGATTCACAGGTGAGCTTTATACGACAAACCTGTTAAAGAAACATTTTGACGGAATTAATGGAATAGATAAAAAAATAGTTGTATTGCTCATACTGTAGGATTGTTGATATGAATTATTATATACTAGTACGCTTGTGTGCTGATTTGAAGCGCCTCCTCGAGATTCTCGGGAACTAAATTTGTGTAATATGACACTCAATATAGTTGCAAGAGTTTATTACCCTCACCGCTCATTGCTGCTATCAAATATATAAAATAAAAAAAACTAAAAAAATATAACGTCACGACTTTTATCCCCATTCGGGGGTAGTCAGAGGCTTGAGTGGCCATACACCACCACATTGTGGAGGTATTAAGCCAACTCAAAGCCCACGTTTCACCAGATAGTCAGAACCCAACGTGACAGGTGGTGAACCTTGTCGCCGTGTATACAGGAACTGCTATGGTATGCTATCACTAAAATGGCAAAAATCAAAAAGCTCATTACATACCTGTTCCGCACTAGTATATTTTCATTTCTATGACTAGAACTATAAGAAGTACAGCATCATAAATTATGAATAAATAAATAAGAAAAAAAATGTAAAAAGGGAGGAGTGGGGGATGGAATGGAAGACTTGTCCAGCAGTGGGACCACGCAGGTTGCTTATAAGAAATGGCCAAAAATACTCATGTATTTGCCTACCAACCTTCAGAACCACCTGATCCAATTTGCTAAACGATCAACGCTCAAATCATTTTCATCCTAATGATAATTACCATTTTAACTTTCCTCTCAGAGGTCCAGACGGCACTGTGACCAGTATAGACGCGACCCCCAACCTCGATAACAAGGACTACAAGAAGACGCTCAAGCTGACCTGGCTGGCCGACACGCCCAGCTCGCCCGCCGTCGAGGTGTACTGCGTCTACTTCGACCACATCATATCGAAGCCGCTGCTCGGCAAAGACGAGGACTTCAAGCAGTACATCGGACATAAGACTCGGGTACGTGGAAAGTGAACTACTTATTTACCAGTGTAGTCTCCACAGAATAAGTAATTCTTTTGTGGGGCAATGTATACGTTTCTACAACAAACTTCCCAAAGAAATCCGAGATTTGCCTCTCAATAAGTATAAAACTAAACTAAAGTTAAAACTAAACTCTTTCAAAAGGTTTACTATAAAATTTCGGATTACTTGGAAGAAATATACCCACATAATTTCGTAAATAAGAATGTCAAAGTGTGTCTTGCCTTGCTTATTTCGGAGGGCAGCACAATGGAGCCACTGTTTCCTAAAATACACTGTATAAATTAAGTATTAACGATAAAAAAAACGTAGAAGACAAGCCCGCTCGAGGTCGCGTTTGTAAGTGACCCCGTAGGCCTAAACGAAATAAACTGATTGAATTTAATGATGATGATTGAATGAATTATTTTTTCCATAGTGGGAGGTCCCGATGATAGGCGAGCCATCGCTGCGCAATGTCCGCGTGGGCGACGTGATCCAGCTGCAGCGGCGCGGGTTCTTCCGGGTGGATGTGGCCGCAGCGCCGCCCTCGCCGCACACCGCGCGCGGCGCGCCGCTCGTGCTGTTCCACGTGCCCGACGGACACACCAAGGAGATGCCCGGCCAGGTCAGATACTAGCTGTCAACTTAAACACGAGTTACTACACCACCAAGCCAACTAGAGACCTGTCAAATGTGACGTCACCCGCACAACAAGTCGGGCGTGGTGTGCGAGCGGTGGTGCGGGCGGGAAGCCGCAGGCGGTGGCGGGTGTGCGGGCGGTATGCGGCCGGGGAAGCCGCATTCCATCCGAATGTCTAGTTGGCTTGGCGTAGTAGTATGTCAAAATTCCTCCCGAAATCTTTCCTTTGCACTACAACATGGGGTTCTTCAAAGGGTTTATTTACTTACAGGTCCCCCGAAGCAATGAAGCTTAGGTGAAAATATTGAGTATTTTTTTTGTTTTTGAGGTTTTTTTAATTTTTATTTGTAACAAATAAAATTGCCAAGTTCTGCCGCCCCCCAAATTTTGCCGCCCTATGCCCTCGGCCTATAAGATAAATCGGCCCACGGTAGCGCGCTCCTACCAGCGCTCGTCTGAGGAAGCAGATAGACACTCTTAAAAATAATCATTTCTATACCTTGTTGTAATAACTACTCCGTAACGACTAATAATTATGAAATGATCAAAACAAATAAATTGGAATAAATAGAGATCAAACTAATTATATATTTTGACGCACATATATGAAAAACACTGTACACCTTTTGAAATTAAGCCCTAAATAAAATAGACAATAATTTAAACACTCAAGTAATCGAAAAAGTTTAATTTAACAACTAATATAGCAATCCAACAGTGTACATTCGGCTGATTGGTTAGGAATACTTTACCAAGTTTTAATTATATTAAGCTTTGGTTAATTAGCGTGATTTTACACTATAAACGCTTGGCTCATTAAGTACTTAGCTTTGGAATACTATGACGAGATGACTGCTACATACTAAGTAATAATTGTACGCAGTTAACAATCAACAAAAATAAACTTAAAAGTATACTTAACAACTAACACAAAATCAATAAGATTGGTTTATAATATCTCGATAATAGTACCAATGTGACAAGAAATAGGCAACTAAACAAAAATATATTTTACCAAAAAAGAAAACAATTAATAAACTTTCCTTTTGTCGTTACAAACATCAACGCTAATTAAATTATTTTGAACATATGGAATAGACAAATTTTTGTGAAAAAAAAATGTTAAATAAAATATTAAACAAATTTAAGAGTAATCGTCCTGGAGAAACTCACTGACGCTCACAAAGTTTATTGGCAATCTGTATCTTGGATCCAACACCAACATTTGCTCCAATAGCTGGAAAAGCCGCATCAGTTTGGCTTTGTCTTCAAACTCTTCTTGCTTAGTTGCAAAACATTGCCAATCTTGGCGATACGATGTGAACAGAGTGCGGTAGAGACGACCGTTTTTATTGAAATACGGTATCATTTTCTGGAAAGAAATATTTTACTTTACACCTCAAGATAGATAGATAGATAGATAGATAGATAACTCTTTATTAATCCACCACTAGAAAAATAAACATTTATAAATAATTACACAATTTACACAGAAAGTGGAAAATGGGCGGCCTTATCACTAATAGTGATCTCTACCAGGCAACCTTTGGATGGAGAGGATCTAAAGAAAAAATAATACGGGGGTGTACTTACATAAATTACCACTTATACATACACATAAATTACATTACATAAACAAGAAAATATTACAGAGACTGATATACTTATACCTACTACATAATGGCTAAATTAATATAACAGCACGTAATAGCATGGGAATAGGCAAAATAAATACATAAATAAATTTAAGAAGCAGTACTTATGGAGAAAGAAAGAATTTCTAGAATTTCAAGGTAGGTAAGATTTATTTTTCATAGAGCAATAGAGCTCTGTTGGGTACTTCACTAATAATATTGCCGCCGTCTTGCTAAATTAAGACCACGGGAAGGACGCCAATATTTAGTTAAGTTTGCGTGTCATTAGAATTAGTACCAGTCACTTAGATTTAAAGACAATTTGTTACAAATATTATCAAATCGCCAAAATGCAATCGTGCAAGCGATGCCTTTGGTATCGCAAGCATCTATAGGTTACGGTAACTGCTTAACATCGGGCTGGCCGAACGCTTGTTTTTCACCTTAGTTACATTAAAAAAAAACAATAATTAGCGCGTATATTTACCTTTCTGTTGCAACTATCCATTATCCTCATAAACTTGCCATACCCAAAATGAACGCGGCTATATGTAGATCGTTCTTTCATATCATCGGAAATTTCCCCCAGTGTGCACATTTGTTTGAACAGTATATCGTTGTTAAAGGTCCCAGGGAACAGTTTCTGGCCCGTTGCCATTTCATATATGACCAGGGCAGTGGACCACACGTCTATCCTGTAGTCAGTTATGAAGCCGAGTATGATCTCCGGGGCGCGGTAGTTGACTGTCCCAGTGTTGGGCTTTATGTCCAGATAGTGGGTATAGTTTGCGTCGTCGAATCCGCATAGCTTCAGTTTGCCGTTATTACTGTTTAGAAGTATGTGTTCTGGTTTGATATCTGTCAAAAAATTAAAAGTCTCTTTTTAGAATAAAATGTTCACACAGGACATTAAAGCTAAACCACATCCAAGTCTTATCTAAGTTCTTCCAACAGCGGATAAAAGACATTCCACTAAGTTTTTCTAAAAATATGTGGATGATACACATTAGATGATGATTACATCAATATAATAATAATTTAGCCCTTTAAACATCCCACTACTGGGCACGGGCCTCCCCTCAATGCGAGGGGGATTCAGGCCATAATCCACCACGCTGGCCCAGTGCGGGTTGGTGGATTTCACATGGCTAAAGACATGCAGGTTTCCTCACGATGTTTTCCTTCACCGTAAGCAAGTGATAATCATATTAAAGTTATGATTCACACATAGATTTCGAAAAATCCAGAGGTGTGAGCCAGGGTTTGAACCCAGGACCTTAAGCCCGCAAGACGCGTGCTTAACCAATCGGCTACCACTGCTTTTTGATTACATCAATCAGATCAAAAATGAAGAGACAGTTATGGCCTGCGCACATTGGCGCAGAGCATTTTACATTTATCAATCGAATTTAATACTTATCCAATCGAAATAAGGTGCTCCAGCGTGCAGAAAACTGCGCTGCGATGCTCCGAGGTCGATCACCGAGCAATGAAATATATACTGATTTAGATTGGATAAGTATTAAAGTCGATTAAATTAAATTTGCCAATGTGCGCAGGGCATTAAAATAAAGCTTGGCAAGGTCAAATGGATAATTTACCGGTATGCATGATATAATTGTTGGTTAGAACTGTAACAGCAGCAACCAACTGTTTGGCCAACACTTGAACCAAGTTTATATGGAATGACTTATTATTTTCCAACAATGCTTGTTGTAAATTTTTTGGATAGTATTCCATGATGAAACACCAATATCCCGTCATTTCGAAACTGTTTAACAGGTACACTATGTTGAGTTGTTCTCTTGGTATATATTTCTGTAATTTCATTAGCATTTTCTCCTTTATTGTGCCCTTCATTCGAAGATCAGAGCCAGAGCTGAAAGTATTTTAAGAACATATTAAAAACAATACTTCTACTTTGCAATGGATAAGTAGACCATTTCGCACCGTCCATATTCCTTGAGCCTTCAAGAGAACGATGCAAAATAATCGGATGAATGTAAAATAACGTACTTTAGCACTTTTAAAGCGAAATGTTCTCCTATAGTATTCATGCATTTGAATATTTTGGAAAACTTCCCACCATGTATTATAGATATAATTTTGTAACGTTTATCAACAAAATCAAACATTCGCTTTTCCAATCTGTCTACAAATTCTTGGTCGCACATAGACATCATGTTCCTGAACTGTTTATCTTTGGCAATTTCTTTAAAGTTGGGAATATTGTTGGAGACTATTGACACGGGTTTTTCACGAGAAACACTAGGTTCTTCAGCATCAGCTTTTGATATAACTGCTTCTTTCGTAACTTCATTATCCTTAGATGTTCCAACGTTTGCTTCTTGTACCATTACATGACTATTTATATTGGGAACTTGTAATTTTATATCCTCCTCACTCTTTACAGTCTCATCTGAAGTGACCAGTACTTTATTTTCGTGTTTAGTATTTTCTTCATTAGTGTGTTCAGTAGTTTCTATTTTTATTGTTTCTAATACATCTGTGTTTTCTGAGGATATATTAATATTCTCATTTCCGGAATTACAATTCTCCTGTTCCTGAATCTCCATATTCGCCATATCTCTAATATTGGTAACACAATCACTACTCTCATCATCATCATCATCAGATATTACAATGGGTTCGTCTTCGGATTTAATTTCTACCAAACCTCGTGTTTCAACTTTATTTTCTTTGGTTTGCTTGGAGACTATAATTTTAACAGGTGTTGACTCTTTTTTACTATTTTCAGGTTTTATTTCTGTGCTGATATTAGCCATTTTAGAAAAAGTTGTGCTAAAAAAAATTATTAATATAGTTAGAAATACCGAATTTAAAATTATCAAATTTAGAGTAAATCCCTTTTGTATAACTTACCTCTGCTGACCTAAACGCATTACACTGTCGCGAACGTTAACTGTGTTTGTATTTCCGCATTTGATATTTGTCCCATTGTCTGTTAAAATATTAACAGCGGTTTTATTTTTAATTAGTTGATCTGCTGACTCAGTTCCGATAGTATCCATGTGTTGATCCTCATCTATTTGAGCTATGAATTCGTTCTTAATATTATTAATTTCGCTTAAAATCGATGCATCATACATATAGACTGCTTTACAATTTTCCTTGTTGCTGTTTTCAGTGAGTAATCTGAAATTAGTGCATGTTTTTGGTATAAATTAAATTTCAGTCATTACTCAAAATAAATAGAAAGAATTAAGTTAAATACCTTTGATCTAACAGATTTTTTTTAGCCAAGGTGTCAGAAATTTGCTCTAAATCTACTTTTTCTAACTTAACATTCACATCAAAAAGTGCTGTCTCTGTTGTGTTTTGCGCGTCTAAGCTATTATCCGTATTTCGAGAACTTCCAATGACTCCTTTTTTTTCATTCTCATTGATAATGGCTGATGAACTAAAACATAATATTCTTATATTAACTACTATTTCAAGAAAATATTAGGTATTCATAAAAAACTGAAACTTACCTGCAGACAACATTAAAGTTTTCTTTTGCTGAAGCTAATTCGCAAGGCTCTTTTGTATTCATTTTCTCTGGTTGATTCAGACAGGGTTCATTTAGCCCCTTATCTGTAGCTTCGTATTTATGCTCATTGTTACTAATGTTCTCATCAGCGCACGTATTTGTACTTATTTTGTTGTCATGAAGTAAATCATCACAATTCAAACTATCAACTATATCATCGACATTGAAATCATCAAGAAAACTTAAATCTTCGTTCAACAATGCACAGTGATCATTTTCATTCTCATCGGAGTCCTCTTCAGAATCGGAATCATTGCATACTACATTTATTACTAGTTTTATCTTTTTGCATTTATTTTTCGGCTTCGGTTCCATAGCTATTTGTTTTGGAGTGTCAGTCTTGAAGTCCTGATTTACTGTTATAATCAAATTGTCTTGTTCGCGTGGTCTTTTTGGCATGCGTCTTTGTTGTTCATAGCAAATATTTTGCTTTCGTTTATTACTCAATAATGTACGCAAATCGACATTTTCATTATTTTTGCGTGAATAAGCTCTTTTGGGCGCTGCTTGTGTATATTTTAAAGAATTTGTACGTTTGATATTATTATCTACATTAACTTGTGTAAACTTAGTATTGCTACTACTGCTAGCGGAATTATTTGGAATGGATTGTTTACTTTTCACGTCGCTATTAGAATCCTTATTTAGCTTTAATTTGTTGTTTGCGATTACTGATTTCATTTTATTTGTACTAATCAACGCGGAGCGGTAAAAATTGTTAACAAATGTACTATATTCAGACCTCAAAATAGCTTTCCATTGTGCATGCAGCTGTGTTTTCATGTCCTGAGATTCTTCGATTTCTTCTTTTATTTTATTTTTTAACTTTGCACAATGCCGTTTCCATAAATATTTCAGGTCTGGTTTAGGTTTTGTTACTTTACTTTTTAGCTTAGATGTAGTACTATTTTTTGTTTTTGTATTAGCATGTGTTCTATTATTTTTCGTAGTAGGCTTACACAATTTTTCCTTTTTGTCTCGAGGAGTTGATTTTGTACTAACGTTACTGTTTTCACCTATTTTCACAATGGTTCCTTTATTTTTTTCACGACTTATTTTATTTATCTTATCAGTTTTACAAAGTTTTTCCTCGTTGTTCTGAGGATTAACGTGACCTGTATTTTTGCGACTGCATTCATCGTTGGTTTCTTCAAAGAAACGACTAAAGTAATCAATTACTTTAGTATCATTTTCATTTTTTTCTTTAAGTTTTATATTTATTGTGTTAGTAGATGGGGCAGCATACATGTTACTATTAATGGGATTGTCAGTATAACAAACGGGGTTTGTTTCGATCCATGAATAGTCTTGAAAGGTTGGATGTTGTATATTTACGAGTGAATTATTCGTAGTGTTCTCTATAAATCCGTAATGTGAGCACGGCGCGGGCGGCAACAAGTTCGCCTAAAAAACAAATTGTGTCGTTTGTATGTAGGCACATAAAAGTATTGTAGGTATTTGCGTGATAAGCAAGCAGCAATAATTTAGCATACAACATAAGTATTTTGTTAAAGGTATAACAATATGGTGCCAGGAACAATGTTAAACAAAAATCTCAGTGTTTTAATTATACCTACTACGGTATTATCTAAATATCTAGCGTTTAGATGAATTTTGGCAGGTACGTAAGTATGTACAAAGGTTTAAATATGTTTTCTTGATTGATTTAACATAGGGAACAGATTATAATACTTAAGTATAACGAATTGACATTCATTGTAAGTACCACAGTAGGTAAGTTATTGTTAAGACGAAAATATAATACGGGTACCTACCTAACTAATCTAGGGAGATAGGAGCAGGTAATTTAGATTTCGTTTTGAGCCATTTATTATTTAAGCTATAGGTTTTGTAAACATTTCTTTTTAAACTCTTTTTTGTTAAAAACAACAAAAAACTGGACAAGTTACGTACGTAAGTAATAATTCTTTAAACCATCCTACCTACATAGGTAACAAATGTTGAAACAAGGGAAAATAACTCAATTATCAAGGGCCTGAATCTTTTCCCTATTAAAGTAAGTAGGTAGGTAAATGTTTAAATTTTTATTCGTCGAGTATCGCCGCTCAGACTCTAATGCATAAGTAAAAGCTTCAATCAGTGATGTAAACATCACATCAGCACATAAAATAAACAGCAATAAATAACTTACATTCAGCTCCTCTGGTGTATTCACATTATTCACGTGCTCCACATTATAATTATTGTATGCCGCATCAAAATAATTGAGGTTATTCGAGTTTGCGAAATGTGTAGTATCAGGATACCCCACTGTGGCTTGCGCTGCAGAAATATCGCAGCACGGCAAATTGCAAGGTGCCGATATTGCTTGGCCCGTGTCCGGTATAGAACTATCATGGCTATTCGTTGGCACTAATACTATATTAGGACTTACGTATTGCGCGAAATAATTTCCATTCGACATTATTTAACCCTTGAAACTGTTCTGAAAGACCAAGACCATGCTGCTAATGACGAACGAAAGACTTCAAACTTGTGAAAAAAGTATTTTTATTTGTCATAAAAAGTATTTACTCACCTACATAAATTAACATAAAAGTTTTGTTTACTTTTATATACCTACCTGTTGTCCTCCGATTTATTAAGCTATCACATTTTAATTATTATTCCCGATTAAAAAGCGCTTTTTCAACAATAAAATATCTTTCTTAAAACTTTTAGCAAGAGCCGGCCGGTTGTTTACGTGTATCACGTTGTTTTGTTTTATTTGATTTGATTGATTATTGTACGAATTCAACTGACTGACTGCCGAATGGCTGAATGAAATGATCGACTTTAAGGATGGAACGAAATGAAGGAAAGATGCGACGAACAACGCTTATTGGTTGCAAAAAATCCAAGTGTTTTGATTGGTTTTTAGCTGGTTGGTGGTTACAGTTCATTGGTTAGCTGTGGCCAAGTGACATCTGAGCGGAGTGAGAACTGGCATTTGACATTGACAAATTTGACATTGTTATGAATGAGTGAACTATAAATAGATAGAAAAAAAATAAAAATTAAAAAAGCCATCGATCATCATGCCTGTTTTTGACTGAAGTGGTAGGTAGGCTAAATAGAGGTGCACTCTCAGATGATGAAAAAAAAACTAGCACTCTTGCATCCATATTTCGTGATTAAAGATGTTATCCTGATTCATTCCTAACTGATGATAAACGTAGGCAGTTGTGTTTGGTTAACATAAGATCGCTCGAGTGTAAACTAATGGTGCGTTCCATTCACTGTTAATTTTGTTAATTTCGTTATTTTCGATCACAAATCTCGTTCCACTCGTACCAACTTGTACTGAAAGTGATCATTATTATCGTTTTTAACACTTTTTGTGGACGAAAATAACAAAATTAACAGTGAATGGAACGCACACTATGTAGGTACCATCTAATACCCATGGATGACTTGGCGACGTTTTATGAAATAAAACGCGATTGTTTTATCAAGTTAGGTACACACCTACCTATATAATACCTATAGATATCCTTTCGCTACACTACACTAATTCCACTATCTACCATTTGTCTGCAATATAAAATTACACCGTATACATTACTGCTTTTCATTCATGTAAATATGCAACGACCTCCATGAACCAGCGATGTACGCCAAGGTTAAAGTTTCATACGTACCTACGTGATCGGTTCGTGTTATATTTTTTTTAGAAAGTAAATAGGTAGGTACCTAGCAGTCCACGTTTCGCTTTGCGAATCATCAGTCAGTATTGTATTTTTTATTGCGTGCGTCGAACTTGTGGAGTTTTAAATTTTATAAAAATGTAAGTGTTGTGTTTAACACGTGTGTCTCTCGTCATACGGTACACACACGTCTACTGTCATGTCTTCGCGATAGTGATGTAGCTTCGTGTCAACATATGGGTGCTTATATTTTGGCGTTGTCGACGCGGCGGGAGATTTTATCGTAATGGTTTCTTGGAAATGTCGTAGGCGACACGGAACCCATAACTTATGCTATTGAACTCGCAACCAACCACGTTTTAAATAGTTTAAATATAATATTGAACATAATTTTTAGGATATTATATGATTACAAATATTTTTAAATTAATATTTATGTCAGTGACGCGTTTTGTTGTCATCATAGATTATGAATAATATAGAATGATGAATAGGTATATGATTAAAAAGCATAATCGTCCTCTAAAAACCGCTTACCTACTTTCTAATCTTATTGTCTTGCCTAACAACAACAACAGGTTGGGCTAACAATCAGAAGGTCCCAGGTTCGATCCCCGGTGGGGCATGCACCAATGGATGAATTTTCATCTATGTGCATAATTTACAGTTCGCTGACGGTGAGGGAAAACATCGTGAGGAAACCTACCTATCCCTCGGGAATAGGTAATAGTCAGTTCCTGTATACACGGCGACAAGGTTCACCACCTGTCACGTTGGGTTCTGACTATCTGGTGAAACGTGGGCTTTGAGTTGGTTAATCCCTCCACAATGTGGTGGTGTATGGCCACTCAAGCCTCTGACTACCCCCGAATGGGGATAAAAGTCGTGACGTTACATTTCATTTTTTCATATTTTTTGTCTTGCCTATGATATCTTTTTATACCACTGAGTTGCTAGACAAACTTGTTTTTTTTTGGCGGGAAGTGGCGAAGTGCAACATTGAAAATCTATATTATTATAGGTAGGTACTTGACACTGGCTATATGCGACAAGAAAAGCCAAGACAAAAAAACATGCGTACGGCCCGCCTGATGTTAAGCGTGTTTCAGTTGATGTTATTCATACTACTTAATATTAGTAATACGATATTATTTTTGTTTGCTTATTTTTAAGTTGGAATAACCACCGTTTGGTGGGGTAGTACCACCCTCTCATAGAAGATCGGCGTAAAGCAGCTATTACAGCTGCGTTTCGTACGATGAGTGAGAGAGCCGTAAGCCCAACCCCCCCCCCCCCCCCTTCTCCCCTACCCCTTCCCTTCAGGTCGGCAATGTTTACTATATGTTTAGTTTTATTGAGCATCAGGATTAAGTTGGGAGACCGGAGTTCAATGCTCTACATTACTAAACCATACATCAAATAAACATCACAGCTTCTTAGGGATGGGTCCAAATTTAATAAGTCGCTAAATTTGCAGTGCTAAATTTATTTAGTGTCTTCACCTGTTAAATATTTTTTTAGAAATGTAACGTCACCACTTTTATCCCCATTCGGGGGTAGTCAGAGGCTTGAGTGGATATACACCACCCCATTGTAGAGGTATTAACCAACTCAAAGCCCACGTTTATACAGGTGAATTTTTCAAGTGTGCGTGGATGGCCAAATCCGAAACTATAAGGAATATCGAAAGGTACTCAAAGAAGTCTCGGGGCCGATTTTGGTGAAAACTAAAACTGCATCATTGGATTTTTGAAAAAAACTAAATTCGTAGCCAGGAATCGAACTAGTTGAAAAAAACCATTTACTGTATTATTACACCATTCGATAGTGTCGCTGATAAGGAACGAATTCCGGGAAGTAATAACATACGGCAAACTTAAAAAAAACTGTGTTTTTTAATAAACTGCTGCATATTTTCAAGTTGACTGTAATAAGTCATACGTACATTACCTTTACCTTGTCCGAAATTATGCTCAATATTTTTATTTATTTACCTTCGCAGCGCAGTCATCTTCACAACATTATGTTCTAATTACAAATTTTCAATCATTTTTGAACAATTAATCAGTTTAGGTTAAGAGAAATAAAATACTATTTTGTTTAAAATTAGCTCTTTCCTTAAGTTTACCGTAAAAACAATATTCGTAGCCAGGAATCAAACTAGTTGATTTAGAATAAAAAAACAAATACTGTATTATTACACCATTCGATAGTGTCACTGAATAGAAACGAATTTTGAGAAGTAATTACAACTTCTCAAAATTTGTATTTAGGCTTCTTATTAATTAAGAATAGTAATTTCAGCGTTTTTGATCATTTCACCTCTAACGGTGTAAAATAGGGGGTGCAAGTTTGTATAGGCGTCCCAATTTTTCTGAAGCTAGAGACATGAAAATTTGTATTTGGGCTACTCATTACAAATTAAAACCGGACAAGTGCAAGTAGGACTCGTGCTCTGAGGGTTCCGTACAAGTTTTATTATGTTTGTGTGTGCATCATATCTTTGGCGTGCAAATACAGGGCAATGAAGCAAGATGTGCTCCACTGTCTCGCTGGGGTTCTTTGAGCTTCCACTTTGCTAGTTTTCGGAACAATACATAATAATTACAACACCTAAGTGTGTATTGTTCCGAAAACAGGGAAAATCATGAAGACTCGAATCTCGGGATAACAACTGCACTGCAAGCGACTGTGGTGAACAGGTTGGGCTAACAATCAAAAGGTCCCAGGCTCGATCCCCGTTGGGGCATGCACTAATGGATGAATTTTCATCTATGTGCATAATTTACAGTTCGCTGACGGCGAGAGAAAACATCGTGAGGAAACCTACCTATCCCTCGGGATTAGGTAATAGTCAGTTCCTGTATACACGGCGACAAGATTCACCACCTGTCACGTTGGGTTCTGACTATACAGGATGAATTTTTCAAGTGAGCGTGGATGGCCAAATCCGAAACTATGAGTGATATCGAAAAGTACTCAAAAAAAATCTCGGGGCTGATTTTGATGAAAACTAAAACTGCATCATTGGATTTTTGAAAAAACAATAGTCGTAGCCAGGAATCGAACTAGTTGATTAAGAATAAAAAACCACATACTGTATTATTACAGCATTCGATAGTGTCGCTGATAAGAAACGAATTTTGAGAAGTAATTACAATTTTCATCAAAATCAGCCCCGAGATTCTTTTGAGTACTTTTTGATATCACTCATAGTTTCGGATTTGGCCATCCACGCACACTTGAAAAATTCACCTGTATAGTCAGAACCCAACGTGACAGGTGGTGAATCTTGTCGCCGTGTATACAGGAACTGACTATTACCTAATCCCGAGGGATAGGTAGGTTTCCTCACGATGTTTTCTCTCGCCGTCAGCGAACTGTAAATTATGCACATAGATGAAAATTCATCCATTAGTGCATGCCCCAACGGGGATCGAGCCTGGGACCTTTTGATTGTTAGCCCAACCTGTTCACCACAGTCGCTTGCAGTGCAGTTGTTATCCCGAGATTCGAGTCTTCATGATTTTCCCTGTTTTCGGAACAATACACACTTAGGTGTTGTAATTATTATGTATTGTTCCGAAAACTAGCAAAGTGGAAGCTCAAAGAACCCCAGCGAGACAGTGGAGCACATCTTGCTTCATTGCCCTGTATTTGCACGCCAAAGATATGATGCACACACAAACATAATAAAACTTGTACGGAACCCTCAGAGCACGAGTCCTACTTGCACTTGTCCGGTTTTAATTTGTAATGAGTAGCCCAAATACAAATTTTCATGTCTCTAGCTTCAGAAAAATTGGGACGCCTATACAAACTTGCACCCCCTATTTTACACCGTTAGAGGTGAAATGATCAAAAACGCTGAAATTACTATTCTTAATTAATAAGAAGCCTAAATACAAATTTTATTGTGCCTAGCTTTAGAAAAATTTGAACCCCCATATAAACTTCCACCCCTTATTTTACCCTCTTGGGGGTAGAATTTTCAAAAGCGCTGAAATTACTAATTTGGATTTGTATTAGTAGCCTAAATAGAAATTTTCATGTTTCTAACTTCAGAAATGAGGGAATTCCATACAAACTTCCACCCCTTATTTTACCCCCTTAGGGTAAGAATTTTCCAAAATCCTTCCTTTGCTCTTCTTTTACGCTATGAAAGGTACTTACTGTCCAAATTTCATGTTTGTATCACCAGCGGTTTGAGCTGTGCACGTTTTGACGGACGGACAGATAGACAGACGGACAAAAAGTGATTCTATAAGGGTTCCGTTTTTTCCTTCTGAGGTACGGAACCCAAAAAACTCACAAAACGAGGCGTTTTGTGGAGCCAGTATTTTATTTTTAATTATACCATATATTATTATTATCATGGAGCTGCCCCAGACCCATGGCTCTGGCTTGAAAATCTTGACATTACATGAAAATTAGTATTTCGGCTACTCAGCCTACAAATACAAATATTCACGTCTCTAGCTTCAGAAAAACTGGGACTATCCATATATACTTTCTCCCCTTAATTGTTGAATTCTCAAAAATCCTTCCTGTGGTCTTCTTCTACGCTATAAAAAGTTAAAATTTCATGTTTCTAACTCAAGCGGTTTAGGCTGTGCACGTTTTGACAGACGGACAGATAGACTGACGGGCAAAACAGTGATCCTATGAGGGTTGCATGCATGCCCGGCATGCGTTGCATTGCCACTCCATCCGTCCGTCATCCTCCATCAATCCATCAGTCAAATAAGGGGTAACCTTTTCCAAAAATGTGCGCGTACTAGGTCGCAGGCACAGCTAGTAACTAATAGGGATTAGTACCTACTACTTTTATTTCAGTTATTACCCGATGTTGTCAACAATTTTTCTTGTTTTCAGTTATTTAGAATTTAAAGTTGTTTTAATTTTACTTATTTTGTCCTATAATATTAAACATTTAAATTATGTACTAGTCTTTTTTTAAGTAGTACTACCTATTACCAAGTGTTGGACAAAATTAAATTTCAGAACAATTAAAAATTAACAGTTAGTGAGCTTTTATTTACAATATCAACAAAATAACAATAAAAAAGATTACAAAGAAAAAATAACCTACCCACCTACCTATTAATAAAAATGTAGTACTTAAATTGTACTTAAGATTTAGTGAAAATTTTCCTTTACGAAGTTACCCTTATACGACTAAATAAAAGTAGGCAAGATACGAATTTAGTATATGAGTCACTTCTGTTTTTGATTTATCATGTCGTCTTTTTGATGTATCGTGGCGTATCGAAAATTCTAAATTCAAAAAATTCAACTCGCGGTTCTACGACATTGTTTGAGCAAAAAGCGGTCAACCTCGAGCTGTCAGTTGCAATGGTTCCAGCCTTAATAGTTTACGATCGTTAAACCACCGGTCATACGGCTCGCGTCTTATCATGTCCGTCTA
This sequence comes from Drymonia ruficornis, assembly GCA_947859195.1. Lineage (NCBI taxonomy): Eukaryota > Metazoa > Arthropoda > Insecta > Lepidoptera > Notodontidae > Drymonia > Drymonia ruficornis. The sequence continues at coordinate 8,867,922 of OX401923.1, forward strand.
TAGTATTTTATAGGTAGTTGGATAGAAATACCAAACATTAAAAAGTGCCTACCTATACCTAACAACGTTGAGTAGGTATAGTTCGCGACAGGTCGAGATGACATTCGGGTTATGCGCTTTTTGCAGAATAAAATCCGAATCAAAATTAGCAGGACCCGATAAACAATTAAAATCGCCCACAAAAAGAATTATTAAGTAGATTAAATTTTTCTGTTGCGTTGCGGGTCCCACTAATTTTGATTCCGATTTTATTCTACAAAAAGCTCATAACCCGAATGTCATCTCGACCTGTCGCGAACTATATGTAATGTACGTTTTTTTTATAGTCAAAGTCAAAGTCAAAGTCAAAGTCAAAAGGTTTTTATTCATGTAAGCTCATTAGAGCATTTATAAATAGTCAATATAAACAATATTTTAGCGTTACCACCGGTTCGAAATGTTGCTTCCATTGAGAAGAGCCGGCAAGAAACTCAATGGTTACTCTTTTCAAAAGAATAATTGTATACATTTTCAAACAGTAACGCTACGTGAGCAGGCATGCATTAACACAGTGTGAGTAAAAAAAGAAAATAAGGTATTTAAATAAAAAATAATAAAAACTAGCCTAGAAAGCTGTGCATGCCTACTCCCACTTAACTGTCAAACCAAAAGGTGAATATTTAGAACGATTGTTTTGGTGTGATGCCTTCCGTGCTTAGGTCTTGTCTGTAAAAGTTTTGGAACAACGGTGTCAAGTGGAAAATGGGCGGACCAGTCCCCGCAAGCAGCGCCCGGAACCCGAGCATGACTTGAGCAGCGGCATCACCCTCCTCAACCATTTTAGAGGGAAGAGGGTGACCCGCTCCACAGAGCCACCGCAAGCAAGGACATTAGAGTGAGCATGACCGATCCATTACCGCAGCGACATAGTTCAACAAAGCTAAGTAAGCGTACGGCAAGACAACATCCGCTACAATTGACATACAAATGCTTGTCAATGGCTACATGATACATGATTTCCACAACTTAAAAAGGTGGTAATTGTGACTAATATGTCAATAGCGCTAAATTAAGAGAAGGAAGAGGAAAACAATAAATAAATAAGGAATAAATCAAAACAAGAAATTCTGAGGAATTATTCCCGTTCCGGTGGAGCTGGACCAGCACCTAGCCAAGCATCTTTATCTTTCAAATAATCATCTAATGTGTAGTAAGCCCGCTTACAAAGCGTACGCTTTACACAAGTTTTGAATTTAGTTTCACTAAGACTAAGTATGTTTGGTGGTATTTTATTATAAAACTTGACACAGTATCCCATGAAAGATGTGTGAACTTTCGCAAGTCGAAAGCGCGGTTGATCTAATTTGTCTTTATTTCTAGTGTTATATCGATGACTCTCACCTAACTTTTTAAAGAGATGTAAATTTTTCCTAGTGTACATTATGTTTTCATAAATGTATTGGCATGGTACAGTCATAATGTTGATTTCCTTAAACCGTTCCCTCAAGGAGTCGCGACTTCCTAAATTATAGATGGCCCTAACGGCCCGCTTTTGTAAAATAAAAACAGATTCGATGTCAGCCGCCCTACCCCACAATAATATACCATACGACATGACACTATGAAAGTAACTAAAATAAACTATTCTCGCGGTGTCGATATCGGAAAGTTGTCTAATTTTCCTAACAGCGTAGGCGGCGGAGCTGAGCCGCTTCACGAGAGCTCTTATATGTGGGCCCCACTGTAATTTGGAGTCGAGCGTAATACCTAAGAAAACAGTATCATTAACGAATTCAAGTTTTTCTTTATTTAGTACTACATCGCATTCATTACTTCTAACATTAGGTAATGAGAATCTTACACATTTAGTCTTATTACTATTCAATGCTAAATTATTAGTATTGAACCAGTTATGGACCTGAAGAATAGCATTATTCACGTTGTCCAAATTATTTACATGTCTACCTACTTTAAAAATCAAAGAGGTATCATCGGCAAATAAAACTATCTCTGCCCTACTTTGTATTATATGCGGAAGGTCATTTATATATACTAAAAACAGAAAAGGACCCAAAATGGATCCTTGAGGAACTCCCATTTTAACTAGAGAGCCTAACGATTTAACACCATTTATTTGAACGTTTTGTTTTCTACCTACTAGGTAAGATTTTATAAGTTTGAGCGCCCTATTTCTAACACCGTAATGTTCCAATTTAAGCAAAAGTATTTCATAATTGACGCAATCAAATGCCTTTGAGAGGTCACAGAAGATACCAATAGCATCCTGTGAGTTCTCCCATGCGTCGAAGATATGCTTGATTAAGGTGACACCGGCGTCGATAGTACAGCGGCCTTTGGTGAAACCATATTGTTGATCATGCAGGATGTTATTTGCGTTGAAATGATGTAACATTTGAGTAAGCATAATCTTTTCAAATATTTTGCTAAAAACTGGCAGGACGGATACTGGTCTATAGTTGTTGGGGTCTTTACTATTACCGGATTTAAAAAGGGGTATTACTTTACTGTATTTCATTAAATCCGGGAAGACTCCCTGATCAACACACTTGTTAAAAATCAAAGCTAAATATGGCGCCACAGTACCAATGATAGTTTTACATGCTTTTACTGACATTCCCCATAGATCTTCAGTTGGTTTAATTTGTATGTTACTGAAGGCTTTAACAATAGACCGATCGTTAATATAATCGAATTTAAATTCTACAGGACAAGTGGCTATGTTATCTTTAAGAAGTGAGAGTGAAAGTGAAGGAGAGCAGTTTAAAAATTCTGTTGTTTTTACAGGGACGTTTGTAAAGAACGTTTCGAATTCCTGTGCTACATCTTCATTTGAACTAATGAGACCACGCGAGGTCTCTAAAGTGAAATCTGTATTGCGTTGTTTGGTTTTTCCAGTTTCACTGTTAACTATATTCCAGGTGGTCTTGATCTTGTTATCTGCAGATATAATTTTTTGTCTAATGTGTATCGTTTTGGCCGCCTGGCATACTTTCCTAAACAATTTAGAATAATTTCTAACATACTGAGTAAAAGCTGCATTTTGAAGCTGGGCCTTCTGTTCATAAAGCTCAAATAGCCTTTCCCTACTCCTACGTATCCCTAGGGTGGCCCAGTCACTGAAGGTAAATTTTGGTTTTATTGTCTTTGTTTTAATAGGAAATCTATTATCAAATTCTGTATGTATAACTGCAAAAAAGTCTGCGTAAAAACTATCAGGATCATCTAAGTTATAATTGGGAAAACTTAATTTGGTAAACAAAGTAGTATTATATTTTTGTAAGTTCCCTGATGTTACATTCCTACATTTAATTTTTATGGTTTTTATAGGTATGGTAGAATTAAAGGTGACCGTTTGACCACTATGATCTGACGGCAAATGGCAAACTATTGCTGTATCTAAATATTCACCACTACAGAATACATTATCTATACAAGTGGCAGAAGTAGAAGTTACTCTGGTCGGTTCGAAAAAAACGTGAGCTAAATTGAATGCTTTAAAAAGGCCTAACAGTCTATCAGTATAGCTAGTTTCTTCTAAAATATTAATATTAAAATCACCACAGACTATAATAGACTTATTACTTACAAAGATTTTTTTTAACACATCTTCCATCACAGATTCAAATATACTAAAATTCTGTATGTTTGGGGGTCTGTAAACACATACTACAATGTGCTTATCCAGCTCAACACAGGAAATCTCAATAATCTGTTCGACCGAGAGTCCTACTATATCTTTACGTTCTTTTGACTTAATAATATTTCTAAGTAATATTAATGTACCACCGTGAAGCCTGGACTTGCGGTTATAACAACTTATGACCGTGTAGTTTTCATAATTTATTAACATTTGATGCTCATTAAGCCAATGCTCGGAAATACAAACAATATCATATTGTGACTTTTCTAAAAATAATTCAATTTCTAATGTTTTTGATAAAAATCCCTGTATATTCTGGTGAAATAATCTTAGCGTTCCAGGCCTCTCTTCCTTCCTATAATTTTCGCACGTTTGTGAGACGCCAGGGATACTAGAATGTACCTCTATTGTCGGCCTCGGAAGTTTAAACAGTCAATCACAGCATTATTCGAATAACTAAATAATACTGATTCGTCTCCTATGCTAAGTTTTGTTGAATCTACAACAGCGTTAATATTATAAGCTATCAGTGTAGCAATCTTTTTTCTATCAATCTATACTTAATGGAACTATCTATACTTAATGGAACTGTACTCAGCAAGCTTAGATATGTACCTACTAGTATGTACCAAGGACATTGCAATAGAAATATGCATATCTGAGAAAATCTACACTTTTCGAACGTTCGAATCTAGGTCAGCATATTGCATTATTGTTTCGAACACGTGTTGAACATTAACCGCTAAAATAGACGTTTTTAGTCAGTTAACAATGGTTTTACAAAGCATTGTAGGAACAAAAGTGATTTGTAATGCCAGTGTTAGTCTATCGTAACTTTCAATAAACCGGTCAATAAACAAAAGACCGGCTCGGACTATGCATATAGGTATTTTGTATGGGAATTTTACTACCAAACACGCTTGTGTGCTGAGCCTGCTTAGGCTTAGCACAGCTGGCTGTGATATGTTATAATATTGTGAGAAATATCGATTCTGTCCCATTCTTTCCTATAAATAAAGAAATTGAGGGAATAAATAATAATAGTAGTATTTTACATAGTATTTGTGTTCGTTTCTTCTTTATTATATTTTTCTGTATATACTTTAGTCTTTTTAAGTTGGTAAGCATAGTTTTAATGGTGGTGGTATTAGTTCACTTCACTTGTTTTCATTTTTTTTATTTAATATTTTTCTATCTGTGGAGACTTCTAAATGGCTTTGTATTGTTATTCTTTTCTACCTATTGTATCTTCTTAGCTGTTAGTCTTCCTTAAAAACTAAATAAATAAATAACTTGGTGTGACAAAATCCGTAATATAGTCTTGTCGCGTTTATATGCTAGGCTTGTATAAAAAAATATATGGTAGGTACTCATTGGTATCCTACTGTTATTGTTTTTTATTTATTTTTGTCCGGACGCTTTTTGGCCTGGCCCGCGATCACCTTCTGACATGGGGGTCAGAGATTTTCTTAAGCTAAGTGTAATTTAATTTCTTCGCAATTGTCTTTATTTAAATATAAGGTAAAACACAGATTTTTATTAACAAAGTATCCTATTGTTACAGCCAAAGTCAGTCCAATCGAGTCCAACGAAGCAGCCAACACCAGCGCCGGCCTCCGACGCCGGCCTTGACGAGCAGATCGCCAAGCAGGGTGACTTGGTCCGCTCGCTGAAAGCCGCCAAGGCCGACAAGGCCAAGGTCGACGGAGCCGTCAAGGCCTTGTTGGAACTGAAGGCCAAGTACAAGGCAGCGACGGGACAGGTTTGTATACATACTAATAATGTCGTTGTCGAAAACCTTGGGGCAGGCCTATGTCCAACAGTGGATGTCTTTTGGCTGAAATGATGATGATGATGATGCATGTCGTTTAAGTTTTTGTACGGTAGACCTAAGCTGTAGGCAATTATCTACAGCTCACGCGGGCTGGCTCGACTGGGTAGTACCACCCTCTCACAGAACATCGACATAAATGCTACTTTACGCCGATAGCTATATTATAATCGGGGGCAGGAATCGAACCCGGAACCACTCGATGCAGTGAGCCGAAGCGGTCTACGTTAAAACCACTGCGCTAAAGCTCTGGTTTTCTCGGAAAGCGGTACCGACATATAGCGGCCGTAATATAGAGGTGAATGACGTCACTAGAACGTTGGCTATGTAAACAACGGTGCCAAACACCGCTCTCTAGGAAACCGCTCAATTTAGTTTACATAGCCAACGTTCTAGTGACGTCATTCACCGCTATATGTCGGTACCGCTATCGGAGGAAACCATAGCTTAAGCGGTCGTCCACCTCTTTCCGCAACGACCGATACTCCAATAATATCTTACTGTATTAGAGTTAACATGGGCTAGAAATTCCATGATTCATATGATGATAAGTTTAATATGATCATCTCTCAGGACTGGAAGCCAGGAGCGGCTCCATCACCAGTTGCGCCAGCTGCTGGTGACGCGTCATTAGACCAGGAGATCAGCAAGCAAGGGGTGCTAGTGCGGACACTGAAGGCCGCTAAATCCGAAAAGCCGAAGATCGACGAAGCCGTGAAAGTGTTGCTAGAACTGAAGGCTAAATATAAGGCGGCTACAGGAAAGGTTGGTTATATCCTGTCCATTTATTTCATACAATCCTTCTAATATTAAAAATGCGAAAGTTTGTGAGTATGGATGTATGTTTGTTACTCGTTCACGCAAAAACCACTGAACGGATTTGGATGAAAATTGGAATCAGATAGTTTATAACCTGGATTAACACATAGGATAGGTACTTTTTATCCCGATAGTATGTTCCCGTTGCACAAATTAAGCGCGGATGAAGTCGCGGGAAAAGCTAGTAGTATAAATGCGAAAGTGAGTGTGAATATTTGTTACCACGTATCCATAACTACTAAATCGATTGTAATGAAATTTGAAACGTAGATAGTGTAGGCTCTGGTATAAGACATAAGCTTATCCAATTTCCACGCAGTCGAAGCCGCGGGGCACAGCTAGTTAACCATAGATTCGACAGATAAACCTTATTATGACGCAGTCAAATGTTGTCTTTGGCATTCTTAAATGTCAAAATTTTTATAAATTAATGTAGAGGGTATACCTTCGGAGGTAGATTGATATTAATTTGTGGAATGTTTATCCAGGATTGGAAGCCAGGCTCCACGCCTGTTCCCGCAGTCACCCCAGCGCCCTCTGGTGACGCGTCGTCTCTCAACCAAGAGGTCGCCAAGCAGGGTGAATTGGTCCGCTCACTGAAAGCCGCCAAGGCCGACAAGGCCAAAGTCGACGGAGCCGTCAAGGCCTTGCTGGAACTGAAAGCCAAGTACAAGACGGCGACCGGACAGGTTTGTTAATGGCATCCCCTATTTATTTTCATTACTTTATTTTAACGACACGCCAACGGTATACCCATTGACACATTGTTATAGGTATACTGTTGGCGTGGCAGTATACAGGGTGTCTCATAATTACGAAACAATAATAATTGGTTTGGATGATTATCGAGAATAGAATTGGATGGTGTAACATTTTATTGAAATTTTTGTCGCCAATTTTGAAAAACGAATATTTCAAAAACTATGTAAAATTTTCACAAACTGTTTCTTGAATATTAGTGGTTGCTATTTACACTGCTGCCCTATGATGTTTACTCTGGTAATTACGCCATTTGATATGTTCTAAGACCGCACAACACGGAAGTTGTCATAAAAAAATATTTCTCTAAATCGCCACTTGCTTTTTTTTAATACAGTGTGTGTTAGGTATGTCGTATGAGTTGGTGATATTTATTAATGGTCCCGTTTATTCCAGGATTGGAAGCCAAGCGCGGCGCCACCCCCCGCCTCCACTCCAGCGCCATCTGGCGACGGAGCCGCGTTGGATCAGCAGATCGCCAAGCAGGGTGACTTGGTTCGCTCGTTGAAAGCCGCCAAGGCCGACAAGGCCAAGGTTGACGAAGCCGTCAAGGCCTTGCTGGAACTGAAGGCCAAGTATAAGGCGGCGACGGGACAGGTCGGTGTTTTATATTTATTTGTTATTATAAAGCGACTAATATCTATTGAACTATGTTTAAATGTTAGGCCTCTTGGATAATTGCACGGGGTGATTGCCGATCCGATTCCCGTCAGGGAATTTTTCTAAAATGGTATTTTCTTAATTTGGTTAATCTGAATGTTACTGGGAATACCTCAAATCAGTACAGTACGGTCATGTCGCTGAACAGTATCAGTTTTTCGAATCGCTTGCATAGTTTTGTTTCCCATCAAATCTATGTTTCTTGATCAACCACGGAGATCTAAACAGTGTTTAAATATGTTGCTAATATTTGGTATTGACAATGTTCTCCACGATCTAAAATAGAGAGTGTTACAGAATTGAATATTGAGTGTCTTCAGCTCTTATGTAGTACCGAACGAACGTTGCTTAGAAGGCCCTGTTGCTTAGTATGGGACCATACAGTTGGTGTGTCAGTCTAGCGATATTTATAAAGTGTTATTCTACAGGATTGGAAGCCCAGTTCGACGCAACCATCCCAAAAGCCGGTCCCGGCGCAGTCGCAGTCCGACGACAAAAAAGTCGCGCAACTGTTGTCGCAGATCGCAGCCCAAGGCGACAAAATTCGCAAAATAAAGACGGAGAAAGCGGAGAAATCTGTTGTTGATGTTGAGGTGAGAACAGCAGGTCTACCATGTGTTTCACGTGTGTTTTACTCGTACTCTCGGTAGTCACTATCGTCTACGTAAAATTGTTAGGAGTTTCCTAAAACTAACAAGAGACTGGCAGATGATGCACAGCCTCAACCGGTGGATCTAGAAACACAACATTTTGCACAGTAAATTCCGTTATAACGTTGATGAAGGATCGTTATAAATTAATGGAGCAATTTTGGTCTACTTTAGAGATGTGCCGAGTACAGCCTGACTCGAGTACTTAGTAAGTACTCGGGTACTCGAGTACTCAGATTATAGAACTCGAGTACCCGGTACTCGAATACGGGTTCCGAGTACTTGCTGTAACAGTTGTAGTTTTTTTAGAAAATACGTTATAAATCTGGGCTCTCGCCAAAATTTTCGCAATTTTCTCAAATTTTCACGAGTGCAAGTACAACGCAGTAATTAAATGTGAAGCTCGGACGTTTGAGTGGTTAAAAATACATAATACAAAAGTACTCGAGTCCTATTAAGTACTCGAGTACTCATTACAAGTATTCGAGTTCTTGTCCGAGTCCTCTGACTCGAGTATTTACTCGATTCTTTTTTTAACGAGTACCAGAATACTCGAGTACCAAAAATAGCGTACTCGGCACATCACTAGTCTACTTGTGTTTTTGTATATATAATAGTGAAAGATTGTATGCTTCCTTAATAAATAAAATAAAAAATAATTTATCTTATAGGCGTTTAAATAGGGGAAGAAGATATTGTACATGGAAAATCCTATCGGGCGGGTATCCAGGCCATTCTTAAGTCCTAATTTTGGCCTACATTAATAAAAAATACTTTTGCTTTGGCACACGTACTTGCGTATAAAAATATTTGAGTGTGAATCAATGTTTATAAGGTTTCTTATGTACAGGTAAAGAACCTTCTGAATCTAAAAGCTCAATACAAATCGCTGACTGGCAAGGACTGGACACCGAACGCCGCAGCAGTTACCGTTGAACCTAAGGTAAGTACATAAACCGCCAATAGCCTAATGGTTAGAGAGGTCGCCTTCGTAACCGAGAAGTTCGGGCTTCGATAGTTCGAATGGTGTTCCCACATTCAAGTAATAAAAGATTATAAAGGTTGACAGTAGTCCCAAATAATAATTTAACATAAATAATATGCATAAGTACCTATCGCACATATTGAAATTCGAATAACTTTTAAATATTTTTTTGCAGACAATTGTAAGAAATTCGTAACTTGAAATCAAATGTTTACAAACACTTTGTTCAATATAGAGTTTAGACTTTTTATAGGACTTTAATAGTATATTCTAAAACCGAAACAAAAGCTGTGAAATAAATCAGAAACGAATAATAGTTAAGCACGTATAGTCTGCTTTCACCAATAATGTAGGACTACCATTTTTGCATAAAGAAACAGGACACCAAAGGCGCGGCGATGAACGGCGGCGACAAGGCGGGCGCGTTAGCCGCGGACATCACCAGACAAGGTGATGTGGTCCGGGACCTCAAGACCAAGAAAGCTGATAAGGTATGTAGATAATGAACTAAGATTAATAAAAAAACTTGTTCGAAAAGACCCACTCACGAAGCGAGTGTTGTCGAATATCGGGTTGGAATCCCCCTCGCAATGAAATATGCCATTTGTAACCAACTATTCTACTTTACTATGACACGCTATGATGGCCGGTTTGACATGTGGGAGGGAGAAAGGATGAACCTTAGTAGAACGGAATAAAATTCATTTTGGCATATTTTGACGGGCCCGTTAGCGTGGTTGGCGCGGAGGCGCCTTTCACGCTGCAGGTCGTAGGTTCGATTCCTACCCGGGACATGCATTTGTGTGCATGAACATGTCTGTATGTCCGGAGTCTGGGTGTATATGTATATTAAGTATGTATTTACAAATGAAAAGTAGTATATGTAGTAATATCAGTTATCTAGTTTCCATAGTACAAGCTCTAGTAGTTTGGGATCAGGTAGCCGTGTGTCAGAGTTGGGCAAAATTTAATTTTAGAACAATTAACAATTAGTTAATTGTTAATCGTGGAAGTCACGATTAACAATTAACTAATTGTTAATTGTGAGTATTGTGAGAGTGACAATTAACAATTAACTAATTGTTAATTGTGGAAGTCACAATTAGTTATTTGAATTGTGACTGTCACAACACTCACGATTAACAATTAGTTAATTGTTAATCGTGACTTCCACGATTAACAATTAACTAATTGTTAATTGTTCTAAAATTAAATTTTGCCACTACTCATCGTACGAAACGCAGCTGTAATATCTGCTTTACGCCGATCTTCTGTGAGAGGGTGGTACTACCGCGGTCGAGCCAGCCCGTTTATGAGCTGCAGTCAACTGGCTACAGCTTGGCTCTACCACCTTTATTTGGTTTCATAGCCAGTTGCAATCACCGATCGGTACACGATCGCAGGTTAAGCAACGCTTGGCAAGGTCAGTCAGAGATGGGTGACCATTGAGTGGCAATTGAACTGAGCCTTTCCGTGCTTCGGAGGTCACGTAAAAAGTCGGTCGCGGTTGTAGTTATCTCAACCTGAAGTTAAGCAGTTACAGTAGCCTATAGATGCTTGCAATACCAAAAGCATCGCTCGCACGTCGCCGACCTGAAGAGGAGTGGGACAGAGGGAGGAGCTGGGACAGAGGGAAAGGGGGTTAGGGCAGAGGGGGGGGGGCGGTTGGGACAGGGGGAGGGGGGTTGAGAGAGGGGTTGGGCTTCCGGATCACTCACTCATCCATCGTAGTGGCGCTCAAAGCCAGTTGCAATCACTGATCGGTAAACGATTACAGGTTAAGCAACGCTTGGCAAGGTCAGTCAGAGATGGTTGATCGACCATTGAGTGGCACTCATATCTTTTCATGAATTACACGCACTTATATTCCCCCAACCCCTCCTCCCCCCGCCCCGTATAGCGCTGCTCACGGCTTGCGGCTCGCGGCCTTGGAAAACCACAATGGTCGGCATCCTTTGTCGGAATCATCTGTGTCTTTTGAGACGGTCGTCCTTGCAGCTGGTAATCGATTATCGACTGTATGTGGTTGGTTATAAGCTTAAATTCCATTACGAGAACTGGTTTTGAACGAATTCCGAATTTGTGGTAATAGATTGTCGACTTTATTCGACTTACTATAAAGTTTAATTTTCATTATAACAATAAGGAACTATTTGGAACGGCCGACGACCGACGAGCGGCCGGCGACGGTGAACCACGAATGAGTGAAGCACAAGTACTTTGACCACTGACTGCTCATAAATTATCGACTGTATTTCATTGAACATAAGTATTATTTTATCAGAGAACTGATACCTATACAATCGAACGAAATAATGTCTCGCGCGCAAACAGTGTGCACATGTACCTACTCGCAGTACTCGCAGACCGCACACGGCATTGCCGTCGCGTGCGAGTGTATTTACTTTGTAGTAAGGTATACAATCGCGTAATTCAATTAGAAGACTGCTTTGTAGTGAAATACACGTACAATGATTTTATTGATTTATTGGTGGTAGGGCCAAGCTGAATTGACTGCAGCTCATTTAAGGGCTAGACCAGGGTTACAACTCTGCTTGCAAAAGCAAAGATCTATAGGCTACGCTAACTGCTTGACCTCAGGCGGGCCGTACGCTTGTTTGCTACCACAGTCCCATAAAAAACTGCTTAACGTCAGGCGGGGCGTACGCTTGTTCGCCAGCTCAGTCCCATAAAGAAGAGCTTAACATCATGCGGGGCGTACACTTGTATGCCACCATTGTCCAATAAAAAGTGCTTAACATCGGATGGGCGTACGCTTGTTTGCCACAATCCCATAAACAAGTGCTCAACATCAGGCGGGCCGTAAGTTTGTTTGCCACAATACATAAATGAGTGCTTAACATTGCTGTATGACGAAGATGAGATGAGTAGTCATCTCATCATCATCATCATCACCATCATCGTCATCTCATCATCGCGGTTGTAGAATCGCGACCGACTTTTTTCGTGCCATCCGAAGCACGGAATTGCTCAGTTCAATTGCCACTCAATGGTCACCCATCTCTGACTGACCTTGCCAAGCGTTGCTTAACCTGCGATCGTTTACCGATCAGTGATTGCAGCTGGCTTTGAGCGCCACTGCGATGTGTGAGTGATCCGGACGCCCAACCCCGCTCTCAACCCCCCCCTCCTGTCCCAACCCGCCCCCCTCTGACCTAACCCCCTTTCACTCTGTGCCAGCCCCCCCTCTGTGCCACTCCTCTTCAGGTCAGCAACGTGCGAGTTATGCTTTTGGTATTGTAAGCATCTATAGGCTACTGTAACGGCTGAAGTTCAGGTTGAGATACTTTGAGATACTTTGCTTACTACAACCGCGACCGACTTTTTACGTGCCCTCCGAAGCACGGAAAGGCTCAGTTCAATTGCCACTCAATGGTCACCCATCTCTGACTGACCTTGCCAAGCGTTGCTTAACCTCCGATTGTTTACCGATCAGTGATTGCAGCTGGCTTTGAGCGCCACTACGATGTGTGAGTGATCCGGAAGCCCAAGCCCTCTCCCAACCCCCCTCCCCCATGTTCCAACCCCCCCCGACCCAATCCCCCCCTCCGACCTAATCCCCCCACTCCGACCCAATCTCCTTTCCCTCTGTGCCAGCCCCCACCACTGTGCCACTCCTCTTCAGGTCAGCAACGTGCGAGCGATGCTTTTGGTATTGCAAGTATCTATAGGCTACGGTAACTGCTTAACATCAGGTGGAGTTGACTACAACCGCGACAGACTTTTTACGTGTCCTCCGAAGCACGGAAATGCTCAGTTTGAATGCCACTCAATGGTCACCCATCTCTGACTGACCTTGCCAAGCGCTGCTTAACCGGCGATCGTTTACCGATCGGTGATTGCAACTAGCTATGAACACCACTACGATGAGTAAGTGGTCTGGAAGCCTAAACCCCCCTCTAACCCCCCCCCCCCCCCCCCCCCCCCCTCCCTCTGTCCCAACACCTACCCCCCTCACCTCGTCCCACTCTTCAGGGCGGCAACGTGCGAGCGATGCTTTTGGTATTGCAAGCATCTATAGGCTACGGTAACTGCTTAACATCAGGGGGGCCGTACGCTTGCTGCCGTACCAACTTGGTCACATACGTTTTTTTTTTAAATGGTCGAGTATTCAACCGTTTTAAACGGATTGTTCGAGGTTAATTGTTAGTGGCGATTGATTTTTTCACATTAATTATAATTATTAAATCAATCGCCTAAAACAATTAAATCATTTGCAATTACTTTTTTAATGATTGAAAAAAGTAATTGTAATTGATTTAATCGAAATCCACAATTAATGTACTTTAATCTAAATAAGTTAATTGCATAGTGCAATTACAAATTTAATTGTGATTAACTTAATCGCGATTAACTAATTGCAATTACATTTTTAATCAATTAGTTAATCAATTAAAAATCTAATCAATTAGTGCCCAACTCTGCCGTGTGTAAAAAATGTCCCAGTTTTTTTTTTTTTTTTTTACATTCTTATTTTTGAAATGGCCAGTCTTATTCCGTTATAATAAGGTTCATTTTCTCCCCCCCCCCCCCCACGTCAAACCGGCCATCGTAGAATGCCGCTACTATAAGTAACTATTGCTATATCATGTTATATATGTATGTTTTGTGTTTATATTAAAAGAATAAATAATTTTGCAGTAGGCTCACCTCCCTATTACATTGAGACCTAAATACCATACCATTGCAGTGCACCCATGGACCAATTACTAAGGAGACTGGCCCTAAGCAACTCGGCCGAGTGGTCGGCCTAGTACTAACATCGACATAAAACGAAGCGAGTAGGTCAACTATTTACCGGTAGATAGAACAATGAAAATGAAAAATCAATGACCACGTTTTTTTTCATACATATATCTAATAAGGGCACCTCTTTCTTTAGTCTTTACTCTGTGAGTGCACCTATGCCTATTCCTTGGGGGAATGCAATTCTCTTGCTATTATGCAAGATTATTATTATTATTTATTGTTATTATTACACTTGACCTCAATTTCACGCGCCACAGTCTAGGCCTGCTATTACAAACCCCCTACGAAAGCAATAATTCGTTTCGTTCACGCTTCGAATTTTGACACATTTCCGTAGTAAATAGTGGCAAAATAACAGACGAACGGAATAGACGGTCCGGCTTCTCAGCATAATAGACGCCCAGTACGTTAACCCAGAGCGGTGCGCTAATAAAATGTAATATGTTCTAGGCGACAATAGACGCGGAGGTGAAGAAACTTCTAGAATTAAAGGCAAAGTACCAATCGGAGACGGGCGCTGCGTACGTGGCGCCCGCGCAGCCGCGTGACGCCAAGCCTAAGGAGAAGAAAGACAAGCCAAAGGAAGCCAAGAAAGAGGCAAAGCCTAAGGAACAGGTAATTTAATCCCACTAATATTATAAATGTGAAAGTTTGGATCGATGGATGGATCTTTCTTACTCAATCACGCCAGAATGGCTGAACGGATCTGGATGAAATTGGCACAGAGATAGATTGTAGTCGGGAATAGCACATAGGCTACTTTTTATCCCGAAAAAATTACAGGTTCCAGTGGGATTTCAAAGTTAACGCGGACGAAGTCGCGGGCAGAAGCTAGTTATTTATAAAAGAAAACTGGTCAATAGTGCCAATTATTTTAGGGCTCAAACTACACTTGAATAATTTAATTGCCAAATTTTATCTTTAGTCAGTTTACAACATGGATGTATTAACTCAGGATGCGCTTCGCATGATCTTCCCCTCTAGCTTTTTTTTATAGGTACTAGACCAAAAATCTCTGACACGTATATAAAAACTGTTTTCGAAATCGATTTGATCAGAGTAAGTATCGTTTTCGCGGTGTAAGGTGCTCCGTGAAAAATGCCGAATTGTCCCATTAAACATGTGCAAAGAAATTACAAAAAATAGTAATATACAAAAAGATGGGGTAACATTTCATATGTAAGTATTTTTGATGTAATTAATGCCATTTTTCTATTAAATTCATTAAAATATTAAATGTCATAAGAATCGAAAACATTATCGATACAATTAATCGAGTACGAATTAATCGAATAGTCTACTGTGACCATAGACGAATCTTTTCTACC
The DNA here is from genome assembly GCA_947859195.1 of Drymonia ruficornis. Classification (NCBI taxonomy): domain Eukaryota; kingdom Metazoa; phylum Arthropoda; class Insecta; order Lepidoptera; family Notodontidae; genus Drymonia; species Drymonia ruficornis. The sequence continues at coordinate 8,883,364 of OX401923.1, forward strand.
CTGGCAACTGTATTTTTTATTTGTCAAATAATTGTCAAGTATTTGAACTTTGTAAACAAACGGATAAATACTGAATTACGCGGTGATAAACCAGTCGCAGAACGTTAAAAACGATTTACAATGAATAAATCATTAGTAATTCAACAAGAGAGGTGATTCACAAAGTTTACAGGCGGTGCCTCGCGGAATTTGAGGTGCAAAATATTTTGTCAGAACTCGACCATGTTTACCAAAGAACCGCTGATATTATAGGTATATAAGCAGTTTATTTTACAGTTTTTAAGTTAAATAATGTGTTTATTGTATACAAAGGCAGGCTCAAAGCTTCAGTTTACAGGTTTTTCAGTAAATATACATTGATCGCTTAGAGGTACATTCGATGACACAACTTGATACTTGGGCATTATTTTTATGTGTTGCTTTCATCTCGACCAATATATAATCTAAGGTTGCTTTATTTTTCTATGTTTGCTTGTCAGTTAACATCGTTACTTAATTACTGAATAAACAAATAACCTTAAAGCATTAAAGAAATGATCTTTTATTGAATTATTTTATTTTTCAGGTACCGTTAGAAGAATAGTCGAAAATTGCTCTTTACGATGACATTAATCGATTAATAATAAATCTTCAAGATGACAGCAATGCTGTGGAGACTGATGATGATGAGTTGATGAGGCAGTGGCAGGCCCACGCCAATATATGGATTTATCAGGAGTGGAATATTTAGACCAAGATCTTTTGAATGTACAACATCTCTTGCAGCTTTATCAACATTTTGTAACTGCCAGGGCTGTCTAAGAATATTCTCTTGTTAATTAAAAAACGCAGTAGCTATGATATGTTTGTTTTATTTTCCTAAAATACAAAAAAAAAATAACTAACTCATGTTGAAACAAAAACACCCACTATCGAAACAATTCAGATAAATACGATCTCGATAAATTCTTGATCTTGATAAACGGAATCGAACCTGACACTGCTCCGAGTCCATATGACCCAGAAGCAGGCAGCGTCTGCTACTGAGGCGATGAATCACATATGGCATAAATATATGTATAACAAATATTATCTTATTGACCAACATCAAAGAAAACTTAAAAGTGCTTGCGCTTGCATTATGAATAATAAATAATATGGAAAATAATAAATCAAGTATCAAAATTATTCAGTCGTATTAGTCAATGTTGCAACTTGCAAGAATGATTTTGTACTTATATACTTTTTGATTTGAACAGTGTTGTAGTAGTGTTTATTTATGATTGCAGACCGGTATCGATAAAAATATAATATATATAGTGTATAATAAACCTTGGGAGAGGCCTATGTCCAACAGTGGACGTCTTTTGGCTGAAATGATGATGATGATGACATTAGTATAATAATACCTATTACGTTTATACGTACCTACCTAACAAAAGATATCAGCCAGGCCAGTGGCAGCAGATGGCGCTGGTCGAATGGGAGTGGGGGGGGGATGAAACAGCTTATTTGGGAACATTAGGTACTTATTTTTTAGATAATCTCATTTTCAAGGAACTGAATTGGGATATACCCGGAATCATCTTGTTTCCGTTGAATATTTACGCCTCGTGAGTTACTCATTATTTCTTGTTCAGCTGTTTCAGTAGAGATAATTCAGTAGATTATAATGACAGCTATAAATGTAATAATGAGTATATGAAACTATCGATATAGCTAATTAGAAATATCGATAGTGGTATTCACCCTATTACACCGATGGTCCTACGGTAGTAAAATTTTGTATGTTGACGTATTAGATCTTTTAGTGTGCGTAAAATATACTAGTGTTGCACATTTCTTTACGTGTGCGTTTATAATGACACAAAATGTTTTGAGTAAGTGTGCGTCAATTTTAATGTAGTGGTTACCTCCCCTCCCCCAAGAATTGACAGAACATTTTGTTCGTTGAATTATGCGTGTTGCAGGTCCATTTTGTTAATTTGTTCGAGGTTTACAATGATTTTAAGGAGCATTTCTAGTATAAGTACATCATACATTTATATGTATAAATTCTCTCACTTCCAAGTAGTATTTTTGCCAATGCCAATTTCTATAGTTTTTTTGCCGAAGGTCAATTTGACACTCAATATGTTTGGGCGTATTTCTATATCATTAGTTCCGTGGCCGCTCACTGCTGCTAACGCCAAAATAGCGTTAAATCAAATAGGCTCAATACGACGACGACTATCGCCAGTCCAGCGTACTAGGTACCACTAGTCCAATAGGGACATTACCAGCATAAGCTGAACCCTTTTTACTATTAGCACCCATAATAAAGAGAGTTCAGCTTCCGCTGGCATTTTCCTTGTGATGTACAACCGACTGTGTGTGGTTTAGTCTCCGAAGCCTGCCAGCTCCAAGGAGGATGCGGGCGGCGTGAAGAAGGTGACGCGGCTCGGGATGGAGGCCAGCAAGGACGTGGACCTGCCCGAGTGGTACTCGCAGGTCATCACCAAGTGTAAGTCAATAAAAAAAAGCCATAAATAGGGTTACAATTGTATAGTTCTTACAATTCACAAAGGCGACCGGCCCTTGGTTGTATAAAGACGTATCTAAATACTTGTTAATGTGTGCGTTTACGGCTGCGCCACACACGCACACTGTCACAATTGTATATTTACATGTCGAACACAACCAAGAGCCGGTCTCCTTCGTGAATTGCTAGAACTATACACATATAATATCTGTAAACCTTCCACACTAGGCTAACCCTGGCCTATGGGAGGTTTAAAATACATTTTATTACCCAGGATTACTGGTAACCGTATGTACCCTACCAAAGATACTCATACGGTCGAATACTGCGTAAATTTGACGTGCCATACAAAAAAATTACAGTTAACGACGTCTCAAACTGCTAAGTGGGACTTAAATATTTAAGTAGCCTTTGAGTATTCGGCCGATAGACTCAGACATAGCTAACTCACTCAGATCTAGGCCTAGTCTCCATACGGAAGTACTTCAAAGAAGCGTCCGAACGCTACTTTAAAAAGGCTTCCGATCATTCGAATGCTCTAATCGTCGCCGCCGTCGATTACGAGCCCGCGCACTTAGACACACTCAGTAGTACCTACCGCCGCCGACCGCGGCATGTACTACTCGACCCACCCGACCCACTCACCGTGCTCCTCGACTCAGATGTCGAGGAGACCGACACACGCACACTACCCATCATACACCGACCTCGCCGGCGAGGTCGACGTATTCCCTCTTCCGCCAATAGGTGCCTCTATGCGCCTGCGCCAGCAGGACCTAGACGCACCTAGGCATTCGACAAGCCCGCTGAGTTTCTTGCCGGATCTTCTCAGTGAGGTCGCGTTACGATCCGGTGGTAGTTTTTACCTCCGTTCTCTCTCTAGAGACAGCAGCCAAGCCGAGGCCGAGCCCTATGTGGCGCCCTTGAGCGTGCTGTCCCCTACCCTTCTGGTTGGAGCGCACTTTGCACTCACCAAAGTCCGGGTGAAGTTGTAGAGGCCACTCTGGCCAACAACGTATTGTCAATTCAAAAAAAAAAAAAAAAAAAAACAGCTAATATTATTTTCATAGTGTGTGGATGGGGCGTATTAAAATATATAATATATATTAGCCCTTTTAACGTCCCACTGCTGGGCACGGGCCTCCCCTCAATGCAAGGGGGATCCAGGCCATAATCCACCACGCTGGCCCAGTGCGGGTTGGTGGGTTTCACATGGCTAAGACATGCAGGTTTCCTCACGATGTTTTCGTTCACCGTAAGCAAGTGATAATCATATTAAGGTTATGATTCACACATAGATTTCGAAATATCCAGAGGTGAGCCAGGGTTTGAACCCAGGACCTATTATCGGGGGGGGGGGGTATTATCTTATTGGTATTTGCATGTGTAATATGTGTGTGCAGCGGAGATGATAGACTACTACGACATCTCGGGGTGCTACATCCTGCGGCCGTGGTCGTACAGCATCTGGGACCGCATCCGCGAGTACCTCAGCAAGAGCTTCCGCAAGCTCGGCGTCAAGGACGGCTACTTCCCCATATTCGTGTCCAAGGTATGTTCAACAATGTCATAGGCTCGTATTAATAAATGCATCTCAAAGTTGAGATCGATCTTAAGATGCAGTTTTGACGTTTGATGTATGGAACATCTGTCAAAAACAGCGTCGTAAGATCGATCTCAACTTTGAGATGCATTTATTAAGAGTCCGGAACCACCCAATGCAGCAATGCGGCCTACGCTCGAACCAATGCGACAAGCGGTCGTCACAATATGAGAATCAATAATAGGTCAACTAATCAACTCATAACCGACACTATAGTTAAAACCAAGCTTTCTTATCAATATAATTTTGAAATCATCGAAATCGGTCCAGTCGTTGCGATTTTATAACACATTTTATGTAATTTTATGTAATGTGCGGCATGTGCGTGTGACGTCACACGGGACCGTCGGATTGAAGGTGCGCTAAACCCGAGCTGCGGAGCCGGCCCGGACTGTTCCCGCGCCGCCGTTCATTACAAAGCGCCTGTAATGCAGATGACGTCACAACAACCGCGCGCGAACTTCGCTAGTAATTTGGTCACAGCTTCGTCAATTTTTGTCGTAGACCAAACATTTTTGCACTGTATGTTATGGATTTCTTAGCTCTATAAATCTGCGTTCTCAACTAAATTCGTTGCGGAAACGCATTATGACGGAATGCCGCTGGCACCATCCTAGTAGCCCAGATACATGCGAATGTTGTTGCAGGCGGCGCTGGAGCGCGAGAAGGCGCATATCGCGGACTTCGCGCCCGAGGTGGCGTGGGTGACGCACTCGGGCTCGTCCGAGCTGGCCGAGCACATCGCCGTGCGGCCCACCTCCGAGACCGTCATGTACCCCGCCTACGCCAAGTGGATCCAGAGCCACCGCGACCTGCCCTACAAGCTCAACCAGTGGAACAATGTCGTGGTCAGTACCACTACTCTACACTACACGACTTTTTCATATTTTTTGGGACTACGCCCGCCACACACTCCCACTGTTACTCACTGACTGTGACTGTGTGTGTGACTGTTACTCATATAAGCCAGGATCGACAATGGTGTCCAACGATGACGCCGAGGTTTGACCCTCGACGAGTCCCGGGGAACATCTAAGTTGCCTTCGAACCCGCACGAATTTAATCAAAAGAAAGGATAGGAGGTGTGACGTCACATGGCTGGATCGGCTACAAGGCGTGTTGTGCCCACGCCGCCATTCACTACAAAGCGCGAGTGGGCCTCATGACGTCACCGCAACCGCGCGCGAACTTCGCTAGTAATTTAGTCATAACTTCATCATTTTGAGTCGTAGAACAAAAATGTTTGCACTGTATGTTATGGATTTCTCAGCTCTATAAATCTGCATTCTCAACTAAATTCTTTACGGATCTCCATTTGGACACCAATTCTCACGTTATTATTTTGTAATAGCTTTTCCCCGCGACTTCGTCCGCGTAGAAATTAAATTTAAAAAAATCGGATCTGATCCCGGATCCCGTTTACTGGATCCCGTAGCCCAGATATCCCGGATCCCGTATCTCGGATCAAAAAAAAAAAATTGCCTATATTACTCAGGGATAATGTAGCATTCTAATGGTGAAATAATTTTTGAAATCGGTCCAGTAGTTTTTGAGTTCTTTCATTACACACATACAAAAATTCTTTTTTTTCTCTTTATAATATTATAATGTAAATAAGTGATGCTTGTTACGTAGAGATGGGAGTTCAAGCAGCCGCAGCCGTTCTTGCGCACGCGCGAGTTCCTGTGGCAGGAGGGACACACCGTGTTCCGCACGCAGGAGGAAGCCGCCGAGGAAGTGCTGCAGATATTAGGTAAATAAATAAATAATATCCTAATAATATCCTGGGACATTATTTTTTACACACGGCTACCTGATCCCAAACTAAGCAGAGCTTGTACTATGGAAACCAGATAACTAATATTAATACATATACTTTTTTTTGTAAATACATACTTAATATACATAATTACACCTAGACTCGGGACATACAGATACGTTCATGCACACAAATGCATGTCCCGGGTAGGAATCGAACCTACGACCTGCAGCGTGATAGGCGGAATCTTACCAAAGACTTACAAAAATACATTAAATAAAATGTTGTCTGTCAGTTTCTACCGGCTAATGTCCGAAACGGCTGGATCGATTTTGATGAGACCATTACTGGTAGATAGCTGATGATATAAAGAGTAACTTAAGATTCTTTTATAACATAAATCATTGTGAATTGTGAATTGCTTCGGCTACAAACGATGGGTAAATAAGTACATACATATTTTCTTTTTAGGAACATAACACATGTGTGATTATTTGTTTTTATAATGTTATTTTGTTACAGATCTGTACGCGTATGTGTACGAGGAGTTGCTCGCGGTGCCCGTGATCAAGGGCCGCAAGACCGAGAAGGAGAAGTTCGCGGGCGGGGACTACACCACCACTGTGGAGGCGTACATACCCGCCAGCGGGAGAGGTATACAGGTAATGTACATTGAAATATAAATCATTTACAATGAGAGTCAATACTAGGTCAACAAATCAACTCATAACCAACACTATAGTTAAAACTAAGCTTTCTTATGAATATCATTTTGCGATTTTACAACACATTTTATATAATGTGCGGCATGTGCGTGTGACGTCACACGGGACCGTCGGATTGAAGGTGCGTTGTACCCGCGCCGGCTCGCGCTGTGCCCGCGCCGCCGTTCATTACAAAGCGCGCGTGGCTCAAAATACGTCACAATAACCGCGCGTGAACTTCGCTAGTAATTTGGTCACCACTTCGTAAATTTTTGTCGTAGACCAAAATTTTTTGCACTGTATGTTATGGATTTCTTAGCTCTATAAATCAGCATTCTCAACTAAATTCGTTACGGATCTCCATTCACGCGCAAGTCTGTAGAAACAACCTCTGATCCGTGATCTTAAGGTGAATGCCAACCCCTACGTATCTTATAGAAAATTGACCCATTATCAAAACAACTTAGGGCCAGATCGCACATGTGAGGTGATGGCGAAGCGACAGTGATTTCTTTTTAAAATATAAATAAAGAAAATATTACGAGAGTAACACACCAATTGTATGGTCTCACACTATGCAACGCTTGTACTATGGGTACCGTGCAATGGACTGGGGGCGATCCCAGCGACAACCAGACCAGGGCAAATTACGAAATTTTCCTCTGGAAATCGAACCCGCAACCACCTGATGAGCGGCCAACGCTCGAACCACTGCGCCGAGCGGTACGGACACGACAGCTTACCGGTATGGAACAGATTGGGGTTTAAACGTGCGTTTCCACTGACGCAGAGCTGGGCGGACTGAACAGGAGCAGACCATGAATTGGCCAATAAACATTGTTTCCACTGATGCGGAGTAGAGATTTCGAGCACTGTGATTGGTCATTTCATGGTCCGCTTCTCTCCACTGCGCCCAGCTCCGCGTCACTAGAAACGCACCATTGAGTTTCTTGCCGGCTCTTCTCAATGGAAGCAACATTACGAACCGGTGGTAACGCTAAAATGAGTTTGAGTTTGCCTAACTTGATACTTCCGGGAACAATAACAATAAATTCGGTACCTTATGGTTTAATACTACGTATTTGCGACAGGGTGCTACAAGCCATCACCTCGGCCAGAACTTCTCCAAGATGTTCGAGATCGTGTACGACGACCCCGACACTCAGGAGAAGGTGTACGCGTACCAGAACTCGTGGGGTCTCACTACTAGAACTATTGGTAAGTGGATGGTAGACCTGTAGCCAATTGACTGCAGCTCGACCGGGGTAGTACCACTCTCTTACGGAAGATCGGCGTAAAGTAGCTATTACAGCTGCGGTTTGTGGGATGAGTGAGAGAGCCGCAAGATTAACACCCCCCCTTCCCCTCCCTCTGTCCAACTCACCTTCGGAACCGTTTGCAACCTTAAGGGGAGGTTGGGGGGGTGGCCAGCTTTCTCGCTCAATGTACGAGCTACATTACGTCGATCTTCTGTGAGAGGGTGGTACCACCTTGGTCAAACCAGCTCGCAATAGTCTCGCCCCTTTTAAATTAAGACGAGACCATTAAGAAATGTGGGTGAACTGTAGCGCACATCTGTCTACCACTTCTGGGAATGCAGTCGTGATGGTGTACTTTTGCAAAATAAATATAAAATGTTATAGTCGTCTAGTCCGTTTTTTTAGTATAAAATAAAAAGAATAATATCCTAGGACATTCTTTTACACACGGCTACCTGATCCCAAACTAAGCAGAGCTTGTACTATGGAAACCATATAACTGATATTACTACATATACTACTTTTTTATTTGTAAATACATACTTAATATACATATACACCCAGACTCGGGACATACAGATATGTTCATGCACACAAATGCATGTCCCGGGTAGGAATCGAACCTACGACCTGCAGCGTGAAAGGTGCCATCATGCCAACCACGCTAACGGGCCAGTCACACAATAACACCCAGACTCGATAGTATTATAAAATCAATGATCATCACATTCCATCCCATTCATCACCAGGCGTGATGGTGCTCGTGCACGGTGATGACAAAGGGCTAGTGCTGCCCCCTCGCATCGCCGACGTCCAAGTGATAGTGGTGCCTTGCGGCATCACTGCCTCGAGTACTGACGAACAGAGGAAGAGCCTCATCGACTCGTGCAAGGCGCTGGTCGATGACTTCGTGGAGGCAGGCCTGAGAGCTGAGGGCGACTACAGGGACAACTACTCGCCTGGGTGGAAGTTCAATCATTGGGAGTTGAAGGTGAGTCCTGGTGGTAGAAAAACTTTTACGTGTAGGCTAAATAAATAAATATTATTACTTGGTAGGCAGTGATAGCCGATTGGTAAAGCACGCGTCTTGCGGGCTTAAGGTCCTGGGTTCAAACCCTGGCTCACACCTCTAGATTTTTCGAAGTCTATGTGTGAATCATAACTTTAATATTATTATCACTTCGTTACGGTGAAGGAAAACATCGTGAGGAAACGTGCGTGTCTTAGATATGTGAAATCCACCAACCCGCACTGGGCCAGCGTGGTGGATTATGGCCTGAATCCCTCTCGCATTGAGGGGAGGCCCGTGTCCAGCAGTGGGACGTTAAAAGGGCTATTATTATTATTGAGGGGTTATTATTATTATTATTACTTGGAAAAGGACATAGGACCAAAATATTTCTCGAACCAGCTAGTTATTAATAAAATTTAAATCAGTAACCAGTTTCATTGGCAAATGGCGTTACCAGAGTAGTTTTAATCTAAAAATGCACGCCCCTCCAGTAAACGTGATTATTTAAATGTGTGAATATACAACGCTTTACTTAAAGAAAGAACAAGACGAAGCCATTTGTCTAGGGGGGCTGGTTTACAAGCGTTTCTACAAAACGCTACGCTTAAATCTATGCAAATAACATTACAAGTCGATAAGCAGACCACGTGACTTATGTTATTTCCATAATGAAGCGTAGCGATTTATAGAAACACTTGTAGACTAAGCCACTTGTTTAGGGGGCTATTCTTTAAGTATTACTCCACCAAGTTAACTAGGAACCCGTCAAATGTGACGTCACCCGCACAACAAGGCGGTGGCGTTGTGGCGGGCGGGAAGCCGCAGGCGGTGGAGGGTGTGCGGGCGAGGAAGCCGCATTCCATCCGAGTTCCTATAGTAGCGACACGCTATGGTGGCCGTTTTGACGTGTGGGAGGGTGGAGAAAATGAATCTTATTATAACGGAATAAGAATGCCAGTTTTGAAGTTTAAGAATGTCAAAAAAAATATGCGAAAGTGAGTCTTATTCCGTTATAATAAGGTTCATCCTCTCCACCCTCCCACATGTCAAAACGGCCATCATAGCGTGCCGCCACTATAGTTGGCTTGGTGGAGTAGTAAAGCGCAATATTTATTTTCACACATTTAAATAATCATAAGGGGCGTGCATTTTTAAACTTAATGGCCTCTACATACATTCCCCGTGTGCAGGGCGTGCCCGTCCGCGTGGAGCTGGGCCCGAAGGACATGTCGCGCGGCGAGGTGGTGGCGGTGCGCCGCCTCACCGGCGACAAGCTCACGCTCAAGCGCGACCAGGCCGCCGCCAAACTGCTCGACCTCATGGAGACCACGCATCAGGAGATGTTCATTAAGTCAGTAATCATTTCTTCAACTCTACAACCTTTCTCCCAATATTAATAGGACTTAAGGACTATCCACACATAGCTGGGCCATGCCCAGGACGTGGACGGACCGTGCTCAGTCACGGGCTCAAAAATATCAGTGTGTACATTTTATATGAAGATGGAATACGTCCCAGGCACGACCCGGCTATGTGTGGATAGACCTGTACGTCCATATCCTGGCAAGTGTGGATAGACCATTACTTGGAGGGTTTCCTGTCCGTCCTCGAGAGGCTACATTTCCTTTCACTCTACCTTCTGAGACTGCAGCCTGACATTTTATTACACCCAATGGGATCTTAAATGTCATATCACTATTATTATTTACAAACACCGCAAGTTCTATTGAAGAACACTTTGCTGATATTACTAAAAATGTTTTAATTGATATAAGATCTTGCCTGATTTTCAATTTGCTTTCTATAAAAACTGATGACTTTTACAGCTTCACTGGCCAAGAGCTACATTTTGAATAGCGATATCACCCTAAAGATTCCGTCGTTCGTATCACCCGAAGTAATACTTTGTTGCATTGTATATTAGAGATTTTAGATATAAGGAGCTAATTTTTGACTATTAATTTGAAGGTTTATTGTACAGGGCGACGAAAGACCGCGATGAAAGGTTGTCTATGGTAACAAAATGGGACGACTTCACGAATGCATTGGAGCGCAAACACATCCTTCTGGCGCCATTCTGCGGGGAAATCCCGTGCGAAGATAACATCAAGAATGATAGTGCTCGGTGAGTCTTTGAAAACTCATTTCTTTGAATTTTAAATTGGCCCCTTTGTCTATAGTGACATAGCCCAAATGTATGAACCAATTTCATTGCGTTTTTTGGTTGTATAAAGGTAGGAGTTCGATGGAAACGGCAGACGGCAGACGTCAGTCGGTCTCATACAAATTGTGACGATGACATGTACCGCGACGGCAGACGGCATTACAATTTCTATGAGACCGACTGACGTCTGCCGTCTGCCGCATCCAGCGAACTCCTAACTTTACCAATATGGTGCTAAATAGTGATGGGATGTTGTCGAGAACATTCTCACCCTCGGAAACTTACTCGAAAGAATTTTTGGGTGACGTTATCCTAACTTTCAATCTTAAAAACAATTAATACCACCATACTTGCATGTTTAATGAGGTTTATGCCAAGTTTAACATGCTTCAGAAAATAAATTCTCGAAAATTCTCACGAGTAAGTTTCCGAGGATGAGAATGTTCTCGAGAACATCCCATCACTAGTGCTAAATATTTTTTTGTTTATGACAATAATAAGGTGTTTTCAATATTCCATTTTACGGAAATAAGTTGTGGTTCTACGAGATAAATGCAAGTCTAATGTTGGGTTATGAATTTCAGGACGGATGATGACCCAACAACAGAGGTGAAGGCACCGGCCATGGGGGCAAAGTCACTCTGCATACCATTCAAACCGCCCCGCGAGCTGGCAGCGAGTGATCGATGCATCCACCCAGCGTGCAACAACAAACCAAAATTCATCACATTATTCGGAAGAAGTTATTAATAAGTAGAACGATAAAAGATTTTTTTACTAAATAAATAACTTATTATTAGCCTGTCTTTCTTATTAGCCGGTAACAACATACAAACAGTATAAAATTAAGGAATAATAATAGTTTATTTCATAAAAAATCTTGATAAATAGTTATAAAAATAGGGTATCTATTTAATCCAATTCATTGTCACGCGAGCTTTTGTTTGGTTCTTCAAATGTAAGCAAGTTCTCTTCCAATAATTCAATCCTCCTCTTTTTTGCATTCAAAAGTTGCACAAACTTCCCATATAGGCTTGTCTCCAAGGATGTCTTTATATCCACAAACTTTTCCAGTTCATGTTTACATTTATCCAAATCCTTATCAATTTGTTCATTTTTTCTAGTTATGCATTCAATTTTGGTCTTCAGATCTTTGTTTTGGAACATTAAGATATTCACGAGCTCGTCTTTTGATTCCGGGGAGTCGTCGCGTTGCACTGGTGCGCTGCCGTGGATCATTGAGCCACCATCCTTATAGTTTTTTATCCATTGAAAAGTCTTCGAATTATCATCACCTTGGACCACAGTGAACTTGTAAGTATACAGGGTCTAGTCTCCAGCCAGAGCATTCTTAATATTGGAATAATATTCCTCTTCACTTTCGCAAACGGCCTTTCTGAGTTCTGTGGCGAAATCATTTGATAATTTTCCGGTCCAAGTAGTCTCGTTATCATAAATTTTTATATGAAATAAATCATGTTCATTTGGTTGCCAGAGTAATTTTGCATATAAAATATTTCCCCCTTTTATATCAAATTTCGATACAGATACATTATTTTTATTCATTTTAAATGGAAAAACTCGAAAAACATATATATAGTCGCCGGAACATTTGTTGTTTTGGTTTTTTGCAGTGGTCAGTGGTCTTAAAGTCAAAATAAGAAATCGGTAGAATTGGCCTAAAAAAATCGGTAGATTTGGACTCAAAATCGGTAGGCAAAAAAAAAACAATATTTTTATATTCTTCGAAGATAGTGTGTTATAAAATTTATTTTGTTGTGGGAGTGTCCTTTTATGAAGCAATTAAAAACCTATCTTTATCAAAACTTTTACAGTAGACATACCTAGTTCCCGCCTTTATTTAAAACTTATTCTCATTCATTTCATTCAAATTAGTGTAAGAAGGTGGGCTACTTTCTTCTTTTTGCACCCGCACTTGTACCGACTTAATTCTTCAGTTAACTAAACTTAGAATTATTATTACTTATTGACTTGACAAAATATTTTCCGAAAGATAAACTGAATTATAAAATCCGCAAAACAAGCATTATCGAGATATTCCCACACAAAAAACCTACAAAAAGGGCATCCAGCACTTGAAAATGTAAGATCGGTAGAATTTAGCTCTATCCTCAGAAAACGTGGAAAAATCACTCGGTTTTGGTATATCGGTAGAACAGCCCCCAAATCGGTAGAAATACCGAAAAATCGTTAGGTTCGAGACCACTGGTTTTTTGTTTATTTATGATGACATTGACACTGGACAGTGACACAGAACACAGAATAAAAATGGAATAAAAATACTTCTGGTTTATGACATTTATTTGACATGTTTTATTTTTTTAATGGCCTCACATTTTAGATTTAGCCAATATGGACTTACATTAATTAAATCATCTCGTTTTATTAGGCACTAAGGGCTATATCGCTTGAGGACACCGGTGGTATCGCAACCAGTCGCTCCACCAACAAAATGTATAGAGCTGTATGGAGGATATCGCACCTGGTGTTCGCTTGGTAGCGCAACCATTCCGGTGTCGGCTACCGAATCACTGGTAGTGTCACCATGGTTGCCTCGTACGATATCACGCTAACTGATGGCCGATGGGGCAGAAAGGTTCTTGAGTGGTGACCACATTACGGAAGACGCAGCGTGGGCTCCGCGTAAGCTCCCCACAAGGTGGACTGACGACCTGGTGAAGGTCGCGCGCGGAAAACCGCTGGATACAAGTGGCACAGGACCGGTCGTTGTGGAAAACCTTGGGGAAGGCATAACAGTTGACGTCTTTTGGCTGAAATGTTGAAGCATCAAGCACATGATAAGGTTTTATCAAGTTTTTGTATGTGCTTTATTTTCTTTTTTTCCAGACCCCAGAGCAGTGGGTGTGCGTCCGACGCGTGGCGTGGGGCGCAGCGCGAGTTAGCTAACGATGGGTTCGTTTTCAGGCTTTCGTGGTGCGCGTTATCATCAGACTTCACGGGTAGATAGAAGATTCTTCAACACATCGATTTTCTCAAACGTTTATTTGCATTAAATATTTACAAAACGTTAACAATTTTATTGTAACTTCCGATACCTACCTACTGGTACGAAATATAATTATTTTCATCTCTAGAATTCAGTTGTAATCTTTGCAATTCATCAACTTTAGTCTTTTTTACGCAGAGTAAATCTAAAAATTTATCACTCAAAGCTTTTTCCATTTCAATTTTTAGGTTTAAAAATTCTTCAGTGTCTTTCAAGCACCTATGGTAATCGCATTTAATAGTTTCAAACTTATATCTTACTTCCGTATTTTTTTCCTTTAGATACTTGTTTAGCGCCAATAATATTTCTACCAAATCTGGTTGACAATTTTTAGGCGACGTATCTAGTTCTATGGACAGGAATCCTTCAATTACTATGGAGCCGTTAGACTTTCGCTTCCAATAAAAAAATCCACTATTCAGTTCGTAACAATAGTCTTCATTTTGTTGAGAAAGGCAATCTTTTATGCTAGCAAAATATTCATCTTCAGACATGTGTAAGTTTTTGCTGAAGCCTGTTAGCCGATTGTGTGAGAAACGTCCTTTCCATATGTCGTCTTTTAGGTATAAATAAATTTCAAAAGAGTCAGACTGCCATCCGATCACAAGGTAACAACATTCATTTAGATTATTTATTTTAGTTACCGTGATGGCTTTGTCCAAATCCATGTTTTATTTTGAATACCTACTATTTCCTCATCATTTATTTTAACTGCGTAATTTTATAAATATTTTGAAAAAACAGACATTTCAATGAATGAATAAATGAATCGTCACGTCACTATGAAAGCAAAAAGTTTGGCATCAAAGCAAATATTAAAAAACATTATAAAACCTTCTACGAACGAAGTAATATTCCTCATGGTACGAAAAACTATTAAATTCCTTGGGTACGAACAAGCTTTGTATGCGTGGATAGGTACGTAGGTAATATATTTTACTTGACACTGGCTATATGCGAAAAGCGAAGCCTAAACGAAGAAAAAAATCATGCATCATAAATAAAATGTCAAAAAAATGAAATGGAACGTTTGTTGATGTATGTCTGTTTATAACCTCTGAAAAACCTGATATCTTACTTATTATTGATATAAATTCTGGATATTTTTTGTTAAAAATGAGTGGTGGTGATATAAATGACAACAATCCTGTGGAAAAAGATGACGAAGAAAGAGTTCGTATACGCAGCTAATGTTGCTTGCTATGTTTTGCCCAACAAATGTTACCTATTACTTATCGCTAGATTGGTTTATCTTTTTCAGACGGCAATAAGATCGGAACTATCGTCGTTATCATTTGAAGAACTTCAAAAGCTGAAGGAGAAAATCGGTGCTAAAGTGTACAGGGAGGCTTTATTTGGTAAAAATGACAATAAGAAAGAGAGTGCACCTAAAGTATTCAAGAGAGAAAACAAAAACAGGCCGCGTGAAATGAGCTCCAAGGTTCCAGTGTCTATGGTACCAGCGTGTGTTCCTACTGTTGTTAAGAGAAAAGACATCCGTGACCCCAGGTATATATATACACACACGTACAGGTATATATACGCTACCTGATTCACTATTTTTTTTGGGACTAGGCCCGCCACACACTTCCACAACTGTTACTCCTGTAAACCAGGATCGACAATAATGTTCAACGAGTCCGGGGAAAAGCTAAGTAGCCTGATCCACATTATGCCAAACATTGCAATTCAATTTTGTATCGCAACCTAAGATCTGTCTTAAACCTTGCAACAATCTTGGTTCATGTTGTTATTATACTAGCGTTAATGTATAGTAAAATGAGTTTATCTGTAATTAGTAAAATGAAACTAAAATATAGGTAATAAGTAGGTAAGTTTATTTTTTCTTTTTGTTATTTTGTATAGGTATGGTTTGAATTTAATTTCAAATTTAATCTAGCTATGCCCTGTGGCTTCACTCGTGTGGAAATTGATATGTAAGATTAACCTATGTCTTATTCCAGAGCCTACATTAACTATGTTTCAGATTTCATTAAAATCGGTTTAGTAGTTATGGAGATTGATTGATTGATTGATTAGCTTTTTATTCCACTTAACAATTCTTATATTTCATTATATATCACGCTTGACTATTTCCTTGTTTCTTTGTTATGTGGCCCCTGAGGGTAAAAGCCTCCTCCATCTCTCTCCACCTTTCCCTGTCTTTAGCTGTGTACATCCAATTGTCTCCTGCCTTGTTCACTATGTCATCAGCCCATCTTTTCTTCTGTCTTCCTACGCTTCGTTTGCCTTTTGGTCCCGGCCATTTAGTTGTTTGGTAAGTCCATCTTTTATCTTCGTATCTTGCCAAGTGCCCTGCCCAGTTCCATTTCTGTTTTAAACTAAAATGGAGTGCGTCGGTCAATTTGGTTCTCATGCGGATGTCTGTGTTTCGCGTTTTTTGTATTTTTCTCAGTTTCAAGATACTTCTTTCCATAGCATGTTGACAAGATGAAATTTTGTTTTTTACTTTTTCCGTGAAGACCCATGTCTGGCTAGCGTAAGTTAGGCTTGGGAGAATGCAGGAATCCATGATAGTCTTTTTTATGTTTATGTTATAGTTCCCTTTTAAAATTTCTTTTTGTGCCCAGTACTTTTTCCATGTTATACTTATTCTTCTGTCCAATTCGTTTTCATTGCTATTTGCGTTAAAAGACACTAATTTTCCTAGATACACATATTCGTTTGTGTATTCTATAGGGTTTTCTTCTATTTTGATTGTTTTCTTGTGGCTGTTTGTCATAATTTTTGTTTTGGATGCATTCATGTGTAATCCGATTTTCATGCTTTCATAGTTTAAACTTTGTAAAATTTTTTCTAAGTCTGTGGCAGATTCACTAAAAAGAACTATGTCATCGGCAAACCTTAAATGTGTCATTTTATTACCATTTATCCATATTCCACCTTTATTTTTCCAGTGTATGTTTTTGAAAATGTCTTCCAGTACAGCTATGAATAGCTTTGGAGACAGTGGATCTCCCTGCCGTACGCCTCTTCCAATTATGAACTCCTCCCCTTGTCTTTCCAGTTTCACTCTACTTACACTTTTAGAATAGATGTTCTTTATGATATTCACATATGTTTTGTTTATATTATTATTTCTTAGAGCAGTCCATATAGATGGGTGTACTATGCTGTCGAATGCCTTAGAGTAATCCACGAATGCTATATAAAGTGATTTATTGAATTCTTTAAATTTCTCTATAATTTGTTCTATTGCATGGATGTGGTCTATTGTTGAGTAGTATGGGCGGAATCCCGCTTGTTCTATTGGTTGATTTTTATCAATTTCCGGTGCTATTCTACTTAGAATTATTGATGAAAAGAGTTTGTATGTTGTGGATAATAAGCTAATAGGCCTGTAGTTGCTGATGTCAAGCGGGTTCCCTTTTTTATACATTAGTATTATGTTTGATTTACTCCATTGCACGTTGCATAGTTATGGAGATATGTGGTAACAAATATTTACACACACACTTTCGCATTAATAAAATTTGTAGGATAGGATAAATATGGCAATATGTTGGAAAACAAAGAAATTAATACAGCTATTACATATTTAAAGCTTCATATAAAACAAGACTAATATAATCCTTAAAAGAGAGTCTATCAGGTTTTGTCAAGTCGTACCAAAGTAGTGAATAGTGTTATGAGTACGAAAGCATAGTTATTCAATTACTGATCAGAGCAAAACACAACTGATTGATGCTCACGTTAAACATGGGTTACAAAGTTGATTTAACTTCAGTAGTACACTGAATCTACTAAAATAAGTACCATACCTACTAATCCTGCACTATAACTTTCTTGTTACAGATTTGACCCCCTCTGCGGAGAATTTAACAAGAAACAGTTTTCAGAAGACTATGGCTTCTTGTCAGATCTTCGAATGAAAGACATCAATGCGACACGACAGGAACTGAAAGAGACTAGTGACCCTGAACGGCAGATACAGCTACGGAAGCTGCTACAGAGGTTGAACGATCAGCACAAACATACTAAGAAGAGTAAGATTGAGAAGGATAAGATGGTACAGAAGAGGCAAGAGATTGTACAAGAATATAAGGAAGGAAAGCAGCCTCATTTCAAGAATAAATGTAAGAAAACCTATTTTACTTATCAAACATCATACAGGCTGGCTCGACTGGTGTAGACCCACCCTCTTACAGAAGATTGGCGTTATAGTTATAATAATAATGATATTCTGAGACATTTTTTACACACGGCTACCTGATCCCAAACTAAGCAGAGCTTGTACTATGGTAACCAGATAACTGATATTACTACATATACTACTTTTTTATTTGTAAATACATACTTGATATACATATACACCCAGACTCGGGACAAACAGACATGTTCATGCACACAAATGCATGTCCCGCGTAGGAATCGAACCTACGTCCTGCAGCGTGAAAGGCGCCATCACGCCAACCACGCCAACCGGACCGCCGAGTTATTACAGCTGCGTTTCGTACGATGAGTGAGAGAGCCGGAAGCCCAACACCCCCCTCTGCACCTCTCCCTCTGTCCCACTTCCCTTCAGGTCGGCAACGTGCGAGCGAATACTTTGCGCTTAGATTCTAAAGCGTCAGTTCAGGCAGCGGAAAAATGCGCGAGCAATGTACTGACTCCATTGAAGATAGAACCGTATTACCATAGCCTAAAGTTGCCTTGCGCGTGCTTGTGTACTATGGCTTCTAAACAATGGACTAGGGGCGATCCCAGTAACACCCAGACCCAGACCAGGGGGCTTACCACAAGCTCTTATTGCGATTCAATTACAGGAACGTATTAACGTTTCAGCGACTTTTTGTGCAATGACGTACCTTATTGTCATGACAATAAGAAACGTCATTAAAACGTCGTTAAAACGTTCCTATAATTGAATCGCAATATGAGCTTGTGGTAAGCCCCCAGGGCGAATTACGAAAAGGCCGTTTCCATAATTTGCCTCTGGCGGTCATTCTTCTTCTTATCGTATGTTTAGTGGCCAACCTGGTGTCAGAATTGTTCAAGCCGCCCGAAAGCCTCGGCGAAGGCGAAGGAGGGCCGGAGGTCGTCATTCAAATATATTGACTGGACCTTTGGCGTGGTCGGATTAGATTCCGCCTATCACGCTGCAGGTCGTAGGTTCGATTCCTACCCGGGACATGCATTTTTGTGCATGTCCCGAGTCTGGGTGTAACTATGTATATTAAGTATGTATTTACAAACAAAAAGTAATATATGTAGTAATATCAGTTTAGCGGTAAAGGGAAGATCTTCCGGCCAGGCGGGTGGTATGCCTGGCGGGGTCGGCCGCTACGCCCCAATGGATGTTGTCGGGGTATCGTATATATGCTGCGTGCCTCGGGAATGTTGCTTGCGTGGTTTAGGACTCCATTTTTGTATTGGCGCGTGCAACTAGCGCCATCTGTTGGTAGCGAGATGTGAAGTCGCTACAGTACTCCCCCACGAAGACCGGAGGTCGATAGCTGTAGATTGCTACGTCGTGCTTGGGTGCTTGCAAGGGCCAGGATGCTCGAGGTCTGCGGTGGGTCGAGACCGAGCAGTGTGCGTCACAGAACCAGTAGCGCGGTGAGTCGGCTGTGGTGGTCCTGGGTGACAACTGGCTTGCTGTGTGACTTGCTGCTGACCAACGACTGCGGGGTGGGGTTGATGTTCTTGCTTGAATCTTCAGAGGCTTGCAATGTTCTTTGTCGGAAGTCACCAATTTAGCGGTAAAGGGAAGATCTTCCGGCCAGGCGGGTGGTATGCCTGGCGGGGTCGGCCGCTACGCCCCAATGGATGTTGTCGGGGTATCGTATATATGCTGCGTGCCTCGGGAATGTTGCTTGCGTGGTTTAGGACTCCATTTTTGTATTGGCGCGTGCAACTAGCGCCATCTGTTGGTAGCGAGATGTGAAGTCGCTACATCAGTTATCTTCTTTCCATAGTACAAGCTCTGCTTAGTTTGGGATCAGGTAGCCGTGTGTAAAAATAATGACACAGGATATTAATTTATTAAATATTTGCAGCTGAGCTCCGCGTGGAGTCGCTGGTGAGCCAGTACGAGGAGCTGAAGAAGGAAGGCACGGCTCGCATCCAGCGCCACCTCAAGAGACGACAGCAGAAGGTCAAGAAGCGGTCCCACGGCGCTCCCACTGGTGTTAGTTAAATAAAACATCATTTATATCACGCAGTATTTATTTCTGGAAGACAGAAGTACAAAGGTGGTAGAGCCAAGCTGTAGCCAATTGACTGCAGCTCATATACGGGCTGGCTCGACCGCGGTAGTACCACCCTCTCACAGAAGATCGGCGTCAAGTAGCTATTACAGCTTTCGTACGATGAGTGAGAGAGCCGCAAGCTCAACCTCCCCTTCCCCTCCCTCCATCCCACTTCCCTTCAGGTCGGCAATATGCGAGCAATGCCTTTGGTATTGTAAGCATCCATAAGCTACGGTAACTGCTTAACATCAGGCGGGCCGTACGCTTTTTTACCACCGAAGTCCTATAAAAAAAAAGTACTTGGTTCTCTGCCACGCATGGTTAATGACGGCATAAAATTAAAACTTAGGACCATAACACACTGGGTAGCCATGGCGAGTTCGCCAGCCACCGTAGCCAACTATTCGTATTGAAATGTATGGCAGGTATTACAGCTGGCCACGGACTGGCGACGTCGCCAGTCCGGAGCGCGGCTCCACTAGTGCGATGCGCTGCGTCGTCGAAACGGATCAAAGGGTCGACGGGCGAGAGACTAGACTAGAGAAAATCTTGCGACGACGCAACGCAACGCGCTAATGGAACCCGGCCCTTAGTTGGCTACGGTGGCTGGCGACGTCGCCTGGCGTCCCGGTGTGTTATGGCTCTTATAGCTCACCAGTCGTTTGATTAGACTGGGTGATATTATGTCAGTGTGACTCTTTGATAAGGGATTTGGTGTGATTGATTACAAATCCAAATTATCGCGTCAAAAGAAAATCCTACTGTGGAATTCGTAATTAAAAAACAATGTCAAAAGCATGAGAAATATTTATTTAAATAACAAATTAAAAACAAAATACTATGGACCCCAAGGGCCATTAGGTTAGTAGGTACCTAATTAAAATTATTATCAATTCGTATCGCTTCTCGTTGGCCGTGGTAAAGTTCGATTACAAGTACACGCAGTTCATTGCGTAAGCTGGGTCCACGAAGTATGTGTGCACGGTGAACATTCCTGGGTACTCTGGCATGGAGTACAAACACTCGGGGCCATTTGGCACATTCCACTGAAAAATTAATAGTACATTACTGCTGCGGTCTCTAATGAGTGTGTTGTTGACCACGTTGTTGATGGGAGAAAGCGCGGCGCAGCGCAGCTACAGGCCTCCACAGCGCGGTCAGCATTGCAACCCTTGATGGACAAGCTAAAATAAAGGCCGAGACCAAAGGTCGAGGCCTTTATAGCGCGGCGCGTGCTATCAATGGCTAAGCGACTCGGCGCCCAGACCGCCTGTCAGTGTGCATAAAAAATATAGAAATACCCACCTTAAGTATGTCTTCCGTAGGGTATTCGTAGTACTTGTTGCCTGCGTTGTACTTGGCGAAAATCACGGTGCCCACGGCGACCACTCGCTCGAAGTACACCAGCGGGAACCAGCCGAAGAGTTGGTCGGCCGAGCACTCCAGAGACTCCGTCATATTGTAGTAGAAGTGCTGACCTGAATATAATAATAATAATAATATCCTGGGACATATACACACGGCTACCTGATCCCAAACTAAGCAGAGCTGGTACTATGGAAACCAGATAACTGATATTACTACACTACTTTTTCATTTGTAAATACATACTTAATATACATACAATATGTTAAAAAAACCCTGTCCGACCCGAAAACGTATTGTTGGGTATCGAGATTAGATTCCATTTTTGTAAAAAAAAAACTTTTTTTTTCTTTTTTAGTTTTTCAAAAAAAAAATTTTTCATTTTTTTAGCATAGTATGTGTCCCACTGCTGTGCAAAGGCCTCCCATATTTTTATTTGTAATACAAATACCCCATTTACATAAATTTTTTTTCCATAAAATGACGTCATCACATACTTTGTGGTCTGAGGTGACGCCACACGATCTAACATAATTACTTCCGGTAACGGTGTTGTCATATTTTTAAAATTAGCTACATTTTGTGGGAAAAAGGCAAAAAAAATTGGCACTTTAAATGTTCATTAATATGTTTACTATCATGAATATATTTTTTTTATTATTTTATTTGGTCATGTGATTGGGGAACCTAATTACCGGTTTCGGCTCGGACAGGGTTTTCTTAACATGTTGTATACACCCAGACTCGGGACATTTTACAGTTTTTTTTTTTTTTTGTATTTACAATATGTTGTTGGCGAAAGTGGCCTCTACAACTTCACCCGGACTTTGGTGAGTGCAAAGTGCGCTCCAACCAGAAGGGTAGGGGGACAGCACGCTCAAGGGCGCCACATAGTTATTTTTGACTAGATTTTCGCAAGCAACACTATACACTGTATTCACAATAAAATTGCCTTCATTTTTATATAATTTTCATTTGGCAAGCAAATCGGTGAAAATTGTTTAAAAAAATATGGTTTTTATAATTTTAATTAATCATAGCCATGACAATATTTTTTACGGCAACCCTATTAGTATATGTTTAGAAACATATTTTATTTGATAAAATCTAGGGTTGCTCCGGTAAGTCGATGGGTGAGGGTCGTCCTTAAGCGTATCTCGTACTATGTTTACGCTGATCTTTTGGAGAGGGTGTGTGTACTACCGCGGTAGAGTATATGAGCTGCAGTCAATTGGCATTTGAGACGCTCATAGCCAGTTTCAACCACTGATCGGTAAACGATCGCAGGTTGAGCAACGCTTGGCAAGGTCAGGCAGAGATGGGTGACCATTTAGTGGCATTTCAACTGAGCGTCTCCGTGCTTTGGAGGGCACGTAAAAAGTCGTTCCCGGTTGTTGTCATCTAGGCAGCAGTCGTTAAGCCTTGTCAGAGGCCTTCGGGCGGCTTGAACAACTCTGACACCAGGTTGGCCACTAACCATACGATAAGAAGAAGAAGTCAATTGGCTACAGCCTAGCTCTACCATCAATCCCGTATAAGGTGGTTGGTGTAAGTTTTGTAATACTTATGGCCGGCGCAAAGTGAGGACGGCAGGGCATGGCATTTTAATTTTTATCAATCGAAATTAATACTTATCCAATCGAAATAAGGTGCTCCAGCGGATGCACCGAGAAAATGCTCCGCGATGCTCCGAGAAAATGCTCCGCGATGCTCCGAGGTCGATCACCGAGCTTTGAAATATATACCTTATTTCGATTGGATAAGTATTAAATTCGATTGATAAAAATTAAAATGCCATGCCCTGCCGTCCTCACTGTGCGCCGGCCATTACGCAATGTGCGAGGATCTTCACTAAGAAGATTGGCTACATAAGCCACATGCAAGCACACGAGCGCCACGGGGCTTGGAGCAGTCGCCGTGGCCGAAATTGACCGGCTCATCATCATCATATCACTTACCCATCCAGGGAAAGCAGCCTTGCTTGGTGTAAGGGCTCCCGGAGCCGGTGACGTAGTCGTAATTAGTGGAGATGTTGTACAGCTTCCCGTAGGGGCCGGTCACCCAGATGTCAGTGTCCTGTAGGACGGTGGTGATGTTACGGGCGGCGACGCGGCTCGCGGCGCTTGTGGTCAGGGTTGCTGAACAAAACAAAATGTTTTTTTTATACTTTGGGCCGGATTCTGAATCGTCATATTTTATCCACCATTAAATTTGAAGTTTGACGGTTTTCCATGGAATATCTGTCAAAAGTTTGTATTTATTTGGTGGATAAAAGTTATCCGACGATTCTGAAACAAGCCTTTACAGGACTTTTTGTTCAGTAGGGCTAGCATACGCGCCAAGATAAGACTTTTGTCAGACATTAAGTCGCACTGAGTCGCTCTCATTTCTTAATGCATAGGAGAGAATGAGAAAAAAAAAATATCTCGCGTTTTGTCTTGTCGAGCCGGGTGCTACCAGTGCAGGTTGCATATTACATTATTACCACATAGGAATAATCATCATTACTTACTTCTAAGATTTTTCGGAGATTCACATAAATTAAAGGTCCTAAGCATTGACTTTACTTAACATTTTTATGTACTGTATGACTATTTATAAATAAATACCCTAGGGCTAAATACAATAAACGATTTGATTATGACTTTTTACCATTGTACCGGGTACTTCGCCCTCTATTGGTGCGTTCCATTCACTGTTAATTTCGTTATTTTCGATCACAAATCTCGTTCCACTCGCACCAACTTGTACTGAAGTGGTCATTATTATTGTTTTTAACAGTTTCTGTGGACGAAAATAGCAAATATTACAGTGAATGGAACGCAGCATATGCGAGTGGGATTCGGGCTGAGCGGATAGGACAACTTTATGTCGAAGTACCTAATTATATAATTTATAATTCTATAGTAAAAGTTGATTGCTGTATTGAAACAAGTGTGCATGTATTTTAATATCGAATAAATACTTACCTGTTTACCATTTCAACAGATCGTCACGCGTGAAATCTTTTGTTCGATTATTGATGCTTCACGAACTGGTTACATACATGTTACATAAGTAAGTACCTACTAAGTGGTACAAAAATATTATTTCTTAGATGTGTATCTTGCAAATATTTTTTATTTCACGCTCGGCTACTGTACCGGGTGGTGCGAGGCGGCAGCTCGCCTGTTTTGGACGCACCCATTTAATTGACACATTCTAGACTGCTATTTCTTGAAGCCTATCAAAATATGTCCCACAGATGCGCAAAGGCTTCCCGTGTTTGCTCCACAGGGCTTCTCTGGGCTGGTAGTCGCCACGTGTTACCCTCAAAGGCCTCCAAATCGTTGCACCACCTTCACCGCGGTCTGCCACAACATCGGTGACCATCTTTGGGTTCCCAGTCATTTGTCCACTTCGCGTATCCATTCGTGACACGTGACCAGCGTAATCCCAATTCATGAGGTTTAAAGCGAATTACCAAATATATTTTATTCCTGTCGGTATGTATTTTCATGAGGTATTTGTTACATAGCAATGGGACAGCGGATTCATTAACGGTTTTCCTTAAAGTCACCGTTTTTAGCCTTTATAAGGCGTACACGTAACGTACTTACTGGGGGACACGTAGTACTGCTGGCGGGTCCAGTACGTCTTGGAAGTGCCGTTGGACAGCGTGACGTTCCACTCCGTGCAGCCCTGCGCGTCCCAGTCGAACACTACGTTGCTCACATACTCCTGGTCCACCTATTATTACAAAATTTAATAAATAAATAAAAATTATTTTATTTCAACTATAAACAGTACATGGCATATTAGTTTTTGAAGCCTTCTTTTAAGTATTTAAAATACTTGTGCCAGAAGACTTCGCTCTTCCGTAACAAACTTTTGGTTTTATTAGGTAAGTAGGTATCTACTGAAATAAACATGAGTTATTTAGATTATTACTCATAATATGTGAACAGTCGACAGACTCCGAGGTCTGTGGCTAGTGCTCGCTCACTTTTCGACCATGTTTCAATTGGTTTCGTTCATCTCGTGAATTGATTGAAATCGTGAAGAGTCGGGACTTCATTCGAATTTCAATCGAAAAAGCAACACAGACAGACGTTGCAACTGATGGTAGGAGGTACCTTCAGATGCGGTAAGGCATGAGGGAATTGAGCCACCGCCCACGCCCACATTTGTTTTAAATCATAGTTAAGTAGCAGGTAGTTTTCGAGACCTCGGTGTTAGAATCGTCGGATAAATAACGCCGCTCGCCCCGGTTCTTCTCAATGGAAGCAACATTACGATCCAGTTGTAAGGCTAAAATATATATTACATGAATAAAAACCAGCCAAGTGCGTGTCGGACTCGCACTTAAAGGGTTCCGTACCACCGTGGAATATAAACAAACATCCTCAAAATGGAGATATTTAGAGTCACACGTTGAAGTCTTTTGTATAGAAACCGACCATAAGACAAATAAGTTAAAATATTACGTTTTTTGTATGAGGACCCCCTTTACTTTTAAGTTTTATTTTATTTTTAGTATTTGTTATTGTAGCGGCAACAAAAATACACATTCTGTGAATATTTCAAGTCTCTACCTATTATGGTTCGTGAGATACAGCCCGCTGACAGACAGACGGATAGACAGACGGACAGCGTGGGCTTATTAATAGGGTCCCGTTGAAACCCTTTGCGTACGGAACCCTGAAAACAATTGATTTGAAAAAAAAAATTGATACCTCGAGTTACTTTTATCAGCTGATACACCTGCCTAAAGACGGTATACACACAAAGACACAACTCCAAATACATAGTTATACTTACAGCGATCTGCAAGCCACCTATGAATCCGGTGTCGTCATACAACGTGCAAACGGTGAGGTCGTCGTCGGGGCAGTACATCACCAGGGAGGAGTAGCCCTCGGGGCCCTCGGGCCGGGGTTGCTCCGTCCAGCCCTGGTCGGTCGCGTCATCCTTGTATATTGGCATTGGTATGTACGCTTCCGTGCCTATGCCCTCGATTGTATAATCAAACTTCACTGTGAAACAAATTATGAGAAATCATAGTTCTGACACTTTTTGTATAGGACTGTGGTGGCAAACAAACGTACGGCCCGGTGATGTTAAGCAGTTACCGTAGCCTATAGATGCTTGTTATACCAAAGGAGTTGGTCGCACTTTGCCGATCTGAAGGGGAGTGGGAAGGAGGGAGGGGAAGGGGGTGTTGGGCTTCCGGCTCTCTCACTCATCGTACGAAACGCAGCTGTAATAGCTCTTTTACGCCGATCTTCTGTGAGAGGGTGGTACTACCCCGGTCGAGAGAGGCCGTAATCAGCTGCAGTCAATTGGCTACAGCTTGGCTCTACCGCCAAGAAAACGTCTGTCTCGACCTCATAATGCATACCACAAACGACGAGGGTGCGTGCTATTCCTGAGAACCCGAATCCTGTCCTGCGGAACCTCCTCAGTACTGCAAACTCAGGACTTCGCAAATATTTTTTTTAATTCCCTTAAGACGGCTATTCACGTGCCGGCTGTAAAACCGATCTAGGGATCTATATAGGAAGACCCAAGCTGGGCGGGGCTCCTACACACGCCACGGTCAAGGAGGCATCCCCCTGCTTACAAAATCAGCCTTGCCGCAGAATTGTGAGTAGTCGCCATTAGTGCACCCTCAGATAATCTCCTACTGTTTGAATCGTGTACGTCCGATCTTACCAAGCAATGTCTGGGAATTCCAGGACAAACTGCTGCCTGAAATCAAAATAACATCAAGAGTAATAAACAAGCACATTAATTTCATTAAGGGCCTCCGCAGACTTGCCACTTTTAGCATCGGCGACCGGCGATTTTGTGACGTATCGATGATGCGTCGCGTTTCTTCGAGCGCGAACGAGCGAAACGCAGCATCAAAATCGCCGATCGCCGATGCTAAAAGTAGCAAGTTTGCGGTGGCCCTAAATAAATTTCATATAATACAGGAAAGTAGGTAGGTACCGGATTTCGTCTTCATCTTATGTAGGTAATATCTTACTCATTAAAATAACATCTGTTCCATATATAGCTATTTTAAAATACTATACTACTAACTTAATTATTTGTTAAGAGTTAACTAAGTGTTGAAGTAAGTTGCACTTACCTTGCGCGGCTCCGGCCAGGCAGGCGATGAGCACCAGTGTTCGGATCATGACTGCTGTTCACGAGTGGCTGTGCGGCGAGGATCACCAGCACGGCTTATATACTGTGCTGGCGGCGTGACTCCGCCATAATTAATTCGTCGGTAAATAAACCGATGTACCACACCACACAAGACATTAACGCGTAAACTTTTTTTTGTGTTACTAAGGGGGCAAACAACGTACGGTCCACCTGATGTTAATTAAGCGGTAACCGTAGCTTATAGATGCTTCAGATACCAAAGGCATTGCTCGCACATTGCCGACCTGAAGGGGAGTGGGATAGAGGGAGAGGAAGGGGGGGGTTGTGCTTATAGCTCTCACTCACTCATTGTACGAAACGCAGGAAACAGCAACTAAAACACAATGCGTAAGACATGAGTAATATTTAATTTTGTAACTGACACAATTTTTTTTTACATATCAATGATCGAACTTCAAGTAGGTACTACAAAATTATTCAACTACGCAGGACATTGTCCATGCCGGTTCCACGAAGTATGTGTGCATGGTCACCGCTCCGGGACTGGCGGCCAAGTTGTAAATGCAGTCAGGGCCGTTGGGCACGATCACCTGGAGAAAGTTCATAATAAAGGTACTACCTATACAGGGTGAAATATTCAAGTGGGCGTGGATGGCCCAATCCGAAACTATAGATGATAGCGTAAAATGCTCAAAGGACCCGCAGCAGATCTTGATGAAAACTAAAATAGCACCATTCGATTTTGGAAAAATAATTATACAAGATGTGTAATTTCAATTTAAAAATACGCTTACAATACGATAGTGTCGCTTCTTTAGCGGTAAAGGGAAGATCTTCCGGCCAGGCGGGTGGTATGCCTGGCGGGGTCGGCCGCTACGCCCCAATGGATGTTGTCGGGGTCTCGTATATATGCTGCGTGCCTCGGGAATGTTGCTTGCGTGGTTTAGGACTCCATTTTTGTACTGGCGCGTGCAACTAGCGCCATCTGTTGGTAGCGAGATGTGAAGTCGCTACAGTACTCCCCACGAAGACCGGAGGTCGATAGTTGTAGATTGCTACGTCGTGCTTGGGTGCTTGCAAGGGCCAGGATGCTCGAGGTCTGCAGTGGGTCGAGACCGAGCAGTGTGCGTCACAGAGCCAGTAGCGCGGTGAATCGGCTGTAGTGGTCCTGGGTGACAACTGGCTTGCTGTGTGACTTGCTGCTGACCATCGACTGCGGGGTGGGGTTGATGTTCTTGCTTGAATCTTCAGAGGCTTGCAATGTTCTTTGTCGGAGGTCACCAATTTAGCGGTAAAGGGAAGATCTTCCGGCCAGGCGGGTGGTATGCCTGGCGGGGTCGGCCGCTACGCCCCAATGGATGTTGTCGGGGTCTCGTATATATGCTGCGTGCCTCGGGAATGTTGCTTGCGTGGTTTAGGACTCCATTTTTGTACTGGCGCGTGCAACTAGCGCCATCTGTTGGTAGCGAGATGTGAAGTCGCTACACTTCTAAGGATCAAGTTCTGGGAAATAACGTAACGTCAAACTAAAGGAAAGTCTTATTAAACCGACTTCAAAAAAGGAGGAGGTTTCTCAATTCGATCGTATATTTTTTTTTTTTTTTTTTTTTTTATGTGTGTTCGCGGTTAACTTCGTCGTTTATGAACCGATTTTGATGAATCTTTTTTTGTTGGAAAGGAGATATCCCAGCGGTGGTACCATGATAAGGAAACCAGGATCTGATGATGGCATCCCAGAGAAATCGAGGGGAACCTTAGAAAATCGTAGGGGCGACTAGTGCGTTTGTAATTTTTTTCATTAACTATTTTAAAGCACTACTATTTTATGAAGGTCTTGAGTCGATCTGATGATGGAGCCGAAAGACAGTCGAGGGAACTCCTCAACGATTTACAGCAATTACCTGGTGTTTGGGCTTGATTAATTTGTATTGATGAGAACTTTACACCTAGATGGGTTGTGACTGTCATTAGGGGTCTGATGATGAAGACGTAGGACAGTCAAGGGAACTCCTCAACGATTTACAGCAATTACCTGGTGTTTGGGCTTGATTAATTTGTATTGATGAGAACTTTACACCTAGATGGGTTGTGACTGTCATTAGGGGTCTGATGATGAAGACGTAGGACAGTCAAGGGAACTCCTCAACGTTTTACAGTAGCTACCTTGTGTTTGGGCTTGATTAATTTGTATTGATGAGAACTTTACACCTAGATGGGTTGTGACTGTCATTAGGGGTCTGATGATGAAGACGTAGGACAGTCAAGGGAACTCCTCAACGTTTTACAGTAGCTACCTTGTGTTTGGACTTAATTCATTTCTATTGATGAGAACTTTGCACCCATATCGTTTATAAGTGCCATTACAGGTCTGATGATGGAGACCATAGACAGTCGAGGGAATTCTTCAACGATTTACAGCAGTTACCTTTTGTTGGGCTTACTTCATAAGGTTCAATATGCCAAAATGTACATTGGTATGGCGCCACTAAAAATCGTGAAATAAAATTATTTTTATAAAAAAAAAAAACCGACTTCAAAAAAACCTGATGCACTAAAAAGCCTGAAATAATATTTCTATTTCAACCTCTGCCTACCCCTTCGGGAAAACCAGACGTGATGGTGTGTTATCGAGTATTTGAAGTCGGTGCCAATCTTGGTATGCCAAGTCTACCTACTATAAAAGTAAGAAGATAGATTGGCACCGACCCCAAATCCTCGATAACACACCATCACGTCTGGTTTTCCCGAAGGGGTAGGCAGAGGTTGAAATAGAAATATTATTTCAGGCTTTTTAGTGCATCAGGTTTTTTTGAAGTCGGTTTTTTTTTTACTCAAGCAGCGTCCGAACACGAGCATGACTTCAGAAGCGGTATCACTCTCCTCAACCCTCAACCATATTAAAAGAAAGAGTCTCGCTCCACAGAGCCACCGTATGCCTAAAGTTAGCATGACTGCACTGCATGACCAATTCATCAAAGCCAACGATCCCTAAATCGTTGATCACCGCAGATTTTGATGTTTAACATAAGAAAGGTAGGTAGGTACCTAATACCCATACCCTACACTTTCGTAGACACTCGGAGTTTGATTCTGGCAATGCGACTTTTGATCTTGCGATCTATATCATCTACCTATATCAGTAAGTACCTAGGTATTACGTTTGCATTAGAAAATCACTCACCTTGACTACGGTTTCCGTGGGGAATTCGTACCACTTGTTGCCTGCCGAATAGCTGAAGAAGCTCACGAAACCTACGCCTACGAGTCGGTCGGAGTATATAAGAGGGAACCAGCTGAAGACTTGCCCGTCCACGCATTCTAGCCTCGTCGTCATATTGTAGTAGTAGTGATTACCTATAAATACAATCAATATTTAGATCACTTTAATAAATTATTCAGGATATTTCTAAAGTAATTTTGTCACATATAGACGTATACAGCTTGTATAATTATGATTTGACCCACAGAGTAAAGACTAAAGAAAGAGGTGCCCTTATTAGATATTTGTATGAAACAAAACGTGGTCATTGTTTTTTCATTTTCATCATACTATTTACCGGTAAACAGTTGAACTACTCGCTTCGTTTTATGTCGATGTTAGTACTAGGCCGACCACTCGGCCGACTTGCTTAGGGCCAGTCCCCTTAGTAACTGGTCCATAATTTGACCAAGCAAAACCACTTTAAAATTCATCTTGTATACCATATCCCTATGTTCTTGGTGTCAGTTCATATTATGTATTTACCCATCCACGGTATACAGGCTTGCTTGGTGTAGGGGCTCCCGGAGCCGGTGACGTAGTCAGTGTTTGTGGAGATGTTGTAGAGCTCGCCGTTGAAGCCGCTCACCCAGATGTTATCGAACTGCAGCAGCTTGGTGGAGTCGCGGTTGGCAACGCGGGTCTCGGCGCTCGTCGCCAGCTCATCTGAACAATACAAAGTTTATGGTAGTACCACAAACGCCAAAACTATTGTTTTACAAAAACATTGTTATTACACAAATTGTAGGAAATTTTCCCTAGTTTAATTTTGTAATACCTACATGTTTTTATCGTAAAATGAGTAGGAAAGGAGATATTGTCATAAAACTGCTATTAGGCGCCATCTTTCCAAAATGGCGGCGCGAGCACAAAAAATACGAGGTGGAAAAGTTGAAATTCGAAAGAGCACATCGAAATCTATAGAACTGAACTACCCATTTTTAATACTGCCGGAGGACTTTCCTGGCAACCCCTGTTTTTTGTATCAAATGACTGGACTATAGTGAGAATGGTGTATTCCCAGTTATTACCACCAGCATTGTTACAATTATGCATTGTTACAATATATGGGACAATTTTTTCTAGTTGTTGTCACTTGCATTGTTCCCACCGATGACAAATGGGTAACAACTTCCCAACTGTCCCCAATGGCAATACAAGGGACACATTTTCCCAGTTGTTGCCCCATTATTTCAATAAAATTGGGTTGTGTTGTATGCTACTGAATACACTACGTACCGGGGGATATATAGTATTGCGAGATGGTCCAGTATGTTTTGGAAGTGCCGTTGGACAGCTCGACGGTCCACTCCGTGAAGCCCTGCGCTTCCCAGTCGTACACAGCATCGCTCGCATAATCCGTGTCCACCTGGGTACATCATTACTTTTTCAATTCTAATAATAGGCTACGGTACGTCACAGGGGCGGTAAGTCAAATAAAAAAATACTTAGTACCACGAACCAAATACGAAGAGGACTGGGTCTAAGCAACTGTGCACTGTGGTTCAACCGTGTTCAAATTCAACTAAGTCTTTACGTCATCAGGCGTGGCTTAATTCAGTGTGCTATTGACCGGTTGAATGAAATGGCGTTATCTACACCCCTTCACCCGCGCAAATTGTCACGCATCGTTTCATGGGAAATCTAATACGAACACCTCTTTCTTCATATTTTCTCTGTGCTTATACCTGCGGCACGTTATGATAGCCGGTTTGACATGTGGGAGGGGGAAAGGTTGAACCTTATTATAACGGAATAAAATTCATTTTCGCATTCATTTTTTTACATTATTATTTTTTTAAACGGCCAGTCTTATTCCTTTATAATAAGGTTCATTTTCTTCCCCCCCCCCCACATGTCAAACAGGCCATCGTAAAATGCCGCTACTGTAGTACATATTTGGCTACTACTAAAAGGCAGTTATGACTCACTCCGATCTGCAAGCCACCCGCGTACCCAGTGTCGTCATACATTACGCAGACGGTCAGCTCGTCGAGGGGACAGAGCATCACTAGGGAGGAGTAGCCCTCGGGCCTGGAGGGCTGGGTGTACTCCGCCCAGTTCTGGTCCGTCGCGTTATCCTTGAACACTGGCATCGGTATGAACGCGTCCGTGCCTATACCGGTGATTGTATAGTCAAACCTCACTGTAAAAACAAAATAAGTGTCGATTGGAGCGGAAAAGGTAAGATCTTCTGGCCAGGCAGGTGTTGTGCCCTGATGGTTGTTGTCGGGGTCTCGTATATACAGATGTCCCATTAATCGTGGATAATACTGAAACCTCTTATAGATCACCTTAAGACCTAACACAATCAATCAATCAACAATTTTTTTCAAAGTAAAAAGTCTTAAGCCGAAATGTTCTCGAGTGGCGGCCGCGCACCGGAAAGCGTAGCATGGATAGGCCTCCCACACGGTGGACCGACGACCTGGTGAAGGTCGCGGGAATCCGCTGGATGCGGGCAGCGCAAGACCGGTCATTGTGGCGAACCTTGGGGGAGGCCTATGTCCAGCAGTGGACGTCTTTCGGCTGAGATGATGATGATGACTTTTTTTCAGGACAGGGTGTTGAAGTTACATGAGTTAGTAGTAAAAACTTTAAAATTTCGCTATTCATTCTTTTTTCTTAATATTGTGTAAGTACTTATTATGCGTTATGTTACTATCTGTGACCCACTTCGCCAGACGGACGCCCGCTTCTCACGTACCTATATACCCATTAGGTAGGAAGTTGCGGGCGCACGCGAAATTCCGGCGCATCATTATTCATCTCAGTAACTATTCTATTCTATTCAGTAACTATTATACCTATTCTATTCTATTTCAATCCGGCGTCATTTTCGATCCGGTCGGATCCGGCCAGATTCCCATCCGGATCCGGATCCGGTACCAAGTTTAATGATGCTGGATCCGCCGGAATAACTGATCCGGTTTTTCGGATTGCAATCCCTAGTACCGATCAACATCCGCAAACTATTGACGTGATACATTCGTAGAAACAAAACTCCCCACCCCCCTCCCCCTCCCTCCATCCCACTCCCCTTCAGGTCGACAATGTGCGAGCAATACCTTTGGTATTGTAAGCATCTATAGGCTACGGTAACTGCTTAACATCAGGCGGGCCGTACGCTTTTTTGCCACCGCAGTCCTATAAAAAAAAAAAAACTTAGTTGTAGGACTACAAGTACTTACCTACTTACCTTATGATCTATAACCTAACATTTTGAAAAATAAATGTGCACCTACTTACAAACGCATATACAAGAAAAGCAGTGAAGGAATAAAATAATGTGTATCCTTACCCAGCAGGTCCGCTGAATCCAAGAACAAGCTGCCTGAAACGCAAAAAAACAATGCTTACGGCCAAATACCCCAATTATTATTTCAGTAAGTAAGTCATCCAGATATTTTTTTCTACAGTTTTCTACAGAATTTAGTAATATTAAAATAAATCCTGACGATTTGAAGTTTAATATGATACCTACTTACATTTTAATGTTATTATTAGGTATGTGTTGTTCTCTTTTGTGCATTCGGGCTAAGCCCGGAACTTTGAAAGGTTTGCGTGGGCACATGGGTCCAGCACGTAGAGGCTAAGATAAGTTTGATGTTATGTGAGGCACCTGCTGGGGTCAACCGCTGCAGGTGATGAGACACATACAGCTACTTGACTACAGCAGGTGCAGGAACTATTTTAAAATTGTGAAAAGAGGAATTGGGTCTATTGCATGAGGTTTGGATGAAACTGGGGATAAGGCCATGGGAAGGGTTCGGAAACCTGCCGTTATCAGTGTAAAACTAATTATCGTTGGCAGGTAGTGACTTGCCGCTCA
Organism: Drymonia ruficornis; assembly: GCA_947859195.1. Taxonomy (NCBI): domain Eukaryota; kingdom Metazoa; phylum Arthropoda; class Insecta; order Lepidoptera; family Notodontidae; genus Drymonia; species Drymonia ruficornis. Next base: position 8,918,196 of record OX401923.1, read on the forward strand.
CTAGGTGGGACTAAATTGCCGTCGTAAAGACGATTAAGGGCCACACTGGTGTGGGCGGCTCAGGGGTTTAGAGAGATGTGCTGCGCTTTCTCCGAAGTTATAAAAAAAAAAATATATAAATATAACGTCACGACTTTTATCCGAAGTTACGTTAGTTAAGTTACTCGCGGCGTTATGCCCTTTAAAGATGCGATTTCGATGGACGCGGCAGACGGCAGACGTCAGTCGGTCTCATACAAATTGTGGCGATGACATGTGCCGCGACAGCAGACGGCATTACAATTTCTATGAGACCGACTGACGTCTGCCGTCTGCCGCGTCCATCGAACTCCTACCTTAACACTTCCACCCCTGGAGCATATAGCTCTAACGACCCCTCTCTGGACAGCCAACTAAGACAAGCCAGAGCTGAGAGTCCTCCGAGTGGAAACCGTCGGTTCCACTCGGCCGGCGAAGACACGACGAGGTGGGGTACTCGGGTCCGTGGTGTCGCTACTCACCAACAGCTCGCCACAAGCTGCCCTGCGGCTCATTATTATTATACATAGTATTTTATATAGCAAATGGGCCAATGGATTCATCAACAATTTGCCAACGACTTGATCCTTGTTAAGCTCTTATTTTGTTTTTTTTTCGTTAATAGTACTTACCATGTGCGGCCCCGGCCAGGCAGGCGATGAGTGCCAGTGTTCGGATCATGACTGCTGTTCACCAGTGGCTGTGCGGCAGGACCACCAGCGCGGCTTATATACTGTGCAGGTGGGTCGTGACTCCGCCATAGTTAATTCGTCGATAAATAGATAATGCACATTTTTATCCGTCTACGGCAAAGCCAAAAGGAGGGGATGTGTAACGCGTCATTTCATTTTATTTTTTCATACATCTCTCTCGTCTGTATCGTGCGAGTGATGCCTTTGACAACTGCTTAATATCGGGCTGTACCTATCGTAAAGGGCTCCACAGATTAACAGTCCGCCGGACGATATGGGTCTGCCAGTTAATCGCATCGCAACAGATCCCACACGCACAGTTTTGTTTAAGGTTTTGGACTGACGACTGATTCGATCCGAGAGTGTGTGGCCGCTAGGCGATCACGGCCAGCTTCGACAGCAGATTTCAATCCAGCTGGATTTTTGCTGGATTGACTCCAATCCAGCTAGATCCAGCGGGATCCCGCAAAGGTAAGAGTTTTTTATTTATAATGTTCTTTGTTATGGTGGAATCATAATCACTGTCACTATCATCACTACATATTATAAAACAAAGTCCACCGCCGCGTCTGTCTGTCTGTCTGTTCGCGATAAACTCAAAAACTACTACACCGATTTTCATACTGTTTTCACCAATGGATAGAGTGGTTCTCGAGGAAGGCTTTAGTAAATAATTTGTCAAGTTTTTGTATACATTGGCTACAATATAATGATAATTTGTTGGAGGTGTCAGAAAAAATAAGCCGTCTGGGAGCTTTCAACGGAAACGCTGCCTAAACCCTATGAGATATAACAAAATGATGTATGGTGGAATTGTGTATCTTAATAGGTCTACAGAAAAGTCCGCGATGGCATATGTCTATCTCTTAAGGATAACATACTATATCCATTATCCACGCGGGTGAAGCCACGGGCATCAGCTAGTATGTCTATAAAAATACAAATATCCACAATATCTTACTGCACTTAATCGACTAATTATTTTACTGTTTGACTACCTACTTATTTATTAATAAAAATAAGTAGTCTTTGTACTTTAGTTAGTAACTGAGGTATATTACTTGTAATCTTTATCTGAAGTAATCATAATCGGTCTTATTTATTCAGAGATTAAGTATAGTGTCATATAAATTATGTTTATAATAAATAATAAACCGTTTATACAAGGTCCTTATATTGTAAGTGATACATGAATTATAAAACTAATTTATCTAAAACTAATAATAATAATAATAACAACACTTAGCCACAGTTATGACTGTCCGCCACGGCCGAAGTAGCTTGGGCCGCGTGCAGCCGCAACCAATGCTCGAGCACTACTAGACCTAACCCGTTTGCTTGGACTAGACCTAAGCCGCTTTAGTAGCGAGGCACAACGTTTTCTAATAATCGCATAGAAACCGTCAACTTGCCTCTCCGCAAACATGGCTGAGGCACTTCAGTGACGCGGCAACCCAAAGAGCATCCTAAACGCGTTGTTGTATTGAAATTTCAATGCACTAAAAGCACGCTACGTGTACCTCGTCCATAGGCTACAGGTGTAAAATGATTGGATGCTTTAAACAGCGTCAACTTGACCCGTTCGGTACACCCAGCGAACCTGCGTGCCAACATGTTGCAGCGCACTGACAGACCCTGCGCTCTCTCTATGTCCAGGTTGTCATCTAGATCCTCTGAAACCCAGTGTCCCAGATACTTGAAGCGATCTACCAACTTCAAAGAAATATTTAAAGGAGCTACATTCGCGTAGGACTTATTACCAGCCTTGAAGACAATCACTTCACTCTTCTTCGCATTGTATCCGAGTCCCTGTGATTTTACATGTAAATGTAACGTCACGACTTTTATCCCCATTCGGGGGTAGTCAGAGGCTTGAGTGGCCATACACCACCACATTGTGGAGGTATTAGCCAACTCAAAGCCCACGTTTCACCTGATAGTCAGAACCCAACGTGACAGGTGGTGAACCTTGTCGCCGTGTATACAGGAACTGACTATTACCTAATCCCGAGGGATAGGTAGGTTTCCTCACGATGTTTTCCCTCATCGTCAGCGAACTATAAATTATGCACATAGATGAAAATTCATCCATTGGTGCATGCCAATGGGGATGATGATTTTACATAAAGCTCACAAATATGCAGCTATATGGTTCCCAAATACCAACGGTAACATAGTGGCCGTCCACATTCAGCAACAAGTCCGGAGCGATGCTACGCAGTTCGGTTAGGCGCATAGTGGCCGTCCACATTCAGCAACAAGTCCGGAGCGATGCTACGCAGTTCAGTTAGGCGCTTAGTGGCCGTCCACAGTCAGCAACAAGTCCGGAGCGATGCTACGCAGTTCAGTTATGCGCATAGTGGCCGTCCACACTCAGCAACAAGTCCGGAGCGATGCTACGCAGTTCAGTTAGGCGCTTAGTGGCCGTCCACAGTCAGCAACAAGTCCGGAGCGATGCTATGCAGTTCGGTTAGGCGCATAGTGGCCGTCCACATTCAGCAACAAATCCGCAGCGTTGCTACGCAGTTCGGTTAGGCGCATAGTGGCCGTCCAAATTCAGCAACAAATCCGGAGCGTTGCTACGCAGTTCGGTTAGGCGCATAGTGGCCGTCCACATTCAGCAACAAATCCGGAGCGTTGCTAGGCAGTTCGGTTAGGCGCACAGTGGCCGTCCACATTCAGCAACAAATCCGGATCGTTGCTAGGCAGTTCGGTTAGGCGCATAATGGCCGATTACATTCAGAGCAACGAGTCCGGAGCGATGCTACGCAGTTCGGTTAGGCGCAGTGCAATATGGATGCACCCAACGACGTGGATAGATAGATAGATAACACAAACGACCACCCAACGACATATTACTGGATGTACCATTATATGTGGGATGTATAGGTTAGGTACGCTATCTTTTCAGGCCAGGGCCATCTCTGACGGCTCTGTTTGGGCCGCCCCGTAGGGTACTGCAGCTTTACACCCAATACATAAATCTGTATTGTAGAGATGGTGCTGCTGTGTTCATTCTTCGGTATTTATCAGAGTTTATTGATGTTACGAGTTTACGTGGTGTTTTTTACCCTGGGGTTGTAACAAGTACCTGATGGGATTTTACATACAAACTTGGATCAAGATTTAACAGATTTCTATGCGAAACAAATGATTGTTATCCGCGAAGATTAATTATTGGTTACCGCGTTAAAGCGCGCGTGAAAAACTATACCAAATCTATAGAACTCCATGAGCTCACCCCGCCTTCTCCCTTCTACCATCGGTCCTCCAGACGCACTGCAGGATATCATCCCTACTTGGATGATATTCCGCATATCCACAAACAGCGCTCCACATCCTCTTCCAAAATGCGCACAGCCAAGGAGTGGAACTCCCTGCCTGCGTCTGTTTTTCCGAGTTCGTACAATCCAAACCTTTTTAAAATAAGGTTGTCAGGCATCTTCTGGGTGCGCTCGCTCCACAATCGACCTCATCTTTGCCCTTGCGGCAAGATTGAGGTCAAGAGCAAGCCCATTTTAAAATAAAAACTGAAAATATAGCATTTAAAAAGCAGGAAACGGTAACTAAAACACAATGGGTAAGACATGAGAAAATATTTAATTTTGTACTCAACTGATAAACAATAAAAAATAATATTTTGGAAATATCAATGGTCGCACTTGAAGTAGTTATAAATTATTCAAACACACAGGTCATTGTTATTGCTGGATTCACGAAATATGTGTGCATGGTCACCGCTCCGGGACTGTTGGCCATGTCGTAAAAGCATTCAGGGGCGTCGGGCACGATCACCTGGAGAAAGTACATAATAAAGGTCCTGCCTATACTAGTCCACCAAGCCAACTAGGAACCTGTCGAAAGTGACGTCACCCGCAACAAGGCGGTGGCGGTGCGCGGGAGGTGTGGCGGGCGGGCATCCGTAGGCGGTGGCGGGTGTTCGGGCGGGGAAGCCGCTTCCATCCGAGTTCCTAGTTGGCTTGGTGGAGTAGTACAGGGTGAAGTATTCGTGGATGGCCCAATCCGAAACTATAGGGGATAGCGTAAAAAGCTCAAAGGACCCTCAGAGCTGATATTGATGAAAACTAAAATACCATTCGATTTTGGGAAAATACATTTTCCAAGATGTATAATTTTAATCTTGTATTGTTTCACCAGCCGATAGTGTCGCTTCTGAGGATCAAGTTCTGGGAAGTAACATAAAGCCAAAGTAAAACTCAAGAAAAAGGCTTATTTTTACACAAGAAGCGCCCGAATACGAGCTCGACTTGGAAGTTGTATTAGTCTCCCCAACCATAATAAACTCGCTCCACGGAGTCACCGCGAGCCTAAAGTTAGCATGACAAATTCATCACCGCAGAGAGAGGGGAGCCCATGGTGCTAACTGTGGATTTACTCCAGCATCGTGGAAACCTATGTATTAGATTTGGTAGATTACAGGAAGAATAAATGATCCTAGATGTTTCCACTTTCAGCGGTGGAGGAAGCGTCTACATATCAATTTCAAAATTGTATTAAAAAACACAATGACATGGACATACCTAAGCATGTCAGATATTGATAATTTTCATGCTGAAAATGATAAATTGAAAAAAAAATACTAGAGCGCGTCAGATTTTCAGAGGTAGTGTAGTGAGTGTAGTGATACTTACAGATGCTCCCATTTCTTAGACTGACGATCAAATTAGCAAAATTGACACTTCTTAGCTAGTAATGAATCCCCTTTATCTTAATTTGACGCGCTCGAGTAGGTATTTATTAAGATGGTCTATATTTTTTTGTTCCCCTGAGCGTACCCCCCCCCCCCCATATTAAAGGCTCATTGCATCTCCCTTATCTTAATCTGACGCGCTTGAGTAAATCCAGAAAACCCTTCTACGGCGCCCCATTATTATTAGTGGTAGAGCCAAACTGTCAATCGACTGCAGCTCATATACAGGCTGGCTCGACCGGGGTAGTACGACCCTCTCATGAAAGATTAGCGTAAAGTTGCTATAACAGCTGCCTTTCGTACGATGAGTGAGAGAGCCGGAAGCCCATCTCCCCCCCTCTCTCCCTTCCACTCCTATTCAGGTCGGCAACGTGCAAGCAATGCCTCACGCAAAACAAGCATCTAAAGGCTACGGTAACTTAACATCAAGCGGGCCGTACGCTTGTTTGCCACCTCAGTCCTATAAAAAAGGTAGGTACTACTACCAACCCATATTACACTTTCGTAGGCACTAGGAGTTTGATTCTGGCAATGTGATTTGATCATGCTATTACCTATAGGGGCCATCCATAAATAACGTCACACTAATTTCATGATTTTTAGACCCCTCCCCCCTTGTCACAGTTGGTCACATTTGCGACACTCCCCCCTCCCTGAGTGACGTCACATATTTATTACAATTTTCAGAAATTTTCCAAAATTTTCGTTAACAATTCAAATTTCGGATTTAGTACTTAGATATATTAGATTTTTAAATGTGACGTCACAAAACTTAAGACCCCGCCCACCCCCTTGTCACACAATGTCACATTTCGGCGATCCCCTCCCCCCCTTTACGTGTGGCGTATTTTATGGATGGATCAATTTAGGGCCTCCGCAGACTAGCTACTTTTAGCATCGGCGACCGGCGATTTTGTGACGTATCGATGCTGCGTCGCGTTTCTTCGAGCGCGAACGAGCGAGACGCAGCATCAAAATCGCCGATCGCCGATGCTAAAAGTAGCATGTCTGCGGAGGCCCTAAGTGCCTAGGTATTACGTTTGTACAAGAAAATCACTCACTTTGACTGCGGTTTCAGAGGGGTTTTCGTACCACTTGTTGCTTGCCGAGTAGCCGAAGAAACTCATGAAACCTACGCCTACGAGTTGTTCGGAGTATATAAGAGGGAACCAGCTGAACATTTGCCCGTCCACGCATTCTAGGCTCGAAGTCATATTGTAGTAGTAGTGATTACCTATAAATACAAACAATATAAGATCATGTTAATTAATTAATTAATCTGGATATTTCAAATGTAGTTTCGGCACATAATATAGACGTATAGGTAGGTACAGCTTGTATAATTATGATTTGGCCAACAATAACCACATAAAAATGCATGTAGGTACACTATATCCCTATTGGTGGTAAAGCCAAGATGTAGCCAATTGACTGCAGCTCATATACGGGCTCGACCGGGGTAGTACCACCCTCTCACGGAAGATCGGCGTAAAGTAGCTATTACAGCTGCGTTTCGTACGATGAGTAAGGGAGTCGGAAACCTAACCCCTCCTTCCGTCCCCCTCCCCTTCAGGTCGGCTACCTGCAAGCAATGCCTTTGGTATTGAAAGTATCAATAGGCTACGGTAACTGCTTAACACCAGGCGGGACATACGCATGCTTGCCACCTCAGAACTAAATAACCCTATGTTCTTGGTGTTAGTTCATATTATGTAATAATAATAATAATATTCTGGGATATTTTTGTACACACGGTTACCTGATCCCAAACTAAGCAGAGCTTGTACTATGGAAACCAGATAACTGATATTACTACATATACTACTTTTTTATTTGTAAATACATACTTAATATACATATACACCCAGACTCCGGACATACAGACATGTTCATGCACACAAATGCATGTCTCGGGTAGGAATCGAACCTACGACCTGCAGCGTGAAAGGCGCCTCCGCGCCAACCACGCTAACGGGCCCGTCAATGTATTTACCCATCCACGGTATACAGGCTTGCTTGGTGTAGGGGCTCCCGGAGCCGGTGACGTAGTCAGTGTTGGTGGAGATGTTGAACAGCTCGCCGTTGAAGCCGCTCACCCAGATGTTATCGAACTGCAGCAGCTTGGTGGAGTCGCGGTTGGCGACGCGGGTCTCGGCCCTCGTCGCCAGCTCATCTGAACAAAACAAAGTTTATTACCATGAAATTAGTAGTACCAATAGCAAAGTAGTAGGATAACCCAAGTGAAAACAATGAAGTAGGTATATCTAAATATATAAGAATCAAAGTCCTGATTGACTGACTGACTGACTGACTGACTGACTGACTGACTGACTGACAGACAACGCACAGCCTAAACCGCTGATCGTAGAGACTTGAAATTTGGAGGGTGGGTTTGTCTTGATGTGTAGAGGTGTACTAAGAAAGGGTTTTTTGAAATTCAACCCCTAAGGGGGTAAAATAAGGGATGAAAGTTTGTATGGAAGTTCGTCATTTTTGAAGTTAGAATTATGAAAATTGCTGATTAGGTGACTTTTGAAAAATAAAAAAATATGGGTTTCAGGGTTTTTGAAAATTCGACCCCTAAGGGGGTAAAATAGGGGATAAAAGTTTGTATGGAAGTCCCGTCATTTTTGAAGTTAGAATTACTTAAATTGGTGATTAGGTGTCTTTTTCAAAAATAAAAAAGAGTAATTTCAGGGTTTTTGAAAATTCAACCCCTAAGGGGGTAAAATAGGGGAATGAAAGTTTGTGTTTAGATTTCTTTCGTGTTTTTGGAAATTCAACCCCTAAGGGGTGAAATGTGGAGCGAAAGTTTGTATAGGGGTGGTCGAGTTTTGTTATTTTGACGGGAAAGGGGAAAACGGGGTCAAGGGATGTTTTAATAAGTCATCCATATCTCGATATTGGTTATGATTGCTTATTTGAATTGATCAGACTGGGGATTCCGTATTTTTAATCATTTTGACGAGAAAGGGGAGAGCGGGGTCAGCGCATGATTAGTCATCCATATCTCAAAATTGGTTATGATTGTTCATTTTAAATAATCAGACTGGGGTTTCAGCGTTTTTAATATTTTGAAGGAAAAGGGGAGAGCGGGCTCAGCGAATGTTTAGTCATCCATATCTCGAGATTGGTTATGATTGTTCATTTTAAATAATCAGACTGGGGTTTCAGCGTTTTTAATATTTTGAAGGAAAAGGGGAGAGCGGGGTCAGCGAATTTTTAGTCATCCATATCTCGAAATTGGTTATGATTGTTTATTTTAAATAATCAGACTGGGGTTTCAGCGTCTTTAATATTTTGAAGGAAAAGGGGAGAGCGGGGTCAGCGAATGTTTAGTCATCCATATCTCGAAATTGGTTATGATTGTTCATTTTAAATAATCAGACTGGGGTTTCAGCGTTTTTAATATTTTGAAGGAAAAGGGGAGAGCGGGGTCAGCGAATGTTTAGTCATCCATATCTCAAAATTGGTTATGATTGTTCATTTTAAATAATCAGACTGGGGTTTCAGCGTTTTTAATATTTTGAAGGAAAAGGGGAGAGCGGGGTCAGCGAATGTTTAGTCATCCCTATCTCGAGATTGGTTATGATTGTTCATTTTAAATAATCAGACTGGGGTTTCAGCGTTTTTAATATTTTGAAGGAAAAGGGGAGAGCGGGGTCAGCGAATTTTTAGTCATCCATATCTCGAAATTGGTTATGATTGTTTATTTTAAATAATCAGACTGGGGTTTCAGCGTTTTTAATATTTTGAAGGAAAAGGGGAGAGCGGGGTCAGCGAATTTTTAGTCATCCATATCTCGAAATTGGTTATGATTGTTTATTTTAAATAATCAGACTGGGGTTTCAGCGTCTTTAATATTTTGAAGGAAAAGGGGAGAGCGGGGTCAGCGAATGTTTAGTCATCCATATCTCGAAATTGGTTATGATTGTTCATTTTAAATAATCAGACTGGGGTTTCAGCGTTTTTAATATTTTGAAGGAAAAGGGGAGAGCGGGGTCAGCGAATGTTTAGTCATCCATATCTCAAAATTGGTTATGATTGTTCATTTTAAATAATCAGACTGGGGTTTCAGCGTTTTTAATATTTTGAAGGAAAAGGGGAGAGCGGGGTCAGCGAATGTTTAGTCATCCCTATCTCGAGATTGGTTATGATTGTTCATTTTAAATAATCAGACTGGGGTTTCAGCGTTTTTAATATTTTGAAGGAAAAGGGGAGAGCGGGGTCAGCGAATGTTTAGTCATCCATATCTCGAGATTGGTTATGATTGTTCATTTTAAATAATCAGACTGGGGTTTCAGCGTTTTTAATATTTTGTAGGAAAAGGGGAGAGCGGGGTCAGCGAATGTTTAGTCATCCATATCTCGAAATTGGTTATGATTGTTCATTTTAAATAATCAGACTGGGGTTTCAGCGTTTTTAATATTTTGAAGGAAAAGGGGAGAGCGGGGTCAGCGAATGTTTAGTCATCCATATCTCGAAATTGGTTATGATTGTTAATTTTAAATAATCAGACTGGGGTTTCAGCGTTTTTAATATTTTGAAGGAAAAGGGGAGAGCGGGGTCAGCGAATGTTTAGTCATCCATACTTATCTCGAAATTGGTTATGATTGTTCATTTTAAATAATCAAACTGGGGTTTCGAAGTTTTCAATATTTTGAAGGAAAAGGGGAGAGCGGGGTCAGCGAATGTTTAGTCATCCATATCTCGAAATTGGTTATGATTGTTCATTTTAAATAATCAGACTGGGGTTTCAGTGTTTTTAATATTTTGAAGGAAAAGGGGAGAGCGGGGTCAGCGAATGTTTAGTCATCCATATCTCGAGATTGGTTATGATTATTCATTTTAAATAATTGGGGTATAAGCTGAGCTGAATATGGTAGGTACTACTTCAGTTTGATCCCATAAAAAATCATTTCGTAAATCAACACCCAAAAGGGGGAAACTAAAGGTAGAAAAGTACGGCAGAAAAATATGTTTGTACCCGATTGACTTGAAACTTAGTATGCATAGGGTAGGTGAGGGAGGAAGGGGAAGACGTTAGGGGGATGTGGAAGGGGGAGGGGAAAGGGCAATGGAGGGGGAGGGAGCAGAAGGAAGAGAGGGGAGGAAAAGGGGTGGAGAAGGGGAGGGGGATTAGGGATTTTGGCTCTATATAACTACCTACCAAAACACGTATTCACCGAATTAGGTACCGTGATAAAGTTTGTATGGCTCCAATAAAAATCATGAAATAAATTTTTTTTTATAAAAAAGCAAATACTGACTTAAAAAACCCTGGCGCACTAAAAAGTACTAAAAAGTCTTAAGTCACTTGCCCGGTTTTTTTTTTATTTTGAAGTCTACGCGGACGAAGTCGCGGGCGAAAGCTAGTTAAAGTATAAGCGACTGTAGCCTAGGGGTGAACAGGTTGGGCTAACAATCAGAAGGTCCCAGGTTCGATCCCCGGTGGGGCATGCACCAATGGATGAATTTTCATCTATGTGCATAATTTACAGTTCGCTGACGGTGAGGGAAAACATCGTGAGGCAACCTACCTATCCCTCGGGATTAGGTAATAGTCAGTTCCTGTATACACGGCGACACGGTTCACCACCTGTCACGTTGGGTTCTGACTATCTAGTGAAACGTGGGCTTTGAGTTGGTTAATACCTCCACAATGTGGTGGTGTATGGCCACTCAAGCCGCTGACTATCCCCGAACGGGGATAAAAGTCGTGACGTTACATTACATATTAAAGTGTTTAGTCCCACACATTAAACTCTGATAGCTAGCGGCGTATTTATTTGCCCTCAGGCCACGGCCGCCCATCGCGCTCAGTTTTGGTCGCCCTTTAAGGGCCCCACCGATTAACAGTTCGCCTGCAGTCTCTGGTCGCATCAGGCGGCCTGTAATCCAAGGTCTGCATAGCCCACTCACTAAAACGATAATTGCCTGCCGGCGATGGTTGGATACCGGCTCTGGGTCCACACACTAGCAGGCCGTAGTCGGCAGTCCAGGGACTGCCGGAAATGGTCGCATACTGGCTCATTGCCTTCGAACCTAAGTCAGCCAAGTCGAGCGCCCCGAATTCCCGAGCTCGCTTCGCTCGCTCACGCGTGCAATATGTCATGTATTTTCATTTTAAGTCGAATATTCTTTCACATTTTCAACATTTTCAGTAAAGCCGGACACTCACCGCGGTGCACGGAGAGTCTACGCACACGGCCACGGCTACGTTTTGCAAGAAAATGTATGGATGACGTCATTTCGTGCGTAGCCTCTCCGTGCGCCGCGTTGGACATGGTGACATACATTTTCGTGCAAAGCGAAGCTTGACCCACGTGCGTGGCGTGTGCGTGGCCTCTCCGTGCGCCGCGGTGGGTTTCCTACTTAAGAAGACGTAATAAATAAGAATATTTGACATCTCCCGGGATTTCGTGAAATCCCTGGTTTCCTCATTTTCCTGCGACAAATATACAACGTACCGGGGGATATGTAGTACTGCGAGATGGTCCAGTATGTCTTGGAAGTGCCGTTGGACAGCTCGACGGTCCACTCCGTGAAACCCTGCGCTTCCCAGTCGTACACTGCGTTGTTCGCATACTCCGTGTCCACCTGTGGTACATCATTACTTTTAAAATTGGAATAATAGGCTATCGTACGTCACAGGGGCTAAGAGGGTAGGTACACATTTGGCGACTACAAAAAGTAGTTAGGTGAGGCATTTATGGGGGGGAGGGGGTCGAGCAAAATCTCACCAAATCTCACGTGGAGGAGAGGGGGGTCTCAGCAAATCTCACGTTTTTTTTACCGCAAGAAACAGTGGATAATTGCAAGAAAACTGGGTTAAATTAAGTTTTTTGAAAACTAAACTTAACTTTTACTTTTATACCTACATAAACTTTATTTTGTTAAATTATGTAAAATACGTTTCTCCTCTAGAATATAGCGTTTGAAAAATCTCTCGTGAGATTAGAGAGGGAGAGGGGGGGGGTCGAGCAAAATCTCATGAAATCTCACCAAGGGGGGGGGGGGGGTCGAAAAATCTGAAAAATCACCTCACGTAATTTATGGACGCCCCCTTAAAAGGTTCTTGAGTGGCGACCACGTACCAGAAGACGCAGCGTGGGTAGGCCCCACACAAGGTGGACCGACGACCTAGTAAAGGTCGCGGGAAACCGCTATATGCCAGTGGCACAGGACTGGTCGTTGTGGAAAACCTTGGGGGAGGCCTATGTACAACAGTGGACGTCTTTTGGCTGAAATGCTGATGATGATGAAAAGGTAGTTATTACTTACTCCGATCTGCAAGCCAGCTGTGTACCCAGTGTCGTCATACATTATGCAGACGGTCAGCTCGTCGAGGGGACAGAGCATCACTAGGGAGGAGTAGCCCTCGGGCCTGGAGGGCTGGGGGTACTCTGCCCAGCCCTGTTCCGTCGCGTTATCCCTGTACACTGGCATCTCTATGAACGCGTCCGTGCCTATGCCGGTGATTGTATAGTCAAACCTCACTGTAAAAAATAAATACGAGTCAATTGGAGCTGAAAAGGGAAGATCTTCTGGCTATAGTCTGATTTTTGATTAGACGAAGTAAACTGACAGGTGCTAATGTCACTTTTCGATATAAATAGAACAAATAAGGTTCAAATTCATATAACAGTGACATTTATAGCTGTCAGTTTGCTTCGTCTAATTAAAATTCAGACTATAGGTGCGTGTTGGGGCTGGCGGGGTCGGCCGTTACGCCCCGATGGTTGTTGTTGGGGTGGATGGATGTGCCTCGTGAATCCTGATATCGCGATTCAGACGCGTATGTTGTATTGGAGTGTTCCACTTAACGCCATCTGCTGGTAGCGATATATGAGGTCGCTACACAATACTCAGATACTACTAAGGTAGGTTTTTTTTTTTTGGGACTAAGCCCGCCACACATTCCCACCACTGTTACTCCTGTAAGCCAGGAACGACAATGGTGTCCAACGATGACGCCAAGGTGGTACTCAGGTAGGTATATTAAAAGTGTACTGACAAACATCAATAGCCTTGTGGATAAGGGCCACCGCAGACTTGCTACTTTTAGCATCGGCGATCGGCGATCTTGATGCTGCGTCTCGCTCGTTCGCGCTCGAAGAAACGCGACTCAGCATCGATACGTCACAAAATCGCCGGTCGCCGATGCTAAAAGTAGCAAGTCTGCGGAGGCCCTAAAGTGACCGCCTTCATCGACAAGTTTTGAGTTCCGATCCACATCCGCAAACTATTGCCGTGATTCATTCGTCGAACAAACGAAACTTAGTTGTAGGACTACAAGTACCGTATGATCGATAGCCTTACATTTAGAAAAAACTATTGATACCTACTTAACGCATAAACAAGAAAAGGAAGCAATGTAAAGGAATAAAATGGTACGTATCCTTACCCAGCAGGTCCGCTGAATCCCAGGACAAGTTGCCTGAAACGAGAAAAAATAATGCTTACGGACTAATAATCGTCTACTGAAGTCCCACTTTGGGACGTCGATATCTGTCATTTTAGTTTGGCGAGTCGTCGAATTTGAGTTGCGTATACGAGTATGCAGCCGTAAGGGGGCGTCCATAAATTACGTGAGGTGATTTTTGAGATTTTTCGACCCCCCTCCCCCCTTGGTGAGATTTCATGAGATTTTGCTCGACCCCCCCCCCTCACCCTCTAATCTCACGTGAGATTTTTCAAAAGCTATATTCTAGAGGAGAAGCGTGTTTTACATAATTTAACAAAATAAAAGTTAAAGTATAAAAGTAAAAGTTAAGTTTAGTTTAAAAAAAACTTAATTTAACCCAGTTTTCTTGCAATTATACACTGTTTCTTGCGCTAAGCCTTAGTTACTTTGATGTATAATTACAATACGTCGATACGTACTACGTACGTCGTTACGGACGTTGTCTCTAGTTCAAGCTAAAAATAAAATAGGTAGGGACAACAATAAAACCAGTGTAATATGTCGCAAGGCTTACCCATAAACTGCTTGGTCCAAACTAAGCAACGCTTATGCTATGGCTACCATAAAATGGACTGGGATCGATCCCAGTGATACCCAGACCAGGGGCCCTACCACCACCTCTTATAGCAGTATTGTTTTAACGTTTCAGCGACTTTTTGTGCAATGACGTTTCTTATTGTCATGACAATAAGGTACGTCATTGCACAAAAAGTCGCTGAAACGTTAAAACGTTCCTATAATTGAATCGCGATAAGAGGTCGTGGTAAGCCCCCTGGGCAAATTACGAAAAGGCCGTTTACGGAAACATTACTATAAAATATTTCACTGATAATAATAAAAATAATAGGTTCAAAATACAGAAAAGGCAAGGCTACACTATCCCTAAGTAACAGTAGGTTATAATTTAGGCTTATTATTACCAAATTAAGATGTACCTAACTAAACTAAGTATAAGACTTTAAGTAAGAAAGTGAAATTTAATCTACTGTTTTAAATTTCCACGCGACCACGATAGAAATGACGATTGACGGGCCCGTTAGCGTGGTTGGCGTGGAGGCGCCTTTCACGCTACAGGTCGTAGGTTCGATTCCTACCCGGGACATGCATTTGTGTGCATGAACATGTCTGTATGTCCGGAGTCTGGGTGTATATGTATATTAAGTATGTATTTACAAATAAAAAAGTAGTATATGTAGTAATATCAGTTATCTGGTTTCCATAGTACAAGCTCTGCTTAGTTTGGGATCAGGTAACCGTGTGTACAAAAATGTCCCAGGATATTGTTATTATTATTATTATTATTAAACTGCGATCATCATCAGGTGGCGTCTAGTAAAAAAAAACCAGATATTCGTAGGTTTAGTTTTATCGTCAAACCAGATCATCATTAATAGATATACCTAATAATACGAATAACATAAAATATATTATCGTATCGGCAATTCTTTGTGGCGTTATCTAATTGATTTAACAGATAGATTCATTAAAATATTTATTTCCTTTAGTTAGTTTGCCGTTTCACATTAATGTTGATTGTATCTTAGAAGCAACCAGAAATGGATTCTGAGATTCTGACGGCCTGTTCCAGAATTGTCGGATAACTTCTAATCACCAGATAATTTGACGTTATAACAGTTATTCCACAGAATATCTGTCAAAACCGTAAATTTATTTGTTGGATAAAAGTTATCCGTCGATCTGAAACAGGCCTTTGTTGAATATTTTTTAAGTGACTAATGTCCACATTCATCAAATACATAATTTTTATTTTAGTACAGGTTTCTAAAAGTATCAGATGTATCTGCAGAAGGTGTGGGAGAATATACAGTTTAGATTGATAACAACTTATTTAAAAATCGTTTTTTACAAAATTTGGTAACATAACAAAAATCCTGTTGATTTCAAGTTTAATGTGGAACCTATATTTTATAGCAAATGGGTCACCCGATTCATCAAAAAATTTCCACTGACTTGACCCTTGTTTAAGCCCTTATTTTTATTTGTTTGTCATTTAAAGCACTTACCATGCGCGGCCCCGGCCAGGCAGGCGATGAGCGCCAGTGTTCGAATCATGACTGCTGTTCACTTGTGGCTGTGCGGCGAGGATCACCAGCGCGGCTTATATACTGTGCTGGCTGCGATACACACCTTATCAGTTCGTCGGTAAATAGACAGCAACGCCATATATTTCCGAAGTGTGCACTTGCGATGCCAGGGTTTTGTATATTTTATTTTTTGCGAAAAAAATCTGGCGCGTACTGGCGTAGACGCGTAGTTACATACATCATGAGGACCTGCCGATTTTGAATTAGTAATGTGATCCAATATTCTAGGATATCTGTCGTGAAACATCGATCAGACGACAGATCAAGCGCCGTAAGTGGATGTGGATTGATCACATCCTCAGAAGAGCTTCCTTTCACATTCCTAGACGTGCTTTAGAATGGACTTGGACTCCACAAGGTAAGAGAAATGGTAAGTTTACACGATTGCAGACGATCGAAAATGTTTCATTAAGGTGCCATTTCGCTCAACGTGGCAGACGGCAGACGTCAGTTGATCTCATAGACATTGTAATGCCGTCTGCCGTCGCGGCACATGCCATCGCCACAATTTGTATGAGATCGACTGACGTCTGCCGTCTGCCGCGTTGAGCGAACTCCTACCTTTAGAATTTACGTAAGAACAAACAATATAGGTACCTAGTTTCTAGATGATGATGTTAACTGCAATAATTTAGACATTAAAGCTTCCAGCTTCCAGCTCAGTCATGTGTTTTTTCAACACAAAGGTGTCTCTAAATGCAGCAATTAGCACATTGTTTTTTACACAAAAATTAACGCGAAAACTGCCTACTATACTGTCAAATAATATTTTGTAAAATTATTGCTTAATGTTGAATACATCAATTTATTTTTTCTCAAGTAACCATATTTTTTCGAGTTAATGTTTTGTGAATTAATTGACCACATGACGTGTACACTCATGAATTCATTACAAAAGGTGTTCAAATAAGATCACCTTTTGTTAGAATACTCGTGATCTCATCTCGTCATATTATATACCTACTTAAACAACAATACTTACAAAATACGTATTTTAATGTAATGTTTTAGGGTGAAAAAATACTAGGTAATTATATTTTACATATTTTTGCAACTCTTATTCCTTCTAGGTATTTTCACGGGAAATAAAATAAATATGTATGGTCCCCAACTTAGCAACGCTTTGCTACCATATATAATGAATTGAGTGCGATTCCAGTGACTGATCTGGGTAGATCAGTGCAAATTACGAAAAGGCCGATTTCGAAATTTTCCTCTGGCTGGAATCGAACATCGGACATCGGGTGGTTGCAGGTTCGATTCCAGCCGGCCTACGCTCAAACCAAGCGTCAAACGGTTGTCAAATGGGAAGATTAAAATAGGAAGCCACACAGGATACCTTTAGGTAGGTAATAATTTATAGAAACCGTGCAAGAGGTTTGTTATCGAGTACCTACCTATTTACTTGCCTAAAATAATGTTAAGTGATACCTATCTCTAAACACCGTTAGGCGATAAATCTAAAATGGTTATCAATAGAAGTAGTTTTGATAAGCAAATAGAAACTAATTTGATAGAAATCTTTTAGAAAATAGATACAATACATTTGTTCACGCGCAATCGACATTTGTCGATTGCATGCAACCTGCACGTACCTAACTAGTGCAGGCAGCTTTTTGGCGGCTGTCAACCGTGGGCCAGCCGTCATTACCCAATGGCGGCGTCTTCATCAGGCGCATGCCTCGCGCGAGCACTCACTTTTGACGTCGGAACGCATAGACGTAATGTCATAATATGAGTGCTCGGGTGAGGCATGCGCACCATATGGACACATCTACTTAGACCATTTTAGACACGAACGGTGAAGGAACTAATTTCGATTATAAAAATTATAAGTGTAATACGCCAAGTATTCCACACATTGATGTATTATTTTAGTAGATACTTACTGCCTTTAGTAGATACTGCCTTTTAACATAACAATCACTAAACTTGTGCTGAGCGCAAGACATGAGAAGGTATTATTCATTGGAAGATGAGCCATAGGTATTCCCAATTCCGACACATTTTCAACATAGTTTCAACTTTTACCTGTAGAGTCTCTATAGGTAAAAGTTGAAACTATGTTGGACAGTCACACGTCTCCCTCTTTCTTGGTAATATCACATATACCTATAAACAATAAAAATAATGTTTGTAATTTTTGTTCTGTATGTGTGTGGTGTACAATAAAGTATCTATCTATCTATCTAATGTGTGCGTTTATATGTCTACTACTGACGGTGGTAGAGCCCAAGCTGTAGCCGACTGCAGCTCATATACGGGCTGGCTCGACCGGGCTAGTACCACCCTCTCACAGAACTTTCGTACGATGAGTGAGAGCCGGAAGCCCTCACTCCGTCCAATTCCCCTTTCAGTAGCCCGATTCACGTACAAACGATCCAAATAACGCTAAATTTCGAAAGTCGTTCGCTCTAAATCCTATCAAAAGTTGGTATTCACGTGTTCCTTGAACGCAGTTCGATAGGACTTCAACTCAAACGTTTACTCAACGAAAAACGGTTACTCAACGACTTGTTGCCATGACGAAAAGGCTATCAACGACTATGGTCGGTACGATATCGTTACGGTTTTTATTATAGTACGTTTTTTATACTTGTCCAATTTGGTAAGCAAAGATGGCGTCCAGCGGGGCGATCGCGTAACTTTTTGTCAATGTTTCAATTGGTTTCGTATATAATTGACACAGGATGAATGAAACCAATTGAAACATTGACAAAAAAGTTACGCAATCGCCCCGCTGGACGCCATCTTTGCTTACCAAATAGGACAAGTATAAAAAAACGTACTATACGTGAATCGGGCTACAGGTCGGTAAGGTGCCGTGCGAGCAATGACTTTTGTATTGCAAGCATCTACATATAGGCAATAATGTTCGTGTATTTCAGGTATATAAAACGTCCTTGTCTATCACTAGTGTGGGCAGAAGCTGAAGCAACTAAAACACAATGCGTAAGACATGAGAAATGTTTAATTTTGTAGGTGTCAAAATTAAGGATAATTTTATAAAAATATCAAAATGGTTGGACTTGAAGATCTGCTTAATCATTCGGTCAAGCAGGTCATTGTCCACGCCGGGTCCACGAAGTAATGGTGCGATGTTATCGGCCCGGGGCTATCGGCCATTTCGTATAAGCAATCGGGGCCGGACGTTACGATGAGCTGAGAATAGAAAAATATAGGGTAAAACCCCCAATTATTGGCAGCTCAAGCACCTTCTCGCTGAAACATACCTAGTCACAAAAATGTAGTGACTAACGCTTTAGCGTTGAAAACTACAATAGGATACAGGAAATTCACTCGTTTATAGATTTTTCTCATTTGACATTATATGAAGAAATTCAATAGAAACATAGAGTGCCAATAAACCTATTAGGTTTGAATTGCAAAATGACTCACCTCAACTGCAGTTCGCGAGGGTCGTTCGCAATACGTGTGCTCTGCACTATATTTGAAGAAGCCCATGAAACCTACGCCGGTGAGTTGGCCGGAGTATACAAGAGGGAACCAGCTGAAGATTTGCTTGGCCAGGCATTGTAGGCTCGTCGTCATATTGTAGTAGTAGTGGTGACCTAGATACAAACAGTATTGGATTGATAGCACACACGTTAATACACCACCCAACAAGTCTAGGGAACAAGGGTTTTATAGTGTTTTTTACACCTATTTGAAAAAGGATGTCAATTGGCTTTAGAGCAAAATTTAATATTGCTCCCATGGAAGTTGGAGTATGTTGTGGGTTACGTGTTCACTTTATTGTGTTAGTACTGTAAGCTTAGTAATATACAACATGTAACTGTTTTTTGTCCCAATAAAATAAAAATGTCTCTTTTGATTTGTCCGCGTTCGTGCTTCTGAATTGAATGTGAAAATAAACTTGAATTGAATTGAAGAAGTAACTGGCCGGTTAGGGTTAGGCGAAACGCGCGCTCAAAAACCCGCATGTACTTCTTTGTGTTCGTGTTCTCCGTGTTCTTTTAATTTCTTTTTCTCGGAATCGCTATTATTCGCTATGTTATTACAAATAATAATTAAAAATTAGTTCGACTAGTGTTAGTGATGATATTTAACTTCTAAAAACATATTAAATGATGCAGCTAATGTGGTACAACAATTTTATTATTTCTCATATAAAGTGATGAAAAATAGTGTGTATCACTCGGGGCCAAAATATTTTGTCTTCGAGGGACGAATTCCTCGCAAAGCTCGGGATTCTACTTTAGGTTTATTTAGGGTCCACGAAGGAAAAAACGTCAAATCACGACTGTCGAATCCGAACTTCGGATCCGAAGCACTTTACGAGTAGGAAAACGTACGATCGATCGAGTCGTAGCATTTGGTTTCGTATTACGGAGTAGGCGCCCTGCACCTGACCTCTCCCCGGTCGTGTCGGAGCCGTCCCATTGGAGTATAAGAGTGAGTGAAGGGAGAGTGCACATATACTCGCGCACTATAATATCGCCTGCGCAGATGGCTAGTCACCGTTGAGATTGGCCGCCCTGGCCGAAATTTGATCAGGACTCAATAATATGTTGCATTTACCCATCGACGCTATACAGGCTTGCTCGGTGTAAGTCCCGCTGCTGATGAGGTAGTCAATGTTGGTGGAGATGTTAGTCAGCACGCCGTCGAAGCCGCTCACCCAGATGTTATCGAACTGCAACAGCCTGGTGGAGTTGCGGTTGGCGACGCGGGTCTCGGCGCTCGTCGCCAGGTCATCTGAACAAAGTTTATCGTATCGTACAGTAGTAGGTAAACTACGCAGTCAGCGGCAAGTCGCTGGACATTCTCAGTTCCAGCCGCCTCGCATGCTCGCCCGACCATTTATGTTACACGACATTGTCTACTTATGCGTTCCGACCATAGGTTCCGACGTCAAAACTGAATTAAGGACGTACTAGGCATTTGTCTTGACACTATGTAAACAGGGGCCCAACCACCACCTCTTAGCAGTATTATTTTAAACTTCGGGCCACCGCAGACTTGCTACTTTTAGCATCGGCGACCGGCGATTTTGCGACTGTATCGATGCTGCGTCGCGTTTTTTCGACGAGCGAGCTGCAGCATCAAAATCAACGACTGCCGATGCTAAAAGTAGCAAGTCTGCGGTGGCCCTTACGACGACTTTTTGTAATGTCATGACACTTATTGTCATGACAATAAGGGACGTCAAATTATAAAAAGTCGCTGTAAGTTTAAAATAATACTGCTATAAGAGGTTGTGGTTACTAGTATTAGGTTTCGACAATGTTCACCAACGTTTGCGAAATAAAGAGTACATGTAACATTAAAGTACAAGTATTAGTACATGTACCTGTAACATTAAAAATGTATTGTTTTATAAAAATAGGGTTGTTCGAGTCAACATACCGCAGGATAAGTATAACTGCTGGATGGCCCAGTATGTATTGGAAGTGCCGTTGGACAGCTCGACCGTCCACGACGTGAAGCCCTGCTCGACCCAGTCGTATACTGCGTCACTCACATACGCCTGGTTGAACTGTGTTGCACAAAATAATACCCCCAAATTAATAGACAGTTATAACGGACTTACACAAATCACTTTTGTTCCTACATGTGCTTTGTAATATCATGGCACTGGCTAAAAATCTATAAATGTGGGGGTTCGTTTTTAATAATAACTAGCTGTGCCCGTTTTTTTCTTATCTGACAATTATTAAGATTATGTTGCAGTTACTGAATCTCTCATATCAATTTGGTAATTCAATTCAATTCCACCCTGTATTAATGGACCGGGAGCCCATTATGCAAACTTTGGATTTACTCCAGCGTTGCCCAAACCTATTAGATTCGGTAGATTTGATGATAGGAAGAATAAATGGTTCTAGATGTTTCCATTTTGAGCGGTGGGGGAAGCGCCTACACGATAATTTCAAAAATGTAAAAAAGTTATGACATGGAAATACTCAAGCGTGTCAGATATATTGATATTTTTCATGCTCGTTGGAGCATATGATACATTGAAAAAAATTAAAATTACTCAAGCGCGTCAGATTTTAGAGGGGGTGTTCAGTGAAACTTACAGATACGCCCATTTCTTATACTGACGATCAAAAATTAGCAAAATTGACACTTTTGACACTTCTTAGCTAGTAATGAATCCCCCTTATCTTAATCTGACGAGTTCGAGTATTTTAGATGCTCTATTTTTTTTGGTTCCCCTGATCGTACCCACCAATATTAAAGGCTCATACTGGTTGGAGGTTCTTATCAATATGTAGGGTATCTCCCTTATCTTAATCTGACGCGCTCGAGTAAATCCAGAAACCCCTTCTACGGCTCCCCATCTATAATAGTTGTTACTTACAGCAGTCTGCACGCCAGCAAGGTAACCGGTGTCGTCATACCATAAGCAGGTGTCGAAGGCGTCAGCGGCGCAGTACAACTCTAGGGCGGAGTAGCAATCGGACAAGCATGTCTGGCTGTACTGCACCCAGCCCTGGGCCGTCGCGTTGTCCTTGGTCACTGGCATCGTTATGAACGTACCCGAGCCTACGCCCCACTTAACTGTAAAGAAAAATATCACATCAGGAAAAAAAATCCAACGCGTATGCTGGCTTCACACGGCACGGCGCGGGCTCGTGCTATGAAATGCTGGCTTTCACATGGCGCGTGTTATCACGAGCCGCGATGCGCCACTGCCTTCACACGGCGTGAGGCGCGAGCGGGTGCGGCGCGGCGCGTGATATCACGCGCCATGAGAAAAGGGTGGCGCGTGCTGGCGCGTGGCGCGTGCATGCTCGACAAATCGACTCGGGGCGCGGCGCGGCGCGTGATATCACGCGTCGTGTGAAGCCAGCATTAGGCTCGTATTAATAAATGCAACTCAGAGTTGAGATCGATCTTATGATGCAGTGTTGACGTTTAAGCTGCGTTTCCATTGAAGCGGAGCTGGGCGGAGCGGGGCGGAGAAGAGCAGTGAAAAGTGGCAACTGTTTCCATTGAATCGGTGCGGGGCGGAGCGGAGCGGGGCGGAGCGGGGCGGAGCGGGGCGGAGCTGGGCGGAGTGGAGCGGAGAAGAGCAGTGAAAAGTGGCAAATGTTTTCATTGAAGTGGAGCGGGGCGGAGCGGGGTTGAGCGGGGTGGAGCGGAGTGGTGCTAGGCGGAGTGGAGCGGAGAAGAGCAGTGAAAAGTGGCAAATGTTTTCATTGAAGTGGAGCGGGGCGGAGCGGGGTTGAGCGGGGTGGAGCGGAGCGGTGCTGGGCGGAGTGGAGCGGAGAATAGCAGTGAGAAGTGGCAAATGTTTCCATTGAAGCGGAGCGGGGCGGAACGCGGCGAAGCGGAGCGGGGTGGAGCGGGGCAGCGTGTTCATATATTGTATTCGAAAGTCCGCTCAGCTCCGCTCTGCTCCGCTCAGCTCCGCTCAGCTCCGCTCAGCTCCGCTCAGCTCCGCTTTGCTCCGCTCTGCTCCGCTCAGCTCCGCTCTGCTCCGCTCAGCTCCGCTCAGCTCCGCTCAGCTCCGCTCCGCTAAGCTCCGCTCCGCTCCGCTCAGCTCCGCTCTGCACCGCTCAGCTCCGCTCTGCTCCGCTCTGCTCCGCTCTGCTCCTCTTTTCTCCACTCTGCTCCGCTCAGCTCCACACAGCTCCGCTTCGTGCCCACCACTCGGCACCACAGCCTGCTCGACTCCGTTCTGTCCGGCTCGGGGCCACGTGTTCATTTGTTTTATTCGAAAGTACGCTCAACTCCGCTCCGCTCGTCTCCGCTCCGCTCCGCTCCGCTCCGCTCCTCTCCTCTCCGCTCCGCTCCGCTCCGCTCCGCTCCGCTTCGTGCCCACCACTCGGCACCACAGCCTGCTCGACTCCGCTCTGTCCGGCTCGGGGCCGCGTGTTCATTTGTTTTATTCGAAAGTCCACTCATCTCCGCTCCGCCCCGCTTACACTGTTTCCACTGATGCGGAGTGGAGATTTCGAGCACTGTGATTGGCCAATTCACGGTCCGCTCGGCCCCGCTCCGCCCCGCTCCGCTTCAATCGAAACGCACCCTTAGGCTGCGTTTCCATTGAAGCGGAGCGGGGCGGAGCGGGGCGGAGAAGAGCAGTGAAAAGTGGCAACTGTTTCCATTGAAGCGGTGCGGGGCGGAGCGGAGCGGGGCGGAGCGGGGCGGAGCTGGGCGGAGTGGAGCGGAGAAGAGCAGTGAAAAGTGGCAAATGTTTTCATTGAAGTGGAGCGGGGCGGAGCGGGGTTGAGCGGGGTGGAGCGGAGCGGTGCTGGGCGGAGTGGAGCGGAGAATAGCAGTGAGAAGTGGCAAATGTTTCCATTGAAGCGGAGCGGGGCGGAACGCGGCGAAGCGGAGCGGGGTGGAGCGGGGCAGCGTGTTCATATATTGTATTCGAAAGTCCGCTCAGCTCCGCTCAGCTCCGCTCAGCTCCGCTCCGCTCCGCTCTGCTCCTCTTTTCTCCACTCAGCTCCGCTCAGCTCCGCTCTGCTCCGCTCTGCTCCGCTCTGCTCCGCTCTGCTCCGCTCTGCTCCGCTCTGCTCCGCTCTGCTCCGCTCAGCTCCGCTCTGCTCCTCTTTTCTCCACTCTGCTCCGCTCAGCTCCGCTCAGCTCCGCTCTGCTCCGCTCTGCTCCGCTCAGCGCCGCTCAGCTCCGCACAGCTCCGCTTCGTGCCCACCACTCGGCACCACAGCCTGCTCGACTCCGTTCTGTCCGGCTCGGGGCCACGTGTTCATTTGTTTTATTCGAAAGTACGCTCAACTCCGCTCCGCTCCTCTCCGCTCCGCTCCGCTTCGTGCCCACCACTCGGCACCACAGCCTGCTCGACTCCGCTCTGTCCGGCTCGGGGCCGCGTGTTCATTTGTTTTATTCGAAAGTCCACTCATCTCCGCTCCGCCCCGCTTACACTGTTTCCACTGATGCGGAGTGGAGATTTCGAGCACTGTGATTGGCCAATTCACGGTCCGCTCGGCCCCGCTCCGCCCCGCTCCGCTTCAATCGAAACGCACCCTTAATGTATGGAACATCTGTCAAAAATAGCATCCTAAGATCGATATCAACTTTGAGATGCATTTATTAATACGAGATAGTATGCCAAGACCGTTTAGAACCGACCCCAAATTCTCGATAACCTCATTTTCCCGAAGGAATAGGCAGAGGTAGTAATAGAATGATTTCAGGCTTATTAGTGTCCAGGGTTTTTGAAGTGGGTTGCTTAACCTAAGATCGTTTACCGATCAGTGATTGCAACTGGCTATGAGCGCCTCAAAGTAAAGTAAAGTATTTAAAATTGTGCGATTCCTTACTGTTAAGGGTCTGTGTATCCCAGGGCAAGTAATCTGAAAAAATAACAAAGATTAGTGTACTTACCTATGATTAATATCCTAGTTAGGTACTTTGATGTTTGCAGCGGGACTAAAAAGGCCACATAGAGAAGTTAAGCGGTCAACTAAAAATCTATTTTAGCAGATATGGCAAGGGCAACATCTACATTGCAATCACTAAACTTGTGCTCAGCGCACCAATACATGCAGCAAAATTCACACATCTGTCATCGCACTCGCAATTTGACAGTTAACTTTTAAATACATAAGAGGTCATGATATCTATCAGAAGAATCTATCGATTATTTACCAGAAGATGAGCAATTGGCAATACCGACAAGTTTTCAACAGTTATTTTCCGCGAGCGACTGATGTTATCATGGATGTTATGCTCTTGTTTACTTTTCAATTGAACTTTTTAACACACTATAAAATCACTAAACACGGTAATTCGCCAAAAAAACAATACACATTTAATCAGCTGTGGACAAATATGGACGCCATATATGTTAGATGACTACTGGCGCAAAAAAGCAATGGCGAAAAAAGTAATTACATTGCAATGACCCGGCGGCTTTTGTTTCAGCTTTCTCCAAAAGGCTAGCTTTCAACCAGCCAACTCGTTGGACGTTTAGCTATATGTGTCCATTGAACGACCGGCCTAGGCGTCCAATTGAGTGCCGGCGTTTAATGAACGGCCTAGCCGCCCAACTGAATGGCGTATTAAACCTGTGGGCGGCGACATATTCATGGACTCCATTTAGTAGATAAAACTATTTTGGTCAGTCACATGGCTCCCTCTGTTTTGGTAATGTCTTTGGTGCCTACCATAGTAACCCCCTTTTTTCGAATAAGTAAGTATGCCTATTTTTTACATTTACTACGCCGCCAAGCCAACTAGGCAGTTGGTTGGAATGTGGCTTCCCCGCCCGCATACCGCCGCACACCCGTCACCGCCTGCGGCTTCACTCCCGCACCCCCTCTCGCACACCGCCGTCGCTTTGTCGTGCGGGTGACGTCACATTTGACAGGTCTCTAGTTGGCTTGGCGGAATAGTAGGTAATAAAAGCACTTACCTGCATTTACATGCGCGGCCCCGGCCAGGCAGGCGATGAGCACCAGTGTTCGGATCATGACTGCTGTTCACGAGTGGCTGTGCGGCGAGGATCATCAGCGCGGCTTATATACTGTGCTGGCTGCGATACACACCGTATCAGTTCGTCGGTAAATAGACAGCAATGCCATATATTTCCGAAGTGTGCACTTGCGATGCCAGGGTTCTGTATATATTGTTTTTGCGAAAAAATCTGGTGCGTCTTACTGGCGTCGAGTCTGTCAACAATTTGCAAAACCACTGGTCTCTAATATTATCTTTGTGTTTGCTCGGGCGTGCCGCTCGCAACATTTAGACGCAGCCATTACATCTTGCAGCAGCTTGCGATAAGACCGCCGACTGTACACTGTTTTTGTTTCTTGTTTTGTTTGTCATTGTTGTTTTTGTATTTGTTCGATTGGTGTACAATAAAGTGTTATCTATCTATCTATCTATCTATCTTGAGGACCTGCCGATTTTGAATTAGTAATGTGTTCCCATATTGTAGGATATCTGTCGTGAAACATTGATCAGTCGCCAGATCAAGCGCCGTAAGTGGATGTGGATTGATCACATCCTTGAAGAGCTTCCTTTCACATTCCTAGACGTGCTCTAGAATGGACTTGGACTCAACAAGGACAGAGAAATGGTAAGTTTACACGATTGCAGACGATCAAAAAGGTTCCATTAAGGTGCGATTTCGTTCGACGCGGCAGTCGTCAGTCGATCTCATATAGAAATTGTAATGCCGTCTGCCGTCGCGGCACATGTCATCGCCACAATTTGTATGAGATCGACTGACGTCTGCCGTCTGCCGCGTTGAGCGAACTCCTACCTTTAGAATTTACGTAAGAACAAACAATATTCCTATAGTTCGCGACAGTTCGAGATGACATTCGGGTTATGAGCTTTTTGCAGAATAAAATCCGAATCAAAATTAGCAGGACCCGATAAACAATTAAAATCGCCCACAAAATTATTAAATTAAATTATTCTGTTGCTTTGCGGGTCCTGCTAATTTTGATTTGGATTTTATTCTGCAAAAAGCTCATAACCCGAATGTCATCTCGACCCGTCGCGAACTATAGTTTGTAGATGAGGATGTTAACTGCAATAATTAGCAATGTCTTCACCAGTGCGCTTTCATGTACATCTTGCTCTTCAACTTTCAATTCATCTCGCGTCATGCGCTTGCAATATTGATTGCCTTAAGAGGCATGCAGCTTAGTGTCTACACCTGTGCGTCCTGGTCGGTCGTCAAGATGAACGAGTGTAGCTATTTGTGCAGAATATTTAGTATGAACTACAAGGAAAAAACTTAAGATAAAAGAGTATCCGGATAAACGATGTTTAGAAGACACGAAAAAAAAATTACGAAAGAAAACATTCATAATTTCAATGTTTGAACTTTATCTGCCGCCATTTTGTATGTAAAGCGCACGGAATGTTGCACGCGAACCCACCGGTGGCGGATCGGCGTGCGCTACGGGCGTGCGCTGTTTTTGAGATAGAATAGCGCACGCGTTATTGCATGCGCTATGGTTCTTCATGCAAGCGTCAGACGAAAGCGCAAGATGAACGTGAAAGCGCACTGGTGGGGACATAGCTAATTGAGACATTAAACTCCGGCTTCCAGCTCAGTCATTTGTTTTTTCAACACAAAGGTGACTGTTTGTCAATATGTAGTAATTCGCACATTGTTTTTTTACACAAAAATTATTGCAAAAATTGCCTACTACACCTACCGACAAATAGTATTTTGTAATATTATTGCTTAATGCTGAATACCTACATCAATTTATTTTTTCTCAAGGAACCATAATTATTGGAGCGAAAGTTTGGGGAATTAATTTGCCACATGTGTACACTTATGAATTCAAGTATGACATTACAAAAGGTGTTCAAATAAACTCACCTTTTGTTACAATACTAGTGATCTCATCTCGTCATATTATATACTTAAACAACAAGGTACCTACTTACGAAATAACGTTTTTTAATTTAATGTTTTTAAGATGATAAAATATTAGATCTTGGACTCTCTCGTACCATCCGTCTAGAATCTAGATACTAGTCTAGATGAGCGTTGAGGTAATCGCGTCATCGTTTTTTTGGGACTACCTTGGCGACCGCGATGGATGGAAGAAGATGGGGGAGACCATTGACAATAGGTATACCGCGGCAGCCGTGCCGCGCTTTAGGTACGCGAGCGGCTAGACGGGGGGGCTGATCGCTCTCGCCGTCCCACTCTCCCACCCGTAATCGCTCTCGCCGTCCCACCCTCCCACCTCCCCGCGCATACCCAAGGCGCGGCACGGCTCCCGCGGTATTCCTATAGCAGTGTGAGACATTAGGTTAAAAGAGATTTTTAGGCAATTTACAATGGTTATACAAAGCATTTCTAAAGAACGATAGGAGGTTAAGCAACGCTTGGCAAGGCCAGTCAGAGATGGGTGACCATTTAGTGGCATTTGAACTGAGCGTCTCCGTGCTTCGGAGGGCACGTAAAAGTCGGTCCTGGTTGTTGTCATCAAGGCGGCAGTCGTTAAGCCTGTCAGGGCGGCAATCGCGCGTCGTTAAGCCTGTCTGAGGCCTTCGGGCGGCTTGAACTACTCTGACGCAAGGTTGGCTACTAACCATACGATAAGAAGAAGTATTTAGTACTTGTCGTACTTGATAGAACAATGTTACTTGGGACGACAATTTTTATCAAAATTACGTAAATATCGGGTTCCGAAAAACGTGTGCAAATAATTAATATTCTTCTTGCCAGTCATCACGCGTGTAATATTTGGATAATGGAAGTCTGTCTGGCAGAGGCGATATAATTTAATGAATTTTAATTATACCATCTCATTATAATGACAATTATATTTTTCGTTGACATTACATATTCTTATTATTTTTTCGCAATTCTTATTTCTTCTAGGTATTTTCACGGGAAATAAAATAAATATCGCCAGACATACCTACTGTAAGTTGTAAGTAGCGACTGTAGCCTAGGGGTGAACAGGTTGGGCTAGCAATCAGAAGGTCCCAGGTACGATCCCCGGTGGGGCATGCACCAATGGATGAATTTTCATCTATGTGCATAATTTACAGTTCGCTGACGGTGAGGGAAAACATCGTGAGGAAACCTAGCTATCCCTCGGGATTAGGTAATAGTGAGTTCCTCAGGAACTTCCTGTATACACGGCGACAAGGTTCACCACCTGTCACGTTGGGTTCTGACTATCAGATGAAACGTGGGCTTTGAGTTGGTTAATACCTCCACAATGTGGTGGTGTATGGCCACTCAAGCCTCTGACTACCCCCGAATGGGGATAAAAGTCTTGACGTTACATTTTAGTTATATACCTACACACCAACTGTATGGTCCCAAACTTAGCAACGCTTGTACTATGGCTACCATACAATGGACTGGGTGCGATTCCAATGACACCCAGATCAGCCCCCCTAGACAAGTGGCTGACGTCTACAAGCGTCCCTTCAAATCGCTACGCTTCATGTATGGAAATGACATAAGTCACGTGATCTACATAGCGACTTGTAATGTCATTTCCATACATTGTGAAGTCTATTATATTCGATTAGCGTTCATGCCACTTGTCTATGGGGGCAGGGCAGATTACGAAAAGGCCGATTCTGGAATTTGCCTCTGGCGGGAATCGAACCCGCAACCACCCGATGTAGTGAACCGCGATGTAGTGGCCTTCGGTCAAACCAAGCGTCGAGCGGTTGTCAAATTAAATTAATTAAAGAAGATTAAAATTATAAACCACACAAGATACCTTACTTAGGTAGGTAGTAATTTATAGTAACCGTACAAGATGTTAGTTATCTTATACCACTTACTCACAAACTTGCACTTACTTACCTAAAATAATGTTAAGTGATACCTATTTCTAAACACCGTTAGGCGATAAATCTAAAATGGTTATCAATAGAAGTGGTTTCGATAAGCAAATAGAAACTGATTTGATAGAAATCTTTTAGAAAATAGATACAATAGGTAGGTACATTGATCTATTATTTTAGCAGATATACACCTTCTAAACATCACAATCACTAAACTTGTGCTCAGCGCAAAACATAAGGGCCTCCGCAGACTAGCTACTTTTAGCATCGGCGGTCGGCGATTTTGATGCTGCGTCTCGTTCGTTCGCGCTCGAAGAAACGCGACGCAGCATCGATACGTCACCAAATCGCCGGTCGCCGATGCTAAAAGTAGCTAGTCTGTGGAGGCCCTAAGAAGGTATTATTCATTGGAATACTGACACATTCAACATTAAAGCGACTATAGCCTAGGGGCGAACACGTTGGGCTAGCAATCAGAAGGTCCCAGGTTCGATCCCAGGTGGGGCATGCACCAATGGATGAATTTTCAAATCTATGTGCATAATTTACAGATCGCTTACGGTGAGGGAAAACATTGTGAGGAACCTACCAATCCCTCGGGATTAGGTAATAGTCACCACCTGTCACGTTGGGTTCTATCTGGTGAAACGTGGGCTTTGAGTTGACTTAATACATCCACAATGTGGTGGTGTATGGCCACTCAAGTCTCTGACTACCCCCGAATGGGGATAAAAGTCGTGATGTTATATATTCTTTTTATTTTTCAATATTACTTTTCCTGTGTCCATAGACTTCGTTTAGTAGGTAAAAGTTAAAACTATTTTGGACAGTCACATGCCTCACTCTTACTTGGTAATACATATATTTGGTACAATAACAATAACAAGGGTACTTTGCTGATTGTATTATACCTAATGCTTCCGCTACACGCAGCATGCTTGATAACCCGCCAGGTGTATGAGTACTTAGGTAATCTGTTTCGTTCGGGCTTCGAATTTTTTATCCCCTATTTCACCTTCACCCTCTTTAAATTTTATTTTTGTACCAAATGTAGCCTATATCCTTCTCTGAGGTCCTGTCTATCCCTATACCAAAATGTCGCCGTGCCTTGTCGCCGTGTATATGTCGCCGCCAAATGGTTTAATACGCTATTCAATTGATCGGCTAGCCCGTTCATTAAACGCCGGCACTCAATACAATGGCTACAGGACGCCTAGGCAAATTGTTGAATGCAACGTTTAATGAAGGGGCTGAACGTTGCTTAGCCGCTTGGGTGAATGACATTTGTGAATATTGTTAGGGTGACCATGACGTCTATGACAAAGTCGACGGAGCCCCGCGAATCCTATTTCTGCGTTCAGGGTCACCAGTAACCTAACACGAAGGGAATGATGGGGGTTTAGCTCGCTCGCTCCGCTCGCTCGCTAACCCCCATCATTCCCTTCGTACCTAACCCAGCCAAGTCGAGTGCCCCAAAGTCCCGAGCTCGCTTCGCTCGCTCACGCGTGCAATATGTAAAACGTTTAAATTCTAAACATTGTTTTACTAAGGTATCCAGATGACGAAATTACATCCAGTAATCCTGCATAAGCGTCCGTATGCTTTTAGAATAATTCATGGTCACCTTAGCCTTTCGAACATTGTTGATAACCTCAATTAGTTTAAAATTCGGTTCCGTCTCATTATTCGTAGTTAAATCTATGTTATGGTCCTGTTTACTATTATTAATTATCAATTGAACTTTTTAACACACTATAAAATCACTAAACACGGTAATTCGCCAAAAAGACAATACACATTTAATCAGCTGTTGACAAAATAGGGACGCCATATTTATTAGATGACTACTGGCGCTACAGTGGCGGAAAAAGGAATTAAATTTAAATGACCCGGCGGCTTTTGTTTCAGCCTTCTCCAAAAGGCTAGCTTTCAACCAGCCAACTCGTTGGACGTTTTGCTATATGTGTCAATTCAACGAACGGCCTAGGCGTCCAATTGAGTGTCGGCGTTTAATGAACGGCCTAGCCGCCCAATTGAATAGCGTATTAAACCAGTTGGCGGCGATATATATATTGAACTGGTGATAAAATGTGTGTGTGATAAAGGTCCTTTTTCTTTATCAGTTCCGTCAAGTTTCAAGGGGAATAAATAGGATTTTGATGGGTAAATAATTTATAAAACCCTTACCTACAAAATAAAAGGAAATTCGTATGAAAACACTTATTAACGAATTGTAGCTATATATTCAGGAACTATTAACCGCAGTTTACTGTCGTATCCACAAACTATAGGTACCTGTCAAGTAAAGGAACAACTCTAGAAAGATTGACATTTCTCAATGCGCGGGCTTTAGTCTTTGTTTGCACCCCACACAAAGACTAAAGCCCGCCACAAACATACGGAATTCCGAATCGGAATCCCGTTTCGAAATATCGAAGCGGAATTCCGAACGCAGTAAATCCAACCAAATGTATGGACGTATCACACACGTACGGAATTTTCCGTTCGAAATTTGTCCGTTTCGGAATTCCGAATGGTAGCCTGTGCGTCCGGAATCCCGAATGGAAAAAAACCGTTCCGAACGCAAGACTTTCATAGATTTTGTATGAGTCGCCACACACATTCGTTTTTCCGAACGGAATGACAGTGTGCGTCACAGGACTGAAGCGGATTTAGCGGAGCGTATTTTTTAGAAGCACAATCGAACGGAGGACGAGAACGAAAAGGAGTCGGTTTAAGTACTTGCTTTATTATTTTACTTGATACTGGCATAAGCGAAAAGCGACGCCATAACGTAAAAAAAAAATAGGTGCACTCAATGACTAGCGTCCGTCTCTCAACTGAGCCTTGTCATTCCGAACGGAAAAAAAACGTATGTGTGTGATAAGCTTACGGAATCCCGATTCGATATTTCGAAACGGAATTCCGATTCGTAATTCCGTATGTATGTGGCGGCTATGACACATACTATGTATAGGGTGCACATGGGTATGACACGTAGAAGCAACGAAGTATATTAGGTTAAATAGCCCTCAAAGGAGATGGGCATTCCTGGGCCAAATTTGTACATTTTGTAATAGAAAAATTGCAAAATTTTTCTATTACAAAATGTAAAAATATCGCCCCAATTCATTGCTAGAAAATGAGATATCTAAAAAATAAGTAATGTTCCCAAATAAACTGAATATCGATTAAAACTATTCGTAACTAATCGAATGAGTTCATGAAATAAAACATATAAAACGTTAGAACCAGACGATTACTTCAATCGAAGTACTTAAAAACATTAGAACTATCATACTAAAATAATAGTTCCAAATAATAAACAGTTACGTAATAAAGATAAATCTTAAAATCGACTAACGATTACACACTGCTCGTTACGTATCGTTCGTTAGGTTCCAAAGGGCGGTTGGAGTGTAGCCTTAGGGGCGCAGTTAGGTTTAGGTTTAGGTTTAGGTCTAGGTTTAGGTTTGAGTATAAGGGTGGGGAAAAGAACACGGGTCGACTTTGACCTTGAATGACCTTTGACCTTTAACTCCGAATATCCTTCGACCTCAAGTAACCTTTGATATCGAATGTCATTTGACCTCGAATGAACTTGATATTTGACTTTGACTTTGACCTTGACTTTGACCTTGACCTTCTTACCTTGCTAAATGCTTGGACACGTTCGGTTAGGTTAGGTTAGAACAGTGACCACAACGCGCGAGCCGAGCGAGCGAAGCGAGCGTGCCGCGGCAGCGGCCGGCGAAGCGCCAGAGCCAAATAGTACCCATTACAGTTATTTTTAAAAACCTCATGGTCTTGGTCTATGACCTTGGGATCAAAGGTCATTCAAGGTCAAGGTCAAATGTCAAGTTCATTCGAGGTTAATTGACATTCGATGTCAGAGTTTACTTGAGGTCAAAGGTCATTCGTGGTTAAAGGTCAAAGGTCATTCGAGGTCAAAGTAGACTCGTTTCCTTTTCCCCACCCGCATACTCAAACCTAAACCTAGACCTAAACCTAAACCTAATAGCGCCCCTAAGGATACACATTGACCCAAAGGGCTTGTACCCAGGGCCGTAAAACAAACTTAAAAAAACGTATCGTTTGTTATTGCTTACGCATTTTGAGTGTTTTCCCATTTTATTGATATTTATCTTGCTCATTTTGTGAAGGAAGTGTGTTTATTGTGTTTGAAACATAAATCGGACCTTTCGCACATAAACATCAGCAGTTTACAAAGGTTTTTATACATAGCCTCACTTTTCCTTAAGTTGAAATGAAACTTATAACTCGGCTATCAGATTTTAAGAATCCGTAAAATTTTCAGTGATAGTTAAATAATTATTCTAGCAAACAATTGGCACCACTTTCATCCTTTTACAATCTTGGCCCAAGATTGTATGAAACCGTGCCGGTCTCCTTTGATTTTCGTTCGAGTAAGTATACCGTCAAAATTACAAAGAAAAGTTTAAAAAAATATTCTCTTTTTCCTACACATAGGAAACAATAGTGATGCCACACTGTGTGACGAGCTCAACTCGAGTCCGAATCTTGGTTAGCCGCTGAACAACTTGGTGACCTCGTCGGAAACCCGGCTGGCGTACTTGTAGCCGTTGAGCAGTATCCGGTTCAGTGCTGGGGCCGGCTGCGCAGAGTCACCGCTCCTGTGGACAGGGCACGTCACTTCAGTCCCAAACAGACCGCACGCCAACTGCTAAATTTTAGTTTGGATGCAGTTACTTTAAGTCGGCGTGCAGCCCGCTTGCAGACGGCATGCAGTCCACTTGCAGTTGGCGTGCAGTCCGCTTGTAGTCGGCGTGCAGTGAGCTTGGAGTTGGCGTGCGGTCGGAGTGCACTGTGCTTGGAGTTGGCGTGCAGTCCGCTTACAGTTGGCGTGCACGCATGGTCATGTGACACCTTTTGTCGTGTCGTCAATATACTATTTATGTGAAAGTGGATAATCTTCTTCCAACTCTTACTCTACTACACGAATAATAATACGATATTATTATTATTTTCCTGGAAAATAATCGCTAGTATGGCTAATCTTCTGGTCAATAATACGCATCAGAATCCGTTTAAGTTCATGTTCGAATTATGAGTGCGATAATACTTAGATGTGTAAATTGCGATGATGCAAGTGGTGCGTTGAACACGGGTCTAGTGATTGCGAAGTTAGGCGGTACCATATCTGATTGTATGTTTTTTATTTGGGCCATTCGTCGTCTGACCGTTTTCCGTGTGACTTCCGTGAAAACATTTTCTTTGGCACCGGGGTCCCACGGAAAACGGTTAGACGGAGAATGAACTTTTTATAGGTATCATTATATAGGAAAGGTACTATACGTTAATTTTGATATAAAAGGCGTCAATGAAAAACACGTTAAAAGTATTAAACAAATTAAGTATATTTTGCCAATGCGATGCAAACGTGCAAATATAAAGCTAGGTTCATGCTGACAAAATGCGTTGCGTTTTAAACGCAGTATATTTAGCGTTTCAGTTGAACATTCCAATAGTATTGACGTGTAAGTCGGTCAACGCAATATTGTATCGCTGCATCCAGCTACACAGGGTGTTGCTCACTTGCACTTGATCTTCCACGGGTCGTTCACGTAGTAGATGTGCATCGAGAGCAGGCCGTACTTCTCGACCCAGTCTAGGAAACACTGCGGCGCGAACGGGGTCACTGTCTGTGGGTCCAAAATTGTATAATTAATAATAATAATAACAATTTGTTATTAATTAATTAAACCCCATATCATGGGTAAACCGAGGCAGGGTGTAGGGGGGCGGCTGCCTTTCCTACACCTGAGGGGGGGGGGGGGGGCAGAAGTAGTAGCAACGTATCTTTTGTAATTTTAAAGCAATTTCCGACACACGGAATCCTTGACGAAAGGAGACAAATTTGGTTACTTATAGGGAATCGGACGCTTTCCGTCTACTATGAATATCCCCCTGGACTGGGGATGTTTCATTCTGCTTTTCATGCAAAACTCATTCATTCAACTTACCTTATTCTTTACGAAGTTATTGATTTGGCCAAAAGCAGTGATTTGCCCCTAAGCCAAGACCTGCAGTCTGCACCCATACCGTATGTATTTTGAACCCGACGCAACCATTCATCAAACAACTAAACCTACTTGCTTCCAGCTTCTGGGTAAAGGTCTGGGTTCTGGATATGCGTCATACCTACGTCTCTTTCTTTTAATATTTCTCGCCTCTTTTCTCCTTTGCCAATATCAGCTAGCTAGGTAACACCTATGCAAAGTTGTCAGCTAAGAAAAATATACTTGCTAGAATCATTTTTTTTTCTCAAAAATTTCGTATGCAGTGCCCACAAATAGTAATCTTTCATATATTATACTTAGTACGAGTGACGTGTGAAAACTTACCTCAAGAGTCATTTTGACGGGTGCTGCACTGAAGTTATCGAACCACTCTTTGAGCTGTGGGCGGTTGAGTTTCCCGACCATCTGGAAGCCGGTCCCCACCAGGTCACCTTCCGTGGTCAGCGCGAACCAGGGCAGCAGCTCCTCGCAGTCCTGATCCTTGGTCATTTTGTAGTAGTAGTGGGTGCCTGGCGTTAAAAAAGAATATAGATAAAGTAGGAATGGGACCTATCCAATAAGAATCGTTGGTGAGAGAGAGTCTCAAGTTTGGTAACAAGTAGTTGGATATATTGGCGCACTAAGATCAAAATTATCCTCGACTTGGGAGCGAGAATATCTGACGCGACTACATTCGTGTATTACGGGATCTAAACTAGGGCACTTCCTATTCTCAATCTAGAAGACGTTATGGGTGGTAAAAAAGAAAGATAAATTTTGCCGAATTGTTCCTTGTGTGTAACCTGCCCTTATAGGTTGTACCTCAAGTAAGTCAATGAACTTGTTAGTTTGAATAGTAGAGATGCAGGGCAGGCTGTGGTTCTAGAGATAAGTATTCTAGAGGCAAGTAGGTGACCCCTTATAGGGCAGCACCTTATGTCCTTGGTAAAACTTTTGTGCACAATCATACCCATATTAGGAATGCAGTTCTGTCTCTTGAAGCTGGTGCTGTTGAGCTCGGCCTCGGTGCTGGGGATGCGCATGAGTCGGCCGTCGTGTCCCGCCACCCACACGCCGCCATCCTGGAGCGTCGCGCCGTTCTGCACCGTAGGACCTGCGCCGGCTTTTAAGGATTCTGTAAAAAAAACACAATATCCATCCGTACTTACTAATCAAATGCAGAAACTCCTCATAGGCAAACAAGCAACTGGAAGCAAGCGCCTATCTTAATATTCTTTGGATGTGGGAGCGAAGACTGTCAGCAGTCGGACCGCAACAAGACAAAACGCGCGATAATTTGATTTTGTTTCTTTCTCCTATGCATTGAGTTGAAAGAGAGAGCAATTTGGTGCTATAGCGCCAATTAGCGCCAAGCAATTTGGTGCTATATTCTTGTCTTGGCGTTTTAGACCAGTGCTTTTAGCTAAATAGTGAAAAAATCTAATGGTACGACGAAACACATTGGAAAAGGCAGAGAATAGAACAAAAATGAAAGGAAAAATAATTTACGGGCGATCTGAGGTCGGGAAGTGGATGGGGGTGCGTAATTAAGGGTAAAAAACGGGGTATCTCGATTTCCGGCAAAACTGCAAGTCCTATGGAAAAAAGTTAAATGGCAAAGTTGTACCTAGGTAATAAAAAGATGTACAACTTTTGTATTCACATTTTTTTCACATAACCTCAAAATCTATGTGAAAAATACAAATAACCAAGTTTTTGGTTTTTTATTTTTATCTCCAGTGTGACTTACGTTCAGACACGAAGTACTGCGTGGCCGTCCAGTATTCCTTGGCGGGCTCGCCGTCCTTCGCCTTCACGGTCCACTTCACGAACTTCTTCTCCGGCTTGATCGGCGGCGCTTCATACGCGTCTACTGGAAACTGTAACATGATGTTTGTACTAATACATAAGGCCGCGCTCACTTTGGATGCGTTTTCATCCGAATTTTACTCGTGCGTACAAGTACGAACACGCAGAATGATCCCGACCTTCCAAGTACTACGGGAGCGCGCACACTGGGTGCGAGTTGGTCGTACGTGTAAGTAACCGCACCCAGTGTGCGCACTCCCGTAGTACTTGGAAGGTCGGGATCATTCGTGTTGTTCGTACGTGTATGCACGAGTAAAATTCGGACGAAAACGCATCCAAAGTGAGCGCGGCCTAATACTAATATACCTAATACACCAATTCAGTCTGCTATGTTTTGATCTAATCTCTAGAGACTCTAGTCTGGAGGCGGAGGGGGAGGATTGGTGGTAGAGCCAAACTGTAGCCAAACTGCAGCATATATACGGGCTGGCTCGGCCGAAGTAGTACCACCCTCTCACAGACGATCGGTGTAAAGGTGCTATTACAGCTGCGTTAACGATGAGTGAGAGAGCTGAAAGCCCCTTGCCCTCCCTCTGTCCCAGTCCCCTTCAGTTTTGACGGCTATAGCTAATGCAATGACTAATATTTCGAATCAATACATTTCCAGTCAGGATCTATTGGTAAATGTGGTTAGATCAAAACTCTTCGAAATGGTAGGTATGTACAGAATATTTTATTTTATTTTATTTTATTTTATTCTTTTTGGAAAGCTTACAGCTAGACATATACAATAGAACAAACAGACGAATAAGGAGTAAGGCCAATTATGAGCTTTCACATATAGCAGAAAGATAGGTAGAATGAAGTTAACAGGTTAAGGTAGACAGATTTAACAATTAATTTACAGTAGGAATCGAGAAAATTAGCAAAAGCAAGTGAGAACAAATGAGATAGAAGTTATATAAAATAGATAATAAACGTGATAGACAAGCAAGAATATCGAAACAGTACATCACACTTAAAAGAAATCATTACCAAGGGTCTTTTTAAGATTAGCAATGCTATCGGTAAACAAATCCAAGTCAACTTTTCGGCACAACGTGTTAAATGTACGGCTGACTCTAATCAGGTACGAGTTTTCTCTGTAATTGCTCCTGGTTAGTGGGACATCGAGAAGATTCGATCTACGGAGAAAGGGCGGTGGTACACGCAACCCTATTTTGCTGACAAGTTTCGGGATGTCTACAGATCCATTCATTATGCCGAATAAAAACGTTAAATCAGCAATTTTCCTTCGTTCATGCAGCGGAAGGGTATGAAATTTTCTGCAACGGTTTTCATAATTGGGCAAATAAGTACCCGAGCGAAACTGAATGTACCTAAGGAACTTTTTTTGTATGCCCTCTAAACGATTGATATAAACATTGTAATTTGGATTCCAAACTTGTGAGGCATATTCAAGGTGACTGCGAACAAAAGCACAATAAAGGATTTTCATCGTTTTAATATTTTTAAACTCCGATGAAATACGAAAAATGAAACCAAGTGCTTTGGATGCTTTTTTCACTATATTATTAATATGTGCATCAAAAAGGAGCTTAGAGTCAAATGTGACTCCAAGGTCCTTAATGGTACTGACCCTGGTGATCGTGGTAT
The DNA here is from genome assembly GCA_947859195.1 of Drymonia ruficornis. Taxonomy (NCBI): domain Eukaryota; kingdom Metazoa; phylum Arthropoda; class Insecta; order Lepidoptera; family Notodontidae; genus Drymonia; species Drymonia ruficornis. The sequence continues at coordinate 8,957,924 of OX401923.1, forward strand.
CTGATAATCTATATATATAACTAATCGGGTTACGTTTACGAGTGAATGAGCAAACGTAGCACTTAGAAACGTTCAAGTCTAGCTTATTATCTACGCAATAGTTTTGGAACCTATTAAGATCGTCCTGCAGGCAAAGAGCGTCCTCTGCAGATGTTATATTTTTGAGGATTTTCATATCGTCAGCATATAATAAAATTATAGAGTTATGGAAACAGGCAGCTATGTCGTTAATGAAGATATTAAATAAGAGTGGCCCCAATAAGGATCCCTGGGGAACTCCCGACGGGATAAACACCAATCTCGACGTGTAACCATTAAGCACGACGGTCTGGCATCTATTCGCAACATACGATGACAGCCATCTGTAAAGATTTCCTCGAATTCCTATCATTAGAAGTTTACGCAAAAGTAGCACATGATCTATTCTGTCGAAACATTTACTATAATCAGTGTATATGACGTCGACTTGTGACCGCAGAGACATGCATTCAGAAAGGTAGTCACTACATAATATAAGATTAGATGTAGTGGAGCGACCTTTTAAAAAACCGTGCTGATGTTCAGACATACTGGATTTTAGGGAAGAAGAAAGTTGTTTATGTATAATCTTTTCAATAATTTTAGCAAAAATACAAAGCTTGGATATCGGCCTATAGTTCTCAACGCAGTTTTTTGGACCTTTTTTGTGAACCGGCGTTATATAGGCCGATTTCCATAGAGAAGGGACCGTTCCCGCAGAAAGAGATCGCTTAAATATAACTGTCAGCGGGATAGTTAGGCTCTTAGCGCAGTTGCAAATAAATAGAGGGGGAATATTATCTGGACCCGCGGTTTTGTTTAGGTCTATGTTTATAAGTAGCTTACGTACTTCGTCTTCGGTGACCTCTATCATAGAAACATCAGAGGTGAGGTTGCCTAATGAATGGGTAAGATTTTCCGTTCCCACAGCTGCCGAAATATCCAAATCAGGTTCCAGAAAGTTAGAGTAGAAATAGTCACTGAACATATTACAAATATCCCCTCCATTATTGGACGAAATATTGCCAAATTTTAGTGTCGACGGGTAGGCATTAGTCAGCTGTTTAGATTTAACGTAGCGCCAGAAAGCTCGTGGGTTTGTGGAAATTGCTAATTCAATTTTAGTAATATAGTCTGTGAACAATTCCTCCTCAAGGTCCTTGGCGCGTTGTCGTAATATAACAAACGACCGTTGATCAGTGAGATTACCATATTTTTTAAACTTTGAGTGAAACTTAGCCTTTTCTTTAATAATTTTGATCAATGGACTTTTGTACCATGGAGGATAACTGTGTGAGGGAACGATAGTTTTAGTAGGTATGTAAGTATTCCTTAACCTGTTAAGCGTATCATAGAAAAAATGTACAGCATCCTCTACGGAACCATGATTTAATTCGTGTACCCAATCGACCTTATTTAACTGGCTGGCGATTGAGTCGTAATCTCCACGAGAATACAAAAACTGGACGCGGGGACGTGTATGCAGAAGGTGGAGTTGCACGAAGTCAGCAGTGAGACAGAGAGCCCTATGATGTGCATCTTCTGGTACTAAAGGATCGGCGCAGAGATTGACAGCTACTTCATTATTAGATAATATATAGTCAAGTATCCTATTGCTGTCATTGACGTGCGGATTGTACTGTGAAAGATTACAAGCGTCTAAATTATCACAAAAAGATGATTGGATTTGGCCTTGAACGTTAGTGGGATAGAGATAATTACCGTCATCAGCAGGGCACCAGTTGATATTAGGCTGGTTAAAGTCGCCTAGTATTATAAATTTGTCGGCGGGCTGTTTTATAATTACATCAGTTAGGCTGTTAGAGAAATTGTTCAGCTGTCCCATTAAAGAGCTTCCCTGATACTGATTACATATATACACGACACAAATATGCATTTTGTAAGATATTCTAGGTTTAGGTTGGTTTAGTGTTAAGGATACCCACAAGTCTTCAGCTGACGAGCACCAGTCACTGCAAGAATAAGCGACAAGTTCACGCCGCACAGCAATTAAGACGCCCCCTCCCATAGCTTGACTAGTCTGACGGTCACGCCTCCATACTAGATATCTATCATCGACCAATTCACTATCCATTATACCCTCTAAAAGCCATGTTTCCGTTAGGCAGATGACATCGAAGGAGTTAAGAGTAACATTTCTATAAAACGCAGATGTTTTAGTTCGCAGTCCCCGAACATTTTGGTAGTAAATACTAATAGACGCCATTGGTAGTCCAAATACATGTCAGTAGAATTTCGTCTAGGATCCTGTAGGGTACAATCAGTTGAGCACGGTACAAAATGTAATATAACAATGAAAACAATATATTTGCTAGCAATAATAAGCAGAATGATAATAATATTATATCACGTAGCAAATACTTTAGGCAAAAGGAAAATAAAAATAAATAGTAATAGCACAATAGTGTAGTGTTGAAAATAAAAATATGGATACTTATATTACATCTAGAAGCATCCTCATGTTTGTCGTATAGCCGGTCCCAGACTCTACGATTGATGTTTCTCATTCAAATAAATTAGATAATGGTCGCGAATGCGCTCGCGCGGCGCAGCACGCACGCATTGGAAGCGTATAAAACGTACAAAAACCTATAGTAGGTAGGTATATCCACATCACGTGCTTGAGTTCAGTTAAATATTTTATGATAATTAAATTAGCAGAGAAATCTCTAGTCAGGGAGATTTCTATTACCTGACTGAATCCCTGATAGAGTCTTCTCAACATTTATAGAGTTGGCCTAGATCGACAAACAAGATTTAAAAGAAAATACGAAAGAAACTATAATATCTCCATACCTACATAAACAAGTATCCATCTATATATGTACTTTTGTTAGCTATTTACCAAATTACATTGTATTAAAATAAGTAAATGGCGATTATAAAAAAACAATGTAAAAAAGACAAGCCCGCTGAGTTTCTTGCCGGATCTTCTCAGTCGAGGTCGCGTTTCCGATCCGGCAGTAGAATTTAAGGAAAAAATGTAAAATGACAATTTGTAAGTGCCCCCGTAGGCCTAAACAAAATAAACGCTTTGACTTTGACTTTGACTTTTATTTGAAAAACACTTCACCCTTTTTACGTCACAGTCGAGGATCCAACGTTTTAAACGGATCGTTCGAGGTTAATTTTATTGTTAGTTGTAATTCTAAATATGTTCAATTAAATTCAATTGCAATTAATTAATTGCATGATGCATCCATTGATGGATTACTGTTTGAATCCCCCTCGCATTGAGAGGAACCCCCTGCCTAGGAGTGCAAATTATCTATACTTCTATACTAATAATAATATTATAAAGAGAAAAGATTTGAATGTTTGGATGTTTGTAATGAGTAAACTCAAAAACTACTGGAACGTATTCAAACATTCTTTCACCATTATAATGCTACATTATCCCTGAGTAACATAGGCTATATTTTTTGGGATTTGGGATATCCGGGATACGAGACCCGGGATATTCGGGCTACGGGATCCAGCAAACGGGATCCTGGATCCGGTAAAAACAGGAAACGCGAACCGAGATACGGGATCTGGGATCAGAGATCAGATTTTTTAAAATTTAAATTCTACGCGACGATGCTGCGGGGAAAAGCTAGTTATTATTATAAGCTTGGCAGGACCAGTAAACCCTACTCACAGCGATCATAAGGCCGGCGACGAAGCCGTTGGTGTCGTAGAGCGAGCATAAGTTCATGTCAGATGGGCAGTACATCCTGAGCTCGGGCAGCGGGCCAGGCGGGCGCTCCGTGCGCTGCCAACCCTCAGCCTCCACGTCCTTGATGGTGCGAGGAATCTTAAAGAAGTACTCCAAGTCCGCGAGCGCGTCCGACCAGCCGAACTTGACTGAAAGCGTTTAATTGAAAATTGGAGTGGCCGCTAGACGGGAATAAGTAATTTTCTAGCTTTTCGATATCATTTTAAACTTACCTCGAAGACCGTCATATTGAATACCTGAAACAAATCAATGATTGAATGTCGGACTGATCGGAGGATTGAATGCCAAGTGCGTGTCGGACTCGCAAATAAAGGGTCCGTACCACCGTAGAATAAAAACGTAAAAAATATCGTCTTTATTTTTTTTTATTTTAACTATTTGTTATTGTAGCGGCATCAGAAATATACATTCTGTGAAAATTTCAAGTCTCTAGCTATTGCGTAGGCTTAGTAATAGGATTTAGTAGATTTAGATTTAGTCTTTATTTCATAAAGCTAGGTCAGGTACTTTTGAAGATATTGAATTTTCTAACCGGCCCGTTTTCTTTGCTGTCCAGTGTATTTGTGTGGACACAAGTCATCACATATAAGTAGGTACCATTGTCCAAAAAAAGATGAGTAGCTAAAATTTTTTTCTGGAATAATATGTGGCGACGACGCCAAAACTTGTTTGCCAAGGTCTAAATAGTTTTAAGTTTTATTTTTGCTCTACGCCAGTTTGTTAGCTGGGTTTATTTTTGAAACGGGTTTTAAATGATGCTCTTCTCTTATAAGTATGTGTCTTATAAAATCTAATTTTGAAGTTTTACAATAACACAACTTTGCACCGATACTTGCTTAATAACTCCACAATATTGTAGGTATAAGCATTCATTTTCTTTTTTTTTTTGGTCCTTTGACTTTATTTATAACATTTTAAAGGTTACGTTATCCTTATTTTGATCCGTTTTATTTATGTTTATGGCGCTTGGTTTATATTACTCCTCTGCGAGTAGGTACCTCAGCTTCATTTTCGTCAGTACTACTGATAGGTTTTCTTCTCCTTGTTGTCAGTATGACTGGCGGATTATCGTCTCCTTTTTGTCAGTACTACTGGTAGATATTCGTCACCTTTTAATCAGTACTACTGGGGGACTTTTGTCTCTTATTGTCAGTACTACTGGTGGATTTTCGTCTCCTTTTTGTCATTACTACTCGTGCGCCTGGTTGTATTGAGTAAGGATAACTGGTCGATGTTCTGTCTACCAAATCGAGTCTGAGTTCAATGTCAACGAGTCAAAGGTTATCGATGAAAGCTTTCCGAAGCATCGACGAAATGGGTATAATTGACTCGTATTAAGGCCAAATATCCTTACAACCCTGATTTCAACGTTGATACATCCCTGAAATATTACTTTGGTAGGTATTCTTCAATGCTCTCTAGTCAAACTTCTCTAGTTCTTTCCAAAAGCCAAGTCTAGGGTGAAACATCCGTGAGCTCGCCGTTGTTTTAGATGTAAAAATAAGACAATCATCAGGGGTAGTGCTAGTGATAGCCGATTGGTTAAGCACACGATTTTTTTTTTTCTTAATTGAGTGATTGTGTCCTGCGATACAATCTGCTATTTCTCTCCTGATATAGAGTCAGGAACCTTGTATTGGAAAGATTTAATGTCAACATTTCTTATTTATTAGAATTTTGGGTGTTATGTTTAAAATTGTTTAGTTGAATTGAGTTGAGAGTAAATTATTAAATTGATTTAGAATTTATATTTTATTACATTATGATACTGTTACTTGTTTGAATGGATTATTTATTGAGATTATTTGAAGCAGAATTACTTGATTTTTAATTTGTTATATTAATGTATGTGTTTTATTGAATATTGATTTGTAATTAAATATTGTTAGTTCTGAGTTCTTCGGTTTTATGTTTGGAATGGAAATTTAGTTTGATGAGCTTTAATTTGTACGTCATGAGAAAATTCATTAGTTGTTATGTTTAATGTTACATGTTACTTGCTCAACAAACACGACGAGCACACGTCTTGCATGCTTTAAGTCCTGGGTTCAAACCCCGATTCGCAAACAAATTTCGTGAAAGACATGTGAAATCCACTTAGTCGCACTGGGTCAGTGTGGTTGATTATAGCCCGAATCCCCCTAGCACTGAGGAGAGGCCCATGCCCAGGCTGAGTGGGATGATACAAAGGCTAATTTAGTATATTATGGCCGCAATAATTATAGAGATTTCTTGCCAGTTAACAATGTTTTTTTACAAAGCATTTCTAGGAATAAAAGTGATTTGTAATGGCAGTGTAAGTCTATCATAACTTTCTACCCACATTGTACACCTAATCCTCTGGCCGACAACATGTCAACGGCCAAGAATTAACGATTTACGTTGAAGAATTCACGCAGATGAGGTTTTCAATTGGTTGTAAAATTAGCAGACAGTAGGACAATAATGGCTAAGTTGTGCTTAGTCCTATGTTTAATTATTAGTTATTGAGCCTAAAGCCTAACAGAGAAAGCTGGACCACTATAAGTCCAGCATTTTATGGACCGGGGCCGCATATTGATATTTCGCTTATTGCAAGCATTTCTAGCATAGGTAACAAAATTATGTAAACATATGTAATAGTAAGCCTTCTTCGTAGTCTGTTTCCCAACTTCTGTATCGGGGTCGGCTTCAAGAAAAAACTTTACGCTAAGTTCGCTACAAATTACAACTAAACTAAATTTGATTTATCTAAAAGTATTGCCGTCTTCCTCATGCTTTACGGTCATGAGAAGGACAGCAATACAATTGTTTAGTCAAGTTTAGTTGCTACCAACATAATCAGCATCAATGTAAAATTAAAATATGAAATTTATAATTCTCACCGGAAACCGCCGCCGTCAAAACAAACAACATGAGAAACCTCTCCATTATTAACAAATCTTTAAAAATATGTAAAAATAGTTATTACTAATTCAAATATCGAAAACACTCGTGCGTGTGCGCACGAGTTAATATAGTGACTGATTCCCAGCCGGTTGACACGGGATATTATTGTGGGATTAAAGACATTGAACAAGGCCGAACAGTAGGTTAAATCTGCGATGTACTCTTAAAATCGCCGCGTTCTGTTGCAGAGTATTATAACCTTTATTTCGCATCCCTTTTTTAGAATAATAACAAAATTATATCCTACAAATTAATAGTAGGCTGCCTTCTAGCTTTTAAAGCGATGTGTGTAAAGATCCATATAATTTTATTTCCTATTATTTTCTATTCAATTTCGTTTTTTTTTATTTTCCTTTCGTCTTCTTTTTACCTACTCCTCCTCCTTCCTTTTTATCGTTAATCAAAAATTTTATCCCCAATGATTTATTTATACAATACCTGGAGTAAAGTAAAAAGTATACGTTTGGATGACATTTAATAAATCCATCGAACACCACAACTTGCTTGTAGTTGTTTTACTGTTAGCACTGCGACTATGACGCTTAAGTACCTAAGTGGTTGTTTGTTGGCAGTTGACTCCTATAGCTGCATTGTAAGTATATTGAACTCATATGTAAATCATCTTGGCAACCTTGATTCGGTCAGTTTTCCTTCTACAGAACGGGTTGTAACCTTTTTGCCGATCTGCAGTTGAAGGTCATGTGAAACCTTTTGTCGTGTCGTCAACATAAGTCAAGATCGTCAAGATTGGAAGTAATTTGTAGCATTCTGAAAAATGGTAGGTTTTGATCCATCATCTGCTAATTAAGTACCAATTTTTTCTCGCTCAGCAAATGGCGCAGCAATAATATATATATAGATAGATAGCTATCTAGTGAGGACCTATGTGCCAGCATGGGCCAAATTTTGTGTGTTTTTCGTAATTGTAGGTATGTTTTTGTTTTCTATTACTGGCTTACCAGAATCTACCCTCGAAGACAGGCATTTTTCTGAAAATCTGGCATTTTAGGCACTCCAGATAGGCATCCCTCCGTTTGCAAATGGTAACCCTGACCACAACAGAACACGCGTCATCTGAATCCTACTCACACTTGACAGGTACCTAATTATAATTTACCCTTGGGGACCAGAAGCGGGGAAGTACCTGAGCACGGTTTTGTCAGTTTTCCTCCTTTAAAACTGGTTTACAAAAGTTTTATTTACCCAGTACTAGGAACGGGTCGGTACTATGACTTAATGATGATTATTTTATTTTCCGTCTACGAAACCGGTTAATTATTATTTTGTTATTCATAACACGTGTAAGTTCTGATTAGCTACCTAGATATTCAAGAAAATAAAAAAAATACTACACCAAGCCAACTAGGAACCTGTCAAATGTCACACCCGCACAAAAAGGCGGTGGCGGTGTGCGGGAGGTGTGCGGGCGGGATGCCGCAGGCGGGGGCGGTTGTGCGGGCGGGGAAGCCGCATTCCACCCCGAGCGTCTAGTTGGCTTGGTGGTGTAGTAATTCTATGATTTAAAGTGGTTGGAATCCGTCAGAGTTGGGCAAAATTTTACTACAATTAATTAATTGCTAATTGCATGTGGTGTCACAATTAACAATTAATTTTGATTTGTTTGTCAATCGCGAACAAATCAAAATTAATTGGTAATTGTGACACCACATGCAATTTGCAATTAATTATTTGAAATTAAATTTTGCCCAATTCTGGATTCCGTTTGGTTTAGCTAGTGGGATGAGCGTAGGCCGCTTGGCCCACTAATAAAGTCAGATATTTGATTTCCGTTAGGACCAATTTGGAAATAAAATTATCCCTAGTTTATTTTATGGCACGCTATCACCACTTAATACAAGCGCTGCGTAGGTAGCGGGAATCCGCTGGATGCGGGCAGCGCAAGACCGGTCATTGTGGCGAACCTTGGGGGAGGCCTATGTCGAGCAGTGGACGTCTTTCGGCTGAAATGATGATGATGTGTAGGTAGAGTCGTACGGTTGGTGTATATGTAAAAATACCGCTTGACGCAATGGTTCGAGCGTAATCCGCTTGGCTTACTGCATTGCACTGAGTCACTGCATCCAGAGGCAAAATTCGGAGACACCCATTTCGTAAATTGCCTTGGTCTGGGTGTCATTGGGATCGTTCCCAGGACCCAGTCCATTGTAGCCATAGTACAAGCATTGCTTGGTTTGGGACTATACAGTTGGTGTGTAAGTCTGGCGATATTTATATTTTTTTACTTAATAGGTAGGTAAGCTATCGCGCCCATCAATTTGGTAGGTATAATACCTATACGCAACTAAGATGAAAAACAAACCAGGGCCTAGCCGATTAGCCTATGAAAATAGAGCGAATGCCTGTAAATAGTATACTATTAAATTAGTACTTATATATGCTTAATAATTATTCAACTAATATCTGATATTTATTTATTTATTTAATTTAAGGAAAACCAACAGCTTTTTAAAATAATTATACAATGGTATAGGTAACATGAAGCCAATTAGAGGTCTCCACGGATAGTTATGGACCGGAAGAATAAAAAAAATAACAAAGTTTTTAAAGTTATTAACGTACTTAATGAGAAAATAAATTTATTCAAAAATATTACTTAAAGAAGTCAAGGTTCAGCCGCTGCCTAGCCACATAGCTCTTGGTAACGAATGGGTCAAATGAAAACTCAACTCAACTCACTCATGAATGATATTTGCGCACTTCAATTAAAAAGTATTATAAATTTCCCTTCCATGACGACAGAAGTTATTTAAGGTTTCAGTTTCATTCATAACTTCCATATTATGCTTTCTCTTTGCTTCTTTAAAAGTTACAGCCATTTTTATGATATAAAGATAGTGTCACGGACGCCTGTTGTTCGGAATTAGCAAAGAGCTAATAGACATTTGCTCGGCGCCGCCGGGCAGGCGCGTTGCGCGTGTACGCAGCCAGCGTTTGGCAGGGGGCTCGTCAGCTGCCTGCCTGTCTGGCTGCCTGTCTGCCTGTCTGCATGCCTGTGGGATCTTGCAGTACAATAGGTAGGTATGTTTGTTCATCTTCTACGGGCGGTGTCCTCATAAATCGACGAATTGGTGCGCCTGTTTTGTGTGTTGGAGGGTGGTGAGCCCGTTATTCCAGCCATCCCAGCTCCACTTACCTAGGTATGTTTGTTACATTTACATGAATTAGTATTTCAAGTTTGATAACAGTCCAATTGGTAAATTATTTTGTTGCCATTACCATTTTAAGTTTTTCTCAGTAACGTCCGCTGCAGATTTAAATTGTATCATTTTTCCAGTAGAGTTGAATCAGTATCAAGTTGTATGAATAATTTAATATTATTTTGTTGCATGGTACGTACGTACCTAGATTCTACCTCTTATTATGATTAGACAGAGGCAGTTAAACATATTGTGTAAACGTAAAAAATTGTCGTTAAATAACCATTTCACTTAACATTGCAACAATGCGTATATACTGTAACTGCCTCAGTATTGTTTATGCAATGTTCCTTCAGCATACTTATAAGTGCGCCTATTATTTAATTCACCACTTTATCAATTAGTTTTAAGTTTAAAATGGTGTTCAGGAACTGCAAATTTATGTTTGTTTCCAATATAATAAATGTATTGTATAAGTTTCAATTAACATCTTTATCACTACGTCATAAAGACTACATTTGATTTTGAGGACTGTATGAGCTTAAGTTGATACAAAATCTATTACAATAGTTGGTAATTCAGTGTCCGGTCTAAAACCTTTCGGAATTATTCCTGCCGTTACGTGTTATGAAATTTATGACTTGACCCATTGTACATTAGATACGTTCTTCAATAGCAGGATGTTGATTATTTTAGAATTAGGCCCATTCCGTGATTTTGAAACTACAATCTATACTTAATATGATAAATACGAAATTAACTCTGTTTGTCTGTCTGTTAGGTTTTCCCTACTAATCCGCTAAACCAATTTTGATGATTTTTTGTTGAGAGATAGACCTCGGAGAAGGCTACTTATTATCCCGAAAAATGTTAGGTTCCTGTGGGATTATAAAAAAAAACGATCTACAGGACGTTCTTAAGTCACCGCGGATGAAATCACGGGCAGAAGATAGTTAAATATAAATATTTAAATGGATAAAAGTTATCTGACAATTCTGATACGGGCCCTTAATATATTATGTAGGTATGGTATTATACTACATTTATGAATTATAGTATTGGAGCGAAGATCTAACAGCAATGTTGCATAGCGGCGCTATAGGATTCATGCCCCTTTCATCCGCAAAGTTCATCCGCGTTTTTTTATTTTCCGTACATCCGAATTTTTATTCCCCTTTCATCCGAAATTTATTTTTAATTCATCCAAAAAATTATTCCCATTTCATCCGACATAAACTTACTTTAAATTTAATGATACAAGATACAGACAGCAAAAAAAAAGTTTATTTGCGTCTAGTCTGATAGTTATGTAAATTTTATTTTTATTAATATACTACTGTTGCCCGAGCCTTCTATTGCGTATATAGCGATATAGCCTATATCACTCAGGGACAATATGTAGCTAGACTAGTGTGCGTTAAATTACGTCACCACTTTTAATTTCAATGACGAATTATCGGGTAAAACCTATCGCGAAATAAGCGCTTGCACTATAAAACCGGATCTATTTCTATTGTGAAAGAGATCCTTGCACAAAGATATTAATCCGGATCCATCACTAGCGACGCAGCTGGTAATGCCCGCTCCTCATTCGGAACAAGGTCTGAATAACAACAATGACATGGATATTGTATCCGCTATGCGTCCATTGTTGCTTAAGGTATGTCTCAACGGAACGGATTGTCTATTTAGTATCGAATGCTGTTGCGTAAGATATAAAACTGATGCCTGATGTGATGTCAGATCATCATCATGATCATCATCTCAGCCGAAAGACGTCCACTGCTGGACATAGGCCTCCCCCAAGGTTCGCCACAATGACCGGTCTTGCGCTGCCCGCATCCAGCGGATTCCCGCGACCTTCACCAGGTCGTCGGTCCACCTTGTGGGAGGCCTACCCACGCTACGCTTTCCGGTGCGCGGCCGCCACTCGAGAACTTTTCGGCCCCATCGGCCATCCGTTCTACGAGCAATGTGTCAGATAAACCCCTTAAATAGAACGTTATGATGAACTTATACTGGCATTACAAATCACTTTTGTTCCTAGAAATGCTTTTTAAAACCGTCGTAAACTGGCAAAAATTAGGCTATTTTGTAATTTGTAGGGATTTGTGAATTTAGGGGTATGTGTGTTGGCATTTAAATATTGCCAGACTACACACCAACTGTATTGGCCCAAACTAAGCAACGCTTGTCCTACGGCTACCATACATACTGGAGCGATCCGAGTAACATTCATAACAGGGTAAATTATGAAAAGGCTGTTTCCAAAATTTCCAGAGTGAATCAAACCCGCAACCTGATGCAGTGTGCCGAGCGGCCCACGCTCAAACCTTAGCGCCAAGCGACGTTAGTTTGGCTCACCATGTGTCATGTCTCATTTTCGTATGTCGGTCCTCCTAACCTTGGTGAAAAAACGATTTTCCTAATTGTTTCATCAAGCTACTGGCCAATTTACTAGACTAGTAGTGTTGTGTAGCATGTAGTTTATGAACGTTTCCAACTCCTAAATCTATGGTTTCCACATTCTCATCAATTTGTAAAATATACCTATACGGTAAAACCTTCTTGTATATTAAAAAACTGAAAACCCCATAGGAAATCAGCGGCTCATACTTAGCTAACCACTGTTGTAGGAACCTACTTTAACGACGCAAGTCGGTAACCATTGTTTACTAAACGGTGGATTAACTGAAAACAAACAGCACTAAACAAATTGTGTTACGCATCAACGCATTGGAATTATATATAACCCGGTGTCACAAACGAATTTAAGGTAAATAGCATGACTTGTGACGAAGTTAAGCAGAGGCTTTGGAATGAGTGTTGATTGTACTGCCCCGAGAATCAAAGCCAGGCCTAAAGTTAGGCACGCTTGCGGATGCAAGATTGCAAGGCATTTCACTAGAATTTTGTAATAAGGTAGTAATGATCAGGCCCTTATGATGAAAAGCAGTTACCGTAGCCTATAGACACTTGCAACATGAAAGGCATCGCTTGCACGTTGCCGAACTGTAAAAAGTAAATGATAATGAAGTCATTAAAAAAATCTATTCTATATTAATACTTAACTTTATGTTATTTCAATTTTACATCGCGCTGTAATTGAGTGGCTGTAAGAAGGTTGGAACTCTTTGGTTGGAACATGGTTAAATTTAAACTCGTTAGTTTTTAGGGTTCCGTACCCAAAGGGTGCCAACGGGACCCTATTACTAAGCCTACGCTGTCCGTCTGTCTGTCTGTCTGTCTGTCTGTCCGTCCGTCTGTCTGTCAGCGGGCTGTATCTAACGAACGGTAATAGCTAGAGACTTGAAATTTTCACAGAATGTGTTTTTCTGTTGCCGCTACAACAACAAATACTAAAAAGAAAATAAAACTTAAAAATAAAGGGGGTCCCCATACAATAAATTCGATATTTTTGACGTTTTTATTTATAACTCATAAATTAAACAATATTTAAAGAGAAAACTAACATTTTAACCATGAGTGATCATTATGACAGCTTTTACATAGATTGTTGAAAAAAAAAGAATTGTAAAACTACATTTTTGACTCAAACATAAGTTTTAAATTAATAGTACCAGTCAAAGTAGCGCCATCTAGTCGCTTATAACCGTCCGTAGACTTGTTTTATATATTTAATTTGTTTTGTGCTACCTTAATATGGATCCAAAATAAATGATTTATTATTCTTATTAATATATATGGCTAAACTGATTTGTACAACGTGTTTACGGCCTCAAGTTTCGAATGTGTTTGCAGTATTAAACTCAGAGTATAGCTAGATGGCGTTGTAGTAATTTTTATAACTCATTAATTTAACAATATATATAACATTTGAACCATTACTGATTATTATAACAGATTTTAAATAAATTTAAAAAAATAATAATAATAATTGCAAAACTATTTTTTTTACAAAAAAAAAAATGGTTTAACATTGTTATGATATTATTGGCATTACAGTGTCATAAGTACTTTAGTAATTCGATTCCAATCCTTAGGTACATCTTAGCCGAATGGTTAAGGCGTTGGTCTACGTGTAAGTGGGTAGTAGGTTCGAATCTTGCTGTCAGTTGAGTAAATAGCATATTTTTTTGTCGTCCACAAAGCTAAAATTAAAATAATGTTAACACTAAACGGATTTGTGCTAATACATTGTTTACGTACGTAAACAAATTTGCAAATCAAGTTTCAAATGCATTCCGAGTATTAAGCACAGAGTATTAGAACTATAGATGGCGTTGTAATAATTTTTCACAGAATGTGTATTTATTTATTTGTGTACTTTATAATTATAACAAAAAATAATATAAAATAAGAACCTCGTAATATATAAAATAATAGTACCGCTACGCACCACAAGATGACGCTAGATGAGCTCCTAGATCGCGATATGGTTTCGTTCTACAGAACGCAGTATAGTCACGACCAAAAATCGTCTGCTTTTGACAAGTTTTGCGTTATCAATCGGTTTCGATCGATTGGATGTGCGTTTAATTTAAATTGTTTATTTGCTTTCAGTCTATGTGTTCAGCAATATTGACTTGAATGCTGGCACATACTAGTGGTGGGTCGTTAACGATTTTTGGGTTAACGCAACGAAGCCGTTAAATTCATCATGTTAACCTGTTAAAAAAGCCATTAATGTAACAGATTTGTACCAACGGCAACGTAGCAGTTAATAGATGAAACTTTGTTCAAATTGAAAAAAGAGCTGACGTTACGCCGCAGGCTGCTAAAACCAAAGCAATGTTTTCGTGTTTTGAAGTTAGCTTGTTTGAGTGACCAGTCAATTTTAAATAATTAATGATCAAAAGTCGTCATCTAAATGAAATAAACTTGCCTTCATACTTTTCCAGGCTTAGGACTGGCTGGCGGAAAAAGGATATACCAGGCGTATTTAAAACTCTCGCTCGTACAATTTTAAGCTAGCGGCGTCTCGCTCGCTCACATAGGCGCCCTCGCGTCCACTCGGCATATTCCGTTTCTATTCGTTCTTTCAACGCAGAAGAAATAGATAATTTTAGCTGGTTTTGCGTTTGCAGCTTCAGATTACGTTAGCGACTTTTGAATACCTTTTCGTTGAGATAATAAAAAAAGCGCATTGCCAAAATCGTTGAATGACACAGTTGATAGATTTAGCGGGTTTTGCAGTAAACAAAAAGCTGTTAATTCGTTAACATTAGATTAACAGTTAAAAAAAGCCGTTCGTTGAATTAACGCCCACTCCTAGCACATACTGTGCACTCTTTAGTTACCATAGATAGCCCTTTATGGATACAATTTCGATTCGAATTGAGCAATAGATTTTATCAAAACTATCCGAAAAGTCAGAATAACAGATGATGTATTTCTGTTGCCGCTGTAACAACAAATACTAAAACAGAATAAAAAAATATTTAAGTGGGGTTCCCATACAACAGACATGATTTTTTTGCCGTTTTTATATGGTTTTTATAGAATGGTACGGAACCCTTCGTGCGCGAGTCCGACTCGCACTTGGCCGGTTTTTATAATTTGACAGAACGGGCCCAATCGTTATCTGGATATCGATTGTGCCCGATCAGAAAAGTATCACCTTCTGTCAGCTCTTCAGGCACCTTTCGACTTACTTTCCACGTATGAGTGATGAAAAATAAATTAGGTACAGCAATTGAGATGAATCACAAAAATCATTGTTATTGTAATTTTTTTTGTAAAATTTTCTGTTAGGCTCGTATTAATAAATGTATCTCAAAGTTGAGATCGATCTTAAAATGCAGTTTTGTCGTTTAATGTATGGAACATCTGTCAAAAACAGCATCATAAGATTGATCTCAACTTTGAGATTCATTTATTAATACGAGCCACACGGCCGTATACTCAAAGGCTACTTAAATATTTAAATCCCACCTAACAGTTTGAGACGTCGTTAACTGTCATTTTTTGTATGGCGCGTTGAAGTTAAGCAACTCTCAAATTTAAGTTGCCTACGAGTATTCGGCCGTTAGTGTTGGAAATGTGTCAAGTTCATTATTGATGGCCGCTACAGCTGTTAACATTGTAGTTGATACATTAGTATGTGATCGTTGTTAACATGTGGTTTCGTTCATGTGATGCGGGTGCACCCAAGGCTGGTCTTCACATGAGATTACTGACACGCAAGCACCTTTTTGCATTCGGTTTTAATATAAAAAATATAAAATTCGATATGAGGATTATCTCCCCTATTATTTTTAGGGTGCCGTACCTCAAAACGAAAAACGGAACACTTATAGGATCACTTTGTTGTCCGTCTGTCAAGACGTGCACAGCCCATACCGCTGGTGTTAGAAATATGAAATTTTAACAGTAGATACATTTTATAGCTTTGAATTAGAGCATAGGAAGGATTTTAGAAAATTCCATCCCTAAGGGGGTAAAATACCTAAGGGGTGCAAGTTTGTATGGAAGTCCAAGTTTTTCTGAAGCTAGAGATATGATTATAGTATGTATTATAGCTAATAGTATTTAGTCTACTCATTAAAAATAAAAATATAATTGTCAGCGTTTTAAAAATAAATTCCTAATAAGTTTGTACGGTGCCCTCAAGGCGCGAGTCCCACTCGCACTTGTCCGGTTTTTTCTTATAAATCCATAACTTAAAGGTACACCATGATTTTTACAATATTAAAAAGCAACAACAACATTAAGAAGGTTGTCAGTTTACATTTGATTGGTGTTCGAGAAGCCGGGTGTGTCGCAATCTATAAATAGGTGAGTGGTAATTACCTGTGCGCCCTCAATAGGGGATGAGTTGGCAGCTAAGGGGTAGAGTGCCTACGTCACGCCATCGCGGCATCTATAGGGCTGGCACAAGTGATAATATACCTGTGACAATAGATTTTACTGAGTGAAAAAAATTAACACCAGCCGCCAAATTAATAGAGTTTTTTAACCAATTTCCAATGGTTTTACAAAAAAATAATCTAGAAACAAAATTAATTGGTACCCATAGTACAAGCGTTGCTTAGTTTGGAACCGTACAGTTGGTGTGTAATTCTGACGATATTTATTTCATAGGTACGTAATTCTGATAGTGGACGTATGTACTCATTTATTATTATTCATATTTAAAATTATATTTGGCAACCCTATATAAAAATATACTTAATACCAACTCGTTTAAATCCACACCGCTTAGCTTGTAATACTTAAATATTCTATTAACTTTGGGATGAACTTAAGGCTATAATATTTAAATTTAAGAGCTCTATCCACATTGAGTAACTATATTTGATGGCGTTAACATAAAACTACATAGGTCATAGTTTGATAATAACATCTAATTAAGTAAGCATTGCAAAAAGTTTGGTAAAAATAATGAATTACTGTCATTTGTTGAGTAAGAAATATTAATTGGGATGACTCAAAAATATATTAAATAGGATGAGACGTCATAGCATAAACTAGGAACAAGCCATAAACAGCTACCATTTTATTTTGTAGAATTTCTATCTAACTATCACCAATTTTCAAGTGTGGTAGAGATTTATCGGTTTCTGGGAGTGTTCGCCGAATAGCCTGGCTACTCCATCACACGCTTCCGACAGCGGACACGATAAGATAGCTATATATCCGATCCACTTGAACGATCCTTTTGTAAGTAGATTAGATGGATACATACCCTTACGGCCCGGCCACGGCTTCGCGCTTCAGCGACGGGCGACAGCGCGGGGGTGCTAAAATGTTGCATCGCGCACGTTGCCGCGTCGCCCCGAGCGGCAGTTCGTGGCGTGATGGAACATTTTGGTGCCCCCGCGCTGTCGCCCGTCGCTGAAGCACGAAGTCGTGGCCGGGCCGTTAGCATATAGAGCAGCGTGGTGCAAACTTAGCCGGCGTACCCACCTGCGTGACAGGTGATCAGTCTGACACGTGACAGTCACGTGATCTACCTATACTATATTAATGAAGAGGTAAAGTTGTTTGAGTTGTAAGTGTATGTTTGTAGTGGGTTGTCTCTGGAACTACTGTTCCGATGTAAAATAACTTTTGCTGATAGAAAGCTACACTAACCCTGAGTGACAGGCTATTCAAAATCAACGCGAGTGAAACCGCGGGGAGCGGCTAGCTAGATAAAAATAATTTGTTCACTCGGCAAGCAGCGTCCATCTGACGTCACATCAACATGCTTTTCTTTCTAGAGTCTAAAGTTTAGACGATTGACAATTGACACAAGTTTTGACGATTGACACAAGTCACGTGTCATTTTACTGTCACCTTACTAGAGTGTGTACTAGGACTTGTTTGGTCGCGTGAATTTTCTGTAGAGAGATTCTTGCAGCCCAACTAGAGTTGTGACGATACGCGTTCAAAGATTAAGTAGTATCTTTTTAGATCTTAGCATAGGAAGGTAAAGCAGTCGCGACGTTGACTGATGGCATCAGGTCTTCGTGCCATACACGAGCCCTCATCAATCTTCTGTCCTCGCCTGTAATCGATAGCCTCGGTACCACAGGTTTCTAGTGTTTGCGATTCATTCGATACGGCTTCGAAATCGAATTGTTTACTCTCTTACAAGGCTGTTGCTCATCGCGTCGTGCTTGTTTAAATTAAGGACAGATAAATTAATTATTTTCTGCGAGGTTAGTTAGCAAAGCAAATTTTCAAATACAAGGGAATGAGTTTCTGAGCTGAATTTACATCATGTTAACGCTTGAAATTATACGCTTTTAGCTTTCGCAGGAACCAAGCCAGGATACAAACTATGTATAATTGCTTCACTTTGTTAGATTTTCATCTATCATTAATAATATTTTAAAGAGTTAGTTTGTAACTTTGTGAGTTTGTTTGTGGAAAGTAATCTCTGGAACTACTGAACTGATTTTGAAAATTCATTCACCAGTAGAAAGCTACCTTATTCCTGAGTGACATAGGATAGGCTATAAATCGCTACGCGGGTGAAACCGCAGGGGGCAGCTAGTAATACATAAAAGCGCTCCAGGAAAAGCTTGAACGAAGTCAGGGTAGAACACTACTACGGTAACGTATATACCCAATTTACTTTCGAATTCACCGTGAGAAAAGGTATTAAGACGGGCAAATAAGGTTCCGTAGTTCAGCGTATAACACCAATCTTGTTACCTCTATATTCTGAAGGAGATAAATGAGTTTTGAGAGGATTACGTGGATGCGCTACTCGTATTTTCGTATTATCTAAATTGAACTTTATTGCCTCAGAACGAGAAGTTGCTGAGGGATCCTTCGCTCGCCAGGTGTTATACCTACACTAATCAGAGTGGTAACAAGGTTACTAATTTAATAGTAACCATACATACATACATACATATACTCACGCCTGTATCCCAAGGGGGTAGGCAGAGACTATAGATTGCCACATGCTACGATTCTGACACACCTCTTTTGCTTCATCCACATTCATACATCTTCTCATGCACTGCCGTCGGTTGAGGGTGCTACGGACTTGACCTTTCTGGAAGAGACCATTAATCTGGTCGCCATTAATAGTAACCAGTATAGTATTTATAGTAACGACCGCTTGGCGCAGGGTTTGAGCGTTTGCCGCTCGGCTCACTGCATCGGGTGATTGCGGGTTCGATTCCCGCCAAAGGTAAATTTCGGAACCGGCCGTTTCGTAATTTTCCCTGGTGTGGGTGACACTGGGATCGCCCCCAGTCCATTGTATGGTAGCCATAGTAGTACACGCATTCCTTAGATTGGGACCATACAGTTACAGTATAGTCTGGCGATATTTATATGTATTTATTTTATTTATTTAGTAACTGGAAAGGGATTATTTACTTTCAGTTCGCTTGGTTTCGTTTATTTCATTAATATCTTGAATTCTGTCAGAAAGACCTTGGGACGTACCAAAATTTCCCGAAGCTTTTGCTTCTGCCCTGTATCAAACAATTTTGGATAGGGCTTGACTCCTTATTGCAGGGCCAGTGGATGCAAGTGGCGGTGACCATGATGTGTGGAAGACCTTGGGAGACGCCTATCCCTCAAATGTGCAGAAAGTTATGACGGACTTACACAGGCATTAAAAAACCACTTTTGTTGCTAAAAATGCTTTGTAAAACCATTGTAAGCTGACTACAAATCTGTATAAATTTGGCGGTATGTCTTTCGGCTGTTATACGGTGGACTATATTATTTTACGTTTTGATAGCTGTTATTAAGTGAACAGGTGTTTCATCAAGGATTATAGTTTGATTGTTCAATAGAGCTTTATAGTTTGAAAATGTTAACTTCTATTATATCACACACTTGAGTAGATAGCGGTTATTTACTCATGTGATCAAATCACACATTCTCTGTGTTTCCCGAACGCACTCGTGTGAGCACTGTGGTCTAGTTTACAAGCGACACGATTTGTGGACACTGCATGATGCCAAAAAAAACGCTTGACACAACTAAAAATATACCTTTAGCTCGCTCTTACGTTATGAAGATGAGCAGGACTTCTAAAGCCCTCTTTATGTTTCCAAATTGTTTATGACGGTAGTTCGCTATGACACACCAAGTCAAGAACACACTGTATATTTTTGGAACTACAATTGCTCCTAAATCTTTTGTTAGCGCTTCGGCCGCTTCGGCCGTTTTGATCTCTAACCTTCTTTTATATTGCTCCCGTGCTTCACAGGGCACTTCATTCATCATTACAGGCAGTCAGAAGCCTGAAAATATTTTCAAAAAATTGTCTTACCTTTAGTTTGCCGATAGTCCCACTAGTTGGGTCTCAGAGGGGCAGATGACAGTCGCTCTATGTAATTATCGGTAATCAGCCAAATCCGGGTTACCTGAAACCCCGCTCATAAAGGGATAAGGCTCGGAAGAAGAAAACTCTCTTCATCATCACTCTTCTGCTTATTATCGCAATATGTTATAACTTGCGCGCGTATCGACACTGACCCAGTTCGGCGTGGCGCCGGACACAAAAAGACAAATTTACAGCCGGATTTGTACACAATCTCTCCAGCACTCTGACCTCTACGTTTTCACCAAAACACTACGTCACACGCACGCACACCTCCATTAGTCATTTTTTTATTTTTTATTATTAGCCTATAGGGCTGTCCCACTCCTGGGCAAAGGCCTTCCCTTTTTCTTTCCACACCACTCTGTCCATGGCAATTTCCGGCCACGTCTTTCCCATAAAAGTTTCCAGGTCATCTCGCCACCTTCTCCTGGGTCGACCTCGACGGCCATTACGGGCATTAGTCATACCGTTTCTAAATACCGTACAAACTATAAATTATATTGTGTAATGTCTTGGGTTGTGTGAAGTTGCTTCATGTAATTTATTACTTAATGAGCGAAATTTACTCATTCCATTGCACCTAGGTACCTACTGTGTTTTTCGCCAGATTTACACTACACACGCATAGCAACGCTTGTACTATGGCTACCATACTAGGGGCTGGGAACGATCCCAGTGACACCCAGACCAGGGCAAATTACTATAAGGCCGTTTCCAAAACTTGCCTCTGGCGGGACTTTCTTTAAATTCTTCTAAAATTCTTTCAATCTTCTTTTCTTTGTAAATTCTGTTGTTTGTATTGCAACAGATACACAAACTCGTAAAATCACCAAAATCGTTACACCTTACCTATAACCTTGGCTATCAGTCAGTGAAAGTTCCGTCAAAATTGGTCCAGCTGTTTCGGAGATTAGCCGTAACAAACAAACACTTTAAAAATTGCTTTTTTGCTATAAGAACTGTATAAACTTTCATATGCATTTAAAGCTGTTATTTTGACACACAAACGATTTAATTTATTTGTAAGTAGGTTCGGGTATTGAGTAGGTATTTTAAATTATGTATGGTGCTTACGCCGGCTTACTATATTGGCTAAGTATAAGAGCACGGACGTATTGTACAATGGCTCTTACTTACACGCAAGGGGTGTCTACGAATTGTTAATTTCTGAAAATTGCACAATAAAAAAGTTTGTTGCTCTACTTTTACCATAGTATACGACCGGTTCAATATGACGTCATTATTGCCGATACGTAAATCCCAGGTTCTGAAGAAACTTTCCTAACTTGGCATATTTTGCAAAAAAATACCAGTCTATGGCTATGGCACAATGCAGCCTTTTGTTGCCCGGCAGTGAAAACATGTAACGTCACGACTTTTATCCCCGTTCGGGGGTAGTCAGAGGCTTGAGTGGCCATACACCACCACATTGTGGAGGTGTTAACCAACTCAAAGCCCACGTTTCACTAGATAGTCAGAACCCAACGTGACAGGTAGTGAACCGTGTCGCCGTGTATACAGGAACTGACTATTACCTAATCCCGAGGGATAGGTAGGTTTCCTTACGATAAAACATAAAACATAAACAAAAAACATAATTCTAAAAAATATACGGGCAGAATTAATATGTTCTTTATGAGTTCATTAGACGCTTTCACATGTACCGGGCATCCACGACATGGCAATCAGTTTTGTCGTCTGATCAGGCAGTCATAACTGGTAGCGCGGCGCGCCTGCGCGGTACATGTGCTCGCGCCTATTAATCGAACAAATAAAAACATTTTGGAATGAATAAAATTACAATTTGAGCGACGCATGGTAGATTAATATTTAATCACGAAATTGATATTCAATTGAAGGCTTAATAGCCACAATATAAGCCAACAATGCCTATAATCTCCTGGTGTTCCATTTACTTTACCCGTGTGGGGCCATCCATAAATTACGTCACACGAATTTAATGATTTTTAGACCCCTCCCCCCTTGTCACAGCTGGTCACATTTGCGAGACCCCCCTCCCTGTGTGACGTCACATATTTTTTGTAATTTTCAGAAATTTTCGATAAAAATTCAAATTTCGGTTTTAATACTAAGATAAGCATATTAGACTTTAAAGGTGACGTTACAAAACTTAGGACCCCTCCCACCCCATTGTCACACAATGTCACATTTCGTCGACCCCTCCCCCCCTTTACGTGTGACGTAATTTATGGATGGCCACTGTTCTAACTTCCAAGAATGGCTCCCAAAGCTTTACAGCAATAGGAGAAAGCGATTCGCAACCTTCAATTGGAACATAGCGGGTTTCAATAGACTGTATTGTGTGGTTGGCAGGGCTGCTATATCCTTGATAATGAAATGTTGTTGTGTCCTATTTCCATACTCGAACAAGGTCATATCTATACTAATAAATAATATTGCAGTGCGGTTTGTAATGTTAAAATAACAGCTTTTTACTAAATGAATAAGAAAGTATAATACGGACTTTAAGAAAAAAGCAATTTTTAATTTTTGTCAGACTATTTATTCCGGCTGATCTCCGAAACGGTTGGACCAATTTTGACGGGACTTTCACTGGAAGATAGCTGATGTAATACGGAGTGACATAGGCTACTTTTATTTTAGAATCATGAACATTTTTGTTTGTTAAATTGCATGCGTAGTTGCAGCAACAGATAGTGCCTAATAAGAAGTGAAGATAATATTGTATGTGTATGAAAAACGAAGCACACGAGATCTATAGTACATATTAAATCAAAGTGTGTCAACCGTATAGGTAATGGGTCCGTACGGTAGGACAATCGCAATAGTATTGGTGATCAAATTAAGTTCTGACATTTGCACCTCTTTCAAATGGCAATTGAAATTGCTTTCCAATCCCTACTTTCTTTGATAAATATGAAAACGTGTTTGCTTGTTTGAGTGACAAGCACTAATAACGGCTTTAGTTTTAATTTAATTTAAATTTAATGATTTTAATAAAAGGTAGAGACTCAGTATATTTTATGCTCTAGCTAGGTTTACATTGCTTACCTGGGGCCTTACCACCACCTCTTATAGCAGTTTTGTTTTAACGTTTCAGCGGCCATTTGTGCAATGACGTTTCTTATTGTCATGACAATAAGGTACGTCATTGCACAAAAAGTCGCTGAATCGTTAAAACGTTCCTATAATTGAATCGCGATAAGAGGTCGTGGTAAGGCCCCTGCTAAGCAATCTTGCCACCTTAAATGCCGGAATACTGATTCTCTCTACAATACATCCTACTTCATCTACTTATCGTATGGCTACGTTACATTCACACTATGCAGACGACAACGCGCAACGCTTTTTTCTATACATTTTTGCCGTATTCGGCATCCATATACCGTAAAGTATATGGAAAACGCGTTGTCGCCTTCATAGTGTGTAAGTGGCCCGAAAACGTATAGAAGAAGGTACCTAATAATCCGTTTCATTTGGACTTAGAATTTTGAATTTTGATAGATTACCTTAGAAAGATAGTGTCAAAATCACGAACAAAACAGGCCCTATTACGATCTCTATCATCTGTTTCATCCGTTCGTACGTTGGTTCGTTATATACCGACCCTAAACCTGAAAATACATAATACCTATAAAAACCCGCCCTTTGAAACAATTTGACTTTATTCGCTGCCAAAAACAAGTCCCTATTCGAAATTTCATTCAGCGTCTCTCCCAAAGGCACCATCTTTTGTTATTGTTCAGTAAACCCTTTAATAAAGCCTTCAGCAAATAAAAGCAACGGTTATTATATTGCCGAGATGAAACAGCACATTTTATCAGCAACATATAAAAGGTCATGGCTAATTCTCTCGTAAAATATAGCAGAGAAATTTAAATTTTGCCGAGTATTCCAGCTATTTCGTATGTAGAGGCAATCAAAATTTTCCTTGGATTCTTTTAGTATAACATGTTTCATGTTCTAGGAAAATGGAATGATGAAAGGACTTCAGAGGTTAAAGCTAGTTGCTCTTTTCAACTTTGAATTAATTTTTAGGGTTCCGTACCTTAAAAGAAAAAAACGGAACCCTTATAGGATCACTTTGTTGTCCGTCTGTCTGTCAAGACGTGCACAGACCCAACCGCTGGAGTTACAAACACTAAATTATAACAGTAGGTACCTCTTACAGTGTAGAAGAAGAGCATAGAAAGGATTTTGGAAAATTCCACCCCTAAGGGGGTAAAATAAGGGGTGGAAGTTTGTATGGAAGTCACTCATTTCTGAAGTTAGAAACATGAAAATTTGTATTTAAGCTATTAATTACAAATAAGAAATAGTAATTTCAGCGATTTCGGAAATTCCACCCCTAAAGGGGTAAAATAAGGGGTGGAAGTTTGTATGGGGGTCCCAATTTGTATCGGAACCCTCAGGGCGCGAGTCATACTCGCACTTGTCCGGTTTTTAAACTTGAATTTATCTGAGAGCGTGGTACCTATTCTAAACTCTGAATTCTCTAAATCATCGATCATCATCATCTACATACACACACAATAACAAATGTCTCGGCAGTTTCAGAAGTCCCCTCTGTAGATATTTGAGTTGTATGACTTCAAAATCATTTCCACTGCAACAGCGTAAGGTTTTACAAGAAATCGTTTTATCTGAAACTAATTAGCAACAGCACAGCACAGTAGCAACAGCACAGTAGGTATGGTTTAAAATTAGTTGGATCCAGTTATTTATGTACTTGAGCTGCGAGGAGCTTACATTTTTGACCTATCCTGTGGTAGGTTTTCTCTTGCACTGGCCATGTTATGAGTCGCTGCTGCCAAGTTTTAATTTACAACCCGAAATAATTTATGACGCACTCCACCAGAGGACCATTAATTTTTTCTCCTTGCTTCCAGCAAGTTAAATAATTAATGTGTTGTTTAAAGAAGGATCGCAAACGCTCCGGTTCTGGACCTATCGCGTAACTTTTTTTCACAAAACAAACGCTTGTTTGTTGAGGACCGTAAATCACCGGGAGCTGAAAATTAAACAAGCAGGAATGCTTTCCCTGGCTCACGTTTACTTTGATATTCGACCGCGTAATACTAGAGTCCTTTCGCAACAGCCTCCACATTTTGTGAACTTTTTCTTTTCCAACAACGATTTGACGCCTCCGAAACCTGTTCTTTCACTTTCCTTGTCCGTCGAGCGGTGCAGACGACCGAATCATCTCAACGAATGAGTCAGAACGATCAATTTTTGGGTGCTTTCTCCCACACCTGCCCGAAAGGGGCACGGATCACGGATACGAACACTTTCCACTGGGGGGAAATGGGAGCAGAGTTTTGCATGGCCTTGATTCGAGAAGGCGATCGGCGGTTCGCGCCGCGACCACGCGACCAGTCTTTGTCGAGCGCCCGCGCTGAGTGTACGTGTCGATTGAGTCCACAGCCCGCAGACACACGCGAGTGACACCACAGTGGTACACGCGAGTGACAAATCAAAAGTGAACGCAGAGTGGCCAGTGATTAGCGATTGCGAGGATACCCCGAGCAAATCTGGAGCGATACGCGTCCCCTGGAAGGTGTGTACCGATCAGTTTTACCACGGGTTTTATTGTTTATTAAATTCGCGCGCGACTGTTTATATTTGTTTTGTGAATGAGCGTCGCGACCATTGAAGTCTCGAAGTATTTGAGGATATTTTATGGTTTCGCGAGCGGTTTACGTTCTCGAGACGTTTGTCAGTCATTTCGGCCCACGTAAAAAATGTGAAAGTTATTTTAGTGTGGCCGGTAAGATAGAGTGCGACTTTTATCGCGATGTGGTCACGGTACGCGGTTTCTGTTCGCTTATTTAATTTATAGCTTCATATATCATGGACGAAGCGATAAAAGAAAACATATTTTTACGCATTATAGTAGCAAACAGTAGGTAATTTCACAAACATTGTAATTAAGGCCAGAATTTCTCCTAATGTTGAATTTGCATGCCGAGTTGAGTACAATTATATTAAAATTATTCACTGCATTTAATATCAAGTTGATTATGAAAAAAGTAGCTACAGAAATAGATTTTAGTAACTATGAATACTAGAAAATTATTATTTAATACCAAGCAACTTTTAAGAAGTTTGAAGCAATTATTCTGTAGACCGTACTTAGAGGTTTTCAGGAATAAAGACGTTTTAAACATTGACAAGGATTAATTACGTGAGAAATTGAGGCGGGAATAAGTAACGAACGCTTGAGTGTAGTCTGAATGCCTTAATAATATATTTCCAACGGAATTTTCAAACCAATGACAAGTTGAGTTTTGTTGGAGATGAGATTAGAGAGACAACCATTGATGTTTTTGAGTAACGCAATCAATATTTTGATGGACAAGTTTTTGAGAAAGCAGGATAAGCCAGAGACAGACTATTACATGCAAGTAGATAGAGAAACACATGCAAGTATCTGGTTAATAGATACCTATCAGATTCTTAATTGTGTTTTCCTTTTATATTAGAAAGTAAACAAAAAGACCGCAGAGCTTTTGTTCCTTCAGCCCGGAGTGTGAAAACAAAAGAGATTCTGATTGCAGTCCACATCGTTAATTGAATGTGGGTCTCTAAAGGTCTCTAACAATATCTACTCTATCTTGACTGACATCTCTACCTATTACTTTCTATGTATGTGGAATCGGCTTTACGAAATAGTCTTATAGGTACCAAAACTCCGTTCTGTGACAGAAAGAACAACTTCTGTCTGAAATAAATAAATATCGCCACATACACACTAACTGTATGGTCCCAAACTAAGCAAAGCATGTACTATGGGTACTGTACAATGGACTGGGGGAGATCCCAGTGACACCCAGACCAGAGAAAGTTATGAAACAGCCGTTCCCGAAATTTGTCTCTGGCGGGAATCGAACCCGCAACCACCCGATGCCGAGAGCCGAGTGGCCTACGCTCGAACCACTGCACCAAGCGGTCGTTATTTGCTTTCTTTTTAACTTAATTTGTTGTAGCCTTGCTCAGGGATGAAGGAATTGTTTGGTTTAGCAGGGGTCGGCAAGTAGTTTTAGGTGGGGTCCGGATACTGTGGGAAAATCTCAACGAGGTCCAGAAAAAAACAACTGATAATAATTAAATCATATCAGTTATACCTAACTAATTCGCACAAACACACACACACAGGCTAGATAGGAAACTAATCACACCATATCAGTTGTAGGTACTTGTAAAACAGGTTAACTAGGCAAATAAAATAGAATAAGTACTAAGTTAGTATTCTATGTGGCTTAAAAATATTATGTCAATTAATAAAGGTATAGTAAACCTTATCTACGTATTAATTTATACTTGGTATACAATACATTACAATATTTGGCGGTCCGAGGTTCGAGCTTTCGCGGTCCGCAAACGGACCGCGGTCCGCCTGTTGCCGACCGTTGGTTTAGACATGTAAACCCCTGAAATTCCATCCATCCATTCCACTCCATTTGATGTTCTACGGAAACAGGTCAACTATCACAGCCTCCTGCAAATGCCCCTCTGACTGACAGCAGGTCAGGTTAGGCTCTGTTGTGAGTGTACCAAGGATCATTTTTCAAAACGGAAAATGCTAGTTTAATTGTATTAATTCCATTCCAGTTACGAATTACATCGTGATCGTCATTGTTGGCCTTTGTATCTGTTTCAGATAATTTATTCACAGTGGATTTTTTTTTCATGGCCAAATACTGTGTTTATGCAAAACTATACCTTACAATGGGATGTCAAGCTGTATTGACACCTCAGGGCTTCCCTTTGCGTGGTGGCTACGTTCTGAATTAGAGCTAGCCAATAATTTCATCGTTATTTCCTTCCAAATGGTTCTGAACTGTTTCTTAAGGCACTACTCCAAATAGTGAAGGCTAGCTATCAGTAAAACGTTCGTGAGGTGAAACAGGATCCTATCGAAACCCGAAATCAATCTAAAACATGCCAAAATACTAGCAATTACTCGATTTCGGCTACATTTTCCTTCTAACAACGGATAACTTAAGTAAAGGTCGAAGACACAAGCGTTAATTCGATTTCTTGTAAGACGAAAATGTTAAAGGAATCGGGGGAATTGGGGTAAGAGCGCCTGTTACGCTCAAGCGGCGGAATAATCGTTTGAGCATTGGCTGTGACACGTCTTTTTTCGCGCGTCTTTCGAGAGGAAATATTTAGCCAGAGAGGCTGGGGTTACGGATGCGAAGAATGGGTAAGCGCATCATTAAGCGTTTGTTTATGGTGATGTACAGTGATTTTTGTATAGGATTAAAGTTGACATTATTATTTTAACATAGGTATATACATAGGTATAGACAATACATTTTTATTTGTTTTATTCAACTTTAATGACGACGCTATTAACTGGCCAAATAAACAAATAGTAGAACTGTTGACACGAAAAGAAGAAGAAGTAAATACAAACATTTTACTACAATGACATACATAGCATGAACAAATTAAATTATGGAAACCTCTTATTTGGGTCGAGGAGTAGAACTAATGTGTGTCATTTTGCCACTAAATTACTGCCTCCATGCGGGCATATATAAAACGGTCTCGTCTTCAATAGAGTACGTAATTTGGACTTTTATCAAAATGTACTCTCAAGGTTCTGATAGGTGCAATAAAAATGATATAGATAGACACTTAATTTACTGCAGAACGTTTTATTAGTTTTCTGATGTTTGTAATACCCTTTACTTTGAATTTTCACTGCGAAAGGCTTTGTTTATTAGCTAATCCAAGTAGATTTTTCTTAAGAGGATTTTTATATTGTACTTCGTGGTTTTGTTAGTACCTACTCTTTCTTTTTTATGGTCCCAAAAAACAAGTAAATTAAAAGTGAAATTCATTTCAAAAAAATTACCGCCTCATTAGCGAAGCCACTGATTGGTCAACGTGTGACGAGACGAGATCTAATTACTTCATAATTTTAGTAGCGCAAGCATAGAGGACTCTGTAAACACGCCCTGTTGAGTGTTAATGGCTCGCCTCTAATTGGCCAGACCCATTTCAGCTTCAGCTCGAATTAGCAATAAAATAGTAGCGTGTGGTAGATTGTCTCCTATTTTTATATTGTCAATCTGCTCCGTTTTATTCTTCTTCTGCTTAAGTGTTGATTGGAATCTGAAATCGGAAATGGCTCTTTGATGACCCTAGTAATATCTGAAAAAGGTACAGTCAGCAACATAAGTCACTGAACATTCTCAATCTTTCAAATCGGTAGGTAATAGGTACTCATTATTCTACTAACTTTCGATCAAGCAAATACTGGATTAGACGCAAAACTAAATTGTGCAAGCGATTTAAAAAACTGAGAACTGACCTAACCTAACCTAACCTTTTGTTTTTTTAGCCCTATTTGGCTAAAATCTAAATAAAAATACATCCCCTATTACATGTCCTTTATATCTTTATGTCTTTATTTGACGGGCCCGTTAGCGTGGTTGGCGCGGAGGCGCCTTTCACGCTGCAGGTCGTAGGTTCGATTCCTACCCGGGACATGCATTTGTGTGCATGAACATGTCTGTATGTCCCGAGTCTGGGTGTATATGTATATTAAGTATGTATTTACAAACAAAAAAATAGTATATGTAGTAATATCAGTTATCTGGTTTCCATAGTACAAGCTCTGCTTAGTTTGGGATCAGGTAACCGTGTGTACAAAAAATGTCCTAGGATATTATTATTATTATATCGAAATGTCCCGAGCAATGGATATTGGCCATCCTATCAGCAGGCAGGATACACAAGGGCAAGTGTCTGGGTGAAACTTAGTGTAGCTACTATAGATACTTATATGATCTAACTAGAGGCAAAGTAAACAGTAGTTAGCGTGATTGCCAACCCCAACACGCGAGTGGGTGGTCGCGGCGATATCGCGTTGCATCGCTAAATTAGTGTTGACATTTGGCAAACAACCCTTACCGATGTTAACGTTCGGTACATACGAGTTCCCTTTGTCTATGACATTTATGGAAGGATTTATGGTATACGGTGGGTCATGATTAAACTTTGCTGACTGTACATTTTGCACGGCTATCATAACTAAAGTACGACCAACGAGAAGGAATGCTAAATGGTAATAATGTTCGAGATCAAGTCAACATTCTGACGGACATTTAATTTTTATAAATTCGTGTTCATTCCGTATCGTGAAGCATCCAGTAAATAAAAATAAATGAAGGCGAAACAATAAAAAATAACTAATTTAATAAAATAATCTACTCATTTTTGTATTGTTTCTTGTTAGCCATGGTATAAGTAAACTTATCTTCTTTAAAAATAATAGTTTAATTTTATTATGTTATTGAAAGAATAGATACAGTGTATTACAAAAGGTGCTTATTAACTATATGGTACCTAAATATAAACCCACAATAATTTGTAGCCATGAAATACCGCCAAACAGACCGTTTTCGTGTTATATATCGCTAACGATACATCAGGGATGCGGACTGATACGAATTGTGACAGTTCCATTACCGAGCTTCTAATCCAATATTCCTCAAGAGTGGCCATCTAATCGTCTGCCAATTCATCTACTCTTTCATCAATATCTTCTATTCATTTTATTTAGGTACTTTTGACAGCCATAACAAATTTTCTTACTTAATATTTTTGTTTAAGACAACAGTCCATATTTTTTGCTAATCTTGAATCCCACCCCCAAAATAGAAAGTTACGATCGACTTGCACTGGCATTATAAACTTTGTTCCTACAGCAATGCTTTTTAAAACCATTGTAAACTGGCTGAAATCTAAATAAAGGCGGTAACTGAATTATCATTTACTTTCTAAATTTCAATTTACCTACATAGTACCTACCTATATGGAAGTTATGGAAGTCAATGGCTGCGTCAACAAGCCCCGAGCATATCAAATTGATATGACGATATGTCGACGTCAATACTGATTGTTCGGCACATGTTCATATACTTACTTAATAAACATTTAGCTTATTTACTCTGAGGCTAATTTAATTATTGGAATATAATAATGAACAGACCTTTTTTTTCACGAATATGAAAAGTGAAAAGCTTCAATCATAGAATTCGTCGGTGAAAATGTACTTACCTAATTTACTTTTCAAGCAGTTTCTCTGGCATTTTTTTATAATGTTGTTTCTACAGGCAAAAATAAGCTAGTTCCAAATTCAGAGAACATTTCGTTATTATGTTTACGTTTTATTCTATATCATTCGCGAAATCACTTAGCTTGAGATCTACACTAATATTATAAAGAGAAAAGATTTGTATGTATCTTTGTATGGATGTTTGTATTGAGTAAACTCAAAAACTACTGGACCGTTTTCTTTCAAATTCTTTCACCATTAGAATGCTACATTATCCCTGCTTAGGCTATATTTATTAGTAGAAAAAATTAGGGATCCCTACTAAAACTTCAATAATGTAACCCAAGGTATAAAAAAAATACGGGATCCGAAAAACGGGATCCAGGATCCGGTAAAAACGGGAAACGGGATCCAAGATACGGGGTCCAGGATACGGGATCAGAGATCCGATTCTTTAAAATTTATATTCTACGCGGACGAAGTCGCGGGGTAAAGCTATTATTTCATACGATGCTACCATTGCCGCGGGCAAGCACACATCTGGAGCATTCACAAAGGCATTGTTGACTTTGTTTCTCGGCCGAATCCGTGTTTTTCTTCGCCCGAGTGCGGGGCTGTGAGAAAAGCTAAAAGGGCATAACAATAGCGCGCTTTTTGAGCCCAGATATTCTTGGAACACGTGGAAGATGTTGATACCGCCTTGTTTTATTCTAGTAAAAATATTGTTCTGTTTTCAATTATATAAGACCCAACAATTAAGTTACATTTTAGGAATATACTAGCTGTGCCCGCGACTTCATACGCTTGTTTTTTTTTTAACGTTTTCTAAAATAAAAGTTGCCTAGTTACTCATTATAACATCAGCTATCTGCCAGTGAAAATATCGTACCCGTACATAAGGGCCATATTTCGTTCAGAAACTGAAAAAATAGTCGCGGCTATTCGCTAAAAGTGAAAAGTGCTTCGTCAGACAGGCAGAAATAGCAACCCGCTTAGCATGTTGGCGCAAGAAAATTTACTGCCTGTGAGTCATCATATCTGACTTCCGTCCATCGATGGGGACGCGACACTGTCAGATGAGAATATTAACGTAGGAGTTCGATCACGACGGCAGATGACGGACGTCAGTCGATCTCATAGAAATTGAATGCCGTCATGCCGTCGCGGCACATGTCATCGCGACAATTTGTATGAAACTGACGTCGACAACTGACGTCTGCCGTCGTGCCGTCGTGATCGAACTCCTACCTTTAACGGATTTAAGGGATGCTAATCAAACACTCATAAACACCATTCTTAAAGAGTTCGTACGTGTTCACTCATCAAAATATGCATTTAAAATGACCCAATCAGCATAACAATGGGGTCCCATTGTACCGCGTATGGCGTGGGATGAGGCAGCCATCTTGGACCTCCGCCAGAAATTCCAAACGATGATTGTTTAAACTGATCGTTTAATAGACCACCCACTTATTTGGTGTTAGCGATATTCTGGATATCCAAACAATTCAGTTTACAACCCCTGACGTAACCCAAAGAGTGGTGTTCCAAGTTTGACGCTTTTGTCTGTGTGTCTGTGACATAGGTCTAGAATGGATTTATTTCGAAGCGGTTTTTTATTTAAAGCTTACATCCTTAATTAGGATCATTGCTTACATTCGGTCAAATTATTCGTATTGTTTGATAGAAATCGCAAAATGCATCGAACATTTTCAGATTTTACGTATCTTATAAATAAGCCTTATTGTTTTACTACTCGCTATAACCTAGAATGTAATCGGTACTAGCTCTACATATGTAGAGTGGGTGGCATGGAAAGTATCGCTAGACCAAGCCTCAACTAAATAGGCCACGGTGAAAGCTCTTTGCGAATTAGCTCTATCATTTTTGAGCCACTAAATAATCCATAAAATACTATTAAGATAGAGTAATATTACTAGTTTCCACAGAGTAAAGACTAAAGAAAGAGGTGCCCTTATTAGATATACGTATGAAAAAAAACGTGGTCATTGTTTTTTCATTTTCATTGTTCTATCTACCGGTAAATAGTTGAACTACTCGCTTCGTTTTATGTCGATGTTAGTACTAGGCCGACCACTCGGCCGAGTTGCTTAGGGCCATTCCCCTTATTAATTGGTCCATGCTAGTTTCAGATAAAACCTTCAAACCAATCTAGAGTATGTTTTATATTAATTTTCATATTTTAATTAAATAAAACAAATCGCCATCTTGTCTTCAATTTTTTAATTACCATAAACAAACTTCAACCATAGCCAACATAAACACATAACATCCCCCTTTTTAAGTCTAATTTAAATCTAAATCACTTATTAACAAATTTTAAACATGACTGTTTAATCTATGACAAGTTAAATCAAGAATCATTTGTGAAATAGAAAATTCTAATTTTAACAGTTTGACACTTTTATATACCTATCCATACACCTTATATAAAGACAATACCACTTATTTGTATTATCAAAACGTACATTTAACACATAACACATCCACTTTATAACAAGACTTATCAATAAAATCTTTTAGGAAGTTTTATTACTCGACCATAACGTGAACATTTGACATTATCTGAAGCTATATTACTACCACTATCACTAGTACTAGGCAAATTTTGATAGGGTTGATTGTTAGACTCATTTGTGTCATTGACTTTACTTGTAACACAACTTGGACTGTTGACTATAGACTTCCCTGGACTTTTTGACCTAATACGTTTTTGATCATATGACTGTGACATAGGACTTTTACTGAATGTATCCGATATGGGAATTTGACTGAAATTTTTAGTTCTTGGATTAAACTGATTGAATGACTGCGATTTGACTGGCGAATATACATGAGTAGGTTGAGTATTTTCAGTATAATTAAATGTAGGACTAGCTCTATCTAGAATGATATGCTGCCTATTTCTACGATATGTAGCTCCTTCTAGTGACTTAACTATGTATGACCTTGGACAATCCTTAACTATATCCTGAATAATACCTGGTACCCACTGACTAAAAGGTGTCTTTTTAAATCTTATTTTATCACCTACTGACAATAATGGCAAATCTCTCACTGACCTATCATAATAATACTTATATTTATTTTGGTGGTTACCAAGGTTTTGTTTTACATCTTGGAATGTGACTACTTTAGGCTTTAGTAACTTTTTATTTATAGGTAAAATTGTTCTTAATTTTCTTGACATAAGTAACTCAGATGGTGACTTTAAATACTCTTTATCATTTGTTCTATACTGTAAAAGTGCTAAATAAGGATCTGTATTGTCATCCATCGCTTTCTGTAAGATTCTTTTGGCAATCTTAACCGCAGACTCAGACTGACCATTCGCTTGTGGAAAATTAGGACTGGTTGTGACATGGTTTATTTCCCATTCATAAATGAAATTTTTAAACAATATGGCATTAAATGGTGGACCATTGTCTGTTACCAGAGTCAATGGTATCCCATGACGTGAAAAAATCGCTTTTAATTGGTTAATTACTCGTTGAGCTGATGAATTATTATCTAAACATGCCATTTCTATGTACTTGGAATAGTAATCCATAACAACTATATAAACTTTATCATTAAAATGAAACAAATCTGTGCCTAACTTTTCCCATGGAACCTCCGGTATCTTAGAAACAATTAAAGGTTCATGTGGATTATTAGATCTGTATTTTATGCATGTTGGACATTGTTCGACTATGTTTTTGATATCAGAATTCATGGTAGGCCAAAATATTGATCCCCTAGCTAGATTCTTACTACGGCTAATGCCTAGATGACCTGTATGAACTTTTGCCAACATTTCCTTTCTCATAGAAGTAGGTATAATTATAGCAGTATTTTTAAACAATAGACCATCAATGACTGTTATTTCTGCCTGAAAATTCCAATATGGCTTTACAGAATCTATAAGTTTACTCTTAGTATTTGGCCAACCTTCTAAACAATACTTTTTTAACATTTGCAATGTACTATCTTCTAATGTAGCAGTTTTTAATTCTTGTATTTTTGAATCTGACGCTGAAATAGTTGACATGACAGAATTTACATG
Organism: Drymonia ruficornis; assembly: GCA_947859195.1. Taxonomy (NCBI): domain Eukaryota; kingdom Metazoa; phylum Arthropoda; class Insecta; order Lepidoptera; family Notodontidae; genus Drymonia; species Drymonia ruficornis. The sequence continues at coordinate 8,993,633 of OX401923.1, forward strand.
AATTGAAATATCTTTATCTATAGGGTGTTCTTCTTTTTCAGGTAATGGAGCTCTTGACAAAGTGTCTGATATATATAATTTTGAACCAGGGACATAAATGACATCAAGATCATATACTTGTAATGACAACATCATTCGTTGCAATCTACTAGGAACTTGCGACAAAGGCTTATCAAATAAAGTTATTAAAGGTTTATGATCCGTTTCTACTGTTATTCTTTGACCGTATACATACTGATGAAATTTTTGACATCCACATAGAATTGCAAAAAGCTCTTTTTCAATTTGTGCATAATTCTTTTGTGTATCTGTGAGCGTTCTTGAAGAATATACTATTGGGTGTTTATTTTGCAATAACACCGCTCCTACAGCTGACTGAGACGAATCTACACTCAAAACCAATGGTTGATGACTATCATAGTGAACTAAAACTGGAGTTTCTGTTATTAATTTCTTAAGACGATTAAATGCTTCATTATGACATTCCATCCATGACCAAATAATATCTTTCTTTAACAGTTTTCTAAGAATTTCTGTTTCATCTGACATGTTTTTTATGTATGGACTTAAAAAATTTATCATTCCTAAGAATCGTTGTAAATCTTTTTGACATTTAGGTACAGGCATTTCTGTAATGGCTTTAATTTTACTATCATCCGGTGACATGCCTTGACTATTGAAAATCTGACCTAAAAACTTTATCTCACTTTTAGCGAAATGACATTTATCTCTATTAAATTTTAAATTAACTGACCTTGCCCGCATTAAAACTTTTTCTAAAATACTGTTATGAACTTCCATATTTGGGGCATATATCATCAGATCATCGACAAAAATTGCTACTCCTTCTATGTCTGAAAAAGTCTCCGTTAAGATTTTACTGAATATTTCTGTTGAACAATTAAGACCATAAGGCAATCTTTTGAATTTATAACGACCAAACGGCGTATTGAATGTGCAAAGGTCCGAGCTAGGCTCATCTAGTTTACACATCCAAAAACCTGAAAATGCATCAAGGTGAGAAAACACCTTTGCACCGTTTAACTTATATCTTATGTCTTCAATGGTCGGCATTGGATAATGAGATCTTTGAATGGCTTTATTTAAATTTCTAGGATCTAAGCAAATTCTTAATTTATTGTTAGGTTTTTCAACTATGACAATGGAACTAACCCAGTTTGTTGGTTTTGTTACTCTGACTATGACATCCATCTTCTCCATTCTGTCCAGTTCATCTTTCAGTCGATTATGTAACTTAAAAGGTATTCTACGTTGAGCATCTATTTTAGGTACTACATCTGGCAAAACAGTTACATGACACTCATGAGGCAAACAACCTAGACCCTGAAACACATCATGATAATTTTTTATCAACACATTAATATCTGTTTGACCTTTATTTATAGAGCTGGAGAATATTCTTTGAACCAAACCAATGTCTTGACAGGTTTGTGCACCTAAAACTGGTTGACATGAAATATCAGCAATACAAAATTCAATACTATGTGTCTTATCTTTTAAAAAACAATTTAATTGGCATGTACCTATGACTGGAATCTGCCAACCCCCATAAGCCTTTAGCTTAATATTCGTTTTCTGTAACAAATTATCAGGTAGTCTTAATGATTTGTAAGTTTCATATGAAATACAATTTGTTTTGGCACCTGTATCAATTAAAAATGTAACACTTTTGTTGTTGATGCTACCCGTTATTTGCCAATCTTCTGATACAATATTTGACACTGACAATGAACCCAAAAACAATTCTGTTGTATTACCTTCGTTTTCCACCGGAATTATCTCCTCTTCAGCAGACATATTAATAATATTGACACTTCGACACACTTTAGAAAAATGTCCTCGACGATGACACTTGTAGCATTCAGCATTTTGGGCTGGACATTTGTACCGATGGACTTGACCACATCTTGTGCATTTACGAGCACCACCTCCTGCTTGCTGATTTCTGTCGGGTGACTTATATCTTGAAGTTGAACGGTTATAATTCTGCCTGTTACGATCCCTTGACATTGACCTTCCATATCTTGGCCTTTCACCACTGACAAACGGCTTCTTGTAATTCTTATTTTGTATGGTGTTGACATGTTCAGTCTCCAACATGTTTGTATTTTCATGTGAGATTTGGAAAGATTTATATATTTTAGTCATCTCTTCTAATGTTACTTGCTCCTCTCTCAAAAGTCTTTCTCGTATTCTTGAATACTTTTTATTCATATTGGCTATAAATATGTCTTTAATTAAAGAGTCTTTTAACTGACCGAATTCACAAGACTTACTCAGATTTTGCAGATCTGTTAAAAAATTATCCAAGGTGTCATTTCCTTGTTGACGGGTGAAAAATTTATATCTTTCAATTGTAATATTCTGTTTTGGCACAAAGTGATTGGCAAACTTCTTGATGACTATATCGTAGGATTCATCTTTCTTCAGACCAAATGAATTGTAAATATCTATGCAATCTTCACCTAAGTGATGAAGCAGAACTGCGACTTTTCGATCGTCGCCCTGTTGATCCAAACCCGTAGCAATTAAATATATTTCAAATTGTTGGATCCACTTAGTCCATGCATCCTTCAGATTACCAGCGGTAATGTTCATAGGCTTCAACGTAGACATGTGCATTTGCTGAAATGGCGTCATGACATGGCTTGCCGGCGGCGTGACCGGCGTGACTTTCTTTTCCTCTTGTTTGGACATCTTTGACTATTTTGACTTGACTAAACGACGACTTGACTAATTGACTCACTGGTTTCTTCATTTAATATCTGGTTCCCGAGAGGGAGCGTGTTTTATATTAATTTTCATATTTTAATTAAATAAAACAAATCGCCATCTTGTCTTCAATTTTTTAATTACCATAAACAAACTTCAACCATAGCCAACATAAACACATAACAGAGTAAAGATGTGATAAACGGCTTTATATTAAAAGCACGTTGTTACGCTTGTGCTTGTTTTTAAAAGTCGTTGTAAAAGTGCTTTTCTGCTTTTTTGCTTTTTTAAATTAAACAGAAATTCGTCAGTCAATAAACGGTCAACAAAAGCAAAATGCTTACCAAACATAAGTACAAGCAAAAAGCCAAAAACTTACGCGCTGAAAAATTGATAGTGAGTCTTATGTGCATGGAAATATGGTTTTTAATCTAATATAATGTATTATAAATTATTGCTTTTTATGGGTAAAGAAATAAGGTTAAATTTAATTAAATATTGATTTGAACTGTATTGTCATACAAATAAGGTTACTTTTTGTAATTTCTTTCTCTTTCTTGCCGTCATTGCTTAAAAGCAACACGCTTAAATTTGTAACCGCGCTTAGGCGCTTACTTAAAAAAGCGAACTTTTCAAACGGCTTTTCGTTTAAGCACCCACTTCTAATCTAGAGTCATGAATTTACCCTTTAGTGCTGTAAAAGAGATCACTCCCAATAGGTTTCCCGAGTTAGCGAGTGGGCACATAACCCATACTTTTATTATGCCTACCTTACCTGTCGACTAGCACGCAATTATGGCGCCATTGTACTCGTACAGTCAGCAGAAAAATATGAAAAGCAAGACTTTTAAATTTCACAAAACAAGTGTTAATTTACGCGAATAAATGCTGATGGAACTCTATATTCATAATCAAGATCGGTTCGCTGTAAATTCTTGCTTTACATATAGAAGTAAACAATACAATTAAACGTGTGGAATAATACATACCTATAATATTCATGGGTAAGTAAATATTTACATAAAAGTATCTAAGTAGATCTAAGAAAATCGATAGGTGCGCAAACTATTTGATGACTAACTTGAACAATCCCTTTTTGACTTATAGATAAGACATTTTGGATACTGCAAAAATAAGTAAGCGTTCCTAATTTTCTGTGCCAACTGTACTTACAGCTCCGTGCTTACGACGCATCTGGGGACTGACTCGTAAAGCCAACTTTTGGAGCTCCTGGGCCGCGGGGCTCACGGAACCCGAGCGAGGCCCAGGCCCTAATGTCCTGTAGAGACAATGCCCTTTGACGTTAATCCCCATTAACAGGGAGGAGCTGATAATGTACTTATAAAAGGGTCTCTCATAGTTTGATGGAAAGCTTGTCCGTGAGACCATTTACGATGTGAATACTTAAATTCGTAAGTATACTTATTAATTTAGTGCCGCTTTTTAACTTAACCGACTGTACCGAATGGGGTGATATGGTTTTTAGCGAGATAGAGTACTAGTAGTACTACCGAGATGATATTTAGTCTATATAGGTACCTATAACTAAATAAAATTGAAGTGTCTGTTTGTAATGTCAAAATAACAGCTTTTAACATTATGTATATCATAGTACAGTTCGTATGTCCCCGTTTTATTAAGAACGGAAATTCAATAATAAATATCTAACGTTTTGACATTGGTATTACGATATTACTCCAATATGGCCCACGTGATTTGGATATTCGGTGATATATGAAAGGATTATATCATTCTTCTGATATGAAATGAGGAGACTGCCTTAAATGGGTTAATTTCGTTTTCTAAGCACAGCCGGGGAATTCATAATTTACTTCTTTAGTTAGAATCTCTCTGAGTAGAGGAGACACTCATTGATATTGCTCTGGGCTGGAGTTTCCAGAGACATCTTAATAACTTAGACATTCTAAGAATTGGACACATAACATGCTGGGCCGGGTGTTAGCTCTCCTCTGGCCAACATGCTGACCGCCAAAATATCGCGATTTACAATTATGAATTCACGAAGATAATATTAGAGACCATTGGTTTCGCAATGGACAATGGTTAAAAGACTCGAGGCCCTCCATTTTGAGACCAGGGGGCTTACCACGAACTCTTATTGCGATTCAATTACAGGAACGTTTTAACTTTTTGTGCAATGACGTTTCTTATTGTCATGACAATAAGGTACGTCATTGCACAAAAAGTCGCTGAAACGTTAAAACAAAACTGCTATAAGAGGTGGTGGTAAGCCCCCTGGATATTCTATGCTGAGAAACATGTGATGCGGCTTCAATCTTGAGGTGTTGAAAAGTTTTGTTGCTATAGGTAGGTACGTAAAGCTAAAAGAAATTCGCTTATCACAGTGTTCATTAAAGAAGACGATCGATGGGTGTTGGGCAAGCATCGCGTGCTGAGGCCACATCGCTGGTCCGACGCAGGCGGCTATTGTGTGCCAATTGATTTATGGCCCGGGCCATAAATCCGGATTTATGGACCCAGATGGCGCTGGTGCGCGATAATTGAAGATGTGATATGATGAAATGAATTATGTGATAACGTAGTCCTGTATTTGACATATGGCTCCCATAATTTCCAGGCTCTTTTGCCAAGAATTTCATAGTCAAAGTAACTATAGGTACACCACACTAATAGGGCCTAACCAAGTTCTCTATTCTGCCTAGCTATTCTGTAACATCGAACTCACTTCGCACGCGTGAATTTTCTAGTGAAATGTCAAATTTCAAAACAATATTTGACATATCACCTGCAAATTCACGCGTGCGAAGTGAGTTTGACGTTACAGAATAGCTAGGCCGATGTGTCAAAAAATTACGCTGTCTGCGCTTATGGCCTTAAATCGCGATCTAGCTAGTTATTATTTAAGCAAATTTTAGATCATTCTAACTGGATGGATGGTTAGATGCATACAGGATTAAGTTCACGTAATTGCTCAGTCGTTCATAAAATCGAATTTGGAATACTCCGATCGCGTTTCACGGGCGCCTACGCATGGGTATAAAAAACAAAAGAAGATCTATTGATTTTTTCTTGCTGCGACATTACGCTCTTTAGCTGCAATCACAGTTACCTACTCACCATTTATCTGAATGTCCCGTTGGTTCCATCGACCTACATATCTGCACGTGTCCCTTAATCATCGCGTGACCAGCCTCCGTGAGCCGCTCGGCAATCAGCCCGTGCCGCGAACGGCTTCCTCGCCCATACCTCGAGTTACCAACTTTTAGTCATTTGGCAAACGCGATGGGGTATAAATTGAATTAGGGTGTGGCTAACAGTTCATGGTCTTATGAAAGAACATCGACACTTCGATCGTTTTCGGCAAAAAACTTTGTGTGTGTGAATCCCCTCATTTTGAAGAGAGGGTGGGAATAATAATGATACGATGAAATTGGAAATCAAAGTACGAAAGTTATGATCAAACACAGCTCTGAACTGCGTTATCATCAGTTTATTCATTCTGGAGCTTATACGCTGCAAATGCTATGAACAAGCAACATGCAACGCACCTATTTCGTAGCGGGGTTAGAAAATATTTCTAATACCTACTCTTTAAATATAAAGACTAGCTAGATCTATTTACCAAGTACTTTTTAAAATTAATTGATTACATAAACTAATTAATTCGTAACGCTACGTAACGTAATTTTGCACGTAATCCACGTATGTACGAAGTATTAACGCTTTCCGCCACATTAAGTTCTTTGAAAGCATGTACGAGGGCGGCAACGAATAGATTGCTTGTCGGATTCACAGCACTTCTTACGTAAAAATATAAGGAAGATATTATTTAATACCAATGTTGGGCCGCAAACACACGAGCGGCACTTGCTGTCGACATGTTGACACCTGCCGAACAACGTCAGGAGCATCCGACGACGAGATGACAATGACTAGTGTCGACCAGTGTCGATGGCTGCAGTTATGGCTCTGTCGACGGTAAAGTGCCGCTCGTGTAGTTGCAGCCTTGGATATAAGTACTAATATAAGCAGAGGGAGTGCATTTGTCTCCTGCCTACCTACTTAGTATTTTTTTTAATGCTTCTTAGCGATATAAAACAACGGAAGTTTGGTAAGGATAATGAAGTCTGAGCCTTGAGGGCTAACAGCGCCACATAGCAATTCTGTAAAAGCAAGTCATTTTTCTGCTTTTCTAGCAGAATCCTAAGCAATTCCGCAATATTTTTCGTAATTTAATTTACATTTTACACCATTCGTGACCATTATACGGAAATTTAGAGGAATTACTAAGGATTCTACTAGAAACTCAGAAAAAAATAGCATTTGCAGAATTGCTATGTGGTGCTTTTAGCCCCCAAGGTTCAGATTTTAGAAGAAGAACTCCTCTAACTCTTTCTCAATCCGTATTAGTTTTGCATCGTATTGTATAGACTGTCATCATAACAATGCGTACGATTTCATACCGTCAACAATAACAGCGTAACGCGAAAGCAATTAACTTTGCGTAATAACTTACCTCGGGAGTTGTGTAACGAATCCTTTATGATTGCAGCCAATAAGGCGTCGGCTCGCAGCCTCGTTGGCACACTTGCGTAATTAAAACCAGAAGGACTTTACGCGAGCCTTATTCAAATAAGGCCTTTTTAGCCTGTAAGATCTAGATCAATCTAGATCTTACAGGCTTTCTCAATCTGTCTTGATCTCTCTGTCATGTTCTTGGGCTTGACCAAAATAAGAATAATACTGATTTTGCGAGACTCTTGCAAGACGTCTTGACTCTCTTTCGTTTTGCTATATTAAGTGGTTATATTCTTGCATAAATGTGACCAAGATTGCAAGACTTGACCAATTTTGGGTAAGACTACTGTTAGCAGTCATATCAAAACCTTCACGAAGCAATAAATCTCATATCTTGCCAATCGCTCATCTACAATGTCATGCTATGTTTCTCTTGAATAATATAGAGATGACAAAACTACGGCAACAAATGTCTACCAGCATCTTGATACTTGAGCAATTTGTAATGATGTTTTTACAGTTAATTTCACAGAATCCGACCACAGAAATTCAGGACCTGCTAACCTTGTCACGGCGTCATTTTTCACAAACACGCAAACTTTCTAGTGACGTTTCACCCAACTGTGCTTAATCAACGTAACATTGTTCGAGCCGTCGTGACGTAACATTTTTTTTTTTACATTGTTCGAGCGTCCATGTTCTGCTTATTTTAATCAGAAACGCTTGTCCGTGTGAGGCAAATGCCGGAAAGTGTACGATTAATGGGCGCATTTACGGCGGCCTGCGGTTGCGGACGGAAGCCGTCTTGTTTCGGGACATTAACATGGGACATTCACGGTTATTTGCAAAATTTCTCATGTTGTTTGTAACTTGCAACCTCCACGGGGTGAATAGACTAACGACTGTCTGTAAGTATACTTGTTTAGGTAAGGGAAGAACTCCATAGAAAGTTGGGCTGTGCGTTCGCGCGCACTGTAAGACCCTTAGACCTAGCTATTTCCTCTAAGGTGAGGCCTCCTAAGGTCTAAGGTGAAGGTGCGCCTATGTTTCTGTATCAAGTTTTTGGAAAACGTTGTATTCTAACAAAGACATTATCAAGAAAGAGGGAGACATGTGACTGTCCAAAATAGTATGTCCTACTAAATAGAGTCCATGGACACAGTACGACTCAGTCGTTCGCGGATAATAATGTTGAAAACATGCCGGTATTGCCAATATGGCTGATCTTCTGGTGAATTAAGAGTTGATTTTCGTATTGCCAATGCGATAACAGATGTGTGAATTTCGCTGCATGTACTGGTGCGATGAGCACAAGGGTAGTGATTGCGATGTTATGAGGTACCATTTCTGCTAAAATAATACATCAATGTATTCTAACGAGTGTTTGTTTCTTTAGAAATTCTTTGGGCAGTTGCTAGATTCAACACATGTTTGAAATAATTACTCAGTTTTCAAGAGTTTCTACCCGGTTTTGGAATTGCAAATTAGTTGCAGTTGCCTTCGCGTGTGCATTTAAACTAGCAACATAAAATATATTTTGAAACGACATGTTAAGTTTGTAGTTAAAGCGCCAAGGTTTACCTTGGATTGGATAGTTAACTGCTTAGTAAAATTAAGTGATAATAACATGTTAGACTGTAAATTATGTAGGCAACTACTTATTTCATGCAAAGAACATGTGTGCTAGAATATTTAAAAATACATTTTTGTTTAAAGCCCTCATCCTGTTCGTTTTGTCAAAAACTTGTTTAATAAACAAAATGTATACTATAACTGAAACATTTTTATTATTTTGTTTTATTAGGCGTACAAATTGAAAAAGTTATTGTGCAAACAACATAGAATGGCTGTATGGTGTCCTTAGGTAGGTATTATGGGTGTTTTCGGGAGTTTCAATAACTCGTAAAACTGTTCAGTCAGACGCTGTCTCAGACGGGCATTGACACCAACATGGACCAGTTACTGAGGGGACTGGCCCTAAGCAAGTCGGCCGAGTGGTCGGCCTAGTACTAACATCGACATAAAACGAAGCGAGTAGTTCAACTATTTACCGGCAAATAGTAAAATGAAAATGAAAAAACAATGACCACGTTTTGTTTCATACAAATATCTAATTAGGGCACCTCTTTCTTTAGTCTTTACTCTGTGGACACCAAAATATCTCAATTTTGGTAGGTAATAGTGGCTAGTAGATTTGATATCTGCTAATACTACGGTTAGATGGCTGGAAGTCTGTTTGTAAGGATGAAGGATGTGTTTGAATTGTGAAGTTATATTAGAAGATTTTCCATTTAATTGTTGAGTGCATTGTGGGTAATGTTGGCCACAAACTACACATGAACTTTATTTGACACAACTATAAAAAAACAAACCGACTTCAAAAAAACCTGGATCACTAAAAAGCCTGAAATAATATTTCTATTACCACCTCTGCCTACTCCTTCGGGAAAACCAGACGTGATGGTGTGTTATAGAGTATTTGGGGTCGGTGCCAATCTATCTTCTTACTTTTATAGTAGGTAGACTTGGCATACCAAGATTCTCTCGACTGTCTTTTGACTCCATCATCAGACCCTTAATGACAGTCACAACCCATCTAGGTGTAAAGTTCTCATCAATACTAATTAATCAAGCCCAAACACAAGGTAGCTACTGTAAAACGTTGAGGAGTTCCCTTGACTGTCCTTCGTCTTCATCATCAGACCCCTAATGACAGTCACAACCCATCTAGGTGTAAAGCTCTCATCAATACAAATTAATCAAGCCCAAACACAAGGTAGCTACTCTAAAACGTTGAGGAGTTCCCTTGTCTGTCCTTCGTCTTCATCATCAGACCCCTAATGACAGTCACAACCCATCTAGGTGTAAAGCTCTCATCAATACAAATTAATCAAGCCCAAACACAAGGTAGCTACTGTAAAACGTTGAGGAGTTCCCTTGACTGTCCTTCGTCTTCATCATCAGACCCCCAATGACAGTCACAACCCATCTAGGTGTAAAGTTCTCATCAATACAAATTAATCAAGCCCAAACACCAGGTAATTGTTGTAAATCGTTGAGGAGTTCCCTCGACTGTCTTTCGGCTCCATCATCAGATCGACTCCAGACCTTCATAAAATAGTAGTGCTTCAAAATACTTAATGAAAAAAATTACAAACGCACTAGTCGCTCCTTCGATTTTCGAAGGTTCCCCTCGATTTCTCTGGGATGCCATCATCAGATCCTGGTTTCCTTATCATGGTACCACCGCTGGGATATCTCCTTTCCAACAAAAAAAGAATCATCAAAATCGGTTCATAAACGACGAAGTTATCCGCGAACACACATAAAAAAAAATATATATATATACGGTCGAATTGAGAAACCTCCTCCTTTTTGAAGTCGGTTTAAAAATATTGCTGTCTTTTTCATACATTACGATCGTGATAAGGACATCAATACTTTTAGTTTAGTTAAGCTCGTGTGTCAACAAAGCTGGTAGCAATATTTCAACAAGAATGTTTTACACATGTGACTAATTGTAGCCATTTAAAGTTACATCATTCTTTAAAAGTGTTTTTCGAAATCGAGATACATGACGTCAGTCATTGTGTGCAGATGACGCAGGTGACGTCATCTCGAGGCATAAAAGATATCAATGAGTGTGTGTAGTGTGTACAAACACATAGAAATGAATGTGTAATTGGTGAAAGTCATGTTTGCAGACTATATCGTAAAAAAGTACCTACATAAAAACTTTTATTTTAGTGTCTCGGCCAAATAACATAGTGTTTTGTACGGCCAACTTTTCACTCTGCTAGGTATACCTAACTAATATAGTAGTATCTTGAAGGGATTTATTACGTACGTTGTATGCTATACATACATTGGCATAGATAGGGACCTCTGAAATCAGGTAGAAAAAAAAATTTTCTTACTAAGGAATCGTCTCGTAAATTTTTTAATTAAGTAAAACTGCATTCATAGTTTGGCAATAATAAACTCATACACGACGCAGGAATCGAACCAGTAACGGCAACCGTGACTCTCGTAATCTACACTTATATAATATATTATATAATATACATATAAATATAATATTATAAAGAGAAAAGATTTGTATGTATGTTTGTAATGAGTAAACTCAAAAACTACTGGACCGATTACAAAAAATCTTTCACCATTAGAATGCTACAGTATCCCCGAGTAACATAGGGCTATATTTCTTTAAAGCTAGCTATAGGGCTTTATTTATTTAAAGCTAGTGTTTAATAAATAAGCGGGCTGCGATTTCTTCAAGCAACCTTTACTTATAGTACTTCTAGTTCATCCCTGTATAAGAACCACACAATTTGATTCATTTTATTGGCCACCAAGTAAATAGCTCCCATATTCATGTGTGGACATATTGATAGCAAACAGTGTTCGGAACGAGCGCGCGTTAAAATATATGAGGCTTTCAATAAAAGTATTTGGCTTCCCTTATGTTTGCATACGGTGTGTGAAATATAGGTAAACTGCGCTAATGGTGCCAAATATTTTGATATCAAAGTGAATATTATTAAGTATACGAGCGAAAATAAAGTTAAAGCTTAAGACAAAATAAAGTTATGTTAGATTGGCACTCGTTCTCTTTGGCAGGCTTTCAAGGCGACCGGAAAAACTTTGAGGGCAAAATTGTGAAGAAAACCCATTATGTAAGAAGCACGCATGGAAATACGTCATACTGAGAGTCAGTATGACGTATTTCCATATCTATCAAAGACTCTCGTATCTATCAAAGACATAATAAAAATCAATGGTATTTATGACCCATGGAGCTGCCTGCTATTTTTTTACCGATGAAAGGTCACTGATGTTTCCTTGTTGTATCCTCTTGATTTCTTCCTCTTAAATCGTAGTCCACTTTTGACGCCGATGACGTCCGCAAGCACAAACATTCTAACAGAGAAATCTTCAAAATGTAGTCCGAAGTGCATAAAACGGGTTTAGTGAAGCTTTTGCAAGAATTAAACTTTACGGCCTGTTTGTGGCCGTTCGGAGCTCGATGTGCGGCGCCACGACCGGTTCCACGGCTTCCGGCTGGCCCAGTGACCGGCTGTGGCCAACCTAGTGCACGTGACGCAGGCATGTGCCCAACATTTGCTAAACAAGTTGCAAGACAACTTAGCGTTTCCCCGGAACTGGTCGACCGTCAAACCTTGGCGTCATTGTTGGCCACTATTGTCGATCCTTGGTGGTAGTGTGTGGCGGGCCTAGTCCCATAAAAAGTTGCAATGGGTAGGTATATGAAAGACCCATGTGAATAAATTAACTTTTTTACTCTTAGCGTTAAGATCGATTGTTAATATCTACTGGCATTTAGTCAGAGTTATTGTTTTTTAAAGTCGTGGCCATATTTTTAGACTAGGTAGGTAGGTATCCACTTTTTTCTGGTTATTTTACCAGACCATTATCATATACTAGCTGTGCCCCGCGGCTTCGCCCGCGAGACAATTGGATTAGCCTATATCTTATTCCAGAGTATATGTTATCTATTTTTCCAATTTCATTAAAATCAGTTTAGTAGTTATGGAGATACGTGGTAACAAACATTCACACACACTTTCGCATTTATAATATTAGTAGGATATGATAGATGATTTAATTAGTGCAAGACATTTGCAGCTCACGTAGGCCTATCACGTAACCTTTTTTACCATGGTTCTATTGCTATAAGTATGTCATATCATCCCGTATGGCTTTGTAGGTTGAAATTGATTTAAATCTAGACGACTGAAGTCCAGACACATCTCGCAGAATCTCGCTTGATTGGACTGACCTTTCACTTGTCGGCATCTGTCAGTGTCACAGCAACGCCCACGCCAACATGTGGCCGCTTCGCGACATTTTTTTGCCCTCATTTTCTCAACCTTGCGCACACCTTTTGATGATTGAGTACATTTTTTGGCTTCACCCACCGTGCTATTATTATTTGATTTCAGAGGGGAAAGTTAACATTTCATGTGTAGGGCCCGGATTTTATCATACGATGGGGTACTAACTGTCGAATGTCGGACCCCTCTCCAAATTATCGTCGGGATTACGGTCCCTCGTTAACCTTAAAAAAGTCCTTTTGGGACAATTACGGAATGTGAATCGTGAAATGTATAATACCGTACGTAATATGTAAGTACGTCTAAGTTATTAAATAGGTAACCTTCTCATTCTATGTATCAGCATTATTTATGATTATTTTAAACTAATTACGATGAAAATGACTCAATCAATCAATTCTAAATTCAAAGCATAAACGAAAGGATTTTTATTTCATGCCGCGATTGTTATAGCCCACTTACTTATACGCCTAGGACCCTAGGTTAGGGTTACTGGCCTTAATTAAATCTTTAACCTAGGTAAGTAACTCTAGAAGATCATAATTTCCCTTTTTGTAGACTGATACTATTGCGAATCTCAATTTGTAAAAAGATTTCCCAAGACATTTCCTTTTCCGCCGGAACAAAGCAGAGATATAGTTTCCCGGTGAATATTCAATGGAAACTAGGTTTTATATCGATAATGTATTCACTGGCGGTCATCCAAAGCCTCTCCCGGGCCTTTGTCCACCCTCACATACACATACATAACCATACAGGGTTAATGCGTGAAAATATTGGATAACATTGAAAATCTAGGAATAAAAATTGGGATTTTCAAATAAATCAATTAAATATGAACTAAGAATAATTGTCCAATCGTTAATTTCTAAAAAAAATATCAATAGGTAAGTTTCAAATTTTCTGTGGGAACAGATATATTTAAAAACTTCCATGTAAAAAAAAATGTGACGCCTGCAGAAGTTTCATTGATGTAACGATAGAATATTGAACAACCCTTGAATAAAACAAGGACAAGTCCGTCGAAACATTGACACATGGCAACCCTGATGTGTTCAACGTATTCGCAAGTGAATTGTATAAAATATAGTCGAGGCAATGGATGGACCCGACAAAACGCAAACGAAGAAATATTGGCGTTATCTACGGTTTGCTTTTTGTAATAACCTGATATCATAAAAAGAACAAAGGTTTCATTTGCTATTTTAATTTTTCTCAGGTTCTTTTGTGATCCCCATATCACCTTGTTTACCGACTAGAAAAACATAATCCGCCAAATGAATAGTTTAGTAATTTTTTTAATTTTTTTTTAGCCATTTTACAATGGTTTAACTAAGCATTTTTGGAAACAAACGTGATGTGTAATGCCAGTGTATAACCGCCTGCCAGAAAAACGTGCCGACAAGGATACTCAACCCGTGGATTGCATCTTTTTTTGCATAGTGCACAATCCTTTGTAGAACATCCTTGCTCCCGATATTGCCTGTGATTTTAGGACCGTGTTTAGGCGGTTTTAGACTATGATCACTTTTAATAAATTTGGGGGAATGTTCCACTCCAAATTCAAAACCTTAAAAAAAACTGTAGAATGGAGAAAATTGTTACCCCAAATTTATAGAAAGTTATTATGATAGACCTACACTGGCATTACAAATCACTTTTTTTCCTTGAAATTCTTGGTAAATTGTAAATTGGCGAAAAATCTCTATAAATTTGGCACATAGTGTTTATTCGGCCAGTATTTTTTTCTGTTTTATCTCCTCACTGCTTAGAGTAGTGATTTGCATATTTTATGCCTTTACGACTTTTAGTGCCTATTTCCACGTCGCATGCTCGCTGCATCACAGTAGGCACTTAAGTATATTTATGATATTAGTTTCAATAAAATGCAGCTTATTCATTTCGCAGACTAACTTCAGAAGCACACCTATTAGGTATCTTGAGTAATCTCCATACTGTCTGGACGTAAATTAAAAATATGTTGCTAGTAGACAATATGTTAATATTTTTACCGATGATGAAACCATGTCATGCAAAGCCTAACTCCTCTTCCCCTCTCTCTGTCCCACTCCCCTTCTGGTCGGCAAAGTGCGAGCTATTTCTTTGGTCCTATTGCAATGCATCTGTAGGCTACATCAGGTGGGCCGTAGGCTATTTAGTCCCATAAAGAAACACCACTGTTCTACTTAATAACACGTGATTGTGTATATGCTGGCTAACAAGAGAAATAGGCAAACGTTTAAATCATTGAATATTCATAGTCAGGACCTTTCCTGCCTTTTATCTACCGAAGCGAGCGGAGTTCGTATAATACGATAGGTAGAGAAGAGCTACCTTGTTTTATAAATAAACAAGCTGTACCCGCGACTTCACGCGCGTGGTTTTTAGGGTTCCGTACCGAAAGGGTGCCAACGGGACCCTACGCTGTCCGTCTGTCAGCGGGCTGTATCTCACGAACCGTAATAGATAGAGACTTGAAATCTTCACAGAATGTGTATTTCTGTTGCCGCAAATGCCGCAAATACTAAAAGTTTAATAAAATTAAAAAATACCCAAAACAAGAAACTTAATATTTTAGTTTTTTTTATTTTATGTGCGAGTCCGACACACACTTGGCCGGTATTTTTTTGTTGTTGTTAATGTTTGCTAAAATAAAAGTAACATAAGTTACTCCTTATAACCACATCAGATATCTGCTCTAGTCTGAGTTAAGACTATGGGTATACTAATAAACGGACAAAAGAGAAAGCAATGCAGTCACAATGCAACGCAAAAGTTTAAATTAAATTTTTACTTGAACGTGGAAGCAAAGCAATTTTATTTCCGTTATATCTTAACGTACCAGGTAGCATCTGTTCTGAGCAGTAAATAGCAGTCTGGTATTTTACTGTGAAAATAATAAAACAAAACTTTAAAACATATTCAGTTTGTGTTAATTAAGTAAGTAGGTATATGTGCGAACTAGTTATCGCTTTGTCCATTACTTTGTATTCAAATAAGTAACATAA
Source organism: Drymonia ruficornis (assembly GCA_947859195.1). Lineage (NCBI taxonomy): Eukaryota > Metazoa > Arthropoda > Insecta > Lepidoptera > Notodontidae > Drymonia > Drymonia ruficornis. The sequence goes on from OX401923.1 coordinate 9,009,729, forward strand.
TATTTACCTTTTTGTTGTTTTGTTGCAGGTATGAGAACCAGCCATGGTAAACCTACAATAATAATTATAGCTACCGCTGTAATCTCTCCATTGTTGACTTAGTTTCAATTTATCATTAGTTCTACTTAACTAAGGAATGTAGTTATTTCCACACATACGGAACTAAAGTAAAATAAAAATAATATTACATTTTATATTTTTGGAAAGGAGATCTATTTTTGTGACAGATTTTATAAACTTGCATCGAAAATTGTAGAAGTTATGGCACTGTGACAGACCGGGACGGACGTCCGTCCGTCCACTCATCCCAGTACGTCCGGACTGGATGAACTTATAAGGGTTCCTCGTGGTGACTACGGAACCCTAGAAAGTACAGTCAGTACCATAAGCATTAAAAACCGTAGGCAGAAAAGTCCCTTCGGTACCCAGATTCCCGGCTGAATAAATATTAATATCGGCACGGGTAAACGGATTTTCTTATAAAACAAAGGTTGCGTTAAAATAAGGGAATCTTACATTTTTTGCGAAGAATTTTAAGGGCGCCTCGTCGCGTGGGGCTTAACGTTTTTAAGGATAATGGAAATGAAGGAAAATGGTTTTTTCATGATTGGCATTCTTTGAAAAAGGCAAAGTAAAATTATGCATGAAAAGAATCTTAATAAGCGCCAAAAGCGTACCGGGTAAAGTTGGTCGTTTGCTGACTTGTTAGTCTTGGGTTCGATACCTACTAGCACCGACGGCAAATTGACTTGTAAAGAGTTTACTAGTCTCTTGACAAGTGTCCATTGCGAAAGGTTTTGCGAAGCTACAAAAGAAAGTTCTACATTGAAAATCGCAAACTCTTGGCGGTCGGTCTGTTGTCGGCCAGGGGACTGCTAACAGATGGCCGACATGTTGATCGTCATGAATTTTAGATTTACAATGAAGAAACGAAACGAACGAACGATCTGGTGAAACGTGGGCTTTGAGTTGGTTAATACCTCCACAATGAGGTGGTGTATGGCCACTCAAGCCTCTGACTACCCCCGAATAGGGATAAAAGTCGTGACGTTACAATGAAGAATTCCCGAAGATAATATTAGAGGCCAGATGTTTCGCAATGTCCAATTGTTAACAGGGTCGCTGTCCGGCCTTTACTGTATAAAGTATCTCATAAGTCCAATAGATGTTTTCTATGAAAAAAATAACATCTTTCTCCATGTCCTTGGCATGTGGCTTTTTTGTAGCTTAGGATCTGTCCTGCCCAGTCCACGAAGACACTCGCTCCGAGTCCAGTTTAATACACTCCTTTGAAATTGTTTAGACGAACAGCCCGCTGTGGACTTGTGACGCTATCGGCCGGCAATATGTACCTGTAGAGACTCTAGGCTTTAGATTTTGTTGTATTTTGATGTGGTAGGATTAAACAACATAATATAAAATGTTTAGGGTAAAGTTACATGATACCTATTATCTACACGGACGCTTCACGTTCTTAAATACCAGCGGTCATGAATAGAGACCTCTGTTAAATTCCACGCTGGGAAACTCGGTGAAATTCCTCGCATTATACGGGATACCTATCATTGACTCGCTTGTAAGCAGGTACAGTCACGATGATAAAATTATGAATATACAAGTTTCAATACCTAGGTACTGTTGGTTATTTCATGAAACTCATACTGATCTGCTATTTCAGAAAAGTACCAAGGACCTACTGAGTTACTTATAACTTACCTTTACAAAGATCAGTAGGTAATCGCGTATTTTGAAACTCATTTTCATCTGTATAGTGAACTGTTGATGATGACAACAAGAACCTACTCACAAACCACTTATGATATAAAAAAAAACAAAATAAGAATTTAATGATCTTTTTATTAAGATGATTTTTCAGTAGTTACAAATTCAACCAATCAGTGTAAATTTTCAAATTGATATGATTACCGGTCTTTGCGTGCGCGCATCGAGCCGTGAACACGTAACCCTGATACCCACCGGGGCGCCTGCCCCCGCGCCGCCCCGCGCCGGTGCCGGTACCGGTGGTAACGGGCCGGTCTACTGTTCTACACTCATACTAGTAGTTCAACCCTATGTACTCACTGTTTGTATGTGTCCCGTGTCCGCGCCTCCGTGGGCGTCCAGGATAAAAATCCTAATTACTTGCAGGCCCGGATCTAGGGCGGGGCGGGAGCACTTGCCCCGGGCGGCGAAGACTGGGGCGGCGAAGACTGGGTGCGGCCAGCCAGTCTCGCTGTCTGTACTTTGCTGGACACGGTTTCTAGATATTTTCATCATAACTCGCGCTCGTTCAATGCTAGACGCTCGGAAATGCTGAACGACGAGGTGCGTCCATATGACAATTAGGACCATATCTGTGGGTGCGTCTCTGCACAGCGACGGCGGGCGTGTGTGGTAACGTAGCAATAAAAATCTTAGCTAGCGGCAAATGAGCTCTCAAACGTAGATCCGGGCCTGACTAATTAAAAAGTTAATCCAGACCATAGCTACCTCTTTCCTCTATTACCTCTGTCTACCTACCTTTATCATAGAAATCCGTTGCACCGTTTTGGCGTATTAGTAAAATTTACAAAGACACACTATCACATAGGTATAAAAGTAAAGTAGGGGATTTAAAAAAATAAACGCTGTAATTTTCAAACTTACGCCAGCAGTTAACGGTGTATGTCCCGATGCATCGCAATACCACACGAAATCGTGCTAACTGCAGTTTACTGCGATTCGACGCCGATACCGCGCCCGCTGCCGGCAGATCACTGATTAATGCTACTGCCGTTATTTACCGATAACGGTAAGATTTAGGGCGGAGAAATGAATAAAATACTTTACGAAAATTAAACAAATATGATTTCAGTACAAAAAGTACAGGATTTCTCCGTGTTAACACACTTGCTTTCTCTGCCAATTTAAACAGGCCCTTAATATAATTACACTAATTCTAGTGCTGTTATTAGATATCGTGGCTTAAAGCACTTTACAAGATCCACAATTTTAGAGACTAACGATTGTTTTATCCCGTTACATTTTAAGTGCGCGTCATGGATTGACTAATTAACTGACTAACTTATTAGGATGCATTTTGAGATACCTATAGACAAGGATTTTTTGAAAATGGCGATCACTAAGTCAAACGGAACTCAAAAAGCGATAATTCAATCAGGAATTGATAGGTAAAATGCAATAAAGAACGAATTCCGCGCAACAATAACGTTGGAACAAAGGTTGGAACCGTTGGAACTAGGCTGCTAAATCCGCTACGTGCCCCAGCAATGCATTATAAAACCGTTTTACTACTATTCGAAGTGCGTAAACCGCTGTTTTCATTTCCTATTGACCTCTAAAGCCACAACTAGGGAAGTTCAGACTAACAGACAAATAATTTCCCCACCATCGTGCCTTTAAATCCCCGAAAGGATAGGCAGAGGTATACCTATTGCGGATCCATATTTCACCAATGGTATATTTTGTCCAATATAGAGGTCAAACATTGCTATTAAATCATTCCCTTTAATGCCAGAGGCATTTGGGTGGACTGGTCCTGTGCTGGTTAGGTTAGGTTAGGCTAGAAACGCACTTCAAAGACTTTCGAAAGACATGTAGTTTCTTCACGATATTTTCCTTCACCATCAAGTGCTAATCTTTATTGGACTCCTACACTCTTCTTCCACACTTTTTTAATTATCTACTGCGTGTTGCTAGATGTATGTCGTAGGTGTATTCCTAGCCTTAAACGTGATTTTCATTGGAATATTGCGTTCTAAATTCAGGTTAATGATATCATCAAGTTTTAGAGGCTTTTAGCATTTAGGACAGACGTTTGCTGTGCTTTTATTGCAGATGCCTTTTAGAGATTGCTACCATTATGGGTAGTATTGAATTTGATCAATAATACTTACTTAAAAAGATATTAGTAGAGATTTAGTACAATAATGTTTGTGAGATCATTTCAGGAAACGTTAAGCGAATCAACTTTGGATTAGAATTTACTCCCCGGGACAGTAAAATTCGCAAACCAAATTGTGAATTTTGCAATTTTTCTGATGACAGGTTCAAGATTGTACCTACAATAGGTCTATAAATAGGTACATAATAATAAATCTACCGGCCACTAACTGCACTAGCCGTTACTTAAATCGAATGAGGATTAATAACTAATCAGTGCAATCAGCGAACAATATCCCGTGCTATTGTCAATGCCACGACACGCGTCATTTTGCAGAAAGTTCGCAGTGAAATCAGTTTTTGCTTGCCGATTAACAAGCGAATTTCCCATCGGATAGATCCGCGTGTAGGTCAGTGAACGCAGTGTGCCTGCGCCCGCGCAGCCGTAACGGATCCAAGCTAACCGCACATTGATGCAGCTAAGGGCAAAGCGGCGATTACCTGATCAATAAAACTGAATCTATATTGCCTGATTGCTCCTGAATCTGGTCATTACATACAATGTTGTAAATGTAGCACGGATTAAGAACTCTATGTTTGATAGATCTGCTGTGTGATGGGCCTGCTGGCATAGTTTTTATATCAAACAGAGGAGAGAAATTGGTATGCTACCTGTAACATCACGACTTTTATCCCCATTCGGGGGGTAGTCAGAGGCTTGAGTGGCCATACACCACCACATTGTGGAGGTATTAACCAACTCAAAGCCCACGTTTCACCAGATAGTCAGAACCCAACGTGACAGGTGGTGAACCTTGACGCCGTGTAAACAGGAACTGACTATTACCTAATCCCGAGGGATAGGGGGTAGGTATGCTACCTATTTGAGATAATGTAGGTTACTACATAAATTGGGTCAGAATTTCCAGTTTGTTGCTTAGTTTGTTTTTTATTGTATGTAACTAACATAACATAAATAAGCGCAAACAAGCGTACGGCTCGCTTGGTGTTAAGCAGTCACGGTAGCCTAGTTTGCAATATCTTACAATTTGAGCTACAAAATGGAACTGCTTAGTTTTACCGACGTATTTTTTTACAAAGTCATCAGAGAATAATCGGTCGCAAACGCCCGTCGCAAACACCTACTTGGACTATGTAAATCCCCGATTCGAACTCGCCTCAGTATTAGGTACATACATAAAATCCCACATAATTCCAAAGTCCGTAACTTAATATAAAGTCGCAAGGAAGTTGTGGAATCCCTCGCCGCCCCGTGGAACAGGCAAGTTTGTCCACTGGCAATCTAGGCACGTTCCACGGTAGATTACAGATTATGTTATGTTTACATACTGAACATCGGGTATTTTGTAAACAGTGTGTAGTTGTGATTAATTGAATGAATGTGAGGACTGATTTAACGTTGTTGTTCTTGAATTTAAAGTATTATATTATACCTATCTGTTTGTGATATATCAGTAGGTATAGATAACTAGGTACCTGTTATTTTGAACTACTTTAACATACGAAGTTTAATACACTAATAACAAGTTAAAACAACATTATTATTATCTACCTAGTCTTGAAATTTAATAACCGATCTTAAGAAGTAGGTAGGTACCTAGGAGTTTGTTTTTATTAATAAAGTAGGTACCTACTTCTAGTAAGTTATTTATAAAGTAGTGGAAGGATAATTACATTTTTGTTGTTATTTTACCTTTGCTCTTCGAAAAATATAACTAAAGGTACCTACCTAAGTAGATACTCCAGTATACATATTACTTAGTTAAATACATATCGAAGTATTTTTATTTAATATCATGATGGAAGCTCTCTAAATATTATTTTTTCTAATATGAACTTACCTAATAGTCATTGCTACGACTTGTACTAGTTTCCAAGTATGACTGACTGCCGGAAAACGGATATCCTTAGCACGATGATTCGCCGGCTCTTACACAATGCGCTTGCCATATTTTACTTTATTACTACAACACGGACAATCAGCTAATAAAATAAAAAAATATTCGCTCATTATAAGCCTGTTTTGTGTAACTGATAGACTCCTCTCGGGTCTATGCTATGACGGACTACTTTATTTATTGACTCCATTCAGGGATTAGGATCCACTTTGATGGATTTTTGTCCATTGTTGTTTGACTCGTGGCAAGTGTAGTCCTATCTGCTAAGCCTGGTTGAGTTACAAAACTTGCAACAAACTTGTAAGTAGTTCTGTAGCTCTATCATGAGTTCCGTAAACTCTACGTTCGCTTGAGTCGCTAGCGATAATTTGAACGCTGTAAAATGTTTGCATAGAATTTTTTTATTCTTCAGTGGCATTTTATAATTATCATACTTACAATTTTTTAAACTCATCATGGTAATACCAGTCAACCAATTCAAGTTCAGTGAGAGAGCTACGGCTCTCCGTAAGCTCCGTAAACTCTAGCTAAGCTAACATTTCTCTGAAAGAATAATAACCAGAATACCACCAGGGAACCAGATAGTCGACATAGCTCAATTAGCAAGCTGAAGTGGCAGTGGGCAGATCACGTTTTCCGAAGAACTGACAACCGTTGGAGTAGACGAGTTCTTAGTAAAGATCACGCGTAGGCAAACGTATTGTAGTGCGGCCAGGCGGAGTGACGACCTGCGGAAGATGGAAAAAACCGGATATAAAGAGCTAACGACCAAGCTGACTGGCGTGCATTGGGGGAGACCTATGTCCAGTAATGGACAGCAATAGGCTGATGATGATAAAATTTTAACGTAGACGCAAACTGCTAGCTTGCGTTGAACTCTTGGTTAACTCTTTATTTCGACATTTATAGACATTTGAATCCCGAGTGTATTGCCTCACATATGAGTCCTATTGTATAGTCTTCTCAATGACATCAGATACCGTACTTATGTTTACTCCGCCAACATAATAGCTGTTTCGGAACGTTTGTTTACATTATATCAGCCGTTCTTCGAAACAAAAACTGGTGATTTAATGTTTCAATAACGTTGGAAGTGAAGCAAAACAAGTCTATGTACCAGGCAAATACAGTCGTACCTACCTAATATTCAATCGATTGTAGACTCGTATCTACGTAGTATCTTCCTCTATGTAGGTAGTACATTATGTAGAGAAATGTACCTACATAACATAGAACCAACTTGTTTCTATTAAGGATTATTTTAATTAAAATTCCATATTACATCTGACTCACTTTGTTCCGTAGATGCGCAGTTGCGCAGTCGCAGCAGACGTTAGTAATTGCGAACTCTCTCTACGAGCGTTTCACTCGGCCGGTATGTCGCATGCCGTGAGTAACTGCGCGCGCGCAGAGAAAGTGCCGGCTCGGACGGACACGACGATTGGCATGGATTACACGTCACTCATGATTGATAATTAGAAACACATACACAAGTGTTAATTATTGTGATTGGAGCCGTGCTATGGGATTTCCTGGGTATTGTTTAATTGTTGGTGGTAAATCTCAGTGGAGACTCTTGGCGAGTGGGTCATTAGGTACTTCTTATATTAAACACCAAATATGTATAAATAGAATAGAAAATAGAGGGGAGATGAAGGCCCAACTGTAAGAGGATAATATACCTACAAATAAGTATGGCTCAAGAACTCGCCAACTGTAGGTATGACAGAAACACCATATTATAATTCGAAAATCGTCATTGCTAAAATGATAGCTTTTGCCCAAGGACAAAAAATGAATCATAATTTATCAAGCTTCATTAGGCATTTCCATCGCGGAAAGATTAAAAAGAATAAATTAATTTATGATCTATTATTCAAATAACGTCTTTGTGTAACGGTTATATTTATCACGAAAGCCTGCATTAATACCAGCAGATAAATAAAATTGTTATTCAAAGTTTAAATTTATTATGCCTAGTCACGAACGGGCTTGCACAATTTAACGAATTAAAGGTTAAAGTAACTGCCAGCTTAATAGCTTTATACTTAATATTGCCTTTGCTTTAATTATGTATTATGCGAACATAGGTAAATGAGATATTATGTCAATAAAAGATTATCTTCTTTCAAGCACAATATACTTAGATAACATTTTAACGTGTACCTTATACTTTTGGCACTATAAATTATCACTAACGTTCCAACAAAAGATTCTCGCCCACCTCTCTGTCGACGTTTCCAAGTTTTCCCTAGTTTGGCACGTTTCAACAACTTTTCCCGCCATTTAAATTGATAGATTGTCCAAATTCCCGTATCAAATGCCGGGAGGGTCGCGAAAGTCCCTACATTATCAAGGCGATATCGTTTTGTGAACCCACTCAAAGTATAAAGTGCGGATTTCGTAAATTTTCCGGAACATTTAGTTAATTCGCCGTTGGGATTCAGCCACTTCTGAACGATTACTTCGCACACCATTTGAATATTAGGACAAAAGTTTGCTGCTAGGAATGATTGCTCGGTATTTTTTTTTTATTGAGCAGCATGCCTACGACATCTTACGACTTTCTTTTGTTTTTTAAAACCATGAAATCGTTCTATCCCCTCAAGTTTCGTTAAATAAAAAGAATATGCGTTTTGGCAGCTGTAAGGATAATATTCCATTCACCTCTTTGCCTTACAAATAAGCAAAGTAGCAATCGGAGATGTGAACAGCCTGCGCCCAAGCAATTCGTCATACACTACAATATAATTATCTGGTATCGTCCAAAAACCTGTCCTTAAACGACATTGTTAACCATTGTCTTGCGAACAACGTCTTCTTCACATGTATTATTCATATCTGTAGGCTATGAATATCGTCAGACTATGAAACTCGATTGAACGCTTATTATTTACTTATAATAATTCAGAATTAAAGTTTATTGACTCAAAAATATAGACTTAAGAATATGATGTCATGCACTAAATATACAACACCGTGTGCTCCACGTACTCTTAAAAATTTTGTTTAGACTCTTTGTTCTGTATCATGATTTTTACGTGGTATCAGACAACCATCCTTGTGAGTACAGTAAAGTACTGCTCAAAGAGCCCTCGCAGATCGTCACCATCGCCGGGCCTTGTGGAAAACGTTGCAAGGACGGTGTCGTCCAGCTAATGGAAAATCGCCCATTAGGAGGGTCGGATGACATATCGAATGATGTTTTGTGTCTTCTCATCGATCTGTATCAATCCATCAATTAGGTGTAGGTACCTTACACAGCAAAGCTTTTTCTAAACACAATCTTATTTTTCGTTTGTTTCATATTATTGAGCCGCCGCCGATGCTATTACCACAGTCTAAACTTTCACTGTGCTATTAGTAACTCAGTACCAAACAAATTATGAGTCTCGATACGAAAGCAAAAATCCGTTTCGTTCGGGCTTCAAATTTTGAATTATCACATATTTTCGTTGTAAAAAACAAACACGCCCCTATTGTGAACTCGAATCATCGGTTTTTGCTTTCATACCGGGTTCAAGTTCGTTATAATTGCTTAAAAATAACCCACATAGGTACAACACTTAACATGTAATCACACAGTCGATACCTTCAAACGTAATAAAAGAGTGTCACCGGCAGCAGTGAGTGAAATCGTGAAAGCGCCGACATCAATGACCTCAGGCGGCTTGTTTGTCTGTTTGTCACGCGCTGCTTTCGCACTCGAAGAGTTTAAAGAAACGTGGGCCCTTCGGTAGGCGAAATATGATTACCTATTCATATAGCTATGATTGCATGAGAAGCCGAAAAACATAAGAAAGAACACACATCATCATTAATTTAATATTTTGCTTCCTGCAATAAATTGTTAACTATTATCTACGTCTACGTATGAATGTGAGTCAGTTTAAATATGAACGTTTATGAGTTTTGCTTTACACAGCAAGGACGGAGAGTTTGTCTCAGTCACTATTAGACTCTATAATGGAACAAACAGAGTTAGAGATTCACCCCAAATTTTAGAAAGCTATGGACACTGGCAATACAAGTCACTTTTGTTCCTAGAAATGCTTTGTAAACCATTGCAAACTGACAAAAAAACTATAAATTTGGCGGTAGCTTTACATGGTAGAAGTAATTAACATCAAACTTTTGGTTGCTTCTCTTGGAAAAAACGGAATTGCCCTTAGGTATTTCCCCTCGTATTTTATCCCAACATCTCATCTCATTATATTTTAAAAGGATATTCAACAACACGCAGCCCACAAAAGAAACTCGGGCTGTCCCGCCATGACTGCTACATTTCTTATCTCAAACATTTTTTTATAAAACATCTAATAAGATAAAACATATAAAGTAAATTAATTTGGCTCACGCTAAACGCGGGAACGGGAATATCTCGCTTTTTTTCGTTCATAGCTAATAATATAAAATCTGAGAGAAAGACAACGCACTGCCGTCAGCATCTTTGTTTGATCAAAAAAAAATTGTGCTTCTTTTTTTTTACTGGAAATTGTGGGCGATCAATAAAAATTTACGTTGTGGAACGCGATAGGTATTCTGTAAAAATGTTTTCTCGGTTCAACGCTTTGTGTAGAAATGCTTAAGATGAAAATTATTTATTGAATTTCTTCGTGAAACAGCACGTACCTACCTCCTACTTATCAAGCTAAGCTACCCAAATGTGGACTTTGCTTAGCAATATCATTGTAGTTTTATTACAAGAAGTTCTTAAGAAGAAGTATTCTATCCTATTTTACTTTTGGAGGATTTTGTCCCAAACAAATACCACGAAGGAAGGGCACTTTAAGATATTTTTGTCTCCCTAAACCGAGGCAAGTTTAAATAAACAGAGCTTAAATTTCAGTCATATATTATGATATCTATGGGCATCGACGTTACAATACATATTGCGATTAATCTATAGACATTTTAAATTAAGTCTTCACAAATTACAATGTAGAAAGTTTTGACTTGATAAGTAGGAACGTCGCTCATAAATTACTATCACAATTTATTGAACAATGCCCTCCAATCCTGCCGCATTTGAATTCTTACCACACATGAAGCCATTCAGCTCACATAGGAGTGTTCTGTTGACTTTTGTTATGCTAATCCGAACTGTATGTAGCTCTCTCATGCTGCGCTTGCTTGCGACATAATTAAATACATTAATTACAGTGTACAATGTGTATTTCGCGCCAATGATTGGAGTTAGGTTCGAGTCTGTATTCTCTCTGATTTTGCAGTGGAACTTTGGTTCAAAATTTCAATATTTATATATATATAATTATTGAAATTTCTATATTTCTGAGATTTATTTACAGTTATGTCTACCGACGGCGACGTAGACATCACTAAAAATGTCAAGGTATGATGAATAGACCACCAACTCGCACTGGACCAGCGTGGTGGATAATGGCCTAAATCCCCCTCGCATTAAGGGGAGGCCCGTGCCCAGGAGTGGGACGTTAAAAGGGCTAATATTATTATATGGTGAATAGAACAATATGTTGAATAAGGCAATCATAGCACAGATTAATGAATAGCTGTAAGTACCTAAATATGATCAAAATCTCTGTGAATCTCTAGTTTGTACTACCGATATTATACAGTACTAACTACATAGGGAAATAGGTAGAGTAGGTACTGCTTGCGAATCGCGAAGGGTTGGTTACAAACTTACACAATCGACGACTCATCAAATTTTACGAGCGTGTTGACTTTAAACTTTTATACTACTAGACACTGTTGCCATGCAAGCAAATTTTACCCGTATTGCATTCGAATACATATTTACTTCGAGCTTTTTCCCGTGAGTAGGAATGAGTTTTGTCAGATCTTTACACTTGATATTATGTTAATAACATTTTGTTATGGTACCATTGTGATCTACATAGGACCATAAAATTCTTTAGAACAGTGCTGTTTTAACAGAGGCGGGTCAGCACAAAGTAAATTCGCTTTTATTTTAGTCGATAAGCGAGTGCACAAGTCTTTTATGACAATCGGACTGATCTCGAACTACTGGTCTCTCGGTACTGATCCACTCAATGTAGATGATTTATCTTTCAACGATTGTCGATTCCTTTAAAGTGCACCAAAACTCGTCGCTATGCATCGTGCGCCTTTCACTACCTAAGGTTTGTGTACGCGTGTTGCGTTGCGTCACCGGCATCGTCGGAGTTCACTCACTCCTAGACTTGCGACACCGGGGTAGTGTACTGGCCACAGTAGGTACTTTAGGAAGAAGGTATTTGACAATCAAGATTAGTTCCAATGAATGCAATGCATCCATTAATATTACTAAAGACACTCATTGTAGTCGAGAGACTCAACTAGAGATTTACTGAGACAAGACATGCAAAAAGGGTAGAGTATGGTAGATCCACCTTGCTTGTGTCCATTGTTTTGTAAACTTTGCTAATCGACCGTGTTTCTCGAATCCAACTATAGCTGGAAAGGGATGAAGTTATAAACAAGTTTGTCGATCGTTCAACGCCAATGTTTGAGTAACTTGCAAAATGTTACTAAGCCGTCTTATATAACACTTTCAACTTCGTATCTGGTTTATATATCGTTTGCACTGACGAAACATTTAAGTACATCGGTTTATGTTGGTGTATCTATTTTTTGACAGCACTAAATAGAGATAAAGCTGCAATTAAAGGGCTCTTCTATGCGTGAACCAGAAGAGCAGCAGAGCGTGAGGAATGGCGAAGAGTTGTCAAGCGCTAGTAATGCTTTGAACACGACCACTCTGCCATGAGTGACACGACGGAGAAGAAAAAGAAATACTTAGAGATACTTAACTAAAAATCGGTGTAATGTTTCACTAACTCACGGTAGAGACATAAAATGTAACGTTGGTTGCAAAATCACAATCGATAATGAAAGGAATCAAAAAGGTACCAATTCACTATAGGATATTTTTAAGATTATGGAGTTCTTAGGTAATCTGAGGACTATTTGAATGTGCCAATGATATGCTATACTTCCGCTCGCTCTACATTTCCGATTTTGTGATCGTTTTATTTACTCCCGTAAATAAAATTTCTCATGACATTATTTACGTTCTATAGTAGCAGTATATTGATGAGTAGACAGGAAGTAACTAACGAACATAGTAATAATCTCTTTAAATATGACTGCACTGTCTATAAATCAAGTTCAATGGCCGCTTAAGCGCTAGTTTCCAAACTAAAATCGGAGAAAGTAATCGCTAATTAGCATGCCGTCGATGGGCTCGCTCATTACGTCACTTCCGTAGTCACGGATAACGATATAGAGGTGAATACAATAGTTTAATGAGAACAGTAAAGTTAAAAACCTTGTTTCGGAACGACAGCGTCACTAATTCTTCTTTTTTATTCTTTGACCTGTTTACTCTGCCAGTTACGAGCAACATTTCTTGCTCTAAGATTAATTACATAAGCACTATTGCTTATTATTCTGTTAGTACACAAATTTGATTAAATTAAGAGTATAGCTGTCCTTTTCATAGTGGTAATGTATGAGCAAGATATGGGTACACTATTTTAAGATTGCTCGGGATTTGTAGATGCGGTCAATGAGGCAGATAGGCGCTTTAAAGTTTGAAAGTAAACATGCTGGTAAGATGTTTTTAAAGAAGTTACAAAAGTAAAATTTCAAATTCCGAACGCATCGTGTCCTGCGCGGGAAAGCCCGGTGTACGTAACCGCGAAGTGGCGCGAGGACGCGTGCGCGCGCGTTCGGAATCTTCGCTATAAATTCGTGTACTCATGATTGACTGGTTGGTTATGAAGAACAACTCGATTCCGTTTCAGAGAATGTAACTTACGAACACGCCCAATTCTTTTTGTTTCGTAGCTGCAAATTAATTGGTTATGCGATGCGGTAACTTGAAGCAACCCACACATGATGCTTCCTTTTATAATTCTGGTAAAACATACGTGAATCTACATGAAACATAATTAAATACTCAAAGCCTAGCTAGGAAGTAGAAGGCTCTAAGTAAGTTGAATAAGCAGCAAGCAAAGCTAAATTATAAGACCTTTTTACCTTTCTTACCTATAAGATTTTGTTTCTTTTGTCCCTTTTAACCCCCAATGTATTGCAAATAGGGTTGTTTTAGTTCGTCTGTTTGTTTTATTCTTTAGAACGGGTGGACCAAATTCTAGAAGAATGATTCCACTTAGAAATAAAATAAACAATATCCCCAGACTTTTACACCAACGGTATGGTCTCAAACTAAGCAACGCTTGTACTTTGGCTACCACACAATCGACTGGGGGCGATCAGGGGGCAAATGTTAAGACACGTTTTTCATTGATTGTGGCTATATCACTCACATTTATAAAATAAAACTAATTAGGGGTAAGGAATAGTCACAATGCAAACATTATATTGTGTACAACGAACTTAATAGGTATCTAATTAACATTTTATGATGGTATCCAATCAATTCAGCCGCAAGGCCAGAAACCAAGTTTGTCGGCGTGAATCACTCGCAGTACCATTAATATTATTGTAATAGTTAAATTGCATAGGTACCTTCATAATAATAGCAGTTAGAACGTGAGGGAAGTGACTTGAATAGTTCCTAGCTTTGGGTACCTAGGAAACCATTTAAATTGATATAAGCAAAAGCCTTTGTCATAATATTTTATCTTCTCGACTATAATATTGATAAAGTAAAGGAAAACTGGGTGAATACGAATGTTCTTAACATATAGTTACCGACCGATTCTAGACCTGCCTGAATTTGGGGTTCTTAGCTGTTCTCTTTAAACTTAGAAAAGTGTAAAGCGTTCAGCCTCCTGATATTAGATAGAGTGCATACGATGTCATGTTACCGCTAGAAAGTATGAATCCGCAGACTATAGCCTTCGTGGAAATAAATGTAATCCCAGCTAGAAAAGGAAGTCTACACTTAGCTGAAGTATGTAAATATCACTTATGATACAAGTACGCCAAATACATTATTAGATGCAAGGTATCGATTTCCTAGGTAGAAGGTCAAGGTGTTATTTTTTGTAGTTTTTGTGACTGTAACTTAAGTAGTCTAACTTGGCACTGGAACTTAATTGTGTTTTCCTTATTGCAGTGTTCGTGTGTGTAATGCAGCGATGTCGGCGTCGGTGAGGGCGGCGCTGCTCTGCGCCTGCGCATTGCTACTGCAACACGGTAACTACATTCGTAACTTACCTAAACACCAATAACAAAAAAATTACAAGTACCGAGTAACATTGGTGAATTGTATTAAGAATTCTAAATTCACTGTGACATGTGAAGGTGGCCCGTAAACTACTTAACTATGCAACAGATACAACTGAATTAACTACAGCAGAAAACAAGTTTCAACTTCAACTTCACTTGGTTCTTCGACTTGGTCACATTCCTACCTAACTCGAAAATCTCTTTAGCAGCGTTAAGAAAACTCATAAAAATATTTAGTAGCATGGTCACCTCCATCGGCACGGACTAGGTATTTAAATCATCTTAATTTGCAGCAAGCGCGGAGCTGATAGGCAGATGTCCTGCAGAGGAGAGCGCTTGCCCTGCGCGGGCGACGCCGTGTGCAACAGATGACGAGTGCGGCGAGCAGATTTGCTGCTCTACGACTTGTGGACGAGCCTGCGTCGATCCACTATATACTGGTTAGATATATTTCTTGAGAGAAGTGATCTGATGCTTGACAAAGGACGTAGTTGCAGGAAGCAGCTCTCTTGTATACCCTGTGCCTCTCTGTTTAGCATCAGGTCATGTCATTAGAGGTGTTGGAAAATAACGAATAATATAACATGAGTTCACCCTGTTAACCCTGGCTTGGTGTGACACCCTCATTGTATATTGACTGATTCTACCAGGTTGTGAGAACCTGAAGCTATCATCGGAGCGGATATCGCGTGCGCTAGCTGCGGAGAACAGCCGAGGCGGCAGAGGCCGGCTGCCAGCGCTCAGGACCCCTCGCTGCAGGGTCACTGACGGAGAATTCGAGGAGATACAGTGCGATAATGAGATCGTCAGCACGTGCTGGTGTGTGGATGCCACTGGATTTGAGGTAAGAAACTAAAAAATATAGCTTGATCCCATGGAGAAAAGACAATTATCTCACATAGATGAAATTATAGTAGAGACAGGTTAGTGATAAGGTTGTTTCTCCCAGGTCCCAGGTACTAGAGCGCCCGCAGCGGGCCTCGTGAACTGCACCCGCGTAGCACCCTGCGCGGCCCACACATGCCGGATGCTGTGCCCGCTGGGCTTCGAGCTGGACGCGAGAGGCTGCCCTCTGTGCAAGTGCAGGGACCCCTGTACTTCCGTAACGTGTCCCGGACAACTGTCTTGTCAACTGGAGGAGACTCCGTGCTTGAAACCACCTTGTCCACCCGTGCCTACATGTAAGATATCGCAAAGTTGTATACCTTTTTTTCTGAGCTAAATATTTAAATAAAACGGTTTATTGGCAGCTGCGATCTCTTCCGGACCATTTTAGAGAAATTTAAGTTTCTACCAGACAGTTTTTAAATACATTTCTGGAGAAAAAAAGCTATATCCCTTGTAAAGTCTAGACTAGACTACTTAGCATTACTTCAGTACTAAGGTTTATTAAGATTTATACAGCTATTATCATTACAAGGATTTATAAGAAAACTTTCTTAATTAAAATTAATGAGTAAGCACGTTTATAGTAGGATGATAAAGCCATTTGTATTATTAAAACCTCGAGGAAGCAATATTCCAAGCCTGAGTTTATGCGTCAAGGTTAAACGGGGCGCTAATTTGATTTAATTTGCCACAAATTGAAAGCCGTGCTAATAGGATTAAGAATTTAACGCGGGACACGAAATTCATTAAAAACCTCTGTTGTGGTCCCTATTCGTCTGAAAATTATGAGAGTGGTTTTACAGGTAAAAGAGGACGTAGCCTTCAAAACATCTGTCCAGTTGGAGAGCCTCTCCTAATATCAGAGACGAGTCGGCCATTCCTGTGCGGTACAGATCCTGGAAAACCAAACTGTCCACCGTTGTACAGATGTCTTGTTGAATCAGGTATGATTATTTCTTATAGCATTTCCTTTAATTTTCCAGTGAAATGATGAGCAGAATAAGACAGAGCGATAATGGTACGAAGAAACAGACCGCTGGAATCTCCCTTCACGTCACTTTGATCCTCTCGGGTCATTACGTTTGGCACTAATAACTTGGCAAATCTCAATAGAAGTTAATTTCCATATCCAATTTTGAGCCAAAAACTCATTAGATAAGTCCTTACAAAATGCAGAGGCACTTTTCATATTGCAATTCTTTCCCCAGGAAATGACTATGGAGTGTGCTGCCCAGCATCCCTAGAACTCCAAAAGGCCGGGACCTGTCCCGCACCGTCCACCACCGACTTGGACTGCGGAACACCCTGTGCACATGACTTAGAATGTCCTTCGATGCAGAAGTGCTGCGATGGGGGGGAGTGCGGCCGGCACTGCATACTGCCGCATAATGTGACTATGTGCACCCAGCAGAAAATGTTGGCGGAACTGCTGGTGGTCAGTGAAAAGGAAGGCAGAGGATACGTGCCCCAGTGTGCTGGTGACGGGTCCTTCGTCTCGAAACAGTGTTCTAGAAATGGATTGGTTTGCTGGTAAGTTAAAGAAGTCATAAGATGAATAGGTAATACCACAGGTTACCTAAACATTCTATATTTGTCTGATTTTTTAGGCTTCTCACTGTCCATGATTTTGGACAACCAGGATGACCAGCTTAATCCTTCAACGAATCTGATTTCCATCTACAGGTGCGTAGACGCGGAAGGTAACAAGCTCCGCGGGTCCATGGGCCCCTCATCCTCAGTTCAGTGCTCCCCTTCCCCCCTGGCGGCGCGCTCGGGCGGCCGCAGCCTGGCCGGGTGCGCGCGCGCGCTCTGCGCCGGCGTCTGCGAGTACGGGTACAAGACGGGGGCTGACGGCTGCCCTACTTGCGAGTGTGATGACCCTTGTGCAGGGTTCCCCTGCGCAGATGGCGAGGAATGCGTGAGAGTCAGGGATGCTGACTGCTCCGGGGAGCTGTGCACTGGATATCCTGTGTGTAAGTCAAGAACGTTATCACATTTTTGTTAGTAAAATACTATAGCCGTCGCCACGAAAGTGAGATGGTCGGGGCATGTATGTATGAGGTATGCCGTATCCCATAAGTCGCATAAGCATTTTAGCAAGCATCATTAATAGTATACAAAAACTCTTGAACAAAGTAACAAAATGGACTCGCAACACGCATAATTCAACGAACAAAATGTTCTGTCAATTCTTGGGGGAGGGGAGGTAACCACTACATTAAAATTGACGCACACTTACTCAAAACATTTTGTGTCATTATAAACGCACACGTAAAGAAATGTGCAACACTAGTATATTTTACGCACACTAAAAGATCTAATACGTCAACATACAAAATTTTACTACCGTAGGACCATCGGTGTAATAGGGTGAATACCACTATCGATATTTCTAATTAGCTATATCGATAGTTTCATATACTCATTATTACATTTATAGCTGTCATTATAATCTACTGAATTATACTGAATTATCTCTACTGAAACAGCTGAACAAGAAATAATGAGTAACTCACGAGGCGTAAATATTCAACGGAAACAAGATGATTCCGGGTACATCCCAATTCAGTTCCTTGAAAATGAGATTATCTAAAAAATAAGTACCTAATGTTCCCAAATAAGCTGTTTCATCCCCCCCCACTCCCACTCGACCAGCGCCATCTGCTGCCACTGGCCTGGCTGATATCTTTTGTTAGGTAGGTACGTATAAACGTAATAGGTATTATTATACTAATGTCATCATCATCATCATTTCAGCCAAAAGACGTCCACTGTTGGACATAGGCCTCTCCCAAGGTTTATTATACACTATATATATTATATTTTTATCGATACCGGTCTGCAATCATAAATAAACACTACTACAACACTGTTCAAATCAAAAAGTATTTAATTCAAAATCATTCTTGCAACATTTACTAATACGACTGAATAATTTTGATACTTGATTTATTATTTTCCATATTATTTATTATTCATAATGCAAGCGCAAGCACTTTTAAGTTTTCTTTGATGTTGGTCAATAAGATAATATTTGTTATACATATATTTATGCCATATGTGATTCATCGCCTCAGTAGCAGACGCTGCCTGCTTCTGGGTCATATGGACCCGGAGCAGTGTCAGGTTCGATTCCGTTTATCAAGATCAAGAATTTATCGAGATCGTATTTATCTGAATTGTTTCGATAGTGGGTGTTTTTGTTTCAACATGAGTTAGTTATTTTTTTTTGTATTTTAGGAAAATAAAACAAACATATCATAGCTACTGCGTTTTTTAATTATTTTTTTATTTTAATCTTGGTCTAAATATTCCACTCCTGATAAATCCATATATTGGCGTGGGCCTGCCGCTGCCTCATCAACTCATCATCATCAGTCTCCACAGCATTGCTGTCATCTTGAAGATTTATTATTAATCGATTAATGTCATCGTAAAGAGCAATTTTCGACTATTCTTCTAACGGTACCTGAAAAATAAAATAATTCAATAAAAGATAATTTCTTTAATGCTTTAAGATTATTTGTTTATTTAGTAATTAAGTAACGATGTTAACTGACAAGCAAACATAGAAAAATAAAGCAACCTTAGTTTATGTATTGGTCGAGATGAAAGCAACACATAAAAATAATACCAAGTATCAAGTGTGTTCAATCGAATGTACCTCTAAGCGATCAATGTATATTTACTGAAAAATCTGTAAACTGAAGCTTTGAGCCTGCCTTTGTATACAATAAACACATTATTTAACTTAAAAACTGTAAAATAAACTGCTTATATACCTATAATATCAGCGGTTCTTTGGTAAACATGGTCGAGTTCTGACAAAATATTTTGCACCTCAAATTCCGCGAGACACCGCCTGTAAACTTTGTGAATCACCTCTCTTGTTGAATTACTAATGATTTATTCATTGTAAATCGTTTTTAACGTCCTGCGACTGGTTTATCACCGCGTAATTCAGTATTTATCCGTTTGTTTACAAAGTTCAAATACTTGACAATTATTTGACAAATAAAAAATACAGTTGCCAGGGTAGAAAAGATTCGTCTATGGTCACAGTAGACTATTCGATTAATTCGTACTCGATTAATTGAATCGATAACGTTTTCGATTCTTATGACATTTAATATTTTAATGAATTTAATAGAAAAATTGCATTAATTACATCAAAAATACTTACATATGAAATGTTACCCCATCTTTTTGTGTATTACTATTTTTTGTAATTTCTTTGCACATGTTTAATGGGACAATTCGGTATTTTTCACGGAGCACCTTACACCGCGAAAACGATACTTACTCTGATCAAATCGATTTCGAAAACAGTTTTTATATACGTGTCAGAGATTTTTGGTCTAGTACCTATAAAAAAAAGCTAGAGGGGAAGATCATGCGATGCGCATCCTGAGTTAATACATCCATGACAAAAACTAGGTAAGTATGTTAAATTCTTGCTTACACTAGGTTTAAAATCACCAATTGATTTCTTTCAACAGGTCGTCCTAAAGTATCATACGAAAATCCTTGCGAAGTTGGCGCACCTGCTACAGATGATGAAGGATCACAAATATCCTGTGGTCTGGAGTCTGATTGTCCTGGCGGTCATGCGTGCATTAAGGCCAGACGCAGCGGCACGGCCGTCTGCTGTCCAGACCCCCACTATGTTGACAATTCTACCGAGACAGATGTAATGGATGTAAGTGAACTGAATATATAATACTTACAGATATAAAAATAACGAGGTCACTCAACTCCCAATGAACAGTTTCCACAATTTACGAAATCTTTCTACCAATTTGAAGACACACTGACATATAGATATATCTTCGCAGCTCAGCTTTGAAACCTGTGGCACAGAGGCCGAAGCACTCTGCGGTCTCAACTCGACCATAACCTGTCCTGAAGGCGAGTGTGACAACGACTTGGTGTGCTGTTCCACCTCCATCTGCGGCCCTATTTGCATTGATCCTGCCAAGATGAAGTTACAATCTGACCGTGTTGATGATACGCCTACAAGTTAGTAGCATGAATCTTCTTTTGTCATATTATTCAACATGTGTCCCTTTAGTTAAATGGTTATAATAGTAATATTTCGATCCCATGAAAGGTGCAGTGTGATCAGCTTTGTTATGCTGACACTCGAAAACACTAACTTATGCTTCTGCAAGATTTTCCTTACTTTGCACTACGAGCATTGAATTCTTGTGCTAAAGTTACTTCCATCAACACCTAACTTACTTTTCTCTTCCAAGTGTGTGAATACCTACGAGACTTCGACGAGAAGATGGAAGGTACAGTAGACGGCATGAAACTGGCCTTACCAGCCCCTACTTGCACGTCGGACGGCTCATTTTCGCCACAGCAGTGTGCCAAAGGCCGCTGCTGGTGCGTGGATTCCTTCGGTACTGAAATACCTGATACCAGCACAACCAATGCATCAGCTGTGGATTGTGAGAAGTAAGTTTCCTAAGTAATCTCGCTACCGAATTCTTGGTAGAACCCAAGGATCGTTGGCATGTATACAAATAGTTGTTATCAGCCCATTATTGCCCACCATTTCAAAATTTACAAGTTTTAGAAAATCCTTGAAATGGTCAAGTTCTATCAGCAGCAGCACATGTTCAAGGGGACTCACGGAGAATTCTATAACATGCATGATTCCGACAGGGTCCGCACGGAGCTGTCGTGCCTGGAGCTGACTTGTCGCATGGGGTGCGACTACGGGTTCGAGCTGGGAGCGGGCCGCTGCCCTACGTGCCGTTGCCGCGAGCCATGCACCGGCGTCGTCTGCCCCGCCGGCCGCACTTGCGCCGCCGTGGACGTCGCCTGCGACGCAGACTACTGCCCACCCGTGCCTGCTTGTGAGTATACTATTCACACTCCACAGTATATTACTCATTACTCTACGTCACTGTCCTTCATCACTACAATGCAGCGGCCTTTTCCATCTATCAGGCGAAAGACTTCCAATACCGAATATAGACTTTGATCTATGATGTGATGTCATTCGTGCGAGCAGCTTGTGGATCTTACCTCAGCGTCGTCGTTCGATACCACTGTAGTGGTCAGAGTATGTGTGAAGCCGAGTTTATTATAAATATACTGTTCTCCAGGTCTACCGAAGAGGCCAGGTCAATGTCCGTACCTAGTTCCATCGAACGGCGCGTGCGAGTGGTCGTGCAGAACCGACGCAGAGTGTGGGCCGAGCGAACGCTGCTGCGCGACTGGCTGTGGCACTGCCTGCACTAAAGCAGTCCACCAGACTGCTTGTCAAGAGAGGAGGTAAGACATACATTCTGCTGGAGATTGAAGGTCCCTTGCTATTTCTGAAAAAGTTCCGACACAGCCTTTTCTTCAATGTAAAAGAGGTCTTATCACTATGTTGTTTTCAGAGCTCTAGCTCTTCACACAGCGGCTGAAAATGGCCATCCGCCAGCCTGGACCTGGGTACCGAAATGTAAGGAGGACGGCGCCTACGAGACCATACAATGTCGTGGCTCTGATAAGACCTGCTGGTGTGTCGACGTTGCTGGTAATGAGGTGCGTTCTTTGACATATCTAATGAGATTAGATTTGTCTTTTCACTGGCGAGTGCTGGAAAATGCGATTCGCATATGAAATTCCAAAGCCGATCCAAAAGGCGTGTTTTGACAAACTTGCTATCAGCTCTGCTACTGTTCATCCCTAGGTGGCCGGTACCCGCACCACAAACTCAACACCAACGTGCGACTCGCCTTCTAAATGCCCGGATGCAGAGTGCGATGAAGACAAAGTGTGCGCCCATGGGAGAGTGCTAGACAACAAGGGCTGCCCCACTTGCGAGTGCAGAGATCCTTGCGCTGAGGCGAAGTGCAGAGATGACGAGACTTGTGAGCTGGTGCCTTTGGATTGCGAGGTGTGTCTCTAGCCTTGCTTCAATATAAGTTCCTAACCGTTTTAGACATCACCGTTGCCTTATGAGACTTATTTCAGGTGCATTTGATTTTGGACTGTAAGAAAGAATAAAGGCGAATAGGTATAAAACACTGAATCATTTATGTTATTTGCTTATCTTTCAGGGTGATTCGTGTCCCCCGCTAGCGCGATGTGCACCATCTCCCCAATGCCCGGACGGAGTGGACCCGCTGCAAGCGCCGGACGGGTCGAGTCCGCTGCTGTGCGGCCCCAGCGCGGCCGCGTGTCCGTCAACACACGCCTGTAGATTTGCACCTCATGACTCAAGACCATCGGTGTGCTGTCCTAAGCCTCGTAAGTGGTGTAACTAATCGATTTATGTTTTCTTTCGAAATATATAGTACAAAATCTTTCGCACCTTAAGGTTTGTTAGTCGGTGCCTTGAAGAATTTTTATACTACAATTCTAAGGAAAACATTGCTCCTTTTATTGTCCAGGGTCTCCAAATTATTGTTACTCTCCCTACCAAGAAAAGAGCAAATAAGTACCCGCAATTCTATATTATTATTTCTTCACCAGGTACAGTATGCTTCGAAAGCAAAGATGAGGGCAGTTGCACCGAGGGAGAAGTGCTAAACACCACCCGGTGGCATTTCAACCACGAGAAGAATCGCTGCGAGCGGTTCAGGTACCACGGCTGCTCTGGGAACCACAACAACTTCAGGACTAAGGAGGAGTGCAACACCGTATGCCCCGGTGAGTTAACATCTATCAGAAACATGAAAAGATTGTGATTGAAATAGAGAACCTATTCTATGCGATTGAAATTATAAATATTTTTCTATATTATAAGCAGTTACTTATGCTAAACCCGCAAATATTGGATCTTGATCTCGCAGTTACTTATGCTAAACCCGCAATTATTGGATTTTGATCTCGACGCTGTAGACCTGAAGACCAATTTAAATTACTAGATCCCTAGTACATCGTGAAGAAACCTACCTATCCCTCGGGATTAGGTAATAGTCAGTTCCTGTATACACGGCGACAAGGTTCACCACCTGTCACGTTGGCTTCCGACTATCTGGTGAAACGTGGGCTTTGAGTTGGTTAATACCTCCACAATGTGGTGCTGTATGGCCACTCAAGCCTCTGACTACCCCCGAATGGGGATAAAAGTCGTGACGTTACATCCCTAGTACCGGCTGAGTCAAATACTAACAACTTTATTATAATGCTATACTATCTTTCAAAACAGTGGAAGGGGATACAGCGAAATTGACTAGTAATACGAAGACTAGCCATAATCTGATGGATGAAGGCATGTCTGATTTCTTATACATATTATAAATGAGGTCAACATTGTGATAACACCACACAACATTATTTACAAACGCAATGTTCTAATAGCACAATTCGCTTTCGCTGCTTTGGTTTGCTCATCGCACAAAACCATACAAATAAAAAATTAAGAAGCATTTTATTATTATTTATTTGTATCAATGGCGTGACTAATCGAGTTACAAGACTTAACATTTTATAGGCGTCTATTTTGATTGATTACTTACCTCATGATGTTTTTCGTATTGCAGTACTGAGCCCGTGCGAGCGTCTGAGAGAAAAGAACGAAGGTGCAGCACAAAAGTACGGCAAAGGCACGTTTATACCGAAGTGCGATACCAGTGGGGCATGGGAACCAGTGCAGTGCATGTCTCATATTGGTGAGTTAATAACATTAGCCAAACCAATGTCCATTGTCACAGTTAATTTCTACGTATTGAATTGTATTGCAGCGCGCATTACCGTGTTTTATTATATTCACAGACGTTTGCTGGTGTGTAAGCGCTCGTGGCGAGCCCCTCAAAGGCTCGTTGGTACGCGGCGCCAAACCGTCGTGCAACTTCAGACAAGCGCGCAAGTGGGTGCCGAGAGATCCACTCGACGAACGCACAAGGGCTGATGAAGGTAGGCAGTCATCAACAGCATTTCAGTAGCAGTAACAGCAGTATTCAGTAGGCCTTTTAAAAGTAATAGTAATGGCACAGCAAATAACGTCTAAGCTTTTGTAAGTGAAAGTATCAAGAAAAGCGTTTAACTTGGCCCATACAAAGTTGGTTTAAGCTTTATTATTATTCTTACAGTATTAGAAGAACTGATCAGACAAATGACAGCGTACAGAGTAGATGAATTCGACGACGACGACGAAGATCTCGATCTCGAAGCTGAAGGTCGAGAGGAACTAGAATCTTTGGAAAAATATATTGAACAGAAAGACGAACCCGCGGTACTGGTGTCCGAAGTAGTGGAACCGAAACAAGCGGACACCACGAGAAGATTGGAGAAGCCTTTAGAAGTTTCCACTGAGAGAATCGTTTTTAAAACCAAATGTCAACTGATGCAGGAGGAGATTGAAAATGGTGAGTACGATTAGTCGTGCTTTACTCACCAAACAATGTGGGTGTTATGAAAATCTTCTGTTCATTATAAGTCAGATTGAAAATGAGTATTTGATCACCAGGTGGTGAGGGTCTCCGTCCACGATGCTTAGCCGATGGCTCGTTCTCGCCGCGGCAATGCTCACGCGGTCGCTGCTGGTGCGTGGACGCCGCGGGGCAGAGACGACCGCACATGGGAGTTGTGTCGGATCTACCAGGAACTGAACCTTGTGGTAAGTCTCTTAATTAAGTATTTATTGAATTCCTATCATACCAATTTATTGGAGTGCCAACGTCAGAGCAGCCTGGAGGGCTGATTAATTGTGACACATGATTTCCTTAGCGATTTTAATGGAAATTACTTTATTTAATCCATATCAATCCTGTTCCAGAACTTACACAAATAGAATCAGCGGTTCTAGAACTAGAGCTTTTGAGTGTGGACGACACGGGTGCCGAGCGTGCGCGTGGGACGCTCGCGGCTCGCCTCGCGGCCTTGGGCTCGCGGGTACCCGTCGCCGTGACACGGGAGCTGGGCACTGTAAGACTGCGGGTAGCGCTGTCAGGCCCTAAGGCTGTGGACCTCGTGTACCATGTTGAGAACTTGGTGAGATTTTAATACTTGCTTTTTCGTTGACGACTATAGGCGTTATTCAATTGTAGGTGAAATCTGCGCTGAACTGCGTCTGTAAGTGTGCTCAGCAATAGACTCAGCAAATATTACACCATAGAAAAAACTTTTGACTCCTCTGACTCAAATTCTTCCAGGAGAATGTAAAGCGTGATGGTAGGTACTTGGTATGTCAGAAATGCATAAAAATTGTTGATGCCCTCAGGCCGTCATCATGAGTGATTCAAATTGGTGTTACAAATGTTCAGGTGAAACAAGAGAAAATGGCTGGCACCAAAGCCGGCGAGGCTGACGCACTGGGTGCCGACGTCATCCGCAGCGAGTACCGGCTGGCCGCGCCGACGCCCGCGCTTCAGCAACGGGAGATACTCAGCGAATCTACCGTTAGTATCCTTCGCAGACCTCCTAGCAACAAGATGGAGTCTTTCCTATCTGGTCTCATACATATTGGGCAAGGCAACGTTTCATGATGGTCAGGACCATTGAGTTATGGTCAGGACTTAGGTACGTTAGACCAGGGCAATGTAGGTATAGTAGGTACATGGAACCGTGAATACCAACATTGTTAAGGGGATATATAAATACTTGTGGAGCAGATTTCAAATTTACATATAAGAAAAAGCCAAAGGAGAGACGAGTTAAATGTTAATTCCGCATAACATTCAGCTGTCTCATTATTAGGCCACCACCACCACATACCGCAAATCTTTTGACATCTAGAACTTACTAAATATAACCTATAGTTAGGTAGGTCCATGGTAGTTAGATATATTGTAGCATTAAGAAGGTACATTAGGTACTTACCCACCTTATTGTCTTCACAGGTGTCAGTAACAACGTCATACCACACAGCGCTGATAGTCCTAGCCGCCACATCGGCCTTCATCATCAGCGTGCTGTGCGTGCTGGTGATGTTGTACCGCGCGAGGCTGCAGCGGGAGCCGCACAAGGCGGAGCGGTTCCTACCGGCCGCGCCGCCTGTCTACGTACTCTCAGCCGACGAGAAAGCGGAACTAGCGAGGGTATTACACGCACCACCACCGCCGCCCGTTCTACCGTATCCACAAAACACACAAGATGATCAGACGAGAGGGTAACGTTACTTTTAAAAAAGCTGTTTTGACGTCTATTTTCCCGCCAGAAAAACTATAAATGTCAGAAAAAAAACTACGTCTTGTGGTGCGTTCCATTCACTGTTAATTTTGTAAATTTCGTTATTTTCGTCCACAAATCTCGTTCCACTCGCACCAACTTGTACTGAAAGTGATCAAAATTATCGTTTTTAACACTTTTTGTGGACGAAAATAACAAAAATTACGGTGAATGGAACGCAGCATTGGTGGGTGGCACATACACACAGATATGATTGTTATTTCTTATTCATTGGTCTTATTACTGTATTTTAAAAATGGAATACTATTATCAAAATATTGATCTCTATTTTATACTTGAGTAAATACAAATGCAATCATTAGACTTCATTTATGATAAAATTCCATAGACTACACTTTTTTTATACTTACGACGTTTCCATTGATTGTGTTGCTAGCGTAGAGTTAAGAGACAAAATTGGATTTATTTTGGTATTTTTTTACTATTCAGTTTATTGTAATGATTTTTTATTTTATTGCTGCTGATTTAAAACTTTATTTCATAAGTCAGTTTATCTTGGTAAATTTATTATCTAAGTACATAGCTCTATTTTAAAATGCGAGCGTTTATGTTACTTTTTTATATTGTAAAGTTAGTACAGGTACTAATGTAACCATAGGGTCCAAAGTAATATTGGCTAGAAATTCAAGTGACGTAGATAAATGTACCAAGCGTGATCTTACCTCTTACAGTATTTGTAACGTTTTACAAACTTGTGTAGAAATTTTAGAATTATTTCCTTTAGGACCTAGTACTTTGCCTATCTATACCTATAAAGAAATATTATTTTGCCACAAAAAACGCTATGCAGTTTACCTTTACAACGCGATGATAGTTTTTGGTTACATATTAAAAAAAATAAAAAGTAGGTAACTACATTTAATTAGGCACATTAAACTGAATCCTAACGAATATCATAAAAAATTATAAAGTAATAATTTAACTAGGGCTGTCTCTAATAAGAACAGTTAATTTATGGATTATACGTTGTCAATAAACTGGCATGTATTTTTAGGTTTGGGTCAAAAGATTTGTTGTTTTTTTTTTATAATTGTAAGTCTTTGATTAATATAATCAAAGTTGTAAGTACTTACTCATAAGCAAGCGCAAGGGCGTGTGTACATTTACGCACGCCTTTACGCTACTTTTAGTTCCTCTCGATGAGTCTTGCTCTTTTAATCATGTAGACACAATTGTTAATTATAATTATATGTTAGTTAAAACAAACAAAAACATTTTCAGTTCTACAGGTATTAAAAAAGTGGCTCGACGTGGAACTAATCTAGTCTATTTTTTTTTCATTCATTTTGAATCTCCACTCCACTCCTCATCCTATTATCATCCTAAATCATTAAAATTGTATTTTTCCAATGTTTGTAAATATCTGTAATACATTATACAATACAATAATATTATGTAGGTATTTATTTAAGATTCATTGTACTTTTTCATCAACCAAAAAGATTTCGTTATTTTTTTACACTTTCTTTTTCATTTTTATGTTCTAACGATAGTATAAAAGACCATCTACCTTTCTATACATTCCGAATTAGTAATCCCTGAAATTATATAAAAAAAGACTTTATTTATTATTATGTTAGATATTATGTACTTTTATCATTAATTAATGTAATAAAATAAATAATTTTGTAAATATCTGTTGTTATTTTTATAACCTTATTTTTTATTCTAAAATAAGGTAAGAAATAATAAAATTAAAAGAACTAATTGTCAGCATAAGCTGAGCTCTCTTTATTATTTATACGGTATTGCTAGGGGCTTTACTATCCGTATATTATATTCCTCTATGGGCTTTACCTACCACAAGTAGGTACCTAGTACCTATGCATCATGTCCAACACAAGTAGTGTGCACAATAGATGGCAGCACCAACGGATCTGGGATCATTCATGCATTATAATAGATACCTAATAATGTCTATGCACTGAACATATGCACCAGACTGAGGGACATTTTGTTCGGCCGATGACGTTCATTATGCCGATTGCGAACCGATTACTGACCCGACTGACCAAGTGTGCACACTCCGCCAAATAGTTTTTATATTCAGCACTTTGCTTGGTACATGGGCCTGGTAACACTTAACCATAGACTTATATTTTTCCTTTTTCGCTAAGCGAAACCTTGCGACCATAGAGTAGGTACTATTGCGGTCTTACAGAAGGTGTAGAACCCATTGACCATAATAAGATAGAGGACAAGCCCTATGTGACGTCATCTGGAGCCAAACCCGAGCAAACGACCGTCCAATATGGCGCGACTCCGCCCGCAGCAAAAAGTGTTGTACTTTTAGATAGTCGATAGTATCCATATCGATATACCCAACGATCATGTCGCGGGAAAAGTGCTGGGTCTTGATTAGGTAGGTACAGCTATGCTGGGCTAAATCAAATAAGGCAAAAAAGGGGGAGACAAATCTGTAAGGGTCAACGGGGCTATTATGTATCTCAGTTGACAGCTCTTCACAACTATTGGCAAAGTTATCATCGATTGGCTGTCAAACAATTACAATTACATTACAATTCAAAAATAAGTATCCAAAAATCAACTTGTTTTCTCTTTCGCGCATCTTTATGTTCTTGAGTAGTGATAACAAATTAAAATACAATTTTAAGGCGACGCAGTCACGCACCTTCCAAAACAAAAATAATCTATTTGTGGTCGGTCACCCCGGGGTAACGGCGCGGCCCAACGTGTAGGTGAATAGAATTTGTATCGATAACTTTGAAACATAACATGTAAGAACAACACTACGTTTTTATGTAAACATATCAAATATTTGTTATGTCTATTTTAGTTGAAAATATGAATTGGAGAGTAAGATTATAGACGAGAACAGAATTAAAAATTAATATTATGTACACGAAATGTATTTTCACACACTATAAATACACTTAAATATGAAAATAACACAACTAATCTGAAAAATGACAATCCTTCGAAATTCTTTCGAGAATCAGAACTGCATGCCCTAACGCAACACTAAACTATATTGCTTTTTCCTTAATAATCCTAAATAATCTAATAAAGAGTCACAAAATACACACAGTTCAGCGTAAAATTTAAAATAATTTGTATAAGACGCTGACATGACAGATGAAGTACTAACCATAGTGACCCGACCATAGCCGAAAACCCAATATGGCGGCCCAAAAAGGCCCTCAGGGAGGCGGCTTACTGACGGAACTAACCAAAAACTTCCAGAAAAAAGAAATATATGACATATATTGTACTGTTTTACATAGCTAAATTGTGACGTGTAAGAATGAGACAGATATGTTTTCGTTAATGTGGTCCATATTTGCATCAAATATGTATACCATAAACAATAACTTCCGATCTATTACTATATATCTATGGTAGAACCTAGTGACTAAACGGCCTTATAATTTGCATGAAAGTCTATGGAATTTAGTCAAGTACTGATCACATTAAAATGGTAAATATTTGTTACAAAATTATTATCATATTACGTGCATTTTTATGCCATTATAAAATAAATTTATAATACTTATGATCTTAACAAGAAGAAGTAAGGCTTATTCGATCTTATTTTCATTAATATTTGTTTTATTGATATCCGCATATCTGTCACGTTGCCAATGACATTTCTTTTCAGTTGACAACAGTTGACAAGTTGCAGGGCCGGCCCTTGGAAGAAATTTATTTCAGAATGAATCAGGGAGTTGGACTCGCTTGCTGCGCTGTTTGCAACGAGAAAACTCATCGGCGGTGCGCTCGGTGTCTCAATATATATTATTGTAACACGGAACACCAACGTCAAGACTGGAAAAGGCATAAAAGTGAATGTGCACCCAAGTTGCCGCAACAGGGTTTGAAAAGTGATAATTCTGGTGACTGTACGTCTGTCAGCGAAGAAGCTACGAAGAAGGGCAAAGGCGAATCATTCTACGTCATAGAAGAGACTCAGCAGGATACTCACATAGACGATAGTGATACGAGACGTTTAAAAAAAACTAAACCTAGGAACGTTAAAAAGTGTGGTAAAGAGGGTAGCGCGGACAGTGTTAGTAAACATAATTCGCAAATATCGGCCGAGAACGTTAAACAAAGTGAGGACGGTTCGTCGAAGGCGGCGAACAATGACAGTAGTGTGATATCTAGTGTAGTGTATACTAATAAAGACTTGAGGACAGGTAGTGCCATAACGTACGAGGGTTCATCAGAGCAGGAGGTGCTGCGGGAGTCCGCGCAGCAGCTGAGCACGGTGGATTTCACCGGGCAGGGCACGTCCAATGTTCTCAGGGCGGTGAACAGGACTGATGTGAAGATGCCTGTGTTGCCTAGCTACGGGGCCGAGCAGGGCACCCGGGTGAAGGAATACCCTGAGGCCTCGCTGAAGGACAGCAGAGCACCGTTCAACCACATGCCCAACAGCTACCACATGGACCCGAGTGACCCGTGCTACGAGCTGTGTCAGAGAGTGATCAGGGACATGACACAATATGGTGTTTGTGTGTTGAACAATTTCCTCGGTAAAGAGCGGGGACTGATGGTTCTTAATGAAGTGTTACAGATGTACACATCAGGAATTTTTACAGTGAGTATGTTTTGTTTATATTTATTTTCTAATTTATAATATCAAAAAATATAATTAGAAGTAAGTAGGTAATGGTGCTAATTCGGCTGGTTGGAACACACACTAAACTTGATTAAACTAAATGTATTGCCATCTTTCTTTGGTTCATAGTGAACCAGCAATGTTTTGAAATTTGTCAAATAAAGTTAAAGTTAATTTGAACAGAATGGGTACCATTATCAAGATTACATTTATTTATTTAAGTGGATAGGTAATTGTTTAACCATATACGAAATAAAACAAATAGGTATACAATAATGGAAAATATCACAATGGGTGACCTTATCACTAAACAAACTCTGATCAATAATTCAATGGAGTAAAATGACAGCTTTTTATGTCAAACGTAAAATTAATTTGATCCATTCATCATATACATACAATTATGTTGTTTTTATGATCAAACATATTCAATTTTATGGTTCAAACATATTCCATTTTATTTACTAAAGAATAACAAAAACATCATTACTCATAATAGATTCTATTAAAATATAAATTCACATTTATAGCTATCATTTTACTCCACTGAATTAATAATCAGAGTTTAATGCCTACTGATCTGTACCAAACAACTATTGAATGGAGAGAATTATGGAACTGGAATATGACAGGTGTATTACAAAAAACACACAAATCAAACTTATAAATCTTTGTAATTTTAATAATAATTTTCTTGTTTATTACTTGATGACACTGGTTAAATATATATTTAACTGGCTAGGCTATATATTTAACGAAAGATGTAGTAGGCAGTCAATTTGGGATGTCATGGTGGTGTTAACGCAAAAATTGTGTTTTTAATTCTTTTGTATAGACTTATTTAATTCCCTATCTTGAGCTACGGCCATGAATTAAATTTATCTCAAATA
Source organism: Drymonia ruficornis (assembly GCA_947859195.1). Lineage (NCBI taxonomy): Eukaryota > Metazoa > Arthropoda > Insecta > Lepidoptera > Notodontidae > Drymonia > Drymonia ruficornis. The sequence goes on from OX401923.1 coordinate 9,042,209, forward strand.
ATAAATTATAAATGTCTTACTGTCCAGCAATAATGGTTACAGTCATACAAACTATTCATTAGGTATGTAAGTAGGTCTCTACTTAGATAACACCTGTACTTTCACTGTTATGTGCAAAGTAAACCTAACAAAATATAACCTCGTATACATAACAATTCCACCCATAGACTAGGGTCTTCCAAGAAGTTGATACCTTCAATAAAAATAATATTAATTCCATGGGTAAATTGGTTACATAAATATCATACAGGCAATTTTTTTTGTCTTAAGTATGCAACAAGTTGTTAAGTTAAGTATGCACAGTGATAGCAGATTGGGTAAGCATGCGTCTTGCGGGCTTAAGGTCCTGGGTTCAAACCTCGGCTGACACCTCTGAATTTTTCGAAATCTATGTGTGATATCACAAGCTTAATATGATTATCACTTGCTTACAGTGAACGAAAATATTGTGAGGAAACCTGCATGTCTTAGACTTGTGAAATCCACCAACCCGCACTGGGCCAGAGTGGTGGATTATGGTCTGAATACCCCTCGGATTGAGGGGAGGCCCGTGCCCAGCAGTTGGATGTTACAAGGGCTAATATTATTATTTAGGTATGCAACACTTGGGAACTACTGGATAGATTCTTATGAATCTTGGCACATATTGTATATACCCTTGGTTAAAGTACCGTGTAATTCAATCCAAATAAAGGGTTTCACACACTGTAAATAGCAGGTACTACTTGTTTACAATATACCTTCTAGTCAGTAATATAGATTTATTTCATAAAGTAAGGATATCTATTAGATGGTCATTAGTCTGTAATGTAGGTATAATTCAATTCCATCAGTCATGAATTACATTTAAATATAATTTACTGGAATTATATCAACACCAACAGTCACAGTGACTGTGGTAAAATGAACAGTAAAACCTATCCTCTAATCGTCTAATGGGTACCTCAAAATACATTAGATCAATGTTTCCCCTTTGCGTTTAGTTAAGCGCACTTCGCTTCATTTACTTCTGCTGTGCGTAATTTTTTAAAAGTATATACTGATCCTTCATTTACTTCTGCTTAGTGTTATTTTTGTAAAAGTTTATACTGATCCTTCATTGACTTCTGCTAAGTGTAAATTTTTTAAAGTATGTACTGTGCAGGCAGGTCAGCTGGTGTCGAACCCCGGGAGCACGGAGGCGCAAACGATCCGCAGCGACCTCATCACGTGGATTGACGGCAAGGAATCCAACTGCTTTTACATCAGACAACTCATTAGTCAAGTAAGAATATTGACACTCAAAACCCATAAAACTATTTTAAAATCTTGTTTTTTTATTAATGGAGCTTATCACAGAATTTATACATATATACAGAAGAATCACTACAAACACACTGCTCTCGATACGCGGCTATAAGGTGCAAGCTCGACGGATTTGAGTGCCTTCGAGGGGGCACGCGTTAAAGATCAGATCAAGTGAGCCCGGCGTGCTTTTGTCTAAGGACAGCAATAGGGTTAAATAATAATAACATTATTAGTACTTTTCATGGCCCACTCATGGGCTCGAGCCTCCCCTCAATACGAGTACCACACTGGCCCAGTACAGGCTGGAAGAATTCATGAATCTTTAAAAAATGGGTACATTTTCGAAGAAATGCAACAATAGTTTGTAGCGAAAAAATTTAATCAGGAGGCAAATAAAGCTAAATGTGATTAAGTAATCATGAGCTGATAAAAACGAAATATTTGAGATTGTAGATATATTTTATTTCAATAAACATTACATCCGCTTGAAGGGACATTGACTTGAAAAGATGAATAACACAAAAATAATATTTCTTCCTTCTTTTATTTGGCGATTCATTACTGCATGTATGGGGTCCGTCCGATTAGACTCCACCCTGTAATCTACATATTTGTGCTATCAAACAGTAATAGCAGCCTGTACATTATATTCCTTAATACAAATTGCGTTCGGGTCTTTACAAAAATGCAATCGTGCGCACGCGACTGTGATAAAGAACTTGATTGTTTAATGGGGGAAAATGGTAATTGATAGTTCACACAAACGATAAATCAAACGATAAAACCAGTTGCACTAGCCAGTAATTCCGTCCATCCAACAGACGGAGACGGACATAAGACAAAATAAAACCGCGTAACAACAAAAACATACCAAAAAGGAGACATTCCAAAGGAAAGATATGCAAAGTGTTAAGTCGAGAGTGACGGCAAATTATTGATACGAGCTGATTACTGATATGTTACTGATATAGAGGCGCCAACTCGCTATCGATACGAAATCAAACAACGATGTTGGAGATGAAAGGATAATTACGTATTAATTAAAGTGAAACTAATTTACGGATAAGTTGGGTCAAACCACGCTCGCAACTCTTGGATTTTCAGATGCACTTGCTGAACGGTGAAGGATAACACCGTGAAGAAACCTGTATGTCTTTAGAAAAGGCGTCCGAAGTTCGCCAAACCTCACTTGGCTGGCGTAGCGGAATACCATGGCCAAGTCCATCGCATTAAGGGGAAGTGTGCTCGGTATAAAGTCTGGCACCCTATTACATCGAGACCTGGGCAATTCTGGGTGCACTGCAGTGTACCTAATCCTTCAGAGAGTACCAGCGTGAGCTGACGGGAAGGATGATGGAGCTGATAGTTTACGAGAGAGAACAAACTGCTTGGTTGTCCTAAACTAGTTGATAGGTGAATTGAGGGGAATAGTCACCTATTGTTACGGTGACCCACTGCCATATATGGTCTTATGACCTAATTATCTACTTATGTTTAGGTAAACGTACAAAAGCAATCGCGGATGGTCCCGAGCCGATAGCTAAAATCTACAAATGAATGAAATCGTCAAACTAATTAGAAAAAATACAAAGAAACGCGGCCGCTCACCGCCAATTAATCTGTAACAATTACCAATCACATCTATTCATTTTTTCTCCCCACTCTGTGTTTTTCCACTATTAACGATCGATCTCGTCAATCGTTTGTGAAAACGCAATTAAAACGCGATTAATCACCGTTTTTATTCCAGGTTGATAATATCATACTTCGGGCGAACAAAATGGCTAACAACGGGAAGATGGGAGACTACGTCATCAATGGCAGGACGAAGGTACGCTCTGAATTCAGTAAACAGCCCATAATAGCCTGTTTACACTTCCGCAATCTTTGAATGTTGCCGAAGAACAACAATATAAAGAAATATAAACCAATGCATAATGTATTTTATAAATTCACACTCTGTCAATGCATATTTGCTTGTACTAGAATACGCACAGCAAACAACTGCGTTAATACTTACTGAATTAAAGTACATAGTAAGGTTAAGTTTCTCTCGTTGGTTGCATAACAATATGTTACGGAATTGCACACCAATCACTTCGCTCCCTAACTTCTCTCACGTAGGCGAAACCTTTAACCGCTTGCATCACTGCGAGATAAGCATCAAAAGTATTAGCGGACGTAGGTACAATAAATATAGGTGGAACTGACGTACCCTGACTGGACTTTCCTGAAAACATATTCAATCCTAATTGGTATTAGCACTAAAAGTATAAAAAGAATTTCATTTAACAATCAATATTTCTGCGTCAATAAAAAGACGAATCGATCGCGCGCCTTTGCTACCTTCCCATTAGGTTATTAAACCGAATAATCTAATTTCATCCCTTTGGAAAGGAGCAGTGAGTTCTAATCATTTTATCACCTGCAATGCTGCCATTGACTATCCCACTAATACCTATTATAAATGTGAAAGTTTGGATGGATGGATGTTTGTTACTCAGTCACGCCAGAACGGCTGAACGGATCTGGATGGAATGTGGCACAGATATAGACTATAGTCTGGATAGCACATAGGATACTTTTTATCCTGATAGTATGTTCCCGTGGGATAAATTATGCGCGGACGAAGTCGCGGGAGGAAGCTATTTGTTGTTTGTACAAGTTTAGCAATGCTATCTCCACATGTTACAATCCCACTATAATTATGCTGGCAGTCAAGCATTTAATCTAAAATATTTACAATTTTGATACTAGAAATCGAATGATGCTATTGACCAATCACACTCGTATGTTTTTATCGTGCAATCTCTGCGATATTCTTCAATAAAAAGGTAATTTAGAGTTTATTAGATAAGTACAAGAATTTACTCCAATACTTCGGAATGCGGTGATAATTATTACAAAGTTATTTTACAAAATCAGACGTGTTCTATCCCAAATGATGATAGCGTTTAAGATAGAGGTAGCAGAAAACAGATGCCCATTTTTTATGTATTTCAAAACATCTGTTTTGATGCATGCGAGCCATCTTTGGAAGTTACAAACATTGTGGACATGTCAGAAGAAGATAATGGAATTATTTTCCATTCAAATGCCGGGAATTTGAAACTCAAACGACCAGCTGTTGCTTTTCGTTGCCGTTGTTATGAACTGTCTGTGTTGCCATAGTTGCATAGACTTGCGTTATGATTTGTGACTTTGTGAATAGAGCAAAGGTTTCCGATTTCAAAAACAACACACAACAAGCATTGCATCCTTCATGTACTTCAATTCTCACAACTTGCATTAACTTCTAAACATCCACGATTCTTTTCGAGACTGTCGATCGGTGCCTTGGAATTAACGACTAATACGAGAGTCGACAGTAGCTGCATAATTGATTTATTATACTCCAGCGTTATTGTATCAGCAGCTGATAGTGTGATAGATACATTCCATTCATCGAGACAACGTCATTAGGGTTCCGGAATTTCATTATACTTTTATCATAGCTGCTTATTTGTTTTTCTTCTTCTAATTATACGTGTGTGTGGATTTTCTTCTATCTTAACAGATCATTGATCTTATATGAACAAACATGATGTAAGTGAAGTGCTGGATTGTTTAAATAATTGTACTTATTTGATTTCGTCTCGTGAGTTTTTGTGGATTTTCAGATTAATTCATGGTATTCTCGTTGGTTCTCTTTGATTCATGTCCCCATTTGGAGATATTTGTTTCGTGGCGTTCTAGTACGTATGAAATCGATTTAGTATTTCATTTTATTTGATTAGATGCGCAAATAAATGCATTTTATATGTAAAGAAAACACAAGTGTGGTCGTTAGATGTTAGGTTTCTTAAATCATCGCCCAAGGAATTACTTTACAAAATATTTGCTCCAGAAACATGACAGAGATTTTAGGTCAGCGTTCCCAATCTTGGGGGGCCCAATAACATATACATAGTTCAGTTACATGAGATGTTTCACGTTTTTAAACGGAATCGGGTCATCGCCTATTGTCCTGTGACTGTTGTATTGCTATTATTGCCACTAAATTGCCTGGTTAGATATGTACTTATGAGGATAAAAGCACTGCTTATGTCAGATCGATATGATTTGCCCAAAATATCTTCTATGGCATTGATGCTAATACTCGCCGTGAACTCGGCAAAGATTTACGGTAAATTCGTCACAGAGCAGTGAAACCGTTACCTATCGGCTCCGCAAATATCAAGCAAGCCAATTACAAATCTATTTTTAAGCTGCCAAGGACCGGATACGCGTTGTGAATTTATGAAGCGAATCTATTCAGAGTACCTACTAACTTTATCGTTATCATCGCATATGTAATATCACTCTGAGGGATCGCTGGATCGCGATAACAACCAAAATAAAGTGTGCGGGCGCGACGCATGCGCTGTGGCGGGCCTGCGTACGTGACTTGTAGCATGGTTGCGGCGAGGGGGGCGCGGGCGGCGGGGGACACTGTAAACATTAGTAAGAATCGTAAGCGAATCCCACGCCGACATCCCTCTGTTTACAAACTAACATTGTTCGATTTACGCGACCACTGTCGTCTGGTCCACGCCACATCTTCTGCGTTGGAGCGCGTTAGTTCTTCAATGAAGCACTAGAGGTCTCGATACACTGGTGCACTAATATTAGCATTGACCGTCGAAGCGTCAAATTTGCGCGTTATTTCAATACCTACTGTTCCACATATTTGCCGATTTTATAATAGGTAGGTAAGTCGATAGTCGAAATGTTATTAGGGATAGCAAATTTTCATCTAATTTGAGACAAAGGATCATGCCCATTTTTGGTATCAAGCTTTCTCACGCCTCAAAATAAAAGTATTACAGTAACATAAAAAAGTTGTTGATTTCACTTCCACAATGTCGTAAACAAACATTGCGTTTCATTACATGCAGAATTACATAGTTAGACTTTCTTCAAATGACGTTCCGTTCACATTATTTCTACAATAATGCCCATGAAAATAAAATAATCGTATTAAAATAATCGTACATTGCCATTTCTTAGTACATTACGTAATAATAATTACATTACTTTACAGTAGTATTGAATTAAATGTGCTCGTTTTTTAGGCTGTAGGTAATGAAACGTTTTTTGTCTATGGTTATTTGGACGGTCCGGTCACTGCTGTCACAGGCGCAGAAACGTCAAAGGAACGTGTATTCCCGCTAAAATAAATCGATTTCGAAAGCCATTGAAGATATTTTGCATCTTCCATGTTATTTAATTTAGTGTATTGATTGAATTTATTATTGCTATGAAAATAGGGTAGGTACCTACGCTTCATGCATACAATTTACCTACTTCGAACTGGTCAAAGCAAACTCGAAAGTAGTAAAGCTAATGTTTTAACTTCGATTTTATTAAATTACTTTGGAAACGGATTTTGTTCACAAAAAAAAACTTTTATAGGGGTTAATATGATACATAAAAAACAACGAATGGTTTTGATGCAACATGATACGGGATTCCATACATATTTGAACATTATCCTTTCCTGAAATAACCACTTTCCCAAAATTATAGTTATTTTCCCAAAATTGACACTTTCCCAAAATGACCACTTTCTAATGATTGGCGGCTTTCCCAAAATGACTACTCTCCCAAAATGACCACTTTTTCATTATGGTTTATGATGGGCCTTTAGGTAGAACTGGGTTCAATAAGTAACTTACAAAAAAACGATATTTTTATATATGTCAAGGTTGTCACTATAAAATGACCTACAATGAACAGCTCAGCCCTTCAGTTTACATAAACATACCTTCAGTAGTCGGGTTGATTCATTAATTACTCATTTATTATCAACATATAGGTACATCCATCGAAGGTGGTAGAGCCAAGCTGTAGCCAATTGACTGCAGCTCATAAACGGGCTGGCTCGACCGGGGTAGTACCACCCTCTCACAGAAGATCGGCGTAAAGCAGCTATTACAGCTGCGATTCGTACGATGAGTGAGAGAGCCGTAAGCCCACCCCCCCTCCCCCTCCCTCCATCCCACTCCCCTTCAGGTCGGCAATGTGCGAGCAATACCTTTGGTATTGTAAGCATCTATAGGCTACGGTAACTGCTTAACATCAGGCGGGCCGTACGCTTTTTTGCCACCGAAGTCCCATAAAAAAAAAAAAAAAAAAAAAAAAAAAACATCCAGTCACGTAGTTCACTGGCTACTTACATAATTATTGTTATTGTTATCAATAAACTATTATAATACACCACGAGACCACATATGTGTGAACTTTACCGCTAGAGAAAGTAATAGGAAAATGTTAATTTATAAATGAATATACGCATCAGCATGGAAGGAATGGATAGGAAAGGATAAGGAATGAATTTAGTGCCAAGTTCGTCAACATACTAACGGACCGTTGGATCTATACTTAACTGATTGTTTTTAACAGTTGTTTAGGTACTGCTCCAACGTTATGTATGTATCTAACCAGCATGTGCACGCGTATATTTCGTTCCTATCCCAGTTTTAACAAAAGCCCTTCTGGACAAGTGGCTTCATCTACAAGTGTTTCCACAAAACGCTACGCTGAAATGTATGGAAATGACATTACAAGTCGATAAGTAGATCACGTGACTTATGTCATTTCCATACATGAAGCGTAGCGATTTATAGAAACGCTTGTAGACAAAGCCACTAGTCTACTCTAGGGCCTCGACGTCGTCGTCAATAAAAAGTTCGTTACACTTTTTGCCGGGTGTCCCAGATTCATAGAGCGCGCGCACGTGCGAGACCGGAAGTGACATTGATTGAAACGCAAGACCGCAGTGGGCATAATACGGTTGCCCGCACGTCTATAGTAACAATTCCAACGTAGGCTGAGCTCACTTTATTATTGACGCTCATAATCAAAAGTGCTCAGCAGATGTTGGCGACTCCACGTTTTGACAACGTCGAAAATCATCTTTACATGTATCTAGGAATCTCTATGGAGAGGTCAAAACGTATATACCCAGTAAGGGACAGCAGAGTGACCCACTACACAGAAATTTTATTGAACCAAAGCAAACCATTATTGAATGACTTGACGTTACACAAACCCCATGTTCATGTTACAAAATCCCCATGCAACGAATTCTGTTCTACAAGAGTTCTGTTAACAAAAAATGTATAGTTTGGGCAAGAGAAAATTTACTCTATAAATCTTTCTCACCTTCTATCTATGAGTCTCGCACCCGCAGCTGTCAAAATATTTTCTTCGCCTGTATCAATGTCTGTATTTAACTTAATCCATTTTTTTATTATTCATTAATTATCGCTAACACTTATCAGCGCCCCCAGCTAAAACGATCTTTATTAATAAATGTAGAAAGACTAGGTATCAAAAATGTTTAAACCTTTAGAGCATTTCTTAACTCGGATTAGACTAACTGAAGTTAATGAATTGGCGAGACAAGACAACCGACGACTAAAATAAAAATCAATTACATATTAGTTTATTTATTTACAACTTTACCTTCTCTTATTAGTGCGTTCCAGACACCGTAATTTTTGTTAATTTCGTTATTTTCGTTCACAAATGTCGTTCCACTCGAACCAACTTGTACTGAAAGTGATCATTATTATCGTTTTTAACAGTTTTTGTGGACGAAAATAACAAAATTAACAGTGAATGGAACGCACCATTATGATCGCAAAAGCTAGCTATCCAACGGCTGTCTCTACACCAGGCGCATGCCTCGCCCGAGCACTCACTTTTGACGTTGAAAGGCATACCTCATAATGTCATAATATGAGTGATCGGGCGAGGCATGCGCTGCATATGAACAAGCCAAATGTAAACATTGCAGTTCAAGCCAAGGTAGGTATTCACTCGCGGGAAATACCAATCACCATCTTTATTGCTCTTACTCATACTGCAATTATCATACACCGCATACGTTTTATAAGTAGGTGCTTATATTATAAACATATAAGTAGATTCCTTGCAATAGGAAAACCGCAGAAGTTTTATATTAATCAAAGATAGCTCTCATGGGTAGTTACAATTCGCATTTAAAATTATTTGTGTAATCATCTACTATTTTCACATTCATTTAAGTATTCTCTTATGTGAGACGTTTAATAAAATAATAATTCATAGTTTAATTAAAAATCAATTACCGATACACCGGTAACATGAATACGTTAGAATACTAGGTGATAACTTGTAACGTTTATATTTGACCCATTTGATATTCTTGGGAAAGAATTTCAATCATTACGGTATTTATATACTACTATATTTATACTACGGTATTTATACTATTACGGTAGCAGGTAGAATACATTCATGGGGATATCTCGTAGATAACCGTAGAGGTGCGCCCGCGACGAGACGTGACGTTGCAATATATCTATTGATTGTATACTTGTTTTATCTGATAAATATCTAGGTGACATTATTCAAAATTCTTAATAGTAACGTCATCTAGACTATAATTTTCTGCAGTCATTTTAATAATAATAAAAAAAAACAGTTATCATCACCCCATCATTGATTAACAATAAGCAAGTCATTTGATAAACATTCACTTTGGTATTGTCGCAAATACAATAAAGTAAGTAAGTACTTCAGTATGAGTGATTGCATGAACATTACTGACTCCATATAACGTTTCATTTCCATTCTTCTCTGATTTAGTATTTTCTGTATTTACACGGAGGATTGCCTTTTACCCTCCGAGACCGAACTTATCAAATTACTGGTAACTGAAAAGTTAGACCATTTGCCGATTTTTTTACTTCTGACTGCCCGACTGCTACGGTCTTTGATACATTATGCTGTGCTACGAAAATACGAGTCATAGGGGCATTTTCCGGCTGTATTATTGCAGCCATTTTACCTTTATTATTATTTTACTATCTCTGTTCACACTAGGATTATGTAGATGACGTCTTTACCAACGGATCAACGTGACCATTGTCGACGCCGAACGAGTGAACCGCCAAAACGGTGCTGGCTCATGCCTCATGGCATACACACGTACGATGTGTGTCACGGCCGTTAAATACGGAAACAGTGTTATTTTACTCATCTCCATAGCTATGGGAAAGTCCGCCTGTATGCATGTGCTACGTGAGCTAGGGCGCGTAGTTTTATTTACGTAATTAAGTTATTATGATACAAAAAAACAAAACCTAAAACGCGGAAAGGATGGACTCGGGATGGGACTGTATGCTGCGGTCATAAATGCCTTAGTTTCTTCTCGTATAACCATAGCGCTTATATAGAAAACTTGCGGCGAAATCATTAATTACCAAACGTTTTCAATTTTGGAATGCAATTTGCTCAGCCTGTAGGTAGAGAATATTACGCTATGAACCTTATGAAAGGTTTCATGAGTATTTTTTCATCGCCCAGTATGGCACACTGACAGCCACCCACCAGATGGTACTACTCCACTAAGCCAACTAGGCACTTGGATGGAATGCGGCTTCCCCGCCCGCGTACTGCCCGCACACCCGCCACCGCCTGCGGCTTCCCGCCCGCAACCCCGCTTGCACACCGCCATCGCCTTGTCGTGCGTGTGATGTCACATTTGACAGGTCCCTAGTTGGCTTGGCGGAGTAGTAAGAGAAAGCCGCCGCCCAGGACATCTGCAAATTTTAGGGGGCTTAAGGGGATTTAAGACGCGGCGCTGACCTTTTAGGGACCTGTAAACATGCCCTTTGAAGAGCCCTATGTTGTAGTGCAATGGAAATACTTTGGGATAACGCAGGAAGGGAGGAGGAAGTGGATGAATATCCTGAGGTTTATTAAGGACACAATCCACATTATTTTTTATTTATTTTTTTATAGGACTGCGGTGGCAAAAAAGCGCACGGCCCGCCTGATGTTAAGCAATTACCGTAGCCTATAGATGCTTACAATACCAAAGGCATTGCTCGCATATTGCCGACCTGAAGGGGACTGGGGTGGAGGGAGGGGGAGGGGGGGTGGGCTTACGGCTCTCTCACTCATCGAACGAAACGCAGCTGTAATAGCTGCTTTACGCCGATCTTCTGTGAGAGGGTGGTACTACCCCGGTCGAGCCAGCCCATTTATGAGCTGCAGTCAATTGGCTACAGCCTGGCTCTACCACCTTCTCGAAACAATAATAAACAATGAACAGCTGTTTGGGAAGGTCGTTATCTGCACCACAATGGTGATGTGTCGTGAACGGGCGACACAAGTTATTGTGCTTTGTGGCCGAGATGAATGGTCCGCCGGTAGTCGTCACCAAGATGCATCTCAAGATAGTTTATCTGATCTGTTTATTGCTTCTTTTACGGGTGTTCTTTCTAAGTTGTGTAAAACATCGTGCCTACGGGCACGTCGTGTCGCGTGTCATAGTAGACGTGTGTCGTTACATTATTTTCACGAAACGTAACGTAACCGGTTACGTCAAAGGCGTCACCGGTTATTTAATAGGTGTTTTTTGTAACTGGTTATTTTTGTAACCCTATGGTTTTCGACACTACTAGCTTCTTGTATACAAAAATACAAACATTGTTATTTGTTACTTTTAGATGTCTATGGGTGACCGGTGACATAATACCTATGATGTAGTTCAGGCTACAGCTAAATAACCTGTTACAAAAATCACCAGTTACTCGTTCGTCGCGTACAGTAACAGTGATTCGGTGAATTAGCTCGTAACCAGTTAATGTAACCGGTGAAGTGAAATAACGCTCACGCCTATGTCATAGTTCGGTACTTAAATTGGTGACAAACTGCACGTATTCACTTACGTATGTCACGGTGGTTTTATTATGTGACTAAGGTGGCAAACATGCGTACGGCCCGCCTGTTAAGCAGTTACCATAGCCTATAGATGCTTGCAATACCAAAGGCAACGCTCGCACGTTGCCGACCTGAAGGTACTGATGGGATGTTCTCGAGAACATTCTCACCCTCGGAAACTTACTCGTGAGTATTTTCGAGAATTTATCTTATGAAGCATGTTAAACTTGGCATAAACCTCATTAAACATGTAAGTATGGTGGTTTTAATTGTTTTTAAGATTTAAAGTTAGGATAACGTCACCCAAAATATAAGATTCTCAAAAATTCTCACGAGTAAGTTTCCGCGTAAGTTTCCGGGTGAGAATGTTCTCGAGAACATCCCATCACTACCTGCAGGGGAGTGGGACAGTTGGAGAGGAAGGCTTGGGCTACTTTACGCCGATGTTATGGAAGAGGGTGGTACTACCATGGTCGTGCCAGCCCATGGTCTACCACCAATAAGTGAGTACGGCGGTTATGTCCAAATATATCTAGTCTCACGTTTTCCACTTGTTTTGATATCAGCATAGGCCTACGCCTACTGGTTGAATGAATGCGCTGATTCACATCGATTTATTTATAACCGAACAGGCCTGGGGTAATATGACGTCACCTTCCTCTCAGTTGTGACGGATGCAGTGTATGTTTTGCTTCTTTGCGTGTGTTTATGTGGCGACATTATTGTCTATGAAATGGTTGTATCGAACACAGTGCAGTCACTCGGTATGCAGTATTAACTTATCTTTGATACTATAAGTATAATATGATAAGAAATGCGTGTGCTAATAAGTGTTATTTATTTTCGCGTCTATCTTGTTATGTCTTTCGTTCGTGTAATGTATAAATTGCGGTCAAACTTTCCATAGTTTATCACTCAAATCGCAAAGATTTGTGTTGTATGTTCTGTATTTGGTAACAATAAAGTAGGTACATACCTATTATGATCTTTAACAGCAAAAAATCCACCCATATTGCAGTTACAACATTTTATTACTATCGCAACCCGTTTTGTATTGCTCCTCAGTCCTGTGCTAATAAGTCCTACAGTGGAATTTAAAGTCACCAATAATAATAATATCCTGGGACATTATTTTTACACACGGCTACCTGATCCCAAACTAAGCAAAGCTTGTACCTACTATGGAAACCAGATAACTGGTATTACTACATATACGTACTACTTTTTATTTGTAAATACATACATAATTACACCCAGACTCGGGACATACAGACATGTTCATGCACACAAATGCATGTCCCGGGTAGGGATCGAACCTACGACCTGCAGAATGAAAGGCCGAATCTTAGCCAACCACGCCAACAGGCCCGTCAAATAATAACATTAGATTGCTGGAAATCACCCTTTCAATCCCTATATGCATTTGTGTATAGGCATTTGTGTTGTGATTGTTGGCTCTCATAGCTCTATCTATAGCTTGTATAAACGCGTTAGACGTCATAAGGATTATTATAACTCGCTTTTGTTGCTCAAGTTTTCCGTGGGAAGCTTCTGCCTACAGGTTGGTGTTACGTGCGTGTACCCTCGTCGTATTTTCCCGTACGGGATTTCCACACTGCAGGAGAGTGCATATATCTACGTGCCCCAACTCTCGCAGGCGACTTCTGGAGTTTGTCCCTTCGGTCACGTATAACAAAATTGCTGCGGATATGCTCGTTATAATCCGTATAATCACGGTGCCTGTTGCACAACCATAGCATCTGTCATAGGTACCTCTCTATCGAGTCTGTGACAATGATTCACGCTTCTTTTTTTATGTTACGAAGGTGGCAAACAAGCGTACGGCCCGCCTGATGTTAAACAGTTACCGTAGCCTATAGATGCTTGCAATACCAAAGGCATCGCTCGCACGTTGCCGACCTGAATAGGAGGGGAAGGAGGAGTTAGGCCTCCGGTTCTCTCACTCATCGTACGAAACGCAGCTGTAATAGCTACTTTACGTTGATCTTCTGTGAGAGGGTGGTACTACCCCGGTCGAGCCAGACCATATATGAGCTGCAGTCAATTGGCTGCAGCTTGATTCTACCACCAGTAAAACTACCTTCTTTTGAAGCTGTGAATTTTTTTGCAATCTTCGTTGATGGCTACCGTAAAACACATATTTATATCATCGTATCCCCTCGAATGATGAAAGAAATAGGTATTTAGTGCTGAAATCAGCCAGTCCTGCCGTTTCTTTTTTATGCCACAATGCAAATATTTTGCTAATGTCTTACAACTGGATGTTATCGTAGCTGACAAGTCGGCCATACTAAATGGGACCACCAACGGCGCTACCGGCACATGGCGCTATAATGCCGTCTCCACGCGCACCGACGTGCGCCTATTCCGACGTGAATGCATTACAAATTACAAAATTGTGAATGCTATTAACCTTAATGTAATATTTTCGGCATTCTTTCAAAATTTATATTTCCGAGGTTGAGAATATCTCAGGTTTTATGGTCTGATAGGTGAGCTTCTAAGTTCTTCGCAAGTTTTAGGTTTAGGGCAAGGATACCTACGCGAAATTTCTCTTTTCATTCATATTTTATTCCGATGATGTTTTGGACTACAGAGTAAAGACAAAAGAAAGAGGTGCCCTTATTAGATATTTGTATGAAACAAAACGTGGTCATTGTTTTTTCATTTTCATTTTACTATTTACCGGTAAATGGTTGAACTACTCGCTTCGTTTTATGTCGATGTTAGTACTAGGCCGACCACTCGGCCGACTTGCTTAGGGCCAGTCCCCTTAGTAACTGGTCCATGTTTTGGACCCAATTGCCCGAAAAAATATAGGAGCACAAGTTCAAGTCGGAAAGTGCAATGGGGAAGTAAAGTTGACGACCGCAGTGGTTCTAGCTTTGGCCGCTCGGCTCACAGCATCAGGTGATTGCGGGTTCGATTCCCGCCATAGGCAAATTTCGGAAACGGCCTTTTCGTAATTTGCCCTAGTCTGGGTGTCACTGGTATCGCCCCCAGTACATTGCACGGCACGTAGTACAAGCGATGCTTAGTTTAGAACAGGGTTGTTACGAAAAAAACATCTTGTTTTAAACACCGTGTTTAAAACATGTTTTAAACATTTAAAAACAATGTATTTTTGTCCTCCTGTTTTAAATCAATGATTTAAACACGTTTTAAACAGTTTTATTTTGAATTTCCTGTTTTTTTGCAACTCTGGTTTGGAACCATACAGTTGGTGTATTAAAAAAAGTTGATTTTATCTTCCATAGGCCATGGTGGCGTGCTACCCTGGCTCGGGAAGCCATTACGTGAAGCACGTGGACAATCCCAACAAGGACGGACGGTGCATCACAGCCATCTACTACCTGAATCTCGACTGGGACGTCAAACGGTACGGCGGACTGCTGAGGTATGTTCAAACACTTCTTACAGCTCTATGGCTCGTAATAATCGATCTTAAGATGCAGTTTTGACGTTTAATGTATGGAACATCTGTCAAAAACAGCGTCTTAGGATCGATCTCAACTTTGAGATGCGTTTATTAATACGAGCCTACGATAGCCTGGTACACCTCGTGGACCTGGTGGGGCCAATAGCGACGCTATGCAGCATTGCCATTGCAATTCATTTTTCTGATTTTCTTGCAGAATCCTTAGCAATTCCGCAAAATGTATGTAATAGTCACACATTTGACGGGCCCGTTAGCGTGGTTGGCGCGGAGGCGCCTTTCACGCTGTAGGTCGTAGGTTCGATTCCTACCCGGGACATGTATTTGTGTGCATGGACATGTCTGTATGTCCCGAGTCTGGGTGTATATGTATATTAAGTATGTATTTACAAATAAAAAAGTAGTATATGTAGTGATATCAGTTATCTGGTTTCCATAGTACAAGCTCTGCTTAGTTTGGGATCAGGTAACCGTGTGTAAAAAAATGTCCCAGGATATTATTATTATTATTATTTTACACCATTCTTGATCATCACTGCAATGTTACATAGCGTCGCTATTAGCCCCCTTGTTCGGCAAATGCCGATAATATCTCAACGACTTCTGCAAGCCTAGTACTTCTGGTCCGTTAATATGTTGGTGAACTCGGTCCTAAGTGTTCTCAGGTTGATAACTTTAACAATTATGCGAATTAATTACGTAAATTAATTTATCGATAAATAAATCATTATTAATCAAATTGAAGGCTACTATACAGGCGCCAGTGTTTAATTAATTGATTTAAATAATATTACTTATCCGATCTCGTATAAAATAATAATTATTTTATATAAATTATGATATTAATTTCGTTATTTTAGTGATTGCTCGGATCTGGATCTTAATGTTAAGTAATCTTTCGTATGAGAAAAGCCCCCCAAGACAAATGGTTATGTCTTCAAACGTTTATATAAATCGCTACGCTTCAATTATGGAAATGACATAAGTCACGGGATCTACTTATCGACTTGTAATGTCGTTTCCATACTTTTAAGCGTAGCGTTTTGTAGAAACGCTTATAGACGAAGCGACTTGTCTAGGGGGGCTGGTGGTAACGCAACGCTAGTTTGCTCAGTTTGGAACCCTTTATGTATATTTCTCCTTAAAGGAGAAGTGATATGCGGGCTTAAGGTCCTGGGTTCAAACCCTGGCTCACACCTCTGGATTTTTCGAAATCTATATATGAATCATAACTATAATATGATTATCACTTGCTTACGGTGAAGGAAAACATCGTGAGGAAACCTGCATGTCTTAGCCATGTGAAATCCACCAACCCGCATTGGGCCAGTGTGGTGGATTATGGCCTGAATCCCCCTCGCATTGAGGGGAGGCCCGTGCCCAGCAGTGGGACGTTAAAAGGGCTAAAATTATTTTTATTATTATGTATATTTCAGAGTGTTTCCCGAGGGCACGAACCAGGTGGCAGACATAGCGCCCATCTTCGACAGAATGTTGTTCTTCTGGTCAGACCGACGGAATCCGCACGAAGTACAGCCCGCCTACCACACCAGGTAAAATACTTCAACACAAAGACATTACCAAGAGAGAGGGATATAGTACGTGACAGTCTGAAATAGTTTGTCCTACTAAAACGGAGTCTATGGAGACAGTAGGACTTACGGCCAGTATTTATATTCTATCGGCGATTTGCTCTACTGTGGATAGAAAATTGACATACGTTCCACATAAGAAATCCCACTAATATTATAAATGTGAAAGTTTGGATGGATGTTTGTTACTCAATCACGCCAGAACGGCTGAACGGATCTGCATGAAATTTTGGCACAGAGATAGATTTTAGTCTGGAATAGCACATAGGCTACTTTTTATCCCGGTAAAATGTATGGTTAAATTATGCGCGGACGAAGTCGCGGGCAGAAGCTAGTGACAAATATGTCTATCCACAGTAGGGCAAATCAACGATAGATAGAATATAGATACTGGCCGTTACTCGTTTGCGGAAAATAATATTGAAACTAAGTCGGTATTGCTAATACGGCCCATCCGATTCGCTCGCACGACTCATCCATTGCGATGAATAATGCCTTCTTATGTATTTAATAAGGTAATTGAATTGAGAATGAGATAACAGATGTGTGGATTTAGCTGCATGTATTGATTCGCTGAGCGCAAGTTTAGTGATATTAGAAGGTAGGTACCATATCTGCTAAAATAGTACATCAATGTCTTACAACATCCTATAAACATCTAAGAGCTATATCGCACGAGGACACCAGTGGTAGCGCAACCAGTCGCTCCACCAACAAAATGTATATAGCTGTATGGAGGATATCTCACCTGGTGTCCGCTTGGTAACGCAACCAATTCAAAGTCGGCTACCGAATCACCCACTGGTGGCGCCACCATGGTTGCCTCGTGCGATATCGCGCTAAAGATTTCTAACGTAAAAGAGGTTTCATATTTATATGTGACTAAATATCTATAGTTATCGTTATACCGATTAACGAAAGTTACATAGTTTTTTGCGTAATTACTCGCACAGGGCACAGGTTATGATAATGTTCTTCAAAATATAACACGTAATTAAAGCAATAATTTGTGTAATAAAATAAATGTTATCATAATAATACAATGTTTAACTATTATCTTGGTTTTCAGATATGCGATCACGCTGTGGTACTTCGATGCGACGGAGAGGGAAGAGGCGCTAAGGAAATTTAGTGAGTAACTTCTTCTTATCGTATGGTTAGTGGCTAACCTGGCGTCTAGAGTTGTTCAAGCCGCCTGAAGGCCTCTGACAAGGCTTAACGACTGCTGCCTAGATTACAACAACCGGGACCGGTTTTTACGTGCCCAGTGAGTTACGATTATTTGTCTACTCTAAATAAAAACTGTTATAACATTGTCTAGGTCATTGACGTTTTATATTCACGAACATAAGTGCTTAAAAAACACATTAAACTGTATCTACATATCAATGAATACAGACCTGTTGTTAGAAAGAGATGAATATACATTGTACCGTTATTAGCTTCATAATTATTAGCGCGCGCGCGTGCAGCCGTGCAGCGGCGACGCTGGGTGGTGCGTGACTAAGTGGATGTCAGGCAGTTACCTTGCTTGAAAGTTGCCAAAATTGCGTGGTAAGGCGCATCGAATGGTTTAATACATTGGTACAATATTATTCATCTCATTAAAACTACAAATTACATTTAACCGCAAGGATGTGACTAAATTTTAATACCTACACACTGTTTAAGTAGGCACACAATAAATGTAGGTTTATAATACAATGATGGTGACGTATGTCCTGTTATATCAACGCAAATGGAAACCGCAAATACAGTTAGTACTTTATCAATAAAACTTTACTGCATTTATAAATCTCAAGTAGTGCTCAGCGTTGAGATAATTCAGGAGTAAAAACTAGAGGCAATAGTCATTTGATGTCTCAACTAATTCTAAATCTTGGAAGTATAGTAAAAAAACACTTACCTAGAGGTTAACTACGGTAGTTTTATAAAAAGATCATCGATCCTAATAATGTTACTGACACAAAAATTTTGCGCGAAATTATATTTTTACGAAATAGAACGGGAGAGATAATTTAAAATGAGCTCTAAAAACATGTAAATAGTTACTATATACAAATAGTTTCTTTCGTTTAGGCCAAAGAAATTGGAATTTAGGCCTACACTACACTTACAAATTGTCATTTTAATTTTTTTACTTAATTCTACTTCTGGATCGGAAACGCGACCTCGACTGAGAAGTTACTATCTATAGTTGCCATCATTTATCTAACTAGGGGATTACCCGTGCAGTAGGATACAAGGAAAACTCAATTGCACTGTGTAATTATCTAATTGCAATACTTGCACACGTCTTAAATGTGTATCGCGTTTTATTCGCTATTTTCCTGTTTAGATTGCAATGTTTGTAATGTGGTAGCTGAATAGCTTCATATTTTGTGCAAATTTTATGTTACCAAGGTGGCATATAAGCGTACGGCCCACCTGGTATTAAGCAGTTACCGTACCCTAAAGATGCTTACAATACCAAAGTCAACAATACAATGCAATGTCAGTTGTTTTTCGTTTTTTTTATACAACTAAGGTGGTGTTAACCACGGCAATACGGTTCGTCTGATGTTAAGCAGAGTTACCGTAGCCTATAGATGACTGCCATACCAAAAGCATCGCTCGCACGTTGCCGACCCGAAGGGCAGTGCCTTCTGGCTCTCTCATTCATCGTACAAAACGAAGCTGCTACTTTACGCGGATCTTCTGTGTTCCTAATGTAGGTTCGCTTTGTTTCAGAAGAACGGGGTCAGCCGTCTTCGAGTAAGTGATGTTGGGTCCAGTGGAGCCCGCGGTGCGTCCGCGAGCTCGCACACCCACCCTTGATGCACTAGCAAGGGCTCTATTATCAAGGTACCAAGTACCGGCCTTGACTGCAGGCACTAACAATGGAACTGCTGTAAATGAAGAACAATGTAAAATTAAGGAGAAAAAAAAAACATACATTATTACCCGCGCCTTACGTTGGTAACCTACCTATCCCTCGGGATTAGGTAATAGTCAGTTCCTGTATTTTTTTTTTTTTTTTTTTTTATAGGACTGCGGTGGCAAAAAAGCGTACGGGCCGCCTGATGTTAAGCAGTTACCGTAGCCTATAGATGCTTACAATACCAAAGGCATTGCTCGCACATTGCCGACCTGAAGGGGACTGGGATGGAGGGAGGGGGACACACACGGCGACAAGGTTCACCACCTGTCACGTTGGGTTCTGACTATCTGGTGAAACGTGGGCTTTGAGTTGGTTAATACCTCCACAATGTGGTGGTGTATGGCCACTCAAGCCTCTGACTACCCCCGAATGGGGATAAAAGTCGTGACGTTACATTTCATTTTTCAATTTACATTGGTAACACCAGCGCGTTCGACTCCTTTGGAACCGGCAACCAATGAGAGCGTTAGCATGGCGCAGTGCGCGAGGCGCTATTGGTTGCCGGTTTCAAAGGAGTCGAACGCACTGCCCCCCTAGACAAGTAGCATGAACGCTAATCGAATAGAATAGAAACTTCACAATGTATGGAAATGACATTACAAGTCGCTATGTAGATCACGTGACTTACGTATTTGTTTAAGCGTAGCGATTTGAAGGAACGCTTGTAGACGTCAGCCACTTGTATAGGGGGGCAGGTGTTACCAACTTAAGGCGCGGGTTATAACATTCTATTTTTTTAAATTGGTGCGGCCAGATGTTTCGCATGCCTCGCCCGAGCACTTATGTTATGAATTTAATGCGTTCTGACGTTGAAACTGAGAGCTCGGGCGCGGAATGCGTCTGATGTACACGCAGCCAATGGCAAGTAAATACTTATCCATTTTAAGCCGAATCCAGACGGGTGTAACGCGAATTCTGTGTGTGACCGGCACTACGAGCATTACTGCCCTAGTGCCCTCCACACAGAATTAACGTTACCTTACACATTAAATTACATTTGATTTTGATGGGCCCGTTGGCGTGGTTGGTTAGCCTCCGCCTATCACGCTGCAGGTCGTAGGTTCGATTCCTACCCGGGACATGAATTTGTGTGCATGAACATGTCTGTATGTCCCGAGTCTGGGTGTAATTATTATTATTATTATTTATTGATACACTAGCAGCTTTGAGCTGATGCGTGTATATCACTTGTATTTATTCATAATTAAAATTATGTATATTAAGTATGTATTTACAAACAAAAAAGTAGTATATGTAGTATATCAGTTATCTGGTTTCCTTAGAACAGGCTCTGCTTAGTTTGGGATAAGGTAGCCGTGTGTAAAAATAATGTCCCAGGATATTTATTTATTTATTACTCGTTACACCAGTCTGTCACGTTGGGTTCTGACTATCTGGTGAAACGTGGGCTTTGAGTTGGTTAATACCTCCACAATGTGGTGGTGTATGGCCACTCAAGCCTCTGACTACCCCCGAATGGGGATAAAAGTCGTGACGTTACACACACACACACACACTACACACCAGTCTGGATCCGGATTTACAGTTGTCAATAAAATAAAAGAAGCGTCCTTGTGTTCTGCAGTCGAGTAATTATTTTTTCACAGCGAAGTCATATTTTAATAAAATTAGATAGTTTTAGATAAAGATAACTTTATTATTATGTTGTATAGCAGTTTGTTTCCCCTGAAGTATTAATTTTATTGAAGTGTGTTCATGTGAGTCAAGTGCGCCTTGTTTGTTCGAGACGCATGTTTTGCGAGTGTGTTAGATACGCATTATTATACGTAGTTATTCATTGTACGCTGAACTGGTTCGCTGATGTTTCGATAGTCTTCCGTAAGAATGTTAATAAATAAAAGTGTTACTTACCTACTCAAAATAATAATATCTGTAAGTAGTTATTTTCGGTAAGTACTCGTATTTTTTTTCCTTATTTATTATTCCTTTTTACTGTACAGAATGTTATTATGATGTGTAGGTAAGTATATTTATTTATACAGTGATGTTTTTCATTTTGAAAAAAATACTGGCATAGATAATTTTTCCATATGTGACTTCTTCTTAACCTGTGGAACCTCCTACCTATGAAAAGGGACATTTCCCTTTTCATACCCTATTTTTTTTTCTTTCGAAAAACGGAAAATGCATTAGGAAAAAAGTTCCTAATATCTTACAAAAACCGAGCTGGTGTAACTCTAATAATCTGTTACTTTATTTACAAACAACGTTAATCTTAATCGTATCTTCCGTCTGTTAACACGTTACTTATTTCTACGCTACTTACTAATTTAGGCTCGGCGCAAACGGGCGACCGACAGCCACCGGTGGCCGGCGACAAGCAGTTCACACGCTTTGTGTAGGAACTCGCCGCACACGTGTGGCCGGTGGCGGCCACTCGCTGATCAGTGTCGGCGACTGTAAACTGTGTCTCGCCGGCCACTGGTGGCTGTGGTCGGTTGCCCGTTTGCGCCGAGCCTTATATCTTTATGTTTATACATCAGTGAACAGTGAGAATGGCTAAGACTGAATAAGAATATTTGACACGTGTGTAAGAGATTTCATCGTGTATTTTTATTTATTTGTTTTATATTTAAATACCTTATACAATTCAATGTAAATACCAGCGTTAGATGTAGTAATAACCGGCTAAGTTCACCTTATTAGGTCTCATGTCTACCGTGCAATTATGTGTATTTTGATTATAAGTAACACCTACCTTTATACGTGGGCTTTGAGTTGGTTAATACCTCCACAATGTGGTGGTGTATGGCCACTCAAGCCTCTGACTACCCCCGAATGGGGATAAAAGTCGTGACGTTACATTTTTACCTACCTTTATAATATGTTTTTTTGGAAATGTATCAGTACTCAATCCGACTATATTAATTTACTAACATCTAAGATTAATAACCATACATCTTATAACGTTACTAATACTTATATCTACTGGACACGATTTTATCAGTAAAGTACAGTCGGCAACAAAAGACACTGCACATTCTCAATTTTTAGGGTTCCGTACCCAAAGGGTGCCAACGGAACCCTGTTACTATTCGCTAGTACTTTTTATTTTACAAACGTTGGTGAACGTTATCAGTACCACAAATATTAGCTACAGATTTAAATAACACAAATGAATTTGAAGCAAAACAAAAGTTTTCAAGCGATTTAAGAAACTGAGAATATTCAGCGACTCACGTTGTTGACCGTACCTACCTACCTAGAGTTAAAACTCTTACAAACTGAAGCTTTGGTATAACATCGTTGTAAATACTTACAAAAAATATAATGAAAAATACGAATCGGAACACTTAATTATTAATAGGTGTGTGTAAAGCGTTATAACGATTGAATTTTATACGGTAACTAAAGTTAACACTTAATAACATTACCTACATTTACCTATTATAATTTTAGATTTAAGTTAAAGAAATTACCTACCTATATAAACGTTCATTTAATTTTAAACCGTGTGATGTTATAATTATAGTCGATTATGATTTTGTATATGATGTATCGATTATGACATTTTGTGTAGCAAAAAAGATACCTATTCTACCAAATCCGTATTTTGTATGAAACTAATTTGTGGACAGAGCCTGGTATTAAATTTTACATTCTATTATAGACTTTTATTTAATACTTATCTCAGATCGAGAATTCGGCCATGTACAGTCAGCGACAAAAGTCGCTGAACAATCTCATTTTTTCAAATCGGTTATTTATTTTACAAACATTAGTGAACATTGTCCAAGTTAAATATTAGTAAAGTAAAAATTTAAAATATTTTTTAGATCAAAGTTAGCGATTTGAAAAACTGTGAATTTTCAGTGACTAGGTACCGACTTCATGTAGGCTTACCTTTTTTATTGAGACTAGCCCAACACGCATCCGTGTAGGTCCTTTAGGGCAAAATGGCATATGAACACGGACCACGGCTATCCTCTAGATGCGAATATTTTCTTGTTTCATACTTTTTAGAGCGCGATTTTTCAGTAGTCGGGTTTTAGTTTTTAAACTTACTTTTTATTTAATTATTTTGGGGTTATAGGTAACAATATATATATTTTTGAAATGTGCTCATCAAGCTCTTTCATTTGATACCCCACACGGTTTCATTAAAAAATGTTTTTTTTTAGTTCATGACATTATGTCCTCTAGAGGGCGTCATATGTAATTTTATGTGACGTCACATAGCCTATAACCAGCGCGCCATTAAGCCGCTTCTAACGATACCTCATTTGTTAAATTACGACAAGTAGTTTGGAAGTTAGGTGGGAACAGATGCACATACATACATACATACCGGTCAAAATCATAACCCTCCGCCGTAGTCGAGTAAAAAGGCTATGAAGGCTAGGAAATTAATAAGAAGATATATTTTGTACAACAGTTGGGGATACAAAAGGACTGGACATAAAGGGATTAAATCTTCTGTCTGATCATACATATAATAGGTAAGTAGGTAATGGACTATGGTGAGCGGTTTCGCTGAAAGTGGCAGGTTGCTGAAGAGAATAATAAAAAAAATTCAATGATCAATTCTTGGTGATCGGAATTTCGCACTCATCGCGATAAAGTGTGTTTGATAACAGCTTCGCAAAGTGACTTTGTCTTTGAAAAAAGTGCCAAAGTCATAGCGAAGATGTGGCCACATTCATCATAGCGCTTATCTTCGGGTGATTGCGATGGGTGCGCCCGGCCCTTAAGAGTTATATTCTTTTATAGGTATATTCTTCTAGCGGTAGAACCGCAGTGTTATCACCAGGGCAAATTACGAAAAGGTAGCTTCCGAAATTTACCTCTGGCGGGAATCGAACCCGCAACCACCCGATGCAGTGAGCAAAGCGGCCTACGGCGTAGACTGGTGACGGCATGGCATGGCATCTTAATTTATCAATCGAATTCAATACTCATCCAATTGAAATAAGGTCTATATTTAAATGCTCGGTGATCGACATCGGTGCATTTTCTCTTGATCCGAATATTCTCTTTGTTTGGCATAATGCGAAATGAATCTTAAACCATGGCTGGTCTATTCTGTCATTATTTCATTGTTGTAGTCTTTGGTAGACGTGTTTCGTTACATTATTTTCACGAAATGTATGTAAGGCGTCACCGGTTATTTAATAGGCGATTTTTGTAACTGGTTATTTTTGTAACCCTAGTTTTCGTCACTACTAGCTTCTTGTATACAAAAATACAAACATTGTTATTTGTTACTTTTAGATGTCTATGGGTGACCGGTGACATAATACCTATGATGTAGTTCGGGCTACAGCTAAATAACCTGTTACAAAAATCACCAGTTACTCGTTCGTCGCGTAAACAGTGATTCGGTGAATTAGCTCGTAACCAGTTAATGTAACCGGTGACGTGAATAACGCTCACGCCTAGTCTTTGGTTTCTTCTGTAAAATATGATCATAGCACCCGTTTTGAAAACCTGTATTTTAAAATATTTAGCTGGATTGTTTTAGTTTTAGGCAATGTTTCAATAACTTAGCTGACCAACTACAGTGTTACCGAGGATATGAAGATCAGGCAATGAGTGTAATAGAAACAAGCTGGCACTATGACGGAGATTCCGACGCCGATTTTCAATCTAAACAAATTCTAATTCCAGAGGTACTTGTCAATACGGAAATTCCGTATGTATGTGGCGGGCGTACGGAATTCCGTTTCGAAATATCGAATCGGGGATTCAGAACGCAGTAAATCCATCCAAATGTATGGACGTATCGCATTCGGAAACCCCGATTTGATATTTCGAAACAGAATTCCGTACGAAAATTCCGTAGGTATGTACCTATGTGGCGGGCTTAAGACGCAAATCTCAATACTTGACTAACTACTACTACGCATAAGCTGACTTCTCTTTACTATTCTCACCCATGATGAAGAGAGCTTAACTTATGCTGGAAATTTCCCCGAGAAGTGGGGACGACTGTATTATCAAGTGCTAAATTGTGGTACAGATTTTAATTCAGAAAATAATAATAACCTATCAAATATCTGCATTTTTACTCTGAACACATCAAGTCCACCAAATCGAAGCTCAACTTGGACATATAATTACAATACTAACGGCTGAATACTCAAAGGCTACTTAAATATTTGAGTCCCACTTACCAGCTTGAGACGTCGTCGTTATCTGTAGTTTTTTATGACGCGTCAAAGTTAAGCAGTTCTCAAATTTAAGTTGCGTACGAGTATTCGGCCGTTATTCGCATAGATTACTTATTGGCTGCGCCCAATCAATTATTTATCTGATCTTGATCTGAATTATTTATTGTACCTATTGTGCGTTTCAATGTCAAAACTCAAAACTGATTAATCGGGCGCGCCACTCGCCTCATATAAACGTACCCATTCGATTCCGGAGTGTGCGCGCGAAACATTCATAAATTGGTGCGTCCAGATGCCTCGCATGCCTCTTCTGAACACTCATGTCGTTAGTATATCTATACGTCCTGAGGTCAAAGCTGAGTGCTCAGGTGCGGCATGCGCCTTATGTAGACGCAGCCAATCTATGCTTATTCAGTTAACATTAAAACTAATTTCGAATTTCTATAAACTTTTCAGGAAAAAGAAGAAAATGAAAAGAAAGCGAGGTTAACTAACCTTGCAAAGTGAGTATACATATAGTAGGTACCTACTCCTTTTTATTATATGACTGAGGTGGCAAACAAGCGTACGGCCCGCCTGATGTTAAGCCGGGACCGTAGCTTATAGATGCGTGCAATGCCAAAGGCATTGTATAACTTATTTGTACCAGTGTTTTTTTTGCAGTTTCACAAATCTCCATGGGATAATGATCGGCGTTATAATGGAAGATGCTATAATGGCTATACGACTTCTACGTACGACTGCTTTTTATCTTTTGCTATTTCCTTTATTAAAAAAATAAATATCGCCAGACTTACACACCAACTATATGGTCCCAAAATAAGCAACGCTTGTACTATGGGTACCATCAATGGACTGGGGAACGATCCCAGTGACACCCAGACCAGGGAAAATTACGAAAAGGCCGTTTCCGAAATTTGCCTCTGACGGGAATAAAACCAGCAACCTCCCGATGCAGTGAGCCGAGCGGCCAACGGCCACCGGCGGCAAGCGGTTGTCAACAATGCTCAACAAGAAAAATTATCTAACATTACGTGGTATTAGGGCCTTCGCTAAGCGAAGCGGGTGCTCGGAGCGGGCGGCTGCGCGTGTAAAAACCTTCTACAAACCCGTCGCACGCGTCCGCGCCAGTTAGCGCTGCTCATACTATCTTTAAATACCATCGATATAGAAAAGGCTTAGATTCAGCAAGTTAGTCCAAATCGTGTCACCACCAAATGTACGTTAAATAAAAAAAAAGTACGTTGAATTCTATTGTCATACAACCTGTCAAAAACCTCTCGCCTATAGGCGAGAGGTTTATGTGCATAACCTGCAGCTGTAGAGTGGTTTGTACAGGCAAGCGAGACGGGGTAACTGCGCGCGGGAGTAGGATGGCACAAGGTCGCTAGGGACCTCTGGATGACGAACGGTCATGCACAATGCGATACACACACTACCATAGTCGCCGTGTCGCATTTGAATAGTTGAAGTATGAAGTTACTCATCTTTAGTCTTTTCTATATCGATGTTCAATACAAACACGCGAGGCGGGCACCCGCCGCGTGCGCCCGCTTCACTTAGCGAAGGCCCTTAAACATCTAGATGGATGCAACAACGAGCTGCGTATCTCAAAACTAATGAGCGACATGGAGCATCTCCTCAAAATCAAATTCGGTGTCAAGCAGCCTGAAATAAAAGACGAGTTGGAAGGCATCGACCAAAAGAAACTGGGATGCAACCAATACAAGCTGGATAAACTTTCTGCTGACAGGTCAATTTGTAGTTATTCACAAGCTAAACACTTAACTTCCTTTTATATGTGACTTAAGGCTGAATTCTCAAAGGCTACTTTAATATTCAAGTCCCACTTAGCAGTTTGAGACGTCGTTAACTGTCATTTTTTGTATGGCGCGTCAAAGTTAAGCAGCTCTCAAATTTAAGTTGCGTACGAGTATTCGGCCGTTAGGTGGGCAACAACCGTACAGCCTGCCTTATTTTATGTAGTAACGGTAGCCTACAGATTGCTTGCCAAATGCATGGCTCGCACGTTGCCGACCAGAAGAGGAGTGGACAGAGGGAAGGGAAGGGGGGTTGGTCATTCGGCTCTCACTAATCGTACGATACGCAGCTGTAATAGGTACTTTACGCCGATCATCTGGTACGACCCAGGTCGAGCCAGCCCATAGGTATACGAGCTGCAGTCTTGGCGACAGTTTGGCTCTACCGCTTATTGTTTGTACGGTGCTAACGCCACCTTTATCTCTCGTCATACATATCAGATTTTTGTTACCTGAGTAGCATTGAAGTCTTTCCTGCATGTGTATCCAGTGAAATGCTAAATCTAAGTTATTTTCTTCATAGAAAATACATCGAGCGTGCGTTCGTAAAGTGTTTAATGGATCTATCGCAGAACCTAGGTTTCGACACTCTGTACAAGCAGATTGATGTCATCGAAAATAGGGAAAAACACATCACCTTCCTGATTGAAGATGTTGCCATTAATAAGATGTGAGTTGCAGATCTAATAACAGCTATTCCAGCTGAATATACGTACTTTATTACTACTAGGCTTACCACATACTCCCATTACTATTATTCCTGTAAACTAGGATCGACAGTGGTGTCCAGCGATGACGCCAAGGTAGGTACCCTCGACAAGTCCCGGGGAAAAGCTAAGTTGTCTTGGAACTCGCACGAATTTTATTAAACGAAAGGATAGAAGTTGGAAGAAGATTATCCACTTCCCTCCGTTGCAAAGCGGGTGACAAAAATAACAGTATAGGCTGACTGCCACAGAACTGTTACAACTGATGGAAGACTAGTTGTAAAACAACTCGGATAGCAATTTGACTATTTGGACCTACCTAAATATTATATTAACGTAGAATTATTTTGACGTGTCACGTATATTTCACTTCTGAGGCTAAGCATCCAACTGTTTTCTATCAACTCGAAAACTTTCGCAGCACGCGTCGCGAGCTTCTGAGGCAAAGAAGAACTCAACGTAACCACATTAAGTCAGTTATTTACGATGCAGACGTTGCTATTGATATACTCAGGAATCGGGTGGAAGTGAGTACGAACAGTTTTGATTACGTAGTACCTACCTACTTGTGATATTCCTTTACACGATCGATTCAATCTTATATCTAAAGCTAGCATTTCACCTTATATTGCATAATTAATAGAAAATTGTTCATGGGTTTCTGCCATTTTCATTGCTTAATGCTTATTCCACATCCCACCTACTAAGCTTATCTTGTGCTTGCCAAAAGGGCGTAAATAATGATTCCCAACTATTATTTGCTAGGACGCAATGCTGATGGCGGAAACAGAAACCCGGTATGTGGACAACTGGCAACACGCGCGTGCCGAGCAACATATGCTCGACCTGGAGGAAAAAGAAAACATACCCAACTCCGCCATCAAGCAGTATCGGCTAAGGGGTGAGAGTGAGATCAGAGTGCATGGGGAAGTGGACGCACTAACGAATGTTCTTATTAATGTAAGGATCGATAATCCTTTGAACCTTTTTCATAATTATTCTGCCAAGAGCTAATGAGCTAGGTATTGTTCTAATTTAACATTATAGTGATCAACTCTTCTTGTGTTTTCTTTAAGTAGTTTCAAGGGCTCTTCTTAAATTAAGTGCAGAAAGCCCCTTATCCAAATTTTTATCCTAGTTAGGTTACGGTCCAATAGGTTTTTAGAAATTACTTGTTCGATTTACAGGAAACACTAAATAAAATAGAAGAATGGATGACTAAATTTGATGAAGACATGGAAACTATGGACCTAAAGATACGGATTAAAAAGAATGATTACCAAAACATGCTCGAGAAGCGACAAATGCTGGAGGCAACGGTTATATATTTCATTACCTATCTTAATTCAAAAGCAGCTTGACATCAAGTCTTGAGCGAGCAAAACGCTCGTTCGAGTCTTGATATTTCCCTATTTTATTTTAAGAGTACACCTTTATGTAGGTTTCTACAATACAATTTCACACTTTCACAGTTCGCGAAACACGAACAGCTCATGAAAGACTGGATCAAATTCAAGGACGACCGCGAGAAAGCTCGACTTTACGTCGAAACCATGACCAATGCCGCCATAGTGGTGCAGGCATGGTGGCGCGGTCTGCTCGTGCGCCGCATGCTGGGCCCGTACAAGGTCTCCAAGAGGAAGCAGAAGAAGAAGTTTTGAAATATTTTATTACTTACTACTTTTTAAAAGGTGTCACAAAATTGGTCGTAAAATTTATTTTGGAACTACGTTCTTATTTCCTGATTCGTTACGTGAAATTCCAATATGTAGCTCTGCATATTTTAAGTTTTATTTTAAATTTATTTACTTTTAGTATCTTGCCTAAGTTATATTTAAGTTACGCGTTTTCCCGATAACTTTATTGGGGGACTTATGGGTAAGCATTCCATATAATTTATTTATTATTGTCTTTACGC
Source organism: Drymonia ruficornis (assembly GCA_947859195.1). Taxonomy (NCBI): domain Eukaryota; kingdom Metazoa; phylum Arthropoda; class Insecta; order Lepidoptera; family Notodontidae; genus Drymonia; species Drymonia ruficornis. The sequence continues at coordinate 9,072,778 of OX401923.1, forward strand.
TGAGGTGCTTTTTGTTCGAAATATTTAGGCAGTTAATCTACATTATCATGCCTACTGCAATGTTACCAATTGTGACCTATTTTAAATCTATTATTAAACAAAGTGACGGGACCAGACACGTTGTCTGAGTAGACTAGTTTTGTTGATTTTAGTTGTTCTTGTTACTAGATTACTTATACGATTGGCGTCAATAAAGCGTGTCAGAAACTATACCTATTGTTTATATGTATAAACATTATTAATGAAATTAGTACCCATTTACAAATGCATCGCTCCCGTCTCGTGAGCATCATGCAGGCCGCAAGTGGTTGCCGCTTATCATGGAAATATTTCATTGAGGTAAATAATACTTCATGACTTTGTCTATATAAAGAACAACAGAAGACTATATTGGTACTTCAGTTCAGGTATATTGGTACTAGCTCGACGGTAAACGTATTCGTCGTTAAAGTTTACTACTCTACCACGCCAACTAGGCACTCAGGTGAATGCGGCTTCCCAACCGACAGGTGCCTAGTTGGTTGGTGGTGTACCTAGTATTTGTACTTTTCTTAGGTACGTACAAAACACCAAGCCAACTAGGCACCTGTCGGCGGAGAAGCCGCATTCACTCGATTGCCTATTTTGCTTGGTGGATTAGTATTATTGTACACACGTGTTTCTTAGGAACCCGATAACCCAGAATACGCTGATGAACTCGCAAGAATTTATGAAGAAACTGAATCGGACAAAGACAGTGACCACACAACTGATAATACGATTGAACAAACGGAAGTAAATGAAGGGTGAGGTTTACTAACAATAATATTTTTATTATCCTAGTGGCAAATAAGCGCACGGCCCGTCTGATGTTAAGCAGTTACCGTAGCCTGATTGCAATACCAAAGGCATCACTCGCACGTTGCCGACCTGAAGGGGAGTGGGACAGCGGGAGGGGAGGGGCAGGGGGGTTGGGCTTCCGGCTCTCTCACTCATCGTACGAAACGCAGCTGTAATAGCAATTTTACTCCGATCTTCTGTAAGGGGATACTAATACCGGGGTCGAACCAGATCATAGGTATATGAGCTGCAGTCAATTGGCTATATCTTGGCACCTTATTTTTAGCATAGGTATCTATCCTAATTCGTTTGTATACCTACCTATTTATTAAGTTTGTATTATACCTACCTATGTAATTATAGGATTATCTGGCGGAATACCGAGCTCATTTTGAGCTTGAAGCATATTCAAACATTATCATACAAGTAATTTGTAAAAGTATAAATGGACATGATATGGGCGTATGTATTGCGTGGGGAAGGATAAATCAGAGCATTTCAACTTAGGAGGGGGGACTTAGAAATTTTCTCTACCCAAGGCCGTGGTCTCCAATTAAATGCCATCGGCCGCTTACAGCGTCGCGTCACGCGTACGCCGCGACACAATGCTTACTATAGAAATGTACTGTTGTGGTCTCCTTCACACGCCGACGTCACTATAGTAAAATTGTGACGCGGCGTACGCGTGACGCTGTAAGCTGCCGATGGCATTTAATAGGAGACCACGGCCTTACTAAGGTAAATGTAGCTGCTGACATGACAGAAAGGGTTCGGCCGATAACTTCACCCGTGCCCTTATCGGCCGAATCCTGTGTCATGTCAGCAGCTACAAAGTAAAGTAAGGGCAATGTCAGTAGGTCTCAATCAAAATGAGTACCAGATCAAAATAGATCTGAGGAATTCAGGTGTTCATACAAACCTCAGTCAACCTACAATCATATCATAAGAATTTGACAATATGCAATCTAATTACTGTCCTAATGTTCTACTGTACTTTCTTACAGGACACCCTCGAAAAAATCGAAGAACAGATTGATAAATACGAACAAAAAACGAACTAAAAAGTATAAAACAAGTGCAGTGTCATTGCAGTCGGGGGACCGTTCTGTGGAACATGTTTAATCTAAGAGGGCCCCCGACTGCAATGACACTGCACTTGTTTTATACTTTTTAGTTCGTTTTTTGGCAGGGCAGTCGAGTTTTAAATTTTTTAAATTATTTATTTTTATTTTATGCATTTTAGTGACAGCAGCCAAAAATGATATATTTGTTTTGCATGTACACCCTACCTATGTTAAATTATGCCTATAAATTCTACAGTTTTGGACTGTGCTCATCAAGACCTTCAATTTGATACCCATATTGTAATAATGGAAGAAAAAAACTTTTTTTTCACATATTAAAGTAAGCCATAATGCCGCCATATTGATTTTTTTCAAAAATAATATACCCAGTGTTACCCGGAATGATGTAAGGATTCTAACGATACCCCATACATCGAAATCCGTTCAGGCATTTATAAGTTATGGTGGAATAAAGAATCTCACATACAAACATACAAACATACAAACATACAAACATACATACATGAACCCTAAACACATATACACTCTTTTTTTTTTGGGCAGTCGTGTAAACACATACGCAAGCCATGGAGCTAAAAATTCAAATTAAACAGAATGAATATTTGAATATGTACATAGAAAGGATCCGTTTGGAAGAAATGGTAACTTTTAGGCTTATAATAAACTAAATAAAAACAATAATGCATAGCCGGAAATACTACCTATAATAATTTAAATAAAGTTTTACTGTAGGACCCCAACAAAATAATTTCGAACATTTTGGATTGCCGCCAAAGTCGACCCACAAACTGAAGCTCTGACCATTTTTTTTCTTTCTCTATGATTGAAGTCGAGTGTAGTGATGTCTCTACATACGACTTTTTAGTCGAGTTCTTTCCAAGTTAACATCATTATTTTTGTAGTGGTATGTTTGCATGGATGTATTAACTCAGGATGCGCATCGCAAGATCTTCCCCTCTAGCTTTTTTTTATAGGTACTAGACCAAAAATCTCTGACACGTATATAAAAACTGTTTTCGAAATCGATTTGATCAGAGTAAGTATCGTTTTCGCGGTGTAAGGTGCTCCGTGAAAAATGCCGAATTGTCCCATTAAACATGTGCAAAGAAATTACAAAAAATAGTAATATACAAAAAGATGGGGTAACATTTCATATGTAAGTATTTTTGATGTAATTAATGCAATTTTTCTATTAAATTCATTAAAATATTAAATGTCATAAGAATCGAAAACATTATCGATACAATTAATCGAGTACGAATTAATCGAATAGTCTACTGTGACCATAGACGAATCTTTTCTACCCTGGCAACTGTATTTTTTATTTGTCAAATAATTGTCAAGTATTTGAACTTTGTAAACAAACGGATAAATACTGAATTACGCGGTGATAAACCAGTCGCAGGACGTTAAAAACGATTTACAATGAATAAATCATTAGTAATTCAACAAGAGAGGTGATTCACAAAGTTTACAGGCGGTGTCTCGCGGAATTTGAGGTGCAAAATATTTTGTCAGAACTCGACCATGTTTACCAAAGAACCGCTGATATTATAGGTATATAAGCAGTTTATTTTACAGTTTTTAAGTTAAATAATGTGTTTATTGTATACAAAGGCAGGCTCAAAGCTTCAGTTTACAGGTTTTTCAGTAAATATACATTGATCGCTTAGAGGTACATTCGATTGAACACACTTGATACTTGGTATTATTTTTATGTGTTGCTTTCATCTCGTCCAATACATAAACTAAGGTTGCTTTATTTTTCTATGTTTGCTTGTCAGTTAACATCGTTACTTAATTACTAAATAAACAAATAATCTTAAAGCATTAAAGAAATTATCTTTTATTGAATTATTTTATTTTTCAGGTACCGTTAGAAGAATAGTCGAAAATTGCTCTTTACGATGACATTAATCGATTAATAATAAATCTTCAACATGACAGCAATGCTGTGGAGACTGATGATGATGAGTTGATGAGGCAGCGGCAGGCCCACGCCAATATATGGATTTATCAGGAGTGGAATATTTAGACCAAGATTAAAATAAAAAAATAATTAAAAAACGCAGTAGCTATGATATGTTTGTTTTATTTTCCTAAAATACAAAAAAAAAATAACTAACTCATGTTGAAACAAAAACACCCACTATCGAAACAATTCAGATAAATACGATCTCGATAAATTCTTGATCTTGATAAACGGAATCGAACCTGACACTGCTCCGTGTCCATATGACCCAGAAGCAGGCAGCGTCTGCTACTGAGGCGATGAATCACATATGGCATAAATATATGTAAAACAAATATTATCTTATTGACCAACATCAAAGAAAACTTAAAAGTGCTTGCGCTTGCATTATGAATAATAAATCAAGTATCAACATTATTCAGTCGTATTAGTCAGTGTTGCAAGAATTAATCTCGACATATATACTTTTTGATTTGAACAGTGTTGTAGTAGTGTTTATTTATGATTGCAGACCGGTATCGATAAAAATATAATATATATAGTGTATAATAAACCTTGGGAGAGGCCTATGTCCAACAGTGGACGTCTTTTGGCTGAAATGATGATGATGATGACATTAGTATAATAATACCTATTACGTTTATACGTACCTACCTAACAAAAGATATCAGCCAGGCCAGTGGCAGCAGATGGCGCTGGTCGAGTGGGAGTGGGGGGGGATGAAACAGCTTATTTGGGAACATTAGGTACTTATTTTTTAGATAATCTCATTTTCAAGGAACTGAATTGGGATGTACCCGGAATCATCTTGTTTCCGTTGAATATTTACGCCTCGTGAGTTACTCATTATTTCTTGTTCAGCTGTTTCAGTAGAGATAATTCAGTATAATTCAGTATAATTCAGTAGATTATAATGACAGCTATAAATGTAATAATGAGTATATGAAACTATCGATATAGCTAATTAGAAATATCGATAGTGGTATTCACCCTATTACACCGATGGTCCTACGGTAGTAAAATTTTGTATGTTGACGTATTAAATCTTTTAGTGTGCGTAAAATATACTAGTGTTGCACATTTCTTTACGTGTGCGTTTATAATGACACAAAATGTTTTGAGTAAGTGTGCGTCAATTTTAATGTAGTGGTTACCTCCCCTCCCCCAAGAATTGACAGAACATTTTGTTCGTTGAATTATGCGTGTTGCGAGTCCATTTTGTTACTTTGTTCAAGTATGTTTGTTACACACTGTTATTTTCTTCAGATGAAAAAGCATGATAAGTCGATAAAAAATGGATTCAATTTATAGAAGGTCGTGAAAAATTGAACATGTATCGTGTGAAAATGCATAAATTTGTGTGTATTGTCCAAGTTTGGTGGCGGGGACTACTAGTGCGTCGTAAAATTGCCCTCTGTAGAGTTAATACCCTAAAGTTAAGAAGATAATTATGTGTATACCTGTATTATTAATAATAAAGATATTATTATCATTACAATATCCTTCGTTTTCATTATTATCTTTATCTCCGCAATGAATTTCCGTAACGAATTTAGTTGAGACTGCAGATTTATAGAGCTAAGGAATCCATAACATACAGCGCAATTTTTTTTGTTCTACGACAAAAATTGACGAAGATACGACTAACTTCCTAACGAAGTTTCCTAACCGGGCCGCGCCGGCCGCCGCGCTTGCTGTGACGTCACCGGGCTGATCTGCGCTTGGCTCACGGTACGGTTCGGTTATTTTGTTAGCGCGCAGCGTGTTCTAAGCCTCTTAACGCAAAATGGGTAATAAATTATAAGACGGTTTTGAGCAAGCTAAAACAGATAACCTTCCAAAAGTGGATACCGTTCATGGTTTTCGACTACTTAAACAATAATTTAAAATACACCAGCGCCGAGATACGTGGTTGGAAACTGAAAAGGTACACTTACCTTCTCACTTACATTTTCTGTTATGAATACTACTTATACAAACAAACCCATTATTTTACCACTAGGTTAAGCATGGGAGGGTATCTTAAGTGTAATACCTACCCAAAGTACTACGTAGATATAATATACCAAGGAAGGTAGGTAATGTCCTGTCATAAGTAGGTAGATTAGGTGTTTATCCCATTGACTATTATTTTTATTCCTGTTTATTTTTGACGACCGCTTGGCGCTGTGGTTTGAGCGTTGGCCGCTCGGTTCACTGCATCGGGTGGTTGCGGGTTCGATTCCCGCCAGAGGCAAATTTCGGAAATGGCCTTTTCGTAATTTACTTTGGTCTGGTTGTCACTGGGGTCGCCCCCAGTCCATTGTATGTAGCCAAGTATCAGCGTTGCTTAGGGGGCGTTCGTAAATTACGTGATGCATTTAGGAGGGGGGGGGGGTCGAGCCAAAACTCACCAAATCTCACGTAATTCTTTTCACTGCTTGAAACAGTGTAAAACTACGAGAAAACTGGGTTAAATTAAATAAAACATGTTTCTCCACTATTATATGGCTTTTTAAAAATCTTACCTGAGATTAGAGGGGGAGGGAGGGGGTCGAGCAAAATCACACAACATCTCACTAAGGGGGGAGGGGGAGGGGGAGTCGAAAAATCACAAAAATCACCTCACGTAATTTATGGACGCCCCCTTAGTTTGGGACCATACAGATGGTGTGTAAGTCTGGCGATATTTATTATTATTATTTATTATTCGTTTATAATCTATTATTAACATAATATTACCCATCACCCTACCTAAGGAATCACTATCACTATCACTACATACCTAGTATAAAACAAAGTCGCTTCCCGCTGTCTGTCTGTCCCTATGTATGCTTAGATCTTTAAAACTACTTCTTCTTTCTTTTAATAGATAGAGTGATTCAAGAGCAAGGTTTATATGTATAATACATGCTTAATATAGTTGAAAAACACTGATCATTTTAGAGGTTTCTAATGTGATGCCGTAAATAAACACATTTTTTGCGCTTACATTGCAAACGCTGGCTGAACCCTGCGAGATAGATCAAAATAATGTACTACAGTATTATACACCTCAAAAAAGTATACAAAAAATCCACGACGGTATATGTCTATCTCTTAGGGATAACCCACAATAAACATTTTTTATCCTTTACTTTTTACGAGAAATAATGGCTTATTTACGAAGCGATTTTAAGCAATATAGCATTAATCCTTATCCAATTAAGTACCTTAAATACATTGTGCATTTAATATAGATCAATATGGCCATTTACAACATGTAATTTAAATTAATAACACCTAAAATAGTGAATGGCGGCGTGTGCGGGACACCGGGTACAGCGCGACTTCAACAAAACCAGCCCGGTGACGTCACGCGCGCTGGCCGCACTTACCGCCCGTCGATAAATTTTGGATATATAAAATGTGTTAGGAATTCGCAACGGATGGACCGATTTCGATGATTTAAAAAGTATATTGATAAGAAAGCTTAGTTTTAACTATAGTGTTGGTTATGAGTTGATTTGTCGACCTATTATTGATCCTCATTAATAAACTTCCACAGTACAATAAGCTCTTAAGCATTCAGAATGTTAGGTAAAACTCTCATAGAGAAAGGGAGAGTTAGTTAGAGAGAGTATATAGAAATTAGGGATAAAACGAATCCGAAATGAGGTTTAGGCGATAGTACTATTGAAGTATCGATTTATAAATCAATTATTTAAAATCATCGACTCCCTAGTCGCAATTACGGTACGTCGCTATTGCAACGTCAAATGAAGTCACGTGACCAGCACGGCCAATCAGAAAGCCGTATTTTGACAACTAAAATGTAAACTCTCCACTCGAATGTTGTCAAAAACTTCTACAAATAGCTTTATTTACTAATATATTTACCATAATATGCCGAAAAAAGAAAAGGTGAGTTAGAAAATACAAGAAAGAAGCCAGTGATAGCACAAAATTAATGACAGTTCGACGGAATTGTAAAAAAACTTGCTAACGTTGTCGGCATTTTACGCTACCCTTCATTCGTTTCGTTACTTATGCCATGTCAGTTCGTTTATGGTATGCGGTACTGAATAATTTACGTGCGTAAAATCTCCGTAATATTGGTGATTCGGGGCGAATTGTCGTGTGTTGTGATAGTTTCAGTGGACCGTGTTGTTCGCAGGAGGCGATGAAGACTAAGGTTGATAAAAACAAGAACGGCGAAAACGAGGTTGAGGTGAGTTTATAACGTAATTTGCAAGATGGTATTATCGTCCCGTTGCTATTCGCTACACTCGAACCGATATCTGCTGCATAACCTACCATTTACCTATCAAAAACCTGCTTGTAGAACTTGTTAAAGCATTTCATTTTTCCAATACATGTTACTACCAACGATCCGATTGAAAATTCTCATTGGAATCTAGAATTATCGTTTTACCTTATTATTCTAGATCTTATCAGAATATATGTCAAACAAATTATATAGTATAGTTATAAGTATAGTTATAAGATGGTAATTATGTATTATTTTTTATTGATTTTATTGCCTAGAAAATTCTACCTACTTACATTGTGTAGATAGATACTACATAGGAGGTTACAAAGTAATGACATAAGCACTCCATTAAATAAAACACTAAAATAAACTTAAATGCTAAATATTATTTTATTCTCTGCTTTAGCTCAGAACAGATAATAAAAATAAAAAAAACACTTTTTAAACAGTGACTGGTTTTTATGTTGAACACTGTTTAAATAGGTTGAGATCCCTCTTGCATCAGCTGTAATTACATGCTGTGTGACTTACATTCTGAAATTAAAATCCTTTCTATGTGGGATCAACCATACATCATCATCATCAAAGACATCCATTGCTGGACAAAGGCCTCCCGCAAGGTTCGCCTCAATGGCGGCGTCTTCATCAGGCGCATGCCTCGCGCGAGCACTCACTTTTGACGTCGGAACGCATAGACGTAATGTCATAATATGAGTGCTCGGGTGAGGCATGCGCGCCATATGGACACATCTAATGACCGGTCTTGTGCTGCCCGCATCCAGCGTAATCCCGTGACCTTCACCATGCATCACCATGAAACAAATCAATATAGAAGGAAATGAGACACTGCCTGTCTTTTTTATATTTCTCTTTTGGTGGTTTATATAATCTTGTAGAAGGGCACATGCCAAATAGAGTTCAACACTTAGGTATTTGTATGATCCAAGATACTGGTCATCAAGTATAGCAGATAGCAGCTTAGTGGCAATGGCTAAGCGACTTAGGGCCTAAGTCAGTGGCGAAATGGCAATGGAGCACATAACTTGAATTTAGAATTGCCATACGAAAATAACTTTAAAAAATATTATTGCATTATCATTTTCATGAGACCTTTCTATTATTTTTCTATCTGTGGAAAGAAAAAACCATCTAAAACAGGACTTGTGTCCTTGAACTAGTGCTGCGAATATATTTCTTGACATTAAACATTAGGTACTTGCTAATAAGCAAACATTGTTACAATAACAGCGAAAAGTGGGAGCTCATTTTTACACAGTTTGTGCTAATAATGTTACAATAGAACCTTTATATTTGGAATGACTTCATTATTGAAGTCCGGTAGGCACTAAATGGGCCGACAGGTCTCAATTATGGCCTGCGCACATTGGCGGACGGCATGGCAGATCATATTTAATTTTATCAATCGAATTTAATACTTATCCAATCGAAATAAGGTATATATTTCAACGCTCGGTGATCGGCCCCGGAGCATCGCGGCGCACCGCTGGAGCACCTTATTCCGATTGGATAAGTATTAAATTCGTTTGATAAAATTAATACGCTCTGCCATGCCGTCCGCCAATGTGCGCAGGCCACTAATGTCCCTACAGGTAATGTGCAGTTTTCATTACTGATTTCACTTAAGTAGGTAAACCCAAAATGTTTTATTAAAAAAAAAAAAAATGGTGAAGGTGTGGTAAACCACTGGATTTGAGTAGCATAAGGTTGTTCTGAAAAACCTCGGGGGTAGGGCATTTTTTTAACCTTCAGAATTCCCGGGTATTCCTGGTTCTGGCGGTTCAAATCTTAAGCCCTACTGGGGGAGGCCCTTATTTAGGTTGGATGTCATTCGGCTAAAATGATGATGATGAACTAAATGATGATGATGATGAATGCATTCATCATAATTTCAGCCAAACGTCGTCGTTCACTAGCGGACATGGGACTCCCCCAAGGTTATCCACAACGACCGGTCCTGTGCATCTTACAAATACACAGAAATATCTCGCGCCCCTCGGTGTTAAATTTTAAACCTTGCGCCGAGGCCGTAATGCATTAATGTATATCAATGCTGAGTAAATAACACTGTTTTGGTACGTAGGTGTATGAGGCTTGGCATCTCGCGGGATTGCTCCGCGCAGTGCGTATGAAGTTCGGACACAAACGCGCGCGTTAGTCTTGCGTTTACCTAAACAGTGATTTGTTGCGATCCCTTGTGAATATTCCGCCGGCTGCATAAAACGCGGCTGGCGCGGTTTTTGCGTGTACAATGGGATGTTTACGTTGGCATATCTGTGGAATTCCATCGCTTTTGTATGTTATGTCCTCGTCGTCGCTTTGTTTTCGTTGGAACAGCTTTTTCGCTAATAATTCGCAAAACTGGAAATATTGTCTCTTGCATTATTTTATCTGGCTTCTTTTCGTATTGGTTACTTGCTACTTGATAAATTAATAAGTACCTAGCTAAATATCTGTTACCTACCTGACTGACCTCTATCGCTGCTGTTGTCCTGCGTATTTTTAACGTCCATAAGTTGTTGTTTATATTCAACTACTTAAGTAATATTTTGTAAATGAAGCCACATATTTTGTCCCTAAAAACGCGATATTTCGTCTATGATAGTTCACTCACACCAAGCGCATCGAATCAATCCATGTCAGTCCTTCTCGAGCACGATACCTATTAGCGATATCAAAAATGTCGAAATTCGTCTTCTACGCGTCAAGATACGTTCGATTCGTTGGCAGTTAAATTCGTCCCCACTGGGACCACTTCTTTATAACCATTCACTGCACCTTTTTATTAATAACTACTAACTACTAATAACGTTGTCATGGTTGATTTTAGGGTAAACAACTGGCGTGGGGAACCTGAATACTTACAAACTCCAAACTAGTCCTATTTAAATTTGAACACTATTGGGGATGAACAAATGTAGCGAAGCGTTTAAAAGTTACTTACATTGGCATTATGAATCTCTTTGGTTCCTAGAAATGCTTTTTAAAACCATTGTAAACTGGGTAAAAATCTATATTTTGGCAGTTAGTTTTCTAGCTGCGTCTGCAGGCACTAGTAAATCTGGACGACCAGAACCAACAAAATCAATTGGGTCTAGGAAATCTTTGCGTGAATTTTTCGATAGAAATGTACCTGAAGGGTTGCCACTTTCAATAATGTAGACCTATTGGTAATGGATTGGTCTTTTTCAATTACTGAAATCATACTACTTCACCAAGCCAACTTGGCACTTGGGCATAAATATCAAATGATAATAATAAGACAATGATTCCGCGGTCCGTCCACAACGTAGTGAGCCTGGGCCAATGCCTGGGCACTCCTGTGGCGGTAGCTCGCACTGCGTGGTGGAAGGACCGCGGAATCATTGACTTATTATTATTTGATATTTATCCGAGCACCTAGTTGGCTTGGTGGAGTAGTATTTAATTTTCCGATCGTGTGCCTCTGTGTAGACGAGTTATAATGCATGTTTATACCGCTAATTGTCGCTTGGTCGTCGAGTAGAATTGATACGCTTATTATGTTAATGTAATGGAATCGCTATTATGAATTCTATCTATAGGTACAACACGAGAGCTCTGTTATCTGTCACCATTGACGCCACTTTCACTATCGCAATGTTCAATTGTACATAGATCTGTTTTATATCACAAATTAGGATTTTGACCTTTGATTATTCGTTCATTATTTTAGTAAGTAATTACCAAACTACTGGTAGCGACTGTAGCCTAGGGGTGAACAGGTTGGGCTAGCAATCACAAGGTCCCAGGTTCGATCCCCGGTGGGGCATGCACCAATGGATGAATTTTCATCTATGTCCATAATTTACAGTACGCTGACGGTGAGGGAAAACATTGTGAGGAAACCTACCTATCCCTCGGGATTAGGTAATAGTCAGTTCCTGTATACACGGCGACAAGGTAGATAGGTAGGTAGGCGATAGTCAGGACCTGTCACGTTGGGTTCTGACTATCTGGTGAAACGGGCTTTGAGTTGGTTAATACCTCCACAATGTGGTGGTGTATGGCCACTCAAGCCTCTGACTACCCCCGAATGGGGATAAAAGTCGTGACGTTATATTATTATTATTATTAATTACCAAAAAATGGAGACCGTACGCAGACCGTATGAATATTGAAGACCACTGAGACTGACAATATTATATCTCATTTATAGAAAGTTATGATGGAATTACAATGGTATTACAAATCAATCACTTTTATTCCTAGAAACGCTTTGTAAAACCATTGCAAAAATACCTAGGTATAAATTTGGCGGATAATGTGTAACTGCATGATATTTATATTAGGGGCCATCCATTAATTACGTCACACGAATTTCATGATTTTTAGACCCCCCTTGTCACAGCTGGTCACATTTGCGAGACCCGCCCCCTCCCTTTGTGACGTCAGATATTTTTTATAATTTTCAGAAATTTTCAAAATTTTTCGTTAAAAATTCAAATTTCGGTTTTAATACTTAGATATATTCGATTTTTAAATGTGACGTCACAAAACTTAGGACCCCTCCCACCCCCTTTACGTGTGACGTAATTAATGGATGGCCCCTTAGATTGTGTTTGTCTTTTTGAGATTTAAGGAATACAAAGTACTTACTTAAGTAGCTATTTTCAAAAGTATGACGTTATGTAAAATTTATTAAAACTCTTTAACAACATTTTATGAACGCGAAATGAAATGCATCAAGACGTAATAAAAGCGTCCAAAATTATGACACTGTGCCTCACACATTATGACATTAGTTATTACGTATATCCGCTACCGTTTTGCACGCTTCCAGTTTTATATCCTCGTTAAATTGAATAATTGATCATCCTATAATGTGTATTACGTACACTTTTCTAACATAACATAACCAAATGACGAATTCAAACTGAATTAGGTCGAAAGCAGCAGTTTAAAGTTGAATACTTTGCAGAAGACACCTCTTCGTGCTCGAGCGCGGGGAAATTAGCATGAAGGTTCACTTTTGCGTATACAGGGTTATTGGTAAAACATTAACAACCTTGCAGGGGCGTATTACTGACATCAAAAACAACAACTTTTGTGATATGACTTTACAATACAAAAAAAAAATTACAAAAAATCACACTCTAAAATGTATGAAACAAGAAAATATGCTCATCTAGAGAATAGCCGTGGTACGTTTAAGTACTTTAGGGCAAAGTGGAATACAACCACGTACCATGGCTTTCCTGTAGATGAGAAAAATTATTTTTTCTCTAGATGAGCATATTCGCTTGTTTCATACATTTTAGAAAGTGACTTTTTGTTATTTTTTTTAGTTTTGTAAAAATTCATAGAACAAAAGTTGTTGTTTTTGATGTCAGTAATACGCCCCTGCAAGGTTGTTAGTGTTTTACCAATAACCCTGTATAGCATCTTCTTAAATACTATCACTCGTTTTCGACGCAGTGCTCAGATCTCTTCGAATTAATTCTGCCATTTCCTTCCAACTTACATAAGAAACTAGTTAACCCCCTAATTGCGATAGTTATATAAATCCGTTCTCTATATTTCCCGTTGTATGACTATGTAGATCTGTAATTGACAGCTTATTACGCAGCAATAGTCTAAATGAACGAACATAGCAAGATAATTTATCGAACCACTTGCAAAATAATTGATTCCTGTATCTTTTTAGAGAAAAAAAAATCTTGATAAAAACAACTAGGTATAATTATTTCAAATCAGCAAACATAATAGTTGACATCGATCCTTCCGGAATTCCTTGAACAAGTTCTCAAGTTACAAACAAACAAACATTTACGCGGTATTGTCATTTGATTACAATCGAGCTAATGAATTGTCCATTAATGTTAACAGTGTCGTGCTGTGTTGTGACCTTTTACGCCAAAACAACAATTATAACAGCACTATGCCGGTTATTTTTATCGAATGATTCTATTTTAGGGGAGTTGCTATTGCAAATTGGGGACAAATACGGCTCACTTACACAAATTAAGCTCTTTAATGAAGTTTACTAGTATTATAACTTCTTCTATCATTCAATTTGATATATCATGTTTTAAAGTGTTTGTGTAATCGATCTAGAAATTAACCTCTTTCCTCTCACGCAGAATTGAATGTTATTTCAAGGTATATACTCAATCAATCAATACGACCTTTGGAACAATTAGAGTCTTGAGCTTTAGCAACGTTTACTATAAACAGGTCTATCATGTCTCTTTTTGCGGTTGTTTTATTATTAGACTTGTGTAAATATTAGAAGCGTCGTTATGTATTCACAACGCTGTTCACTCATATTATGTTGATATGAAAAAGTCAACGTTTTTATCTCTAATTATTTACATGTCGTCATCTCTACTTAGACACATGCATAGGTACTGACTTTTTTATCAATCGAGATTGACTATTGCGCAAGACATGACATTGATTTTGGGGCGATATGGCGATCGTTTGATGTGCGAAGATCCTTAGTTGCTTTCCTAAAAGCTTCTAATATTTCCTCCCACGTATGTAATAAAGATGTTGGATGGAATCCAGGCATATTCATAACAGGGGAAGCAGCTTAACGAACCTATATACTTATCTGCTACGTTAGTAACGATCTGTATGCTGTACATAACATGCACCAAACAACATTTCTCGAATTCGCGGAATTTGCAGCGGTCAATGAATGACGCTTTAAAAATTTACTCGCAAATTATCGTGCGTATGCAATTCACCCAAACAACGCTATCTCAATTGTTAACGTCACCGTTCTTGAGATATAAAAGATTCAGTTTAATCCTTGTACGATTTGCATTGCTTATTTCTTAAGAAAATATTAAAACTTGTATAAATAGCTGGAGCGCATCATTGTTTGCTATCTCTATTTCATGTGGGCGCGCGCTGACGTTCATTGCGTCTGCGCAGGTCATCTGGTTTATTTTAAGGTTAAGATTTTTTGATGATTCTATATATCGCATACGGATGCGAGGATCTATCATTCTGGAAATTTTATTTTTTACAAACATAACTGGTGATTTACGTTTAATAAGCGTTAACTGACGTGTCAAGGATTTTTATTGATATCTTTGTTACGTCTGTTTTTGTTGGAAAGGGGATTTCTAACACTTGCTGTTGTGTTTAGCCAAAGGTGTAGTCTTTCCTTCTAGAAAATGTGTTTATTTATCTGCAAGATCCAGACTCCCTGTACGGATTCAAGCAATCAAAGTACCAATTAACCAAATTCAGTCATATTCAGTATTTAAGTCTAGAGAAGTGTGACTAGCATTTTAATTTTTAAGTCTAAAACATTTTTAAGCTTGTCTCTGTCTACAGAGTATACATCCTAAACACCATTTTAAGTGCGCTGTCATATTTTTCTTGCGGCATTATTTTTCTAAGATCATCGTTAATGGTCCGATAAGCCCAACGACACCCACACAACAAAAGGAATGACAACAAAAGGAAACCCGATGCGGTGTCTTATCAAAGCATGGAAAGTGCAACGAAGAGTGCAATCTCTTATTATTATACAACGATGCGCCAATAAAAATGCAATGAGGCCATCAGTATTTGTTAACGATAACGTAACATATTTCGCCTCGGTGCCGCAACTTACCGTTAATTGTAGGAAATACAATATTATTTAACAATACGATTTAGAAATCCGATTTCCGATTCCTGCCATTACCAGTTGACCAATGCCGCCGTCTCTGTATACACGCGTGCGTCAAGCAAATATCTCCACAATAATCTCAAAAGTGCTACCGTTGTGTGATAAACCCTGCGTTAAATTTCAAAGCTTAGAGTAAACATGATACCGAGAAGTTGGAGAGCGCCATAATTTATTCTTAACATCAGTGACGTCATTATCATTACATTATGGATGGATGGTTAACTTTAAATCAAGTTAATTTATGCAGTAGATTGCGCACTTGGGATTCAGCTACTCCTGCCGCTGGGTCGTCTTACTAATGACGTTTAAAGCGGTGACGGTCCAGTAAACTACTTTTTAATCTCGTCTACAATATCGTAAACATACACTAATTGTTCTATAACTCATTCAACTTATTGTTGATACTGTTTCGATTTGTTTTTTGTCCGGTTTTCTCTCAATAAATATATTCATGCAATCATTATCCTTTCCCCATATTATGTTGACATATCAACGTATTTGTATGAGTCACAGATGGTAAACTTGCAGAGAAAGTCCGTCGTGTTTTGACCAAACGAAGTGAAGTGATAGGTTCCGCCGGTTCGCGAGAAATACGCGCCACCGCGCATTGCAGAGAAACTTTTTATGTGGCATTATAGTAAAAGTTTATTGTTCTTTCGGTCCGCGAGCGTCTTCATTGGGCTTTAGTTCGTCTGTGCGCTTTGGTTGTGTGTGGCTTCGCTTGTGTCTCCCCAACTTACTAATCTCGGAAGACTGTGTGACTACGGTGCAGTGTTCAAGTACATCAGTGCAAACAGGAATGATCCTATTTCAGTGTATGTGATTGTGTTATTTTGGATGGAAAATGTTGGTGTCTGCCGCATCAACGGCCAGTATGAATAGTCATTCGCTGTCCTCAATGTTTCGGAGACGGCAAAATCGTTCGCCCGTTACGGTAAGCTCTTGGGAATTATACAATTCTGAGAATGATTTTCACTATGACCATTGTTTTGACGAGTCTCTTTTTCCTCTTGTAAATCATATACTGAATACAACAATTCGTCTGTAGGAAAAACCCGTGTCTTTTAAACAAATATTCATATACAATCTATTGTACATTGTGCTTATGCAAATTCGGCGATTGACCGTAGTGCCTAAAAAGTGTCTTACCAAAAGCATTCGACTGCATCGACGCGACGAAATAAAATCACTGTCTAATTTCTAAAATATAGATTATACAAAAATAGACGTGACAGAATCTACCGATACTGCGCAGATTTAGTCGCACAGTGGAATGTGTTTGGAATTCTTGATATTATGATGTTTGTGACTGTTGATGGAGGTATAATTCTATATAACGGTTGTTCTTCTACGTCACGCTCACATTCATCTATCGTTACTATTTTGCTTCACATACGTAAGGGGCAATTTGATCCGCAGTATATTATTATTTTTTATCAAACTTTCGATCGGATAGTTAATTAAATTTATCATCTGTAGAATGGTAATTATTTTTGAAGATTTATATCAAGAGTTGAAGTAGCTAAGTGTTACGAATTTGTGATCTCAGCTGACCTGAAACTGCTTACTTTGTACAGAATAATAAGTACCAATTATTGGTCGTTGTCTGTAATGAAGGGCGCAGCATACAGCGAGTTCGGTGACCATCTGTGCAAATGAAACATGTTACTCATCGTCCTTCAGCGCTAGCCAATGTAACCTGTTTGCCGAAGAATAGAATAGACTCCATTTACAGTAAATCCATTCGTTATAAAGACCTTATTGTCTTTTTATGATAATTTGGTTGGTGGCCGGCTACCTTGTAAGGCGTCTTTACGTAATTCGCTTAGTTATGCCAATGTTTGTCTTGGCTGGTCAATCCGCGGTTACTTATAAAAGGTAATGTAATTAACAGTGTAGTGCCAAATGTTGCCCAACATTCTGAATGAAGAGATCTTGACCATTATCATGTAATTGATTAGTTAGGAAATACTCAAGACAACGTGTAGGTACATCTATGTAGTTTAATGCGTGTAAATCTCGATAATATAGTGGGACTCTTAAAGACTCTAGCAGATTTTAGAACGCATAAATGTTTTTTTCATTAAATAAGTTTCAAATAGATTCAACATAATCCGGACCAGAAAGTGGTAGGTAAATAAGATGAGTGGAAATCTTCGTAAACCCATAACCAATGTCCGTTGAATTTCAGCAAACTCAAATGTTTAATCCACCCACAGTCATGCAATTTCGCCAATGGTTTTACGGCCACACGTGCGCTTTTGATCGCCACAAATACATCGGCACCTCTCAGTAACAAAAATTGAACGTAGAAAGCTATCGACTAGACCCAGACTAGTATTGATTGGACACTCAGCAAAGACCTTGACATTGTGGTACTGAGTATACGCGAACGAAATGTATTGTTTCAGGTCTTGTCTCCCACGTAGCTTTAAATAAATTATTATCAGAAATCGATGTCTTAACGCTTGAAAAGGAAGGTTCTGAATTAGGAAGTATTTTCATGATTCGCTAGGGGACACATTATCGCACGATCTTTTGCGGTCAAGAAGATTGAAACGTTTAGTTATTTTTTAGAAATCATAGAAGGAACCCAATAGCCTCATAATCTAGTCCTAGATATTCATTAGTTTTCAAGAATTGTCGAGTCCTTTAAGAAAATTATCGCACATTCTATCGTCCACAGAATTTCGACCTTAACACCTTTGTTTGGCACGATACAGCTGTTTTGGATTACATCAACATTCTATTTATATGACAGCATTTTCGGCAAATACATATATGCGATATCGCTCTTTACTTTAAACGTTATGAGCTCCAACACAAATTTACATAAGAATACACGGTGATGATGCAGGAAGACTAAAACAGGTTGAAAATGTTAAAATAATGTTCGTTCGCGATATAATAGAAAATAATTGAGACGAATCAAAGCCAAAGTCCGTAACAGAAGACATTACCTGATTGATGTCACGTACGTTCATCTTAGTATGGAATACAAATCACACAATTTTGCATAAATATGGTCAATAAACCTTGGAGTATGTCCCATAAAGAATTCTTGCTATAAATAAATACCCATTAACAGCCGGTCCAATATATTCCACAGATAACGTCAATATTTACAGCTATCGCGCCCATCGCTGTGCACCTCCACAAATCCTCCATTAGCTTCTTAATAGTCTATTTTAAAATACATTTTAATTCAATATCAGGTTAATGTTTAAGGCACCAGATATTTTCGTAAACCTGCCCAGTGCATGTGAAAATAAGATTTTTTTTCTATGCTAAAGGAATGTGCAATTTCTGCCAAACCCATTAATTACCATTGTATGCCAAAAGTGTCGTGTCTAATTGACGCGGGCTTTGAAGCCAACGGCGTCTGTCAATATATTGACGCCTTTTGTATTAGGACGAAATTCCAAATACCTGCGGTAGTTAAATACTCGTTTTGCTCCGTAACGGTAACGAAGCAAAGCAAATGGGTGTCAATATACCTTAGACAATAAAGGCGATGTCTTACGGTTTCTTTCTACCTGGCTCTAATTATTTACCTACTACTATTACTTTAAGTATTTTCATGACTTTAATCTCAATCAAGTAACATAAAAACAATCCCTCTAACAAAATTAAATTGAAGTTGCCCAAAAGAATATTGGCTACAATATTTCACTGCTCTTAAAAAACTTTTCCGAGTGAGATATTCGAATTGTCTGATGATATTAAAAGTTACAACACATACGTATATTATTTAGGAATTTGGGTCAGAATCAAATAGCACGTGCCATCCCACCTCCTTCAGACGTTTGAAGTCGTCTACATACATATCTCGATACAGCGAGACATTGACATTGCCCAGCCATTCCTCGGCTGCAATCTTGCTTATTATCTCAGCTCGACCTAGTTTTGTTACGGAGTCCCTTTATTTAACGAATTCCATAGCTGCATGTTACAGAGATATTCCTTTTCGCCATACGAATTTAATTCTACATTATACGATGTAAGAAAAATATATTGTTTCACGATTTAATTCAGATCACTCGTTATAAGTAGTGAGCCTAAAAATAGCCTAAAGCTTAAAAAAATAAAGAACAATTTGTTCTATTTCCACTAATGTCTCAGAAAGCAAACGGCAAGCGCTGCAAGTAAATATCAACACATCTAAAAGAAATAGAAATAAATTTTAAACTCTCCCGCAGTATTTACATTCCGCTAAGTTTGTTTGTCTATGGTTTGTACCGATCGTTATTTCATGTTCTTTATTAAATAGATAACAGATGTAGGTTTATTTTAATTGGTTGGTAACGGATCAGGCAGGACAGCTGTTTGTGTGATAGAGTTTCGAAGTCACAAAAGCTTAGCGTCCAAAGTGCTTGCCTTTGCTTTGGCGCCTTTGGGCACCTGGAATTCCAAAGAAAATGAATTTTCAGAACGTTGGCAAAGCAAAATTTGATAGTTTGGGGTGAAATCCGCCAATTTTGCAGCACTGAATTTGAATTTCCAATCTTGTAATAGCCCTGCTGGTAATTACGCACTATAAGTATCACTAGCACCAATCGTCTTGTAAATATTACCAAGGTCGTACGAGCAGCCTACGGCTTCAGTTCAGTGTTTACAAACGGATTTATCACGCTGACCGTACTAACTACCCCGGCAATGTTTTATCGCGGTTAATAAGATTTCGTACTTCCACTTAGGCTTGGCATTTATTCATTGTTGTGACAATGATCACAATTTTGTAAGATGAGATTTTTTTGTAACGTTTCTTCTCGTTTGTCAACAGACTCGTCCAGAGAAGCAGCTGTCATCACTAGCGTCGGGCCCCCCGCCCCCGGCGGCTATAGTCCCCCGTGCCGTCGACGGGCCCCTGCCCCCCGGCTGGAACGGCCAACCGCGCAGACACGGCTCTAGCAGGTTCAACGTCCACAATCACAATCAGGAGCTGGTCAAATTACCACCTCTTAAAGGTGAGTAAATGGAACGAAGTAACATCAAGAATCCACAACAATAATTCACTACTCAAACCAGATGTCGTCTCAGAAGTCTGAAACACGCAACTTAAAAAACTGTGTTAGTAAAACTTATAGTAGAGAATCTTCTTATGTGTCGCAAACCTTTGAAAGTACAAAATGATGAGATCATTCAAAACAGCGTCTTATCTATACTTCTATACTATAATAATCTTCTAAATATATAAGAAT
The DNA here is from genome assembly GCA_947859195.1 of Drymonia ruficornis. Classification (NCBI taxonomy): domain Eukaryota; kingdom Metazoa; phylum Arthropoda; class Insecta; order Lepidoptera; family Notodontidae; genus Drymonia; species Drymonia ruficornis. The sequence goes on from OX401923.1 coordinate 9,093,752, forward strand.
CAAAGTCCTGATTGACTGACAGACAACGCACAGCCTAAACCGCTGATCGTAGAGACTTGAAATTTGGAGGGTGGGTTTGTCTTGATGTGTAGAGGTGTACTAAGAAAGGGTTTTTTGAAATTCAACCCCTAAGGGGGTAAAATAGGGGATGAAAGTTTGTATGGAAGTTCGTCATTTTTGAAGTTAGAATTATGAAAATTGCTGATTAGGTGTCTTTAAAAAAATAAAAAACTATGGGTTTCAGGGTTTTTGAAAATTCAACCCCTAAGGGGGTAAAATAGGGGATAAAAGTTTGTATGGAAGTTCTGTCATTTTTGAAGTTAGAATTATTTAAATTGGTGATTAGGTGTCTTTTCAAAAATAAAAAAAAGTAATTTCAGGGTTTTTGAAAATTCAACCCCTAAGGGGGTAAAATAGGGGAATGAAAGTTTGTATGGAAGATCGTCATTTTTTAAGTTAGAATTATGAAAATTGCTGGCTAGGTGTGTTTTAATAATGAAAAAGATTAATTTTATGGTCTTTGAACATTCAACCCTTAAGGGGGTGAAATAGGGATGAAAGTGTGTATTGAAATTCGTCATTTTTGAAGTTATAATGATGAAATTTGTTGTTTAGGTTTCTTTTTACAAATAAAAAAGATTAATTTTAGCGTTTTGGAAAATTCATCCTCTGAGGGTGAAAAATAGGCAATGAAAGTTTGTATGGCAGTACCGATTCGGGATAATCTCTGAAACGGCTGGATCGATTTTGACGGGACTTTTACGGGCTAATACGATACGGGATCCGGGATATCGCAGATACGGGATCCGATATCCGGGATACGGGATCTGGGATCCAGGAAACGGGATAAGGCTCCGACAAACGGAAGCTGGGACCTGGGAAACGGGATCCACGATTCAAAAAATGAGATCCGGGATACGGGACCCGGGAAACGAGATCCGGCGTATGAAATCAGGGATATGGAAAACGGGACCCGTGATATCCGGGATACGGGATCCGGGATCCGGAACACGGAATCTGGGATCCGGGGAACAAGATCCGGGATACGGGACCCAGGAAACAAGATCCGGGATATGAAATTAAGGATATTTGATACGGGATTCACGATATCCGGGATACGGAATCCGGGATTTAGCAAACAGAATCTGAGAAAAGGGATGCGGTGTCCGGGATACGGGATCTGGAAAACGGTATCCAGGATCCGGGCAACGAGATCCAGGATACGGGACCCGGGAAACGAGATTCGGGATATGGGTTACGATATACGGGATCCGTGATATCCGGGATACGGGATCCGGGATTTAGCAAACAGAATCTGGGAACGGGATCCGGGATCCGGGATCCGGAAAACGGGATCCAGGATACGGGATCCGGAAAACGGGATCCAGGATTCGGGCAATGAGATCCAGGATCCAGGCAACGAGATCCAGGATACGGGACCCGGGTAACGAGATCCGGGATACGAAATCCAGGATATGGGGTACGGGATCCGTGATATACGGGATCCGGATAACGGGATCCAGGATCCGGGATACGGGATCCAGGATCCGGGCAACGAGAACCAGGATACGGGACCCGGGAAACGAGATCCGGGATACGAAATCCGGGAAATGGGATCCGGGATCCGATTTTTTTAAATTTAAATTCTGCGCGGACGAAGTCGCGGGCAAAAGCTAGTAATATTATAAAGAGAAAAGATTTGTATTTTTGTATGTTTGTATTTTTGTATGTTATGAATAAACTCAAAAACTACTGGCCCGATTTCAAAAATTCTTTCACCAATAGAATGCTACATTATCGCTGAGTAACATAGGCTATATTTATTACTAGAAAAAATCCCTACTAAAACTTCAATAATGTAACCCAAGGTGTAAAAAAAATTGCCGTAAGATGCCTTTCATCGCATGCGCTAAGGAAACTATTGATGATAGAACAAAAAAATGTTCTACAATATTAAAGAACATATCAATATCTACAAAAAACTTCGCGATACCATATGCCCAACTATTGTAGTTACGTTACTATAACTACTTTTTTACATTTTAAAAGTTGATAGAAATGCCGACCAAAATCAGACCATGTTATCCATACCTTAGTATGAATCCTTATCCAAATAAATCATTTCGTATTTGAGACTATTTTAATACCTGTAGATTACTTTTTGAATTATTTAAATCGGACATTCCATTCAAAAGATATTACGAATTTAAAAAAGGGCGTAAAATCGGGGATTAAGGTTTATATGGAAGTTCGTCATTTTTGAAGTTAGGATGATAAAAATTCGTCTGGAGGTTTCTTTTTATATAAAAGAAAGAAATATAAACTTCAGCGTGTTTGAAAATGTAACCCCTAAGGGGGTAAAATTGGGGGTTACAGTTTATATGGCGGTACTGATTCCGGCTAATCTCCGAAACGGCTGGACCGATTTTGAAGGGACTTTTACTGGCAAATACGATACGGGATCGGGAATCCGGACTGCGGGATCCGAGATCCGGGATCTGGGATACGGGATCCGGGATATATGGGACACGGAATACGGGATCCGGGATATCCCGAATACGGGAACCGGGATACGGGATCCGGCAAATAGGATCCAGGATCCGGTAAAAACGGGAAACGTGATCCGAGATACGGGATCCGGGATCTGGGATCAGAGATCCGATTATTTTTTTATTTAAATTCTACGCGGACGAAGTCGCGGGGGAAAGCTAGTAAATAGAATAAATGAATTAATTATGAACATGACAAAGTAATTATCTGATATTACACTACATAAACTAAAACCCGACTACTGAAAAATCGCGCTCTAAAAAGTATGAAACAAGAAAATATTCTCATGTAGAGGATATCCGTGGTCCGTGTAGGTCCTTTAGGGCAAAATGGCGTATGAAAACCGCAAAATTTCTCAAAATATTTAAAACAATGACCCTGATAAGGTTAAGCTTTGCTTCTTCAACTACGCTGTCAGATACTTCCAGCCAATATATTATGATCGTGAAGTTCTTTTTAAGAATTGTCATTGAAAGCGGCTGGTTTTGCGAATCATCAGAGAACGGGTGAACCGCTTATAGCCTGTAAACCAGAGACCCAGTGACCTGGAATGATTAAATAACATGTCCATTTCATTAATATGCAAATTAAACTTTGAATCGTGGGTTGACACTGAACCGGCTGCTTCAATTTCTTATTCCGCTGCTTCAATCTGTCTACTTGCTGTATCTTTCATTGGTTCGATTTACCCCCTTGGCACACGGCGGCGCAGCGTATCGTATTACGCTACGCCTCGTGTGCGGACTTGTTAGAAAATGTACGTGCTCGTAATGCTCGCGTCCTACGCGCGTAATACGATACGCTTACGCTACGCCGCCGTGTGCGAAGGGGGTAAGAGTTGGCTCATTTTGTACGGTTGTATGAACTCCTATTATTATTATCACTTCTTGGTCTTAGGTTTTTAATTGATTTGCCTTTTTAATGTTATTAGAGACAGCTTGCGATCGTTCCTAATAGAGATGGATGAGTTGTCTTCTTGCGGATCATTCTGACTCTTACGTTTAACGCCGAACCCTTTCAGAGGTCTGTGAGGTCCGAACAACGTGTAAATATTTTAAAAAGAATAGCTCATTATTTCCCTTTTAAGTCAAAATCCCAACCCTTAGTACGCGTTTTTATTTATTTACGTGACTAGCGCTTATTTTGCCCAAAGACGGTCCTACCTACGTCCTACCGAAAGACATTTTACGTGTTTACCGGGTATTTAATTTGTTTTTGGGGGAGGTAATGGAAAATTCTGATCGCTGATATCAAAACATTACTTATGGGACCCATAATGTTAGTCCTTCTTTATAGTTGTCCGTTTTTATTGGTCGTTAAGACCCTGATCGTATTATTCCATTTTTGAACGATCCAATAAATTTAAATCACGTTATAAATTCAAACTTTGACAATGAATGTGATTGATTCATTATAGTAAGGATTTCGTTAATTATAATTTTATAATTTAGATATATTCCAAAATATATGACGTTGATTATTAATTTGTAACCCGGAAACAAGATGTTTTAGAATGAATATTTGGACTGCAAAGATATAAGCAAATTATTTTCAATAATACGTTTAGCTTACCGCAAATCTTAATAATAATTACTTACTTAGTACAGAACACTGACAAAATAAGAATAACCTTTAAAAAAAACAAAAACTTTATAATTCTTTGACGCCATCGTATGCAAATTGTATCCGTGCAGAAAAACATTATTCCAGTGTCCGGCGAGCGAGATGCGATTTGCCACTGGTCACGGCATATTTCCATATCCGATGCACAATTTTAACGGCACTAATAATGTCGACAAAAAGCGGAGGACTGACGACAATTTTTCGTGAATTTACGACCACTTTCCTTTATAATTTACTTTTTTTGCCTTGTATAGTGAGTCTGTGAGAGGCAAGGGTTCTTAGTTGTGCAAAAGGACAAGACAAGAACGCTTTTATCCGTTTTCAAAGGCATTCTTGGCATTCTTATCCTAGCCGTTGTTGTTCTAGGTATCTATACGAAAATAGTAGGTATATTTCCAGCAAATCCTTTCGTTTTAGCCGGATAATTATGCTTATTCTGTTTGAACATAAACTTCACTTGACTTAACGTACTGTATTGCCTTGCGAACTTCATTCATGATGATCGTAATTTGTGAGCCATTACCATTTCTTGTTTTTTAATTTAGTCGTAATTTGACAGCAACAGAAGTGGCCTCAATGCATACATATAACTAAGCTATCATATCATTGATTGAAGTAATATAATATGTCAATGAATGTGCATCGGAATCATCGTAGTTACGAAGTATGGTATAACAACTGTAACAAAATTTTTTGCTATTATTATTAGGGTTCAAGAACAAGATAAGCGACATTTCAGGGTTGTCATAAAAATGTTATTGCCGAATATATTTTATGGTTACTACGATATCTAGCTATTGCGTTCGCGCTGAGCATAAACAATAGAAGATCGTCTCACGTTGAACAACTAACAGCAATTTAGCTCGCCAAAGTCTATCTATCATTGTTCTTTTTCCAAAGCAATCCGGCCTATTGTAGGTTAGTATAGAAGTGACGCGTAGGAAAATATTAAGAGCCTTTGCTACCGACAATTGATCATCTGCCTTCAAGTTTATCGACGTCATCAGTTTTTCATAGTCCAAGGCAGGACGTAGGTTTTTAAGATAAGTTTTAGTGTAAGGCAGCTAAGGTTATGCCCTGATTGTCAATTGATTGGTAACAGTGGCAAGTCTTTTCTGCCATTCGAGAATTAACGGCGTTCCTCAATGAAAACCTGATCCTGCTAATACTTTAGAGATGATAGATATCTTCTTCAAATCCTTAGCAAAAGTTCCAACTTAACTCGTATCCATAAAAGGTTGGTCTGTTCTTCTCGTAGATGCTCATATCCTTCTGGCCATCCTTTTTATTATCGTACCTACCTTTTAGTTATTTCAATAGGAAGAGATACATTAGCCATGCATTGAATTTTGACTATGTGGAATACAGAAACTTGGCAAAGGTTACAAAATGCAAGAAACAATAATATGGTGGTTTTAGCCTGAAGTATTAATTTACAGTTCGTAAGGATGATTCGTGCAAAACAATGGGAAATTATTTCACTTGATCACCGGACGCAATGAGAATTGCGGTTACGAAAGTGGGTTGTTAGTACAGACAATAAGCGATTGTTAAACTTCAATATGATTATAATATAAACGCTAATTGACTAATTCGAATTAAGCTTCTACACATCCAAATTTAAACATTAAATTGTGTTTTTTAAAAATTAATAATGGATTTGCTCTTGACCTCAGTCTTGCCGTGTGTGCCATAAAAACGCGGAACTAAAAAAGACAACTTAACATCAAACACTTTTAAGTGCGCCTTGATTATACTATATTTTTTATTATTTATAGCCTGTCTCGGGTTCCTCAATTCCTCTTCCCCGGGGTCTTAATATTTGAGGCTAAATACCTCATTCAACATTTCCATCGTTTTAAATGTCGATCCTTCCTTCTTTTCCTTTTCTTTGTTACTTACTTTCTTTGTTACTTCATGGCCACAGTTTTGCTTTATTTCTCTTCTCTACGGATTGGTTGACCAGACATTTCCATTTCAGAAGCTCTATTTTTGACACTACAACTTTTGTAGATTTTCTGATGTTGTTGTGTCTTATTACCTATCCCTATTCTAAATAAAGATAAATACACATGTAATAGTGAAATAAATCATGAAATGTAACTCATAATTATCTATTCAGTTCTCCAGTCAGCCACTGAAAGCGTCCCTAAACGCCTAAAGCGCTTCCATGCTAAACGTCGCATAGAGTGGCACATGTCAGCCATTTCTTTTCGCTTGGCGTCTCTTTGTGCCGTGTTCCGTTTCCGGCGCTTTTCACCGCTGCAAGCGATCAGCAGTCGCTACCATGAATGCCTACTTCACTGAACTCGGCCTAATTCTCGCTTAAACGCACGCTTTGTGCCTGTATCAGTGGTTAAATGTGGCTTATTTATTTGGGAAAGCCTTCGTTTTGAATTGGTTTCATACAGGCTCTTTTTTATAAGGAATATACATCGGTGTCAAAAATGTTTTAGTGATTATAAAAATTACACTATATGTAGCAGTTAAACTAGAAATTGAATAAGGGTTGAATCCCAGGGTAGGGCAACCACTAAATTTGAAACGCCCACGATTGTGAGGGGACTGAGTTATGGACAGTGATGATAAATGCCCTTTAAAGTTCTTTATTAAATTTGGTTTAGCCCTAAGTCACAGGTTGTTTAATGGTTTTAATGCACCTAAAAATGCAGTAACAAAAGACATTGAGCATAAACTATACATTAAGTGCCTCTAATCAAGTCACCGTTTTAACTCTACATTATGGTGGAATATTCCTCGCTTTCTTAATTGAACTCATAGTGCGCTTTGAAGATTTTATTTAATTGGACAATTGTTTGTTAACTTCAGTGCTTCTGCTTCGGCGCGCCGCGCCCGAGCACTCAGTTTTGACGCAGGAACGCATAGACATGTTATGACGAGAGCTTGGGTGAGGCATGCGAGATATCTGGAGTTCTGGACGCATCGCGAGATTTTGCCAATTTTGAAAGATAATTGTTAAAGTCACCACCAGCTGAAAATTCTTAATTTGACATTGACACAACTACAGCACGGAATCCGGGTTTAAAATTCAGAAGATTGTTTTGATAAACCACGATTGAATGTTGAACTGTCAAGTATTATCTTTTTAAGGGTTCATAAATACAGTTGGATGTTTGTTCTCAAGATCAACTAGATATCTGCCAAAATTAAGCAGTTGATACGAACAATTAGGGCCCCGGTCATCGGCACTCGCTACTAATCTCGTTAATTTCATCTACGCCACACTAATCCTGGCTGTTATCTTAATTAAACACTGGCCTTGGTGCTCCTAACAGTTTTTAAGTAGGATCACAACTCTATGTTTAGTTCAATCTTTATTTGGCACATTCCGCAATCTTGATGCGGATTAGTCTCTCGCCAGAAATAGCTTTTGTGTTTTTGTTTTTCTTTTTGACGAATATCTTGAAGTTTAATTTTGTTATTAGTCGTACTATAGTACCTACCTAGTAGTCTCCCCCATTATTTTCGGTCTCACAAGTTATGCTTATGTTTCAGATTTATTAAAACGATCACGATAATGGTAAAAGATATTGTCCTATAAGTATTTTCTGATTGATACTAATTCGAAATTTTAGGGTAGATTTTCAAATTACATTTCCAGGAAGTGAACCAGACAATTTGAAGTCAATTAAACGATCGATGTGGTCAGGGGGAAGTTGGGCCCGTCTGGCACTGGAATGCGCCCCGTGGGGGGCTGGTCGGAGTCACCCCTGAGTTCGTCCTCACGTCACCCTACGTGCCCCTTGTTATTCTTTCATTTTCTTCCAAGAAAAAAGGCCGCGCCGCGCCGTCTCGCTAACATTCTCGCAATTTATAAATCAAATTGTTGATACCTTCGGGAAAGTTTGTTTGTTATCAATCGTACTCAACAATATTGCAGTCAATACAATACATACAGTATTATGTTGCTATACTGTTAGTAAATATCGTTAGAAACCTGCATGAGAGAACCTGTAATCACTTCGTGCTTCGTGTTAATTTTATTATTGACTTTTTTAATCACTAGGTAGACTCAGTCATAAAGTGTATACAGACAGTATGTAAACACGTTATGTAGTACCGAACTACTTATTTCGTATCATCTATTATCTCCCAATGGTCCGTTTGATTACTGGTCCACATCGTGTGACGCGTTGACGCCTCTCGACCCTCGACCTCAGACGTATTGTAAATTCGTCATAATATCAACAGGGCTGATACAGAATAGAGTTCATATTGGTACCAACAAATGCAAGAACATTTTGTGGTATTAGTTAGAATATTCATTGCCTGCCCACTACAGACGATAGGAATATACGATCTATGTAATTCAGTAATATGACTCTCGCTCGAATCTCAGATCTATTGAGATGGGGATATCTCGCGTAACTATCCGTATAGCCATTATGTAAATCGAGTATAATATGACGTGGCAACCCTAGCGGAGGTTGTATAGAGCGGCGGGGGTGCGGGCGGCGCGAGCGGGGCGGTGCGCGCGCACGGCGTGCGGCGCGTCGCTCGGCGCACCGGCGCGGGCCAGTCCGGCCGCCCCCGCAGCTCGCACCGGTACCGGCGCTGCCGGGCTCTCGCTCGGATGCCGCTGCCGGCCGCCGCCTGCGATGGTCCACGCCGGGCCGGCCGCGCGCGCGCCCTCTCGCGCTATGTTCGCCGCCACTGAGAGCAAACCGCGCCGCGCCGTCTCGCCACTCGGTATACCCAAGTCGCCGTCGTTCCACTCTGGTCTCGATCTCGTCGCGAACCAGGCGGCCACCAAGCGGTCGGAGAGCGTGTCGGACGTAGCGCGCGCGTTCCGCTTCGCGCTGTTCGCGGGCGCCGGCATGGAGGGCCAGGGCCAGCCGAAGGCGCCTTCGCCGCCGGACGCGCGCAGCCCGCCGCCCCCCGCCGCGGCCGCCGTCTCGCCCGAACGCCCGATGCCGATCCCTAATGCCGATAAGGAAAGCTCGATGGTGCAGCTCCCCTTACTCAAAGGTTCGTCGCGGCTGTCGACGCTGCGCCCCCACGAGCGCCGAGATCACCTCGCAACCGGCGCTCTCGGCAGCTCTCAAATCTTTGTTTACAAACCGCCCCCGCTGACTCACAGTTTCCGCATGCGAAATCGCCGGGTCTATTTACAGCCCATCATTGCCGAAGTACGCGTAAACTTTGTCGGCCGTTTATGAAGGTGCCGACTTTCAGTAACTTTCTACGTTGTGCAGATAATAAACTACGCTGGGTAGAAAGGAAGGCTAATACGCATCCACGCCTCATAATGGGTAACCTTGTAGAGGCACAGCAGGCCGCCGTCACGAAACAATGCGGCTGAATGCCTGAAATTAATGATTGGCTATCGTACATATGTATGGCGTACCTATACGGCTGTAAGTATGGCAAATGGCGAAAACGCCGCAGAAATATATCGACCCACGGCCAGCGGTCGGCCCCGTCTATGTATGCCATGGGAAATGAAATGGGACGTCCTTGCTTTGCACCACGGTTCCCTATGCTATATGACATACGTCGATGGCTATGAGATGATTCATGCAATGCAATATTCTTGTACTTATAGGAAACTACTAATTGTATTTTGGATGCAATGAAACGCTATCTTTTGACTGTGCACGCAGGCAAGCTGTTTTTTTTTTTTTGCAAAAAAACGTGTTGTTTGTAAATTTCAATCATAGAATGTTTATGTTTGGATAGCGGGGTGTTGTGTACAAGTTGCGGGATTTTACGGTCGATGTTAATGGCCGACTAGTTAGCAGTCTATAACACTTAAAATCTTCAGGGTATCAGATCAAATACTAACAGATCGAAAGTAAACTGAAACTACGAAACGTTCAGCCCTGCAATTGACTTTAGTATTACAATAGCGACGTCAAAAGATGTTATAAACATACCCGAAGACCACACTCCCGCGTCATTAAGACGAGGGTTCGAAATTTGGTTGATTTTCTATTCTACTTTTTCTTTAAGTAAGTATGTGGACTAGGAATCTTATATTTAGATGTATGATTTTTGACTATATTATCTTGAGTATCTTTAAATCCAAATCACGATTTGATGAAATTTTCTCGATAAAAAAAATTTATGAAATGAGCTCTAATTATTTACAATTTTCCTTGCTACCACGATGTTTTTACGATTTAGATCACGAAATTATTTCTAAAACATAGCAAATAATGATATCTAAACTACCCTTCAACCATATTTTAATTCATGAAGTAGTTTTTTTTTAATTCAAGAAAATGTGGTTTGGCGCTTACGTTGTTTATTTCCGAGCGCGCGCACAATATCGCCATCTCACATTTTAAGTACTTGAACTAACCATGTCTCTCTCTAACTTTGTATTGTCAGTGTCCAGTCGGACTTGTTCGACGTCGGACCTGTGAAGGATTTTTTAAAAAATATTACGAAAAAATATTACGGTCGTGCCACATTACAGGTACAGTACAGTATTTACAGTCCGCCGACGCCTATGATAAATAAATAAATATCCTTGGAAATTCTTTTACACATGACTACCTGATCCCAAACTAAGCAGAGCTTGTACTATGGAAACCAGATAACTGATATTACTACATATACTACTTTTTGTTTGTAAATACAAACTAAATATACACTTAATTACACCTAGACTCGGGACATGCGGACATGTTCATGCACACAAATGCATGTCCTGGGCAGGAATCGAACCTACGACCTGCACTGCAGCGTGATTTTCGTTTGCTTTTCCTTGTCTTGTGTAATTTATTTTCATCTCTTGTCATTTTGTGTCATCTCTTGTCATTTTGTGTCATCTCTTGTCATTTCATAGTTATTCGTGTCATTTCTGTAAAAACTCCCTATTTCGCTTACTGTTATATACTTGCAGCATGGTCTTGGGCCGACAGTGGGAATACATTGCTTGTCAAAACAATGGAGTCGCTTTATTGCGTTTGTTGTAGGTATGGATGGGCAAGTAATAAATATATCATAAATCAATAAATTATCGTAAAAAATAACATTACAGATATGGATAGGAAAATGTTTGTCCGTCCTATTCAATCTATTATATTATAAACGAAAGTAACTCTGTCTGTTACCTTTTCACGGCTAAACCGCTGAACCAATGTTGATGAATTTTGGTATGGAGATAGACTGGGTCTTGGCGGAGAACATAGGCTACTTTTTAGGGTTCCAAAGGGTGCTAACGGGACCCTATTACTAGGCCTACGCTGTCCGTCTGTCTGTCTGTCCGTCTGTCAGCGCGGGCTGTATCTCACGAACCGTAACAGGTAGAGAGTTGAAATTTTCACTGAATGTGTATTTCTGTTGCCGGTGCAGAACAAATACTAAAAATATAATATCATTTAAAAATAAATATCAAGTCTCAAACTTGATATTTTTGATGTGTTTATTCTACGGTGGTACGGAACCCTTTATGTGCGAGTCCGACGCCTTCAGATCTTATGAATGTTTTCTTGAAATAAATATAGTGTATTTTAAGTAATTAACTGGCCAACCCTCAGGTCCTACCTACCATGTTAGGATCTTTTTCGTTCTAGGGGTGTAAACCGTGATTTAACGAGTTAATGTGATAATTTTTGTATTTAAATTATTCAATTCAATGTATTTGTTTCAGACATAGTCCAATATTGATTATTAAAATTATTATAATTTCACAATAAATATAAAACAATAAATAAAAGTAAAATTAAATTAAAAAAAAAAAAAAAAAATTTCATGTTTTATCATTAAAATACAATATAATGTAACATAAATTAAAATAAAATACAATAAAATAAAAACCTACCCCTAATTAAACAAATACCGTCCGCGTGGGATACTGGCTGCATGTCCTCCATGTATTCAAGCTGTTCCTGTTGTCAAGCGAATTTTTTGAGCAAGGAAAGAGCCAGCCCTCTTGTCACCTGTGGCGGTAACCAGTCTAAGGGTGATTTTGATAGATAAAAAAATAAAGATAAAAAGATAAACAAAAAATAAATGCATGGTTAAATCAATAAAATTAATAAAAACTGAAAATTAAATTAAAAAATAAATTAAATATGGTAAAAAAAATATTATGACACCGCTGATGACTTCATGATCGGCATCGAAGTTAAGTACCAAAGTATTCCTTTGCCTACGAAACATGAAAAAGATACTCATATCCGGCAGTCAATCACTGACACAGAGTATGTACATTTTTACCCGACTACGGTGGGCGGAGGGTTATGATTTTGACCGATATGTATGTATGTTCATCTGCTCCCGTATAACGTCCAAACTATTTTTATCATAATAATTTGACTAATGAGGTATCGTTGGACGCGTCTGGATCGTCCGCTGGTTATAGGCTATTATACGATCGAAATATTGTTATACGTATCTATCAGCATATTGTAGGTATCGTTTGTCTTCTTTTGACTTACTTTGTCTTCAGCAATAAAAACAACATAGAAATTAGATTTTTTTTTTCATATACACTTGACATAAAAATCCCTTATAAAACGAAAAAAATATATTTGAATATTTTCATCCATTTCATCTATTTTAAAAGGTGCACTGGGACATATTATTTTAATTGTACGAATTAAACAATATGGTTCCTTCAAAAAATAACTATACTATAGTCTACTCCATAGCTGTTCTGTCCTAGCTAAGCGAGAGGGGTATATCCTTCGGCAGCTCACGCGACGCTAGCCACACCCCGAAACTAAAATTCATTTTTTTCTTGTATCGTCTTAAGATCGTAAATGAGGTATCCTTAGTAACATCACGCTAATTAGTAATACCACTACGTTATCAGACCAATTTAACACTTCAATCAAACGTACATGTAACGGAGAATGTATTGAAGCTTTTGGTTCCTTAGGATTTGCCATAGTGTAGTTCTCAAATGATGGTCTACATTTGCAATTTGGTTGAATTGAAACCTAGCACCAGCAGTCTTTTCCTTAGAGGCACGATATCCAGCTGCAAACTCTGATCAGAAAACGATCGGTTAAGCAATACTTGGCAAAGTCAGTCAGAGATGGGTGACCATTTTGAACTGAGGGTCTCCGTGCTTCGGAGGGCATGTAAAAAGTCGGTCCTGGTTTTTGTCAATTAGATAACAGTCGTTAAGCCGTGCCAGAGGCTTTTGCGCGGCTTGAACAACTCTGACACCAGGTTGGCCATTAACCATCTATAGGAAAAAGAAGAAGCAGTATTTTATAAGATTGTATCAAAGAAATTCGTTTATCTAATGTTTTATCTCACAGAAATTGGGTGAGGGACTAAAAACGCCAGAGTTTTATAACAGTTTATACTGTTTCGCATTAACGATTTGGGGATGTTCGTCTGCCGAGGTTCCCGCAGTTATTTTAGTGTTCAACTGCTTTGTTTTCGTAGGCACGTATTTAGGACATAACTCACGGGACCCCTTGCAGAGGGTGTCTAGCGCGGGTGACAAATTTATTACGAAAGAAAACGGTATTAGCTACGAGTTGTTGGCGAAATTGTGTCTTCAAGTATCGCTCGTTCTCTCCGAAATTCCACGAAACAATTTTAGTACAATTTTCCTGTAAAGTCGGAATATGCTCACTATTTAGTATGCCTGTCACGTGTTCGTTTTATACCGATTTAATCGCTGCGAAACTTGGAGATTAGTTCCAAAATTGTTACATGTTTGAAAGTTCGGAATTACCGACGTGAAGTGTTGAGCAGTTCTAAATCTAAATAATTTTGTTCCCTTGGGCCATTTCTAACCTTCTTTAACTTTCAATGTCGTTCTGTCATTAAACTCCAGCTTCAGTGCTCTAATGGACTGGCTAGAAATAGAATACGTTATCAAGAAACTCATTTAGGAGCTTCTACAGCTGTACCTACTGATGAGGAAACCCAAACACTATCCCCCTTATTCATAGAGATTTTGCCCAGTTTGCAATCGTTATGAAAGGCATTTTTAGGAACAAATTTGATTTGTAACTCCACTGCAGGTCGACTATAACTTTCTATGAATAAGGGGGTAATCTTTGACTTTAGCTCTCTCCTGATTTTTTGTCTATTTTTTATTTTCATTTTTAGTAATCATAATCCGTGTGCCTAGTGGGTTTTGGGGCCATCCATAAATTACGTCACACGAATTTCATGATTTTAGAACTATCCCCCCTTGTCACAGCTGGTCACATTTGCGAGACTCCCCCTCCCTGTGTGACGTCACATATTTATACAATTTTAAGAATTTTTCAAAATTTTTCGTTGAAAATTCTAATTTCGATTTTAATACTACATATTAGATATATTAGATTTTTTAATGTGACGTCACAAAACTTAGGACCCCTACCACCCCCTTGTCACACAATGTCACATTTAGATCAACTATTTGTAAAGAACATGTCCCTACTTTGAAATAAGATTTTTTGTTTTTATTATTTACTAGCTTTCCCCGCGACTTCGTCCGCGTAGAATTTAAATTTATAAAAAAAATGGATCTCTGATCCCAGATCCCGTATCCCAGATCCCAAAAATATAGCTTATGTTACTCAGGGATAATGTAACATTGTAATGGTGAAAGAATTTTTGAAATTGGTCCAGTAGTTATTGAGTTTACTCATAACAAACATCCATACAAACATACATACAAATCTTTTCTCTTTATAATATTAGTATAGATTTACTAGCTTTTGCCCGCGATTTCGTCCGTGCATAATTAAAAAAAAATGCCTTTGTGCTATTCCAGACTATTATCTATCTCTGTGCCAAATTTCATCCAGATCCGTTCAGCCGTTCTGGCGTGATTGAGTAACAAACATCCATCCATCCATCTAAACTTTCACATTTATAATATTAGTGGGATTAGTGTAATTAGCCTATATGTGTACGTGTTCGTGGTCAGATGCGCCGGCGGCGGAGCGCGAGCAGCTGTTCGTGCAGAAGCTGCGGCAGTGCTGCCTGCTGTTCGACTTCGCGGACGAGCCGCTCTCGGACCTCAAGTGGAAGGAGGTGAAGCGCGCCGCGCTGCTCGAGATGGTCGAGTACGTTACCTCGCAGCGCGGCGTCGTCACCGAGCCCATATACCCTGAGGCTGTTAATATGGTGAGCATTGTACCATTTTTTTTTATAGATCTTCGATGGCAAAAAAGCGTACGGCCCACCTTATGTTAAGCAGTTACCGTAGCCTATAGATGCTTGCAATACCAAAGGCATGGCTCGCACATTGCCGACCTGAAGGGTAGTGGGAGGGGAAGGGGGGGGGGGTTGGGCTTACGGCTCTCTCACTCATCGTATGAAACGCAGCTCTAATAGCTGCTTTACGCCGATCTTCTGTGAGAGGGTGGAACTACCCCGGTCGAGCCAGCCTGTATATAAGCTGCAGTCAATTGGCTACAGCTTGGCTCTACCACCAAACACCTACTTAAAACCTACACCTACAACAAAAACCCACCGCGGCGCTCGGAGAGGCCACGCACGTGAGTCAAGCTTCGCTTTGCAAGAAAATGTATGCAATCGTGTCCACCGCGGCGCACGGAGAGGCTACGCACGAAATGACGTCATGCATACGTTTTCTTGCAAAGCGAGGCGTGGCCCGTGTGCGTGGACTCTCCGTGCGCCGCGGTGGGTTTCCGGCATTATCCTACTTCTATTAGAATATGTAGACACATGGCCACAATCGGCCACATCCACTGCTACTTTGCCTGTAGCAAGTACTCGCGTGCAGGCCGAACACACTGAGTGAAAATTTGTGCATACATACATACATATACTCACGCCTGTATCCCACGGGGGTAGGCAGGTACTTGATTGCCACATGCTATGATTTTGACACACCTCTTTTGCTTCATCCACATCTTCTCATGCACTGCCGTCGGTTGAGGGTGCTACGGACTTGACCTTTCTGGAAAATACCATTAATCTGGTCGTGAAATGTTCTCCTTGGGCGCCCTCTACCGACGCATCCACTTACTTTTGCTCCCTATATCTCTTTCGTCAGTCGACTTTCACTCATCCTTTCGGGCAAAGTTGGTGCCTAGGATGATGTACATATTCATCCTAGGCACATATTTCGTAGTTATAATTATGATGTTTTATTAGGGGCCATCCATTAATTACGTCACACGTATAGGGGGGGGAGGGGGTCGACGAAATGTGACATTGTGTGACAAGGGGGTGGGAGGGGTCCTAAGTTTTTTGGCGTCACATTTAAAAATCTAATATATCTAAATTACAAAAAAAAACCGAAATTTTATTTTTTAACGATTTTTTTGAAAATTTCTGAAAATTATAAAAAATATGTGACGTCACACAGGGACGGGGGGAGTCTCGCAAATGTGACCAGCTGTGACAAGGGGGGGAGGGGTCTAAAAATCATGAAATTCGTGTGTCGTAATTAATGGATGGCCCCTTATGAATGATTCAGTCAGTGAGGAAGTGGTATTATTTGCTGTGTAAAATTTCATATATGTATGTAAGGTTACGGTCACATGACGTGGACAATGCAAGTATAATTAGACGTGGTCTTTTGGTCGTTTCATGACTATTGAAGACTTAACAATGTAGACGGAATGGTTCTGAAAATAACACCATTGTAACAAGTCCATTTAATGTTTCTTTTGGATGGCTCAACTTTATTCTTCTTTGGTGAATACATTTATATTTTATACCTATTTCATGGGTTCGTTCCGCTCACCTGCCAAAGGGAAAGTTTTGGATTGTTTTTCTCAAAGAAATATTTTATGAACTGTGCTCCTTCTACTCATTTATTTTCCAAGGAATGGTCTTATAGAACGCCATGTTGATTAGCCCGAGGAATGTCTCAAAAAGAAGTCAATAGATATTCTGTTATTATTTTTCTTTTGATGCACATGCGTAGTGGACTGGGAGCCCAGCGTGCTCTTCGTGGATTTACTCGAGCGTCGTCCAAACCTAGTAGATTCGGTAGATGAGAGATGATAGGAAGAATACATTGTTCTAGATGTTTCCACTTTCAGCGGTGGGGGAAGCGTCTACATGACAATTTCATTTTTTTTTTTTATAAAAAGCAATGACATGGAAATACACAAACGTGTCAGATATTGATACTTTTCAGGCTCCAACATGATAAATTGAAAAAAAAAATAAACTCGAGCGCGCCAGATTTTGTAAGCATGTGTAGGCTACGGTAACTGCTTAAAATCAGGCGGGCTGTACGCTTTTTTGCCACCGTAGTTCTATAAAAAAAAACTGAGGGGGTGAAAAAGTGAAACTTCAAGATGCTCCCATTTCTTAGACTGATGATCAAATTAGCAAAATTGACACTTTTGACACTTCTTAGCTAGTAATGAATCCCCCTTATCTTAATCTGACGAGTTCGAGTATTTTAAGATGGTCTATTTTTTTTTGTTCCCCTGATCGTACCCACCAATATTAAGGGCGCATACTGGTTGGAGGTTCTTTTCAATATGTAAGCTATCTCCCTTATCTTAATCTGACGCGCTCGAGTAAATCCAGAAAATCCTTCTACGGCTCCCCATCTATAGGTGCCCATGACATGTGATTGGTTAATGACAAAATTCTGAAAAGGAGACCTCTATGTATTTGTGTCATATTCTACAAAGAAATATATATATCGGTGGTAGAGCCAAGCTGTAGCCAGTTGACTGCAGCTCATGTTTACGGGCTAGTTCGACCGGGGTAGTGCAGAAGACAGACTCTCACAGAAGACCGGCATAAAGAAACTATTATAGCTGCATTTCGTACGATGAGTGAGAGAGCCGGAAGCCCAACCCCTCTTCCTTCTCCTCCCATTATCGCCCTCCCCTTCAGGTGGAAAACGTGCAAGCGACGCCTTTTGCATATATGCTACGGTAACTGCTTAACAGATGGGTCGTATGCAAATTTGCCGACGTAACATAACTCTTTACCAACACTGCTTATTGCCCTTATCCTTATGTCTTAACAACTGCATGTCGCAATGGTTCGAGCGTAGGCCGCCCGACTCCTGCATCGGGTGTTTGCTGGGTCGTTTCCCGCCAGAGGCAAATTTCGAAAACGCCCTTTTCGTAATTTGCCCCGGTCTGGGTGACACTGGGATCGCCCCCAGTGCATTGTACGGTACCCATAGTACAAGCTTTGCTTAGTTTGGGACTATACAGTTTGTGTGTTTGTCTGGCGAGATTTATTTATATCTATTCTATTGTCCTCAGTTCGCGATCAACCTATTCCGGACGTTACCGCCGTCTTCGAACCCCAACGGTGCGGAGTTCGACCCTGAGGAGGACGAGCCCACGCTGGAGGCGGCGTGGCCCCACCTGCAGCTCGTGTACGAGCTGTTCCTGAGGCTGCTCGAGTCGCCCGACTTCCAGCCGAACATCGCCAAGAAGTACATTGATCAGAAGTTTGTTTTACAGGTCAGTTTAGTAGAGTTGACTTAGGTGGAATTACCAACATACGCTAAGCTATCGTAATTACGGGCGTTAGCAAAAAGAGAGCTCCGTTTATGTTGGATATGTTGCATTAGTCGTGCAGGCGATCGTACCGAACTATGTGAAGAATCTTTAAAAAAACCTGCTGTCTATGGTCTGTTCCTCTTGTTTTATAGCGGGTATCCATCCCCTGGAAATACTCCAAGATATTAGTTGTAATCATCTAGTAATTAAGTACCTACCTGATCGACTGAGACAGTGATCTCGAAAGACTGATGATTTCAGAAGATACGTAAATTTTGACAACCTGCAGGTTTAGCACATCCGCTGTGATATGACAATACGTGCTACATTACGTGATACATTAAGTAAGAAAAGAGCGACTAAGTGCGACATAATTGGTAACATAAGTCTTGTCTCGGCGCGCATGCTAGGCCTGCTGCCTTTATCTAAATGACTGATTACTGATGAGAGAATGGAGACAATGGCAGCTTCCTTATACATAGTTTAGTTTTGTATTTTTCTGCTAGCCACCAGATTCTAAACGAAGCAATGGTTTTAAAAGCTCTCTGATTTAGCTACACGAAACCTATTAACAGTAGGTATATCCGTAAAATATTTCTGTTATGAAAACTTCCATAACGTTGCTCGAAAATAACTCGGCATTTCTGGAGCAAAAATGTATTAATGAACCCGTCATATGGCTAAAGTTCGAGATCCAATCGGGCCAGTGCGACGAGTTATACAAACAAACTAATAAAACTGGCGGAGCATTTAGCCAATTACTCGTCGCTATACGCCCTTGACTGTATAAAAGATTTACTTAGATTCAATGAGCCCATCCAGGATTGTCGCCTTTCAGTTTACCCGGATTCTACACCATTTGATTGGACACCTCCCCCTCCTCATCCCCGCTCCCCCTTCCCCCTTCCATCCTTTGGTACTGATTGATGCCATTAATAAAAATCATGGACTAATTACTAAGGGGACTGGGTCTAAGCAACTCGCCGAGTGGTCGGCCGAGTACTAACATCGACATAAAACGAAGCGAGTAGTTCAGCTATTTACCGGTAGATAGATGCCACGCATCCCGGGAAAATGACCACGCGTTGTTTCATAGAGATATCTACTCAGAACGTCTCTTCTAATTAAAATCTCTATGATAAAAATCAAAATCAACACAACAAATTTATAGAATCGTGTAGCCCTCTCTGATTTTTATGCGGTGCGGTTATACCACAGAGAAAGGATAAATACAGTACGACCACAGTGCAATCGCGCAGTGAGTGCGGGGGTATGAGTGTGCCTCAGTTGTATGGGACAGTCGCATAATATGGAGGCCCAGTATGGGTCGCCCGTTCGCCCTACACCCATCGCGCGATTGCTCTGTTTAGACGGCGCGTACCTCTGTATTGAACCTTACGCTGTGGTTATACTATAACAGCGTACTAGTTACGTACACACCCTTGACCGTGTGCGTTTGAGTTATCGAAGTAAATCTACGTGTTGAGTTATTTATGATAAATTTATGAATTTATCAGTCGAGACCGAGCCTCTACTAATTATTGCGTCCGTTCATTTTACATAGTTACCGCGGTAAATTGCTGACAACTTTACGAGTGGCCGTAAAAAACAACATTATAGTGTGGTAGAGAATCATCTTAAATACATTGTAAATGTATTTACTCTCTTTTGTAATAAAAATGAAATGAAAATTATATCTACGTTCTCAAGGGCTAATGATGTAATGTAATTTAAACAAGTACTCGTAGTGCTGCCCAAAATCGATGTGGTCTTGCAGTACTTTGTATTTCACAAACCCTGAAACACTTTAGCAAGAACAGAACTGATATCTCTCAAGAGTCTCGCAGATTTAGTCTTGATTTTGGTCTTGCGAAAATGCAAGAACACACACGCACACACAATGGGGAAAACACTTCTTGCTGAAATCAGAAAAACAGCCCTACAAGGATAAATATACAATACGCACAGTGGGTGTGGGTGTGTCCTACCGTCCCATATAGCTGAGGTACCTATACCCACCGCGCGATTACCTCCTCTGCCTAGACGCCGTCGTACCTCTGCATTTGTCCCTACTCTGTGGCTTTACCATATTTCGTGAGGGGTTCGAGATTCAGACTACAATATTCTAATGTCCATCAAGTCTTTAGAATAGTCTAGAACAAGTTGACATCGAAGTACGCAGTCAGTGCAGTGTGTATGGTTTCTTCAATACTTATCATTGCACCATTTTACTGCGCACTATTCCATTGTTCTACCGAACGTGTAACGACACCAATATAGCCGCGCCTACAGCTGGAAACCCCAGGGGCGGATTTGTTACGCTAGCTGCCCTAGGCCTATGGAAGATTGCCGCCCCCCTACTCCCTGTAAAACACGAAAAATTTAACGATAATGTATAAGAATTAATTACGTAACGACTATTATTCCCATTCCGGGGTAGATAGAGGCTTGAGTGGCCATACACCATCACATTGTGGAGGTATTAAGCCAACCCAAAGCCCACGTTTCACCAGATAGTCAGAACCCAACGTGACAGCTGGTGAACATTGTCGCCGTGTATAAGAATTAAAACTAAACAATAACGAAAGTATGTAAATGATAAAATTATCTCAATCAGCGTCTTTAGATACTGATGCATACCGTTTTCATTTGTGAGTTTTGTGAATTTCCCCAAGTTCTGCCGCCTCCGAAATTTTACCGTCCTAGACCCGGCCTAGAGAATCCGCCCCTGGGAAACGCCATCACCGACTAATGATCGATGTCCTTGTGTCGTGGCGATTAGTGATCATGATTGCTGTTATTATGGATAATCGCCTTTTCTTTCGTAATACGACAAAAACTACCTGCGGCTTGAGCACAAGCTTCTAACGTAATCGTGCCGCCAACGCAAAATCGTGCTGTCTCTGTTTTTCGTTTATGATTTTTGTCATGTGAGCGAGTGCACAAGAGCCATAGATCAATAACCCTAATAGAACGTGGCGTCGTCTTTGGACACAATTGTCGATCTTGGCTTACAGGAGTAACAGTGATGGGAGTGTGTGGCGGGCCTAGTCCCATTAAAAAAAACCCTAATTGACGCCACTTAGGTCTTTTACATAAAATTCAATCAGCAATAGTTGGCCATCGGGAACGACGGCGAAATTCGTTAAATGTCAAGCCGGTGTGGTCAGAAACTATTTAATTTTAATGTATACGCTAGATAAGCAGATGTGCTATGTAGCGTCTATTGCTTATTGGTCTGTGCAAAAGCGCATTTTAATCAATAATATCGCCAGACTTACACACCAACTGTATGGTCCCAAACTAAGCAACGCTTGTAATATGGGTACCATACTATGGACGGGACCCCAGCGATCCCAGTGGCACCCAGTTAAGACCGTTTCCGAAATTTGCCTCTGTCGGGAATCGAACCCGCAACAACCCGATGCAGTGAACCGAGCGGCCAACGCTCAAACCACTGCGTCAAGCGGTCATCCAAAAGCGTCGTCGGTTTTACATACCCTTTCGGGCAGTTTCGGGCTTATGTTTTTTAGGGTTCCGTACCCAAAGTGTGCCACCGGAACCCTATTACTACGACTCCGCTGTCCATCCGTCCGTCTGTCAGCGGGCTGTATCTCACGAACCGTAATAGGTAGAGAGTTGAAATTTTCACAGAATGTGTATTTCTGTTGCCGCTACAACAACGAATACTGACAATAAAATATAATTTAAAAATAATGGGGCGTCCCCATACAAGAAACTTGATATTTTTTACGTGTTAATTCTAAGGTTGTATTTATTTTTATTATCATTGTTACAGCTGCTAGAGCTCTTCGACTCCGAGGACCCTCGAGAGCGGGACTTCCTAAAAACAACACTGCACAGGATATACGGGAAATTCTTAGTTCTACGCGCGTACATAAGGAAACAAATCAATAACGTATTCTATAGGTAAGTCAGACGTGACGTCATTGCCGCAGAGTAGCCGCCGTTTGTTTGGGAAGCGAAAGATAATAATAGACCGCTTGTTTGGTTTGTACAATGCCACCGAGTTATGTTTTCTGGGGTTCTCTTAACAATTGTCCATTGCGAAACCATTGGTCTCTAATTATCTTCGTGAATTCTATATTATAAAACGTAAAATCTTGGCGGTCCAGCAGTCCTCTGGCCAATAACATGACAGCGTCAAGAATTGCGATTTACAATTAAGAATTTACAAAAATATTAGTGACCAGTGGTCTCGCAATGCACAATTGTTAAGAGAATCAAGTGTCAGGTGCCCAAAACTGGAACTAGCGTTGTCAGTACGAAAATAGAATGATTGTGATAGGCTTGCTAATGGTGCGTTTCCTTTGATGCGGAGCGGAGCGGCGGATTGTGATTGGCCAATTGTGATGGGCCAAGAGCGGAGTGGAGATTTCGAGCACTGTGATTGGCCAATTCACGGTCCGCGTGAGTGGAAACGCACCTTTAGACTTGAATATACGTTGGTGGTGCTACTTTTCTTTTGATATGGGTACACTATGCTTCTTAAAAAGCAGGTTTACTATACTACTTTTTTGTGTGTAAATACATACTTAATATACATAATTACAACCAGACTCGGGACATACATACATATTCATGCACATAAATGCATATCCCGGGTAGGAATCGAACCTACGACCTGCAGCGTGATAGGCGGAGTCTAACCAATCACGCCGACGGGCCTGTCATATTATAGCATCCACCGCGCTATTCCTTACTTGCAGATAAAAAGTAAAGTTAAAAAAAAAAAAAAATTGCTCTGTCTAGACGGCATCGTCGTCCCTCTATATGTATCACTAATCTATGATAAAAATACGTTGTATTGTAGGTTTATATACGAGACGGAGCACCACAACGGCATCGCGGAGTTGCTGGAGATCCTCGGCTCCATCATCAACGGGTTCGCGTTGCCGCTCAAGGAGGAACACAAGCTTTTCCTGCTGAAGGTAAGATACCACAGAGTACTACGTACAGATGTTGCCCTCCTTTTCTTGGAAAGAGCACCAACTTAATTATCCCCAAAAGTAATATTGTTAAAAGAAAATATTTGCAAAGCAATTTTTTAATAGATTCAAATATACATTAAATACAGATATACATTTTGGGAGTCAGTATACGATATTACTACACGATTAGTGGACGGTGGGCTTCCGGCTCTCTCACTCATCGTAAGAAACGAAGCTGTAGTAGCTAATTTACGCCGATCTTCTGTGAGAAGGTGGTACTACCCAGGTCGAGCCAGCCCATATTTGAGCTGCAGTCAATTAGCTACAGCTTGGCTCTACCACCTTAAAAGCTACTTTACGCCGATCTTCTGTAAGAGAGTAGTACTACCCCGGTCGAGCCAGCCCGTATATGAGCTGCAGTCAATTGGCTACACCTGGGCTCTACCAGGCCTCAGTCACTCTGTGGTTTCGGTCGAACTAGCTCCGATCGGTTCGCGTACAAAGTCTGTACGCAATTCAATATGGCCGCCGCGCTCCTGGCGTGAACACGCGCTATAAAGTTTCGCGCGCTTTTAGTTGGTCGCTCGCGTTGGAATTATTATTTTAAAATTAAAAATGACGAGCAAGACGAACTGTGGCGTATATGGCTGTCTAAATAGTTATAGAAACTGCAAATTGACTTTTTTTTCTTTGCCAGCTGATTGTGAAAGGTAATTGAAGCTAATTGAAGTTTTATTTTGTTATTTAGATATAAAAAGAAGCTCATAGTTCAGTGCAGTAGACGTTATTTACAAGAGGTAGGATCGAATAGTGGAACAGAAGCGAAAATATGTAATTTGGAACAGAATGAAATGACAGTTTTTTACGGTTATACCACGTTATACCTACTAGCATCGATTACGGAATACCTACCTACCTTAATTCCTTTCATAGTTGACGAGATCCATCGTGTTGCCAGTTTTTCTACTTACCTATATTCGTATTAGACACTTACCTAAGTCGATATAAGTAGATACTAGTTGCCGTAGCGTTTTATGAGCACTCGGCCACCGGCGGAAAAAGCGAGTGAGAGAACTATAAATTCAAGGTTAACGGTCATAACTCAATGAGCGACTTGCAGTTGCTGTTGCTTGATATTCTACTATGCATCCATGCTATGCTATTGCGTATTGTTCCCATGCTATTGCGTGCTGTTATATGCGCTAATTAATTTACTAAAACATATTAATTTCACCACTCCATGTCCATGCTTCCCTTCAGACTACATTTTTAAATTATTTGTTAGATTTCGCATTTATGCTGCCATTAAATTTAATAACCGCTATTTTAAAGACAAAAAATATCGAAGGCATTACATTAAAGTGCAACAACTGTAATTTTTTAAAATGTATAGTTTTAATTAACATTTAAATACAAAAATGTTGGTACTATTTTATTTTTATTAATTGTGACAACCCTACCGATTGAAGGTTAAGTAGCGTGCAGCAGCGTGCGGCAGCGGGACGGCGAATTACATACGCTAACGCGTTGCGTCAAGGCACAATTTAGATTGCGCGCGGTCGGGCGCGGCAAGTTTAGGTAATAATAATAATTTAAAATGTCGGCTTTCTTCAAGATCAAAGGAGTGCAACTTCTGTACTCCTTATCTATTCTGTGGCTCTACTACCTAGTTTCTGAAGTTATTTTAGTGTGTGTTTAAATAATGTAACACATGTATTCCACAGTAAATGATTGATTGATTGATTGTGTGTGTTATCCCGTCAGGTGCTGTTGCCGCTGCACAAGGCCAAGTCGCTGTCGGTGTACCATCCGCAGCTGGCCTACTGCGTCGTGCAGTTCCTCGAGAAGGACCCCTCTCTCACGCAGCCCGTAGTTAGGTCCGTTTTTTTAAGTACTATACATTTTTGCTTGTTAGGGCTATACGGAGTTAGGTCAGATATCGACTACAACACATTCATACATTATAGTAAAGATGTCCAACTTTCCACATTGTAAGTACATATTATGTACATGTTCAGTACCGTGACATAAGAAAAAGTAGGCGACTCAATACAATAGATTTATTCTGCCAATTTACAATAAATACTCGCCATTAGATTGCCTTCAAATTAGGTCTACTTTTGCGAAATTTATTTATTGAACATTCTCAATTTTTCAAATCGGTAATATTCTTTGTCTATTCTTTGTTCTGTTGTTGGCGTATTACACGCATATTTGATAAATCGTAAATAATTTAGCACCTTCACCGTTCGTGTCTAATTTGGAAATGGCGGCTGGTCCAAGCAAAGTTGTCAACCGCCAAAAAGCTGCCTGCACTAGAACCTTACAGGTTGCATGCGCGTGAACACTTTATATTACTTCTTTATCTTCTGATCGGCCTCTGACTGGTCGGTCAGAATCAACCGACCAATCAGAAAGTCGATCACTATAGCTAAACGCCACTGTGGCGCCACAATGTCTAAGCGACTTGGCTGTCTGACACGTTGAAAACTTTTTAATTTGACCAACAGAGCACTACTAAAATACTGGCCTAAGACGCATTCGCCTAAAGAAGTGATGTTCCTGAACGAAATGGAGGAGATCCTGGACGTGATCGAGCCGGCCGAGTTCCAGCGGATCATGGACCCGCTGTTCAAGCAGCTCGCCAAGTGCGTCTCCAGTCCACACTTCCAGGTACGCTTTTAGACATAAAAGAGGAAGATTTTTTTTAGCCCATCATATCTATACATATAAAATGTATATGTCTGTTTTAACTGCATTGAATATATGGAGGGAAGTCACTAACTCGACTCGCGCGTCATCTCTTGGGAGTCTGTCTGTCTGTATGTTTGTTCTGGATAAATTTTCTTCACCGTAATCAAGTGATAATCATATTTAACTTATGATAGCGACAGTTCCTTCGAACGGCTCAAAGCAAAAATGTCGCTGAAAGGGTTAAGAAGACTAACCGCCAAATGTATAGAGATTTTTAGCCAGTTTACAATGGGTTTACAAAGCATTTGTAATACTAGTGCAAGTCAATTATAACTTTCTTAATCTTTGTAATTTGTAGGTGGCCGAGCGCGCGCTCTACTATTGGAACAACGAGTACATAATGTCTCTGATCTCGGACAACGCGACGCACATCCTGCCCATCATGTTCCCGTCGCTGTACCGGAACACCAAGAGCCACTGGAACAAGACGATCCACGGGCTCGTGTACAACGCGCTCAAGCTGTTCATGGAGATGAACCAGCGGCTCTTCGACGAGTGCACGCAGCAGTACCGCCAGGAGAAGCAGAAGTGAGTAGCTGTCTGTCTGTCTGTCTGTACGTCCGTCTGTTAGCGGGCTGTATCTCACGAACTGTAATAGTTAGAGACTCGAAATTTTCACAGAATGTGTATTTCTGATGCCGCTAAAACAACAAAAACTAAAAATTAAAAAATAAATAAAAATAAAGGCGGTCCCCATACAAGAAACTTGATATTTTCGACGTTTTTATTCTACGATAGTACGGAACCCTTTATGTGCGAGTCCGACACGCACTTGGCCGGTTTTTTTAACCGACTACGGCGGATGGTTATTTGCTACACAGTCTATTTCTCAATCGGCAAAATAATGGACCTTGCTCTCGAAGTTCTTGGGTTTTACTAGGTCATGAAAAGCATAAGATTTCTGGAAGTCTGCTATGAGTTCATGTGTGTATTTGAGTTGTAATTTTGTACTGAAATTACAATTTCATTCCATCTATTCGAAAATCGATATTTGTTTCTCAAAAAGTGCGAGCAATGTAACTCTTTTCTGCTCTAGCAGAAACGAACTCTGCTGCAGTTCCGAGAGCAACGAGATCGAACGCAAATCTTGTATAAAAAGTTACTGGCCGCTGAGATGGATGAGGCGCCGCGCCGCACTGCCTTTTAAAAAAGAATATAAATTAATGTCGCGTGAACTGTGTTATATCGCTGCCTCGTGATACAATCTACCCTTCAAAGTCCGCTGTCAGACACAGTCGAATTTATAACTGAGGTGACGTGTGCAGGGAGCGCGAGCGTCTGCAGCAGCGCGAGGAGGTGTGGCAGCAGCTGGAGGCGCGCGCCGCCGCCGCCGCGCCCGCGCCCCGCGCCGCCCGCCCGCCGCCGCCCGCCCCCGCCCCCGCCCCCGCCGCGCCCGCCCCCGCCGCCGCCGGCGACGACCCTGCCCGCGACCTTACCTACCACCGCATCGAGCACGAGGCGCAGGAGGTATGTCATTGCTTGCCAGCATTCGTTCCTTATCAGCGACACTATCAAATGGTGTAATAATACAATGTGTTTTTATTTTATTTTTTCAAAATCAATTAGTTCGATTCCTGGCTACGAATTTTGTTTTTACAAAAATCCAATGATGCAGTTTTAGTTTTCATCAAAATCGGCCCCGATACTCCTTTGAGTACTTTTCGCTATTCCTCATAGTTTTGGATTAGGCCATCCACGCACACTTGAAAATTCACCCTGTATTATATCGACGTATATTTGCTATAGTTTTTACTACGGAAATCGAGAAGCGATACTGAATAGTAATAATCTTCGATTTCAATTCGGCCATCGCCAGACTCGCCAACATTCGGGCGGCCATTTTGATACAAAACGCACTGACAGACGTCTCGAATAGTCGAGGACACCTCAATTACCCCAGTAGCAAATAAGGTCGGCGACGAAAAATAGACGTCAATCCGAGGTCAATTTAGGGTCAGTGACGTAAATGTACGTCTTTATGGCGAAGACAAACGTCGTAATGCTACTAGGGTATAGAGACAAACATGGATTTTACATGCAAAAAATCATCATAATGTGTGTTGCCACAGCTCCGGAAACAAGGCTACAACGCGAGCAAACCGCTGCTCCGCAAGAAGTCCGAACTGCCGGCCGACTCGACGACGGTGAAGGCGCTGATTGAGCACAAGCGCGCCGACCAGTACCTCGCCACGCCGCCCGACGTCAACCAGTGCTAGCGCGCCGTCAACCAGTGCTAGCGCGGCGTCAACCATCGCTAGCGCGGCGTCAACCAGCGCTATCCGCACGCACCAACCCGCTAGCGGAAGAGCCAGTCGAACCTTGTGTTGTGGTCAATACACGAACTCATCCAGAAATAATAGTTCTCAGTACCCGTCCACGGCGATGGTCAAGCCTTGATGACCATTTAAAGGTACGTCACTAGCTCGTGAGACATCGGAAGAGACATTGGTTGTTTGATTTTACAAATGGCAATACGAGCACCTCGGGCACAATCTATCTGTAACGCCATTAAAAAAGCATGCTGTCACTGTTATTGTTTATGAAACCTGCAATGTGATGGAACACGCTTACGTAAATAGATTGTGTTTTGCTGATTCGTTGAAATGTCCTTAATGAATCCGACATCGGTTAGAGGGGAATATTTTACGTTTATGAAATGTCAAATTTCAATATTATTTTCTCCCAAATAGAGGCCATTGTACATTTTCAAACAATCAAATAACAACTTGACGAAATCTCACCCGAATTATAACTATTCGCGTCTCCAAAGTGCCGGATACAAATACACAAATGACCCAGCGGAGTGTCACTAGTTGCGACAGGACGCTAGAAGTGCAACGTGCGACGCGTGCGGTCTATCTATATTGAATAAAATACCTAGTTAGTACACATATAATTACGGTAGTGTCCTTTTGTTGATGTTTTAAAATCTATGGTCGACATTCGCGGGCGGGTGATTACACCAATCAGAGAAGTGTTTTTAGATGTTGCGTTCTGATTGGTGGACGGTCACGCGATCATTTGCTACTATTGTACGTATAAGCACTGCTGTTATATCAAACTGATATTTTCTAATGCCGCGGTATGTCGACCTATAAATGTACGGAAGTGATGCGAATTGTGGGACTGATTGGAATGTGAATATTTTTGTTCCCTTTCAGATGTTCTTACACCACATCTACAAATTTTAAACCATTTAAAATTGTTTTACAAGACATTTTTCAGAACAAATTTGATTTGTATTAGAATTTACGATATTTTGTAATGGAAACAACTTTATTCTAAATCATAGAAATCTAAAGAGCATCAACGACAACTTAGATTTTTCCAATGGTACTAATTCAGTTATGAACAGTCGCCAATCATGGCCGACCTGAAGTTGGCTCAAGCGGAGTCGGAATACATTTTTTTTTTACTAAATATCCGTAATACGAGCCCTTAGGACCAACTTCAGAGCAGAGTTGGGCAAAATTTAATTGCGATTAACTAATTGCAAATTGCAGGTGATGTCACAATTACCAATTAATTGTGATTTGTTCGCGATTGACAAACAAATCAAACTAATTGTTAATTGTGACATCACATGCAATTAATTAATTGCAATTAAATTTTGCCCAACTCTGCTTCAGAGCGGCCTTAAGGATCGGCGAGTGCAGTATGTTACTACTACTTTTCTGCTGTCTTATCCTAACATTAAGACGATGAGCAAGATGCCAATACATTTAGCTCGTCTATTCACGTACCTGAATTAGCACCATTGACTAACCAACTATGTAAGCGTCGTCATAATAGTAATTGGAAGATCGCGCGAATAATTTTTATTGTTCTAAGTCAATACAAAATTTCGTGAACTTATGGTCGCGTTCTTTTAGGACAACGCCTATAGATTGAATTAATGAGGCAATTCCTTTTATATGTGCATCACAAAGCGCCTTGCTTTCGTAACGATATTTACATAAAATATACGTTTTATAAGTAAATAGTTTATACACCATTCCACTGCATGAACCACCTAGGAGATGTTTTAATGGCACGTTTTAGCCGGATCGTGTATTAATTTAATTGTATTTAGATTTATAATCATGTTAATATAAACGCCATAATGTTAACAAGACGGGCGACGATCAGTCGCTATGGAGCATGGGAAAAACGAAAATTATTTATTTAATTCGTATTTTATTGACAATCAAATAACGCCTTATAGAAACTGATTGTCTGCAGTCTTTTTAATACTTAACTTTAATTTATTGTTTGTAAAAACCAAATACACGCATTATATTGCTATTTGTTTGACATAGACTTTTATATTTAACCTATTAATCATAATTTTCACGGTAAATTGTGCAAAAAAAGTATTTTATGTGAAGCAACGGTAGATATGTGTATAAATTATATGTTTAGACAAGTTCGATGTAAGGTGGGGACGGGCGAATGTATACTGGAGAGTGGAGTTAATAATTAGCATTTCAGTTATTTTTTTTAATGAACTATCTCCCCTGTCTACTTAAAATGATAACATATTCAGCTTATGTTACCTAAAAACGTACTTTACTACTTTAATATTTTTAATAATGGTGGTTTCTGGATTTGTTTACCCACGACGCCACGATTCAGTATTCTTATCAACCGATTTTTAACTTTAAGTTTATATTATTGAGGTTTGAACTAGTCGTCCGGCAATCGTAGCGTGCTGGGCACATATTGGCTGGGTTAGAAACTTATTTTTCTCTATTTAATCTATTCTATTACTTACGTACGAACTGAGAACGTAGACTTTATTTCACTGTAAGCTGAGTATGTTTTCGTTTAACACATTTGACATCTAGTAATAGTTTATTTATAAAATCTAATATTATTTAGCCTACCTTTATGAATATGTTAATTTTAGAACCTTGGGCACTTGAGGTGGCGCATTTCGAATTGTTTTAAGTTGCATTCTTTTGTTGTATGTTGTGCCAAAAGAGTTTACGTTGAAGCCATTTCAAACAGTCGAATGAGTGATGTCATAGATGGTACAGTATGTGTAAATGTCCTAGATGAGCTTCGAGTGCGGGAAAAGCGTGGCTGCGAGCACATGTTCATATAACTATTTATTTTTACACTTGTGATGTATGCCGAAGGAGAAGAACCCTATCAAGTCTTTAAAGCATCTGATACAATCGACTTAACAGTCATTTTCATACATTTTATAACTTTTATAATGAACATATTATACGCTTTTGTATCGAAGTGTACTTTGCTGTTAAAACTTTAAAGCAGTCTCTAGAGTCCCGAAAAAAAATCTATTCACTTTCGCAGCGTGAATTTAGGTCCGTGTCCAATCTCAAAAGTCGATCCTTAAAAAGCGAGGGAATTAAGAAATCACAGTCGATAGTGTCCGATGCTTATTTATTTAATTTACTATTTTCAGGACTTCAGCAAGTGACTGTACTAGACTATAATCTAAACAATTTATAAAATAAGGTGTAATTTAATACTTAATAATTGAAATAAATATTTTGCAATACGCTTCTGGTAAGCAACTGAGTGCAATTTTTATATAAACATTTTGCCGATACTCGGGAATGGGGCTCTTCTGGCGTCTTTGGAAGGACGTCGAAATCTTGGGGCATGCCAGAATAGCCTTTTTACGTAGATTGGCACTCGCAAGGTCTGGACCAGTTACTTGCACGACTGTAGATATGTATTTACTTGGCGCGCGATGCATGAATGAGAAATGACCTCACATTAGCGAATTATTTGCAAAACGCTGTTCAACAAATTGATAAATTTTGTATAAATATTTATAACGATAATGTAACTGTTGAAAACAAAATATTGTAACAGATGACATATTATAAGGTGCTTATGATTATCGTTATAATACAAAGTTGTGCATACAACGTGAGTTTTATTTCATTGTTGGCACGATGCCCGGTTTACACGATTCAAGTTGAATTTTTTTAATGTGCGAAGTCAACAAGATGGCACACGAGGCAAGTCAAGTCTTAATTGAGTCAAGTTGACTCGCTACCACGTGCTCGCTACTTTGTCAACTTGTAAATCTGACGTTACCCATATACAGACACACGATCCCCTAAATATTACGTAAGGGCTAGGGGAGACTGAGGACACTTGATCCCATGGGAGACTTGGTCACCAGGCCATAAATCAAAAACTAAAAGCTATTTTTAATATCACTACATGCATCCATAATCTTAACTATCATTGCCGGTGACCCAATGTCATTTTGAAAGTAAATAATCGACAACTTCAGAGCAGGGGCGTTCAGAGCAGGGGCGTGTTTTCGTTTGCGGCGGGCCAACATCTTTTATTGCGAGTATCTTAATAGTTATTTTCAGATATTAAAATAAATAAATTACGGATTGCAAAGAAAATTTATGAAAACTGATTAGTTGAAGTTTGTGTAAAGAGGTTTTCTCTTGAATATATATATTTTTTTTTATAAAAAAAAAATAGTTTTTGTAAAATCTCGCTCAAGGGCAAGACAAGGGCAAGGGCAAGACTTGATCATGGCAAGCATGGGTAGACTTGATCCCAGGAACAAAACCTCAGAAATGTATACAGAGGGATCAAGTGTTCCTTGGCATAGGACACTTGATCCCTCGTTTTTTGATTGTATATTTACTTATTCGAATTGACAAGATGTTACCAAAGAATCCCCTATGATCATGTCTACCCGGATCAAGTGTCCCAGAACAAGGGACACTTGATCCTTTTGTAGACTTCTGGGAAAACGCAAAAATAATTAGGAAACACATACATATTTCACGATTCGATGATGCGAAAAGATAGATGGATATATCTTCTAGCTAATCATAAAAAAATATCCCGTTAAACACTATTATTTTATGAAATATGAGCGAAAAACCAAAATGGGGATCAAGTGTCCTCAGTCTCCCCTATACAGTTGTGGTCATATAATTAAGAACGACTTAAAGTTACAGATTTTTTTTATCTGAGTCATGTCATGTGTAGTTATTGTTCCTTCTTAGAACTAACTAGTTATGTTATGAAATAGCCACAGGAATAGAGCAAACGGGATTAGGACTACAGAAAAAAATCGCTCACTATTTTTGTAACAAACTTTATTTATTCTCAAAAGTAACAATTTCAAATAGTAATGGAGGTGGACAAATAATTAAGAACGATTTATTAAACTGCTCGAGAGTTGCTTTATATGAAACTCAGATTACATTAAATCGCATTAATATGAAGTGCGTGAATAAAATAAGCAATTTAATACATTTTAAACTAAAACTAATATTTAGTAGCATGTCCACGGCTTTTAATAACTGCTTTACACCGGTGAGGCATTGACTCTATCAATTTCTGACATTTCGCAAGAGAGATAGAGTGCCATTCTTCTAAGAAAACGTCATACAGCTCTCTTAAATTGCCACACTGTCGATTTGAAACCTTCTTCTTGACTTCGCACCAAAGATGTTCTATAGGGTTAAGATCTGGGCTGTTAGCTGGCCAATCTAAGACAGACACTGATTGCGATGTGAGAAATTCCTTAACGGTGCGTGCAGTATGCTTTGGATCATTATCGTGTTGGAATGTCCAAATAACCGGAAGCACGTCTTCAGCATAAGGTAACATTGTTTCTTCCAGTATATTTTTTATTGGAATTGATCCATGTTTCCTTCTATCAGCTTAACAGGTCCAATATCATACCCAGAAAGGCACCCCCAAATTTTCACATTTCCCCCACCATGCTTTAATGTCACTTTTGTGTACTTAGGGTCAAATGCTTTATTCGGAGGGCGTCGTACATATCTTTTTCCATCAGAACATACCCTGTTTATTTTTGTCTCGTCAGAAAAAAGAACATTTTTCCACTGTCTAAATGTCCAGTTTTCATTCCTTCTTGCAAATGCAATCCGGGCCTGCCTATGGCATCGTTTCAACATGGGCACCTTCCTTGGTATCCTTCCGTGCAACTTTTCTTCTACCAAACGCCTTCGAATAGTGCGTGCCGAGATTGCTGAAGGGTTGTTTTCACCAAAATATTCCTTTCTCAGCTCATTAGACCCTTTAAAAGGATATTGCTTTGCCAAACCAACGATATTTCGATCATCTCGATGAGATGACTTTCTCTGTTTAGGTACACGCGGAACATTTGAGGTAGTTTGATGCGTGGCAAAATGCTTCACAGCATGGAAAACTATCGTTTTAGAGCATTGCAGGTGGTCGGCTATCTTTTTATACGACTAGTTCCTCTCGCGAAGTTTTATTATTACTTCCCTTGTAGATTTATCACAACTTTAATTTTTCCCCATTATTTTCTATGAAGCAATCACCTGCACCAAATAGCGCCAAAATTATACGTATTTTTAGTGACCTACAACCTCATAGCCACAGAGAGTTGTCTATTTAAATTTGAATAAATAAAAAAACTATTCAGCGTTCTTAATTATGTGACCAGCCAGTAAGTAGTAATACTAGGTTTAGATCTAATGTAAAAAGTTTACCTATTTATTTTTTAGCAAATCATGTGTATCAACGAATGTACGGCTAGTATGGTAAAGTTTTGCGATACCGAGTGAAATACAAAAAAAATACAAACAGTTACTTTTACTTGTTAGTTTTATAAAATCTTCTCTATAAATAAGCGTTCTTAATTATATGGCCACCACTGTATATATCTCACTAGGCAACCAGTCTCACTACCAACAAAATGTATATGTCGCCGCCAACTGGTTTAATGCGCCATTCAATTGGGCGGCTCTATATACAGCTGTATGGAGGGTACCTCACCTGGTGACCGCTTGGTTGCTCAACCAATTCTGTGGAGGCAACCGAATCACCCGCTGGTGGTGCAACCACTTATAATATGTGTAGAGCTATTTGGTTTCTCACTCTACCACCAGTTGCACTACCAAGGACGCCCCTTCCGCCGAATCAACTCGACACACTGCTTCGACGACCATTTTGAAACTGACGATCCTGGTGTTTGCTCTCGTGTTTCTCGCTTGGTAGCTCAAGGCACCACGGTACACCGCCGTGGTGTCCTAGTGAGATAAGAGCCTAACGAATAGATTCTAATCAAGGTCACTATTTATAGATAAATAAAATATATCAAATATTCAAAAACTATTTATTGATAATTTATTTCACTTATACAACTATTGGGATACGAAGGTGCTACGAACAATTATGTTCGACGGAAACGATTCAGTGAATAAATCAGACATGTCGAACGAAACTATTAGCAGACAGTTTGTATCTAGTTTCTATACTTACACATAATTTCATTTATGTTTACGTTAAGACTTTACGCTTTACTTAGATATAAAATGAAATTGGTAATGTAATATACAGAAATTTTAAAGTTGACGTCCATAAGATTGACTTATAAGAACAATGAGAAATAACCATTTGAAAAACGCTTTATAATATTAATCACTAGCCAATATAATACATAACAATAATTAGGCCACTTATTTATCAGTTACATGATCATTTGGGTGCACTTGGAATGAAAGTTTGAGGACCTGCCCCTCTAACCAAGCAGAGTTGGGCAAAATTTTATTGCAAATTGCATGTAGTGTCACAATTACAAATAATTTTGATTTGTTTGTCAATAGATGTGTCCATATGGCGCGCATGCCTCACCCGAGCACTCATATTATGACATTACGTCTATGCGTTCCGACGTCAAAAGTGAGTGCTCGCGCGAGGCATGCGCCTGATGAAGACGCCGCTAATCGCGAACAAATCACAATTAATTGTTAATTGTGACACCACCTGCAATTAATTGCAATTAAATTTTGCCCCACTTTGTAGCCAACTGGCTTCGTCTACATTCGTTTCTACAAATCGCTACGCTTCTTATGTAAATGACATAAGTCTCGTGAACTACTTATCAACTCTTGTAATGTAATTTCCATACATTTAAGCGTAGCGATTTGCATAAAAGCTTGTACACAAAGCCACTTGGCTAGAGGGGTTGTTTCAGAATCGACGGATAAATTTTACCCACCAAATAAAAATTTGCGTTTTCACAGATATTCTATAAAACAACTGTCAAACCGCCATATTTATTTGGTACTGTGATTCTGAACAGGCTCTAAATTATTTGAAAATGTAATCAACAGCTTAAATGAAAAACATATGGATACACGATTTTGAAAAACTTCATGCATATTTAATAATTAATTGATGTATGTCAATGACAATTTTGCTTTTCATAGCCATCTTTAAAATACTTAATACGATCATCACTTGTCCAAATCTTTATAAACACCAAAATACCAACTATTCGTGAAACATTAACATCATTTTATTTATACATTTGTACAGTATTTATTAGATTTTATTTATAACTTGCGAAAACGGAATAGCACACCTGCATAAATTAAACTTTTATTTTTAGATCTCAAAAAAGAATTTCCTTTAATAAATATACATCATATTTTATTACAAGTATACACAATATTAGACCCCTAGAAAATGTTAAGGTTTATTTATTTCAAGATTAACTAATCATGCTCTCTATACCATAGACAGTAGATTTTTTTTACTATGTTGTCTGTACAAACTAAGGAAACTGCATACCAAGAAGGTATCGAACAATTAATAAAAATAATAGTTTTTAGGGTTCCGTACCCAAAGGGTGCCAACGGGACCCTATTACTAAGCCTACGCTGTCCGTCTGTCTGTCAGAGGGCTATATCTCACGAACCATAATAGGTAGAGAGTTGAAATTTTCACACAATATGTATTTCTGTTGCCGCTACAACAACAAATACTAAAAATTAAATAAAATTTAAAAACAAAGGGGGTCCCCACACAAGAAACTTGATATTTTTAACATTTTTATTCTACGGTGGTACGGAACCCTCCATGTGCGATTCCGACACGCACTTGGCCGGTTTTTATCGTTGCTTACATTATTCTCATACAAACTAAAGCAGTGATCGTCTGCCACGAAACTAACGCCGAGTTATTGCACTTTTAAATTTGACGCAGTAATGTTAATGTTAAGAATATTGCAACAGTAATATTAAAAAAAAAACTCATGGGTGCAGGCTCACTAGGCTATTTCCACCAGGTAGTGAGTTGTAATGTGCAGTAAAGTTCATCGGGTTATACCTGCCTGGTAGTGTCTCATGGGTTTCCACATCACCAGTCTATTTCGACCTGACAGCTGTTACATACAGCAGTTATTGGGTGTTTGCATCACTGGGCTATTTGCACCTGGGGGTGAATTGTGTTATGCAGACCGCGTCGCCGAGCTAGTTACCAGCAGCGGGTTACTTGCATAAGTTTATACCCATAAATAAACTATTATTATATTTATACCCGCCTGGCCCCCAAGTCGCTTACCCATTGCCATTGAGCTGCTATAGTGATCGACCCTGTGGTTGGTCGGTCAGAATCAACCGACCAATCAGAGGGCCGATCACTATAGCAAAACACCACAGTGGCGCCACAATGTTTAGGGGGCGTCCATAAATTACGTGAGGTGATTTTTGTGATTTTTCGACCCCACCTCCCCCCTTGGTGAGGTGTCGCGAGATTTGGGTCGACCCCCTCCCCATCTAATCTCCCGTGAGAAATAAACTCGACTTAATTTAACCCAGTTTTGTCGCAAGTTTACACTGTTTCATGCGGTAAAAAAAAATACGTGAGATTTGCTGAGACCCCCCCTCGCCCCCACGTAAGATTTGGCAGACCCCTCCCCCCTCCCTAAATGCCTCACGTAATTTATGGACGCCTTAAGCGACTTGGCCACTTGTTGATCTCTTGTGCGTTGCAGTCAAATGGGTGGCTTCAGGCTATTTCCGCCTGGTGGCGAGCTGGTGCTTGAGCTGCTGTATCGTGTCGTGTTGCCGCGCGAGCTGCTCGTTGAGTCCGGCCACGTGCTCCGTTAGCACCGACATCTGTTCCTCGTAGTTGTGCGACGTCGAATGTAACTCCTCCTCCTGGAAAATTATTTATTTGAGATATGCTCTGACCGTTTTATTAGCTTAAAAGTACTTATTAATTCCATGCCAAAACCTAACTAGACATAATACATTACTAAAGAAAGATTGCGAAAAAAATATTGTTGCATAAAAAACTCTGACCCCCATGTCAGAGGGAGATCGCGGGCCGGGCCTAATAGCGCCCGGATTTTAGGGCC
This sequence comes from Drymonia ruficornis, assembly GCA_947859195.1. Classification (NCBI taxonomy): domain Eukaryota; kingdom Metazoa; phylum Arthropoda; class Insecta; order Lepidoptera; family Notodontidae; genus Drymonia; species Drymonia ruficornis. Next base: position 9,132,151 of record OX401923.1, read on the forward strand.
TCCGCAGACAAGCTACTTTTAGCTGCTTTTAGATGCTGCGTCGCGTTTCTTCAAGCGCGAACGAGCGAGACGCAGCATCAAAATCGCCGATCGCCGATGCTAAAAGTAGCTAGTCTGCAGAGGCACTTAAAGAAAAAAATAAACTAGACATTGCTCTTTTTTAATAGCCCTTCCATGTCTCCAAAAAAAACAATGGATCCTCTTTTGTTTTTATGCATCTACATACAAAATCTAGTTACATAACAACAATAGGCGTCCTATTGATTTTTTTATTAAATTCAATCAATCCGTTTATCCGTTTAAACCTACGGGGCACTTACAAATTCACTCGGTTAACAAACTCTATACTCTTATCAATCAATTTCAATGTCGAACGACGATAACTTATTCCTATAATTCTTCGGTCTAAAAGCAAGTCTGTTTGTATGAACAATAAGGTTTATTATTATGAAAGTGTAATGTGAAACTTGTGGGTTGACTCACCAGCCTGCTGATAGTGTTATGTTTCTCGTGCAGCGTGTGCTCGTCCGTCTGTTTGTCGCGCTCCATCTCCTCAAACCGTAGCCGCAGCATTTCACACTGGAAGTAATATCACGTGATTTATAGTGTCCGACCGAAGATTCGGTTTCGGTTTCGGCCAGTTTCGGCTCAAAAATCTATTTTCGGCACCAGTTTCGGTTTCGGCAGAAAACCCACCGAACCTTCGGCCGCGCCGAAACCCTGCGTTCGTGAATTATCGCGTGTCACTCGATTGATTTAGGGAGAGTTCGTATCTCGCGTTGCATCTGCCATCGTCAGCTGTCAGATCGCCGGCATTAAGCATTGAAGTTCTTTCCGTTGAGTTATTCACTCGGATTTATGAATGATGAGAATTAAGTATGTAAAAGAAAGAGGCTATATTATATTAGATTCACAAATTCATCATTTATTTATTACTTATGTTACGGTACATTTGTTTTAGGTTACTGTTGTTGGATGAACCGCGCGCGCTGCCTTATTAAGATGATGGTTATTTTGTGTTTATTTTAATCAGAGCAGTAATATTTAGAAAAAAAAAAAAATTTTAATAATTGTATTTATACATACTTCCATTATTGTTTTTTATTTCATTTAACACATTCTAACATTTCTAACTGTCAATATAAGGGTATAAAATAAGCCAAATTTCAGTAAACAAAAGATTTTTAACTTGTCTGAAAGAGGTTCGGTTTCGGTTTCGGCTGAAAATCCTGTTTCGGTCGGACACTAGTGATTTATTTCCGCAAGAAATAGAGTAAAATTGCAAGAAAACTGGGCTTATAATAAGTAAAATATGTTTCTCCACTAAAATATGGCTTTTGAAAAATCTCCGGTGGGGGGAGGGGGGTCGAAAATCACCAAAATCGCCTCACGTAATTACAGTCTGTTTTTTCTAAAATGTCTTAAACTCATAACAAACCGTCCTGGTTACGAAAATCATGAGTTTTGGCATCAATCACAACCTTTACCTAAGTTATGAACGTCTTGATTATTAAAAGAAACACATATGGTATGAATTACACCAAAAACTGCTTCAAATTAACTATTCAAACACATTAATTTTCATAAAATCAAAAAAATATCAGAATCCATTTCAACAGATTAAAAATGATCATCACAACTCGACATTTCTAAATGCGAGTTTGTCTTTGGATTGTAGTGATGCGATAAGCGGATGAATGATTCGACCAGTGTGAGTGAACTGTACCTATAATTTTTAGAACAATAATAAAAATTAATTTCGAAGAAAAATAAATAAAAGCGCAACTTTTAAGTAAATTTAGCAAAAACAATTATAATAAAAAAGTTGTGGACGAAATGGCAGCCCGCAAAAATATTATTGTTTTACGCCTTCCGCCCTATCATTGCGAATTAAATCCGATCGAATTAATATGGTCACAGTTAAAAACTCATGTTGGCAAAAATAATAAAACCTTCAAAATGGCTGAAGTCAAGGAATTGATCAAAGAAGGCTTAAGCCAAATTGGTAGGTGTCCTGGAACAACTGCATTAGTCATATAATAAAAGAAGAAGATAAAATGATGCAGCTTGACGGATTAATAGATGCTGCATCAGACGCGCCGACCCCCAGTTTTATTGTTCACGTATCCGAAACAGAAGACTCGAGTGAAGTAACTTGTAGTGAATCAAATTAATAAAAAAGATAAAAATATCTTGTCGTTTTATTTCTTTATGTTGGCTAAGATTGTTTTGAGAAATTATTTCTTTGATCGTGATAATGAAGGATATTCTGGCAGCTTACTACAAAAATATTACTGTCAACGCTATTAATTCCCATAGTCATAACCACATTGTCAGGAAATCTCACATCATGAAAATCATTCAGTTACAAGCTTCCTGAGTATATTTGTTCACTTGTTCATTCGATAATGTCCCAACACTATCAATTGTCTTTGGTTACTAGGACGCCATCTTTGTTTACCATTTAAGTCATTTAAGGAAAAACGGACTGTATGTGTAAGTATGGACGCCCCCAAAGGTCGGGGTTCGAGGTGTTAACGCTTCAGGGTTCCATCATCCTGGATATTAAACTATTGACGTGGGTCCACTTCTAATACGGTCTAAAGTTGAGCTCTCGTAATTGCGTGTGTCAGTAATAAAGAGAGCTCAGCTTATGTTGGAACTGTTACCATGGACGTGCTGACGACGGTACATGCATTTAGCTTATTTTCATAGGCGAGATAAAATATCAAGCGTGCAATAAAACGTGTATCGAAAGGCTGACCCACCAATCACACAGCCCCATCCTTAAAAACGCTTATAACATATGTACCTGCCATACAGTGGATTAAGATTGTACTCTTACACAGGAATTGAACCCACGACCACCCGAACCACATACACTCTACTACTACAAATAACATACTTAGGGGTCGACGAAATGTGACATTGTGTGTCAAGGGGGTGGGAGGGGTCCTAAGTTTTGTGACGTCACATTTTAAAATCTAATATATTGAAACCGACATTTTAATTTTTAACGAAACATTTTGAAAATTTCTGAAAATTATAAAAAATATGTGACGTCACACAGGGAGGGGGGGGGGTTCTCGCAAATGTGACCAGCTGTGACAAGGGGGGGAGGGATCTAAAAATCATGAAATTCGTGTGACGTAATTAATGGATGGCCCCTTACCTCTTTAACATAATGTTCAGTCTTGCTTTTCAACTCTTCCTTTTCGATCTGCAACTCGCTCATCTTATTTCTAAAATACGTCTTCATTCTATCCTCTCGAGCCTCTAATTCCTGATCTATCAGGAATGGGACTTGTAAGCTGCCTAATAGACCGGAGACTCTGCCCTCTGCGTCCACGGACGTCTCCCCAAACGTGTTGAAGTCTCCCGAGTCGTGGCCATCGCCGCGTCTCCTCTGCGACGCCGACACATACTTAGCTACTTCCAGTTTGAGGCCATCATTTTCCATTCTCATCATCTCAAACTCCATTCTTAGTTTTTGATTCTCCTGTGAAATAAAAATATAGTGATAATAACGCTAAATCAAAATTGGACAAAGAAATATACAAGTAACAAATAGCATTAATAACGATACGAAAAAAATACATGAGATGATAATTTGCTGAGATGATTTTAGGTTTATAAATCTTATAATATTTATTTTACGGAATAATTGCTAATACGAACAACCGAAGAATTTATAAATGTCGCTCTAGTGATAATTGCCAGCACTGTGTAATGAACAAGCGATAAAACAGGAATTGATAATGATCACACTAATTTTAAAAATATCGCGATAATAACACCTTCTTCCTAGCCTTATCCCATTATGAAGGGTCGGCTTCAATCTACCCTGATTTGGCTGATCACCGATATTTACACGGAGCGATTGCCATCTGCCCTCCGAGACCCAACTAGTGGGACTATCGGCAACCTAAGGGTAAGACCATTTATGTCAGATTTTTCAGGCTTCCGACTGCCTGTAACGACTGTCAAAGATCTTCAAATGACGCCCGGGACCGCCAGATTAACGTGCCCTCCGAAGCACGGAGGTCAGATGTTACAATTCAGACACCCATCCAAGGCCCAACCGAACCGAACGTGGCTTAACGCGCCGATGTATCAGGCGTCTTACCAACTAGGCTACGACCTCCTCATCGCGATAATAACACCAATAGGGCAAAACATTTTCAGGTCACCAGGTTCCTAAGTCGCATAGCCATTGCCATTAAGCTGGTAGTGCTAAACCCTCTGATTAATCGGTCATAATCATGAACGTCTGATTGGTTCGTCAGAATCAACCGACCAATCAGAGAGACGATCACTATAGCAGCTCAATGGCAATGGCAGTTCAATGGCTAAGCGACACAGGTCCCCTGATGTCGCTTGATTGGACCGAGGGTACAATACCACAGAGGAAGGATAAATACAATGGTATGACGACAAAGCAATTGCGCAGTGAGTGCCCTAGCATCACATATGGGCATAGTAGAAAGATGGATAGTAGGTTATCTTCATAGAAACGCACCGCGCGTGGCTTGTATGTGTGCGCCATGCGTATCTATGCGTCGCGCGAGCACACTCAAACATCACATGCATTATTTCGCACTGATAACCGGGTCTATCTTTTGTTTGAGTGTGCGCGGTGCGTTTCTATGAAGATAACCTACTACCCATATTTTCTACTACGATATGGGTGTGGCTCAGCAGCAGGGTTGTTAAGAAAAAATCACCTTGTTTTGAACACCATGTTTAAAACATGTTTTAATCATTTAAAATTGATTGATGATTTATTCCTTCTGATTTAAATCAACGTTTTAAACACGTTTTAAACAGTTTTCTTTTTTTAATTTCCGGTTTTTTGCAACTCTGCTCAGCAGTATGTCATACTACTGAGGACTAGTATGGGTCGCAGCCTCGCCCCGCACTCACCGCGCTATGGCATAGCTTCGTCGTATCTCTCTATTTATACTTACTCTGTGACTACTACTTTACAACTCGAATTTGAATTTGCAATGTGTTTACCTGTTCCAATGTGTGAGCTTTCATACTAAGTTGTTCATTTACGTTTAAGTCGTCGACAGAACTCAGTGCATCTTCGCTGCCCACCTAAAACAGAACATAGACATTCAACCACTAGCAATATTATGTCATGGAAAATAAATTAAAATTGAATGACTGTCGCTGGATTTGTTCCAAAATAATTGTCACCTATTTTGATATATTACTTATTAAAAGCCTTCTCTTATGTCGCAAGACGACATATTTTCATTCAAGTAATGTCTAGCATAGCTTGTGTATGGCAGTAATTAAGAAGTGTTGACTAACTTCCTCTTTGATATTAAAAGTTGGCCTTAAGCTTGCTCATACTACAGGTGACAATGCATAGCTTACTCTCATAGTTTTTTCAGTAATTCTATATTCCATAAAGCAAGTCATAGACAACAAAACCATAATTCCCTGTCCCACTCCCCTTCAGGACGGCAATGTGTAAGCTATGCCTTTGGTATTGCAAGCATCTATAGGCTACGGTAACTGCTTAACATCAGGCGGGCTGTGCGCCTGTTACCGTACCTTAGTAAAATAAAAATAAATTACCAAACTGCCTCCTTCAGACAAGTAGTCACCGTTGCAACTGGCCGCCTGGCTACTGGATGGCAGGTGCACCTTTGGCGTCCCTCCGAGACGGTCCCTCTGGGCCTCCTCTAGAGCAAACTGGAGCTCCTGGTTCTTATTCTTGAGCTTCGCGACCTCACACTTGTATCTGCTGTCACTCTCGTTTATATGCCTCTGGTAGTCATCTAACGATGCTTTCAGCTGGGATATCTCAAATATTTTGTCTGAAAGCTAAAAAAATTAATACATGCAATGGATGATAGAAATATTGAGGATCTTATATTGCAATGATTAGGTGCTGGAAATGAACATGTAATTTTTAAAAAAACAAGCACCGGTTAGTCTCATTGTATAGCTAACGGCCGAATACTCGTACGCAACTTAAATTTGAGAGCTGCTTAACTTTGACGCGCCATACAAAAAATGACTGTTAACGACGTCTCAAACTGCTAAGTGGGACTTAAATATTTAAGTAGCCTTTGAGTATTCGGCCGTTAGACCTTCTCTATTGGCTATCAAATTGGGTGATTAGTAGAACATTTAAGTTGGCAAAAGTGATGGTAATATTTTTGAAATGCTCTCCACCTAGTTTCCTACACGTACATTTGGTGAAAACATTGAAATTTGTTTACCAACACTGAATGTTCTATTGAAATAGACTAGGTTCTTTTGCTGGTTTGTTATCAATTTCAATAGGTACATTGTATGTGTACCTGTGAAGCATACTGTGCATTCTCAATGATCTTCTTCTGCAACTCCTCCTGCAGCAGGCCCGTGTCCGGTGCCATGGAATTACTGACTGTCGCCTGCTTGTCATCCCCTTTGCTTTTATATTTCTTCGTCAATTTTAACTGCAACAAACATTATAAGTCATCCATTGTTAGAGAGATTCCCAGAACCTCATTTGTGATAATTGTCTTTAGTTCTTGCTATCCAAAAATGGCTAAAATACTGTGAAAAGTCCATGTTGCATGAGATTATAACCACATGTTTCCACTGCGCTAAACATGTTGACACAACATATTGTTGTCGCTATTATTTTCCTGACATTAAATAGAGACAACAATATGTTGTGTCAACATGTTTTTGCACAGTGGAAACGCACAGTAAGACAATGTTATTAAAGCCGCCAAGTATTGCCACATTTGCCACACACTTGTAAAATTCAAAAACCAATAAGAACACTTGTGTTACAAATAATGATATTTGTTTATTCAGTGTAAACTAACAATACAGATAAGATTAATTTAAAAAATATAACTTTTATAGTATAGAAAAAAGTTCTTTGTTTCAATACAAGTACACACATTTTTTAAACAAAGAGAATATAACTACTTGTGTTACTGACCTGCAACGCGTCCAGTTCATCCTGAAGCACGGACACGCGCCGCGTCAGCTGTTGGTTCCTGAAAGTCAACGAGTCTATCTCCAACTCCGCTTTTCGGAATGTCTTCTCCTTCTCTTTCAGCGTGTCTCGCAGCTCGTTAGACTTCGCCTGCTCGTCCAGCACCCCCTTCTTAAGCACCTTCACATGCACCCTCAACTACAACGGAAACAACGAATTCACAAAATTGCCGACCAATTTCACACTAACATAACAGTACCATACACACTTTAGAGTACTCCGACGCTAATTTTTGGTACTTCGCCTGTATATCACCGGAAGGCAATCCCTCCATTTCTGATTTTCAGGTGGTCATAACTGTAAAATAAGATTATTTAGCTGTTTATTTAGAATTTCCTAGAGACCACCCACTCCAATTTCATTCATCAACCCACTTTCATAAAACTACATGACATAAAGAAAGTTTGACATTGAAGTTTTTATTTTTGATACTGTCTATGGTCTAAGTGAAGTGAAAATAATTTCTTTCAAAACTAAGCTCGAAGTTCCTAATTGATTATAACACAGAGCATTTAAGATTATAATTTTAGTCGATATTTGGCCTTAATATTTATTCAATAATGGTCACACACAATGCTGAATGCGTGCATTTTGGGACATTCACATATTTTATTGTATGTAGGTAGGTAGTGTTTGTGTAGTTAAATCACGTAATAGAATCTTTGTTAACGTAGAAAGTGTATCTTCAACATTACTCGGTTTGTAATCGATATGACCTTCCAAAACAATATATGAAAGACATCCCTAAAAATAAAACGAGGGAAATCCGATGATTTTTTTTTTCCGCTGTCAACACCGCCTCTGTTGATGTGTCGTGATTGTCCAATGTAAAATATCAATATTTTGGATTTTTATGAAAGAAAAGCTGTAATTTCTAATTAATTTAACATAATTACATACTACTAAATCTATGTCATCTATCAATGGTACGGTCATGGACGACAGGTGCGATATTTGATATTTTTTTACAACATTGCCTCGCAACAGGTAAAACTAAGTTGGAACAAAGTAAAATTATGACTAAACTACACTAAAATTTCCAGGAATATGGAATCGAGCTGTTCTCACTACAACGATGTCGACAGCGAGCACTCCAGGTGTATTATTCACATCGATGTAGATTGCTTCTATGCCCAAGTGGAGATGGTGCGAAACCCTGAACTGCGGTCAGTTCCGCTCGGTATACAACAGAAGAACATCGTGGTAACTAGCAACTATGAAGCCAGGAAGTACGGAGTGCAGAAGTGTATGCTTGTTATAGACGCTTTGAAAGTTTGCCCCAATTTAATACTTATCAACGGTGAGGATTTGCACAACTATAGAACAGCCTCGAATAAGATTTTCGCGGTGTTGCAAAGTTGGAAAAGTCCAGTAGAAAAGTTGGGTATGGATGAGAATTTTATAGAAGTCACAAACTTGGTACAGGAAAAATTGAAAGAAATGAATGTTAATAACACCAGCTTCACTGGTCACGTGTACAAGGAGCCCGACATGGAGTGTCCGTGCGGCTGCCACACGCGGCTGAGGATAGCATCACAAATAGCTAGTGAAATGAGGAAGAAAATATTTGAGGAATTAAGTTTCACAACTTGTGCTGGTGTTGCACACAACAAGTTGTTGGCCAAGCTGATCTGTCCATTGAATAAACCAAATGACCAAACTATAATATTCCCCGAGCATGGGACCAGTTTCATGTCTACCCTGCAGAGTGTTCGTTCCATTCCAAGCATTGGTTCAAAGACTACTGAAGCTCTGATATCACAAAAAATTATAACAGTAAGTGATTTGCAAGAAGTGACTCTCGATGTGCTAAAGAAGCACTTCAGCAGTGATATGGCGGTGAGACTGAAAAATTTAAGTATAGGTGAAGATAATACTCCAGTGAAGCAGACAGGGAAGCCTCTCAGCATTGGCCTAGAGGACAGTTTCAAGATTGTCAGTGTGAAAAGTGAAGTGGAAGATAAATTTACAGCACTACTGCAAAGATTGCTTATTCTAATGAGGGAAGATGGACGCATTCCAGTTTCATTAAGAGTCACACTGCGAAAGAAAGATGCTAAAAGGCTGAGCAGTCACAGAGAGTCGAGGCAGAGTCAGATCTCACCTTCAATCTTCATACTCAACAATGGAGCTTTGACTGTTACCGAAGCGGGTCAGCAGAAGCTTATGAGCACAATTATGAGATTATTCAACAAACTTATTGACTTATCCAAACCATTCCATTTAACTTTGGTGGGGCTGGCATTCACCAAGTTCCAGGAGCGCATGACAGGCAGGAGCTCCATAGTCAACTACTTAATGAACGACATTTCCGTCCAGTCTGTGCTTAACTTACAGAACGAATGTGATACCTCGGCTTCGTCTATGGACTATTCGGCCGTGTCGCCGAGTAGTAGCACTACGACGGACCTCTCCGACGCCGAGGTTGAACCGTCACCGAAAAAGCCGAAAAAAGTAACATGGATAGCAAAAAGGCGATGTTTGTCGAAAGAGGAGGTAGCTTCACCTAGCAAATTAAACGTCGGCGACCTTAGATTGAACTCAAAAGAGCTAGAGAAGGTCTCAGAGCTAAGACTGAATTCCCGCGACCGATCGCTGACGCCTAGAGCCAGCCCCGCGAAAGATAGCTTGTCCGACACTTCTGACACTATGAGAGATGTCGAAGAGAAAAATTGTGATGACTGCCCAAGTTACGTGGACAAGGACGTGTTCGACGCCTTGCCAGATAACATGCAACAGGAATTGAAGGCCATGTGGAAGAATCCCTCCAGTTCGGAGGTGCCCAGGAGTAGTCCCAGAACCACGAACAAAGCTAAACCGAACACAATTATGAAATATTTCGTTCCAAACAAATAGTATTAGTAAGATTTTATCTTGTTAATTATTTTAAGTGATAAGTGAATGGTTTCTATTTTTTCAAATCATACAATTTTTATTCAGCTGATCAAATACATGTTTATGTTAAAAAATAAATAATTTTTATTTTATTCTATAAAGGTTAAACAAAAAACTTTACTATACAACTGGGCATATCATTTAATATCTATATTTTTTACAGCTTCCGTGACCATGTGTGATAGTTCGGTGAATTTGTGAACACTATTTACATTGAGGTGAAGGGTCTCGGCGAGCTTGCCGTAGCAGACGACGTCGACGTTCAGTTGTAGTCTGATTTTGTCTCCGTCGGTGACGCCCGCGCTGTCGTTACTCTGTGGGGATCCCATATCTCGTATTTGCTTCAGTCTTCTTAACGACTCCTCTGTTCTCTGAACGGAGGTCAATACGTCTTCTACATACTTGTAGTATCTGAAAGACCATATACCATGAGTAATTGCCACTTATATTACTACTAACATTATGCCATAAAACACCCCATTTCAGAGACATGGCAAAATCAATTTCCCCATTGTGCCGTTAAAACTAATAGGCGCATTGAAACATGTTCAATACTCAAGAACTATTTCCTTTGTGTTATGTCTGAAATATCCTATGTCATACTTACGAGACGGTCATGGTATTGAAGAGTGTTTCAAACAGTCCAACTAGAAACTCATTATCCAACTTTCCGGATGCTTCTTGATTGAACTCCTTCAATGCATTGCCCACCGTGTCAATGTACGTACATGGCTTGCTTGGTACGCTGCGGTTAGTCTTCCTATACAGTCTTGGTATGTCACTGACTTGCTTCAATTGCATGTTGAAATTTTCAAATAACTCGCTGACTATGCAATCCCTTATTTTATTCTTGCTCTCTTGTAACGCCCCTTCAGATGGTTTTAAACTTTGTTTTAGTACATCTGTATTCTTAATCGGTATTTTTGTTTCAAGTAATTCAAGTAACTGCGGCAGTTTTTGCAGTAAAGTTTGAATGTCGCCATAAATACTAATACTGTGATCTATTAGGTTTTTATTTACACTGGTTGGCTCAAATTTGGGCACTGGTGATCTCTGAAAGATAAAGTAAACGGTAATTAAATTATGTAAGTCAGAATAGAGAAATAAACCTCCCATGCGATTATCTTGGAAAAGGGATAACCGATGGCCATCAAATAAATATAGAAAACAACCAAGTTGCAAAAATCTGTTCTGGAGCTACGAAGCCACAGACAGACCAAAGAAATATTACACCCCTATGTAAATTACATTAGCACTATTACTTGAAAAAGGTAGGTAGACAATTATATCCACCTATCCTACCACAGCAATTTCAAAATAAAACCTGACATAAAAAAATCCGGAAAAACATTTTATCAACGCCTTAAATCATTATCAGATCTAAAACATCACTAAAAAGGAGTACCTATTAATGATAATCACCTGTGTACAAAACGCATTAGCCCACGTGGCGTACCGCGATAACAGCTGTAGTGTCAGTTTCCAGAATTTGTGTGCCAGCGCCTCGATGTAGACCCCTCCCGACCAGCACTCTTGCACCGCGGCCCAGCACTTACGTGTCTCTTTCAACATAAAACCGTCCATGTTTTCAACCGTGGGGCTCCTCTGCAACGACGCTTCGTAACTTCCTGTAATTGTTTGTAAACACAACATACTTTGAATTTCTGTGGGATATGGTATAGTGACAGCAATTCATTATTTTACTTTATTTAAATAGGATTAACGAAACCAAATTCATGCTATTTGTTAAAAAAACAAGTTTCATACAGTTATTTATGTGTCATTGAAAACTGCACGACTACACTCATTCTACTGCAATATTCCTTATTCTGAGTCCTGACTTAACAATATCGATTATGGCTCATTCTCAGTCGCACCGTTTTATGCTGACCTTCGGTGTCTATAAAAAAAGGTTGCCACCGAAGGTCCACTTAAAATGGTAATTGAATATCGATTCTATGTTTTAGAATAATATAGATTTGTTAGTAATGCGGAAATGACGGGAGGAAACGGGAATGCATTAATGATATTAAATTCAGAACAGTGGATAGTTTTATCATCGGAACATCACAATGTTATAACAGGAAAATTGCAAAGTTTTATAAAATTACCTGCAATTTCCTGAAATCTAATCTGGAAGTAAACTGGCAAGTTCCACCTCCTCTGGAAACTCTTATACTCTGTGGTCTTCCTTAACAATTTCACATCATCAGGTGAACAGTACTCCTCCAGTTTCCTTACAAAGTCAACACTCTCACTGTATCTTCTGTAAAATATCTGCGGGTTGCCAGGAGCAAATATAGACGCTAGATTCACCTCCAATCTGTTCTCAACCTCGCACCAAAAGCAGTTGACTAAAAACCTATATTTGTTAACAAGAAACGAAAGCTTGGAATGTTGCGTCACCGTAAGAAGTAACTTCAGTTTTGTGTCTAATAATGACAAGATTCTCTCATAGATCCCTTGCAGGCCGTCTTTGCTTTTCTGTAGAGCCGGCTCATTGATAATGTCTTGTAACAAAGGAGCAACCGCTTGCTTACGTATCAGCATTTCTGACTCCGCTACACGTCCCAATGAGGCTAACGTTATGAGAGTCTTAACAAGGCTCTCTTCGTCACCGTCATTCCAACATTGGAACAGTAATTCGTTGAGTGATAGTACTAGCTTACTCCCTACTTCAGCGTACTGTAGTTTATGTTCAGGCTTTATTATACTGTCACACTTTGTGATGGAAAATTTCAGTTGGTTGTATTGCATCGCTGCCCGGTCCGCAAGAAACACCTGTTCTAACTTCTTCTTGTCAGAGATATTCACCAAAATATTCTGTAATGTCTTCAAACAGTTGATAGTCTGGCTGTAATACTTCAGAAGTTGTTTCTTCTTCTGTAAACCACGTCGCTGGTTCATCCACATTGACAACTCTTTCATTGCGTCCTCTAAGGATTGCTTCACACTCTGCCAATAAATACACAATCACTACATAGGATAAAATAAAGTTGCTTCCCGCTGTTTGTCCCTATGTATGCTTGGATCTTTAAAACTATGCAACGGATTTTGATGTGATTTTTTTATAGATAGAGTGATTCAAGAGGAAGATTTAAATGTATAATACATGCATAATATAGTAGAGAAACACCGACATCGAGCGGGCGAAGCCGCAGGCATCAGCTAGTGATTTATAATTCAATAACATTATAAGTACATACATAAATAAAATAATACAAAAATAAAACAATATTTACTAGGCTTATTGCAATATTTACAACAGTATATTAATATATGTAGTTATTTAGCCAAACAAAAACTGTTTATACTTACAATAACTTCTTCATTGAGCTGTCCCAATGGCACTTGGATTTTTACTATGGCCTTATCAAACCCGATGAGGGTGGCGCACAAATTGACGAAATTCGCATAGTCCTTATTGATAAGCTCTATCATGGCCAGCCTGAGGACTTTTAAGTACACTCCAAGATCATCCCGCATCGTTTCCAAAGAAGCCACATTCTGATGTTCCGCCAAAAAATTATCAACGGAGAAGTTCGTCTGTAATCAACGTTACACCGTAAACATACGTCCTAATAACAATAAATGGTTTATCACAAACATATTACATGGAAACAAGCAAAGATACCTTGACGAAATCATTTCGATCGAAACACAGCCCCCGCGGGGCTGGGGGCAGCGTGAACTCCGTTATATCACTCTCCATGCTAAGGTGTCACTATCATTGTATTAAAAAGGCACCATTATTGAGAACAATCGTAGAAAAAAGAAAATAAATTAAATAAAGATAGCTTCCTCAGCGGCGATCATTTTGATTTGACATTTAATTGCACTGACGTAAGCTTGACACATCACACGTCAAGCAATAGTTCGGATACACAAATCGCACTTTTGTAAGGTTTTCCGATAAATATTAAATAACATAAAATCCAAATAAAATCATCAGTCAGACAAACACATCAACTGTATGGCCCAAACCTAAGCAATGCTTGTATTATTATGGATGCCACAGAATGGCGGTTAAATTACGAAAAAGTAATTTCAGAATTTGTACCGTACCTAGAATCGAAACCGTAACCACTAGATGCGATGCAGAGTTATAGGAAACCACTTTTATTTTTTTGTAACTACGTTGCTGTATTGGATTCAAGCGTGGACTTTGTATCTACTTAGGTATACCTATTTTCGGTAGGTGTACCTACCTACTTCGTAACACCAAAATGAATTATTATGCTAAAGCAAAGAAAGCGAGAATTCCAACCTACGCTAAATTGATGCATCTCTTTAGGCATTATTGACACCCGTAAAAATAAGCCCGTAAATAACCCGTAAAAATAAGCCCAGACTATGTTGGAAATGTTACCAAAGACTTGCAGGCGTCTGTACATTAGGCCCATGAACATAAAAATATATTAATAATCTGTGGGTACACTGACAAACTTGCTAGTTGAGTATCTAAGTACCTACTTATTTCTCTACTTATTATTTATAATGTAAGGAAAGTACCTATGCGAAACAGCCAATTATCATCCAACGATATTGATATCACATCAATTGGGTCGCTATTAACCGGTTGTTTTACGTAATTACCAGCTCATTTCATTAAGTGGGTAAACGTTAAGATAATAAGGACCCTAATTCAGTTGATACATGAACTAAAGTATTGCCGTACTTCTCAACAAGAACAAACCAATAATAAAATTAGCCATTGCTATGGTGCTGCTATAGTGGTCGACCCTTTGATTGGTGGGTGACTTAGCGCCCAGGGCCCTAAGTCGCTTAGCCATTGTGGCGCCACTGTGGCGTTTTGCTATCGTGATCGACCCTTTTGGATGATTCTGACTGACCAATCAGAGCTCGATCAGCCGATCGGCCGACCAATTAGGGGGTCGTTCACTATAGCAGCGCAATGGCATTCGCTAAGCGACAGGCCCTAACTTCTCTTATTTGTGGCAGTAGGTTATTCTTGTTCTGTCTTTCTATGAGTTCCCTCACATCCCGGTTCTCAGCCATACCCAGTTGCATCCGCCGACATCACGACGTCTTTGATGTCATCAGTCCACGTTGGGAGCCGTCCTACACTACGTCTTCCAACTTATAGTCTCCCTTTTAGTCTTTAGTTTAGTTAAAGTATTTGGTGGACAACAGATTTAGCGAACACTTTGAACAGAAACTTGGCATTCATTGTTCGTTTCTTGGGATACGTATAGTACCTACTTTGAATCCTCAGTGAACATGGCATCAGCTGAAGATATCTACTTGAATCGAGCGAAATTCGTTATGGAGCACTTCGGCGTATGGGTTCCGCCAGAAAATGAAACGGTTCTCCGAAAGATCTACAGATTCTTCATGATCACGCTCCAGTACCTGTTTCTGTTGTTTCAAATGATCTATATAGTTCAAGTGTGGGGTGACTTGGACGCAGTGTCGCAGGCGTCCTATCTGCTGTTCACCCAGGCGTGTTTGTGTTTGAAAGTGACCGTTTTCCAAATAAACATGGATATGTTGGAAGAACTCCTCGTTCTTATGAACGCTGAGATTTTCAAGCCTCAGAATGTTAGGCAGGAGAAGTGCGTTGTTTGGTAACTGCGAACCGGAATACATGACAAGCATTGCAATCCATTTTAAATCTGTTTTAGAGCAATGAACACTAGGGATCTACGATGCGTCGGGTGTTAGAATCTAATTCAATTCAATTCATTTATTTTGTTTAGGCCTACGGGGGCACTTACAAATTGTCATTTTACATTTTTTCCTTAACTTCTACCGCCGGATCGGAAACGCGACCTCGACTGAGAAGATCCGGTAAGAAACTCAGCGGGCTTGTCTTTTTTACATTGTTTTTTTATCGCCATTTACTTATTTTAATACAATGTATTTTGGTAAACAATAGCTCCAGTGTGCTGCCTTCCGAAATAAGCAAGGCAAGACACACTACACTTTAACATGACACTGTTCTTAACGAAGTGTATTTGAGCGATCAGTCCCAAGCTGATTTATCTACCAAGTAAAACAGTAATGGACCATTTCTTCTATTACCCAAGACAAGTATACATGCGTATCATGTATACATGAGTAACGCTATTAATTCCAAAATCTTTGGTAGTAATCTTGACTTAGGTAATAGAAGAAAGGGGCCATTACTGTTTTATTAGCTTCTAACACCTGACGCATTGTAGATTCTTCGTGTTCATTGCTCTAAAATATATTTTAAATCAATTGCAATGAGGTTTCTTGTTTGAGAGTCAATTTTACGGTATAGGTAGCTTTTCTATTTACATAAGCAGTAAATAAAATCGGGTCGGTTTCAAAATCGTCAGCTAACTTTTATCCACGCAATAATCACAGGTTTGAAAGTCATATTTATTCAGTGGATAAAAGGTATCTGACGACGTTATTTTTAGTACGCTGGTTGTGTATTCCGGTACTAATTTATTTTATGGATTTGATCAACATATCTCCCAGACAGAATTCTGAAATTGCAGGCTGCCCGGATCAAGAGGTTGCTTCTCGCGTTTATGATCAGCTCACAGATAACGTGCGGCTTGTGGGCTCTCAAGCCACTGTTCGACGATGCGGGGTGTCGCAAATTTCCTTTCGACATGTGGTAAGATTTAGGGCGTGAAATATGAAGTGTTGACAGATATTCTATGAAAAAACTGTAAAAACACAAGGTGCACCGACAACCGAATGAAAGTCGCAGATAACCGCTGGATGAAAGGAGCACAGGACCGGTCGTTGTGGAAAACGACGTGGTATTAGGAAGCACCACTCCTTACTACTCCACCAAGCCAACTAGGCACCTGTCAAATGTGACGTCACCTGCACAAACAGGTGGTGGCAGTAGTGTGCGGGTGGAAAGCCGCAGGCGGTGGCGGGTGTGCGGGCGGGGAAGCCGCATTCCATCCGAGCGCCTAGTTGGCTTGGTGGAGTTTATGACGTTTTAACTGATAATCTATGAAAAAAATGTAAAAACACAAGGTGGCCGACGCGACGACCCAATGAAGGTCGCGGATCTGGATGCATGGAGCACAGGACCGGTCGTTGTGGAAAACGACGTGGTATTAGGAAGCACGACTCCTTATTAATCCACCAAGCCAACTAGGCACCTGTCAAATGTGACGTCACTTGCACAAAAATACGGTAGCAGTAGTGTGCGAGCTGTGTGCGGGCGAGAAGCCGCAGGCGGTGGCGGGTGTGCGGGCGGTGTGCGGGCGGGGAAGCCGCATTCCACCCGAGCTCCTAGTTGGCTTGGTGTTGTAGTCATTTCAATATTTTTAATTTTATATCGCTATAGTATTTTCAGACTTTGCTTTGACCGAAACCAACAACTTTAAAAATACCACCTAGGTGTTTTCCATAAAATGATCTTTGCGGTACCAGGATGCCAATAACCCCCGAGAGGTCGCCGCAGTACCTCATCGGGTACTTGTTCCAACTGGCCACCATCTGCATCAGCGCCTACATGTATTTCGGAGTGGACAGCGTGGCCCTTTCCTCGGTCATCTTCGGGTGTGCCCAGATCGACATCATCAAGGATAAACTCATGAGTGTGAGATTATCGAAAAGTTAAAATCGTTTTGAATTCTTATCTAGTCATATTCCCATTGAAAAATCTATCTATACACGCGTTCAAAACGTGTCTAATTTTATTGTAATAACACCGCACTAAATATGAAAAAAATACTCAAGCTTTTGATTAGTATTTGCTCTACGTAGTACGTACTACGTATCTTTCGTAGCAGTCGTAGCTAGTTCGCACTACCTACCACCCTTCTTATAAAAATAAAACTTGTAAAACGTCCTCGACGTGCTTGATTGCTGCACCTGCTTGCACACTGCCGCACTCAGATACGTTAATGGTTACCAACTTAACTCGCTCCTGTTTTTATATTTTCTATAGGAAATCGCTACTAAGTAGCAATAGGTATATCAGTAACGTCTCTGAATACAGCAGTTACTTTTTCAGGAGTTTACCTAGAAATATAGATGATAATGATCTTTTTTAGATTGCCCCTCTGGTCGGCAAGTGTGGTAGCGAAGTGGCCCAAACACTATCGGAAAACTACGACAAACTTGTAGATTGTATCAAACACCACCAAGCTATCGTAACGTAAGTACCAACCTGGGTACATGGGTGCACGATGAGGGGGAAAGGGGTAGTTACTCCCCCGCACCTGGAACTTACCCTTAGATTTCTAGGACTCTAAGGGTAAGTTAGCTAACTTCCAATTCCAATTCCTGAATTACCTCCCTTGCAGTAGCATTCAACTATTCAATTTAACTTAGTGTAGTGCGAGAGGGATTTAAGCCTTCCACGCTGTGGCCCAGTACGGGTTGAAGAACTTCACACGTAAAATCTATCAAGTTTTCATGTTGATTTTCAGATTTACTGAATTAGTGGAAAATGCCTATCACACGTATTTGTTGTTCCAACTTATTGGCAGTGTTGGGATTATTTGCATGTCAGCGTTGAGGATTTTAGTCGTAAGTAACTTTTGTTTATTTTATATACGTAAGTTTGTTATCTTAGACCACCTCGGTCTAGATAACAAACTTCCGTTAAGCACTTACCTACGGATTGGGTTGATGGAGGATTCCTCTTCCATTTACTGCGAATATTCCTGTTTTTGGACCATCCTTATCAGATTCATATTCATATTCATTTATTTCGCATTCCACAATGTGTAATAGATGTTAAATAAAATATAGACCAATTGTGGACCCAGCAGGGCACAGCAAAAGTAATAAGTAGGTCAAAATTGTTTCGAAAAAATTCACAGTCTCGAAGTAATCTATTGCAAAATCATGTTTATTGAACATTTCGATATTTCTGTTCTCCGCCTTTTAATTAGGTACTACCTACCTTTTTCTCCTTCTCCGATTATTGAATAGTCAAACGAACTTAGGGGCCATCCATAAATTACGTCACACGTAAAGGGGGGGAGGGGGTCGACGAAATGTGACATTGTGTGACAAGGGGGTGGGAGGTGTCGTAAGTTTTGTGACGTCACATTTAAAAATATGTAAAAAAATATGTGACGTCACACAGGGAGGGGGGGAGTCTCACAAATGTGACCAGCTGTGACAAGGGGGAGGAGGGGTCTAAAAATCATGAAATTCGTGTGACGTAATTTATGGATGGCCCCTTATCTGCAGGTGGACTGGCGCAGCATGCAGTTCTTCTCAATCCTAACTTACCTGTCAGTGATGATCAGCCAGCTTTTCGTGTGCTGCTGGTGCGGACACGAACTCACCGCCACTGTACGTATTAATTATACACCCGGGTGTATAGAGAACAATTGATTATCTATTATAATTAAATAAATATCGCCAGACTTAAATACCATCTGTATGGTCCGAAACTAAGCAACGCTTGTACTATGGCTACCATACACTGGGGCCGATCCCAGTGACACCCAGACCAGGGCAAATAAAGAAATGGCCGTTTCTGAAATTTGCCTCTGGCAGGAATCGAACCCGCAACAAGCTTAAATTAGCTGGCTCAGTGGCCTAAACAGACGCTAAAGTTTTCAAGTAGAAAAATATCGACAGATTTTATATACAGTCTTGTTTGTATCGGCACTACTACGCACTCAGTGGGCCAGATAAGCGGGATGGAGGACTGTATTTGCTTTTTTTTTAATTGTAGAGCGAAGATCTGCACACAGTACTGTACGAGTGCATTTGGTTCGAGCAGGACGTGAGGTTCAAACGGGATCTATGCTTCGCTATGATGCGCATGAGTCGTCCGCTAGTGCTGCGCGCTGGCCACTACATTTCTCTGTCGCGGCAGACTTTTGTCTCGGTAAAAATCTTTACTATAGGTATACCGCAAGCGCTGTACCGCGCCTTAGGTACGTGAGCGGCGAGACGGGGGGGGCTCATCGCTCTCGCCGTCCCACTCCCCCACCTCCCCGCGCATACCTAAGGCGCGGCACAGCGATTGCGGTAGTACTATAAGGCTGGTTTTTGTGTCGTTGACGGACGGTCGGTATGTCTTTGATATTATAAGCATCTTTAGGCTACAGTAACTACATAAACAATGCTATAAACACCCTACTGATACGCTGTAAAGTTGTTTTTGTCGAAATAATATAGGTCAGTAATGCAAGTATTTATTTTTTGCAGATTATAAGGATGTCCTACTCTTATTTTGCGGTGTTGAATCAGGCAAACCAATCCTAGGCAAATTTAGTAGAAATTGCATTGTGTAAGTCCAAATGTAGGTCTGTTGTGTAGTACTTATATACTTTAGAAGTAGATTTCTTTGCTTGGAACTCATGGCCAGAGGACTGCCAACAGATGCCCCAGAACATGTTGACCGCCAAGACATAACGATGAAGAAATAAGAATGCAGGAAGATAATATTATATGTAAAAGCATAATTATAAAAACATTGTTAGTTAATAAATAGTTATTTCCGTACCTCCGGTTTTCTATTGTAAATTTTAGAAGTAGGCATCGATACTAATCTATCTACAGACTTCAAAGACAAAGTTTCGAACACAAAATTTAAAGTTGTTGATAATTTGAAGCTAATTGTTTATAGTTTCTCCACACCTACAATTAACTTGCGAAGTTTGAACAATAGCGCCGAGTTTCACAAAGTATTTAAACAAACATTAGGTTTATAAAGTAGCATAAATGCCAATAAAATTTGTCATTTGTTTCGTTGCAAGTTCATGAAGTAGGCTCTAGAGTTTCCAATAAAAATGCCTATTCTAAACACCTCGTTATTTCTCGGTCGCACGCGAAATATACTAAGCTTCTTCGGAATTTGGCTGCCTAAAAAACATGATCTTCGACGGATAGTTTATACAATGCTTTTAATGTTGACCCAATATTCGTTTCTTGTATTCGAAATTATCTATGTGACGGATGTGTGGGGAGACATAGACGCGGTCTCAGAGGCCTCTTACCTGCTGTTCACTCAGGCATCCCTCTGCTACAAAACTACTGCATTTATGGTAAACAAGAATAACCTGCTGAAACTGCTGGAAATCATGGATTACGACATTTTCGAGCCGCAGTCAAAGAGCCATGAAAAGTGAGTCTACTTACCTTATATCCTCAAAGAAATAAATCTGAAACCAACTAGGCTTATAAGCTTATTTACTCGCTTTTGTTAAGCGGTACTTTTGGGCGTCCATAAATTACGTGAAGCGTTTAGGGGGGGTGTAGAGCCAAATATCACGTGAGGGACAGGGTAAAATTGTGAAAAAACTGGGGTTAAATGAAGTAAAATATGTTTCTCCACTAAAATATTGCTTTTGAAAATCTCACGTGAGATTAGGGCGGAGGGAGGGGGGTCGAGCCAAATCTCACGACATCTCACCAAGGGGGAGGGTGGTCAACAAAATCGCCTCACGTAATTTATAGACGCTCTCTTGACTGTTCACATAGGTCATTTATATGTGAACCTTCCTGTGTGTGACTGGACATTGACTACGTAATCGAAATATTGTTTTTATAGGATCCTAGCTGCCCAATCCCTGAAGATAAAGCGTCTGTGTCTGTTCTTCATGGTGAGCGCCATGACCACGTGCTCCCTGTGGGCCATGATGCCCTTGTTTGAAGCCGCTGGGGTCAGATCCTTCCCCTTTAGGATCTGGTAAGTCGGAAGAGAGATTGTAGAGGGATTTAGGGGAGGCCTACGCCGCTATAGGGCGATTACAATGCCTTTATATTAGTAGGTATTTTTTAAAACAATACTAGTAGATAATTGTAAGAAGTAGAAATAAAGGCTATTTTATTTATAAGTCGCGCGAAATCCTCTTAAGTTTCCTAAACTTTTTTTACATACATATTTACGTACTTACGTACAATTTTAACTCTTAATATTTGTAGCTATTTAGAGGTATATCAAATTAGATTTTAGTAAGGTACAGTCAGAAACATAAGGCGCTGAACATTCTTAGTTTTTCAAATCGCTTGCTCGCTACACCTTTCTTTTGCAAATCCATTATTTATGTAGATAATAATATCCTGGGACATTTTTTACACACTGCTACCTGATCCCAAACTAAGCAGAGCTTGTACTATGGAAATCAGATAACTGATATTACTACATTTACTACTTTTTTATTTGTAAATATACTTAATTTACATTTACACCCAGACTCGGGACATACATGTTCATGCACACAAATACATGTCCCGGGTAGGAATCGAACCTACGACCTGCAGCGTGAAAGGCGCCATCACGCCAACCACGCCAATGGGCCCGTCGAAATAAATACCTATGTTAGTATGTATATACCAAGTATATACCAGCTAATTGACATATTTATTTATGGGACACTTAACAGAAAAACACGGTTTATTACCTCATCGGTATTGACAAATGTTCACCAAGTACGTATTACTTATGTTACTGACTGTAGGATCTATGTTTATCTCACCCGGGCAGGATGCCCGTCGGGCCGGACCGGTCGCCCGGCTACGAGCTGGGCTACACGTACCAGATGATCAGCATCTACATCAGCGCGATGCTGTTCACCGGAGTGGACAGCGTCGCCGTCTCCATGATCATGTTCGGGTGTGCACAGCTGGAGATCATCATTGACAAAGTTCAAAAGGTGCTTCGATAGTTTAGCTTCCCTGCGTTGCGGGGAGTTTCAAAATGACCATTGAAGTGGGGTCCGATTGGCTAGGCAGAAGTACCTACTACAGGGTGCAGTTTGGAAAGCGTGTACTTACCTCCCTAACACGCTTCCCAAACTGGACCTATAGTTCGCGACAGGTCGAGATGACATTCGGGTTATGAGCTTTTTGCGGAATAAAATCCGAATCAAAATTAACAGGAAAACAATTAAAATCGCCCACAAAATTATTAAATTTAATTAATCTGTTGCGTTGCGGGTCCTGGTAATTTTGATTCGGATTTTATTCTGCAAAAAGCTCATAACCCGAATGTCATCTCGACCTGTCGCGAACTATAGGTATATTCGATTCTACTCTCGAGTTCATAGGAGTAGCATATCAATAGGCGACGACGATATGGATCGCTTCTTAGTCGCGTAGCTACAATTGTCGTAGCTATTGCACCCATATTTGTGTTTAACACACAATTGTTTTAGTAACGTAGTTGTAGGATTCTGTTAAATTGGTAACTATAATTTTAGCTCCAGAACATTCCTCTGTCCATGAAGTCGAAACAAAATCGCGAGGAACTCATCCGCAAAAATAATGAACGTTTTATCGAGTGCGTCAAGCAACATCAAACAGTTGTACAGTAAGTTACTACCTTCCTGCCTACTTAGGTCCCACTTATCTAGTTATCATACGTACTTATCAATAGCACGCTGCATCTGGTCGAACCTAACAGTGTGGATCGTTCAGGGGTCATGGTCCAACTATCCTGACCTACCAGGGCCTTCGATTTTGTTGAAGGCTTTGGCTTTTGGTTTGACGCTTTGGCTATGGACGTCTTACGGACTCATTTTGTTTGCAGGTTCATACAGTTAGTGGAGGATACCTATCACGCAAATATATTCTTTCAATTGAGCGGCACCGTGGCTATCATCTGCAATATTGGACTGAGAATATCGATAGTGCGTAAACTAACAATCTCTAAATCACCTACATAATTATGTGCCCAGGAAAGGTCTAAATGCCAGCGGCTACCTACTTATAAGTAGTTTTGAATCCTGCAGACTAAAGAACATTATCATCAGGGGCTATCCATAAATTACGTCACACGATTTTCATGATTTTTTTACCCCTCCCCCCCTTGTCACAGCTGGTCACATTTGTGAGACTCCCCCCCTAGTTTAACGTCACATATTTTTAAATTTTCTGAAATTTAAAAAAAAAATCGTTAAAAGTTCAAATTTCAGTTTTAATACTTAGATTATTAGATTTTTTAATGTGACGTCACAAAACTTAGGACTCCTCCCCTCCTTGTCACACAATGTCGCATTTCGTCGACCCCCTCCCTCCCCCTTTACGTGTGACGTAATTTATGGACGGCCCCTCATCATGTCAGTCAAAAAATGCCCTATGTTGGACATAGGCCTCAAACAGGTTTTCCACAATGACCGGACCTGTGTTACTCGCATGCAGTAGTTTCCCGCGACCTTCACTAGGTCATCAGTCCACCTTAAGGGGGCCTACCCACGCTGGGCCTTTCGGTACATGGTCGCCACTAAGTTCCTGTTCGCCCCATCGGCTAGCAGTTCTTCGGGCTATGTGCGTTTATTTACTGCCACTTCAGCTTACTAATCTGTAGGGTGACCTTGGTTGGCCTACGTATCTCCTCATTATGATGAGGAGAATCAGAAATTGTCTGATTCGATCGTTTTTCACGGTTCGAAATACAATATTTGGCGCAGTGCAAGTAGAAGCCCTTATTATTATTGCCCTATGTGAGCCTGTGCACTCTTCTTAAGGCCCCGCTTCCCGGCCGAGCGTTTTGGCTGTTTGGATTGGTCGAGAGCGCACAAACCCCGCCCACTTTTGTTGCGAAAATATCGAAAATGATTAATTGTGACGTGAAAAACTATTGAATAACCAAAATCGAACTTATTTTTTTAGGTATTATCTTTCCTCCATCTTTTGGTGAAAAAAATAATTAAAAATTCCAAGGCGTTTAGAAGGAGCTAGAAATTTTAAGACGAAAACAGCTTCGCTTCGATTTTTTTTACAACATAGTAAAAGAGCATGTAGCACTTTTTTCCTGCTTATTTTTGAAAGATGAGGGTTCAATAAATACGCTGATATTTTTTTCAAAACCTTTAGTCCACTCGTCTAAGAGGAGATAGCCTCCAAACATGCCTCGTTAGGTGCCTATAAAGTCTTAAAGTTGTTTTCCAGGTGACGCCCAACAGCATCCAATTCTACTCCATGCTGTGCTACATGGTGACGATGCTGTCGCAACTCTTCCTGTACTGCTGGTGCGGCAACGAAATCACCATACGAGTAAGACCGAAAAGTTAATCTCATTTTAAACAGTGAACGCGAGGAACGACTATTACCTACAGTCATTATTATGTCGGAGACCTTACTCCGACTAGGTTGGCACCGCACCGGGTGGATGCGGGTTCGATTCCCGCTGAGGAAAAAAAGGCCTTTCCGTTATTTGTCCTGGCCTGGATCACTAGGATCGCCCCTAGTTCAGCGCAGGCGTTGGGACCATAAAGTGGGTGCGTCAGTTTGGCGATATTTATTTGAATAACCCGTGCTCAGGTGGGTGTCTGTGGAATTATAGAAAATGAGGACCGCTTGTTGCAGTGTTTCGAGCGTAGGCCGCTCGGCTCACTGCATCGGGTGGTTGCGGGTTTGATTCCCGGAAGAGGCAAATTACGGAAACGACCTTTTCGTTATTTAATTTTGCCCGTCTGGTTGTCACTGGGATCGCCCCCAGTCTATTGTATGGTACCCATAGTACAAGCTTTGCTTAGTTTGGGACGTATGGTTAGTTGGTGTTTGTCTGGCGAGATTTATTTATTGATATCTTCCGTACTTTGGCAGAGTGAGAGACTCCGCGAGTGGTTGTACCAGTGCCCGTGGCAAGAGCAGGACGGCAGCTTCAACAGGTCGCTGTGGATCGCCATGGAGCGCATGAAGAAGCCCATCATATTCAAGGCGGGCCACTATATAGCGTTGTCTCGCCCCACCTTTGTTGCGGTCAGTTGCAATTCTTTCCTTTGCACTACAAGGGCTCTTCAAAGAGCATGTTTACAGGTCTCTAAAAGATCAGCGCAGCGTCTGCTCCCCGTAAGTTGCAGATGTCCTGGGCAGCTTCCACTTACCATCAGGACCGTCTGCCAGTTTTGTCATCTTGGGCTATAAATAATAAAAAATCTTATTGCTTTTAAGACCTTCGATGAGTAAAAGAACATAAGTAGCTGACAGACTCACCATTTCTTAGGGGCTATGTACACAGGCAACTTATGCGGCAACTGGCAACTCGCAACTAGCTGTTTTCATATAAAACAATTGCGAACAGTTGCGGCAACTGCCAAAAAACTATTAAAAAGTTGATAACATTATAATAAGGTTCATTTTCTCCAACCTACCACACGTCAAAACGGCCATCATAGCGTGCCGCAATTATAAGTTGCTAGTTTCGGCAACTAAAGTTGCTCCGTATGCATAGCATCTCATAGAGAAATAAGATTAGGTACCAAACTTACATACAATTTATTTTTCAGATTCTACGCTGCTCATATTCATACTTCGCTGTCTTGAATCGTGTCAATAATAATTAATTGCAAGCTTTGAAAAGTGAATAAAATATTATAGTACCTACGTACCAAGAAATATACATACCCCCCTCCCTCTGTCCCACACCCGTTTATGTCGGCAACGTGCGAGCGATGCCTTTGGTATTGCAACCATCTGTAGGCTACGGTAACTGCTTAACATCAGGCGGACCGTACGCTTGTCACCATAGTCACATAAAAAAATATCCTCATTATGATGATTTGTTAGCACAACATTGAGGCCGTGGTGCATCGGTAAGGCGATTGCGACGCGAAGGCGACTTCTATAAAAATGTTTGCTTATGTGATGCGGCCACCACCATAGTTACAGGGTACAGGGCATGGCAGGGCAGGGTACTGGCTACAGGGGGCTTACCACCACCTCTTATAGCAGTTTTGTTTCAACGTTTCAGCTACTTTTTGTGCAATGACGTTTCTTATTGTCATAACAATAAGGTACGTCATTGCACAAAAAGTCGCTGAAACGTTAAAACATTCCTGTAATTGACTCGCTATAAGAGTTCGTGGTAAGCCCCCAGGGGTTTGATCGCTATCACACCGTGGTCGCTTTACATACGGCCCCAGCCTCAATCGTGGGTGGGTAGCCGTTTCCTTGCCGCTGAATGTATTTCCTATAGATAAATTCACATTTTGGGGGCGTTATAGGAATCCGTATTCAGAATAGGTACCGACTTATCTATTTTATTATACTTACTTATATGATGGAAACATCACTTTTGGTCCCTAAACTAAAAAGTTTAGTGACCAAACTAGAATGTTTTAATTAAGTAAGTACCTATATGTACCTAATATTTTCTCTACTTAGTTATGGGTAAATGACACACCAAATTCACAAATTAATTGTTTATTTATAAACCGTTTAGGTATCACATAATGCTGAGTGTAACATTCACGACATTTTAGGCGAAAGTGTGCTTAAGTTATGAAAAAAATAGTTATGAAAATAAGTAAATACTTATTTTTTATCCTCGCAATCCTCAACATCACTTACCTAAAGCCAGGTACACACGATGCAACATTTACGGACGACTTTATAAAATATTCGACGCGCATCGCGAGGAAACGTTACAACGTGCGCAACTGGCCTAACAAAGTATTAGTTTAAGTCAAGTCGATAAATTCGTGCGCTTAAATTAAAATTAACAAGTAGCGTAAAGGCGAAAGTGTAAAACAATTACAACCACGTTTTAGAATGTATTCGCAATAGACACGAGACCTATTTATACACCAATATACACCCTTGTAACAAATAGGTACCTTTCATTAATCCGAGGTCCCTGTAAACTGAGATCCATTCACAGCAAGTTGCGAAAATATTCGAAAAATACGTATTATTGTATGCGTGTATGAATAGGCCTAACATAACATTCTTCATACAAACCCGAGTATTTAACTTATTTTGTATATTCCTCGCAAATACAATTAGCACAATAAATCAACGTACATACCGTACTGTTTTTTAATAACACCTTATCTTTTAATTTTTAAAACATTCACATCAAAACGTCTTAGTGCGATATCGCACGGGGCAACCATGGTTGCGCCACCAGCGGGTGATTCGATAGCCGACACCGAATTGGTTGCGCTACCAAGCGGACACCAGGAGCCACATACACTCCATTCCGCTCAGCTCAGCTCTATACCTTTTTTTAGTAGAGCGACTAGTTGCGCTACCACTGATGTCCTTGTGCGATATAGCACTTAGGAAATAAATTGGAGATAATGTAACAATCAGTCCCATGTCGTTACTTATTGGTTACGAAGCTCAATTTTATTCGAGTCATGTCAAACATCTTGTTACAGCGACCTGGAAAACACGTGATGAGATTCAACACACATTGGGTGCGTCTACATCAGGCGCAAGCACCGCCCGAGCACTCGGTTTTGACGTCGGACATAATGATGATAGACATAATCTACACTAATATTATAAAGAGAAAAGATATGTATGTATTTTTGGATGTTTGTAATGAGTAAACTCAAAAACTACTGGGTCGATTTCAAAAATTCTTTCACCATTAGAATGCTACATTATACCTGAGTAACATAGACTATATTTTTTGGGATCCGGGATATGAGACCCGGGATATCCTGCTACGGGATCTAGCAAACGGGATCCGGGATCCGGTAAAAACGGGAAACGGGATCCGAGATACGGGATCCGGAATCAGAGATCCGGTTTTTTTTATTTAAATTCTACGCGGACGAAGTCGCGGGGAAAGCTAGTGTCATATAAAATGAGTGCTCGCGCGTGGTGCGAGGCATATGGACGCACCAATTCGCATTTCGTAGCAGCCAAATATTTGCTCCGATAGAGTAACAATCCGAAGTAACAGTCTTACACAAGTTGTTGTAACAGGAAGCGACGTGTACATTTTAAGTCGTAACAATAGGAATACAATTATTAGTGCACATAAAATAAAATAAGGCATGGTTTATAATTCATATCATAGCGACTTAGATACTTCGCTTGTGAAAATTTAAACATGAATTTTAGACTGAACGCTTAAAGATCATTAAAAGGCCGCGAAACAAGCTTCGTATTAGAAATATGGAACGACATATTTGTCGCAAATAGTAGGTATACCTGGGTATACAGGTCGTGTGCAAAATTTTCGAAATTTTGTTTAAAGCTCAGAATAATATTCTCTGTAAGCCTCTCTAGGCTAGTGATGTGACGTTTTTGGGAATGTTGAGATAATTGGGTATTTTGATTTTGACGTGAACAAAATATGCTCAACAATTTCTGAATATTCCTGCGAATGGTACATCACTACTCCGTCAGTCATTATTGTAAGAAAGACAGTTGTTGTGCAATGAATTGAACAAAAAATATTTCAATTGTGCCATAATAATTTTACGTTAATAAAACAAATTGTATTTTTAACTTTAGTAAAACATTTTCATATCAAATAACTTCTCGTTTCTAACTAAATTGATAACTAATTATAACACAACACTCGTTTCAAAAATGACAAATATACAAACGACAATTTTATTTATGCTATAACGCGTTACAAAAATAATGCAACCAAAACATTATAAAACGATTGTTCTAAAAAATCACAACATCATTATTGTTTTATTCTTCTACACTCGCACACTTGCCTTCAGAAATGTTTTTTTTTATAAAAAATCTGCGATGAAAACTCGGCATACACTAATGCGACAGAAAGTCGCAAATATCCTTTTCATCGACAAAAACACATTTACCAATCAATACTGTGAATAAGTCCTTTAAAATGAGATCCACTCATGTTAGCCACGAAGCTGAAGCATTAGCTTATCTTATAAAACATAATCATTTAGTTGCTATACGGTCTATAAATTACAGCTATTCGTAAAAAAATATTGAGGTGTACTGTAAGGGGCCATCCATAAATTACGTCACACGAATTTCATTATTTTTAGACCCCTCTCCCCCTTGTCACAGCTGGTCGCATTTGCGAGACTCCCCCCCTCCCTGTGTGACGTCACATATTTTTTTCATTTTTCAGAAATTTTCAAAAATTTTCGATAAAACTTCAAATTTCGGTTTTAATTCTTGGATATATTAGATTTTTAAATGTCACGTCACTTAATCTAGGACCCCTCCCCCCCTTGTCACACCATGTCACATTTCCTCGACCCCCTTTACGTGTGACGTAATTTATGGATGGCCCCTAGACAGGCTGGGAACGGCCAATCAATGTTGATGATCCTTTGAATTTCTCTGTACATTTCCGATTGCAACTGACCGCCTACCATCGCGATAGTCTGTCTGCTGGCGTTATATTCCGTCTATGTTTCCACACTCTTAAACCACTATCTTCATGTAATTACTTTTGGATTGTTCCCAAAAATCGTATCTATCTCCCCAATCTGCTAGTGTATGGCGAGTTTTACATTATTAATTCTATCATACTCAGTTATTCCGTTTCTACCTAAAAATCCACCCTGCATCCACGCTAGTGGAAACGCAAATATCATCGTACCCAATATCCACCCTAAGCCAGAATGGTAATTGAGAATGTTGATATTTTCTCCGGCTTTACATAGTAATCCATAATATTATTATCTACTGAACTGTTTATAGAATGAAAAGCAGAATCAAAATCAGACACAAATTCAATCGATCCGCCCGGGTTTAGGGTGAATTGTCGGATATACGTCACCGCGAATTCACCTTAGGGTGAATTTTGGGGCATGAACGTGATAACTGAATTTACTTTAACCGTAAGAGAAACCAATTGGTCTAACTAAGCACAACAGCGAACGGACGTGAATCACCGAATTCAGTGTGTCCACGGCAAAGGCCACAGATACGGTGATAAACCCGCGGGCCAACAGAGCGGTGAATAAATGGCTACATCGACTAACACTAGTAATTGTACCACTATCTACATACTGGGTATATCTAGGTAGCCGGCTGTAGCGTGTCCTGGATTAGAACTACACACATTATTTTGTGCAGTGCCAGAAAGGTCTTGATGATTGCACTGGTTGTTTCTGAGATTCTCCTCTATCGACCCTCAAACTATTGTCGTTACCATTAATTTTAATGAAAGTTTTTTTTTTATTACGCTCATTATCAATCCAGGACTACGCTACAACATCAGGCATAAAAATATCAGACAGAACTATGCGTTAACTACGAAGCTACGTAAGTTAAAAATACTACTACGATACTGCACTAACCGCTACGTCGCTGTCTCGTTAGGAAAACTGATTGCTATCGATACAAATGTTACCCATGATCATACCCGTACTTCAAGTCCGAGTTTTTATGTCACATACACCTGCACAAACGGCCGCTTAACCCCGTAGACACCTAGTATAGAGCTCAGATCAAATAAAAAAGACAAGATAGAACGTTGCGAACAACGAAGTGAGGGCCATTAAAACTACGCATTGCCGTGTACATACACACTTACAAACATAGACGTACAATGAAAGTACGCCTGGCCTTGTTCGCGGCGCGTCGCACACATGTGTATAAAACCGGCCTCACTTCGTTGTTCGCAACGTTCTATCTTGTCTTTTTTATTTGATCTGCGGTATAGGGCGAACGATTTCAGATACCACATTAGGGAAATAGACCTTTAATAAATCCACGCCCACTAATGTATCCAGTAACGATAGATATACGGACCAAATACGCCACTATACGCTCCAAAACAGGAATCGCCGATGCGGGGAGGGAGTCTGCCAGACTGAAATGGGATTGGGCGGGACACATTTATAGTATTCACCCAGAGAGATGGATAAGAGTCGTCACGCTATTGGCTGCTGAAAACGGCGTCATCGCTGAGGCCACGACGTGGCCCAGGAAACGTTGGTGTGACATCCGGGATGCATTTCGTACCAACAGCCTCTCTAGACAAGTAGCTTCGTCTACAAGCGTTTCTACAAATCGCTACGATTCATGTATGGAAATGACATAAGTCACGTGAACCTTATTGCAATGTCATTTCCATACATTTAAGGGTAGCGTTTTGTAGAAACACTTGTAGATGAAGCCACTTGTCTAGGGGAGGGGGGGGGGGTCAGAAATCGCCAATGACAGAGAAAAGTGGAGAGTTGAGGACCTTTGCCAAGCAGTTGGACAACGTGGGTTAGAACGGCGTCTACGGGGTATAAGGTCGATGGTTTAATAGAATTACCCAAAATCCGTCTTTATAATTCTCTTTACACAAAGCCGTGTACTAGGTATAAAATGGCACACTTTCTCAGCCTACGAATACTATGAATTTACTGTGTCGATCTATTATTTTATATTTTACAAAAAATCACTTCATCATCCAGATATAAAGACGTATCTTAATAACAGATTATTATGAAAATATACCATTGTTTTCCATTAATTACGCTCAAATATCAATGTTACCTTAACATTGTTTGAGCAAAGCGAATTGTCTTTTCAGTTAAATTTATTATGGCTTGTTTTGGAACCGTCAGATAAATTTTATCCTCCAAATAAATTTGAATCTTTGACAGATATTCTTTGGAAAAACTGCCATGAAATGGTAACGCTAAGATATTAATGTTAAGAATTCATAAGTGCTACTTCTGGCTTACGTGTTATTTTTTTAAATTTATCTGATGGATAAAAGTTACCTGAAGATTCCGAAACAGGCCTTAAGGTAAATAATATTACCCGTTCATTAAATGTAATTCATGAGTTAAAGTAACTAATCATAAGATTTTGCAGCTTATATTGGGGAAGCATATCATTTCATTTTCATCATCATATTGCGGCAAGATTAAAATTAAAATAAATCAACATAATTAAGTACACACTTAATATTTTCCTTAAAATAATAATAATTCGCGCTCAGTTGTGCGCCATTTGTATATAAAATTATATTATGTCGCCCAACTGTGCGAGTAGTATAAAAATCTTAATAATTATAATAACACGGGGTATAGCCTTGAAGCGATCAATCACACACAACTTAGGAAATGGGGGGTAGGACACCATCAATAAGATTATAAATATCGCGCGTACCACGATCAATATCATGGTAAATAGTAACGGCTAGTTTAAAACGAATTTGGTTTGCGCTAGTACATATTAGAATAGAAACTATTTTTTATTTTTTTTACAGTGGCAACACATTTAGAGACGATGAAGTTAAGGTGCCTTTAGATTATGCTTAACTCTAGGTGCGAGGTACTGCCGCACTAAATCTAGTTTAGTGGAAGTCTAAATTAAGGCGCTGAATTTAGTATAACCTAAAGGCATCTTTACTCGTGTGCGACATTCAAATAATAGTGATGTGATGTGCCCAAAAAAAAGTTGTGTGAGAATGGCCTAATACAGACATTTATCGACAATCTGTAACTAGTATTTGACATTAATTCAAAATTCGTCATGCTCATACGTTAGCACTAATAGAAGGATGGTTTACTAACAGTAGGTAGTAGCACTAATATTTATCGTAACTGATACGCCAATACTTTGCACATTTCCCTCTTAAGATTTGTCGATAATTGTCCAAATAAAAACATAACATTATTTCATTACACTAAAATACAATTAATTGCAATTAATACATTCAAATATACAAAATTGTGAGGTAATACTAAAGGTAAACGCATTTTGTACAACGATTTCATTTTGTTCAGCTATTATGATATTATTTTTATTTCATTATTGGTAACGATAAAAATATTCATAGAAATATCGGATACACGCCACTGTGACACTGTGACATCACGTCATTACTTGTTACGATAAATACTTGAATTTATAACATGAGCCTATATAATTTTATGGATTACAATGTTTTAAGGAATATAAACTCTACTTCGTAACAGATTTAATTAATATTTGTACACTACTGGTTCTTTGGGTTCGAAACTAAACCGAGCAAGCCAAAAGGAAGCACGACAATGCAACTTAACAACATCGACATGGAGGTGACTTTTCAACGTTCCTTTTGACTGGACGGGCAGTGTGAGGGCTAATATAACCCGACTCGATAGAGAAGCGTTCAGCGAAAGCTATTCTTTACAGCTAGTTACATTTATATCGACTTCTGTATTAATTCGGGTTATATTAAGGAGTGGAGCACCCAGGAAGAACTCGTATTTCGGATGAGCTTGGACATTTACTAACCGACTCTAACAGTATCTGTACAATCTATTGGCAATGATGGCTATAACTATTAAGAATCGACTAATTTGTCGTGAAAATACGACTGCTGTCACTAAAATACTAACACTAGTGTATTTTGGGACACAGGCTAGAACCATTTAAAATTCCTATTTTGTTATTTAATATCAAGCGTTAACATTGACATTTTTATTTTTTATTGCATGGCAAGATTTATACCTAAAATATTTTTCATCGATCTTATTTATCGACTTTGGGCATCACTATTATATTGGACAGAAAAAATACAGTCAACATTTGACTAGATGTGGTTCGAATATTTTCATGGAGATTTTTAAAAAGATAAAATGTCAATTTATTTTTAATGTTTTTGATTGTTCTGTTGTAGCTGCCGCTTCGGGGAATGTAATAAGAGATCCTAGTTTCAGTTTTCAGTTCTGCGGTGAGTTAATGAGGCATGTTTCAGAATCGTCAGATAACTTTTATTCAGAAAATAAATTTGAATTTTTAAAAACACTTATTTCGAGATTAAACGTTATCTGAAACAGGGCAATAAATACGTTTTGTTGCCAATAAAACAGCCTATAGGGCAGTGACATGACAGTTTAATAGCGAGGATGACGTCACGGGAGCTGATAATCTTGTGTCATATAATGTTCGTGTATCCGCAGTGCAGTGTCCACATCAATAAGATAAAACTTATAACAGTTTGAGCGATGGAAACCATCATTTCGTGAATTAACACTGTCCCTTCGTCTATTATTATACTATTCACTTAATTTAATGACTCACCATCATTCTGCGTTAATGACCAATACCTGCAAAGGATTAAAAATCGTTTTAATTTCTGATATTTCGCTGATAGCATTTTGGTCTCATACATTCATTTGTTTTCCTTGAGTAAAGCCCGCCACATACATACGGAATTTCCCTACGGATTTCCCTTTCGAAATATCGAATCGGGGTTTCCGAACGCGATACGTCCATACATTTGGATGGATTTACTGCGTTCGGAATCTTTGATTCGATATTTCGAAACGCAATTCCGTATGTATGTGGCGGGCTTTACTCAAGGAAAACAAATGAATGTATGAGACCAAAATGCTATCAGCGAAATATCAGAAATGTGGGTAAAAGGCATAGGTGTGGGTAGCATCTATAGGCTACGGTAACTGCTTAACATCAGGCGGGCCGTAAGTTTTTTGCCACCGCAGTCCTATAAAAAAAAAGGTACCACATGCAAACTTCAATATCGCGAATGTATTAGAAATCGCAATCTTCTGCCTAGTAATTTCGATGATGGATCAGTGCCATCTATTAGAGCGACGTGAACTAAAAGCCGCGGGTAACTACTCTACCAAGCCAACTAGGCATCTGTCAAATGTGACGTCATCCGCACAACAAGGCGGTGGCGGAGTGCGGGCGGGAAGCCGCAGGCGGTGCCGGGTGTGCGGGCGGGGAAGCCTCATTCCAACCGAGCGCCTAGTTGGCTTAGTGGTGTAGTATCTTCTTGTTTGTACTTTTTTACTGCGAACATCATGGCAAAACTACTGGTCTGATTTCAACGGGGTTTTAGCCTGTTTTAGACTTAAAACATAAGGTAATATTATACAGGGTTATTGAAAAAACACTAACAACCTTCCAGGACTGTATTACTGACATCATAAACAACAACTTTTGTTCTATGACTTTTAACAAAAAATCACTTTCTAAAATGTATGAAACTAGAAAATATTTTCATCTAGAGGAAAGCCATAGTACGTGGTTGTATTCCACGTTGCCCTAAAGTACCTAAACGGACCACAGAAGACATCCTCTAGAAGTCTAGATGAGCATATTTTCTTGTTTCATACATTTTAGAGGGTGTTTTTTTGTTAAATTTATTATTGTTTTGTAAAAAGTCATAGAACAAAGTTGCTGCTTTTGATGTCAGTAGTACAGTCCTGCAAGGTTGTTAATGTTTTTCCAATAACCCTGTATAACTAATCTATAACTATTGGGGATCGAATACCTGCTCTAGCGAAGCTGCTGTTAAAAGCTAGTATTACCTGTATAATAACGGGTTCATAGTCCCAGGTCGCCGTACTGGACGGACCACTTCTCGTAGCCGACGAGACTGTGCGGCGACACGGAGGGCCGGATCCGCTTGAGCGCGTCCATGAAGTCCTGGAACGTGATGCTGCGCACCAGCGACAGGTCTAGGCACTTCACCTCCTCGGGGTCCAGTTCTAAAAGACATTATAACAACAGTTAGGCCATTGGAATAGCTAGTCGCGCGTGGCGCGTCCACGGTGGTACTCAAAAGGAACGCAACCGGTTAGTAATTCCACAAGCTCCATACAAGAACCCACAATTACTCAAGCACACGGTGCAGAAGTTTTTCGAAACGCGCACAACAAGCATGTCCAGCATGCATGTGCAGCATTTTCGAGTCGCGACCCAATTTCTTTTTAGTAGCGTCATACTAAAAATAAATTCTCGCCGGTCTTCTGTGTGAGGGTGGTACTACCTCGGTTGCACCAGCCCGTATATAAGCTGCAGTCAATTGGCTACACCACTGGGAGTTTAACTTACCTCGTGCAGGTAGCCCGACTATTTTCATCAAGACCTTACTTCAAAGGATCATTTCTATAGTAGGCTCTTCCCGAGACTATAACACTATGTGAGACTATTTTCATCGCCATAGTACTAGGAGTAAATGAGGTTGTATGTGTTCTTAGTTCGAGCCATAGTATAGTACTAGGATTAAATGAGGTACTACGCCACCAATCCAACTAGGAACTCGGATGGAATGCAGCTTCCCCGCCCACCCACCTCCTCCTGCACACCGCCTTTTTGTTCGGGTGACGTCACATTTGACTAGTTTCCTAGTTGGCTTGGTGCGTAGTAGTACTAGGAGTAAATGAAGTGGTAGGAGGTGTTCAGTTCTCACCCCGTATGGGCCCGAGCGCGGCGTCGCGGCAGAGCGTGGCGAGTTCGTTGCCCGAGTAGCCCTCCGGGTGGGGACGGCGTACGAAACGCAGCTATAATTGCTACTCCACGCCGATCTTCTGTGAGTGGGTGGTACTACCCCGGTAGCACCAGCCCGTATATGCTGCAGCCGGCTACAGCTTGGCTCTGCCACCATCAGGAAAACTCTTGGTGGCTTACCTCGTGCAGGTAGCCCGATTATGTTCATCGCCTTAGTACTAGGAGTAAATAAGGTGGTAGGAGGTGTTCAGTTCTCACGCCGTATGGGCCCGAGCGCGGCGTCGCGGTAGAGCGCGGTGAGGTCGCTGCCGGAGAAGTCAAGTCAAGTCGAAGTCGTCTGGGCGTACGAAACGCAGCTATAATTGCTACTCCACGCCGATCTTCTGTGAGAGGGTGGTACTACCCCGGTAGCACCAGCCCGTATATGAGCTGCAGCCGGCTACAGTTTGGCTCTACCCCCACCAAGAGTTTAACTTACCTTTTGCAAGTAGCAGGTAGCGCCAGAGTACTAGGAGTAAATAAGGTAGTAGGAGGTGTTCTCACCCCGTATGGGTCCGAGCGCGGCGTCGCGGCAGAGCGCGGTGAGGTCGCTGCCGGGGTAGCCGTCCGGGTGGGGACGGCGTACGAAACGCAGCTATAATAGCTATTTCACGCCGATCTTCTATGAGAGGGTGGTACTACCCCGGTTGAACCAGACCTATATGAGCTGCAGTCAATTGGCAACAGCTTGGCTCTACCCCCACCAGGAGTTTAACTTACCTTTTGCAGGTAGCAGGTGGTAACCAGAGTACTAGGAGTAAATGAGGTAGTAGGTGGTGTTTTCATTGCGCGCCATAGTATACTACACCACCAAGCCAACTAGGAACTCGGATGGAATGCGGCTTCCCCGCCCACCTTCCTCCTCCTGCACACCGCCTTTTTGTTCGGGTGACGTCACATTTGACAGGTTCCTAGTTGGCTTAGTGGAGTAGTAGCTTAATGAAGTGGTAGGAGGTGTTCAGTTCTCACCCCGTATGGGCCCGAGCGCGGCGTCGCGGCAGAGCGCGGTGAGGTCGCTGCCCGAGTAGCCGTCCGTGAGCTGCGCGAGCCGCGCCAGCTCGTCGTCGCTGAGCGCCGCCGCCGCGCCGCGCGCCAGCACGCGCCGCACCAGCGCCATGCGCGTGCGCACCTCCGGCAGCGACACGTACACGCGCTTCGGGAACCGTCTGCGTTCACATTCAATACTTCAATACCACCGTAGAATAAAAACGTCAAAAATATCAAGTTTCTTGTATGGGGACCCCCATAATTTTTAAATATATTTTTTTATTTAGTATTTGTTGTTGTAGCAGCAACAGAAATACACATATTCTGGGAAATTTCCAACTCTCTACCTATTACGGTTCGTAAAATACAGCCCGCTGGCAGACAGACGGACGGACAGCGCAGGCTTAGTAATAGGATAGGGTTACGTTAATTCGTAAGGTTAATCAAATATATTCTTGGTCGTTTTCTAAAACCCTCTGGTGTGTACTACCCAGTAGAAATTATTAGGATATCTTATTCGTGCCCTATTTCTGTGGCGCTTCTACCTTCAAGCATTTATCTATATAATATCAAATTATGTGGTGTTCCACAGGGGTCCCAATTAGGTCCTGATACTGTATGTAACGTCACGACTTTTATCCCCGTTCGGGGGTAGTCAGAGGATTGAGTGGCCATACACCACCACATTGTGGAGGTATTAACCAACTCAAAGCCCACGTTTCACTAGATAGTCAGAACCCAACGACACTACTACACTATACTATACTACTACTACTGATACTATATGACGTGTTAAAATTAACAATCTACGTAATAACGTGCACAAACAGCACTGTTAACGCGCATCTGTGCCGCGAGACCAAGGGTGTCTAACCTCAAGTATGCCAATCAGCAAATATTTTTATGGGCCACTTCCGGAGCTCGTATAACCTATCTGAGTGTGAATGTTTATTGCCAAGTATCTCCATGACTATTAAACCGATTTATAATTAAATTTGAAACATAGATAGTTGAGGCTCTGGAATAGGACATAGGCTAATCCAATGTCCACTTGGGCAAAGCCGCGGGGCACAGCTAGTTTATTGATATATTAGTTAGTACCTG
Organism: Drymonia ruficornis; assembly: GCA_947859195.1. Lineage (NCBI taxonomy): Eukaryota > Metazoa > Arthropoda > Insecta > Lepidoptera > Notodontidae > Drymonia > Drymonia ruficornis. The sequence continues at coordinate 9,170,990 of OX401923.1, forward strand.
AGCGCCGCCTCGTCGAGCTCCTGCGGGCGGTTGGTGGCGGCCATGACGATGAGCCGGTCGGCGCCGGCGGCGGGCAGCCCGTCGAACTCCACCAGGAACTCGGTCTTGAGCCGCCGCGACGCCTCGTGCTCGCCCGACGACCGCTCGCACAGCAGCGAGTCCACCTCGTCCACGAATATTATCGAAGGCTGCCCGATACATACAAAATTGAACAATGGACATCCGTAACGAATTAAGTTGAGAATGCAGATTTATAGAGCTAAGGAATCCATAACATAAAGTGCAACAATTTTTGTTCTTCGACAAAAATTGACGAAGTTATGACTAAAGCGAAGTTCGCGTGCTGTTCTTGTGACGTCACTTGGGCCACGCGCGCTTTGCAGTGAATGTCGGCACGGGTCGGCGAGGGTACAGCGCGCCTTCAAGCCGATCGGCCGACACGTGCAGGCCGCACATTATATAAACTGTTAATAAAATCGCAATGGATGGACCGATTTCGATGATTTAAAATTTATATTGATGAGAAAACTAAGTGTTAACTACAGTGTTGGTTTTGAGTTGATTTGTCAACCTAGTAATGATTCCCATTGGTGCGTTCAGACGCCTCGCAAGCCTCATTCGAGCACTCATGTTATGACATTATGTACATACATTCTGATGTCAAAAATGAGCGCTCGGTCGCGGCATGCGCCTGATTTCGAAATCGAATTTTAAAAATATAATATTTTGAAAGAAAATATGTTTTATTTGCGCTACACAACAAAATACAGTCTCAGCATGTTGTTCTTAGGGAAGCTTTTAGAAGACCACGAAATGTTTTCGATATTACCCCAACACTTACACCCAGATATTGCAGCACAAAAAAACACCTCATGAAGAGTTTTTTTTTGCATAATTTCACAAAAATAAATAAACAATACAGTATCTACAGTTACTTTTCAAATCATTAATAAAAAAAATCTGATTCGATAATTCCATCGAAAGTAAATATATTCAACAGTAAAAGTAATTCGCTGTCAAAACGAGCTAACGAACGGTACACATAATTAAACATGCATACAACACGTTCAATTGTATTTTTTTATCAAAATGTACGGCGAACTGAAAGTGTGTCGCATTAAAAATACTGGTTCTTTGATACACGATTGGATTGGCTAGATAAGACTTACTGGGTTTTACATATTTTTTTGTGACTGAGGCGGCAAACAAGCGTACGGCTCGCCTGATGTTAAGCAGTTACCGTATCTTATAGAGGATTGCAATTAAGGCATCGCTCGCACGTTGCCGACCTGAAGGGGAGCGGGACAGAGGGCGGGGAAGGGGGCAACCGCTGGGCTTCCATTTCTTTCATATATGGTAATAATAATAATAATAATATCCTGGGGCATTTTTTACACACGGCTACCTGATCCCAAACTAAGCAGAGCTTGTACTATGGAAACCAGATAGCTGATATTACTACATATACTACTTTTTTATTTGTTAATACATACTTAATATACAATATACACCCAGACTCCGGACATACAGACATGTTCATGCACACAAATGCATGTCACGGGTAGGAATCGAACCTACGACCTGCAGCGTGAAAGTCGCCTCCGCGCCAACCACACTAATGGGCCCGTCAAAATATCCATATTATAGTCGGTATATACAGGGTGTCCCAAAACTTTGCCACATGGAGGGGAAGTACCTTAAATATTGTAGATAGCGAATTTTACTGAATGAAGACTTCATTTTTATTTTTAAAATAATACGAACTGCATTCAAGGATTTTTGAAAACTCGCTTGCCACACTCGGGCATCGAACCGGCTAAAATCCGAAAAAATAACACCCTGTACTTTTATGGTATCAATCGATAGGATCAATCACGAGGATCAAATCACTATAACAAACATGCGAAATTAAATGAAAGGAAAACCGTGATATCTTAACGTCTAAGAATTAAAATAAGTAAAAATTAAAATAAGTAACGATTTTATGGGTTTCCTTTCATTTAATTTACTATGTTTCTTAAAGAGATTTTATCCTTATGATTGACCCTATCGATTGATGCTATAAAAGTACAGAATGTTATTATTCGGATTTTAGCCGGTTCGATTCCCTAGTGTGGCAAGCGAGTTTTCAAAATGAAACGAAACCATAAAATCTTCACTTATTTTAATTGAACGAATAAAAAATGGTAAACTAACTAATTTGTTGCTCGAAATTAGCTCCATTTTTTGTGGATACACTTTATCTTTGAATTCATGAATTTATAAGTTTAAATTTCATGGTTTTCCTTTCATTTAATTTACTATGTTTGTTAGAGAGATTTGGTTCTTATCATTGATCCTATCGATTGATGCCATAAAAGAACAGGATGTTATTTTTGCGGATTTTAGCCGGTTCGATTCCCGAGTGTGGCAAGCGAGTTTTCAAAAATCATTGAATGCAGTTCGTATTGTTTTTAAAATAAAATGAAGTCTTCATTCAGTAAAATTCTCTATCTACAATATTTAAGCTACTTCCCGCCCATGTGGCAAAGTTTTGTGACACCCTGTATAGTACCGTCGGTATATTATAGTATAGAGCCGGAAGCCCACCCCATCCCCCTTACCCTGCCTCTATCCCACTCCTCTTCAGGTCGGCAACATGCGAGCAATGCCTTGATATTACAAGCATCTACAGGCTACGGTGACTGCTTAACATCAGGCCACCGAACGCTTGTTTGCCACCTCAGTCACATGACAAAAAAGCTTTCTCCAGATCGGGACTAATCAAGCTTTAAAAGGGTTTAATTACCTGTAGCTCCCTGGCTACTTGGAACAGCGCCCGCACCATCTTCTCGCCCTCCCCCACGTATTTACTGGTGAGCGTGGCGGCTGATATCGAGAAGAACGTCGCCGAGCACTCGGCCGCCACGCACCGCGCCAGCAGCGTCTTACCTGGACACCAAATAAAATATATCGGAAACAGCTAAATTTAAAAAGTATTAAAACCATGGACAAGACATAGAAAGGACTTGGTCTAAGCAACTCGGCCTTATGACTCAAAAGGCCGCTGACGTCATCACAGTAGGCGTGGCTTAAGTCAGTGTGCTGTCGGCGTTCGTCCACATCTTGCCAACGTCCGCATCCCAAATATAATTCTACTCGACACTAGATGGCGCAACTTTGTACGTCTCTTTTACCATCCTACACTTAGTGACATCTAGTGTGAAAAAGTTAAACTACGTACTAACATCGACACAAAACGAAGCGAGTAGTTTTTCTTTTGATCGGTAGATAGAAAACAAAATAGTGGGCGGAATCTAACACCCCTTCACCCGCGCAAATTGTCAAGCGTTGTTTCACAGGGAAATCTAATAAGAACAACTCGACTCTCTATTTTCTCTATGATTAAAACGATCGAAAATGGAACACAGCGCCATCTGTAGGCGTTGGACAGAGTCGACTTGCATTGGCCGGCAACGGCGGAGAGCACATTACAATTTTCACCTCCGAGCGATCAAGACGCGCGATTGGAAACTGTCTTCGTGTCATTTCGAGATCACTTTGGGACAACGCTAAAGTCCCACTTAACGCCCACAATATGAGATAAGAGACGTCCCCATCCTTCTTTCTCCGACAAATACAATAGTGTACGGAAATAAAATTTAGCAGGAGTACTAAGAAAGAAGACCTTATTTATGGACACTCCAAATTGACGGCCGCGAACTCGGTTCAAGTTGGTCAGAAAGGCATAAGTATATGTGAACGGTATAGACTGATTGCCACTGAAACAAGGATGTTACAACCGATGGAAGACCGTTTGTAAAGCACCAAGGATAGCATTTTGACTATTTGGACCTGACGTAAGCTGATTATGTGGCGTCGAACTTTGGCTGATAGACGAAAGAAGTAATTCGAAAAGCTATTTACTTTATATTCGCCAACAATTATCACCTGCATTACTCATACATTTTATAGGTGCATACACTGTAATTATATTTTTATTGAGGACACCCAGTTATTGGCAATCATTGAGACAATATTGCAATTTGATTGCTTCCACCGAGTGGGCAGTCCTGACCCACATAACGAAATTAACACTATATCGTGTAGGTAGATATGTGATAATGTCAATGCGTAAAGTTCATCACGCGACCTCATAAATAAACTGTAATTACGGACAATGTAGAATGTTGTCCGTAGCACCCTCAACCGACGGCAGTGCATGAGATGTATGAATGAGGATGAAGCAAAAGAGGTGTGTCAAAATCGTAGCATGTCGCAATCAATAGTCTCTCAACTTAGATTTTCCCCGGGACTCGTCGACGGTCAAACCTTGGCGTCATCGCTGGACACCATTGTCGATCCTGGCTTACAGGAGTAACAGTGGTGGGAGTGTGTGGAAGGCTTAGTCCCATAAAAAAAAAGTCAATAGTCTATGCCTAATAAAACTCTTACCCTATCGGAGGTTGTTCGCGGGACGGGCCTGATAGTGCCCGACAAAAAAAAAAAAATATTGGCTCTGCATGCCTACCCTCGTGGCATACAGGCGTGAGTACATGTATGTATGTAGAATGTTGTATTCTTGCAAACAAAGATCATGATCGTGATTACATGGTCTGATATGTCAACGTGATTTTTAAACTTCTTATGGGTGAAATGAAATAACCCTCACTACCTCTACCCTTTTAGTTTAGGGATGTATGAAATGTGTTTTCGTTCGTCGTTTGTTACAGTCGCGTTCCTGTCCGGTTAATTTAAAATGACAATTTATAGGCCTTAAGTAAACGATTTGATTTTGAAGAATTAAAGGTCAGTGCTTTCCTTGAGCGTGACTAAGGCCCGTATTAATAAATCGATCTCAAGATTAAGATCGAACTTGAGATACTGTTTTTGACAGATGTTCCATACATTAAACGTCAAAACTGCATCTTAAGATAGATCTCAACTTTGAGATAGATTTATTAATACGGGCGTTATTTTGAGATGTGTAATGTGAGTTTTGCCCGAATCACCCTCGCATTAATGGAAAATGTGCCCGGAATAATGGCAATAGGCTCGCCCTGTTACATTGGGACCGAAAACACCTCTGGCCAGTCTTTCTGTACCCCCGTGGTGTGTATATTTACCATTGCCCGGAGGTCCAAACAGTAGCAGTCCCTTAGCAGGGGACCGCAGTCCCGTGAACAGTTCAGGCCTCAGAGACGGCAGTACCACCATCTCTTGTAACGCTTGCTTTGCGGCCTAGGAAATAAAATCACAGCATAAAAACACCTGCAAAAAACACACAAAAGATGCTTGCGACGTCAAGGTAGCTTTAAATATACAGTGATCGGACAAAAAGTAATAAGTAATGGCTATAAATGTGTTATACAATGTATATGTATGCAGTCTACATGGCTTGATCTGATGGGAGACAGAACTCAGGCTTCAACCGACTGCCGCGTATAATACGCGCGTTTTTCTTTTATTAATACTTTGCTTAAGTTAAATCAATCTTTATTCCCTTCCGCACTGGGCACACCTAACGCGCGTTAGACATTCTTGCTTATTTTGAAGAAGATGTGCTAAGTTCAGACAGGAATAAAGTTTTTTTTTATACAACAAAGGCGGCAAACAATCGTTCGGGCCTATATATGCTTGCAATAAGAAAGGCATGGTTCGCACGTTTCCAAGCTGAAGGGGAGTGGGAAGGAGGAAGGGCAAGGAGAGGGTGGTTGAACTTCTGGCGGTCTCACTCATCGTACGAAACTATGATTTAAGTTTAGTGAAATAGTAAATACGCGCGTATTATACGCGGCAGTCGGTTGGATCCTGATGTACTGCCATTTAACCATACTGTCTATAGCTCCGTCTCTTTAAATCGGACGTCAAATCAAGCCGTATGGATTGTGGAGCGGGTGTGACACCATATTTTAATCATGTCTTGTCAAATTAACTTTTAGAACTGAATTGGCATCAATATCGTTAGAATCTTGATTGACTTTCGATAAGCAAATGTATTTTGGTATTGGCACTCAGTTTCTCTTGTTTAGCGACACTGATTGGCTATCTTTTTGTTTAGTTTAAAATTTTATTAATGAGACTGCAGACAAAAATGCACTTTGAATACACTCCCAATTGAGTGTCCGAGATTGGAATTAACTTTCAAAGCTTTTTAGGTATCATTTAGCTTTTACAAGTGCCATTAAACTAAGATAAGAAAATGTTGATAGTGCCGCATTTATAAATGTCACCGGTACATAAAAAACTGGACGTGAGTCGTGACTAGGTGTAAATTATACTGATCACGCTTGATCATGACTTTTTTGATGCAATGAAGACACGGGTTGACCCATGGGGCACTTTTATTTTCTTAAGTCAGTCTCCCATAAAATCTTTAACACCCATATTTCTCTTGATACCAAACCTAAAATCTACTTAATAAAAAAATATTGCTTCACTGACGGACAACGCATATTATACAACGTAGGTGGGCACTAAGAAGGGATTTTTTGAAATTCATCCCTAAGGGGGTGAGACAGGGGATGATCGTTTGTATGGAAGTTCGTAATTTTTGAAGTTAGAAATATGGAAATTGATGTTCAGGCAACACAAGCCTGAACAACGTCAGCTGTACATTTTTGAAAATACATCCCTTAAGAAGGTTGTCATAGGGGATGAAAGTTAGGTTAGGGCACACGGTTAGTACCTATATCTTTTTCTACTTACGTCCTGTCCGGCTATATCATCCCACTGCACCTTCGGGCCGCCCTCGACGATCTCGTCCAGTATAAGTTGGACCAGCTTCGGGTCGACTCCCCTCACTGAGAGAGTGGGCTGAGGGGTCCGGCTCCTGGTCGGCGTGCCTCTCTGCGAGCCCCCGCCGACGGCCCGCCTCACCGGGGACCCGTTCGCTGGCACCTGGTAGGCGCTCTGACACGTGAGCAATGGGATTGATGGTTGTTAATGGTGATGAATGAGACGGAAATAAAATGAGAAACAGAAAAACTATGAGAGTGAAATGTGAGTATTTGATAGTAATAAGTGAAACGAAATTTAAACTTTGATATAAAATTCATAAGATGGATTTATGGCCGGCGCACATAGAGCACGGCATAGCATGGCATTTTATTTTTATCAATCGAATTTAATACTTATCCAATCGAAATAAGGTATATATTTCAATGCTCGGTGATCGAGTTCGGAGCATCGCGGAGCATTTTCTCGGTGCACCCGCTGGAGCACCTTATTTCGATGGGATAAGCATTGAATTCGATTGATAAAAATTAATATGCCATGCCATGCCGTGCTCTATGTGCGCCGGCTATTAGCTGTCACACGGTTATAAATGCGGATCGCCAAAGTCTAAGGGCCATAACACACTGGGACGTCATGGCGTCGTTGCCGGCTACGTGTCCAAACAATTTGTATTGATGGCGACGTCGCCAGTCCGTAGCCAGATGTGTTACCTGTCATACATTTTAATACGAGTTAGTTGGATACGGTGGCTGGCGACGTCGCCATCGCGTTCCGGTGTGTTATGGCTCTTAGGGTCATTCCAGATAGCAACGCGAACAACGCGTGAGCAATGTTTTATTGATATGATCAATAATTGCTCGCTCGTACGCCAGGCTCTGACTGCGTTGACACTTGGCTACATACGATTGTTTGATGACGCCTCAGCATAGTTTTCTATGTATATGATGGGGATGGTACGTATGCGTTACTCTTAATTAAACGACCTTATTCATCATTATCATAGGATGATCAAAGGGGTAGTACAGTATTGGAATCCGGAAGTTTAGTTTATTGCCAGACAAGCACACCACACAACTGTATGGTTACAAACCATGGACCAGTTACTAAGGGGACTGGCCCTAAGCAAGTCGGCCGAGTTGTCGGCCTAGTACTAACATCGACATAAAACGAAGCGAGTAGTTCAACTATTTACCGGTAAATAGAACAATGAAAAAGAAAAAACAATGACCACGTTCTTTTTCATACATATATCTAATAAGGGCACCTCTTTCTTTAGTCTTTACTCTGTGTTCCAAACTAAGCAAAGCATGTACTTTGGATGGGTACCGTAGAATGGACTGGGGGCGATCCCAGTGACACCCAGACCAGGGCAAATTACGAAAAGGCCGTTGTTGAAATTTGCCTTTAGCGGGAATCGAACCTGCAACCACCCGATGCAGTGAGCCGAGCGGCCTACGCTCGAACCACTGCGGCAAGCGGTCGTTTACGTTCTCCTACTGATGTTCTTTCAACACATAGGTGATTGCATATTTTATTTTCTTTCACCAGTGACCATATAGGTGATTGCAATTTTTTTTGCAAACAAGTCTACAGCCGTTGCTCAGACAGACTAATAAGTGTAGATACTAGATAACAATCAAGCTAATGTCTCAAACCGAGTTAGCGAAAAGTGTAAATCAGCATGTCAACCGTTTTTCACTTAGCGAGAAATTGCCAGCAATTTGTCTGCATTGCTGTTTTGTTCCATCACTTATGCAAGTATCGACAAGGCCGATATTTCTCGCTAGGCTGACCAAAATGTAAGGAAAGTGAAAGTATAGCGAGTTGTACATCATTGACTATTACTTTTTTGGTGGTAAGTAGGTGTTATAAAAAGCTGAATCATAACTTTAATACTACTTAAATAATAAGTGGCTGTAAAATTTAGGTAGGTACACTGTGACTCAGGCGATTTTGTGCTTTATCTATACATCAAATAAAATTAATGTTTATTTTTCTAGTGGTGGATTAATAAAGAGTTATCTATCTATCTATTAAAGTGTCTGTTTGTCATATCAAAATAACAGCTTTTTACTAAATTCATATACCTAAAAGTTTTTTAAAATGTTTGTCTGTTCCGGCTATAATCTCCGAAAAGTCTGGTCCGATTTGACAGGACCTTCACTGGCAGATAGCTGATGTTATAGGAGCAACTTAGGGCTTCTGCAAAATAGGCACTGCATAGTAGTCCTTAGCAGAGGCGTAGCTACCGCCGTATCAGCCGTATCAATGATACGGGGCCCACGGGATACATTCTTTACCCTTCATTTGGGCCCCCCCAACAAATTTTGATACAGGGCCTGTCGTAGACAAGCTACGCCACTAAAAAACCCGACTACTGAAAAATCGCGCTCTAAAAAGTATGAACTGATACTTTTTAAAGCGCGATTTTTCAGTAGTCGGGTTTTAGTTTTTTTAAACTTACTTTTTATTTATTTATTTTGGAGTTATAGGTAGCAATATATATATTTTTGAAATGTGCTTGTTTTTTTAGTTCATGACATTATGTCCTCTAGAGGGCGCCATATGCAATTTTATGTGACGTCACATAGCCTATAACCAGCGCGCCATTAAACCGCTTCTAACGATACCTCATTTGTCAAATTACGACAAGTAGTTTGGAAGTTAGGCTGGAACAGATGAACGAACATACATACATACATACCGGTCAAAATCATAACCCTCCGCCGTAGTCGGCTAATAATTAGTCAATGATTCCGCGGTCTGTCTACCACGTAGTGGGCCTGGGCCAATGCCTGGGCACTCCTGTGGCAGAAGCTCACACTACGTGGTGGACAGACCGCGGAATCATTGACTTATTATCATTTGATATTTATACCGTTGCGCCTAGTTGGCTTGGTGGTGTAGTAAGTCTGGCGATATTTATTATTTTTAACCGACTTCAAAAAAGGAGGAGGTTCTATGTTCGGCTGTATGTATGTTTTTTTTTTTTTTTTTTTGGTAATAGAAATATTATTTCAGGCTTTTTAGTGCTCCAGGTTTCTTTGAAGTCGGTTTTTATATTTTTATATTATTAAAAAGTACTCACAGAGAGTTGTCGTTTAATCGCTGGTGGTGTGGACGCCGGCTTCATGGGGTATCTGCTGTAACCGCCGTTAGAGCTGTTGGGCTGTGACGACGATCTGCCCATGGACCTTGGTAGGGTCTGCGACTTCATTAGCGGCCCTCCCACGCCGCTCGGCACCCGCCGCCCTGACGTCGTCAGCTTGCGGCCTGCGACTAAACATTACTGTATTTGACTATTCTGTCTATTTGAGTATGCTGGTAGATATTAGTAGGTTAAGCGTACCCATGACCTGGGCCCCGAGTCTGTTAACCATTGCGAAACCACTGGTCTCTGATATCGTTTTCGAGAATTCTTCATTGTAAATCTATCTAGCTATGTAGTGAAACGTGGGCTTTGAGTTGGTTAATACCTCCACAATGTGGTGGTGTATGGCCTCTGACTACCCCCGAACGGGGATAAAAGTCGTGACGTTACATTACATTTTTTTTTCATTGTAAATCGTAAAGCCAGAGAACTGCTAAGAGATGGATGGAACAGCCAAGAATTTACGATTTATAATAACAAACTCGAGGCCCTGGGAGAATCTATATCTATACATATAATAAGAATGTAAAATTGGTCGCGTCTGTACATTCGAAATATTTGGAAAAAAAATAGTGGGGGGGACTTAGATTGACCAGCAGAATTCATTTTTATCATTTTTAGAATTTTTGTCTGTGGGTATGTTTGTATGTTTGTATGTTTGTATGTTTGTATGTTTGTATGTTTGTATGTTTGTATGTTTGCTCAGATTTTCGAAAGAGCACAACTTCGAATCCACCGGATGGATTTCAATGAAATTTAGCATGGATATGACTAATAGTCTAACTTAACATCTAGGATACTTTTTTTTTTGAAAATGTTTAGGGTTTCCACAAAAAATTCAAAAAACTACTTAAAAATTCTAAATGTTTGAAAGAGCACAACTTTGAATCCACCGGATTAATTTCAATGAAATTTGGCATGGATATGACTAATAGTCTAACTTAACATCTAGCATATTTTTTTTTTCGGTAAAGTTTAGGGTTGCCACAAAACATTCAAAAACTACCTAAATATTCGAACACGCACAACTTCGAATCCAGTGGATTGATTTCAATGAAATTTGGCATGGATATGACTAATAGTCCAACTTAACATCTAGGATATTTTTTTATAAAATATTAGATTGTCAATTTTTATGACCACACGGAAATTCTAGCCAACAATAAGTTTTAGTTATTGAAATACGTCTATTTAGAGCGGAGCCCTACGGAGCCCTACGTTGTGTGTGATCCGACACTATTTGGAATACATAATCTTAATTTTAATAATAATAATAAATATTTTATTGCTGCGTTCCACCATCTTAAGTTTCGTTTTTCTTAACTAGATGTCGCTATACTTAAAATCAGACAATACCTGCCTTGCACCACATGTCAAAATTTAATATCTTCCTTGCTTCAAGAAATTTAGTTTTTTTATTCCTAACTAGCTGTGCCCGCGGCTTCGCCCGCGTGGAAATTGATGTTTATGATTAGTCTGTCTTATTCCAGAGCCTACACTATCTGCGTTTCACATTAAAATCAGTTTAGTAGTTATGGAGATACCGACGTGGCAACAAACATTCACACATACAGACACATACACTTATTTAGCTTTTACCCGCGAACTCGTCGGCGCAAAATTTAAATTAAAAAAAAAAACGGACTCGATCCCGTTTCCCGGGTCCCGGATCCGGTTTGCTGGATCCCAGATCCGGTTTGCCGGATCCCATATCCCCGATCCCGTATCCTGGATCTCGTTTCCTGGATTCCGTTTCCTAGATCTCGTTTCCCGGATCCCGTATCTCTGATCCCGGATCCCGGATCCCGGATATCGTATCTGGGATCTCGTTTCCCGGATCCCGGATCGCGTTTGCCGGATCCCGTATCCCGAATCCCGCATCCCTCATCCCATTTATGGTAATGTTCCAAGCACTATGTCGAAGTTAAAGTAAATGAACATAAACACGGTGTATATCACGTATCCCAAAACTGACTTGTATTTTTAAGAAGCCATCTAAACACCATTTTTCATACTTAATTCTAACTTAAAAAATGACAAACTCCCATACAAACTTTCATCCCCTATTCTACCACCTTAGGGGTTGAATTTTCATACACCCTGTAATTATTATTATTTTTATTTAAAGAAACCAAAACAACTATTAACTATCAAAAATGACTTACTTTCATCCCCCATTTAAACCTCTTAGGGGTTGAATTTTCAAAAACCCTGATTTTAACATTTTTCATTTTATAAAAGACATATAATCACCAATTTTCATACTTCTAACTTGAAAAATGATGAACTTGCATACAAACTTTCATCCCTTATTTAACCCCCATAGGGAATGAATTTTCAAAAACCCTGAAATTATTTTTTTACATATGTAAAAAGAAACCTAAACACCAATTTTCACAATTCTAACTTTAAAACTGATAAACATCCATGCAAAATAACATACAAACTTTCATCCCCTATTTTACCCCCTTAGGGGTTGAATTTTCAAAAACGCTGAAATTATTTTTTTACATATATAAAAAGAAACCTAAACACCAATTCTCACAATGCTAACTTCAAAACTGACAAACATCCTTGCAAAATAACATAAAAACTTTCATCCCGTATTTTACCCCCATAGAGGTTGAATTTTCAAAAACGCTGAAATTACTATTTAAATTTTTTTAAAAACACCTAATTACAAATTTTCATAATTCTAACTTGAAAAATGACGAACTTGCATACAAACTTTCATCCCTTATTTAATCCCCTTAGGGGATGAATTTTCAAAAACCCTGAAATTATTTTTTTACATATATAAAAAGAAACCTAAACACCAATTTTCACAATTCTAACTTCAAAACTGACAAACATCCATGCAAATTAACATTCAAAACTTTCATCCCCTATTTTACCCCCTTAGGGGTTGAATTTTCAAAAACGCTGAAATTACTAATTTTTATTTTTTAAAAGACACCTAATTTCAAATTTTCATCATTCTAACTTCAAAAATGACGAACCTACATACAAACTTTCATCCCCTATTTAACCATCTTAGGGGTTGAAATTTATAGGTATGATTAGCCTATGTCTCCTTCCAGAGTTTACACTATCTACGTTTCAAATTTCATTAAAATCGGTGCAGTAGTTATGGAGATACGTGGGAACAAACATTCACACACACACACACACACACACAGTTACTTTCGCATTTATAATATTAGTAGGATAGGATTACGTATAAAAAATATTAAGCGGGTCTTTGTATCACGCGGAATCTTAGACGTTAACTCTGGAATTCATCTCCACAGTACTAATGCCGTAGGGAAGCTACCTACCTAAGAAGTAAGTCTAGAGGACCTGCTGATTTTGAATTAAGTAGTAATAGAAACACAGACATTGAACTCTGAACTCCAACCCCTCAGGAATGATGCTGCTGGGTAACTGCCTGCTTAAACCATAAATCTGGAGGACCTGCTAACTTTGAATTAGCAATGTGGGTATCAAGTAGAATCTTCTCAGGCGAGGTCGCGTTTCCGATCCGGCGCTAGAATTTAAGGAAAACATGTAAAATGACTACTTGTAAGTGCCCTCCTAGGCCTAAATATAATAAACGCTTTGACTATTGACTTAGACGATAAACTCCGGACTCTAACTTTTTAAGCACGATGTTGCGCAGTGACTCTTACCTAAGCCGTGAGTCTGGAGCACTCACTCATTTTAAATAAGGGACATGGGTATCAAGTATAAACTTAAACATTGAGCTCTGGAGTCCAACCGCTCAGTCGTGATACTGTGAGTAACTACAGATATAGATAGACGGATACAGATAGACTGGTACAGACAGAGATACTCACCTACCGATAGATTATAGACATACCGATTCAGACAGACAGATACTTACAGCTAAACTGATACACACAGACAAATAAAGTCAAACTTTTGTTATACAACTAAGGCGCCAGGCAAGCGTACGGCCCACCTGTTGTTAAGCAGTTACCGTTCCCAATAGATGCTTGCAAGCAAAGGCATCGGTAGCACGTTTCCAACCTGAAGGGGAGTGGGGTTAGTGGGAGGGGACGGGGAGGTGGCTGGGTTGCGCTTCCGGCTCTCTCCCTCATCATACGAAACGAAGGTAAATTAGCTACTTGAATGCCGATCTCCACCTTACTGGTCAGACTCTACCACCTTACTGGTATAGACTGGTACAGATAGACAGCCATGGACAGACGAACTCAGACTGATGCAGACTGACGTAATACAAATTAGACGATAGACAAAATTATATTTAAGGGCTTCACCGACTGGACGCGGACGGAGTCGCGGGCACAGCTAGTGTTAAAATATGAATGCACTACTCAAAATCTCAACAGACAGAATGAGAGCGGCAGTCTCACCTAGTGATGTGCCGTTCCAAAGAATATTCCTGTGGCCATAGTTTTTTTTTCCGGAAATAGCACATCACTATCCATGGTTTACATAAATTAAAATATTCGGATTCGGAATAATGTTATTGATGATCTGAGAACTGATTAGAAAATGATTTTGATGGATGTTAACTATACATATCTATAATTTGTTGGTTTTATAAGACATGCATATAAAATGAAATTGTCAATGTACCTACAGTACAGATCTTTTGATTATTACTTTAGTTATTTTTTTTCAGTATGTTTTTGTAGTATGTTTTACAAATTGCATAGTGGGAATTGGCTATAGGCAAGTGCCTAGATGAAGTGATGAGGTTACTTCCTCATAAGATGCCGTGTTGAGATAAATAGACTAAATTACTCAGCGGACGACATGATTTTGAATGAGGACAACAATGGGAACGTGGTCGTGAATTGCCTTCTGGGGCCGTCCATTATTTCGTGAGGCAATCTTGGTGATTTTTGAGCCTCGGAGGCGGGGATCACTTCAATCGATATTATACGACGAGTAACACTACTCCACCAAGCCAACTAGACTCTCGAGTATAATAATAGATATCAAATGATAATAAGTCAATGATTCCGCGGTCCGTCTACAATGTAGTGAGCCTGGGCCAATGCCTGGGCACTCTTGTGGCAGTAGTTCGCACTACGTGGTGGAAAGACCGCGGAATCATTGACTTAGGGCCACCACAGACTTGCTACTTTTAGCATCGGCGATCGGCGATTTGATGCTGCGTCTCGCTCGTTCGCGCTCGAAGAAACGCGACGCAGCATCAAAACAATTGCAAAATCGCCGGTCGCGGATGCTAAAAGTAGCAAGTCTGCGGGGGCCCTTAGGTATTATCATTTGATATTTATACCCGAGTGTCTAGTTGGCTTGGTGGAGTAGTACTAGTAGGAAGAGATGACAGATTTTAATACGATAAGCGCGCTTTACATAAATAGTTTTTAGGTTTTCAGGCCAACGGATCGGCTACTGGCTACCTCAATTTAGTTTCAGTTCATCCGAAACAGAAATAACTACATCGATTAAGATTACATCGATTCTATTGGCCAATAGAACGGAATGGGAGGCTGCAAGCGGGCCAGTGCCAATGTCAGTGGGTCGATGACCGTCGCTGATAGTCTTACAATCATAGAGGAAACTTTCTTTTTAACGACAGCGATTCGGTTGTGTAAACTAGGTACAAAGATTTAACTTTTCAATATACCTAGTCATGGAATCGCTTTGGACAATACTATTGAATAGAAATTGGTTTGAAAAGTTTTCAGTTTTGGTAACGGTGGATGAATTAGGTACCTACTCTTTTGTTAGTGCTGCTGTGAATTTTTGAGATTGAATTAATAGATCCACCTCGCTTATATTTTTCACTATTACGTGTCCAAATTAAATAAAATTGCATATAAAATAATCAAGTACCATCTTGGAAATAATGGTTAAAGCTGTAGTACCTAACTATCTTGGTAATAGGTATATCGAGCTTGTCCACTATCGGTTGTCTCCAACAAGTTACCTACAGATCTGTTTAACAATATAGATGTAAAATCGCCGTAGAGTAATTGTCCTTTTAAAAAATAATCGATTTGAATCTAAATAACGACTTCCGCGGTACGAAAATGTAGATATTGCGAAAGCCCAAATGTCAATGACTCGATAAATATAACAATATGTACCGCGGGCAGAATGTAAGCCGATTCAATCGTTCAACCGTAACGAGATGGCAGGGAATACGAGTCGAACGTAGAAGATCGCGCGTGTGCGTTGCGTGCGTTGCGCTTGATTGCGCCCGTTCGTGCGTGCGCGCCCCCGAGCACGCTCACGCTCGCGCGCACTCATTCAGCTCAAATTTAATGAACTGAGACCATGGCTTGAATAGCCTCGAACAATTAGCACATTATTCGGTCGATAAAACTACCTATCCGGTCCATTAATATTGTTTTGTTTAAAATATCAAGGCGAACATTTTTATTAATAGCTTTTTTGGTCTTAACTTTGCTCAGTTTTATCACGTCACGATTTTATCAATGCGCTTATAGGTATACCTAATTATGTTATTCATGTATATGCGTAGGATGCAACTTGCATAGCGCAGACGGCAATAAAGATAACCAGTTTTTGTGTATTTTTATCAAATGACGCAATGTGACGCGCCATGCGGTGTAATTAAGCTTATTTAAATATTTTTTGAACATGTTTTTGAATACTTAGGAGTAGATTTAACAATCAAGAGCATGCTTTCATTCAATAATCTATAAAATGTTAGTAAAACTAGGTACCTACATTCAAAGGGAGTGTAGTTGCTGCTTAGGGAATAGGTCATTTAATTTAATTATATAGCTACAAAACACATAATCATACACAATACATAGATATACAACGTATATGTTGTGCACGGTGCTCATAAGAATAGTTATCTTTAGAAAACTGCATTTGTACATGAAAGTTGGATTTACTAAGCCTAGTTGAAAGACAATTTACGCCATGCGTGTAGCACTAGCACAATGGCTAGGTGCGTAAATTCAATATAATTTTTTTAATCCATTAACGTTGAGTAATTAAAAAGTTTAAAAACCTTCATGTACAGACACAGTGGAATTCAATTATAATCGTGAGAAATGAAACGGCACATAATTCGCAAGCTGAAACCATGATACCACACAGTGAACCCACATGCAAACATGGACAATTAAAAACAAAACGAAAGATCCAATTAGTATCCAATGTCAAGTGTAGTGTTATTCGTCAGGTTGTACAATCACTCTGGTTAGTTAACTTTAAAATTTTGCAGTAGGTTACGTCAAACGAAGCTAAGCATTATCTCTGTTGTGTCTACCTTCGATCGGTGGCTTCGTTTGACCACTGTTATTCTCTGTATGTGCAAGTAACGTCGTCTTGGACTTCTCTAGCGGCCTTCGCACTTTTAGAGGCGACTCCGATGGCTTTTTGTCACTCCTCTCGGGCTCACTCTCTACGCCCAACTTACTGAGCGCGACAAGATTGGCTACATTGAGAAAGAGTATATTAAACCTTATTGCAGTAGATGTAGGAAGGAGTTGTGTATGTATAAAAGAAATATACAAAGCGTAGCATGCAAACATACAGCCAATTTCCATTTTCAAAATAAAAGGACCATAGCGTTGGGGTTCATAGCTCGGAACGGATGTGGCGGTGATGGGCAGTTTTTATGTATTTTATTATTCGTACCAAGGAAATGGAGGCGGTCCTTGGCCATTCCCAAGTTGGTTTTCATCTTGTCGTGCAATCTCTGTGCCCTCTGCCACGCGTCGCCGCGACCACCCCAGCAGTCTACAGCGATCCCACGTTCTAATTCATATATCCCCTTTTTGTAGAGTTCTATAGCTAACTCTTTTTGACCTGTAGATAGAATATTATCTCTATGGATCTATATTTATGGAACCAGATATTGAAGTTATTTTATTACGTTTGGTTTCTTCTAATAGATTTCTTTATTACCAATGTGGGTGTCTTAGATGGCAAATGCAAAAAAATAACAATAGCAACTGCTTCAGCTTTAAACTAATGGAATTTATAACAAAGAGCAATATGCTTCCACTTCAAAGCAATAAATAAGATTAGAATGTATTTTATGAATAAATAAATAATTGATGAAATTGTAAACATCAATATTAGCAGCAAGTATCTGATAAAAAATAGAACTACTTACATAGGAGATCATTCATCAGTGACAAGTCTGCTATAATAGCTTGAGATTCAAAGTCAAATGGGTGCTCTTTGTAGTACTTTTATGACAAGAAACTTGAAAATAAGTTTTTAAAGTGAACAGAAACAAAGACTGAGTCATTCAAGTCAATCTTACCCTCATTCTCCTCGTCGATTTTCAACGCTTTCGAAATATATTCGAATGCCTTCCGATGGTGATGCTTCTGCTTGGCCAGCAGCGGGTCCCCGGGCCCGACGCTGTGTACGTGCGACATCTCCTCGCCCACCAGCTCCGTCGACACCACACCGTCCTTCACCACCACCTCCAAGTTGCACTCGCCGGTCTTACGAGGCTTGTGCATAAGCCGATTCGACGCCGTATACAAGTATTTAAAAATTATAAAAAGTTGATACAAAATTGATCTGAGCACGTTGAACAGAATGATGATTGGGAAAGAAACGACGTATAGATTCCTTTTATGGACCGAAGGTTGCGGCTCATTTCGCAACGCTGACCCCTTTGCTAAGTCCGCATCTGCCTTCTTAGACTTACGATTCGGGGACCTCGTAGTTTTACGCGACAAACGGCCACCATTTGAATCGTCGCCGGACACCATCAAGAACACCAACGCACCGGCTTGTTTAATACAAAATCTCCATAAAATGTTCAGACAAAGAACTGCGGGTTTATTCTACTCACTATAATAAATACAGCAAAAAAATGTGATCAGTGAAACGTATTATTGACAAAATTTGACGTTTGTCTCGGCAGTGTTGCAAACTTTGAATTTGAAAAGAGAGCCAAAACGTTAAGTGTGAAAAAAGCAACAAAGAGCATCATTGAGCAAAATCCACTTATATCAAAATTAAATGTTAATAAAGCAGGCCAAAACAAAGAAAATAGGTATTATCTCTGGGCCGAACTTTTATTTGATTCTGTATTATATTGCTGGTTGCTGGTAAGTATTGATTTAGTATTGTTAGTTTAATTCCCATTATTCATTTATTTCACTACTAGCTTTTGAACGCGACTTCGTCCGCGCAGAATTTAAATTAAAAAAAATCGGATCTCTGATCCCGTATACTGGATCCCGTATCCCGGATCCCGTTTTCCGGATCCCGTATCCCGGATCCCGTTTCCCGGATTGGATATCACGGATCCCGTATCCCATATCCCATATTTGTGTAAATAGCTTTTCAATTACCGCTTTATAATTGCCCATTTTTTAAAGTATCAAAATGGATATATTATGTTATTCTTAAGAGATAGATATATGCCATCGCGGACTTTTCTGTATACCTATATAAGATACACAATTCCACCATACATCATTGTATTATATATCAAAGGGTTAAGGCAGCGTTTTCGTTGAAATCTCCCAGACAGCTTATTTTTTTCCAAAACCTCCAACAAATATCATTATATTTTAGCCAATGTATAAAAAAACTTGACAAATTATATACTATAACCTTCCTCGAGAACCACTCTATCCATTGGTGAAAACAGCATGAAAATCGGTGCAATAGTTTTTGAGTTTATCGCAAACAAACAGACAGACAGACGCGGCGGAGGACTTGTTTTGTTTTATAATATGTAGTGATAACACCTCTGTTCCATAGAATTGAAGAAAAAAATGTAAAATGACAATTAATTTGTAAGTGCCCCCGTAGGCCTAAACAAAATAAAAATTTTGAATTTTGATAGTGATAGTGATGAACCTGCTTATTTTATATTTCGAAAAAAAAAAAAAATAGCTATAGCACTAAAATAATTATTAAAAAAGCATGTCAAAAGTGTTTCTAGTTTAAATACATACAAAGCTACAAACGTTGACTTGTTTAAATCTGAATTTAGCTCTAAAAAGCTAAGCTTGCAACACTCTCATCTGTTTTTTTACGTTTTGTTTTATATTTTTACACACATAGATTTTGTCTTCACTCATTTGTTATTGAATTATAGTGAGAATTTGAAAAAATATGTTATTGTTTCTATATTTTTTTATTATAATAAGTAGCTAGATCTCGAACATATATTTCACACTTTCGCAATAATATTTTGAGTGAATACAAAAAAAAACAAAACGAATTTGACATTTTGACCATGACAGTGACAGTTTGTGACAGACAAGGCTCTCCACTACCCACCCCCGCACCTCATCTGTTCGATGCGATCGATTGATATTGATAGTATTTTATTAATTGCATCATCTATCGTTTTTACAGTATTATAATAATTAAATACCTATAAGCAGGGCTTACAGGGCTCATTACTTAAGCGTGCTCTTTTCTGAGTAAGTTTCATTCACGGTTCATACCTTTTTAACCTCACTTACATACATCTGTTTGCTGACTTGGCGCTTAGAAAGTGATTATCCGGTGCTCTTAGGTTAAATTACTATGGAATTGCCGTCGAAAAAGTCCATACCAAGTGTATATAAGATGCATTCAGCCAAATATATGAAAACATTGTTTCAACCTATGAATTGCAGTAGGTGCAGTAATCAGAATATCAATTTTCAGTTTTAAACAATGGCTGAAGAAATACAGAAGTTATCCGTCAATGATGAAGATGATTTCGTTGACCCCTGGACTGTCACTGGGAAGTCTGAGACCGGTATTGATTATGATAAGCTAATCAGTAAGTATCATTTTAAAATCTTCCCGGGGTCCGTGGAATCCAAAGTGATTGTGTTTACTGATCTATTAATTTTGTTTTCAGAGAAATTCGGTAGTCAAAAAATAGACGATGAAGTCATACAGAGATTTGAAAAAGTTACTGGAAAGAAAGGTAGGATTTTGGGAGTAACTATTTATGAATTGAGGAAAAAATTAGGTAGAAATATCCATGATAAACATAAAACAGGGAAAACTAAATATTTAGTTATAATTTTGACAACAGTGACTTCTTAGGTCCAGAATGGATTAAGGTTGTTCACACACGCGGCGGGTGCATGGAGCGGGCAGCGGGCGCCCGCAAACCCGTTGCACGCTTAACATGGCAAAGTCCCACATTTCTTCGTTTATTATCTGGGCAGCTGGGGTTTGTCGATTAAGTTGGATAGAAATTCGGACTGTATTTTTTTTTTTTTTCTATTGCCTTATCATAAAACCTTCCAGCCCACCACTTCTTAAAGCGCGGCATATTCTTCTCCCACCGCGACATCCACTCCATCCTCACGCTGTACGAATCCGGCAAGAAGTTCTACCTGTACACTGGCCGAGGACCATCCTCGGAGAGCATGCACATCGGGCACATGATACCGTTCATGTTCACCAAGTAGGTGATACAGTAAGCTCTTTGCCTTTTATATTGCTTTGTATGTTGTAACACCATCTATGTCTATGTTATTAGAATCTGTTATAATATAGGGTGCTTCAAAAATATGAAATGATAATTACGAGTTTCAGAGAGATCCAAGTAAAAACATTTTTTGCCTACTTTATTAACTTGAACTATCTGCTATGCGAAATTTTCATGTACTATTAAATAATCTACAGAATATTTGTGGCTGCTTGTTGTACTGTGATCTACCAAGTTTACAATGTTTAACAAGCCCACTGAGGTTCTCACCAGATCTTATCAGTCAGTTGCATTCTGATCTGGGTTTAGGCATAATCTGAGATACCATTAAAAAATGTCTATTGTAGATCTGTAGATAATAAAACAGATAAAAGTCACAAATTGTTAATACCCCCATAGGTTTAAACAAGCAATGAATTTAACCGTATAAATACTGCACCAACTCCAGATAATGGTAAAAATGAGACAATAGATGAGCTATGTCATTGTAATAACAGTCAGTGTTTTAAACCAGATGGCTCCAAGATGTGTTTAACGTACCGCTGGTGATCCAACTGACCGATGACGAGAAGGCACTGTGGAGGGACATTAAGATAGAAGACGCAAGGAAGATGGCGTACAACAATGCCAAAGACATCATAGCTATTGGATTTGATCCATCTAATACGTTTATATTCAATGATTTAGACTTTATTGGGTAAGTTAATAACAGTATCATAATCATATCTTAATAAAAAAAAGTATGACACACACATACTGTATGATCTTAAATTAAGAAACCATTTATCACCTATGGGTGTCAATAATAAAGAGAGCTCAGCTTATACTGGAAATGTTACCCTTGACGTACTATGGGTACAATGCAGGGTGGCGCCACGCTGGAACGAGCTGACCTAAATACTTGACAGTTCTGATAGTCGCTCTCTTTCCGACTTCGCGATAATTTGTATTTGTAATGACACTGAAATGAAATGACAGAAAACATCAGTCCAGTCCAATCAGGCGACATCTGGTGAGCTGATGTTTTGCCTGCATTTAGGCATCGTCCTAATTGGCATCGCTTGTACGAACTCCAACAAAATATGTATGGAGTTCGTTCGTACGAGCTGTTCGTACGAGCGATGCCTAATCAATCCAATTGACATCTGCATGATGTCATAACGAGGAACTAAGCTGGTCTCATAACGATTACTTTACCAACAATGGTTTTTATTTGCAGCCAATGTCCAACATTCTACCAAAACATGGTGCGGATACAGAAGTGCGTGACGTACAACCAGGTCAAGGGTATCTTCGGATTCGGGGACTCTGACGTCATCGGCAAGATCACCTTCCCGTCGATAGAGGCCGCGCCCGCCTTCTCCACGTCATTCCCGTTCATATTCGACAATCAAATCGTGAGTATTCGCGCTGACAAAGTGAAGGCACTCGTGCCATACATTTGTTAGAATATTCAATACACATCCGAACCGACAGCCGGGTTTTGGTCGTAAAAAAACATGGTCATTATGGTCGTGGTGATTATTCATAATCATTTTTAAAATAGTCGGTCAATAAAATCGGATATTTATCGAGTATCCGAGTGTGTGAACAGTCTGAAGCAAAATTGGATGTCTATTGCCACACTTAGTTTACCTTAATTATATTTTGATGTAATCGTTTTTTTCACGGTGAAGGAAAATATCGTGAGGAAACCTGCATGTCTTAGATTTCAGATGTAATTTCAGATGTAGATTGTAATTGAAAAGTGGACGATGGTCTGAATCCCTTCGCATTGAGGATGTCCAGAAGTGGGATGTTAGAATGGGTAATATTATTATTATTATAGGTACTACAAGCACTGTGCCGCGCCTTAGGTATGCGTGGGGAGGTGGGAGGGTGGGACGACGAGAGCGATGACGGGTGGGGGAGTGGGACGGCGAGAGCGATGAGCCTTCCCGTCTCGCCGCTTGCGTGCCTATGGCGTGGTACAACGCTGGCGGTATACCTATATTCGTATTATTTTGGTGGTCAGGTGCCGTGCCTAGTGCCGTGCGCCATCGACCAGGACCCGTACTTCCGCATGACGCGCGACGTGGCGGCGCGGCTGAAGCTGCCCAAGCCGGCGCTGCTGCACTCCACGTTCCTGCCGGCGCTGCAGGGCGCGCAGCACAAGATGTCCGCCAGCGACCCCAACGCATCCATATTCCTGAGCGACAGCCCTAAGATCATTAAAAATAAGGTGATGACACTAACTAATATATTAGTGATTTGTTTACTGAAAGCTTATTTATGTTCACTTGTTGATCACAGTTTAATTTTAATACAATAATTTATTTTTTTTGTTAGATGTATACAGGGTGAATTTGAAATCATGGGCATCTTTTTAAACGGTGATTCTACACATGATTCAGAATATTTAGGGAACATTCATCAACAAATCATTTGATAAAAATTTAATGCCCAGGTAAGGAATAACAGTTAACGGGTTTGCTTATTTGCTTACTCTAGCAAAAAATGTCATCAACGGTTTTTTATTATTTATTTTCCTCAAATATTCTGAATCATGTGTAGAGTCATAGTTTAAAAGGATGCCCTTGATTTCAAATTCATCCTGTATAACATTGTTAACACACATAAAATAATGTTGCATGCCGATTGTAACATAAAATACTAGAACCAACTTGTTTGGAGGTAAGTGACGCCATCTGATAGGTTTGATTGATTTATTGGGTATAAAAGTTTTTTTTATTTTTCAGATTAATAAATTCGCCTTCTCCGGCGGGCAAGCGACGGTGGAGGAGCACAGGCTGAAGGGGGGCAACACTGCTGTCGACATCTCTTACAAGTACCTGACCTTCTTCCTGGAGGACGATGCATTCCTTGCTGACGTAAGCATTAGTTCCTATTGTTATTAGTGTAAATGGATTGTGCTTCTTATCGTATGGTTAGTGGCCAACCTGGTGTTAGAGTTGTTCAAGCCGCCCGAAGTCCTCCGACTAGGCTTAATGACTGTTGCCTAGATTACAGCAGCCGGGACCGACTTTTTACGTGCTCTCTGAAGCACGGAGACGCTCAGTTCAAATGCCACTGAATGGTCACCCATCTCTGACTGACCTTCTCAAGCGTTGCTTAGCCTCCGATCGTTTACTGATCATTGATTGCAGCTGGCTATGAGTGCCTCATGTGCTTAGCCGCACTAATAAAATAAATAATTCCACATAACACACCAACTAATGGTCCCAAACTAAGCAACGCTTGTACTATGGCTACCATACAATGGACTGGGGGCGATTCCAGTGACACCCAGACCAAGGCAAATTACGAAAAGGCCGTTTCCGAAATTTGCCCGGCGGGAATCGAACCCGCAACCACCCGATGCAGTGAGCCGAGCGCCCAACGCTCAAACCACTGCGCTAAGCGGTCGTAAAATTAATTATTCATTAATGTTCACAGATCAAGAAAGAATACGAGTCAGGGGAGATGTTGACCGGAGACCTGAAGAGGATAGCCATTGATACAATCTCTCCGATCGTCAAGCAATACCAAGAACGCCGCTCCAAGGTCACCGACGAGGTGCTCCAGCAGTTCTTCAAGATCAGGAAAATAGACTTCTAGATACAACCTTATTTATTGTTATTTAAAGACGTTTTTTTAATTGACTTGTTTTTGTTGTGTCAGTTCTTTGGGAGAATTAGTTCCTTAGCAGTGCACGAAACACTTGCTACATATCAATGTTTTATTACTTATTTTTTATTGATAAAACTTTGGGCATCGCTCTTACGTATTCTGTACAAATCTAGTTCGTACGAACGAACTCCAATTTATATTGAGTTCGTACGACGTTCGTACGAGTGATGCTAATTAGGACGAAGATTTATAGTTTTATTAAGCTAGCACTAAAAGTGCTCCAACCTGAAGTATGCATTTTTGTACAATGCTCCATTTTAATTCTGACCACTCCATTGCAAGAAAGGTCGTGATGTTGTTTTAAGTGATTTTTCAGCTACCTCTTCTGTGCTTTTTTAAGTCATAAAATAGGTTGTTGTAGATTTTTTTTTAATAAGATCACTGGCAATTGTGGTTATCAAACCTTTTTCTATCACGGAGATATACATACATGCTATCCGACTAAGATGCAAACTAAGAGGCGATATTTGACTTTATATCCATCTTTATAGAGTAGCATATCAATTGGCGACCTATGGTTCGCATCTTACTCGCATAGCTTCTGAGTACGGACTAAACACGCTTTGGATTCCGAAATTCTGAAAAAAGAATGCGGGGCGGGAGTGTGCTGAAGACGCCGTTGTGATTGGTCGAGAACGGAATCAACGCAATTTGATTGGTCTATCGTAAATCATTCACTTTATTAAGTGTATGTGTTTCGGAAACTTTCCCTAGAGTGCGGGCCCCAAAGAGTGGTTAGTCCGTGCTTGTGAATATCTCCGAGAGGGAAAGGCTTTAGACCACGAGCAATAAGTAAAAGTGCGAAAAAGGGGCTATCATTCTTCGGTTTTTAAAATTAAGTATCGTCAAATCTTAAAGATTTTAAAAGCTTTTTTAAACGAATTAATATGTAATCGAATTACATAAGCGTATGTATAGGTTAGGACGTCTATTTATCTTAGCGAAGTACACAGTAGTCTACTATTTATTGATGTAGTCACTAGTATTTTATACCTGTCAATAATCTAGTAAGTTTAGATTGATTCACATGTAAAAATACTGCTGTCCTTGCCATGGTCGTAATGTGTGAGGATGACAGCAATGTTTTAGTTACAGACCAATAAGTCATAGACACCGCTTAGCTGGACACCCCCGCTAGCCTTCCATTGCATTACCACTGCATAGTATTCAAAGTCAAATCATTATTTTTTTAAGCCTACGGATATGCATTTATAAATTGAATCGATGAAAGTGGCGCCACTGCTCAAGTCATGCTCGGGTTCGGGCGCTTGCGGGGCCTGGTCCGCCCATATACCTCTTGACAAAATTGTTCCTTAATAAAAAAAAAATATCGCCAATTGCTTACATTTATTACCAAGTGTAATTTAATTATGTATCACCACAGCTCACATTTTGATCACATCAAAATTCGCCGTCTTGCCCGATACCCCGACAACTTTTGGCGATTGCATTCTCATACAATAGGGGACATAAGTGGCGTCTATAGGCTTAGTAGTCTGTGTTTTAGTGAGTCGTATTAGGAGGCAACAGAATTAGCACACTCGAAGTTCGACTACTACAAATTAAACAATCCGTTAATTATGCTGTGCCTAATAACATCTATCCTTTCTTTTGATTAAATTCGTGCGGGTTCCAAGACAACTTACCTTTTCCCCGGGACTCGTCGAGGGTCAAACCTTGGCCTCATCGTTGGATACCATTGTCGATCCTGGCTTCCATGAGCAAAGTAACGATGGTGGGATTGTGTGGCGGGCCTAGTCCCATAAAAAAGGCTGTGCTTAAATAGTACTTTGTACTTATCAATATATGTCAATGCAATACAATATGCGTCATACATACATTTGTTTCATTGGGACCAATACACCACTGGTGTATTGCGGTTCAACTCGGCCTACTCCGTTCAGAGGAGATGGTCAAAGGGCTTATTGTTTTTTTTAAGTCACTCATGAGTTCGCTTTGTGTTAGGGGCCATCCATTAATTACGTCACACGAATTTCATGATTTTTAGACCCCTCCCCCCCCTTGTCACAGCTGGTCACATTTGCGATACTCCCCCCCTCCTTGTGTGACGTCACAGATTTTTTATTATTTTCAGAAATTTTCAAAAAATTTCGTTAAAAATTCAAATTTCGGTTTTAATACTTGTATATATTCGATTTTTAAATGTGACGTCACAAAACTTAGGACCCCTTCCACCCCCTTGTCACACAATGTCACATTTCGTCGACCCCCTTCCCCCCCTTTACATGTGACGTAATTAATGGATGGCCCCTTAGTTATGCTGCTTATTTTATGTTACTTATCTGTGGATCGATACAAAAATGCCCAGGTTATCGAAGAAGATGAAGCATCGAAAGACCGTCTTTCTAAATCTCGAATACCTACTTAGCTGAGATAAGTCCCTAAGTAGACTTATCTGAGAAAAGGAATGCAGACCGCGCAGTCCACTCTGACTAATGTATGGACGTTTGAACTTCACGTCTTTCGACACCATTCACAAAGTACTTTTGAAATAATGGAGCGAAGTCCGAAGTAAACGACATTTTAATAAATCCACTTGGGAGGTGAAACGGACTGGCTGTACAAAACAAATAAGCGACAATAGGCCGCGAGACAAAGGCAGCGGCGACGGCCCTCTGTGGAACTAGGTAAAAATTGTAGCGCGACACTTGTGTACATACAACACTTTGATCGAATATGCATTACAATGGGAGAGGAGCGTGGATGACACAGTCCTCACCTACAGCAGGTAGGGGGCACACGGGTACATTCATCATCCGTTGAAAATACAAGTGTTTTCCAATTGTTTATAACGCCAGTTTATGCCAGAGGCTTTTGAAAACAGTGACTAAGTGCTGAAGGGTAACGTTCAGGATATGTGGTAGGTTGACTTTAGGTTACTTGTTGAATTGGTAGGTTACACTAAAGGACGAGTGAAGACGTGTTGCAAAACTGACATATGGCACTTTAATGAACATTAAAACGCTGTGAGGATAATAACAAGACCATTAACTTCACAACAGTCTCAGCAATTTGATCCAAAGACCAACCTTTATCAAAATACTTGAATTCCTAAAATGTACAACCAACCATACGATGAAGAGGCTCCACTACCTCTTATAGCCAACTACACAGTAGTCAAAGAAGTGGAAGAGGAGAAGAGAGAACCAGAAGACCGCGTGATCTTAGAAATAGGTCGACAGGACGATAAACCTAAAGAAGAACATACGTTCTCCCATAAGAAGTATGATAAAACCATTTCACATCATAGGTCGTATGTGCTAGAAGATTACGAGCCCAGAAGGATCACGTACTTCAGACCTCATGAATTAGATCATAGCTCACATGAAGGTAAGCAACTAATTACTAAATGCTCTTATCGTAAAACATTTGGCAATTGTAAATGAACTCGGAGATCGAATAGTTCACTTTATGATGACACGAGTGGGATGTTAGGTTAAATTCTTACTGCGGAATTTATAGATTTTTTTACAATGGTTTTACAAAGCATTTAGGATCAAAAGTGATTTTTAATGCTAGTGTAAGTCCATCATAACTTTATATAAGTTGGTGGATTAAAAGTCTTGTTGAACTGGCCACTTAGAGCAAATACTTATGCACTGACGCGTGCAATAGTTACGGATCAATCACCCTTTGGACTGCGTATTCTAGGGCAAAAGTTTCCGAAACACTTACACTTAATAAGGTGTACTATAATACCGTCGATATACCAATCACAATGGTGTTGCCACTGATCCAACCGCGCAAGTTCCTAGTACGGAGCCTAAAGCGTGTTTAATCCGTGGTTTACGTCTAACATAAGATATCAACAAAACTTAAATATCCTCGCTTAGGTCCCAGATACTACGAGCACGACTACAGAGAAGGCACATCTCTGCAGGAGACCGCTAACTCAGAGTCCTCGCTAGATTACTCGCACGAGTCGCAGGACAATAGCAAGTACAGCACAGACGACCCCAACCAAGACGCCCTCTTGAATTGGAAGGAGAGAGCGCTGCAGCTTGAGAAAGGTACTTTGATGCGCCCTAACATAGCTGGGCCCTAAGTCGTTTAGCCATTGAACTATTGCTATTGAGCTGCTATATTGACAGACCCTCTGATTGTTCGGTCAGAATCAACATATCGCTATCCTACAATCGAGAGGAATCAATCCGTTAGGAAATTCCGCTATGTGTGAGGCCCCGTTAGTGCGTTGCGTTGCGTCGTCGCAACGGATCAACGGGGCGACGAGAGAGAGAAGAAGCGGGGAAGGTTGATGCGCTGGGGATACAATTCGTTGATCCGTTGCGACGACGCAACGCAACGCCAGATAGGGGGCCATCCATTAATTACATCACACGTAAAGGGGGGTAGGGGGTCTACGAAATGTGACATTGTGTGACAAGGGGGTGGGAGGGGTCCTAAGTTTGGTGACTTCACATTTAAAAATCTAATATACATATCTAAGTATTAAAACCGAAATTTAAATTTTAAACGAAAAATTTTGAATTTTATAAAACATATGTGACGTCACACAGTGAGGGGGGGAGTCTCGCAAATGTGACCAGCTGTGACAAGGGGGGGAGGGGTCTAAAAATCATGAAATTCGTGTGACGTAATTAATGGATGGCCCCTAGGGCCTCACCCTAGGCATTATGGATGGCCCCTAGGGCATTGCGTTGATCCGTTGCGACGAAGCAACGCAACGCCAGATAGGGCCTCACCTTATTATGGTGGGACGCCAGGGCCATTGAACTGCCATTGCCATTGGGCTGCTGGAGTGATCGACCCTGATTGGTCGGTTGATTCTGACCGACCATATACGAGAGTCGATCATTATAGCAGCTCAATGGCAATGGCTAGATGGCGTTGTAGTAAATTGAAATTCACAGAATGTATTCCAAATACAAAAAATTAAGTAAAATTTATACGGTGGTACGGGACCTCTATGCGCAAGTCCGACACGCACTTGGCCGGTTTTTATAATTTATCTTTATTAGCATACACGTTAATTCTCGTTAATATGCACTGCGTAAGTATATTATGTGGTGTGCTAAATCCAAAACAATATTAAATTTCAGAATACAAGAAAACAGCGTGTGACAGGGAGAGGACTCGAATGCGGGACATGAACCGAGCGTTCGACCTGCTGCGGTCCAAGCTGCCGGTCACCAAGCCATCCAAGAAGAAATACTCCAAAATCGAGTGTTTGAGGTACTTACTTCTTATTCTAGAAAATTTTCCCGGATTTTTCCAGAAGATCTTCTACTTATCGCAGTACTATTTAAAAAAACAACGCTCAGTGAAGTTGCCTTAGTACTTCTTCAGAAAACTTGAGAATAGAATAACATGGGTTAACGAATGTAGGTCTAGTCCTACTGGCAAACTAGACATATCGAAATATAAACCAAAAGATATGAGCTCTCCTTAAATAAGATATTGCAGACTTCCTAGGCTTAAGTCGCTTAGCCATTGCCATTGAGCTGCTATAGTGACCGACCCTCTGATTGGTCGGTCAGAATCAACCGACCAATCAGGGTCGATCACTCCAGCAGCCCAATGGCAATGGCAGTTCAATGGCCCTGGCGTCCCACCATAATAAGGTGAGGCCCTATCTGGCGTTGCGTTGCTTCGTCGCAACGGATCAACGCGACGCAACGCATTAGGGGCCTCACTCATAGGGCCGGGCCCCATTAGCGCGTTGCGTTGCGTCGTCGCAAGATGTTGTACTGGCGCATCACCCTCCCCACTTCGTCTCTCTCCCGTCGACCCGTTGATCCGCTGCGACGACGCGACGCAACGCAACCCACTAATGGGGCCTCACACAGCGGAATTTCCTAACGGATTGATTCCCGATTGCAGGATAGCGATATGTTACATCAGGCACCTGGAATATATGCTGGCAGGAGGCTCGCCAGACAGCAACCCCGCGTTCTTCGAGCTTCACGGCTCCGAAATGAGGCGGCGACAGCAGAGATATTAGATTCAAAAGCACCTCTAGCAGTATTCACGGCCAGATTTTACTAAATGACTGGGACCGTAAGCTCCGAAGGGGGTGGTCAGAAACATTTCAGCAGATTTCGAACTTTTCACCAAAGCATAGTTGTACGTAGCAGAGGCTCTATTACGACTCCATCAATCCGGTTAGTTCGGGCTTCGTTATATGATTTTGACACAAATTAATTACGGAAATGTGTTAAAATTCTAAATACCAATAAACGAAACAGATATGACGGGTACATAATAGGGCCTCATGTTCCTAGATAAATCCCCACGTATGTTTTGCCATAGGTATACACAAGGCGGAACCTACACTATACTAGCGGCACGCTATGATGGCCGGTTTGACATGTGGGAGGGGAAAAAGATGAACCTTATTATAACGGAATAAAATTCATTTTAGCATTCATATTTTGACATTCTTATTTTTAAAACGGCCAGTCTTAATCCGTTATAATAAGGTTCATTTTCTTCCCCCCCCCCCCCACATGTCAAACCAGCCATCGTAGAATGCCGCTGCTATACCTATAAGCATAACATAAAAGTGCCTACATAAATATTATTTTTCTTTTCTGAACAAATTAGGATGGTAAGCAGCCCTTTTAAACACGCAGGGGATTAAAGTCAGTAGTGTAGGTTGTAATGTCCTAAAAGTGAAGTTCCAATATTTTTACTATTTACAATACAGTTACAAAATGAAAGTGCAATAAGTACGGTGTATAAGATTTTTATTTTTATTAAACAATAAATAGTTTTATAACATTAATTAGTTTTAATACCCGTGGGCTAACAAATGACTCTTAATAATTTATTTTAATAAGTTTAACGCATTCATCAAGCCCGCAATATGCAAAATTACGCTTATAAAAAGAGTTAAAGTAGGTTCGTGGAATATTGTCAAAAAGCACTTATTACAATTTTAAGTATATTTTATAGTGCTTAATCTTATAGGATGTATTAGACCAGTCGTAGACCAGTCACAGAAAAATGCCATAAAAGCATTTACGCACTGTGTCTACAACTGGGAATTAAAAAATACGGACTAGAGAAGAGTAAAATTAAATAAATATTTGAGACATGTACGGATCATAAACAGACAATACATTTTCTTGACGATACAGAGTTGTTGAGTGTTAGTCGGGGTTGAGATTTATACTGTTTACCCTTTCTTTCTTATCTTTCTTTCCTTATTCAATTCTTCTTCTCTCTTTTCCATTGCTTTCAGATAGTCCAAGTATGCGCACTTTACGATCAAAGGCATTTTCACAACACCTGATGAAATTAACATAATTTTAAAACAGACGTAAGAAAGTATTATTGATTACTCTCTATCTATTATCCTATTCAGGCCGTCTTCACCAACCCACTAACGAACCGTACTGAAGTCCGTTTACTGCTCTAACGGTCCGTTAGTGTTGGTGAACTTGGCCCTTAGTTTGACTACCTATCCATCTAACATAAATGACGATAGTAAAAATTTACAGATTATTGAGATACAGGTACATGCTTTTCCCTCGCGGCGCCGTCTAGTCAACCATAGATTTTATTCAGATTTTTTCCTTTTAGTTTCGAACGACACCCAGAGAAACCGGATGGTTGGTACTTAAATAGTTAACCTATGTGTTAAGGCATTATGTATTTACCCGCGAAACAAGTCGTGACGAAGTTCTTGTACATGGAATACAGTGGCGCCACCATGCTCTCGATGGAGTCCTTTTTCTAAAAACAAATGCAGGTAATCAGAAAAAAGGGCGTTAGGTAGGTACTATACTAATCGATCGATGCATTGATCGATGGTCGAATGAAATGAGTCTACGTAAATCGTCAGCTTAATACACCAAATCGATCGAGGCCCCAAGTCCGCAAATTCTTACTAGTGGATATCCAGTGATATGTCCATGAGTGAGATGTATCGTAATTTGTAAATTCTTGGCGGTCGACGTTGTCGTCCGCAAGACTGCTTCTCGATGTTTT
The DNA here is from genome assembly GCA_947859195.1 of Drymonia ruficornis. Classification (NCBI taxonomy): domain Eukaryota; kingdom Metazoa; phylum Arthropoda; class Insecta; order Lepidoptera; family Notodontidae; genus Drymonia; species Drymonia ruficornis. The sequence goes on from OX401923.1 coordinate 9,203,896, forward strand.
TCATTGATCGAGTATCAACTGAGCATCGATCGAATTTCGATCGATGGCAGAATGGCTCTCACGTGGGGATTGCGTACCTACACAGCTGCCGCTATGTCATCGATCGAATATTCGTGGATCAGCTAGAGCTACCTCTCCAATCGATGGTCGATCAACTGGTGTGGTAGCGCCTGAACAATATATTCGCTTACACACGCATTTACACATACCTACAGGAACTGAAATAGGCCTTGTCATATCCGATTTCGTTTATCTAACAGAGCAGTAGGTATATCTAATTCAGAAAAACGTTTTTTAAACGTTTTCCGTCGAATATCCGCCAACTCACTCGTTATCATATTTTACAGTGCGAAAATGAGTCAAATAGTCTACTCAACTAAGAGATAAAATGTTAATCACCAAACGGATACGGTAACCTTCAACAGCAAACTAAAAATAATAATGATAAAATTACTAGGTATTCTATAATCTAGCTAGTAGTTTTGCTAGCCTATTGTAGGTATACTTATTGGTTTTTACATACAACCAACCAAAAGTATAACGAAGAACACGCTTGGTCAGTAGCTCTACCACGTATTGCACATTACGAATGTTTTTCGTTCGCTAGTCGCAAAATTTTATATCGCCTCTATCGGTCACCCGAGGAACTAGACTAGACTCCAACGTTTAAAGTCAAGGATATAGGAGATAGAGACTCCCAGATAACGTTCCTATAGAGTCAAGGTAGAAGCTGCTGAACTGAATAAATACTACAACGCCAAATAGTGGTCCTTACATTCAGGTCCCAACGCATTTCACTGGACACATTTTCAAACTGCTGTTACTTTCACAGAAAATCCAAATAGTACCTACTTCTAGAACAGGAACACAGTCTCATGATTGTCAGACCGCGACCCTGCGACCCCAACGCGACAGTCTGTCAGGTATTCGGCATTATTCTATCCCTTTAAAATGTCATCCTTGTATCGTAACATTGTCAGCGATGTATGACCCCATTTAGGTACACCAGACACTTATCATCAACAGCAGAATGTTCCTTCCGGTTGATACGTTACACGATCCATTCGATCGCTGTAAACTCCCTGCCTCCCACCTCCTAAACCCACAAGGGCAGCTGAAGGGACACTCCACATTAAATGATGTGTCAATGATTTCAGCATTGAAACGAATCCTTGCATGACTTTGGCCTTTAGTATCCCGTTGTGACCTAATTACCCGATTAATTGTTTCACAATGTTATTTTTATCTGTAAAAATGTCTCATTTCCGTTTCTATGTACCTACTTATGGAGTCAGTTATATTACATTTTAGTGAACAAAGGGAGTAAGTACCTACTCGGTCGGTGAGTAGCATTCGCGGACGGAACGTGTGAGAGGGAGGGGAATGAATGAAATAGTTGGACAAAGAATGACGTCCCTCGTATGCAAGTGACGTGCGGACACCAGGCTATCAGAATCAGGAAAAGGTCAGCAAGAATGTTTATGCCCAAGAAGCGGGAACTGTCTGTGCCTTCAGCGACATAGCGTCGGCGCGCGGCGGCGGCGCGGCGCGGCGGCGCGGCTGTTGTGTGTAGCATACATCGACTAGGATCGCAGGAAATCATGAAGGTGTATTTTTTATAAAATCAACAGGCGCAATACTCAAAACGAGTACCTAGGATAGAACTACAGACAGAAAATATATGAATTAGTAAGTAGGTACATACACTAATTACTAGAAGGGAGAATTCATCATCGGTTCGAGAAATATGATCAAGTTTGAAGAAAACAGATTTAGTTTCAATATAGCTGGGTATCTACAGTTGTGTGCCTAGCGAAAGGACGTTCCGCAAAACACATTTACTTACGATACGTCTGTAGGGCACGCCGTTTCTCAGATTCGGCAAGGTGAAATTGGCTGTGAAGTGTACTGCGACATGAATTAATTATCAATTTAAATCCCAATAGGGAGTGTGACACATCGGTGGCTTAACTATAATAATACTTGCTAAAATATTGCTAGCTACCTACCAGTACCTACCTTATCTAAGCTACTACATGCGCAACTATTAAAAAAATTCGCGCAAAATACCGATACCGGATACCGGTTGTGGAGCCCACCGCACGGCTGGTGACGTAACTAGTTACACCAGGATCGCATGAGATCTACGCAGGTCGATTTAATTCCGCTAGCAACGACGACGTTTGCTATCGGAATTTCAATCTTATATTTATAGGATAAAGTTGATTTAGAGTTTGTTAATACGTACAATCACGTTGCCACATTTGTCAAAGGTGGGAGGGCGTCTGGTGTTGATGCTGCGGATGTATTCCTGCCAACGGCGGATGCATTCTGTGACGTCTCTTTGATCGCCCCACACTCCTTGCGTGTACGTGAAGTAAACAGAACCTACCAGGATCCCAGCCTGTCGAGAAACGTAGCGGTGAATTGCTACAATCATTACTAATGACGATGGAGTGTATAGGAGGTTCTTCGAAGAGTTTAGGACACGTTTTGAATAATAGATACATTTAAGTTTAACTTATCATAAGTTAAACTTAAATTACTTATGTAATCTTGTGTCATTCTTTCTTCTTCTTTTCTTTCTGTAGTACTTTACTAACAATATTAGATTTTACCTATTACATGAAATATTTTGGGTAACTCCGGACTTAGGAATACCCTAACTAAGCATAATAAAGAGTGATTGTATCATTTGTATTGCTTTTCTTCCTATAAAGAAATAACTAGAGCTCAAAGTGAACTTTTGTGCTGAAACAGGCGTTGCGTTTAATTTATTAATAAGCATTTCACTAACTTTCAGGGCGTAAATAAGTTTTCCATGTACATAATGTGGCATCCTGGGCATCATTGGCCTTTGGCCGCTTTTCCTCAGCTTGTACTCCTCTCTCGTGCAAACCTTGATACACGTTGGATTTAGCGGGAGTTCTGTGGGAATAAACAAAATAATCCTCCATTAGATAATACTCTACAATTTATAAAGGGTTAAGTGTATGGCAAAGGCAAGAATGAGCACCAAAAACTAGAATGTACCAATAGTTTCTGGTGAAATAAACAATATCCTCTTGAGAAATGAACGATTTTCTGCAGATCGACTAATAGCTACCTAGCTAAGTACTTTTAGGAAATTTCAAAAGTCCGTTCTGTTTCCTTAATGCATGTTTACGTTATGTCTTAAATGAACTTTTGTATCTACAAAAGTAACTTTAAGGGTTTGATGAAAATAAGTACCTAACCGTAAGTTCAATGTGCCTGACGAAAGTTTGCGAGCTTTACACGAGACGTTACAGAATTTGTAATATTTACCAGGAGGGTATAGAAATGAAGCGGTTCGGTCGGCAAGTGAAATGTAGGGCAGTTAACATTTACATGATCGTTTCATTGATGTAAAAGAGATGGAAATATTTTAATTGTTTCGCTATACGACGATTAACTTTCTCGATTGTATTTTTTACATCAGATTTATTATGTCCCAGTAGTGTGGAGTGTTTTAATTTTTTTTTTACCTTACATTCAGACTGATTCAGGTATAGTCAAATATTAGTTAATCTATCACCAATTGATAAAACACTTTACTCAGTACTTCATGTACTTGTAGAGCAACAAGTAGGTAGTAGGTACCTACCGACTACTGAATTCCTATTACTATCCATGTGTATTGCATCGCATGGAGTCACTGACACTAGCTCGGTCAGTGTTATCTGGCGGAACTAAAATAGAATTCACGTAAGATTTTATATGGCCGTGTTGCTGACTCACTGTGTTATAATGCACGTATTCGGGTATGGGGGATCAAGGAAAGGGGTCCTCAAAAGCAGGGGTCATTACTAAAATTAAACTGGATATAAGCGGTGTTCCATCGAACAGTTAGATTAGATATTCGCTTGTAAAACCCTCGTCGGAAAATGAATCTATTCTGGAGCAGAGTTCGCCAATACATTAACGGACGTTAGAGCACAAAACTATTGTTACCAGTATATTAAACAGTCGGTTATTTATCTAACGGTGAAGGGCGTCAGTTCAGGCAGTGCAAAGGAGCTTATGATGATTCTATAAAAAAAAAAAAAAATGTAAAATGTAAATGTAACGTCACGACTTTTATCCCCATTCGGGGGTAGTCAGAGGCTTGAGCAGCCATATACCACCACTTTGTGGAGGTAATATATATATATATCCTGGGACATTGTATACAGCAACTGACTATTACCTAATCCCGAGGGATAGGAAAAAAATAAGAACTGGAAATATGTACTTCTTCAGTGCAAAAGAGGGGACAAGGCTAGAACCCCCAACATCATTGCATTCTAAATCCGTGCCTGTGCGTTACAATCGTCACCACAGTAATTAGATCGCCTAAAAAATCAGCACCCACTTCAAACATAACTAGTTACTTTTGTTCGCTAAAATTATTTTATAACAGCCTTGCAACTTTAATTTGCGATGGTTTAGCCTAGAAGGAAGTTTAGACGTTCGGACGATGTGCAGATCATGTACTGAAATATTCTACTAATAAATTAGAGAGATGAAAGCCATGCTTCGATAGAAAATGCATAAAAAGCTGCACGGTATATGTTTTTCTTTGTAGCTAACGTTATTATGACAAGTAAAAATATTCCAAGTAGGTAAATTATTTTTAGGAATTCCGTTAGTAACAAGGTAAACTTTGACTATAATAAACAATAGCATACGTTACTTCACCAATTTTGTTATTTTATATTGTTCTATAGCGACTGTAGCCTAGGGGTGAACAGGTTGGGCTAACAATCAGAAGGTCCCAGGTTCGATCCCCAGTGGGGCATGCACCAATGGATGAATTTTCATCTATGTGCATAATTCACAGTTCGCTGACGGTGAGGGAAAACATCGTGAAACCTACCTATCCCTCGGGATTAGGTAATAGTCAGTTCCTGTATACACGGCGACACGGTTCACCACCTGTCACGTTGGGTTCTGACTATCTAGTGAAACGTGGGCTTTGAGTTGGTTAATACCTCCCCAATGTGGTGGTGTATGGCCACTCAAGCCTCTGACTACCCCCGAACGGGGATAAAAGTCGTGACGTTACATTTCTATATATTGTGGCAGTTTCATTTCCTTGCTAATTAGATATGTGACCATAGGTATACCTAAGTCCATAGGTAACTTTTTCCGCAGTCATTAAACTTTAGTAGGTAGGATCACAGCACTATTGTTTCATTATTACATTTCTTGCTTATCACAATAGGTAGAAGTGAACTGGGCGATTTTTTAAGGTGGTTATAAAGTCCGTACTATGGAGATATTTTAAAGGGTTCTTTAGATCGTACTTATTGTGATATATCCGAGCCGCACCGGATAGGCGATTTTTTAATTTATTTTTATATAACTGAGGAGATAACTAAGTGAATGGCCTGCCTTATGTTAAACAGTTACCGTATCCTGTAGATGCTGGCAATACCAAAAGGCGTCGCACGCACTGCGATGCCACGGCGATTTCTACACAAATTTTCACTTACCGAACCGTCCGTAGCGTCCGGTCATTTTAAACAAAATACTATTTTATTTCTCTTAAGTTACCTACCTAAACTGATTAATTGGGAAAAATGATTGAAAATTTGTAATGAGAACATAATGTTGTGACGATCCTACAAAATAAATAAACGGCATCTTATTATCGTCGCCACCCGTCACTTTGATACATTGGTTGCTGTCAGTTGTACTGAAGTACGCTGATTTCGGCGTAGTTTTAGTTGCTATATTTAATTAGTGCGCATGTTCCATCTAGTTGGAGCGCCTTCGCGGAAACGCTGAAATACGCCGATTATACTACTCTACTACTACTACTACCAAGCCAACTAGGCGCCTATCAAATGTGACGTCACCCGCACAAAAAGGCGGTGGCGGAGTGCGACGTGTGCAGGCGGGAAGCCGCAGGCGGTGGCGGGTGTGCGGGCGGGGAAGCCGCATCCCGCATCCGAGCGCCTAATTGGCTTGGTAGAGTACGCGTACTGCTAGGTACCTGTGATACGGGAACAGTCTATTTTCTGTATGGGACTGCATTTTTCATACATTTGCATGTCGGGTTTCGGATGCTTCACGTGTTTGGCCAGGTTTATGGTTCGGCACACGTCGCACCGGCCGCGGTCCGTCTTTAGATTCTCACACATTATCACTCGGTCTTATTTAAATGTAACATTGAATTTATTATTACTATTGATTTAGAACAAATGACAAAAACTTGACTGGTCACGGAAAAGTTGATGACAGGTGTGTTTTTTCTTCTGGGAATGATTGGTTTGGTGCCTGGTTTATTCTTTGTGTGATGTAATTTGAAAAAGGTTTTAATATGTTTTTGAGTTTTATCCTTGTCGAGTACCCGCTCTACATATAATAGGTGATCTTCTTCTTGTCGTATGGTTAGTGGCTAACCTGTTGTCAGAGTTGTTCAAGCCGCCCGAAGGCTTCTGACAAGGCTTAACGACTGCCTAGATGACAACAACCGGGACCGATTTGACGGGCTTGACGGGTTTGACGGGCTTGACGGGCCCGTTAGCGTGGTTGGCGCGGAGGCGACTTTCACGCTGCAGGTCGTAGGTTCGATTCCTACCCGTGACATGCATTTGTGTGCATGAACATGTCTGTATGTCCGGAGTCTGGGTGTATATGTATATTAAGTATGTATTTACAAATAAAAAAGTAGTATATGTAGTAATATCAGTTATCTGGTTTCCATAGTACAAGCTCTGCTTAGTTTGGGATCAGGTAACCGTGTGTACAAAAATGTCCCAGGATATTATTATTATTATTATTAATATGTTTTTGAGTTTTATCCGTGTCGAGGATCCGCTCTACATATAATAGGTGATCTTCTTCTTGTCGTATGGTTAGTGGCTAACCTGTTGTCAGAGTTGTTCAAGCCGTCCGAAGGCTTCTGACAAGGCTTAACGACTGCCTAGATAGTAACAAGCGGGACCGACTATTTACGTGACCTCCGAAGCACGGAGACGTTGTCACTCATCTCTGACTGACCTTGCCAAGCGTTGCTTAAGCTCCGATCGTTTACCGATTAGTGATTGCAGCTGGCTACGAGCCCTTCAAATAGGTGATAGGGATCGCTATTGTAACTCTACCTATATAAGTTTAGGACTCGCTTGTCGCTAGCGAGCAAATTTTAGAGCACTCTAAAAGCACCCCATTGGGTAGCACGAGCACTATGAGGAACTCTGAATTTGCCATAAATGCCTTAGCGACTCCAGCAACGTATGAACTAATGGAAGAGCTATGGTAGTGCTAACTGATGTACCTAAATGTTCATCTGCTACTTTTGTCTTGGACTAAACTATTTATTACTGATATTTGTCTGTATGTCCCGAGTCTGGGTGTATATGTATATTAAGTATGTATTTCCAAACAAAAAAAGTAGTATATGTAGTAATATCAGTTATCTGGTTTCCATAGTACAAGCTCTGCTTAGTTTGGGATCAGGTAGCCGTGTGTAAAAATGTCCCAGGATATTATTATTATTTATTATTATTAAGAACTTATCTAAAGTTCACTCACCAGTTTCTTACACGATTACTTTAGCAGGTCTGAACTACGTAAATACTACAGAAAAAAAAATATTGTGAAAACAAAAAAAAAAGAATTTGACAATAAATAATCACTGATGCATGACCATGTGGATTGTAAATGTACACCTACACGTTGATATAACGCCTTTACTATAGTAAAGGCTCTGGTAACGGTATATTACGGTCCCAGTACGAAAGCAGAGCCTCGAGTCTCTTTGCAAAACAAGTAGTCTCTTTAGTTATAAATCTTACATTCTTGGCGGTCGAAATGTTGTCGGCCATCTGTTAACAGTCCTCTGGCCAATAACATGCCAACCGCCTTGCGATTTACAATGAAGAATGATTTCGCAATGGACAACTGTTAAGGCCCGCCATTACGGAATTTTCCGTACGGAATTGCGTTTCGAAACATCGAATCGGGGATTCCGAACGCAGTAAATCCATCCAAATGTATGGACGTATCGCGTTCGGAAACCCCGATTCGATATTTTGAAACGGAATTCCGTACGGAAATTCCGTATGTATGTGGTGGGCCTAAGAGACACCAGGCCCGCAGTAATCCGTTTCGTTCGAATTTAGAATTTTGATATAGGTAGGTACCTACCTATTTCCGTAGGACGAAAGAGATTGCCCGCGTTTGAAATAGCCCCCACATACTATGTTATTTAGATAATTATTATCAAAGTAGGTATGACAATGCACATGATATGCGTCCACTTGCTCTATATAAAACACAGCAGCCCATAATGCAACCACAATATATTTTCAACTCATTAATAGTTAGACGTCTTTCAAGAATTATATCGGCGGCTCATTACCTACTATAGTCTGATTTTTAATTAGACGAAGCAAACTGACAGCTAAAAACGTCACTGTTCTATGAATTTGAACCTTATTTGTTCTATTTATATCGAAAAGTGACATTAGCACCTGTCAGTTTATTTTGTCTAATTAAAAATCAGACTATAGGTATTTCAGTAATACTAAAATGTCTATCGTATAGTTAATAAAAAAATACTAGGTAAACCGGTTTAATTGATGCTTCGATTAAAAAATCGATTGACATAGAACGGTTTTAGTAATCCTTAAACGGAAAAATGTTGATGTAGAGGCCACAGAGTAAAGACTAAAGAAAGAGGTGCCCTTATTAGATATTTGTATGAAACAAAACGTGGTCATTGTTTTTTCATTTTCATTTTACTATTTACCGGTAAATAGTTGAACTACTCGCTTCGTTTTATGTCGATGTAAGTATTAGGCCGACCACTCGGCCGACTTGCTTAGGGCCAGTCCCCTTAGTAACTGGTCCATGAAAGAGACCGATCTCAATTAAATCCTATCTGAAACTAACGAGCGATCAAAAGTAGATATGAGACACATAATATTATTCGATATACAACCGGGTGTAAACGACTACACACGGATTAAGTTAGGATACATTTTTTAATTGCCTAGGTGGGTACCCAGACGGATAGACCGTGATGGTAAGGGGGCGTCCATAAATTACGTGAGGCATTTATGGGGGGAGGGGGTTGAGCAAAATCTCACCAAATCTCACGTGGGGGAGGGGGGGGGGTCTCGGCAAATCTCACGTATTTTTTTTACCACAAGAAACAGTGTAAAATTGCAAGAATACTGGGTTAAATTAAGTAAAACGTGTCTCTCGTCTAGAATATAGCTTTTGGAAAATCTCACATGAGATTAGGGGGGGAGGGAGGGGGTCGGGCAAAATCTCACCAAGGGGGAGGGGGGATCGAAAATTCTCAAAAATCACCTCACGTAATTTATGGACGCCCCCTAAGTCGTGAATGTCACTTAAGAGCAGACGCGGTGTCTTAGGCACCTGTAAACAAGCCCTTTAAAAAACCCCATGTTGTACAGCCAAGGAAATACTTGAGATAATTCCACTTCCGTAGGCCGCCAATAGGAAACCGACAATGCTCTACTATGATAGAGAACCTCTATCTAACAAAATTCCTAGCATCGGCGGCATTTGATCAATTAAAACGATATATTAGACAAACTTAACTTTGAAACTTGGACAAAGGTTCTAACAGCGGTTAATAGTTCCTATTGTATGTACTACAGAGTTAACTGAAAAAATCAACACCGAGGGCCTCGCATCGCCCGCGCCGCCGGACGCGCGCTCATGTGATAAGAAGCCCACGCGCACTCGCGGATGCTTATTCGGAGTAGGGTTGCCACGTTTTTAAGCTCACACTGATAAAATATTATAGTCCCCACAAGGTGGACCGACGACCCAGAGAAGGTCACGATATCCAACAGTGGACATCTTTTGGCTGTAATGATGATAAGTAAATTACAAAAAATACAACCATAGTGTATAAATACAGTAACTATTCCTGACTCTCTTCTTTCCTCTCTCTCTTACTACAATTTCCCAAGTCTACGTCATGATCAGTGCTGTCATTGATTGACATCTTCACTACAAATAATGATGATGATGACGTAATCTTGGACCAACCACGTGACCCAACTGTCACGGGAAGAGCGTGTATGCATAAATTCCTTGCATGTATGAGACAGCTGCCCCCCTGGTCCTAGACTGCCACCCCTTTTTTGTAGAACTCATATTTGAGTACACTAACCGTGATAGTTTCACTCTTACTTACAGGAAATTCCTAAGGGGAAGGTCCCTTACGCCAAAAGCCTTAATTTTCGCCCCTAGGCCAAAATCTGGGTACGTTGCTGGGTACTACGCCCATGCTAACTAACTATAATATAGGTATTCCTCCCTATTCTAAGAGGGGCTGATTAGTTTTTGTTCGTTATTTGGTGTGTTTCATAAGGTAGGTGAAATGCAGTCGAATCAGTAAGTCTATGGAGCCACTAAATAAAAAAATAATATAGTACTCTGTGCCCAAATATGGTAGTCTACTAATTATTATAATGGAGGCAACCCTGATTCGTATCTACGTAGCATGTTGCGCAAACCGATGTCACTATTCTAAAATACTTCCGTGGTATTAAAGTTTAGGAGTGTTGCGAAATTTTGCCCAATTTTGCAAGGAAGTTGATATGGATATAGGATGAGCCTCGGCTTTCGGCGACCGTTTGGTATAGTACAGGGGTCGGCAAGTAGTTTTAGGTGGGGTCCGGATACTGTGGGAAAATTTTAACGAGGTCCAGAAAAAATTGTATGGTTTCAAATAAAATTCCGAATTATAAAACACAAGACCAAAAATTTATGTGAGAAACTGCACCGACGGTCTTGAGCCTGTTTTTTATAGTTTGGTTCTCGAGAAGAACAGCAAATTCGAAGTGTGTCTTCTAGTTGGGCGTCCGTTAATTTCGATCTACGTATTAATTTATAGGTACTAGGTATACAATACATTACAATATTTGGCGGTCCGAGGTTCGACCTTTCGCGGCCCGCAAACGGATCGCGGTTCGCCTGTTGCCGACCGTTGGTATAGTAGTTTGAGAGTAAGTCTCATGGACATGGCGGTTGCGGCTCGATTCAGGAAGAATTAGGAAGGCACACGGATAGATACCTGAGGGTGAGTGGAAACCGTCACCCATGACATCTGCTACTTAAGGGGAGCAGACGCGGTGCAGACCTTTCAGGGACCTGTATGCCCTTTGAAGAACCCCATGTTATAGTGGAAAGTAAAGACGTCAGGAGCAATGGTTTTCTCGTAATTTGCTCTTGTCTAGAAATCACCGGGATTGCCCCCAGTCCATTGGGGCGTACCTACAGTAGCGTTGCTTAGTTTGGGACCATACAGTGGGTGAGCTTTAGGCTGATGAGGTTAGCGTTTTTTTTAATGAAATCGGTCAATCTATTTGGCATCTACGAATCCACACACAGATAAAAGAGTTGGGGGATAAAGACAAAATATATTAGGCAACATAGATAAGTAAATATCCACCCATTAACTTAATGCGAATTTTGACAGGAAGTTGATAAATACCTAATGCTGATTAGTTTATCGGTGACAATTTTTTGTACGAGATGTAGTGGGCAGTGGAACGTTCCCCTTACCTACTATGTACTAACCAACAGTAGGTAGGTACTTGGGGGTCTGATAATACAATTATAATGATTGTTTATGATCATGTAACCTTAGGTGTGAAGTGTGCCAACCCGCACTAGGCCACCATGGTGGACTATGATCTGAATCTCTGAATCTGAATACTCTTACAATGGCAGGATATTAAGGACTATTGGTGGAATATGCTCTGTACCTCCTTAAAGAAAATACGCGTGATGATGTATTTTCTTCAATTGCAAAAGTGACAATCGTATTTAAAACTCTTTAAAAGGGCAAAGCGAAAAGCTCGAAGGTCGAGTCCATTCAGCCGTCGCTTTCATGAATGGCGATGGCCGTGGTGGGGGTGCGAGGATGCGCGCGCGCTGCCGCGGCCGCCCGATACGATATTCCGTGCGCCGGAGGCTGCGCGACACGCTGTCCACTCAGCCACTCGCTGCCGGCGCGCCTGCGCGGAAACAGCGACCGAACGGCGCGAAATTTGAAATTAGTCTTTAAGGAATTTTCTTTCGTGCTGAAACGTACTGTGGTGGTTGTTTTGTGCGTGCTTTAAGAACTCCGTGTTGTTGGGCATGCTGGTGTAGCGATGATGGCGTGTAACTTAAGGTAGGTGCCTAAGTGCCCTTTACAGGTCGTTCACTTACATACAATATAATATTAAGGATCTTCTAATAGGACTCTACATTTTTTTCCTCCATTTTTTAGGTACTTACTTGTTATTCTGATGAAAAAAATAATAGTTTTTGCTATAGGCGATATATTTAAAATTTACCTAAGTTTAGAAACACCAAATTTTCTTATAATTCTTATACTTATTTGAATATTTCTAAGCTTATCTTATTGTAGAGCTTTTTAACAACAATTTTTATGTCGTTATTTAAGACTAGGTAGAGGTAAATTATGATGATAATAAATTGGATACCTACAAACCTATAACTAGCCTACAGTTATTAGAGTTTGTTTAGGTATACAGTTAATTAGAACTGTTCCTATGTTGAAACCTAAATATATTTAGAACTTCTGATACCTGTTTATCTATTTTTAATCAAGAAAACATTCCCGCACATTTAACAAAGATTAATTACTTTCAATTAGATAATGTAATGTTAGAGAACTCGGTACGAAAATAACTAGAAGGAAATTGTATTTACACTGTACTCGCACTTTCGGCAAATTACAAACACGTCTTGCGTATGCGTCGATGCGCTTGCGCCTCTGGCCTTTCCAGACAGACCCTGAGCCTGTAGTTAGGTTTATCACTATATCACCTATTTTTTTTATTCAAAACTTCCTGTGAAATATTTCCGTAGGCGTTTGGGTACAATTTTTAATTTAAACCCAAGGGGTAGGCAGTATTTCTCGCTCAAAAAACATGTTTACTTAAAAGAAAATAAGGTTTTTGATAATGTTAATATCTTTTAAAATAATCACATGAAAAACCCAACAAAAAAGCATGCAATAATCTCTTTTTAAATATGTATGTCAAATCGTACCAAAATTTAATGTATGCTTGTATCTAATGAAGCCGTTTAAAATTTTGAATTCACGCCTGATAACATCTCAAGATTATACCGTTTGGCATCCCTGGGCTGGCCGGTCGTAAATCCACACGAACCTGATCTCTGGACGCCAAAAAAATATATTAAAAAAGGACGCGGGATTAAAACTAAAGACTATTGTTCCTTTAAGGCCCGACTCGAGTGGAGAAATTCCCTGGCCCTTCATGCATAAATTCATTGTCGGTTTTGTGGCCACCGCACGTATAATTAAACGCTTAGAAGATTTAGATAACACAAGAAAAGCCTTTATTTTACAACAAACTAATAGCACTCTTATCCCGTATCTTTAAAGCTTAGTTTTCTTTGGTAATGCGCATTGAAGTTTTTGCAAACGGTAGCGAGGATTGTGCACGCGATTCCTTTGAAATTTCACTTTCAATTTCGGCATTCTGTTTGTTTTTCTTGTTATGTCCCGTTGGGTAATTTTCTTCAAAGCTCTTTGTTTTAATATTGTTTAGCTTTTAACTCTTGAGCAAATTGGGCTTACAAGAGCGTGTTTGTAGCGGAGAATACGAGAGAAGAGCGCTTTCTTTCTTGTTTCGGATGTTACAACAATGTTTATTACCCCATTTCCTTATTGTTTTACAATCTTGTTCAATTTATTAGCCAGGTTTATGAACTGGTGAACTGTGGGTTGGAGGTAAATTTTAGCCTTGAAAGTGCAAGCAATTATATCAAACTTGCTTCCTTGAACTGAGGCATGGCATTCGGAATGGGTGGTAGAGTCTTGTCATAACATAATTTTGTGTCATTTTCACGTCCAGGGTAAAATTTCCAACATAAAGAGCTTATTACACCTTCCTAAATTTAGTCACTAAATTTAGAACCTAATTTAGAAAGCTTCTGATTATTTAGGATTCTAGCTTGCTAAATGCGATTACACTTGCCTAAATCAAGTCACGACAAAATTAAGTAGTCTAAATTTAGGAAGGTGTAACCCTTTAAGCTAAGTTCGTCCAATTGCGGATGTTATAAAAGATAGCCCAGCTTCTGTTGGAAATGTTGCCATGGGCGTGCAAGCGAGCGTAATTAATAAAAAAATATTGTATTCTTATGTAGAGAGAGTGGGAATTAGGTACCTTGTATTTAATAAACATAGGGTGTCCATTAGGGCGCGTCCATAAATTACGTGAGGTGATTTTTGAGATTTTTCGACCCCTCTCCCCCCTTGGTGAGATTACATGAGATTTTGCTCGACCCCCTTCCTCCCCCTCTAATCTCACGTGAGATTTTTCAAAAGCTATATTCTAGACGAGAAACATGTTTTACTTAATTTAAACCAGTTTTCTTGCAATTTTATACTGTTTCTTGCGGTAAAAAAAAATTACGTGAGATTTGCCGCGACCCCCCCCCTCTCCCCCACGTGAGATTTGGTGAGATTTTGCTCGACCCCCTCCTCCTAAATGCCTCATGTAATTTATGGACGCCCCCTTATGTGGTCAGAACCACAGTAGGATGAAAATAGCTATCTATATTTTTTGTTAATTAATTCGAAGCTACTGAAGGCATATAAAAACTTATTTGACAACTTGTTGGCTTCCAATACCTATGACTGGTGACCTGGCTGCAACAGGTGGTTTTGATAGATGGGGGGGTGGGGTGCTCTGGGACCTATATTTCAATATTCTACTTCATGCGTATTCTGCTTGCCTGGTAGCTACATTTACGAGAGTCATGTGAAAAGGCCTCTACCCAAAACGAGTGTGCGAGGGTGCGGGGTGGGTGGGTTTACCAAGGTAAAGTTTACGTCCTTATATTTCGAAAAGTTCGAGATCGAAATATTAAATTGCTGACGAACATAAAAACGCATTCGAGAGGACATGCATTCAAAATATATAACACATTTTATGCCACTGTAACCGCTCATATAAATAATGCGATAGGTATTCGAATAAACAAATATCGCCAGAAAACTATATTTATTTTATTTTATTTTATTAATGGCCTCTTTCCATTGGGTCAAGCCCAATATGATTCTGCCAATGTCAAGTAATGGAATTTACGATACAATACAATGTTTAAAATCAACTTAAATATAATTATAACAATAAAAAACCCCGAGTAACAAAATTCAGAACCAACCCCCCGCCATTTTGAAATTCAGAAAACTATATGTAGTAGGCAAGGTAGTAGGTATTTTTACTGACACTGACAGGAGTCAAGTGACAGATAACCTCACCCCAGTCCAATGAAGCGACATCTAGTGAGCTGAAAAATATTTTCCCCTTTATACAAAATTGGTAACAGATACGTTTAAAAACTTGTACCGTATGCGACTGGACAATGGTAAACAAATCAGAAGACAGTACGCTATGCGTGCCCATTGTGTACCGATAATGCGAAGAATTTTTGGACAAATTGGGGCAGCCACAAATACAATGGCGACTCGCTTGCATTTTACAGCGTTACCATAAAGTGTTGTGCAACGTCCCGTGCCGAATCGCTGACTCGCCGGCAACAAAGGTGGAAATAGTCCTGGTTTACGTACTTGACGGAAACTTTGACTGAAACTGTGGATTTGTAGGTACTTCTTGCAACACTGGGAATGTTGATTTTCCTCCCTAAATTTGATGTGGATCACGTAGAGAACATTTTTGAATTGACATCCGTTACTCATGAGCTGATCTGATGAGGAATAGGGATAGAGCTATTCGTGAACATGAGACATACTGTCATCATACTGACCGGTAGATACCTATGTCACGCGAACATAGAGGAACAGTTATGGTGGAGTTACAATGACATTACAAATCACTTTAGTTCCTAGCATTTTTTTGTAAACCCATTGTTAATTGGCTTAAAATCTCTATAAGTCGATGGAATTGCGGGAAGTCTTTATAAATTCAGCAACCCATCAAAGACTTCACCGAGCCAACATGCCTTAACGAACTCGATAACGACCTCCTCGGTTCCTGGTCTCCTGTCCTACTTTTTGGCAAGAGTATACAACAGCCAACAAGTGTTGCGAAAAAAGTAGGACACCCGTCAAAAAAAGTTAATAGAAATTCCAATAATATTTAGCAGACAGGCGCCCGTGTGTGGGTAGACATCGTAAGTAAACTTAGTGCTAACAGTTCTCCTCGTATTTCTGCTGTCCTGGTAGTTCTAGGTACAAGCGAGACACGGTCTAGACTGGTTTATGCCTAGAATTTAGTCTAGTGCCGAGAAGCGCTTGCCGAATCAGTTGTTTGAGACTATTTTGATAATAAATTGTTATTTGATTTTTTATACGATATTTTATGCACATGATTACATTAAATCGACATATTTTGCATATTTTATTAAACCTAACATTTTAATAAGATGTGCACAAAACAGGTAGCTATCGTTATAAGAAGCATGGCTAGCTATTATGAATATCAATGAAATTTTAGTTATCTATGATTATTTAATTGCATATTATTACTCTATTATGTGTCCCATTTAGTGTACATAACAGTGACGTGGTACATAAATTATGTTTTATGAATCATGTCATGAATCATCAATCTAGTTAGATTACCTACGGGTAAGTTAATCTTTGATTAGTAATAAATGTACAACTCTTTGTTTGCTTTTCATTCTTTGTGTTATACCAATTTATGCTTTAAATAACGAGTAAACACAAGTTTGATGGCTATCCTTTCCTAAGGGTAACCAAAAGTATGGAACGTCAAACAAAAATTATATAAGCATCTTAAGAATTGTTTGAAACTATAACCGTTAAAAATTATTTCATCTATCTATTTTATTGATAACTCCTGCTTAATTCGTATTTCAAACGTCCAAATAAAAGATCGTAATTGAAAATTTCAGCGAAACCCGATATTAAATGCATCCATCCGTGGTTTCTTGTGAGCGGATCAAAAGATCTAGCAGTATTCTTGGTATTAGTAGACCCCGTTCGTGGAACATGAAGCTCGAGAACCAAGAGATTCGATCCTAAACAAGACATTGTAGTCTTATTGGACGGATGTACTGAACAGGAAAACATTGTGACGGCTAGCGGATTATTTTTGGCGTCTTGACTCTTAAGTACTATTCCTATAAGGATCCCTTATGAAATTAGTGTCGGCCCATGAGTTTGTCCGTTTGTTAACTTGAGTACTTGTGTCAGAACTGGCTGTAGTAAATTAGGGATGTTTTTAAGTGCGCCGCCTCTTGTGGTATCTTTACCATCAACTGTATTCACCAGTAGGTAACTCATGTAGTCGTTTAAGAGATCTAAATCAACTCTATATTTAAATTCTACTCCATCCTAATTTCTTTAAAAATTCCATAACTGCGAAAGTGTTACTTATATTCTATTTTTATTCTGCCCGGAATTTGATGAAATTTAGTAGAGGGTTGTGTACGTGGAGGGAGGGTTGGCTTAATACCTACACAATGTGGTGGTGTTGCCCACTCAAGCCTCTGACTACCCCCGAATGGAGATACAAGTCGTGACGTATATTTCATTTTTTTTAATTTATTTTTTGGTAGAGGGGTAAGTCACACTGGAATAAAATCTTCTCGGGTGGCTAGTTAAACATAGTAGTAGGTAGTTTATATTCGTGGCATTTCACCTTTCCTAAAGATTGACGCAACAGCATTACCAGGACATTATAAACAGATAGCTGTTGACTTTTTGTCAGCTATTTCAGTTGCAATAAAGTGAGACCCGCAACGGTTGCGCAACGGGAAACCATTGCACAATTATAAAGCAAACTAACCTATAAATCTGACAGTGGCCAGACAATGATGCAAACATGATGCAAATGACGGATTCACGACATGGCGTTTTATTAACATCGTTTTTCGTAACGATGGATTAAGGGTAATCGTAAAATGTGGGTTTTCTTTGATGATTGATGGCAAGGAGTGAGGAAGTCGTAGTATTGGTGATACCGAATGCAGGGGGCTTACCACGAACTCTTATTGCGATTCAATTACAGGAACGTTTTAACGATTCAGCGTCTTGTTGTGCAATGACGTACCTTATTGTCATGACAATAAGAAACGTCATTGCACAAATGGCCGTTGAAACGTTAAAACAAAACTGCTAAAAGAGATGGCGGTAAGCCCCTAGTGCATGGAGTGATAATATTTTGGACCGAGTTCATCAACACACTAATGGACCGTTACAGCAGTAATTCAATTCAATACAACTCTGCTCTTAGTGAACTCTGCCCTTAGTCTCCTGCGCGCTTTGGAAGATTATTTATTGTTGTAATTTCTAAGTTGAAAGAATCCTTCAAAAAGATACTGCAGTACCTACCCCAGACACCCCAATATTTATAGAAATTGTAATCCTTTAGAATTCATAAATCATTTTTCAGATCAAAAGTGCTCCTTTGTCTTTGTAGATATCTTATATTGGGAGTTACTCCATAGTACAATAAATAAATACAGACTAACTGACATCGTGAGGAAACCTACCTATCCCTCGGGATTAGGTAATAGTCAGTTCCTGTATACACGGCGACACGGTTCACCACCTGTCACGTTGGGTTCTGACTATCTAGTGAAACGTGGGCTCTGAGTTGGTTAATACCTCCATAATGTGGTGGTGTATGGCCATTCAAGCGTCTGACTACCCCCGAACGGGGATAAAATTCGTGACGTTACATTTCATTTACTAACTGTTACCATAATAGACTTACCTAGTTATCTATGAAGTTCAGGATTAAACCTGTCGTCACCACACCAATTCGGTCAAGGTAAAGATCGGTAAACTGTTAGGGTAATAGAGGGAATGGGAATGTATATATGGGAATATAGGGCTACCACATCGATAATAATTGAATCTTATAATATTATCAAAAAAAAATAATAATAACTAAATTGATATTATTGCAAGGAAAACTTGCAATAACTTAATAGATCTTGTCGTTAGTCAGTGTTATTTAACTTATAAGGTACCTTCTCCTACTAGTGAAGTTAACCGTTTACTTAGTAGGTAGTACTTCGTTAGTTTATAAGAATATACTTAGTCAAAAATACTAGAAAACCTCACAATGATGTTTTAATTGTGAAAAATATAAAATTGACCTTGTGTGGCAACCATAGTTCGTTAAAGGGTGTGGTATGGTAACGCGTAGGCGTTGATGTATAAGTTTAAGCGTTCGTTAGTCGGCCAGTTTACATTATTACGCAATTAACTGAACGGGAATGTTTGTTTCTTTATAATGTCGGTCAAGAGCTGCGTTAATGAACAGGATAAAGGATTGGGCAGCAAGTTCCCAATTAACAAATACCTACTTCCTTAAAGGAGGCGATCCGAAAGAACTTAAACACGATACAAATAAAATACCTATCTTAGATTAGGGACTAAAATAAGTGTTATTATTTTAGGGGCCATGTTCACCAACACACTAATGGACCGACAGAGAACCGATTGTTTCATGTACTTAACAAACGCTTACCGTCCTAACGGTCCGTTAGTGTTTTTGGTGAACTCTGCGCTTAATGGTGCAAATCGTGGACTGATAATTTTCCTTTGCACTACGACATGTTTACAGGTCCTGAAATGGTCGGCACCGCTGCTCCCCTTAAGTTGCAGACGTCCTGGGCCCTAAGGGCGAGGCCCCACTAGCGCGTTGCGTTGCGCCGTCGCGTCGCAACGGATCAAAGGTTCGACGAGCGAGAGACGAAGCGGGTAGGGTGATGCGCCAGTACAAAATTTTCCGACGACGCAACGCAACGCGCTGATGGGACCCGGCCGTTAGTCGATTATAGCCATTTTTTTTGTGCTGCTATAGTGATCACTATAGTAAAACGCCACAGTGGCGCGACAGTGGCGCCACTATGGCTAAGCGACTTAGGGCCCTGCGCGATGGTTACTACTTACTATCAGTTGGACCATCTGTGCGTTTGTTCTTCTATGCAATAAAAAAAAACATAATTAAATCTGGCCAAGTGCGTGTCGGACTCGCACATAAAGGGTTCCGTACCACCGTAGAATAAAAAGTGAAAAATATTATGTTTCTTGTATGGGGACCCCCGTTATTTTTGCCTTTTTATTTTTAGTATTTATTGTTGTAGCGGCAACAGAAATACACATTCTGTGAAAATGTCAAGTCTCTACCATTATGGTTCGTGAGATATAGCCCGCTGACAGACGGACAGACAGACAGACAGAAGGACAGCGTAGGCTTAGTAATAGGGTTCCGTTGGCACCCTTTGGGTACGGAACCCTAAAAAGTACCTACCAAATAATAACTTACTTCAAGACATTCACCGTAACTGTAATGATTTGGGGGGCTAAAAAAGCCACATAGCAATTCTCTACAAGCCATTCTTTTCCAGATTTCCTAGACAGAATCTTAAGAGATTCGTAAAAGGCAGTTAAAAGGTCACTAATAGTGTCAAATGTGTGACAATTTTACGAAAATTTTGCGGAATCGCTAAGGATTCTGCCAGAAAATCAGGAAATGAATTGCTGTAGCGGAATTGCTAGACGTTTTTAGCCCGGATGATCATAATGTTTTGTCTCTCTATGACTTTACCATTTTCAGTTTCCCCATTTCCAGAATGGACTTTATTAAAACGATCTGCATTTGCGAGTCAAAATTAGCTAAAGCTTTGTGTTATGTTCGCTTAACAAGCGTGTGCGGCGTAAAGTTATGTGAGCTCGAAACAGCGTTAACGGCCGCAGTAAGACCGTTCACATGTTTAGGAGTGCCTTCCGCGTAGCTTAAGGCGGAAACCCACCGCGGCGCACGGAGAAGCCACGCACACGGGCCACGCCTCGCTTTGCAAGAAAATGTATGCATGACGTCATTACGTGCGTAGCCTCTCCGTACGCCGCGGTGGACACGATTGCATACATTTTCTTGCAAAGCGAGGCGTGGCCCGTGAGCATGGCCTCTCCGTGCACCGCGGTGGGTTTCCGGCTTTACTCTTGAGGGCCATGCGATCTTGGTATTTTAGAATAATTATTAGCATGTTCATAAGGAAGGGACTACATCTGTCATCAAGGTACTAAGGGTTTCTGAGGTGGTAGAGTCAAACTAGCCAGCTCATGTACGGGCTGGCTCGACCGGGGTAGTACCACTCTCTCACAGAAGATCGGCGTAAAGTAGCTACTATAGCTGCGTTTCGTACGATGAGTGAGAGAGCCGGAAGCCCAACCCTCCCTTCCCCTCTCTCTGTCCCCTACAAGTCAGCTACGTGCGAGCGATACCTTTGGTATTGCAAGCATCTATAAGTTACGGTGACTGCTTAAAATCAGGCGTGCCGTACGCTTGTTTGGCAACTTAGTTATAAAAGGGAGACCCTAGGGCATAATCTCACGGTCTTCTTCAGGTGGAGAGGTAAAGATAAACATAGATAAAGGATTTTCCCACGAAAAAGTATCTGGTTAAATGGCGAGTCCGCGTAAATGACGAAACTATTCATGCTAGAGTTTGTACCTACTTGCTTAACGTAAAATACAGCCAAAAAATAATTTTCGGAAATCAGACCTGCCCCCATCATCACCTCTTATTGCGATTCAATTTCGGACCTAAAATGAAGCGCTGCTATGGATACACTAGGGTAGCGATTCATATCTGAATTTCAAGGAGGTATAAAATTATCCTTCCTGTAATTCTATTATAGAAGATATGTCACCACATTCCTAGGAAAAATTCACGTATTCCTAGACACGCCGACTTGCACATGCACGTAATTGATTCTATAATAGTGTCAATGAGAAAGTTCCCAAATGATAGGCGATGGGAGCGGACCGCGGCGCAGCCGGGACGCACATGGTGTCGCATCAGGGGGTGGACACATGCACTTACCGCAGGGTTGTCAAAAAAAATAACGGGAACATCGAGTCTTTTAATCTTTTGGTTTTAAGTTTTTTATGAAAAGAGTTAATTGATTTTAGGGATGACAGTTCTGTTATTGGAATTTTGATGTACCTACTTATATTTCAAACATGCAAGATAATCAACAGGTATCATCGCATTACATCTCAAAAAGCTTACAGTTAGTGTAACAGGAGATGATAGAACAATACAGCGCGCATATTTCGAAGAACGAATACTACACAAGTCGTTACAGTGCGTTCCTATTTCAATAACAATGTTATCATTACAATTAAGTCAATAACCGTGTGAATAAATCAATGTCGCGTGCGACAGCCCTATCGGTGCATGCCAACAGAACGCGCTAAATCACCCGCAGAGAGCGGCGCGGGCGCATGCGACTGTCATGCCGCGTTACGTTTACGGTGACACGTCTTCCTGTATGTACACAATGTTTTATGAATACAGACTTCATTCAGCTTCTGTTACTCTGGTGCTTTTAAATTTTCAAACAGAAAATAGTACGATTTATTCACTCTTTACTGAATTTAGCCAGCTGCTCTTTTCTGCTAGGCAGCTTAAGATTGATCCACTTAATTCCTTGCCAGATAAAGTTTAGTAACTTACTTGATTCCTACCCGGGACATGCATTTGTGTGCATGAACATGTCTGTATGTCCCGAGTCTGGGTGTATATGTGTATTAAGTATGTATTAACAAATAAAAAAGTAGTATATGTAGTAAGTAATATCAGTTATCTGGTTTCCATAGTACAAGCTCTGCTTAGTTTGGGATCAGGTAGCCGTGTCTAAATAATGTCCCAGGATATTATTATATTATTATTATTTTTAAGTTATTCAATGTTTGGTAGCTTAATTGATGGCAATTAAGGACAGCTTATTTTATTATTTTAATTTTTACTACCAATGTCATATCACTCCTCTGGAACTAAGCTGAATACGTGTATATAGAGACCTTGTATTCTTAATGTCAGCCGATATATCTTGCAGTTGCATGTAAATTATACTGTCGTGTTGGGCTTGAATGGGTCTTATCATCGTCTGTTTCTGATTCCTCGAAGCTACTGGTGTGTTGATTGGACATAATAAATATTATATACATTTTTAGGGTTCCATACCCAAAGGGTGCCAACGGGACCCTATTACTAAGCCTACGCTGTCCGTCTGTCCGTCCGTCCGTCTGTCCGTCTGTCAACGAGCTGTATCTCACGAACCGTAATAGGTAGAGGGTTGAAATTTTCACAGAATGTGTATTTCTGTTGCCGCTACAACAACAAATAATAAAAATAAAATAAAACTTAAAAATAAAGGGGGTCCCTATACAGAAAACTTGAGATTTTTCTAGTTTTTATTCTACAGTGGTACGGAACCCTTTATGTGCGAGTCCGACGCACTTGGCCGGTTTTTTTTTTATAGGACTGCGGTGGTAATAATAACCGTAGCCTATAGATGCTTACAATACCAAAGGAATTGCAAAGGCATTGGCATTTTACTCATGAAAATGTTATATAGTTGATTCTCTTTGTACAGTAGATTTATAAGTGGTATAGAGACTGCGGTTTGGTTTGAAGACGCCATTTGTTAGTAAAATTGTTGGCAAAACGAAAAGGAACCACTCCCTTGGACCCGTGAAAGCTTAATACGTACTTTGCTTACGTTTTTAAATGCTTTAGAAAGTTAAATAAATATCATTTAAGTAGCGTAAATAGATAGATATTTAAATAGGTAGGTCTATTCCAATCCATAAAACCAATGCCATGAACATTTTTCTTAAGTGGCAACCTGAAAAATAAAAAGTTCGAATTAAATCTTATCTCAACCTAAATGCTCTCATGGTATTAGCATTTAGGTAAAACTATTGTTTTGATGACTAAACAATGATGTGCGCAAGAGTTTCCACACTGTACTTTCGCTATCGCTTCCCCACCGATCGTAAATTTTCCCGCTTAGCCAATATTTCACGCACGCCGTTACACGCTTGCCGCCATTACTGGCGCGCGCGCATATTTCACCAACCTAACCGAACTAATGATACCCTACCTGTAAGTCCAGGGTTTACTGAAGCTTTAGTAAAATGCGTTTAAAGAAATAAAGGTTAGAGTCGAATTTGAGTTAACTTAGTGCAAGAAACCACACGGTAACAAGGCTGTTTGCTCTTTTACGAAAAAATAAATTCTACGCTTTCCTCTTGAAAGTAATAGTTACTTAGAAATGAAAGTTTTTAAAAGAAAAGAAATAGAACATAGCTAGGACAAGCTCTCCCAAAAATGCGTTGCGTTGTGTCTATTCTAGACCTATGATTTTACAAACAGTTGGACAGACAGACGAAACTTAACAGACTTAACGCCGTGCCAGAGTTTTAACACAGGATAATTGAGGGAGATACAAGATTAAAACTTGCTAACGAATACAAATCATTAAACAAATAGTTATCAGCGAACAGTTAGCAAAATTCCTCAATAAACTTAAATAATACACTTAACGATCAAAGGCCTTTATCTTAGTGTTCTTATTGCAGTTAATCTCAGCATGCGAGTAAAAAATAAAAATAAATATATTACCCGCAAAGGGTAAGCCAATTATTTTTATCGCGCGCACGGGATGTAATGTAACCGGGACCCGGGACCGATAGGTTCCTTGTGTTTCTGCTGCCCTGGTACATGTTACACAGTATTTACAAGCTCCCTGGGGAACGGGATACGTTGCCATGGTAACGGATATATTACAGGAATGTAAGGAATGAGAGGATGATTTCTGAAGGATAAAGTTAAATTTTAATTAAGTTAATAGGAGTTTTAATATGTCAACATAGTATAGTCATTATTAGTTCACTATAGTAAATTAAAATACCTATACCAAGGTATCGACGCAAGGTCAGCAGCATGGTGCACCCTGAACCCCCACGCTTGGAGGCGAGGTTCTACTAAATAAATACCCACATAAATATTTTTACAGATAAACAAATTTATTGATGCTCACCCATCATTTTATTGTACTTACTCGTAAAATCAAAACATGCCTCGTTAAATACAAAATTAAACTGACAGCGTAGGAGTTCAATTACGAGCATTATGTATTTAATTATTCATCGAACTGATGCACTATGTAACCGCATAGTTAACGTGGGAGGCAAACAAGTGGTAATATTATAAATGTTTACTTTCTCCTTTACCTTACAACCTTGAACTTGTAATAAAACAAACACTCGAAACGAATAGTGTCGTATACCATATTTTCGTACTCACTCGATATTCTCCTTATATTATAGTTAGTGCTACTAACCAAACGATGAGTGAATGAGTGAGTTCTGACCACTAGCTTAGTGGTTACTCACTCACTCAATTAATGCAATAAGTACCTGTATACCTAATTTATTTCCTGAAGTAGCAACTTACACTTAAATTACCACACAAATACCAATGCTAGCAACGCTTTACCTGGTATTTAAAACTATGGCATTTAATACCTATAAAACAACGTCCTAGAGCTTGCTGTTAAGTTAATAATTCCCACCCAAATTGACGTTAGAAATTATTTAAAAAATATAATTTGTATTCTTGAATAGTCATATTCGACATGACTATTGTTCCTATCTATTGCACGTTCTTCATGCATCAGTTACATACAAATGTATATATTAGCCAGGCCGAATTCCAGGCTCAACGGTAGCTTAGAATAATGCACAAACTTTATTCCATACCTACCTGTTGAACAGGAAAATATTAATTATACGCAAGTTTTATACGAAATTAAATTAACCTACATTAGGAACATATAGAAATTAAACCTGAATAAATTTGGAATCGAAATCTACTTACAATCCTGTAAAGTTAACAGCGTGCTTAGCCAAAGACCAAACGGCGCGAAAACATTCGATGGAAAACTTCGTCAACATTTCCCATTTCCCAAACCTACATAGTTGCAACTTTGCTAAAGTAATCGATCCATATCCCATATTGCTCCCACCTAGAAGATAGATCTCTTTATTAGTTCTGTTCGCCTGGTACTTGCCGGGCGTTAGAGCACCGCACGCCCGCACCGCGCACACATGCGCAATGCATGCGCGTTCCTACACCAATCCTATTCTTTCTTTGTTGAACTGTCATATGCATAATGTCGATTTTCCATGGAACTAACAAAAATGTCAATGGAATTTTCTTTCACACAAACGAGTAACGAAACAAAAGTATCGGGGAAAGCGGGAAAGCAACTTAAACCTAGAAAATATTAAAAGGCATCAATTTTATTCATAGCTTGCAATGTCCAAATTCAATTAATGCGTTATCTAAAAAAGGAAAATTACCTATAACAACTTCTTTCTTCGCGTATAATTGATTCAGCAGACCGCGAGTCCGCTGATAAATTCGTCAAGCAAATTAATTATTTTAGTATTTCTCGAGATTCCTTTTTGGCTACAAATATCGGTTTATTTTAAGTTTGTTATAATTTTTGGCCCGATTAAACGTCAGTCAAAATAACCTAATTAAAAAAAGTATACATGCCATACGATTTTTTTTTTTTATAAAAACGTGCTGGCTGACATCCATTAAACATATTCTAATACAGCTATTTAATATATAAAAAAATAAATATGTTGTTTTTTTGCATTTAATGGCTTTGTTCGATTATTATTTTTGAATATTCGGCCAGTATTTTGTATATCTATCTACTATACCCCATTTATTATAACATTAGAAATAAGAGGCTCGTAGAAGCAGGGATCCAAAACATTTTATTTCAAAGTTAAAACAACTTTTATTTAGAGTGGTTACATTAAAATTGTTTTCATATAAAACAATGCTAAGTACTTCGATAACCAAAATAAAAGTACTTTTTATACTATGTTTTATTTATATTAACATCGTATCACACATTTTAAGCTGACAACAAAAAATTAATGAAAAAAAAATGATGGTGAATGACTCAATGACAAACACTGACAGAAAATTATTTACGTCAATTTCATAGATAACATAATCCGCCAAATTCGAAATGCCTTGCTGTCATAACCTCTGAACGCATTAGGTAACATTTTAGATTTGTTAGGATTATAGTGGAACGAAACACGTTCCCGGTATTGTTCACCCCTGCTTCTTTTAGGTTTTTAGCATTGACACTTAATTTTAAATTGGACAGAAATGATAATATTTAAATGAAAGACAATTTATTTTATAATATAAATACTTAAAATAATTACAGTTAGGTGACTTAGGTGTGACAAGCTGGTATATAAATAGATTATAATAAATTCGACGTCAATCATAACTGTAACATGTTATTTGTACTTTTGTTACAAAGTGGACACTAAAAATAACCTTTTTTAACTTCTGTCTAATGCTATAATAAATGGAGTATAGATTTAAAAAAACATTTAAACTTTTTAAAGAAATCAAATCACTGAAATGTCCTTTATTTATATGGGAAGAGATAACAGAAACCATGCAGTCTTAACAAAACCAGCAAAACTTTTGTCTTAACGGGTATAGTCAGTGTAACTTAGTTACCTTTGATCCTAAATAAAAATAGGCAACATAGAAGACACGTCAACAAAAACAAACCAATCGCAGCAGACATACATATTAAGTGATAATTTGCATGCAATAATGTGAATGTAATTTTTACTGTTATGTAGTCACGATCCTTGAGTCACATCCTGGGAGCACACAACGACCGACAACCGTCCATTATGCACTATGTGACGAATATCAACCAAAACAAGCGAAGCCATTGTTCCAGCCGTGTTTGTATTTCCGCCGATGGACGAAAAAAAATTAAACTTCTCTACGTCATTGTGTATATCCTCCTTAAGTAGTAAATTTCAAAACTATGTCAACTGCGAATTTTAAAAATGGAACGTTCGAATTTTAATCTGTTTCTCAAGAAACGCGCTTAACCCTTTTATAGGCGCCATAACTAAACATTTACATTTTTTTATAGAGCATCTGTCAAAACAGCCGTGCATCTTGCATCCCAAAACTGTCAGTGCATTACGCAAACCGATATAAAATGGCTCGGAACAGTTCACCCAAATTCTTTCCTGCGTATACTGGGCACTAAACGTTGTAATTGATTTTGGAAACACGGAAAGGGGCCGATGTTCGGTCCCTACGGTACCCGTCATATTAGTGATGTTAGCGGGCAAACTCGTTCGTAATTAGAAACGGTGTTTGTGCGTTTGCTGTCAAACTGTATTGAATACTCAGCGCTCAATGCTGCAAGCTCTAGCGAGGCTCTAAGGGCGCTTTCAAGTTCAAAGCGTTTAAAAGCGCCACGACCAATTTTCATAATTCATACAAATTCTACAGCGCGCGCAACGATATTGTCTGAACATTGGTAGTGGCGCAACTACCGCTCCACTATGGCGCCACAGTGGTGCAACACGCCTCTAATTTTAAGTCGCTTTTACATTAATGTTGACCCTTTATAACTCGTATCTATCGGATAAAAGCATCTAATGTACATAGTACAAGATGTGTTGGGTCAAATGCGAGTGAAAGCCCGACCCGAGACTTACCGGCTGTACTATTAATCGAAGGGCTTCGTAGCAAGTAGCCTGTAGAAACGTTGAATACACACATGACAATGCTAGGATACCATGAGAGGTTTTAGTTTCCACTGAGTTGTGACGTAGCTATTAATATTATCGTTTTCAACTCTGAAAACGAAGTTGGTGTGCTCTTGATTACATTGTACCTCCGTGTTCAGGCAAGTATTGCCATTCCTTTTAAGCTATGGTCCATTAACTACTTATTTTTATAATTTACATACACCATCATGCGATCATAGCCCTTAAGGATAGAATACCTATAAGCATTATCCGAATTGACACTTATGTTGTTTGTTTACCTGACTTTTTAGGACACCGAAATGTTAAAAGTAAACATAGGTACCAGGCAAGCATTAAAAGTAAGAGATGCAAGGGAAAACCATAAATTGGAAAAGCAAATTTTATTATTGTGGCCGCATGTAGGCCATTCTCCATTTTCAGTAAAAAAAATAAATATTATGTACTAGGCAAACAGGAAGTGCAAGGTATTAAAAAGTTAAAAATAATCATATTTTTATAACACATAAATTACTGAAGGCGCGTTAACTATTTAATTATTTTTGCGGAACATCGCTATTTCAATTTGTTAATGTGGTAATTTCAAACGAAGATGATGTTCCATCAAATAAAGGCATCAACTGATGACGACATTGCCTGGATGGCGGGAGTCAATCAAATCACTCTGGCACCAGTATTAGCGTTAACAATAATTATTACGGGGTTTATAGCGTTTTTACTGCGCTTCCCGCCGGCCCAGTTCCGTGCCGTTCAAGTGATCATTATTCTGCGTGAATCGACCGGGAATACGTTAAAATAATTTAGGGCTGTCATAAATTTTTTAACTGTTGTATAAATTCAACTGCAATAAAAATGTGCTTAAATGAGGATTTTTTTATCACGTCAAAATAACGTACGCCATAGTAGGTATTTTGCCATAATACTGTATTTTATTATGTACAAAAATCTGGTGTTGTCACAAAAATGTCTCCAATATCCTTAATTAGATAGGAACTTTACTATTAAGTCCTACTAGGCAAGAACTATTAATAAAAATGTATAAATTATAATAAATATAATGATAGAACTAGAAATATGGCGGTCTTGCCCATACTTCATAACCATGAAAAGGATAACAATACAATTACTTACCCCTAAATTTATAGAAAGTTATGATGGACTTACACTGGCATTACAAATCACTTGCCCTGCAAAACCATTATAAACTGGCTACAATCTTTATACATTTGTAGTTTAGATTGTGCACTAAAGGAATCAGTACCAAATTCAAGTTACCCTAATCTGACAACCCTACATTAATTACGCCGAAAATAAACCGCGTACTTACTCTTCCGCGTACATCGACGCCTCGCAGAGGAAGGAAACACAACTCGTGCCTGGAAAAACTGTAATGATAACAGGAATTGATTTATGCACCTAATAATGCGCGCATGCATTTGAACATGTTTTATGTCAGGGCAATATAAATTCTTTTTTATGGTGATACACTGAGATATGAATTTGAGTATCGGTATTGATTTTGGATTTCAAGTAGACAGGTTTGACGTCAGTATTTATATTTATCAAAGTATTTAATGTGACTCTCGAAAGACGTATGCAGTTCGCTAACCGCACGCGCAGTTTGGTGGATTAGGTATGGCCTGAATCCCCCTCACGTTAAGGGGGGATTACATTGGAACTAAAATATCATTGGTTAAATTATGTAGGAGCACTGCAGTGTATCTTTGTCTACCATTTCGCGGAATTCGCGCGCCTGATACCTATAGAAGTTTGCGCGGTAAAGGAAAGGACCGTATTGTGGAATCTAGTCTAGTGAACTGACGATTGATTTTTTAAATTTGGAATAAAGAATAGATAACAATGAGTTTGGATACCTACTAAAAGGTAACAAAACCGAACAGTCGCGCTCTATATTACTATTACAACAACAAACAACAAAGTACAACAGTGCTGTCAAATCAACAACAGTTCACAGGCTCTCTGATTCAAGTTGAAGTGAGTGGTCAATTAATATATTATGTTGTGACTGTTCACATCCATAATTTTAAATTATTCCCAGTAAACTAACTATTCGGTAGTAATGTCAATGAGTAAAACAAACATTAGGCACTTACTCGGATATTACGTTAACAAGAGTAACATTATTAGCGACATTCATTCGTTGGCATGATCGTAATCAGTTAGTGCCCATGCAGCGTGCCCTAGTTTTAGAACAAATCTGTTTTTAACCTACCTTTACTATTTTCAGCCTGATTTACATAATAAAGAACCTATGTATAAATGATAATAATTTTATGCGTGTCATTTAAAGGATCTCTATCATAAGCACGCTACACTGTAGCGTCTACATACAATGTGTTGCATGTCAAAAAGCCAATGATTATGTCTTAGCAAAACATTGTTTAGAACAAAATCGCCTTGTAATACTGTTGCAAATCGGTTACAATTGTCTATAAAGGTGGTTTTAGTAATGTCGAGTAGTTACCAGGTATGTATAGATGCGTAGAGTATACAGAGGACAACCTTATATCTACCTTCGAGATTTTTTCTTATTTTCAAGCTTGGATAGTTACAGCATAGTCCGCACGGCTCAATAAATCGGGGGGTTGCGGGTTCGATTCCCGCCAAAGACAAATTTCGGAAACGGCCTCCTAATTTTTTTCTGTCTGTCGGTCTGACTGAGCGTCACTATAGTGACGCTCAGTCAGACCGGGGGGACCGGGGGTCCTATAGGATCGGCTCCAGTCTATTATACGCTAGCCATAGTACAAGCGTTACTTAGTTTAGGACCATGAAGTTGGTGTGTTAATCTGACAATATTTATTTCTTTATTTAATTTAGATTCTTGCCATCCCGTTAAATGTGTTCTCAAAAGAAACGAGACTAACTCAAAGCTTAATAAAATTGGTGTTATAACTAATCAACGCCTAAAACTGAAAGTATGAGCTAAGTATGATGTAAATTCCATATCGGTAATGTCTGTATTACATCATCGGGAAGCCGTGATGTAAATACCATGGTTTACATTAGGCCAAGTGTTAGGATTCCTGGTTCAGTCTAGACTAATTATTCACTTCACAACTCACGCGCCGATTAGTTTATGAAGATCGTGTAATATCAGCAGCTCTTGTATAATCGCGTATACAAGTGTTGTAATAAATTATATTTTGTTTGGTTTTGTGCATTTGTTTTTTTTGTTGCATGTTTAGGATACGTTCAATCATGTTGGTTATGTATTTCGATTATATGCTAAGGCCACAGGTGTGTTTATAATTATAAATAAATCAGTAGCTATGTACAATCCAGTACGATTTTCTAATTACCTAAGCTCCTTTAGTACATGTTGTCTGTTCTTTTTATAACGTGAGTTTTATATAATATTTTTGAGACTGTGAAGCCAAGACAGTATTTTCTTTGAGGTCCCTTATGCAAATTGGTTCTGCTAACTGCCTTTGTTCATCTCGTTTGTTGAACGGTAAAGGTCATCAAGCAGCCAAAAATATTTCTCCATTAAAAAAAACTTAAAGTGAATGACAAGAAACACTGAGCAAGCCCTAATGACTTGCTCAGTGTTCGCTTATTCAATAAAAGGAAAGCATTAACTTCTTCCACAAATATTTTTTCATACTGCCGACAAACGGTAGTTGGCGCTACTACACTAATGTCTTTCACATTCCCGTTAATTGCTTTTATTTTTACAACGCAACGCGAGTGACTTGTTTTAAATAATATTTATTTTGCGTTAACGACTTGCGCGCGCGAGTGTACACATCACGGCCATGTGGATGCATCTGTTAACATGATTTGTTTATTTGTATTGTATAGTTTCATCAAAATGGGCGATTCTTTTGCTCGGCCGACAAAGGGAAAAAAAATACTTGGAAATAAATGCATGGGTGGTGGCATGGCGCCAGCTAGTCGGGCCGAGCCTGATCCGGTAAACATTAGTTTTAACTTGATTCCTTAGATTAGTGAATTAGACTGTTATTTTCATGACGCATGTATTTCCCCAAGGGGTAGGCAGATGCAGAGACTGAATAATTTAAATAACGGTATGACGTCATACCGAAAAATCTGATAGCCAAAATATGTCGATACCTAAACATTAGGCGATTTGTTTGATTAGGGGTAGGTTTTTATTTTATTTTATCTTAGTTTTAATTTATGTTATACTTTATCTAAATAAAAATACATTATTTTTATTAAACCACATTTATTTTCTGCATACCTAAAAGCGCCTACTCACGACCCTAAAATCGGAGGCGATTTAGGGAGTAAGGACTGTATCTAAAAGGATTGAGTACTATGCAAAAAAATGTGCCGACAAGGATACCCAACCTGTGGATTACATCATTTTTTTGCATAGTGCTCAATCCTAACTCCTTATATCGCCTCCGATTTAAGGGGCGTGAGTAGGCGCTTTAATAATGCTTACTATATCGGAATCTTCTATCAAAATGAAGTTCCCG
Source organism: Drymonia ruficornis (assembly GCA_947859195.1). NCBI lineage: Eukaryota > Metazoa > Arthropoda > Insecta > Lepidoptera > Notodontidae > Drymonia > Drymonia ruficornis. The sequence continues at coordinate 9,236,824 of OX401923.1, forward strand.
GGAAGCATTGCGCGAACCCAGTCGCTCGGAAACCCAGTGTCGGTGATATGTAGATGTAACGGTCAGTAATTCGATACTCGGTTCTTCAATATAAGGTTTTTCAACTTTGATCGCCTTGAAATAGGGTCTTACTTAGAAAATAGGACTAGGAATACCCGTTCCCTGGTTCCCGTTACTGAGGTTTAGAATTGACAGGGTCGAAGATACAATTCTTTTAAGACTATCTACTGATACTTAACCTTCTTGGATGCTCCGTACTTAATTAACTTACTACTAAGTAGAACTTATCAATAAAATATAACAAACTTAAGTTAGATATTCAGCATAGAAGTTTTAACGCGGTTAGTCCGAAGTTATTCCTACGAGCGCGTTATCTAACTTCTGTTATTTCATGATTGCCTGGTAGGAATCAGGAGCACCGGAGTAGAGACAAAAGAAAATTAACATAAAAACAATAAAGTCAATAATAATAATCAATTTTATGTTTTTAGATCAAGTACCATGTAATTTCTGAAATCTTCTGTGAAACATCGTCGTCTAAATTCAGAAGCTACTAAATGTTTCAACCATCCTTGCTTCTGAATAGCTTGCTGAATGCGATTATACTTTACTAAATTCAATAACGACTGAAATAAGACGACTAAATTCAGCCAAGTGTAATATATATCTATTGTGTAATGTAAGCTACATCTCTTGTGTATCAATATAACGTTGCACAAAGACGTCCCAGACGTCTGATTTTTTCCAGCCCCTTATCTTAATGACGTGTGACGTGGCGCGCACCCGGGTCGTCGTCGCCTGCGCTACGCGCTGATGCACTTATAAATGCGCCGGCGCACTAATGGTTGCTCCCACGGTGCAGCGGTGCCTTATACTATTACAGAAGTGTCTCTGGCTAACACCGGCGGAAATAGTACCAAATGATAGAATGTTAGGAAACCCTTGGATCTGTTTAAGAACTATCCCTTTCTTTGTACAGACTCATCGGAAACTAAGCTGTAGGATACTGGTGTTAATGACTAGTATCGAATTTAGTATAATTACACGACTGCCCAAAAAAAAAAGAGTGTATATGTGTTTAGGGTTCATGTATGTATGTTTGTATGTTTGTATGTTTGTATGTTTGTATGTTTGTATGTGAGATTCTTTATTCCACCATAACTTATAAATGCCTGAACGGATTTCGATGTATGGGGTATCGTTAGAATCCTTACATCATTCCGGGTAACACTGGGTATATTATTTTTGAAAAAAATCAATATGGCGGCATTATGGCTCAACTTTAATATGTGAAAAAAAATTTTTTTTCTTCCATTATTACAATATGGGTATCAAATTGAAGGCCTTGATGAGCACAGTCCAAAACTGTAGAATTTATAGGCATAATTTAACATAGGTAGGGTGTACATGCAAAACAAATATATCATTTTTGGCTGCTGTCACTAAAATGCATAAAATAAAAATAAATAATTTAAAAAATTAAAAACACGACTGCCCTGCCGAAAAACGAACTAAAAAGTATAAAACAAGTGCAGTGTCATTGCAGTCGGGGGCCCTCTTAGATTAAATATGTTCTACAGAACGGTCCCCCGACTGCAATGACACTGCACTTGTTTTATACTTTTTAGTTCGTTTTTCGGCAGGGCAGTCGTGTTTTTAATTTTTTAAATTTTTTTTAATTTTTTTATTTTATATTAACTTGTTAGTACCAATTATAGGCTAGGACAACACCGGACTGTGTTGTCTCTACAGCAGTCAAGCCCAGTGTTGCCAGATGGGGGATTCCCTGCAAATTCGGGGACTTTTTTCGCCTTTGGGGGGAGATTCGGGGGGACGAATTCTATGGGGGGATCATCAATACCTACTTATTTTCAATTTTCGGTAATAAATTATATCTATTAATTCAATTAGTTCGTTATCGTTTTGTGACGAAGTTATTAGAAAAGAGTAGCTATTTTTGTTTTTGTAAAAAAATTGAAAAAAAAAAAAACTAATTGAAATTTCAAATGAGTAAAAACTATTTTGGGGGATTTTTTACCAAAAAGCTAATTTTCAGGGGGTTTTTGAAAAAAAATTGGGGGAAACTCACATGGTCGTCTGGCAACAGTGGTCAAGCCAGCGCTGCTGATGTCACTGGACTACTAGACTGCTGCGTTACCGGCACTGTGTAAACGGAGCATTACTTAAGACAAATATTTCTCTTTACCAGATTATCGTAAGACCTACCATCTCACCTATTCAGCTTTCTGTTTAAAGCCGCTTCCAATCATCTTTACGACCTAGGGCTTTGATGTTCCGAGCTACTTTCCTTTTCCAGTATTATTGTGATCGTAAACCTTTATTGCCTTACATTCGGTAACCTTTTAGCGCGTAACTTGTGACGAAAGGGCTTTACAATACCCTTTAGTTCGGTGTTATTGATTGTCGTCTAGTATATATAGAATCTGAAAGATAAAAAAACCAAAAGTTCAAAATAATTAGAAGTTCTATTTAACATAATTTTATGCTAACTAATGTTTATACTGTAGATATGGATACTTACATATATTCTCTTACAAGAAGGCAAAAACGCCAAAGGAATCGCAGACAAAATTCGTAGAAAATTTCACTAATTAGATTACCGGCCAGACACTCGCCGGGATAACAAGGGATCCTCGGGACTCCTTTCGAAGTTTAATAGTGAGGGGACACTTTTATAATTTAATCGATCGTCTTGATTGATACATTTTTGGATTGATTCTAGAAACTAATCATGAAAATAATTTATTACTTGCTGGTCCTTAAAGCCTTCTACGCTCTACCCTTTCCAAACAACATCGGCATCTACATTTCTTCATTTCTACTATTCTAAGGGCCGAGTTCACCAACACACTAACGGACCGTTAGAGCAGTTACCGATTTTTATGTAAGTACTGGTAACACTACGTCCGTTAAGTGTTGTTAGTGAACTTCGCCCTAAGCCTAGATCATCACTTATCTAACACTAAATATTAACTTAAACTGAACTTTATCGATACATTTAAGTATGTAGGTAACAATTTATTCACAGCACTAGTCCATCTCAATGGCCCATTTTTTCCCTTAGAAGTGCCATCAAAAGAAACAACCGATGTTTACAAAATTTTGAACTCTGTTATTGACGGAGTTATGGTTTAAAATCATTATAAAATATCATTACGAACAGAAGGGTTTTTTTTTAAATACCACTGTTTTACGCGGCTAATGAGATATTAATGCATCATAATGTATTTAAAAATTAGAGAGATTATTAAGGTTGATGTTTAAATTATAAATGTTGCTTTAAATCTGTATAATGCTAAGATTATAAATGTATTTTAGTTTTATCGATATGCTGAGTGTTAATCGACTAATTAGAACGGTCGGCTCGTAATGGACCATAATCGTTATTCCCAACACTACGTCGATAAAATTAGGAACGGCCCTGCGTTGTGCTTGCGCAACTCGCAACCTGCTGTGGGAGAAATTTTATGAACGTGTGTAATGCACTACGAGTTTGATGCAACAGGTAACTTTGACCTGGCACATTGTGGCGCCCGAAATAAATTTAGTTAAGGTTAATTGTGGGAGTTAGATTGTAGTGATAGTTCTTTTGAAAATTGTTTCACTGTTAGTAAGCGTAAGACATACTTATAGAATTATACAATAAGTTAAGAAAACCCTGTCCGACCCGAAAACGTATTGTTGGCTATCGAGATTAGCTTCTATTTTTTGGAAAAAAATGCCCGGTTTAGGTACATAAAAAAAATCATAAAATGACGTCATCATATACTTTGTGGTCAAAGGTGCCGCCACACGATCTAACATAATTACTTCCGGTAACGGTGTTGTCATATTTTTAAAATTTCCTACATTTTGGGATAAAAAGCAAAAAAAAAATGGCATTTTAAATTGTCATTAATATGTTTACTATCATGTATATTTTTTATTTTATTTGGTCATGTGATTGGTAAACCTAAATACCGGTTTCGGCTCGGACAGGGTTTTTTTAACATATTGTACAATAAAAATATGTAGGTATATTAGGATTATCCTCAATTTCCAAGTCATGCGGGTAAGATTTAGATTTTACTTCTGAAGCTTAAAATATACCTTTAATTTGGGTTTTATAATAACATATACAAGCTGTTCCAAATCATGTGACCCTGCAACCCTATTTCATTCTACATCTGTTTGATCCGTTCCCATTTCACCAATCGCTTCAATCACAGTACTAACAAATAAATAAGTTGTTTTCGCACGCCCCGGATGCAAAACTTCTGTGTTAACGACCCAATCTTCTCAAATAGACACGACGACTTAGTATATGTTCTTAGAATATCTACGAATACCTCCAGAGTGTTCTAACATAGAACATATAAACAGCAGGTTGAATGTAAACAATGTCTACTTCAAAATTAGGCCACGGGGTGGCTCTGGTCTTTATTACACTTAGATTAATGAAATGTGTTTGTTTCAAGAGTTAATATTAAGTTTGGGAGTAAATTGGGTTAGGTCATTCTAAAAGGGAATGAAATCGAAATAGTTCCCGAGTCGGGCTGTAACGGTGTGTTTGTTTATCTTAGTTCCGTTCACTGTCCATTCATCAATGACCTAATTGGGATAACTATTCATTAATTTAATGTGGAACCAGCTCAGAATAACAGCATATTGTAAAAAGGGTATAAATTGCTTCTTAAGTTAAGAATTCATAACGAAGAAAACTATCCACTAGCAGTGCTAGCATGCACGGCAAGGGCAGCTTTTGTCAAACAGAATTGCTCTCTTTCTTTTAATAATTAATAGGGGAGACAGAATTTCTCACATGTCTTGTCCCGGCGTTTGTACAACCGACGCAATTTCCCGTGCTGTTCCCAGAAATCACGTTAAGCTTTGATTCGAATCTTTATCCGATTGCATCCACACATTCACATGCTGCCGGTGCCGGCCTACGATGTCCCATGAATCAGCCGGACAGTTGCTTATATTACCCCATTTCTGCTAAAAGTGCGCATAGGATGTTTGGCGTCGGTTTTACGAGTTTTATCAACGCAACGGATTTTTGTGCAGTTTATTTTCGTTCTCTTTATAAAGTTATCTGGTAAATTACATCATATCCCACACAGTTTATTATTTCAGCTTGTATGGCGTGAGTAACGTTTGTAATGTGTAATGTCAGAATGGATTATAGCTAGGTATTTTTAGGCGTTTTTGGCAAAACATACTACATTATCTCAAAGGTTTTAGGCATGTTGGGTGGCATAGTAATATAGCCTATGCTATACTCTCAAGCACATGGGGCAGGGTGGTTATCCAACACAAAACCACTATGATAACAAAATGGTGACGCAACATCTGCTTCGAAGTACTAGGCGAGCAGAGGTCGTTTAGAGGTAGCTGTTGCTTGAAAGGGATGGTAGTGTAGAGGGTGTTTCTTGCGCGTAGGGTGGCTAAAAATTTAAATATTGGATATTGGTGACGTAACATCTGCTCCAAAGTACTAGGTGAACAGAGTTCGCCCGAAGGTAGCTGATGCTTTTAACTTGAAGGGAGTATTCCCGCGCAGAGGGTGAGTTAAAATCTTAAATGCTGACGTACCGACCGCTACAAAGTAATAAGTGAACAGAGCTTGTTTGGGGATGACATTGCTTACAAGGGACGTAACTAGAAGGGAGGGAGGTAACGTTGGAGGATTCGTTGTGTCAAAAATAGTGTCCGCCAAACACGCACACATGTTGTGGTTGCCGGGCAACACACAGTGGACAAAATGGTGACGTAACATCTGCCCCAAAGTACTAGGCGAGCATAACTGTAATGGAGATCGCATTACTTCAACGTCCCCACAACTTACGTCCCTTCGATCCTCCGCTGGGGCGGGCTTTACATTGTTTTTTTTTTCTCTTTCAATACGGGCTGTGAATTATTAGACAAACCCAAAAAAATAATATTATTTTCAGCTTTATTTAGATAGGTAATTAGTGATCTGGATAAGGTACTATCAAAGAATAGAAAATATTACCTATGAAGTAGATAAGTACTTACAGAAAAATCCTCCGACTCATTTAATTACCTACATTCATCCTTCTGTAAAAAAATAAAACCGGCCAAGTGCGAGTCGGACTCGCGCACGAAGGGTTCCGTACCATTCTATAAAAACGGCAATCATGTCTGTTGTATGGGAACCCCACTTAAATATTTTTTTATTCTGTTTTAGTATTTGTTGTTACAGCGGCAACAGAAATACAAATTTTATTCTGACTTTTCGGATAGTTTTGATAAAATCTATTGCTCAATTCGAAATTGTATCCATAAAGGGCTATCTATGGTAACTAAAGAGTGCACAGTATGTGCCAGCATTCAAGTCAATATTGATAAACACATTATCTATTTGAGTATAACCCGTTGTGGTAACAACACGAGGAAGTTTTGAATTTAAACCAATATGGTCAAAATATTTTTTTAAAGGTGCATTCTCATTAGATTCCAGTAAGTCTACATTAAAATCCCCGCACACTATAGTCGGAGGCAACGGGAGTGTTCTGCCATCAAGTATGACACTATGAAAGCAATACAACAATTTCCAATCGATCGAAACCTAGAGATAACGCAAAACTTGTCAATAGCAGGCGAATTTTGGTCGTGACTATATTGCGATCTGAAAAACGAAACCATAGCGCGATCTAGGAGCTCATCTAGCGTCATCTAGTGGTGCGTAGCGGTACTATTATTTTATATATTATGAGGTTCTTATTTTATATTATCTTTGTTATAGCAACAATTATTTACTCTTTGCCACCTCACTCCCATAAAAAAAAACTGCTCAACATCAGGCGGGCTGTACGCTTTTTTGCCACCTCAGTCCCATAATTGTTAGTACACACCTGCAATAATAGGTACATAAAGTACACAAATAAATAAATACACATTCTGTGAAAAACTATTACAACGCCATCTATAGTTCTAATACTCTGTGCTTGAAACTCCGAATGCATTTGAAACTTGATTTACAAATATGTTTACGTACGTAAACAATGTATTTGCACAAATCAGTTTAGTGTTAACATTATTTTAATTTAAGCTGTGAGCGACAAAAAAAAATGCGAATTACTCAAAAAAAAAAACAACTTATAGTAAGATTCGAACCTAATACCCACATACACGTGGACTAACGCCTTAACCATACGGCTAAGATGATCTTTAGTATTGCACTCGAATTATTATACTACTTATGACACTGTAATGCCAATCAATGTATCATAACAATGTTAGATGGCGCTACTTTGACTGGTACTATTAATTTAAAACTTATTTATGGGTCAAAAATGTAGTTTTACATTTCTTTTTTTTGTCAACAATTTATCTAAAATATGTCATAATGATCACTCATGGTTAAAATGTTAGTTTTCTCTTTATATATTGTTTAATTTATGAGTTATCAATAAAAACGCCAAAAATATCGAGTTTATTGTATGGGGACCCCCTTTATTTTTAAGTTTTATTTTATTTTTAGTATTTGTTGTTGTAGCGGCAACAGAAATACACATTCTGTGAAAATTTAATGTCTCTAGCTATTACCGTTTGTTAGATACAGCCCGCTGACAGACAGACGGACAGACAGACAGACAGACAGACAGACAGACAGACAGACAGACGGACAGCGTAGGCTTAGTAATAGGGTCCCGTTGGCACCCTTTGGGTACGGAACCCTAATAATGTCATTAATCAAAGCTAACCAGTTTGGTTGGACAGACAGAATGAGAGAAATAGATAATAAAAAGGGATAGTTCTACATTCCTAAGGGATTCGACCTCCGGCATTCTTTAGAAAGGGAAATTTATCTTTTTTTAAACCGCTTATTAAACACTTCTTTTATAAGGCAAATTTTTGGTTTTGTGACTTTTTTCGTGCTATACGAGTACCTTATCTATAGTTAGATGATGTGAACCTTTTTCGAGTGTTTTATTTTCTTTTGACTTTTGAATTCAATTAATTTAGATGATTGGGTCAATTAACTCTTGTAGAATCTAACAGATTTTGTTTTTTATTTATGTACCTAACTAAGGTGGCAAACAAGCGTACGGCCCGCCTGATTTAAAGTGTTACCGTAGCCTATAGATGCTTTTGCTGGTTGGGCTTCCGGCTCTCTTACTCATCATAAAAAACGTAGCTGTAATAGTTACCAACTTAACTATACTTAATTAATTTTAAAAACAGTTCAACTACACAAACAAGCTTTATTCAAAGGATCATTTCTTAAGATGAAGAGTCTGTCAAACTGTCAAGAATCAACCTATTATAAATTAGATGATCGATCACAGCCTCATCAAGACCAAAATATACTTCACTGTGTTACTTGTTATATATAGTAATAATCGGAGTTTTAGTAGAAATGTACTACGGAACCCAGTATGCGGCAATCAACGAGGCGTCAAGTTGTCAATGCATTTTGACAGTTAAGTAAACATAGTTGGTCGCGCATGCGTGCGTGATGGTTGTGCGTGCGCCTCGCGATGTGCAAACAACAGTGCGTACCAAAACCTTAGGGCCGGGCTCCATTAGTGCGTTGCGTTGCGTCGTCGCAAGAGTTTGTAAAGGCGCATCATCCTCCCCCGCTTCGTCTCTCGCCCGTCGACCCTTTGATCCGATGCGACGACGCAGCGCAACGTGCTAGTGGGGCCTCGCCCTTATTGATACCAAATATTCGGCACATCCAGCTTGTAGATGCACATTTTTTTTGTGTTTATTTGACATTATGTAAAGTGCTTTGTTTGATTTGAAAATACTTTTCAAACATTCGTCATTCCTAATTTTCGTCATTCGTTGGAAAGCACGCATTTGCTTGTCAAGCAAGTAGTCGAGCATTGTTTTGGGCGGTCAGTTAGAGTAGGTACGTTATTCCACGTTTAATAGGGATCTAGAGAAGTCTTTCTCCACGTCGTTGTAATTCTCTACCGAATTCTAGATTTTATGAAACGCGACTTTATTCCATCTTACGTATCATTTCTAATCTAAGCACGTTTATGTACTTTTTTATTAGATCGATCGGTCGCTGTATATAATAATAGCACCAGATTATTTTAACGACCGCTATTAACGGCTATAAATACCTACTAACCATTGAAGGTCTTAAAATAACACTAAAATACTTAGGGCTGTTTAAACCACGAAGAGAGTTTAATCTTCCGTCTTTCGATCAACTACCTTGTTGATTGAATTACCTCTGCATAAAATTAATTTTGTCATACCTTGAGGTATTTTATTCCAAAGACAGATGGTGGGTATCAGTAATACAATACAATAATAATTATAAAACACTTACTTATTATAGTAGTAAATTTTCATTGAATGTTTGAAACAAAGTATATTCATGGTAAATTATACACTCATTTCCAAACAGAAACAGTTTTTTAGTTTTAATTACCATAGCTTTCAACGTGCCTAGTTACTAGGACAACATAGAGATACAATATTTATGTTCAATCATTAATCAACTCCCACAGAATACACGTTGGTTCATCATACATTCAAATTGAGCCATTGAAATATTTACTTTGGAATCATTCAGGGATGCATAATGGTCGTATTTTGCGGTTCACTGCGCTTCTCTGACCTCATTAGGATCAGTCAAGCTATGCTGCGTTACTTGATTGAAACTTTGACAAATGTCTATTGTTAAACTATTTCAGAGAGGGACCCACCACTCACCCTCGAAATTGCCAACCTCAAAAAATCATAAACCAAATGAATTGATCGATAATTAGAAGAGGCCAACAAGACCGAACTCCCTGTCAGTCGAGAGTATGTCTGTCATGAGTCATGGACCCTAATAATTTGTTGGCCTCTTCTAATTATCGATCAATTCATTTGGTTTATGGTTTTTTGAGGTTGGCAATTTCGAGGGTGAGTGGTGGGTCCCTCTCTAAAATAGTTTAACAATGGATTTCCGCAAAGTTACGCCTGATTCCATCAATTAAATGTCTATTGGTGATCGTATCTTTGTAAACATTTGAATAATAATATATTTACCGTGGGAAATTGTATTAGAATTAAGCAATAACATTCTTTTAAAAGTGTTAAAGAACGCTCAACGTGTTCAGGAAAAACATCGTCACCATGCGGACTTAGTTCGTTCGTAGCTTTGTTTTCACGCACACATCAATGAAAGCCTACTGCGGAGTCACACACCCTCACTTTCACCGCTCGAGACTACGCAGTACTACGCACCCTTCAACCCCTAATCACGATCGTTGTTCCCTCTATCTCCATAAAATGGCCGTTTTCACATTACACGGCACGGCAGCGGCGACGGCTGTCACTGAGATATTTGCGGGGTTTTCATTGGTCAGTGACCAGTTGTCATTGGTTACTGACCAATGAAAACCCCGAAAATATCTCAGTGACAGCCGTCGCCGCTGCCGTGCCGTGTAATGTGAAAACGGCCATTCCCCTCACCCAAGCGCCCTTTTTTATCGAGTTTTGTCCTAAAATGGAAAACAAGTACCAGGATTCCAGAATACGGGGGCGGTAAACGAACTTTCACCCTTAGATGCGGCATCAAGATGCGCAGACTCAAACTTGTCTTGGTGTTCCCGTAGTCGAGTTTCATATCTAACTCTTTCTAACGCTGTGTACGTAATAGCTCGCTATCTCTTTTACACTAAGAGGGTTGCATGCCGTATCCCCCAAGTGTGGCTGTGTGAATTTAGGTTAGGAGCCACATACACTCAACCCCTTCGATATGCGTGCGTATGTGGTTATGGCGTGTGTTATGTCTCATAGGGAGGCATACGTGATAGCTTCCTACCGGTTCCTGCTACCCTGGTACATGAGTATGTGTAGAGATTAGAATTTGCTAAGCAAACGCTGGTTTTTTTTCTAACACATGCACATGTGGTCCTAATGTAGGCTTCTAATATTCATAACAATAAGTTAACATACGAAATCCGCTATTCAAATGTTTTTCTAAGCTCGCGTACGTACGTATGTGTACTGGGATATTTCACACGAGTGTTTATAGATAGAAAGAGAAGGGTTATGCTCTATCTCTTTTCCTCGTAAAGGCTTGAGGAGCCTCACACGACGTGTAGGCTTCTGAAGGGAACAATCAAAACCGTTTTAATTGTGATGGAGCCATACAACGTCCTATTAATGAACTAATTTACTCGTTAAAATTAGACTATAGAATACTTAGATTAACTAATCACGATGCATAATGGTCGCACTTTACAATGGATGATCCGAGCCGCCTCGATCATTTCAAATGAAACTGTTTAGATTTGACAGCGGTTGCTTTACCTTGACGATTAACTCTTCTTAATTCGGATTACTCGTAGGTACTATAAGCTTCTCAGGGTTAATTTATAAAACTATCACTCATTTGTATCATTTAGCATTCAGAAAATTTACATAAAGTAGCGCTCCCGTAGAATCTTATGTACCTACTTATGACGCGATATTGCTGAATTTATCATACTTGGAAAGTATGCTTTAGAAGTTGTTGGCAATTCCAGCCATGGGTTGACTAGGGCCACATCATTGCCGTTCTAACTACATCATTGGAATAGTCGCCTAGATTTAGGGCACATTTCCAGTATAAGCTGATCTCTTTTGATCACAGGGGGTTTACCACGACCTCTTATCGCGATTCAATTATAGGAACGTTTTAACGTTTCAGCGACTTTTTTGCAATGACGTACCTTATTGTCATGACAATAAGAAACGTCATTGCACAAAAAGTCGCTGAAACGTTAAAACAATACTGCTATAAGAGGTGGTGGTAGGGCCCCAGGTGTCGATAGTAAAGTGTGCTCAACTTATGCTGGAATTGTACTGGGACGTTACCTGCCATAGAAAAGCATAGTAAGATAGCTATGACAACACGATCCGCGCCAGTTAAGCCGGCTAGTCCAGCTGATTGTTTGCTCAAAGTCGGTCTAACCGGTCTGAATTGCATTTACCGTTTTCCGGCAGATTTGTAGAGAATTTACATAGAGATGGAAGAATGAACCCTAAAGAAAAAAATGATTTTTAGTCAGACGAAGTAAATTCACAGCTGAAAATGACAATTTTCTGTAATTTTGAACCGTATTTACATTATTTCTATCAATGAGTGACATTTGTTCGTTTTCAGAATCGTCAGATAATTTTAGTAGTCAGTGGAAGGAGCCCTTTCAGCTTTTTAGGGTTCCGTACCCAAAGGGTGCCAACTGGACCCTATTACTAAGCCTACGCTGTCCCTCTGACCGTCCGTCTGTCAGCGGGCTGTATCTTACGAACCGTAATAGGTAGAGACTTGAAATTTTCACAGAATGTTTATTTCTGTTGCCGCTACAACAACAAATACTAAAAATAAAATAATATTTAAAAATAAATGGGGTCCCGATACAAGAAACTTGATATTTTTGACGTTTTCATTCTACAGTGGTACGGAACCTTTATGTGCGGGTCCGACACGCACTTGGCCGGTTTTCTATCTTTCCAATCCAATGGGATTCCCCTGGTTATTGTTATGCATTGCTTTCACTCAAATTACATCGACTAACGTAATTTAAGTACATGCAAGGATTATAGTTATCTTGACTCCCATTTCGCATGGGAAATAGATAGATAGGTAAGTACGTACCTAATAAAATATCGGGACAAGCGGCCCGTGCCGGACGCGTCCCGTGATAACAACACTGACTCATTGAGATACATCACCTACTGAGCGAATTTTTCCAAATAATATTATCTAGTTACCGAATGTGCCACAAACAAAAGAAAATATTATTTTGAATAGATATAAGACATAGATTTTTTTCATAGGACTGCGGTGACAAAAAAGCGTTCGGCCCGCCTGATGTTAAGCAATTACCGTAGCCTATAGATGCTTGCAATTCCAAAGGCATTGCCCTCACATCGCCGGTCGCCGATGCTAAAAGTAGCTAGTCTGCGGAGGCCCTAAAAGATAAGTCGCTATTACACCACCCGATATTTAGGAAACTTTACCCTAAATCAGGGTGGTGTAATAAGTTAGGCACTCCTTTTAAAGTCAAAGAGTTAAGAGACCCTATACATCTGATAGTGTAAACACCCACTTTGGCAATACACACAACTATAGGTGGACTTACTTATTTATTTCGTGGTATGTACATGCGTTGTCTGTGACGTCATCCGTAATCACACATTTGTCGCTGTCAAACAATGCATTATTTCCATGAAAATGTTAGCACTGGTTTCGTTGTTTTAAGTGCGTGTGAAAAGAGTTTATTGAACTATACTTTTAAAAGACGTAACTATATGATTCAATATCGACAGTATTGTAAATGTTGTATAAAAATACCATAAATTAACTCTATAATTAATTGATATTTCTTTTTATTGCAGGTAATGGCCGATCTACACCATCTATCCGTGGATATCCCGTCGGATTATGCGTGTAAATCACCCTAATCCGAACACCGCCGCGTATGTCCGCCACACTCATGCATTCCTGGTCATTGAATTTTTATTTTTAAGTTATTAGACTGGTAATATATCTCTATGGTAAATATTGTCGCTCGACTTTTGCGATGATACTGATTTATCAGATTTTTGTCGCAGCGACAACTTCAATCGAAATATTAAGCGCGATATCGCACAAGTCAACCATGGTGGCGCCACCAGTGGGTGATTCGGTAGCCGACATCGAATTCGTTGCGCTACCAAACGGATACCAGGTGCGATATCCTCCATACAGCTCTATACATTTTGTTGGAGGAGCGACTGGTTGCGCTACCTCTGGTTTCCTTGGGTGATATAGCCCTTAATGCTTGTCACTGGCAAAATACGAGGTCGTATCCCTTACAACAAGAATCAGAACTGTTTTGTAAAGTAAGCTTCCACTACAGCTAACCTGCATTTACCTGATTACTGATTAACACGGAGGTATAACCGGCTGTCCTTCGATACCCAACTAGTAATCGTATACTTATGTATATGGGGACTGTAGGCGGCTTAAGCTCGAATTAAGTTAAGGTAAAGCTACATTATCAGCCTCCAGTAACCCTGACATGTACTAACTTGGTGTAGTTTTCGATGTCCATGACCAAAAGCAGTGGGCGTCGGCGGATGGATGAGTGTTATCACGCGTGGAAGTCCGCTCTACTACTGCATATCGCTACTCCAGAATATGTTGTGATTTTTTTGCTGAATATCGCAAATTGTATGTAATAATCGCTGGTTAATCTGAGGTATGTAGATGTTTTGCTGAAAATCTAGCCTTGTAATTGTAGCTCTACCTTTAGTTTATTCAAGGAGAGTCGCGAGTCGCGAAATTGACAATTCCTCGGAAGATCGTTGTACAATTTGTAAACTAAAAAAAAAAAATGTAAATAACGTCACGACTTTTATCCCCGTTCGGGGGTAGTCAGAGGCTTGAGTGGCCATACACCACCACATTGTGGAGGTATTAACCAACTCAAAGCCCACGTTTCACTAGATAGTCAGAACCCAACGTGACAGGTGGTGAACCGTGTCGCCGTATATACAGGAACACTGACTATTACCTAATCCCGAGGAATAGGTAGGTTTCCTCACGAAAACGTTGAGGAAACGTTTTCCTCGTTGTAAACTAAAATAAGGTCTATTATAAACACATAAAGGGTTATTACACCTTCCTAAATTTAGTCACCTAAATTTAGAACCTAATTTAGAAAGCATCTGATTCAGTCAGTCAGAAGCCATCCTAGCTTCTAAATTTTGGATTCTAAATTGCTAAATGCGATTACACTTGCCTAAATTCAGTCCCGACTAAATTAAGTAGCCTAAATTTAGGAAGGTGTAATAAGCTCTATAGGTAGGTACTCTACAGGGTATCCCACAACTTTGCCACATGGAGGGAAAGTACCTTAAATACTGTAGATAGAGAATTTTACTGAATGAAGACTTCATTTTTATTTTAAAATCAATACGAACTGCATTCATAGTTTTTTGAAAAGTCGCTTGCCACACTCGGGAATCGAACCGGCTAAAATCCCAAAAAATTACACCCTGTACTTTTATGGCATCAATCGATAGGAGCAATCATAAGGACCAAATCTCTCTAACAAACATGGTAAATTAAATGAAAGGAACCCCATGAAATCTAAACTTATAAATCCAAGATTTTAAAAATAAAGTGTAACCAAAAAAATGGAGCTAATCTCGAGCAACAAATTACAAACTAGCTAGTTTGTTTACCATTTTTTTGTTCAATTAAAATAAGGAAAGGTTTATGGTTTTCCTTTCATTCTGAAAACTCGCTTGCCACACTCGGGAATCGAACCGGCTAAAATCCGAATAATAACATCCTGTACTTTTATGGCATCAATTGATACGGTCAATCATAAGGATAAAATCTCTCAAACAAACATACTAAATTAAATTAAAGGAATCCCATAAAATCGTTACTTATTTTAATTTTAACTGATTTTAATTCTTTTAAGTTAAGATATCATGGTTTTCCTTTCATCAAATTTACCATGTTTGTTAGAGAGATTTGATCCTTATAATTGATCCTATCGATTGATGACATAAAAGTACAGGGTGTAATTTTTTTGGATTTTAGCCGGTTCGATTCCCGAGTGTGGCAAGCAACTTTTCGAAAATCTTTGAATGCAGTTCGTATTGTTTTTAAAATAAAAATGAAGTCTTCATTCAGTAAAATTCTCTATCTACAGTATTTAAGATACTTTCCCTTCATGTGGCAAAGTTATGGGACACCCTGTATATATAGATTGTCCATTTCACACATTTCACGATAGCTATCGTCGACAATCTATACTACATATAGGAGAGTGGACGACACTGTTACGATGTCGTTCAAAAGGGTATTTACTATAGAGTCGATAAAAAATATCTATGTTGTAACTTAGCATCTTAGTGCAACTATTGACGCTGAATATTTGAGCTGGTGGCATAACTAAACATAACTCTATCTTGCTTATACTCTACGATCCAGAACTGGACGACAACCTGTTTAATTTAGTAATATTTTCTGATACCAATAGAATAACGGCCATTGTACGACCACACAATTTTTCCACCCTGCACGGAAGCTCTAACTCATAAAATTTAAATAAATCACAGCAACACTTAAGATGAAAAAGATCTTTTTATATCGCCCCGCACTCGCGCCCGAGAAGGAAATGTCGCATCCCTTTGAGATCCCTCCCAATTACCCGTGGACGGATTAATAATAAAAAACCGCTTGAAGCCGAAACGAAAGTGAAGAAATTAATTATGCGTGTCACCTGTTTTGGTAAGGGGAACGTAATTTATGTAAATCTAAACTTAAACCTTTCGCTGAACTTGACGTTCATCGTCAAGAAAACTGCCTTTATATCCGGCATGTAAAGTTTGCCAGCCAACTCTAAGTTAAAATTGGGATTTGGGACACACCCAGAAACTTATCTGCGCCGCGTACTTGAGTGATTATGTTTTGTTTTACTTCAGGGGCCTTACCACCACCTCTTAGAGCAGTTTTGTTTTAACGTTTCAGCGGCCATTTGTGCAATAACGTTTCTTATTGTCATGACAATAAGGTACGTCATTGCACAAAAAGTTGCTGAATCGTTAAAACTTTCCTATAATTGAATCGCGATAAGAGGTGGTGGTAAGCCCCCAGAAGTCAGAAATCCAACGTTTTCAAGCAACTTTTGAATCTTGCAAACGACTAAAGTGAAATGGTACCTATTCATAACTTCGCCTCTCCACCGATATTTCCACATAAGATGCTCTAAATTATCCCCAATTCAAATGAATGGGGAAGGTCCTAGGAGGTACTATGCATATGCCTTCAAAATTAAATGAATGCAGATGGAATTTCATAGTCACTACGTCGTCGGTCGTCAAGATGTTCCATGAGTTTAGTGCTTACGGAAAGTAGCGCCATTCTCTCTTGATCTTTGTAAAGGTAGGTATACTTATACATATAGGTATCACCGTCCAAAGTCCCGAGCTATCGGTTATGTCATTATGTTCTGACGTCAAAACTGCCTGCATCCAGAGGCGTCGTCCGAGCACTCATGTTATGACATTCTACATTCTACATGTGCTCCGACGTCAAAACTGAGTGCTCGGGCACGTCGCTCGCCTCTTGTAGACGCTGCCAATAACACATATGAGTCTGTGTGGTATAAGAACAAATTTAGTCTGAACGGCGCATTAAACTGTTATTTTTTTAACAGATCATATTTTATTTCTGTCAAATATGTGAGCTCGCCACCCGATCCTGTGGGGTTGGATTAAAATAACCTGTTTTTATCCTCATCGTGAACATTTCATACTAAGTAGCTCTCGCCGAGGACGCGTCGAGATTTTATCTGTAAAGTATCATGCTTCTTGACGAACTTTGACGTTACGAATGGTTTTTGTTGTAATTAGAAATGTCTTCCCATACAATATAGGGAACCTGTTGAGGTTTTTTTAAATCTACTTGCCTTGAATATAATATATCACAGCTGTAGCCAATTGACTACAGCTCATATATGGTCTGACTCTACCGGGGTAGTACCACCCTCTCACAGAAGATTGGCGTAAAGTAGCTATCACAGAGCATGTAGCTATTACAGCTGCGTTTCGTACGATGAATGAGTCGGAAGCACAACCCCCACCCCTTCCCCTCCCTCGGTACCACTTCCCTTTAGTTCAGCAACGTGCGAGCGATGCCTGGGGTATTGCAAGCATCTGTAGGCTACAGTAACTGCTTAACATCAGGCTCGCTTTACCATCATTTAAGTTGAATATATCGTTAAACTTGTTTCGAAGCCAACATAATGTCCATTAGTATCACACAGAGAGAAGCCCTACATTAAGTTTCTTAAGTATCCATACAAAACCACGTCCTCAAACCTTACATCTTTGGTCAAACTTGAGCCTTTGTTTACAAAACAAAGCGTCATCTGATTTAGGGCCTCCGCAGACTAGCTACTTTTAGCATCGTCGACCGGCGATTTTGTGACGTATCGATGCTGCGTCGCGTTTCTTCGAGCGCGAACGAACGAGACGCAGCATCAAAATCGCCGATCGCCGATGCTTAAAGTAGCTAGTCTGCGGAGGCCCTTAGGTACTATCCAAGATAAGGGCCTCCGCAGACTTGCTACTTTTAGCATCGTCGACCGGCGATTTTGTGACGTATCGATGCTGCGTCGCGTTTCTTCAAGCGCGAACGAGCGAGACGCATCATTAGAAACGCCGATCGCCGATGCTAAAAGTAGCAAGTCTGCGGTGGCCCTAACTACTTGCATGCTTACCTAACGTAACGTTATGTGCATAGTAGCCATAAGATAAACCTTCTAGGGTTGCTATTCCCGACCAGAAGTTAATACTTTTAACGACCGACGACCGCATGGCGTAGTGGTTAGAAGGTAGGCCGCTCGGCTCACTGCATCGGTTGCAGGTTCTATTCCCGCTAGAGGTAAAATTTCGGAAACGGCCTTTCCCTATTTTGCCCTGGTCTGAGTGTCATTAGAATTGCCCCCGATCCATTATACGGTAGCCATACTACGAAAACTGTCAAAAAAAACTTTTCATAACAAAGACAATACCAAGAAGAAGGGAGATATATGTATGTGTCCAAAATAATATGCCTTTTCGTATTGCCAATACATCTCATCTTCTGGTGATGCGTTTAAGTTCATTGCGAGTGCGATAACAGATGCGTGAATTTTGCTACATGTTATGGCCGGCGCAGACTGGGCACGGCAGGGGAGAGGATTTTAATTTTTATCAATCGAATTTAATACTTATCGAAATAAGGTTCTCCGGTGTTCTCTTCGGTGCACCGAGAAAAACTGCTCCGAGATGCCCCAGGGTCGATCACCGAGCGTTGAAATATATACCTTATTTCGATTGGATAAGTATTAAATTCGATTGATACAAAATAAAATCCTCTCCCCTGCCGTCCCCAGTATGCGCCGGCCATTATGGTGATAGTGGTACGCTGTGCACAAGTCTAGTGATTGCAATGTTAGGAGGCACCATATCTTCTATAATAATACATCAATGATTCATAGAGGCAGCCCTGTTAATAAAACTTTATTTGTACCGTAGGCGGCAAACATAAGCTACTACACCGCACTTATGGCCGTTGTAAAGACTTATATGGGAATTGAGATATTACGGATATAAACCATATATCTTCACAGAACGACAATTCTTATGTAAATAAATTTATGACTGCCATTTTAGATTTAGATGGCAATATAAGTTTGTTGCAAAACTTGAAATGGATTACTTAATTTGTTGTACTTTCTGATCGAGCTTAGATCGGCTTTAATACGTGTGTTTATTATCAGCCGAAGCTGTCTGGGCCTCGAGTCTCCTAACAACTGTCGATTTCAAAACCACTAGTCACTAATAATCATTATCTTCGCGAATTCTCCAAATCGTAAATTAGATATCAGTGGTTTCGCAATTGACAATTGTTAAGAGACTCGAGTCCCAGATTAGTGTCATGATCGCAGGCAGACTACGTACTATTTTCAATCCTCGCTTTTGCAGAAAGTATTTTTAAAAAGTTTAAAAAAAAGTGAAAGTTTTTTTTGTTTTAGTTTTTTTAGTTTTTTGTTTTTTAAGTATTTTTAGTAGTTTTTTATGAAGCGATTGTAGCCTAGAGGTGAACAGGTTGGGCTATCAATCAGAAGGTCCCAGGTTCGATCCCCGGTGGGGCATGCACCAATGGATGAATTTTCATCTATGTGCATAATTTACAGTTCGCTGACGGTGAGGGAAAACATCGTGAGGAAACCTACCTATCCCTCGGGATTAGGTAATAGTCAGTTCCTGTATACACGGCGACAAGGTTCACCACCTGTCACGTTGGGTTCTGACTATCTGGTGAAACTTGGGCTTTGAGTTGGCTTAATACCTCCACAGTGTGGTGGTGTATGGCCACTCAAGCCTCTGACTACCCCCGAATGGGGATAAAAGTTGTGACGTATATGTATGTGTATTTTTAAAGAAAAAAAGCTGACTGAAGCTTAATATAGACCTAGAGGTGGCTAAAAGTACCTTATTTTATTGCAAGTCAAGACAAAGATGCAGGATAAAAAAGATGGTGAAGCAAAATCAGTTTCTCAATTTGTCATAAATTGAATTTTTTATCCTCATTACTTACAAATTACAAATTGAGCGGAAAATTGTATGTCTGGACGAGCTCCGCATCTAGGGTTGGCAGACAAGACTACTCGTATGATCCAGGTTGTAACACTTTACTAGTTGTATGTAGGTAAATAAAACATCCATTGCTGGAATACAAAATTAATTCATACCTGTTTAGTTTCAGTAGGTACTTAATATTATGTCAGTAGTACTAGTTCTTATCAGAGGTACAAATCTTCGACTAAAACTTAAAAAGCTGTCTCTACGTACATGTAAACTTCATCTTAATCTCAAAACATGATTGGCAACCCTACATATCAATATGGTCCGTGCGTTACTAATCCCTGGCAGTGTCTTTTTGTGCTTTAAATTAGGTACCTACTTAGACGGATGATGTTTCAGTGTATTAGGTATAATAAGATAATGATTTAGATAAAGCCACCTATTAGATCCTAGGTGACAGTGAATTATGATCTAAAACTATAATATAAGCACCTACCTATATAACTATTGTATCAAAAAATTTCCTCTTCCTACGTTATTTAATTTCGGTTAGATTAAACTAGCCGAATAACAGGATCATTGATAAGCATCCGAATGACAGAGTGATTTAAAATGTTTATGATACTTTTTAGGGTTCCGAAGTTTCAACGAGGAACCCTTATAAGATCATCAAGTCCGGCCGTCCGTCCTATTTATATCTAGGTATATTTATTAGGGCTAATTTATAAGTGTTACCTACTCTTTGTGTAGACGCGATGTAGGATGCCTTACCGCGACAAGTGCGAATCTGTTCGCTTCAATCATTATATCCCTATGATTATAGTCTAGGAGACTGGAGCACAAATTTATGTACTTAGATAAGGCATAACATACTTACAGCATGAAATGAATTATGTAGGTAATGCTAATAAGAAAGATTGTACCTACTCGTAGGTACATTCAATAACTTAATGGACAGTATGCATTACGGATCGGTAATGTTAAGCAATTTCTACTTTTTTATTACATGAAAAATATGAAAAAGAAATTCGATCGCAACATTTAACTCATTTTAGTCAGTAAGGTATCCTACCTCCTAGACTATATAGACGGGTGGATAATAACGACAGGGCGTGCCGCGCCGCCACACGTAATTACCTGCTTTATTACTGAAATATTGTAGCGAGCCCTACAAGGCCATGAGCCCTGGAAGGGCACTGAACTTGCGGTAAAAAGTACAATAAGAGAGTTTGAGATTACGGCGAAATGAGACGGTAAAGGTTAGTTAAGATATTGTGCTACATACTGCACACAACTGTACTGCAAGCATCTACCTATAATATAGCCTACGGTAACGGCGTAACTGGAGGCGGGCTGTATCCTTATTTTCCGCCTTAGTTATAGAAAAAAAAAGTATTCTGTGTTTATAGACTCATAAAATGTAAAATATACAGTAAGTAAGTATAGTAAGTTAACACGGTTATGGTACCAGGTTTTCATAAATCTGAATGATACCATTTAAAAATGTCTCACTTATAACCAAAATAATATAAATTCTAAACAATATAAATTCTCTCACACACCCCATGTCAATCGCGTGCGTAGTCACGTGCCGAATAACGATACGACGACCACAGGTAAACACGCATGCGTTAACACCCGCCAGCATAACTTGAACCCTACACCATAATACACTGAATTACTTTGAACAACTTATAGTACTTTATTGCACCATGGAGCGGCCTTCCTAAACTGGTTTTCAAAACAGGTAGAGCACAGGTGGGACGCATGCGCCGGGCCAGGTGAGTTTATTAGCGACCTCCTGCTGACTCCTGGTGTCCTGGTACTAGGCTGGCATCTTGCCACAGGTACGCTCCCAAATAACAGGTGATATTCTGGGCTCCACGATGACCCCATGTGGGAATTAACACCTGAACTGCGAACGAACCCATAATGTTATCTACTTACGAAATAACGTTGATGAGGGAACATTTTGGACTTTGCTGGGAGGCAATAAAGCACAGTATCCATTTTAGGTCATTTATCTGCCGTTATTTATGTTACTTAGGAAGGTTAAGCTAGAGATAATGTAAGATAAGGTACTCTTCAAAGTTTAAATTTCAAAAATATGCATAGACTTTACGTAATAATATCCGGATTCCCATAACATTCAAATGTACATCGCAAAAAAATTGAATTACGGCAAATGCAATTAATAAATTATTAAGACATGTCCCCTTGTGATTAAAATGAGCCAACAAACGTCATTGTTGTGATATTCACAAGGAGAGATTCTATTCATTAGACGTGTCTACAACATGCACATGCCGCGCGAGGCTGCTCACCCACGTGCCTCGCGAAGCACGACGTTTGCCTCAGTCGCATGCCGCGCGAGGCAAATGGCGAGGCAACTGACACTCTAGACAGGGAAAGGTATACCCGATCAATCAGTTTGACACGTTTGACATCGTTCTGTCTCACGACTGCCAAACTAGGCGAGGCAAATGAGAGTGCTCAGGTGAGGCAGGGCGCGCATTTGCCTCACGTGAGGCAAGTCAAACTTGGCGAGGAAAATTTTCCTCGCGCGGCATGTGACACTTCTGGACGTAGCTATTGTTGTTTCGAGTTTGATACAAGCTTTTATACACCAACCTTTTCTGCAGGCACCTATTTAATAACGTTCTCATAAATAGGACCACACACAACATTTAGGATTATCGATCAAGAACCTAAAATAGATAGGTAACTGCCTCAAAAATCAAAATCCTACGTCCGCGTCGGCTAATAAATAAATATTAACTTTTTGTACACAAAACTTAACTAGCGGTCAAAATACATATTAAAATGTCTGGTAAAATGTCTTTAACAACAATATTAGCATAAAGATCTCGAGTTGCCAGTCACTGTCTAATCAGGATGAGAACATAGTGCGCGGGAGAGCGGGTAGCGGGCACCAAGAAAAAAGAACTAACATTTAAGGCAGTTACTTCAGTGATCGTGTTTCTTACCTTTTCTAATGCTAATTAACGTGACTATTTTATGCCAGTTCTTAGGTTCAAGTCTATTGCACATTACGGCATTCAAAAATACTTAAGCCCACCTGTATTGAAAGGTAAGCAGAGGGGTTGTAATAGACCCACATTTCAACCACATGCAATATATCGGCGACTCTATTGCCCCTATTATACCTAGAACTCTACATTTCAGTGCGTAAGGAATTCGGGCCATACTCCACTCCGTCATGATGTTTAATAATTATTAGCCACAGCAGTACTTTTATAAAAATCTTAAACTTTACCTCACTATTACATGCCCTACATTCATCCATTAAAAATCTATTACGGTACCATGTAATGACCCTAAACCCTTTCGCCGCGAGTTTTTACAGAACCACACACGGGGCCCGCGAGACCTCCCGAGATGTGGAACGTGATTCGTATGGGTTAACTAATGACTGTGGAAAAAATGCGGCTTTTAAAAATATATTTTTATAAACCGTAATTATAAAATTACGGACAAGGGTTTGTAATGGGTTAATTAGCTTGTAGTGTTGCTTGAAATTGATAGACAATTAATTTAAATGTTTTTTTTAATTATCAAGAGCTATTCGTGTCATAAGCACATACAATACGCAATAATACAAACTTCGAAATTGTAATACAACAAATAGCTGGTAGGTAAGCAAACATCCACTGAAATATAAAATCGTAAATATCGTAATAAAACCGTAACAATATAAAATACGAATTAACCGCCTTGTTTGGGATAGAAATTAATTACAGACGGTCAAACACAGATATTATACTTATAAGGTTTATTTTAGACGCAGCTTGGAAAGACTATTTGAATTTTATGGCTAGCGTCGTTTGAATTTTACAAGCAAAGCCGGGCTCCAGAGTAATATTTTATTCAATAAATTAAAATTAAATACAGATTACTGGCATTTACTCGCGGCTCCACCCGCCACGACCGACTCCAATCGATGATTGGTGCAGTCCGTTTGTTTGATATAACCTTTCCTGACGTAGCTGTTTGACATAATATATAATATTAATAATATATAATATAATTTCCTTTCCCCACGCAAAATAAATAATATTAAATAAATATCGCCAGACAAACACACCAACTGTAATAGTAGGGTCCCAAACTAAGCAACGCTTGTACTGTGGCTACCATACAATGGACTGGGGGCGATCCCAGAGACACCCAGACTAGGGCAAATTAGGGCAAACGGCCGTTTCTGTAATCTACCTCTAGCGGGAATCGAACCCGCAACCCAGAAGCAAGAATCTGCGGTCTGGGTTTCTTACTTCGATGCCCAACTAACTAACAAATACTGCGCACTGTCCACATAAAAGCCATCTCCATAGTAAACAAATAAATCCATCCTTTACATTGTATTGTACTGAAACAATAAGCTATTGACCTTATAAATAGAACAAAGAAGTTTAAATCCTGATAGCTGGCGTCCCGGTCCTGGGTTCGATGTCCGACCCGCTCGACTATAACGGCGCGGTACTAATTGATTGGAGCCATCAAATTTGTCTAGACTTGTCCACCCGTGACCCATCTAGGTCTAAATTAATTGCATGGGAATCGGTTTTCGGGGTATTAGGGGTCCCAATTAAACAGAAAGAATTTATGACAGGATAAAACCATTTTTTATTATACTACTTCTATAAACTACCCTAATATATCTATGGTAGCGATTCATTTTATGGTGATGTTTAGAACCCCATCCCCCAGTACGTCAGAAAATTGACGATAAACGTATAAAATGATGTTATTATGAGACTCTACCCGTTTCATAACGGATAGTAGAGTCTCATCATAACATCAATTTGTTCGTTCATCATTTTGTTCAGACTCTACCACCCGTTTTTAATGCAGTTCCTCAAGAAGAACGGACGAGAAACTATCTATTGGTTACTCTAGTGTAGGAGCTTTAAATCAATGTATGTTGACGTTAAAAAGTAGTGCTTCTTCACACATACACCTGACAACAGACAGGAGGTTAAAAATCTTTACGAATCTTTAATAACTCTGTTTTATTCTGACATTAAGGTTTCATACTGACCCTATCACACGTTGCAGTATATAATAATTATATATATACTATTATTATAATATAATTATATATAATATTAATATAATAATATATCATAATCTTGGGTTAGATTAAAAATAAGCAATATTATTTCGCTAAAAGAATTTACATTTTGTCCAATAATAATAATAATAATTTAGCCCTTTTAACGTCCCACTGCTGGGCACGGGCCTCCCCTCAATGCGAGGGGGATTCAGGCCATAATCCACCACGCTGGCCCAGTGCGGGTTGGTGGATTTCACATGTCTAAAGACATGCAGGTTTCCTCATGTTTTCCTTCACCGCAAGCAAGTGATAATCATATTAAAGTTATGATTCACACATAGATTTCGAAAAATCCAGTGGTGTGAACCAGGGTTTGAACCCAGGACCTTAAGCCCGTAAGACGCGTGCTTAACCAATCGGCTACCACTGCTTTTTTTTTTTTTTTTTTGTCCAATAATTAACATAATCCTTCTTCCTCGTTTCCTCAGTTCTGAGTATCCTGGCTTTTCAATTCTCCCTCCAAGGGTTATGTGTAGATGCGATGGGTAGTGTCTTGAACAAATTGCTATCTAGCACCGCCTACAAATTTAATTGGGTCTTACAAAATTTCATCCACAAAATAACATACGGAACTAGTCTCGCAGTCATAGTTTTTTCAAACGAAACAATTACAGAAGCAATTCGCAGTGGTGTACTGTGGGAACGCCTTGCAATCTCGCGCCGTTCATTACCTCGTTGACTTCTGTTTAGTGATTGATAAATACTGAATTACTAAGACGTGGTGTCACTGGTGTTAGTAGATTTCGGTATTCGTCATAAATGATAGTAATCATGTTGGTGTTCGTCATATGATAGTAATCTGTACTACCCATTATTACATGTTCTGGTGGTAGGGTTTGTCTGTTTTTGGGATGACTTCTTACTAGCAAAGTAAATTTATCACATTGCCGTTAGCTAAGTATATGCCTAATAAAATCGTTTATTCAGTGGATAGATAGATAGATAGCTGTACCATGAGGTACACGAAAATTATGCTCGCAAGTCGTTAGCGTCTACGTAAATATCTTATAATTAGGGGACCTAACTAACAACTTGCCATACAAATACTACGCACCATACCGACTAACGTTAAATAATGAACAAATTCAGTAGAGCTACATGCAACGTCTAATGAAGATGCGTTTCAAGACACTTAAAGTAAAATAAAACCATTTACTGCTCATAAACTGTATTTACCATTAAAATACACACGCAGTAACGACAGTAATTCAAGCTTGTATAGCAAGCGAGTGAGTCATCTAGAGTTCCAGTAAAATTATATTAATTTTACTACCGCGCTATGTTCTCTGTCGGCCGATCAAAGAACGTTTGTTCTATATGCGTGGGACGAAACAGAAAGAAAGCTAAGTGGGTTAGCAATTAACTTTTAAGGGTTAAATACTTCAATTGGCCAAATCCAGGACTAGGCTGTTCAAACTGGCGAATTTAGGCTATGATTACATAGCTTTAACATCTTTGAAATACTAGGAAATATCACCATAACAATTTAGACTAGCCTAGAAATGGTTTTTATCGGTTCTAGAAATAAATTGGCGCGTCATCTGTCTTTGAGTCGAAATATACGCAGGCAAAACCCCGAACATAGATCAAATAAAATGAAATAATTGCAAAAGAACACGAGGCACGAATTGGAAAAAGACATCCATCACTGTAAAAATATAATAACTGACTTCAAGTCAACCTAGTTTCGTCGTTGACTAGCTATTACGAGCCGTAAATCAATTAGTTAGTGCTTTCAGCTAAGCTCCGTTGAGACCTAATTCCCATGCGGAATTAATAATACCTAAATTGCAATTAAGATATTATGGATGTGTGTCATGCAGCAGTTTAGTGATTAGTGGCATCTGGTACCATCGAGTATGAATAGGATACCATATGCATCGCGTTTATAGCCTTTGGGTGGTCTAGCGCGATATACACATGTATTCAGACTATATTTCAGAATAATTGGGGAGTCGCCTGACTTATAATTAATTGAATAATTATTACAGATGTTCGGAGACTTCCGCTTTGTTATCAGACCACCACCATGCTTGCAATTTTTGCATTCGTATAAAGATTCATTTATTTTTTCTATCCATACTTTTTGAGAGGTTTTGCGTTACAGAAAAAGTGTCTGCATTATATAAAATATAGAGTAGGTTTAAGAACGTTAGAATGGAATTCAACAAATTAACTAGGAAAATTCTGGCTCATTGCATGGTTACGTTAAAGTCAGTATTGTAATCATCCAGCAGGCCTAGTACAGCCGGCTGTAACTAGACAAAATGTGAGATGTTTCATTATCTTTCAAAGAGAATCAGCGACTCGATCATTACTGGACTCAGATGGCACGCGTGCTAGCCCTGTTGTAGTTAGAATCCTTCATGCCAACGAGATAGACTATCTACTATAAGCTGGGTGTGTACAAATTATGTATTGTTAGCTTTATCGTACATTTCATCTGGTGGCCATTGTATTGATTTAGCAACAATGTGTCTCGGGTGCTGTAGGTGCGTCGAAAGGCTTCCGATTTAACTGTTATAGAAAAAAGCTATTTATTACACTAAACTCATAAAATGTTCTTTGAAAAATAAAATTACTTGCAAAGACAAGTGAAAAGATGACGTCAACAAGTGTTTTACTTTATCGACTAAGAACGGAGTTCCCCAACCCAACACACTAACGGATAGTTTTGCGTAAACGGACTGTTGCCCGTCCATCAAACAATCAGTTATTGCTCTAACGGTCCGTTAGTATTAGTGAACTTGGCCTCTAAGTTTTCTAACAAATCTAAAGGTGGTAGAGAAACATATAGACTCTATATCATGACTCTCTTAGAGAGTCATGTATTCAATTATTATATCTGAAAGTGTTCTATCTGTGTTCAGTATTAGCTCAATCGAGTACAAATAACTTAGAAAAAAAAGATCCACCTTATATTTCACAAGCAAACGCAAACTACTGTAAGCTACTATAGTAAAATCGTATGCAGAATACAGATTGCAAATAGATAGCGAGTTTCTAATCCTAAATGCAATAACAACCTTAAACATAAGGCGCTTACCACATCATTAAATCGCAACCACACAATTAGCACACCCATCAATAGCCCACCAGCTCCAGTGGGCTTACATGACAGATCAAACGCACACACACGCAGATAAAAAACGGCTAAGCCTAATTTCATGATATCTATAAATCAATCGGGCACTGCAGATATAACGGCTTTCGTAATTCGTAAAACATTTGTACCTATCGCCCACACCGCGACCGGCGCGAGCGCGCCATCACGTCATATTTCTTCCATGTATTGTGTAGACTTTCACGATCTATTCAAAGTAGATTCTAAGGATGTGTGCAAAGTGGAGAAGTCAGGTCTAGAGCACATACTATTTCATTATCGTCAATTGAAAGGTATGTGGCTCTAGCATATATTAATTATTGTTTTCCGGGAGGGCGCTTCGCGCGTGAAACTTTCATCAATCTATGTTCCCTATACTAACGTTATTTTCGAAGTAACTTTGGTCTTTGTGTTACCGTGGTCGCACTTTATCTCCTCAACAAAACCATAGAAGAAAATGTCGTTTGGATATTCTTAACTCTATTCCATACCTAAGTTGCTCAGTCTAGAAACAACATATTCGTCTCTCCAGATTCATTTTTGGTCTTTCGTAGGATAGACGAAATAGTTTTCTAAAACTGAGTAACTTTAAGTGGTCTATCAATAAAGTGAACGTTCTAGGAGAGTGGACGATTTTGGAAATGGACAACTTAACAGAGCGGAAACCATATGAATTGAAAGTTGACGATCTAGGAAGTGGACGATGTCGTACCAAAGGTAGTCCAATGCCAAAAAACACTCACAACACTCTAGGCGGTAAACAGCGCATATTATAACCATGATATTCACAATGAGAGTGAGATCCACAATAAGTAGTAGCGGTCTTCAGAATTGAGGGAACGCGGAAGTTGAAGCTTCAGTAGAATTGTGACATGTTGTGGTATCAGATCCTTACAACTTATTACATATTGTCCTGGTGACCGCCTACGTGCCGACATAATAATAATGTCACCGTTCGATACAATGTCCTATTCAACGCCGTGCTTCCTTTAAATGGTCAAGTGCAATGAACTGCCAAATGTCTTCTAGCCGGATTGCCGAAAATGGTCCGATTGCCACTAAATTAAGTATTCGATGATATTTTATGACTAAATCAGACTTTTATCTAATGCCGCCCCCGCTTAGAACGGCATAAAACAATCTGACAGAATTTATAGCCCGTATAATTAATGAAATGTAATACAATTTTTATTAATATTACTGATGGTAATAAAGGGCATTAAATAAACAATAATAAGCCTCAGTAAGCGGAGCACCAATCGTCATACAGTTCATTTGGTCAAGTTCACCCACGCTATTAAACTTTACGACTTTATCTTGTAGGTAAATTCAATTATGTTCTGATTGATTTACGAGAATTGCTATCAGATCGAAAAAGTACATTGCATTTTTTATGTCATCTTTAAGCACAGGGATAAATATGATTCAGTATTGTATTTTTATAATTGACAACGTGTCAAAACTTAAATATTACATACCATCCAAAGTGATGTTTCAATTTAAAATCCCGGAGCTTAAAATTCGAGGTCACCATGACACATTTGTAAGTTTTACAATGCAGTCACTTATAGAAAGTATGACAAAAGTACCTTAATGCATAATTGAGAATAATGTGTGCAATCCGAATCATTATGCGTCAATCATTATGATCTTCATTATTAACTAATTTCACATAGAAATAATTTTCTCCACTTGCCCGTTCCACTTGCAGCGCGCGTTGACATCAAAACGTCGCACTAAACGGGGCACCGGCCGTCAAGTAAAGCTCTTCTGCCGGTCAAGTGCGCCTACGCAGTTAAACTTTATCTGTGTATCGTAAATAGTCGTGGACATGAGAATTGATTTATTTGTTTGCACAATGAATGTAATAAAATGGAAAGTGGTGAGTCATTCAGATGGAATATGTTGATTTTAATGTAGGCAATGTAGGGTTTAGGTGAAGGCAGACTTCTTTGATCTTTTTCTTATCGTATGGTTAGTGGCTAACCTGGTGTCAGAGTTGTTCGATGCGTTTATAGCTTAATGACTGCTATCTAGATAACAATTTTTTTATGTACCCTCGAAAGTATGGAGACACTCAGTTTGAAATACCACTAAATGATCACCCATTTCTGACTAACCTTGCCAAGCGTTACTACTAGCCTTTGAGTGCCTCGTAATTTCTGGTATGCTGAGCTTAAGACGATACAAGAAAAAAATTAATTTTAGTTTCGGGGTGTGGCTAGCGTCGCGTGAGCTGCCGAAGAATATATCCCTCTCGCTTAGCTAGGACAGAACAGCTATGGAGTAGACTATAGTATAGTTATTTTTTGAAGGAACAATATTGTTTAATTCGTACAATTAAAATAATATGTCCCAGTGCACCTTTTAAAATAGATGAAATGGATGAAAATATTCAAATATATTTTTTTCGTTTTATATGGGATTTTTATGTCGAGTGTATTTGAAAAAAATAATTTAATTTCTATGTTGTTTTTATTGCTGAAGACAAAGTAAGTCAAAAGAAGACAAACGATACCTACAATATGCTGATAGATACGTATAACAATATTTCGATCGTATAATAGCCTATAACCAGCGGACGATCCAGACGCGTCCAACGATATCTCATTAGTCAAATTATTATGATAAAAATAGTTTGGACGTTATGCGGGAGCAGATGAACATACATACATATCGGTCAAAATCATAACCCTCCGCCCACCGTAGTCGGGTAAAAATGTACATACTCTGTGTCAGTGACTGACTGCCGGATATGAGTATCTTTTTCATGTTTCGTAGGCAAAGGAATACTTTGGTACTTAACTTCGATGCCGATCATGAAGTCATCAGCGGTGTCATAATATTTATTTTTACCATATTTAATTTATTTTTTAATTTAATTTTCAGTTTTTATTAATTTTATTGATTTAACCATGCATTTATTTATTGTTTATCTTTTTATCTTTATTTTTTTATCTATCAAAATCACCCTTAGACTGGTTACCGCCACAGGTGACAAGAGGGCTGGCTCTTTCCTTGCTCAAAAAATTCGCTTGACAACAGGAACAGCTTGAATACAGGGAGGACATGCAGCCAGTATCCCACGCGGACGGTATTTGTTTAGTTAGGGGTAGGTTTTTATTTTATTGTATTTTATTTTAATTTATGTTATATTATATTGTATTTTAATGATAAAACATGAAAAATAAAAAATATTTTTTTATTTTTTTAAATTTAATTTTACTTTTATTTATTGTTTTATATTTATTGTGAAATTGTAATAATTTTAATAATCAATATTGGACTATGTCTGAAACAAATACATTGAATTGAATAATTTAAATACAAAAATTATCACATTAACTCGTTAAATCACGGTTTACACCCGCTAGAACGAAAAAGATCCTAACATGGTAGGTAGGACCTGAGGGTTGGCCAGTTAATTACTTAAAATACACTATATTTATTTCAAGAAAACATTCATAAGATCTGAAGGCGTCGGACTCGCACATAAAGGGTTCCGTACCACCGTAGAATAAACACATCAAAAATATCAAGTTTGAGACTTGATATTTATTTTTAAATGTTATTATATTTTTAGTATTTGTTCTGCACCGGCAACAGAAATACACATTCAGTGAAAATTTCAACTCTCTACCTGTTACGGTTCGTGAGATACAGCCCGCGCTGACAGACGGACAGACAGACAGACGGACAGCGTAGGCCTAGTAATAGGGTCCCGTTAGCACCCTTTGGAACCCTAAAAAGTAGCCTATGTTCTCCGCCAAGACCCAGTCTATCTCCATACCAAAATTCATCAACATTGGTTCAGCGGTTTAGCCGTGAAAAGGTAACAGACAGAGTTACTTTCGTTTATAATATAATAGATTGAATAGGACGGACAAACATTTTCCTATCCATATCTGTAATGTTATTTTTTACGATAATTTATTGATGTATGATATATTTATTACTTGCCCATCCATACCTACAACAAACGCAATAAAGCGACTCCATTGTTTTGACAAGCAATGTATTCCCACTGTCGGCCCAAGACCATGCTGCAAGTATATAACAGTAAGCGAAATAGGGAGATTTTACAGAAATGACACGAATAACTATGAAATGACAAGAGATGACACAAAATGACAAGAGATGACACAAAATGACAAGAGATGAAAAGAAATTACACAAGACAAGGAAAAGCAAACGAAAATCACGCTGCAGTGCAGGTCGTAGGTTCGATTCCTGCCCAGGACATGCATTTGTGTGCATGAACATGTCCGCATGTCCCGAGTCTAGGTGTAATTAAGTGTATATTTAGTTTGTATTTACAAACAAAAAGTAGTATATGTAGTAATATCAGTTATCTGGTTTCCATAGTACAAGCTCTGCTTAGTTTGGGATCAGGTAGTCATGTGTAAAAGAATTTCCAAGGATATTTATTTATTTATCATAGGCGTCGGCGGACTGTAAATACTGTACTGTACCTGTAATGTGGCACGACCGTAATATTTTTTCGTAATATTTTTTAAAAAATCTTTCACAGGTCCGACGTCGAACAAGTCCGAGCGGACACTGACAATACAAAGTTAGAGAGAGACATGGTTAGTTCAAGTACTTAAAATGTGAGATGGCGATATTGTGCGCGCGCTCGGAAATAAACAACGTAAGCGCCAAACCACATTTACTTGAATTAAAAAAAAACTACTTCATGAATTAAAATATGGTTGAAAGGTAGTTTAGATATCATTATTTGCTATGTTTTAGAAATAATTTCGTGATCTAAATCGTAAAAACATCGTGGTAGCAAGGAAAATTGTAAATAATTAGAGCTCATTTCATAAATTTTTTTTATCGAGAAAATTTCATCAAATCGTGATTTGGATTTAAAGATACTCAAGATAATATAGTCAAAAATCATACATCTAAATATAAGATTCCTAGTCCACATACTTACTTAAAGAAAAAAAAGAATAGAAAATCAACCAAATTTCGAACCCTCCTCTTAATAATGATAGTTATAGAACTCGAACGGTGAAATTGGAATATGATTTGTAGTGTTATGAAAATAAAATAGGGTTTGAAATATGTGTTTGTAGATGAGTTCATTGCCCTCCAAGTCACCTGCTCTACGTTTCCACGTTATTCGCTTATTCTTTATTGTTTTAGCTATTTTCGCGAACTCGGCGTAAAGCAAACAATGTAAAAAGGTTTATGTTGTAAATACTGCTGCTCAACATACATTATACAACAACAGTCCTCGTTTACGTTCCTAAACTTTCACTAAATGGAAAAGCTAACCGGAAAACATAGGTATTTATTCCTACAAAAGTTTATTTTTTGAGTCTTAATACCTATATTCTTGACGTCATTGGTACGGTATTCGATTGCGAAGTAAGAAATGTTGTTTTTTTCTAAATAAATACTATGATGGCCGGTGCATTGATTGGTTTATTTTGTAACGTTACGTATTTTATCCCCTTTCGGGGGTAGTCAGAGGCTTTAGTGGCCATACACCACCACATTGTGGAGGTATTAACCAACTCAAAGCCCACGTTTCACCAGATAGTCAGAACCCAACGTGTCAGGTGGTGAACCATGTCGCCGAGTATACAGGAACTGACTATTACCTAATCCCGAGGGATAGGTAGGTTTCCTCACGATGTTTTCCCTAACCGTCCGGTTTATTTTGTAAGCTCGGATAATATTTTCATTAAAATTTATCACAACATTTTAAACCAATATCATGACTAGACAGCTTACTGAATAAAATGATACAAATAATGGAATAAAAACAAAATATTTATATCAAGATTTTGCATTTTTCCATATGACAAAGTAATGGCTTGTTTTCACCCTGTGTAACGTAAGTTACAAACTGACCAATCCAATCAATTCGATAATTCGTGGAAGCTTTGTATGCCACGAGGCATTCACCTCATGCCGTGGGTGCGCGCGTAGGATCACTAAGAAATCTGGATCCGTAATCAATCACCACCCAAAACTAGATATTCAATAAGGTTGTCCCAAAAAGTTCAAGAGTCCTACATCGAAATTAATTTTGATTTACTTTCTGAATTTCGGAGGGTACTTAACAGTTGTTACGAGCAGTTTGATTATAATAATATCATATTTCTTAGATTAGTGGTGCTGAGTAGTTATAATATATGTATGTATACCTACCTACTTAGGTATTGGTATAACGTCGCACGTATACATTTTACACGACACTACTTGCTTATTACATAATTAAGTCAACAATCTTATAGTGAGGCCGTAAAATAAATTAGAAAACAAAAATTTAAATGTAGCGTCTAGTCTGTAACCTGTGTTACTTATTACTTCTTAAAAGTAGATTGTACGTTTCTAAAAGTAGTTGTAGGTACGAATTCGACAGCCCTATATTTCACTAGCACTGAGCCATAGTGTTGAAAGATAGATCTGTAGAAAAAATATTTGTCTAGTGCCACTGGTTAGTATATGTGTCGATATTTCCCAGTCAGATTAGTTTGCGTGTTGCTCTTTTTATAGAAGTGACTCATCTTGCTGGAGAACTTGTTAAATATGCATTTAAATGTTACTAATATTCTAGGCTATTCTAGTAGTCTATAATAGTAATAACATAGCAATAAGGACAGGATATTGTATACTCGGCTTAACTTTACATTTTGCAGTATTACACTGAGAAAAAAATTACGACAGCAAAATGGTTTTTGTAGTTCCTAGTAGTCTTTTTAGTATGTTTTACTAAACGTTTTGTATTTACAGCAATGTTTTATAAATGTGAGACATTACATAAAACATTTGCTGTAAATACAAAACGTTTAGTAACAAATATTAAAACACTACTAGGAATTACAAAAACCATTTTGTTGTCGTAAAATTTTTCTCAGTGTAGTAATTATTAATTATTGTTATTACACGATTAATGTGGCCAAGTTCCTATTAAATAAGGTATAAGCTTGTAGAATTTGATTGACATAAAATAAGAGGTAAATAAGTAGATATAATTTCGCACTGTGTTAATAATATGCATTCCAATTCAAAAAATAATCCTGACGTAGATATGCGAATTTACTAAACCAACATGCTTTTATATTGATTTAATTTAACTTCCATTCCAAAAGCAGTTTAATCCGAGTGACCGTGTCATCATCTGCGTAAGTGATTTCGCGGTCCGGTGACGCGCATACGCAGCTCCGCGCTACATAATAATCGGATTATTTCACGATTTCTTGATGTGAATTAAATAGAGTGACACGTTGTATGAAGGAAATTAATGGTTTTACAATTACGACGACGAAGGTGACCTGTATGAGTGACAAAAGATTTGATTGTTTGACTTAAATAGAACCGCTCTATGTTGCGCTACTATTATGTTGCGATACCATTGAGCTACTATGTACCACGTACTAGAGCGGACACCGCGCATCACTGCGATGTGCCATTTAGTTGTGGCCATAATATGACCGCACTTCACTATGGCTGAAATTTATTTCCTTCTCGCGCTCTGTATATGATTTTTTGTTTGACATGACGCCTCTTGCATGCAGTACATAATTATTAGCTCAATGCGCTCTACTTGGCGATTTCTATAATACGTGCCTGGGAGATCATATAATTTGTTTTATGCACTTATAAGTATTAAAGTAGACCCATCTGCGGGGGAAAGTACCCGGTATTTTCAACCTATCCCCAAGTAACTCCATGGCAACAGGCAATGATGTCATAGGCAGTATTTTATACAATAACACGAATCAAGATAGATTATAGAGATTAATATCTTTGTAGTATTAATTGTCTCTATTAATTGGCGACAGTGGATTTAGGCACAGACAGTGGCATCAACTGGCCACATAAATAGACGTCCGTTGATAGCACTCACTCGACCCTCTCTATTGTTCAATATACACCCGGTTGTATGACGTCACTACACCGGTTAGAAGATTATTTCATTAGCCATCGTATAAATAAAGTGTCAGTTGGCCACAATCTTTAGTTAAAAAATAATTTGACATTTAATTCTTACTTCATAACTTAGCCGTTCCCGAATACTTCCGTTATTGTTATCATACGATTAACACATGAACCATGTACATACAGTCTGCCAAATTTAACGATAACGACAAAAAATGTCTAGTGTGTATAAATGATCGAGCGGCCCGATTAGCAACAGTTATTTAATAACGCGGTCTGAATGCTAATCGATTTCGCGCAGACGCGTCGGCGTCGGCGCCGCGGGCGGGCGGCGCGGTGGGGCGGGCGGCGGCAGCGCGTGTCGGAAGCTGCGCGCGCGCGTCGCATCGACATTAGCGTTTTACATAATTTAACATAGTAATAAATAACATTTAATGACTCTAATTTTTAAGTGGTAACATCAGTAATGTTTTATTGACTAATTAATTCAAGTGTAGCAGTTTTTTGTCTTCAATTACTTAGGTACCTACTTAATTGTCAGTGTCAGATTGGTAGGTACCCTTTTTATTACAATTTCTTTGGTAGTACTTACCACTTACTTATTTATTTATTTTATACAAAGTACAGTTTGTACTTAATTCAATATCCACATAGTATTCTACTTAGTACATACTACACTCTTCTAACCAGCAGCCGGAAAGAATAAAAAATTACTTATTTTTTTATTGATAGTCAAAGAAGCTCTTACTTGGTTAGTTTTGTTAACTAACCTATTCGAAAACATTGAAATCAAGGAGGAAAATCAACAGCTTAGGTACCTACTCATTGTGAAGGCGTTATAGTCATGCGATAATAGTTTCCAAGAATAAAGTCGGACCATATTTCGAAACTCATTCCTAGTTGGTCACTTTTAAAACAATGCATACCTACCAACTTTGTCACATTGCGGGCCATTAATAGAGATAATAAGAAAGGATAGTAACACATACAGTAGTACATATACAGGATAACAGGGATATTAATATGTATTTTAAACTATTACTCTACATATTACTGTTTAAATTTTTTTAACATACCTATGTATTTCCAAGGATTTCTCTATCACCCTGTGATGTGTATACCTCCCTTTTTACGGACCGTTTTACATTACTTTCACTACATCACCATAAGATTTGTGCTTCGTTGGCACTGTCCTGTTCATATTTACAGAACTTAACAATCGTATGATGTTTTAAAGCATCCGTCATAGCGTTCCAAGTATAGACACTCTATTAATATTCAATCAGCATTGATCGGATGAAATTTATGATAGTTTATTATTAGTTGTAGTGTCATGGTGATATCATAGGGATATTAAACATGCCATGTGGCGGCATCTATCAGTATTATGTTCATGACACTTAACGGTGGTTGCATGCGGCTGAATCGCGCTTACGTTGTTTGCATACGATAGTATTAAACATAGATTCATTTCGGTTTCCACGAAGGCACTCCAACTAGATGGAGCATGCGAACTAATAAAATGCGACAATTGATACTACGCTGAAGTACGCCTCAACTGTGTACTTCAGTCTTCAGTACGTCTGACAGCAACCTATGGATTAACTGACGTGCCGCGACGATAATAATAGATGGGGAGGGAGGCCAGCGTGCAATTCGTGGATTTGCACGAGCGTCGTCCAAACCTAGTAGATTCGGTAGATGACATGATAGGAAGAATACATTGTTCTAGATGTTTCCACTTTCAGCGGTGGGGGAAGCGTATACATGTCAATTTTAATTTAGTTTTTATAAAAAGCAATGACATAAAAATACTCAAGCGTGTCAGATATTGATACTTTTCATACTCCAACATGATAAATTTTAAAAATATAATTACTCGAGCGCGCCAGATTTTGTAAGCATCTATAGGCTAGGTATCTGCTTAAAATCAGGCGGGCCGTACGCTTTTTTGCCACCGCACTCCTATATTAAAAAAAAAACTGAGGGGGTGAAAAAGTGAAACTTCCAGAAGCTCCCATTTCTTAGACTGGTGATCAAATTAGCAAAATTGACACTTTTGACACTTCTTAGCTAGTAATGAATCCCCCTTATCTTAATCTGACGAATTCGACTATTTTAAGATGGTCTGTTTTTTTTTGGTTCCCCTGAGCGAACCCACCAATATTAAGGGCTCATAATTTTTTGAGGCTCTTATCAATATGTAAGCTATCTCCCTTATCTTAATCTGACGCGCCCGTGTAAATCCAGAAACCCCTTCTACGGCTCCCCATCTATAAGTTGACGCATTTTTTAAATTCTTTTCTTAGAAAAGCGGTATCTAGTTAAAACGTGGGCACGAAAATGGTAGCAATCTATGATATCCTAAGCAACGCGCATGCCAAATTTCAAACCCGTAGGTTTCATACTTTCGAAGATAATACCTATTATTATGAGTGGGTTAGCGAACGCTAAACTGTACGTTATATTTTTATGTAACTTCCATACATTTTAGCGTAATGATTTTAACGTCAACAGTCATCTAGTGTTCAGGTAGATCCACTTCACACTTACAGACAAACAGAGGCAGGTTTACAATTCCAAGTCAAATAGTAGCGTTGCGTGGAAAACAAACGACACTACACTAGCTTGGGCAAGCACATCGGATTACGCAACTTGCTGTGTAATAAATACATGCGAATGTTGTAACTTGCTGCTTAGTTTATGTTTCGGCGACAATTTGCAACTTTCTATATACATTTTATGACTAGGACACGTGGGAAGTTTCCACAATACACAGAAATTAGATTTTCTTTCGATGATAGAGTTTTACAATTCGTTTGTGTTTGACGACCGCTTGGCGCAGTAGTTTGGTTGCAAGTTCGATTCCCGCCAGAGGTAAATT
Source organism: Drymonia ruficornis (assembly GCA_947859195.1). NCBI lineage: Eukaryota > Metazoa > Arthropoda > Insecta > Lepidoptera > Notodontidae > Drymonia > Drymonia ruficornis. Next base: position 9,275,947 of record OX401923.1, read on the forward strand.
TCGGAAATGGCCGTTTTATAAATTGCCCTGGCCTGGGTGTCACTGGGATCGCCCTCAGTCAATTGTACCTATAGTAGCGATAATACAAGTTCATATGTACCAGTAAATACAAGTGGTTAAGCACCGGTAAAGACAGTAAAAAAACCACAATAAACAACCAATGTGCATCGCAACCATTCCATCGACTCCCGCGCAGGCGGGATCCGCGCGGCAACCTGACACCGCGCGGTAATGACGCTACATCCGCCGCACATCCGCGCGGGATGCCGCTGTCAATTATACCGAGGTGCGATGCACTAGCTTGACTTGCGTTATGTGATATCCTTTATTAATTAACCAAATCTGCTTAAAGAATTCACACTTGTTCTACCAACCAATAGCGACCCACTACCTAATAAGGAGATATGCGTCTTCCGATTTTATTCATTTTGCGTGATAACAATCATGTAGGTACTCACATACGCACACTATTATGATACGCACTCGGTAAAGACAATATCGATTAAATTCCGAATACGGTCAAAAATCTTTTCGTCTTTGTCTCTTGAATGCAGACTACCTATTTAGTGTACGTGGTGGAAAGAAACAACACCTATAGTCCGCGACAGGTCGAGATGACATTCGGGTTATGAGCTTTTTGCAGAATAAAATCCGAATCAAAATTACTTGATACGGAGCGAATTACTTGAGCGGACTTTGCTGACATACCTATCAAGGCAAGTTTCAATAAATCCGCGCAAAATACTGATAGGCCATTACTAAAGATTCCATTATTGTTCTTTAAAAAAAAAACTGTTATATTTGAAAGAAGAATACAATAATGCCAAAATACTAAAGATAATAGATTTTCAGAAGAAATTATTTTAGTTATCTGAAAATTACCGTGGCGCGGCGCTGCGGGCGGTGACCCTGCTCACGCGCACGCATTTGTTTATTCGCAAAGTTTGAAAGCTCTCCGCGGCTCCCTTTGACCGTACGAGCACCATTCATCACCGTGCTTGTTTACACGTACCAATGGCGTCTTGTTTTAGACATTCCTGAGAATTCTATTGGTGTAAGAATTTGTACAGATCTAATTTTAGACGTATTCTGGTGGATAAGTGAAGTTCCTAATTTAACTTTTCCACCTCAGATTGCTCATTTACTAAATACAACAATTATTATCTTATAATGTACCTACTTACAGGTATAATATAGCATCGTTTATACATGCATTTATATGCATCGCTATTCTTTTAACATCCTTACTTGCACTACGAATTAAACGCGCCTTAATGAATAAGATTAGCCCAACTTATTAGGGCTGCCACTTACCTATAAAACTCAAACATAGGTAGGTACGTAGCTTTGTTTAAGTAGGCAGTATTATAATATTAACTGCAGGCTGATTTGTAAAGTTTTTATTCTTTTCATTGTCGGTTGCAACTACATAGTAATATAATCCCCATACCGGTCCCAAAAAAATATAATATGACCTGTAGCCAAAACATGTATATTTTTATCCTACCTAATCTATACTACCATTTGGAGCTGAGTTTAAAAATTAGGTGAAGAATTCGTAACAGCCTCGTAGATTTCTTATTGCATTTATTATCACTTTGTTATTAGTCTTAACACAATAGTTTTTGAGATCTAACAACAAAACTTTCTCATGATAATCTTTTTCGATTCACGGTTTTTATATATCCCTTTTTAGCGGGTCGATTGCTCAAATTAAAAAATAGTCCAAATTTGCCAGCGGTTTGCCACCGATTCGGAAATGTTCGGTTTTTAGTCCCATAATTTTAGTAACTATAATTAAATTCGCTACCTTTAACACAAGTTTCCTCAACCGATAGCCCTACCTACATAGCACCGGATGACTATCTAGCATGTATCGTATCACATTAACGCAGTACATGAATCATTATCACAATAGCATTCGCAGCGTACACCGAATATATTATGCATATTCAATTATGCAGCCTTGATGGCCTAACTTGAGTCCTAAGTCCATATTTATACGGATGTTGGCTACTGTTTGAGTTTGGCCTTCGATTGCTTTGATCGTATCTAGAAATCTGAGTGATGCCTAAACCTAACCTTATTCCTGATATCCGGACAACCTACTAATGCATACCTAATGCATGTGGGTTAAAAGCGATGGTTTGCAACGTTGGAGTGAAGTTGGAGTCGGTGCCAATTTATTTTAGAAGATTATGTTGTCACCGACTCCAAACAATAGATAGAATGCAATTATGAATTGTATCCTTTTGTTTTAGTGGGGTGTTTCTGGAGTCCATTTTTTCTTCCTATAAAAATGATTTTATCTTCCCATTTTCAACACATTTAACTTTTCAGTATTCATATCTCATTTGCTACCCTGCAAACCACTGTAGTGGTGAAAGAATATAAAGCGCCAGTTCCTCTAAAAGTTTTCCCAATTATCGCCAAAGATTTATTACAAGTCAATTAAAAACACCGTAGGTACCTAATAATTAAAGGTATAAAAAGACAATACTTCCATTGCCGGCCGCAAGTAATCAAGTTGAATCTGACCCGTGGTCCTTTGTAGAGTCATTGGGAATAATTAACTGCCCCGGTGTCGTCCCGGCCCGCTGTCGTCCCGCCTCGCCTTCGTCCCGCTAGCGTGTGCAGGTCCCGTGGGAGAGCCGAGATATTTGGAGATTTGAGTCAGAGAAGGCACGCGGAGTACCTTGAAGACAATGAGGGCAAAAAAACGGCTCACAGATGTCCCTTAATTGGACTGGCTGAACCGGTTTCTACTTAGGTTACGGTTGCTCAGACATTGCCTCGTATCAACTAACAACGAATATTAAAGAATCTTCTTCCTAGCCTTATCCCATTATGACGGGTCGGCTTTCAGTCTACCTTGATTTGGCTGATCACTGATATTTACACGGAGTGATTGCCAGCTGCCCTCCGAGACCCAACTAGTGGGACAGTCGGCAACATAAGGGTAAGACCATTTTTGTCCGATTTTACTGCCTGTAACGACTGTCAAAGATCTTCAAATGACACCCGGGACCGCCAGCCCTCCGAAGCACGGAGGAGGTCAGATGTTATTCGGACACCAATCCAAGGCCCAACCGAGCCGAACGTGGCTTAACGTGCCGATGTATCGCGCGTCTTACCAACTAGGATACGACCTCCTCAACTAACAAGAATACGGCTAATAAAATACTACCGGACAGAATGTGATACATTCGATAAGGAATCAAAGCAACGAAACGCTGGCCGCTCCTAACTCAGTCTATTAGTTAATAGAGATGTTATCACTCCCGGCTCAGGTACTGTTAGCTCGTGAGTCCTTTATCGGCGGCTCGTATCGATGGCTCGGCGTCGGTGTTCAGCAAACGACGCCGAACCGACAGAGTACGGTGGCCACTCGTCCCGGTAAGCTGGGATATATCCTGGCATCAGACACTGAAGAGAAATATCAAAGCTACAATTATTTTTTTAATAGCCTGTTAACTGTCCCACTGCTGGGCAAAGCCCTCCCTTTCTCTCCTCCATAACTGCCGATCCTGCGCCATTTGCTGCCACGTTCTGCCCGCAAAGTTGTACATATCGTCTCTCCACCTTCGCCTTGGTCTACCTCGACACACACAGACAAATTATTAGGTATGGGCGATAAAAAAATTATATAGCCGTGAGTAGGTAAACTATAGTTGCCATATCCTAAGTAGACTCGCCGTATCTTCCCCTATTCTTTTACTTCCAGAGGAAAGGTAGTTGTCACGAAGATCATTGTGCAGGAAATAAGAACTAATCTGACGATTTTAATGTGTCATCGGACGGGGTAGGGGTATAAAGCTGTAGCCAAAGATACATGACTGTCCAAAATAGTTTGTCCTAAACGGAGTACATGGACATAATACGACTCATTTGCACGCGGAAAATAATGTTGAAATCATGTCGGTATTGCAATCACGGCTCATCTTCTGGTAAATAAAACCCATTAAAATACCTTCTTATTTATTTAATTCCTAACTGTCGAATTACTAGTGCGTTAACAGAGGTGTGAACTTCGCTGCATGTTTAGTGACTCAGCACAATTATAGTGATTGCGATGTCAGGAGGTGCCATATCATCAATATATTGACGATTTTAATGTGTGGTTGGGCAAGCTGTAGCTATGTCCTGATATAATGACACGATTTGGTATCCCTACAATAAAACGATATTAATCGCCGATTACCAACTTTTATTTACATATTACCGCCTGTAATTGGAGTTTATAGGGTTCCGAACCCAAAGGGTGCCAACGGAACCCTATTACTAAGCCTCCGCTGTCCGTCCGACAGTCAGCGGGCTGTATCTCACGAACCGTAATAGGTAGGGAGTTGAAATTTTCACAGGATGTGTATTTTTGTTGCCGCTACAACAAAAAGTACTAAAAATAAAATGCAATTTTAAAATAAAGAAACTTGATATTTTTGAAGTTTTTTGCTTCTAACTTATTTCTTTGACATTCATCTTATATATTCTACGGTGGTACGGAACCGTTTATGTTCGAGTCCGACACGCACTTGGCCGGTTTTTCAATGTGCCGCGATGTTTGGACGCGATAAATTACGTTTGTGTTGGTTTTGTTGTTGTTTTTTATTCGCGTTATCGACCCGATCAGTAGTTTAATGTCATTCCGATTTTAAATCGGCGTTAAATAGGTATTGGAAGCGTGTAAAAATTTAGTGTATTTCATACAATAAAACTGTCTACCTATTAGAGACCTATGGGCTGTATCACACCTGGCGACGGGATTGGCGACCGTCGCCAAGTAGAGTCCTGTCATATTTTGACATAATTCTATACAATTATTGGCGACGTTAGCCAGCGACGTCGCCGGCCACGTATCCAAACAATTGGTATTACCTGTCAAATTCAATACGAATTCGTTGGCGACGGCGGCAGGCGGCGCGCTTGGCGTCCCGGTGAGATAGAGCCCTAATCCGCCAAGCCAACGAGAGACCTGTCAAATGTGACGTCACCCGCACAACAAGGCGATGGCGGTGGCGGGTGTGCGGGCGGAATGCGGGCGGGGAAGCCGCATTCCATCCAAGTGTCTAGTTGGCTTGGCGGTGTGTTATATGAGTTATCGTAGGATGATTGTGAAATAAATAGAGTAGGCAGGCCATTATAGACGTTATTATTCACAAAGTACATCGGTACTACTGTGTTATGGTATTTTAAACGTTTATTTAATAGATAACTTTTCTTTGTTTCAGATCGCTGCTAATTGCAGCCATCTTTTTAAGTAATTGCATAACATGGACAGCATCAAGGCATCATTACACGCATAATGTGAGTATCTAACTACAGACAGAACAATAAAATAACAGTTCAACATTTACACGAACGATTTTTTTATACATTTCGCTGTTCGGTTACCGAATATGATCAAAATCTCAGATTTTTTTTTTGTTTTTAAGGATTTAGTAATAAGTGCCTATTAGCAATCATCTGACTCAAGTGGTCATAACATCATTAAGGGAGAGAGGCAGACCTCTAGCTGGCCTAGGAAGGAAGAAAGGACTAGACTGGACTGGACTGCATAACCACAGGAAGAATGGCGTGAAGATGTAGAGTCCTATTGTCTTACGCTCCTGGCAATAGGTCGAAAATGAAAGAAATAGTCTTATACTATTGTTTTTCAATTCGTCATAAGTGTCGGTCTGTTTATAATCGTCCGGTTCCGTATTTCTACAAATAACGATGCCCTGAGAGTGCGTTAACCAACCTTGACATTGGTGCTCGCTCGCTATAAATTTCATTTAAGGTTGTCAGCGTAGAACTATGGAATAAAATAAGTAGATACGAGAATAAAGTAGAATTAAGTACGTAAGAAAGAAAGTAAAAAGGCTGATAAAAAAAAAATAGCGTCGTTGCGTAATAGACCTCGCTTTGTGAGCCTTATCATAAATCCATAGTGAAAACGACTATTAAATTGCATCCCTACTTTTTGCAAAAGATACATTCAAAAAATCTGGTTTTTAACAAAATAAGTGCGTACTTAGTATATTGACGCTCGAATCTGCCCGGAGGAACTCTATATTATCATGTAAGTTAGTATTTAACGTTTAATAAGATTCGGACGGATTGCATTTTGGACGGGTCAAACAAGAGTCAAAGAAATTCTATTCTCTGGGACGGATTCCGTTTGCGTTTTGAACGGATTGATAGCGTCATGTAGACGCATTGCGTGCTAGACGATATGCTACGGAACGTTTACAATGAAGCTAAACCAAAGCTCTACGGTAACATAAATATAACTATAAAAACTGAGCCAACCCTATATCACAACAGATCAATTAGCCGACCTCAGGCCGCTCAAAGTGACAATATTTCACTCAGCGAGCCATTAAACGCATTACTTTAATAGAAGTTTATGTTATCTTCAATAAATGATAAATGGATTGCCAAATAAATTCGCCATGTGTAACAAACCATACACTACGTTTGTTAAGTGGCTAGATTTATGATAGAGATTGATAGGTTCAATGCTGTTAGCACTGGCGATGACCGCTCTTAAATTATATTTGGCATGGAGCTATTTATAAGATAAGTATAATTGATAGGACTCAGCCACGCTTGATCTTTTTTGATAAATCATATCTATAGGTACGATTCAATTATCGTTACAATCAACAACCCTTGTAACATTGTTGATAAATCCTAATTGCGATGGTATTTAACGTGACCATAAATTTATTTTAGGTACCACTCAAAAGTGTCAAAACTGACAGCAAGGGTTAGGGACTATCAGCAGGGCCCTAAGTCGCTTAGCCATTGAACTGCCATTACCGACCAATCAGATGGCCAATTACTTTAGTAGCTCAATGGCAATGGCAGTTCAATGCTAAGCGACTTAGGGCGCAGGTAGTAAAAACGAAATTTGGATCGTAACTGATCAAAAATGTTCCGTCAGCAATCGACTCTGGAAGAGATCCAGTCGCGCAGATCATGGAGACAGATGTCCACTCGAGGGCACCAAACCAAAATAAACAGTCACCTACAACCTCGCCCACACTTAATCAACAGGCTACAAGTGCTTGCACTGAACTTGGTATACTTTCTTTGAAAGGACCGGACTCGACACACGCTTTTATTTTAGTACATACTATTTACCTTCTTTTTATTTATTTTTTTATTTTTTTCAAATAATCATCCATTTACATATTTAACGAAATTCACGGCATTAACGGAATTCGGCGACACGGTTCACCACCTGTCACGTTGGGTTCTAACTATCTAGTGAAACGTGGGCTTTGAGTTGGTTAATACCTCTACAATGTGGTGGTGTATGGCGTATGGCCACTCAAGCCTCTGACTACCCCCGAACGGGGATAAAAGTCGTGACGTTACACACACACACTTATTGGCTATTTTGAAGAATGAAATTGAATGAACAATAAGAAGTCCAGGCGTGGCTATAGCTTTCACCAGAGCTAGAGGGGTCCAACAATGCACAAAGAGTAGTATGTAGGTATATCTACTTTGTGGCCTGAATAAAAAGATGGCTTTTGGCACCCTTATACGAAGCCCCTACCCTTATTGCGAAGTATACCTACTACTTGAACAGTTTTTCTCGATAATTTTTAGATTCGTTACATACTCCTTTTAGTTTACTCGACTGATATCAAAGATGAATAGGTAATGTCAACCCCGAATAATGCCTCAGGCTAAAACATTTCTCGACACTTGGTTTGTCTCGCAATATTTTATTGTAGTCCGGCCCTGCATTCCAGAGTGCTACAAGGTGCATTCGTGTCGCAAGCCTCGCGAGCCTCACGTCTCGGTAATGTTCCCACAAGTTGTTTATCTTCATAACATTTTATTGGAGTTCCCGGTCGCGGGCGGCCGGGCCCCGCAGTGACCGAGCTCTTTGCGTTTAATGCCGTTCACACAGTACAGCGTAGCATAGCCTAGCATAGCGTAGCGTAGCGTAACCGCGAGCGTTCCCAAACATTATTTGGAAAACATTAACATATTTTATTGGTGGTAGAGCCAAGGTGTAGCCAATTGACTGCAGCTCATATATGGGCTGGCTCGACCGGGGTAGTACCACCCTCTCACGAAGATCGGCGTAAAGTAGCTATTACAGCTTTTTCGTACGACGAGTGAGAGAGCCGGAAGCCCAACTCACTACCTAAAAGTTGTCTTAGTTCATTCTGGATAGTTTAATTTTTGTTGGAATACCTATACGAAAGGCGACCAACTTTTCTAATAATTCCATGTTCTATATACTACCTACATAATATTATGAGAGTTTCGAGTAAATAGAGGTACACGTAGCTTTTTATTTTTCCCACAGGTAGTGATGAAAAATAGTATGTATCATTCGGGGCAAAATATTTTGTCCTCGAGCGACGTATATTGAATTCCTTTCAAAGCTCAGGATTCTATTCTTTAGAATCCTTCGCTTTCCTCTGAATTCAAAATAACGCCCTCGCGGAACAAAATATCGCTTTGGCCCCCATATATAACAAATAACTATTTTACATGCCTTTTCCTAGCAAAATAGGAACGAGCGTTACTAGCGCTACGCTTTCCCGTTAGGAATTGACTGGACGCTACGTTACAACAGAACAGCGGCTTAAAGTCTAATCCACACAAGCTGGGCACACATCGAACACCACGGGTGGTGGAAACGTTATTATAACGCGTCTTTACGAAATATCGTGTCATTAATAAAATATAGGAAATCGATTTAGATTATAACAAGTAATGAACTGAGCATTGTTATCGACACATGTTTTGTTATGATTGATATTCATTGATATTCAAGCGACTGTAGCCTAGGGGCGAACACGTTGGGCTAGCAATCAGAAGGTCCCAGGTTCGATCCCCGATGGGGCATGCACCAATGGATGAATTTTCATCTATGTGAATCATTTACAGTTGGCTTTCGGTGAGGGAAAACATCGTGAGGAAACCTACCTATCCCTCGGGACTAGGTAATAGTCAGTTCCTGTATATACGGCGACAAGGTTCACCACCTGTCACGTTGGGTTCTGACTATCTGGTGAAACGTGGGCTTTGAGTTGACTTAATACCTCCACAATGTAGTGGTGTATGGCCACTCAAGCCTCTGACTACCCCCGAATGGGGATAAAAAGTCGTGACGTTATATTATTATTATTATTTGATATTCATTGAATGGATAATCGTAGTCATCTACCGCTACGATCGATACGGTGGTACAAATGCTTGAAAGCCTTTCCTACTTTGCCGACCGCTTGCCGCAGCGGTGCGAACGTGGTATTGGATCTTACTTCATCGGGTGGTAGCGGGTTCGATTCCCACCAGAGGCAAATTTCGGAAATGGGCTGTTCTTTATTTGCGTGCGTTGCTTAGTTTGGGACTGATGATGGGGTGTAAGTCTGGCGATATTTATTTACTTACTAACTTATACCTAGGCCAAACAAGCTTTGATGAAATATTATAATATAACTGTAGATACATTAAACGCGTTCAATAAGTGGCACATTAAAACTAAGCTAATTGGCAAGCTCAGACATGCGTCGTCACCGTCGTTGGCGAATGTGTATACATATTTAGGCGGCCGCACTTTGAACGCCTTTTATGAAGTTAACCTGTCTATATCATTTAAAGGTCATTGTTCAATCTCGTATGACCTCACTGATGTTAGTGCCTCTTACTCTGCAGCAGCGACTAATCCTAAAGTTTCTCATCAGGTATCGGGCCACCGCAGCAGGCACAGACGTCAGGGCGCAGGCCTGTTCCTGCCCGCTTCGTACGTGATCCCCGACGGCGAGGGGGACGGCTGGGGGGAGTGGGGGGTAGTGTCAGCCTGCTCCAGGACCTGCGGCGGCGGCGTCGCCAGCCAGAAGAGGATATGCTTGAAAACTGGGTTAGATGCGACGTCATGTTATTCTTATAGAGCAATACAGATATACACGGCTAACGAGAACCGAAATATATACGAAATTATAATATTCTGGAGTCTGGAGTTGCTCGATTTAGAAAAAGTAGTTTTTTTAGTGCTTACCGCAGATCGTCTCCAAACCATTCATTCATATTTCTATTACCTAAGAGCCATAACCCATAGACGCCATGGCGACACCGCGACAACGCCAGCTACGTATCCAAACAATTTGTATTGATAGCGACGTCGCCAGTCCGTCGCCAGATGTGTTACCTGTCATATATTTCAATACGAATTAGCTGGCGACGTCGCCATGGCGTCCCGGTGTAGTATGGACCTAAGTCATTCGTATTGGACGTGGGCCAATTTTGCCCATTGTCTTTTACCCTTTTCCTTCGGTCCGCAGTCCGGACGGGCGGCCGCAGTGCACCGGCGGCGATACCAAGTACTTCTCCTGCGAGACCCAGGAGTGTCCTGCAGGCTCCGTCGACTTCAGGGCCCATCAATGCTCGCAGTTCAACGATAAGGACTTCAGGGGTGTTAAATACGAGTGAGTATCGGAAGGAAGCTGCTTCTCCAACTCCAACCAACTCCAACAACTCCAACCAACTCCAGCCAACTCCAATCAACACCAACTAACTCCAACCACCTCCAACCAACTCCAACCAACTCCAACCAACTCCAAACAACTCCAACCAACTCCAACCAACTCCAACCAACTCTAACCAACTCCAACCAAGAACACAATACAGTTGTTAGTAATCCCTGCCTATTTTACGACCGACGATAGCTTGGTCTTGAAGTCTGATGAGGCCACTCGAGTCACTGTGCCGGGTAGTCGTGGGTTCAATTTCCGGTGAGTTTAATTTCTTTTCAGACCTACCTTAATACAATAATCCCATTGACATTGGAGCCTACCGATTTTTTTAAACGTCAGTAGATGTATCCACTTTGTTAGAAGGGCTCGTGCTGGGATAGCCCTCATCAGTCATCCGGTCTATAGTACGATACCGCTGCTTTATTTCGAATCATACGTGGTTGGGTTTGGCCCAAACTTATTTTTTTTTGATATGCCTAAAATGGAAACAATCGTATCGGGCAGTTATTGTAGCCTATTGATATTCGCAATGCCAAAGGCATCGCCCGCAGGTTGCGAGGGAGGGTCCTCACTCATCGTACGAAACGTGGCTGTAATAGGTAGTTTACACCAACCGTCTGTGAGAGAGTTGTACAACCGTACCAGCTTGGCCCTACCATCAATAAACTCTAACACTCCGCTCTACCAGTTTTTTAATTAAAGTGTATATTCGCAGATGGATCCCGTACACCAAGGCGCCGAACCCTTGCGAGCTGAACTGCATGCCTCGCGGGGACCACTTCTACTACAGACACGTCGCGAAGGTGATCGACGGCACGAGGTGCAACGATGACTCCTTTGACGTTTGCGTCGACGGCCGGTGCGAGGTACGCAATGGATACAGTATCAAGTTTTAACGTGGTTCCTAAACGTAAGGCCGTGGTCTCCTATTAAATGCCATCGGCCCCTTACAGCGTCACGCGTACGCCGCGTCACAATGCTTACTATAGAAATGTACTGTTGTGGTCTCCTTCACACGCCGACGTCACTATAATAAAATTGTGACGCGGCGTACGCGTGACGCTGTATTCGGCCGATGGCATTTAATAGCTGACCACGGCCTAATGGAAATATACAAAAATAAGAGAAGATGCATGAGTCGTAAACTTTAAACTTTGCAACAGTGGGGTCTTGTCTTAATGGGTGCGTACACATGCCCCAAGCTTCCGCGTCCGGGCCATCATCTTTATGTGACTGCAAACTTACTGCTCGGGCGCGCTGGCGCGCGCCTCTTGTAGACTCATCCATTGACTAGAATGCACACTCCCATCATTGTTACTCCTGTAAGCCAGGATGGACAATGGTGTCCAATGATGACGCCAAGGTTTGACCAACCTGGTGTCAGAGTTGTTCAAGCCGCCCTAAGGCCTTTGAATAGGCTTAATGACTGCTGCCTAAATGACAGCAACCGGGACTGACTTTTTACGTGCCCTCCGAAGTACGGAGACGCTTAATTCAAATTCCACTAAATGGTCATCAATCTCTGCCTGACCTTGCCAAGCGTTGATAAACCTCCAATCGTTTACCGATCAGTGATTGCAGCTGGATATGAGGGCCATGGTTATATTTGGTATTGTGAAGTGTTTCTTTTCTCTGGTAGCCCGTGGGGTGCGACATGATGCTGGGGTCCAATGCGCGCGAGGACAAATGCCGCGAGTGCCGCGGCAACGGTGACAGCTGCCACACCATAAGCGGCCGCATCAACTCCACAGACTTCGCGCGAGGTAACCATTTGACAGTATATCGATAGGAACACATCGTGAAAAGATCGTGAGGAAACCTACCTATCCTTCGGGATTAGGTAATAGTCAGTTCCTGTATACACGGCGACAAGGTTCACCACCTGTCACGTTGGGTCCTGACTATCTGGTGAAACGTAGGTTTTGATTTGGCTTAATACCTCCTCAATGTGGTGGTGTATGGCCACTCAAGCCTCTGACTACCCCCGAATGAGGATAAAAATCGTGACGTATATTCCATTTAATTTTTTTCATCATAATATAGAGGATGCAATCGAAAACGTGAGAAATATTATACACATGTCATATTTTCAGAATATTTAGGAACATCATCAACAAAAGTTGATAGACAATAATTTACCAGGAAAAGTACCTAATACAGTTCAATATTTTGCTTATTTGCTTACCCAAGCAATATGGACTTATAAATTGATTTGTTGATGTATGTTCCCAAAATATTCTCAATCATATATAGAGTCCATAGACTTATCATATGCGCTCGACTAATCATACATCTATGATTGAGTCATCGTTTCAAATATTGCCCACGATTTCGATTGCAGTCTCAGATCTGATGAACTATCTAGAAAAGCAAAAGCTGGTATTCTACCTCTTCTTTTGCTCACTGCCAACAGTCATCAATCATCATCAATCAAATGATCAACAAACTCCACAAATGTATAATTTTTTCAGGATACAGTGACCTATTGCTGATACCAGAAGGATCAACCAGTATTTACATTCGAGAAATAGCACCGTCCAGTAACTATCTTGGTAAGTTTCATACACCTACCAGCCTACCATATTCAATTTCTTCTCATTATTATTATCAATGACGTTTTATATAATAGACTCGACATACACGAACATTAGTGCTCTTAAAAACCGTACATTAATATATGTGCCGAGGACCGAAAGATGAGGCCCTAGTTTTCTCGTATTATGGGCATATATGGGGACTATAACGTTCTCTAAGTAATTTGAAATGGCACGACAACAGTTTCCAATCGCACGTCTTGACCGTTCGGCGGTGCAAACCGTAATGTGCTCCCCGCCGATCCCAGCCAATGCAAGTGGACTCTGTCTATGCCTACAGATGGCGCTGTCGTCCCATTTCGATCGTTTCAATACTGTTTAAAATTTGCTATCTTCGAAATATGCATTGTATTCATGGATGTATGTGCATTGTAGCTATTAGCTACATTAATCATTGGTGCGCGCGCGCGTGCAGCTGTGTAGCCGCAACGCTAGATGGTGCGTGACTATGTGGGTGTCAGGCAGTTACCTTGCAATCGTTTTGCCATAATAAACGTGGTAAAGCGCATGTCTTTGATGATTATTCGTTCCGTAGCACTGCGAGCCCAGAATAACACATACTACCTCAACGGTTATTACCGCATCGACTTCCCGAAGAGCGTGGTGATCGCCGGCGCGCTGTGGCACTACGAGCGCAATCAGTACGGCCTCGCGTCCCCGGACAGCCTCCGCTGTGCAGGGCCCACCAAGGAACCTCTGTACCTCTCTGTAAGTTACATATACCTATGCAACAGCAACCTACTCTTTTTACCGAAGAAACAATGCAAACGCTACAAACAGATAATGCACTAAAAACTACTCTAAAATATCTATTATACATTTTGAAACTCGTAGAAAACGCTTCTACCAGTAGTTAGCAATCAGGCCAAAACAAGACTTTTGTCACACAAGATTGTATAAAGTCACTCATAGAAGAGAACGAGATAAAATCCGTTTGTCTCACACTTTGGCTTTTTTTTTTATTTGACTGCGGTGGTAAAAAAGCGTACGGCCCGCCTGATGTTAAGCAGTTACCGTAGCCTATAGATGCTTACAATACCAAAGGCATTGCTCGCACATTGCCGACCTGAAGGGGAGTGGGATGGAGGGAGGGGGAGGGGGGTGGGCTTACGGTTCTCTCACTCATCGTACGAAACGCAGCTGTAATAGCTGCTTTACGCCGATCTTCTGTGAGAGGGTGGTACTACCCCGGTCGAGCCAGCCCGTTTATGAGCCGCAGTCAATTGGCTACAGCTTGGCTCTACCACCTTGCCTGCCTTGTGCTAGGCTTGCAGGATTGGGTTAGTTGGTAATTGGTATCGACGGTGACTCTGATCATATGGCATTGTCTCATCAGATTTATCTCCAAGAGGACAATGTGGGTATTAAGTACGAGTACAGCGTGCCGAACAACACCGCGCCGCCCGCGGACCAGCGCTACAGCTGGGTGCACGAGACGTTCACGCCCTGCAACCTCACCTGCGGAGGAGGTATATTGTCCACAATAGCGACAACATAACCGAGATAGATAAGCGTAGCGTGGGTAGGCCTCCCACAAGGTGGACCGACGACCTGGTGAAAGTCGCGGGAATACGCTGGATGCGGGCAGCGCAAGACCGGTCATTATGGCGAACCTTGGGGGAGGCCAGTGTCCAGCGTCTTTCGGCTGAGATGATGATGAACCGAGATAGGCACCTAATGACATGCGAGCGGCTTCTGGCAACACATCTGTCAAATAGAACTTTATATACCTAAGCCTGGTGCAGTGACATCAACTTATCTGTGCGGATGAGTGTGTCGCTACTATGATAGGATGTAACACCGTAAAGGTAGGAGTTCGATGCAAGCGGTGGACGGCAGACGTCAGTCGATCTCATACAAATTGTGGCGATGACATGTGCTGCGACGGCAGACGGCATTATAATTTCTATGAGATCGACTGACGTCTGCCGTCTGCCGCTTGCATCGAACTCCTACGGTTAATTAGGATGATGATTGTTGCAATTTGATTTCATGCACAGATAATGTAATGACATTGGTGTAGGTCAATCAGAATGCGGTACTCGTTCCCCGCGCACCTCTGCTAGTAGACACAATTATTTCAGTGCATCAAAAGGTACATTAGGTGTCTATCTCGGTTATGTCATTGGTCTACAATTATTCAAATTTTATTTTTTTATTTCTACGTACTAAGTACCCGTAATTAATTTATCTTCTACGACCGCTTGGCGCTGTGGTTCGAGCCTAGCGTAGGCCGCTCGACTCACTGCACCGGGTGGTTGCGGGTTTGATACCCGAGGCAAACTTCGGAAACGGCCTTTTCGTAATTTGCCCAGTAGCCCGATTCACGTAACCAAAACCGTAACGAAATCTCAGCGATATAGTCGTTGATAGACTTTTCGTAACAAGAAAAGGCTATCAACGACTATATCGCTGAAATGTCGTTACGGTTTTGGTTACGTGAATCGGGCCCCTGTGCGTCACTGGGATCGCTCCCAGTTCATTGCACGATACACATAGTACGATCTTTGCTTAGTTTGGGACCAGGGGGCTTACCACGAACTCTTATTGCGATTCAATTACAGGAACGTTTTAACGTTTCAGCTACTTTTTGTGCAATGACGTACCTTATTGTCATGACAATAAGAAACGTCATTGCACAAAAAGTCGCTGAAACGTTAAAACAAAACTTTTATAAGAGGTGGTGGTAAGCCCCCAGTTGGTGTGTTTGTCTGGCGATATTTATATTTAATTTATATACAGGTTACCAAACTCGCAACGTGACTTGCCGCTCCACTACTGACTTGGATCTGGTCGCTGACGCCCTCTGCGACGAGGGTTTGAAGCCGCTGACCACTCTATCGTGCAACACGCACCCATGCCCCGCGCGCTGGGTGGAGGGCCCTTGGAGTAACTGCTCACAGAAATGCGGCACGGGCGGTGTTAAGTCACGGAACATAACTTGCGAGAGGGTCATCGCTAACGGGTAAGAACATCGGTGACCCTATTATGTAACTTTTTCGACTATGTTTCAATTGGTTTGTGATGTTTCTTTGTCAATTTATATCAATTGAAATCGAGACGAGTCGCTTTACACGGCAACAACAAAACCAATTGAAACGTGGTCGAAAAACGAAACGACCGCAGCTCACAGAATATCGGTGTAAGGGCCTCCACAGACTAGCTACTTTTAGCATCGGCGACCGGCGATTTTGTGACGTATCGATGCTGCGTCGCGTTTCTTCGAGCGCGAACGAGCGAGACGCAGCATCAAAATCGCGAATCGCCGATGCTAAAAGTAGCTAGTCTGCGGAGGCCCTAAAGGGACTATTTTAGATGCACTTCATGGTATGAGTGAGACCCTTTACATCCCGTAACCTCAGGATCTCGAGAGTTTGTTTGCCCACCTTAGCTTAAAAAAATACAAAAAAATGTCTGAGTTGATTACTTTGACAAGCCAAAGGCATTTATTTTTACTGTTGCAGGCTGTCATCGATAGTAAACGAACGCGAATGTTTCGAATTGCTGGGACCGAAGCCAGAACTGTTCCAAAAGTGCAACGAAGACACACCATGCCCGACGTGGTTCTTGGAACCCTGGACACCGGTACACTAATCCAATACTATTTGAGGAAGTCGATGGGCTTACACACGCCACATACGACTTAGAGCCGGGCCCCACTAGCGCGCTGCGCTGCGTCGTCGCAACGGACAACGCAATGTATGCCACACCTGCGTTGCGACGACGCACGACGTCGCAACGCAAGAGGGTGACGCCACGCCGTCGTCTACGTCATTTCGTATCCGCACGTCTCCTTCTAGCAGCAGAACGCTGTACGTCATCCCACCAGCAGCGCAGCGCATCACCCTCCCCCGCTTCGTCTCTCCGTTGAAACGTTGCATGCGACGACGCAACGCATAAATGTGGCATGTCACTATAAAATATATGTAAAACGACGAAGCGGCGACGTTGCGACGACGCAACGCAACGCAACGCGGTAATGGGGCCCGGCCCTTAATTGCCAAATTTAAAGGTATACGACGACACTTGACAGTTGACACCGCCATTACAACTGCAACAAGGTGTCGGGGTGGTGGACACACGTACACCCAAATTTATAGAAAGTTATGACTTGCACTTGCATTACAAATCACATTTGTTCCTAGGAATGCTTTTCAAAACCATTGTAAACTGGCTAAAATCTCTATAAATTTGGGGGTGAGAGTTTAAGTCTCTAGTGTCGTCGTGTATCCTTACCTTAAAGAGAACTATGAGAAAATACGGTTGAAAAATCTTATTTGGCATATAAAGTGGGTGAACAACCTTACCAATAAGTCCTGTCTTTCCTGTGCACTACATGGGGTTCTTCAGAGAGCATGTTTACAAGGCCTATAATGTAACTTTTTCGACCATTTTTCAAGTGGTTTCATTCATCTCGTGTTGTTTTGCCAATTAAAACTTCCTCATGTATAGAACAGGACCCATATATATGTATTATAGAGATTTATTATAGTGGGCTCTCCCACCAACCCCTTACGAGGCGTCAAGCCAATCTACGGTAGGTCCTGCCGCCAGAGCGTACGCTCACTCAATGTGTGAGTTGCACCGTGATCACACACTACCATTTATCCAGAATGGAACATCATGTATAGAATAGTCAGAACCTAATGATATGACTTACCTTTTTTTTTACCTATTGTGTCCCACTGCTGGGTAAAGGTCGCCCCCATCTTCTTCCATCCACCGCGGTCTCGTGCTCTCTCGTACCATCCGTCCAGATGAGCGTCGAGGTCATCGCGCCACCGTTTTTAGGCATACCTCGGCGACGACGTTCGTGCTCAGGTGACCCACCCAGGTCCACTTAAGTGCAGCTGTTTTCGCTCCTACATCCGCGATACGGGTCATGGAACGCAGCAGGGTGTTTTATGGCTATTATGGCTTACCTTTGTAACATTTTCGTTTGTTCAGTGCTCCACGTTGTGTGGTGAGGGCAAGGAGACCAGGCTGGCGATATGTCACGTGAAGGTGAAGGGTCGGGTCAAAGTACTCGACGACGAGGAGTGTGACGAGGAGAAGCCAGAAGTAGAGAGGCCATGTTTGAAGAGCATCTGCGATGGCGTTGATTGGGTTGTCTCTAATTGGACTGATGTGAGTTACTTGTTTTATAATTCCTTGGTATAATTCAGATGTTGAAAAATGTTTTTACGGTTCCGTAGTCTACGAAGAACCCTTATAAGATCATCCAGTCCGTCCGTTTTGTACCGAATTTGGTACCGAAATACATTTGTAGTAAATTGTAGTAAAAATATAAAATGTAATTTTTTGAGGTTCCTCCTCCGACATGGAAAGTGAGGATAGATTACCAATATCATACTTTTTTTCAGAAACTCCCTCTTCATCAAGGTATTTTCAAATGAAATAGTGTTTCTATACCTACATAATTTTATTGAGGCTGCTGCGCGTGCCGCGCGCGGCGTGTGAGTGAGCAGCCTCGCGCGGCATGCGTGCGTTCTGGACCCGGCTAATGGTGCTTGTTTGTTCGGCAGTGTGACTCGTGTCTCTCGACGCACCGCACCCGGCAGCTGAGGTGCGTGACCAACAGCACCGTGCCGCAAGTGGTGGACGACAGTTTCTGTTCGTACCACAACAAGCCAGCGACGCAGGAGCCCTGCAAGCCGGACGAGCTGCCCGCCTGCGAGTACACGTGGTACGCCTCACAGTGGAGCAAGGTATGACAGCAGGCTATTCGCTGCGTCTACATCAGGCGCATGCCTCGTTCTAGTTCCGACGTCAAAACTGAGTGCTCGGGCGCGGCATGCGCGTAATGTAAACGCGGCTATATAACGTAATAAATAAATATCGTTAGACTTACTAACTGTCCGGTCACAAACTAAGCAACGCTTGTACTAAGGCTACCGTTAAATGGACTGGGGGTAATATACGGTAGGTGCGAATTACGAAAAGGCTGTTTCCGAAGTTTGCCGAACCTCCCGATGCAGTTAGCCGAGTGGCTTAAGCTCGAACCACTGCGGCAAGCGGTCATCAACGCAACTGTTTCAATCATGTTTCAATTTGTCTATTTCATCCCTTGTTGATTTGTCGATTGAAGTGAAATCCACCGATTTCGAACAATTTCAATTGACAAAGCAACACGGGATTTACGAAACCAATTGAAACATTGTCGAAACAATCACATAATAGGGATACTGGTAACCCTAAGATTACCCTTGGTAACCCTAGGGTCCCTTGTGCCTTAGGCACCCACAAGAGACGCACCAATACTTTTATTGCGCAATATCTGAGCGCTTTAAAAACGCGATTTCATCTTCCTATTTCAGTGTTCAGTAGAATGCGGAGATGGTGTACAGAACAGGAAGGTTTTCTGCGGTTTGTTCCACGATAACACGGTTGAGGAAGTTGAGGAGAGCAAATGTGATGCTGATGTGAAGTACCGAGACACCAAGCCTTGCTCCGTCCCGCCGGAGGACTGCCCACAGCAGTGGTACATAGGGGCTTGGAGCGCGGTGAGAAACACTACACATTATCTCTATCTACTACTATTGTCTTTGCCTATTAATTCGCAATGCAAACTTTTCAGTAAACTACCAGAGGTGCAGGCGCGAGGTACCCGCTGAATGCTCATTGAGCTTCTGGGTCTCTCACTCATCTTACGCAACGCAGCTGTAGCTGCTTTACGCCGATCTTCTGTGAATAAATTAATCAACGATTCATTCTTGACAGTGCCCATGCGACAAAGGCGATCAGTCCAGGCTGGTGACGTGTATCAAAGGCAACAAGAAGGCGGAACGCTGCTCATATGGCAAAATCTTTGACACCACGAACAAATGCAATAACCTACCATGTGATCAAGGTAATAATGTTCATATTTAGTTTTTGTGTAAAAATAAGTTATAGAAATGATCAGGGGGGCTAATAGGGACACTATGCAACATTGCAGCAATTTCGAAAAAGCAATTCATTTTTCCGACCCTCCAGCAAAATGCGCTAAATTTCCGCGAAACGGTCATGAATGGCGTAAAATGTAAACTATGACAATTTTACAGAAATTTAGCGGAATTGATAAGGATTCCTCAGATAAATTAATTGCATTGGCAAAGTAGCATAGCGTCGCTATTACGGCCCGGCCACGACTTCGCGCGACAGCGACGGGCGACAGCTTTTTTTGCTAAAATGTTGTATCGCGCGCCTTGCCGCCGAGAGCGGCAGCTCGTGCTTAGCTCCCATGAGCGTGTTTTGAGCTCTACAACTTATATAAATAAAATACAGGAAGATTCGCACTAAAATCGCTTGCGTTTTCAGGCACAACGACTACGCCGTCCTTGGGTGGTCTCGAGTACTGCCCCGAGGAAGTCTACCCCGAAGCTGGAATAGAAGAAGAAGGATTTATGGTAAATACACACACCAATACATAGTCATTAAAGATCAATCAGTTCCAAGACAGCTTAGCTTTTCCCCGTGACTCGCCGAGGGTCAAACCTTGGCGTCATCGTTGGACACCATTGTCGATCCTGGCTTACAGGAGTAACAGTGGTGGGAGTGTGGGGCAGGCCTAGTCCCAAAAAGTCATAGATGATAATAAATTGAACGCTGGAAGTATGGGAATGTAGATTGTTAACTCTTTATTGTGTTTTTAGTGTGTGTGTCTTTATTGTGTGTGTTACTCGAAACAATGGATAAGAACGAAAAACGACCATCATTCTACGTAATTCTATTCATAAATAGGGGTGGCTACGAATGGGTGATGTCACTGTTCACCACTCCTGAGCGCCGAGTCGCTTAGCCATTGAACTGCCACTGTAGGATTTTGATATTGTGACCGACCCTCTGACTGGTCGATTGATTCTGACCGACCAATCAGTGGGTCGGTCACAATAGCAAAACTCTACAGTGGCAGTTCAATGGCTAAGCGACTTGGGGGCCTAGTAGCCATTGAGACGGATTTAAAAGATCATTTTCATTGACCACTAGTGGTGGCGATATCAGTAGCAGAGGTGAAATTATAGTTTTCATTATTTTTACAGTTTTCATCGACGCAAAGCGACAGCCCATACTCCGGTAAGTTTGCATTAATTACTATTGCTACTATGACGGCAATTCGCTATTTTACGATTAACATCAAATACTTACTTAATTCCCGCTATTCGATACGCTGCGTGTCAAAAAGTAAATGTCAGGCAATTACCTTGTATTCATGTTACCAAAATAAGGGCGACTAAACTCAGCTAAAAGTAAAACATCTTGGATGGTATACTTACTTCACATTCGTTGTGTAAGGTTCTGGCGGAGCGTTTGCAGAGTCGGAGTCTGCAATTACTGATGGCGAAACAGGGTCTGGATTTGGTAAGTCGTGCATATATGTATATATAAGTTATGATGGACTTACACTGGCATTACAAATCACTTTTGTTCCTCGAAATGCTTTGTATAATCACACATTTTATGCCATTCGTGATCATTTCACGGACATTTAGCGGATTCTGCTAGAAAATCAGAAAAAAACATTGCATTGACAATGCTGTATAGTGGCGCTATTAGACTCCCAGACTTAAAATGAATCGCTACCGTAATATATTGATGATAGCAATTCCTTTTAGGCGTGCAACTAAGTCGCCATAGTGCCGTTAGCGTGGTTAGCGCGGAGGCGCCTTTCACGCTGCAGGTCGTAGGTTCGATTCCTACCCGGGACATGCATTTGTGTGCATGAACATGTCTGTATGTCCGGAGTCTGGGTGTATATGTATATTAAGTATGTATTTACAAATAAAAAAGTAGTAGGTATATGTAGTAATATCAGTTATCTGGTTTCCATAGTACAAGCTCTGCTTAGTTTGGGATCAGGTAACCGTGTGTACAAAAATGTCCCAGGATATATTATATTATTATACTACTCCACCAAGCCAACTAGGAACTCGGATGCTAGGCGGCTTCCCCGCCCGAACACCCGCACACCCGCCACCGCCTGCGGCTTCCCGCCCACCACACCTCCCGCACACTACCACCGCCTTTTTGACGTCACATTTGACAGGTTCCTAGTTGGCTTGGTGGAGTAGTACGAGTGAGTAAGCCCCCTGAAGGTTGCAGACGTTTCGGCGTGATAGTTGTTTACTGAATTCATTATTCTTATGATAATGTCTACGCATTAAAAGAGTGTTATTATCCGAGCCTTTTTCTCACAGGGTTATCTTCTACGACAGACATTACTGAAGAAGAAGGATCAGGATTCCCGACACTCGGGTCCATATTTACCGTGGAGTCGAGTACTGACGATATGACAGAAGGTTTCATCTCAGGTATTTAGAATTTAGATAGATAGAAGATTAGGACAAAGATTAACCATAACGTTTGACCAAAATAAAGCTACGAAACACAACAGGGTTCATTCAAAGCAAAGCTGGAGTTTGAATGTGCACAATTGTATTATTTTTTTTGCGCTTTTCTTTAAATGGCGCCCAGGGCACATGCCCTACCTGCCCCCACCCTAGTTATGCCACTGTACATATCTCCTCATTTCTGATTCGATCCCGTAGAGATGATCCGAGCATAGCCCTCTTCATAGCTCTCTGAGTGAAGTGTGTTGGCTTGTTATCAGGCTAATAGTTAGCGATCACGTTTACTTATATTTACTTTTTATTTGCAGTCAGCTCATCCGAAATGGGCTCTGGATCTACAGATACTAATAATTCGACCGGTACAGATAATGATTCTACTACACCTTCAGACGTCACATTTTCTATGGAAGATATCACAACGGCTAGTGGTGAAACTGTTTCCAGCTCTAGTGATACAAGTGATGCTACCACTGGTGAAACATCCACAGAAGATATTGCCACCTCAGCTGACACAGATTCACCCACCGATTCAAGTAGCTCCACTGCTGAAAGTTCTGTCTCAGGTTAGTATGAATATCTAGCCTATATTTGGCTTATCCATGTAGAAAGATGCTCATCGCCATCTTAGGCGATCTCGAGCAACACCCAGCGACTAATAATAATTCTATCAATGTAGCTGAACCTATAATATTTTGTGTACATGTTAGTCTCTTCTATTAATAAAACTTTTTTTAATACATACAGATAGTACTAAAACGGATACTGGTAGTGAGACTACAAATACCAGAGAAGAAGCAAGTACACCTGATGGGTCTATTGTAACTACTGTAGCCAGCACACCAATTCCTGAAGGGACCTCTTCTACAGAATCAGGATCTTCAGATACAACTGGATCAGATAACACTGATGAAACTACTGCCAGCACACCAGTTTCTGAATCCTCCCCAGAAGCAACCACTACTTCAGAATCAGGATCTTCTGATGCAACTACTAGATCTGATAACACTGATGAAACTACTGTAGCCAACACATCAGTTTCTGGATCCTCTTCAGAAGCGACCATTACTCCAGAATCAGGGTCTTCTGATTCATCTACTGGATCTGATGCAACTACTGAATCTGATGAAACTACGGGATCTGATGCAACTACTGAATCTGATGAAACTACTGAATCTGATGTAACTACTGGATCTGATGCAACTACTGAATCTGATGCAACTACTGAATCCGATGCAACTACTGAATCTGATGCAACTACTGGATCTGGTGCAACTACTGAATCTGATGTAACTACTGGATCTGATGCAAGTACTGAATCTGATGCAACTACTGGATCTGGTGCAACTACTGGATCTGATGCATCTACTGGATCTGATGCAACTACTGGATCTGATGCAACTACTGAATCTGGTGGAACTACTGAATCTGGTGGAACTACTGAATCTGATGTAACTACTGGATCTGATGCAACTAACGGATCTGGTGCAACTACTGGATCTGATGCAACTACTGGATCTGAAGCAACGACTGAATCTGATGCAACTACTGGGTCTGGTGCAACTACTGAATCTGATGCAATTACTGGATCTGGTGCAACTACAGAATCTGATGCAACTACTGAAT
The DNA here is from genome assembly GCA_947859195.1 of Drymonia ruficornis. NCBI lineage: Eukaryota > Metazoa > Arthropoda > Insecta > Lepidoptera > Notodontidae > Drymonia > Drymonia ruficornis. The sequence continues at coordinate 9,299,980 of OX401923.1, forward strand.
CTGATGTAACTACTGGATCTGATGCAACTACTGGATCTGATGCAAGTACTGAATCCGATGCAACTACTGAATCTGGTGCAACTACTGGATCTGTTGCAACTGCTGGATATGATGCAACTACTGGATCTGATGCAACTACTGGATCTGATAACACTGATGAAACTACTGTAGCCAGCACACCAGTTTCAGATTCCTCTTCAGCAGCGACCACATCTTCAGAATCAGGATCTTCTGATGCAACTACTGGATCGGATAACACTGATGAAACAACTGTAGCCAGCACACCAGTTTCAGTTTCCTCTTCAGAAGCGACCACTTCTTCAGAATTAGGATCTTCTGATGCAACTACTGGATCTGATAACACTGATGCAACTACTGTAGGCAGCACACCAGTTTCAGATTCCTCTTCAGAAGCGACCATTACTTCTGGATCAGAGTCTACTACTGTGTCGATAGAATCAAGTACGTCTGGTCCACAATCTACTGGCTCAGAAGGTACCAGTATATCTTAATAAATTATCTTTTAACAATTAACAATCAGCAGCAGCAGCAGTGGTAGCCGATTGGTTAAGCACGCGCCTTGCGGGCTTAAGGTCCTGGGTTCAAACCCTGGCTCACACCTCTGGATTTTTCGAAATCTATGTGTGAATCATAACTTTAATATGATTATCACTTGCTTGCGGTGAAGGAAAACATCGTGAGGAAACCTGCATGTCTATAGACATGTGAAATCCACCAACCCGCACTGGGCCAGCGTGGTGGATTATGGCCTGAATCCCCCTCGCATTGAGGGGAGGCCCGTGCCCAGCAGTGGGACGTTAAAAGGGCTAAATTATTATTATTTTAATTAACAATCAAATATTTTTTATTAGATCTTAATTATTTATTTCATCAATATTGACGACCGTTTGGCGCAGTTGTTCGAGTGAAGGCCACTCGGCTCACTGCATCGGATGCTCGCGGGTTCGATTCCTGCTAGAGGCAAATTTCGGAAACGACCTTTTCGTAAGTTGCCCTGGTCTGGGTGTCACTCCAGTTCACTGTATGGTAGCCTTGTACGCTTGTAGCGTTTCGTTTGGGACCATTCAGTTGGTGTATAAGTCTTGCGATATTTTATTTTATATTTTAATGTTATACCTATTGTTACAGCTTCAGAAATAACAGCGGAGATGACTGAGTTCACCACATCAAGTAGTATGTATTTTATGTTAATCTCACTAAGACAAAATTGATAGATGAGAAGGAAGATAATTTCTAAAAGATTCGAGCGCCAGAGACGGAAAATAATGGTTCTGACTCATTTTGGTTCTGGTTTAAGCCCACTTTACTATGTTTAAGCGTCAAAAGTCTAGTAATGGCGAAGAACCGGGCCCTCCCCTGGTAGAAACGAGTATTTAGCTATATTTGAGAGAGCAATCTATTAACTTCACATTACTGATTAAACTGTTGTCTACAAGATATCAACCTACTATACCTAGTTATTAAGTAAAATGTGATTGTTACAGCTGTTGTAATCTTCACCCCATCGAAAACCACAAAAATGTGCATTCCAAGGCCGAAGACGAAGAAATGTAACGAGACCGAGTTCGGTTGCTGCCCTGACATGAAGACGGCTGCTACGGGACCTTTCGATCTTGGTACTATACCAATACCCATTGCAGGAATAATATTATCTTCAATGCTCGCTGTTAGTTCAAGCTGTAAATTAAGTAGGCCCTTTAGTCATCCTTTCTTTTCTGTTTCAACCCACCACCCAATGCCGAGTATAGGTCTTTTCCATGACACTCGATTCCTTGCGGTCTACTGCTTTCCACATCAAGGACTTTCCTGCCACCTTCACCAGATCGTGGATCCTCCTCGTTAGGGACCTGCCTTCGTTTTGCGTCTACGAGGTCAACACTTGAGCATTCTTTTCCCGTGTGGTTGTCCATTTTGACGATCACTTGTGTTCGTGCAGTGGTTCGAGCGTTGGCCGCTCTGTCCACTGAATCGGGTGGTTGCGGGTGCGATTCCCACCAGAGGCAAATTTGGGGAATGGTATTTTTGTAACTTTCTCAGGTTTCACTGGGATTGCCCCCAATCCATAGTACAAGCTTTACATAGTTTGAGACCATGCAGTTGGTGTGTTTGTCTAACAATATTAGTTCAAATATAGTGCTATATTGGTATAAATACATGTTTAGCGTTGCATTGAGCGCTGTAAACGGTTTCATGTTTTATTCTTACAGCGAGATGAGAGGTCTATACTAGTAGGTACTATAGTAAATACGTTGATCTTCCAGGCTGCAAGAAACCTCGAACCTGCCACGAAACGAAATATGGTTGCTGTGCTGATGGAGCCACGACATCTCCAGATGAAGATAAGAAGGGTTGCCCGAAAACGCCGTGTGCGGAGACACTCTTCGGATGCTGTCTGTCAGATAATGAGACGGCTGCCAGAGGCAACGACCAAGAAGGGTGCCCAGATCTACCGTCAGCTTGCAAATTCTCCAAGTAAGTGGTTTCAACGATGCTCATCTCTATTGAAGTGCTGATGTTTACTGCTGGTTGCCAACTCAGTTCTGATGTGATATACTTGAGCTGAATCACGAGATAAATAACGAAAACTTATTCGCTGTCCTGCTAGTCAGTTGCTGACCAAAACACCGCGCTGACATTTTGCTCAGCCTGTCAGAATTGCTATTCAACGTGGCAATGCTGCCAGCGTTCTTGGGCGGTGGGATTTTTGGCCTATAGTAATTGATAAGTTTTTTGCATATTTGTTTTGTAATTACAACAAATTTGCATTCTATAATTTTGAAATAGGTAAGTAATATCATTTTTATAGCAGTAGCAAGTACATTGTCGCCATATAATATTTTTTCAATATTTCAGCTATGGCTGCTGTCCGGACAATACGACTGAAGCTCTCGGACCAGACTATCAGGGATGTGAAAAAGGTTTGCGTCGTTTTATTTTAAAATAACCATAGCACAAACTATGCCACTATCCTCTTGTATGTCACCCATATCATTTTGAGTTTGTACGTAGATTTTATTTGGTGACTTATCTGTAAAAAAATTAATCCAAATTTGCCTAACCTTACCTTTAAATTGTTACCGTACTTTATAGTTGTAATTTCTACAGAAACAACCGCCGGGTCAATACTTACCAGCGAGAGCGATACGACTAATGAGAGTACAACTGAAATAAGCAGTGTCAGTGAGGCCGGAACCAGTGGTGTTACTGAAACTGAAACCAGTACTAGCAGTGGATCGAGCAGTGCCAGTGAGACTGGAACCAGTGGTGTTACTGACACTGAAACTAGCAGTGGCAGTGAAACGACTAGTATCAACGAGACCACAACCAGCGGTGTTACTGAAACTGAAACTACTACTAGCAGTGGATCGAGCAGTGTCAGTGAGACTGGAACCGGTGGTGTTACTGAAACGGATACTAGCAGTGACAGTGAAACGACTGATATCAACGAGACCACAACCAGCGGTGTAACTGAACCTGGAACTAGCAGTGTCAGTGAAGATGTCACCACCACGGTGGCCACACCACTCACGACGGTACTGGAAGATTGTTTGAACACGGAATTCGGCTGTTGCTATGACAACGAAACGGCAGCCACTGGGGCTAATGGACAGGGCTGTCCGTGCAACGCTACCGAGTTCGGTTGCTGCTCTGATGGAATATCGCCAGGTAATCATTTCATATTACTACTGTAGGTAACTGGCAGTAACTGGAGAAGAAAAAGCCGAAGAGCTGGCTTTGGGGCTGGCGTTGGGAGAGGCTTCTGTCTAATAGTAGATACAGGCTGATGATGAATGCATGAAAATTAATGTACGAGCCCAAACATCCACTGTTCTGATTTTTTTTTCTGTTGCTAGGTATAGTGTGCCTCCTTTTATAACCTGCCGGTTGGTGGGGGGGGCACTATAATAAATCTCTCTTGTATAGATACGGGTTGCGTTGTTCTGATTTTTGCATGCCAAGTAAATTTTAATCACCAATCAAAACACTCTGTTCTTATCCTCGATAGTATCTAAGTCTACAAAAGAAGAGATAACAAAATAACTTCTTATAGCTGAAGGTCCCGAGCAGCAAGGCTGTGAGTGCACGAACACGCAGTACGGATGCTGCAGCGACGGCGAGAGCCCGGCGCATGGACCCGACTACGAGGGCTGCTGCCTGCTCACCGCGTTCGGCTGCTGCCCCGACAACCGCAAGCCGGCGGAAGGCCCACATCTTGAGGGTACGTTTTCGCTACCCTATAATCTTAGGGCTCGTGAGTACCTTAAAAGCACTAGTACAACAGCCGCCGTACCAAGACAAAGAGATTTTCTAGATACATTAATACTGCGAGACAAAAGTGTTTTAGCGTGTGTACTAGCCCCAAGATACTGAGTTGCGTGCTTACTAAGGAGTGAACAGCACGCGAATATTATTATCTACCAATTACATTGCTTCATTTTCCTAGCTGTTCGCTGCGCTTACAATAAGGCATTCAGAAGTTTACGTTTAGGTATTTGTGGTGAGTTTAGAGTGAGCATTAAGCTAAATTTGGACACCCACAATTATAATCAAAGTTATCTATAGCTAGATTGCAATAGAATCTGCAATAACCTTTCGAAATTCCATCTGCATCCGTAGCAGTAATAAAATTGTTTGTGGGTTACAATGTCTCAGTAGCTATGATCTCATCAGCAACTAAAATGTTTCTCTTGTGGCGTTCTTGTGTGTAAAAGAATGTCCCAGGATATTTTTTATTTATTTAATCGTGTACAGGTTGCGAGTGCCAGTTCACACAATTCGGTTGCTGCCCTGATAACGCTACCACGGCTGAGGGTCCGGACAACCAGGGCTGCAGCTGCGAGTACACTCAGCACGGCTGTTGTCCTGATCGGTACGTTAACCGATTTATTTTAGCTGCATTTCGTACAATAAACCCATCCCTCTCCCTTCCCCTCCTTCTGTTACACTCCCCCTCAGGTCGTCATCGTGCGAGCAATGCCTTTGGTAATGCTTAAGCTTGAACAGCTTAGGCTGTAGATGCCTGTAGATATTAGGAAAGCCATCCGCGTATATGCCGCCTTTTAGCTTTTCGGCTAATCAATCCTTCTTTTGCTATTATAGTTCAGCTTCGCTTTAATGTCTCCCCCCCACATGAATGTTGCACAGTGTTCCATGGTGCACTGTTATTCCTTATGTCACTGGAGTCGATCGTTAGTCTACTTATACTTACACAGAGCAATAAAATTGTCATTTGCTCAGCGAGACCCAATAGTGGAACTATTCTATTTTTTTGGTCACCAATCCAAGATCCTAACGTTGCTATGTTAACTTCTAGTTACTAGTAGTAGTAGTACCTATCAGTGCAATATTCCGTCTTGATATATTATTCAAAGTCTATCTGAGGGTTATGTAATGTCGCGGAATTGTAAGACGTTATTTCCCTTCAGACACACGGAAGCATCAGGACCAGAGTTCAAGGGCTGTCCCTGCAGCACCTTCCAGTTCGGCTGCTGTCCCGACGGTGTCACGGCCGCGACGGGCGAGCGGCAGCAGGGCTGCCACTGCCGCGACAGTCCGTACGGCTGCTGCGGTGATGACCAGACCCCCGCCAACAGCGCGGACCGCTCAGACTGCGGCTGCGAAGCTAGCAAGTACGGTTGCTGCCCTGACGGAGTGACTACCGCTTCAGGTCCTAAGTTCCTTGGTTGCACTGACGTACCGGAGAATAAGCAAGGTGAGTTATGATTAAAAAAATTAAAAATTCAACCATATTTATTCTTCTTTACATTTCTAACCTTGGATTGTTGCAATACTTATTCGCGAATGTGTTGCAGCCGTGTGCACTCTGTCCATGGATAATGGCCCGTGCACCAACTACACCGCGTTCTGGTACTACGACCTGACTTACGGAGGATGCTTGCGATTCTGGTACGGAGGCTGTGATGGCAACGGGAACAAATTTGCCAACAAGGAGGATTGCGAGGACGTATGCGTGCACCCAGCGCCTAAAGGTAAGCGCTTTTAAGTGATAATGAAATTGAAGCACACTACTTACATGTATTATCAGGTTGATTATTACCATGGGATATCTGTTTCACATGCATCCATCAAACGTCTTGTGCTGTAATTTTTCGAATCCGAAATCGTCGATTTACTTTCTCAATCTCGTATCACAAATAAGGGTCATACGTGAGACAGTGAAGCAATTGAATGTTATTTTTATAGACGCATGCAAGCTACCGCAAGTGAAGGGCGCGTGCACCGGTGAGAGCATGCGCTGGTACTACGACAGCGAGCGGGAGCAGTGCACGCCGTTCAGTTACGGCGGCTGCCTCGGCAACGACAACAACTACGAGACCCAGGAGCTCTGCCAGGCGCAGTGCCAGCCCGACATGACCGGTATGGGTATTTCTGGCGTTCACCGCTAACCGCTACTTGATAATTTATTCCTTCTGTACTTCCGTCCTAAAAACTCGGAGTCAGTGAATTATTTACTCCAAAGTTTTTCACTTCAGGCTATTTTAAGGTACCTTATCTGTATTCATGTATACCTTATGTGTACTTACCGCCTATATATCTATACATCCATGCTCCTTCTCATAAGTTGTGAGTTCTGCAATTAGTGTGTTCTTCCTAGATCCATGCTTGCTACCTATCGAGCACGGCTCGTGCGCCGGGAACTACAGCCGCTGGGGGTACAGCCGGGAGCGCGGGGAGTGCGCGGAGTTCTCGTGGGGCGGCTGCGAGGGCAACACCAACCGGTTCACCAGCGCGGCCGCCTGCCGCCTGCGCTGCAGCCCGCCCGCCGCGCCCGCGCGTGAGTACACGCTACACGCTGCCCAGAGATACAGCACAACACATTCTTTTAACTGTCTTTACTACTCTTTGTTTATCCTAATAACTGTAATTAAAAATCTTCCACTTAGTACTTCTTTGAGTGGTAATAATGCTAAAGGCATGAACTTAATTTGTGGTATGAATACGCAAGCATGGTTTGGGGTTTTGAGTTACGTCTCAGCTTACCTATTTGTAAACTTTAACACGACTGCAAGCATTCGATACTTCTAGATGTTTCTGTGATCCTTTTTGTGCGGTATTTGCAAGAGAGACTCATCAAACTCTCAAGACTAGACTACTCTAAACATCGAATCCAATTGCCGAAATCAGAATATCAAATGCGTGCACTTCTATTGCTATGTGCCTAACTCGCTTCCTTCTCCATTCGACGGCGAGTCTCCGAGGCTCGGGTCGAGGGGGGAACTAACATTGCGTTGCGCACAGCTCGGTGCTCGGAGCCGCAGGTCGCCGGCAACTGCTCGGCGAAGGAGGCTTTGTGGTCGTTCAGCCAGTCCGAGGACCGCTGCGTGCCCTTCTACTACAGCGGCTGCGGCGGCAACGACAATCGGTTCGAGTCCCGAACGAGTTGCGAAAAGACGTGTCCGAGCACTTATGGTTAGTACATGAAGAGTCTAGATCCGTGTGGCCGTGGAAACGAGTTAACGAGATCTGCTCATCATCTGCCTTACCTTTTCCCATTATCTAGGGTCAGCGCAGTACGTCTTATTCTTCCATTCATCGTGCTTTGCTGTCATATTTACATCCAATCCAACCTCATTCATATGCAGGCATAGGAATTAGGGGTGTTGCTCTTAAAATGTTTAAAGACTACCTTTCTGGACGCCGTCAAGTTGTAAAAATTAATGATTATATCAGTAAAGAGGATGAGATTAGTTTTGGAGTGCCCCAGGGTAGTGTCCTTGGACCTACCCTTTTTCTTATCTATATTAATGAACTGTGCAACCTTCCAATACCAATGTGTAAAACTATAATGTACGCAGATGATACAGTCCTTCTTATCACAGGCCAAAATTGGAATGATACTTTTATGTCTGCCGAGGCTGCTTTAACTACGGTTTTAAATTGGCTTTCAAAAAATCTACTTACTTTAAATTTTTCTAAAACAAAATATATTGCATTTTCCAACCGTATCCAAGATATTCCTTCCTCTACCTTAACCCTTCGCGCACATACATGCCACAACAGTAACTCTTGTCAGTGCCCACATTTAGAGCGTACCCTTAATTTAAAATATCTCGGCATCTGGCTAGACAGCACCCTGTCATGGAAACCCCATATTGATTGTACAGTCTCCAGGGTTAGGAAGCTAATATTTACATTCAAAAGTTTAAGAAACTGTGCCGATTTTCCGTGCCTCAAAATGATATATTACGCACTTGCACAGTCAATTCTTTCCTATTGCATTTGTTCGTGGGGTGGCGCCATCCAAACTCAGATGCTAAGAGTCGAAAGAGCACAACGAGCAGTTCTTAAAGTTATGACATTCAAACCAATTCGATTTCCTACAAGTTCGCTGTATTCGCTTTGCGAAGTCTTAACAGTTAGGCAGCTCTTTATCTTAGCAACAATTCAACGCAAACACTCTCAGCTCCCCTTTGATCCTAATCTCACTTCACGCCGTGCAAATAGGGTATGTCAAATTGAACAACGTCGAACTGCTGCTGCGAGCCGTCATTTTTACTACCTAAGTTGTACACTTTACAATAAGATTAATAAAACATTGAACATTTACTCTCTCCCATTAAAAATATGTAAATTAAAATGTCTCAATTGGCTTTTAACTCTATCCTACGATGACACTGAAGAGCTTTTAAAACATATTTGACTAACCTGGACATTGATCTCTCACATTACCATACACACATTTACACTCCACACCTCATTCACCTCACATCACACTCACACCCACACAAACACACACCCTATTACACTCATAAATGAGCAAGATTTTTAATTAATATTATTATTTTTTTAATTTTTATTATTTTATAATCTTCATTTAAGTTACTTTCATTTTTAAATTCTTATTCTTAAGTTAATAGTCCAGATCCTATAAATGTTGGAACATTCTTCTGGAGAGGTGGGCGTTGGCTTTGCGACACAGTTTTCTAAAACTTCTGCATTAGTCAACGATTTTTATTATTGTACCAATGTTTTGTTCCAAATAAATTTTATTTATTTTTTTATTTTTTTATTCCTTATACAATCCATCCATCTTTCACATGCCCAACGAGACTTGCTGAGTTAACGAGATCTGCTGCTATCTCATAACTTCAGAAGTCATTTCTTTGGTATACCTACAATACAATGACTCAAGAGTGAGTATCCCACTGTACAGGTGAATCTGTAGGATCCACTCATTCGGTGAAACAGATCTCACGTGCCTATTCTTATTCCGTAGCTTTAGAACGGCCGCAGGATATAGGTCCCACAAAACATCAAATGCTCACGAGTAAACAGAGGTGATCTATGAGGTAAAATATTTTTATTGTTCAGTGTGTGTACTGGGAGAATGATTTTCTAACTTCTTGCATGTTTTTAAATGTTGTGGCGCCTATTCCTATTACCTATTAGTGTTTGGGTGTTGTAGTCACTTATCTTTCTTCTTCTATAATCTTTTTCGGTAATGGCTTGGAACAACTTCTTTTACAAATTCTTTGCTTGGAACTTTTAATATAATATTTTTTTTGTACTGTCTCTTTTTGGATCATTCTCAGTCGGACCGTTTTATGCCAATAAAAAAAGTTTGACACCGAAGGTCCACTTAAAATGGTCAAACTGAAAATGAGCCTTTTATTAATGTTCTTGTGAAGGTGGCATGTTGACGTAAAATCTGTAAGTAGGTATCTACTATACCGTATGGATACAGATACAGCAATAAGATATAGTGCTAACTCTATTTGACAACATCATAATTAAACAAAATTTTACGCTTCTTACTGACGCGGTCTAGAAAAGCAGCACCAGTTATCTGGTTTCTATAGTACAAGCTCTGCTTAGTTTGGGATCAGGTAGCCGTGTGTAAAAGAATGTCCCAGGATATTTATTTATTTATTACGACCATGAAAAGGATGGCAATACACTTCATTATGTCAAGTTGAGTATGTGTACCAATAGAATTAGCAGCGCTGTTATTAGATACTATTAATTATACCGTGTTCACAGTACCCGAGACCTGCACTCTGCCGTCTGACGTGGGCGACTGCTACGATTACAAGTTCCGCTGGTTCTACAACACTACCGAGCAGAGGTAAGCCCCACCAGAAAGAACACAAGAATAGGCCAAGTGCGTGTCGGACTCGCACATAGAGGGTTCCGAACCACCGTAGAATATAAAACGTCAAAAATATCAAGCTTCTTTGTATGGGGACCCCTTTATTTTAATTTTTAGTATTTGTTGTTGTAGAGGCAACAGAAATACACATTCTGTGAAAATTTCAACTCTCTACCTATTATGGTTCGTGAGATTCTCTGACAGACGGACAGACAGCCGGACATACAGACAGATATGTCCGGCTTATAGAGCTAGAACGAGCTTCTACAGTATTGTATAATTCTCTATGCCGTGTCATTACATTTTTTTTATTTGAATACAAAGGTGGCTCAAGCGAGTGCCTAAACTTAAGTTCCTGATGACCTACCATGACGTCGTATTGCGATTCAATCGCAGACCTAAAATGAATCGCTCTGTATTACATAGTACCTACCCATCAAGACGATCAGCGTGGTTCTTGACGCAGAATAGATTCTGATTTGTGCGTTTGCCGATCAGTTCAAGCGTGCTCACGGTATGAAAAAGCCATTCAGTTAGATAAGTTGCGCCGGAATTGAATAGCAAGTTAAGAGGTGCCCCACATTATTAAAACGAGAATTTCGTCGTACAGATGTTCCCAGTTCTACTACGGAGGATGCGGCGGCAACGCGAATAACTTCGAGAGCTTGACGGCGTGTGAGAGCACGTGCTCGGAGAACAAGTTCACCACCACTACGAGGATCCCCATTACCAACAGCCATCTCACCACGACCACGACTATGCCGACCCTGCAGACGCAGCCGCCGCGGCCCGCCACACAAGTCGACCCGCACAGGGAAGGTAACTGCACCTTTATAATCCTCACCTATAACTGGATCATAGATTTATAAAAGTTCCGCGCGTGCGCTTTAACTAGATACCGACCTACTAAGAAAAATCATTTCCAGAAATGCGGCAACTTATTATCGTTGCGGCCCGTCAGTTTCATACAGTGGTTGCCGAATTTTATTAGTGCGTGTGCTCCATCTATTTGGAGCGCCCTCGCGGAAACTAAAATTAATCTATGAACTGGATATATTCCACTTCATAAAAAAATTACTTCACTGACTGACTAACTGACAGGCAATGCACAGCCTAAACCAGTGGGTGTAGAAGCATGAAGTTCCTTAAGGTGAGCACTAAGGAGGATAAATAGAGGATGGAAATTTATATAAAAGTCCGTAATTTTTGAAGTTATAAATATAGACATTGGTGGTCAGCTTTTTGAGGAAAAGCACTTGTCTAGGTCCCCTTATCATACGATGATTTATGAATCCAATAAAATATGCATAGGCCATCAATTGTTTTTTGTCCTCCAGACTTCTGTTTCCTGCCGATCGACGAAGGGCCGTGCAAAAACTATTACGAGCGGTGGGCGTACGACAGCGTGACGCGTACTTGCAAGACCTTCCAGTACGGAGGCTGCGGCGGTAACATCAACAACTTCCCGAGCGAGTATTACTGCACCTCCTACTGCCATCCGGTGCAAGGTAAGCCTATACCCACCCACACATAATTCCCACCCAATGAGCCAAAAAATACGCAGGGCAACGCCACGTTGCTTGGCGTAGGCGTTGAAGTTACACTGACACTTACATAGGGAATACACTATGCAAGATTTTTTTAGCTCACCGTATACGTTAGGTATGAGAAAAAAAACCGACCAAGTGCGTGCCGGAATCGCACATAAAGGGTTCCGTACCACCGTAGAATAAAAACGTCAAAAAGATCAAGTTTCGTGTATCGGGACCACCTTTATTTTAAAAGTTTATTTTATTTTTTGTTGTAGCGGCAACAGAAATACACATTCTCTAGCTATTACGGTTCGTAAGATACAGCCCGCTGACAGACAGATAGACAGACAGACAGACAGACAGACAGCGTAGGCTTAGTAATAGGGTCCCGTTGGCACCCTTTGGGTACGGAACCCTAAAAATACACGGTGCTTAATCATAGTCAGTAAGGAAAAAAGTAAAACGAATAGTCAGAAAGAACGAATTATGGGGACAGTGTTTATGTAATTTTCAACTGATTAATTTTATTGGCGTTCTCTACCTTTGCGCTTTTTATGGCATAAGGTCACGGGCAAAGTCTAGTTTGCATACCTTGGTGTATCATTACCCCAAATGTAAAAGCTAGCCACGACATCTTCTAAGGCTACGATCGTGTCTCTACGGTGATTTTCCATTAGTAGACATCTGTGAGCTGCCGATGGCGACGGGGCCCTGCGGAGGGTCAGTGATGATGTGGTTCTACAACTCAGCCACAGACTCCTGCAGCCAGTTCGCGTACGGAGGATGCGAAGGCAACGATAACAGGTAGGAATCTCCAGCAATCATTAACTCTATGAGTTAATCAGACGAGCTGGCCTACCTCACTTCATGCGGGAGGAGCATGAGGGATTTCCGGTTGGCAATGCCTTTGGTATTGCAAGAAGCATCTATTGTCTGTGGTAACATCAGGCAGGCTGTAGGTACACTTGCTTGCCACCCTTGTGATATAAAGAAAAAAATATTAAGTAACAAAAATGTTGAGTATTAAAAAAACTGAACTCATTTAATAAATAATTTCAGTATTTCATTGCAAATATGTGTAAGTGATAATAATAAAATCTTGGGGAGACCTGGGTGATGATGATGATCGATAGTGGGTAATAATCTGCATAATATTATAGTAGACTAACACACCAACTTCTTGTTTGTTCCGAAACGAACCAACGCTTGTACTAGGGACACCGCAGACTTGCTACTTTTTGCATCGGCGATCGACGATTTAGTCGCTTTTAGCATCGGAGCAGTCGCTGCGTCCGACCGCAGAGAGTCGCCAAAACGCGATGCTGTCGCAAAATCGCCGATCTCCGATGCAAAAAGTAGCAAGTCTGCGGTGGCCCCTATGGGTACCGTACAATTAATTGGGGGTAAGCACTACGTTAAGCGGTATTAGGTACTGCTTAGACTAACAGTCTGGGGGGCTAATAGTGACGCAATGCAACATTGCCAATGCTATTCACTTTTTTATTTTCAGTGGAATCCTAAATTCCTGTAAAATAGTCATACGCCATTTTACGCCATTCGTGACCGTTTCACGGAAATTTAGCGGATTCTGCTGGAGGGTCGGAGAAATTAATTGCTTTTGCAGAATTGCTGCAATGTTGCATAGTGTCGCTATTAGCCCCGCAGTTCTTTTTTAACCTGTATTCTATATTTATTAGGTTCGAGAGTCGCGCAGCTTGCGAGAGCAGATGCAGCCGGGCTGCACCAATCATCACCAGCACCGTCAAAATTGTTAGTGCTGTTCCATTTTCGTACTTCTTCCTGAGACTATTTATAATGCACGCATTATTTATATTTATAGTGCATACCGAATGCACGTATTACACGTGTAAACTCATACATATAAATAAGATTGTGACTAAATCGTATCCTGCACAAATCAGATCCGACTTAGAAATTGATGTTTCATGGCAATCGGAAGACTGGTGCCGGTAAAACTAAATACTGATTCACTGTGCAAGACAAAAGATGACTCTATGCCATAGACTTACCGCGCTCGACTAATCATAAATCTATGCTCTATGCATTTCGTTTACACTAACCTAAATACCTATAACTGTATCTCGCTTACACAGCTGTCTAAATGTCCTCAGCGACTCTATCCTGACCAAAATTTCTTCCTCTATTTCTATTTTAAATGTTTTCCGCAGGATGGCCGTATAGGCGATATTGAGCCTGAAGTATGTAAGATATCCACGAACCTGGAGGCTTGCTCGGCGTCCGGCACAGTGTGGTTCTACAACCCCTCTACAAGCAAGTGCGAGATGCACGAGAACCAGGCCTCCGGCAACCAGTGCAGAACTACTGGAGTCTTCCGCTCAAAGGAAGCCTGCAACCGAGACTGCGGAGTCTACAGAGGAGTCGGTGAGCTATGATACTTGTTTAACAGTCGTTGTGGCCCAGTGGGTGGCCGCCTCGCGAGCCAAAAGTCGTGGTTTTTTGTAGTTGTTTTCTTGTAATTAATGGTAATGGGTCGGTGGGTTGTAACCACAAAGCAAATTTGTGGTCCATGGTTGTAACTAATCAAATTTATTCCTCCTGAGAACATGACCAAAACAAAAGCTGTCGGTCCCGGCAATCATAGTTAGAGCAGGGCCCCACTAGCACGTTGCGCTGCGTCGTCGCAACGGATCAAAGGGTCGACGGGCGAGAGACGAAGCGGGGGAGGGTGATGCGCCAGTACAAAATCTTGCGACGACGCAACGCAACGCGCTAATGAGGCCCGATTCTTATTAAGCCATATTAGAGGCCTTCGGTCAGCCTGAAAACTCTGACGCGCCGAGTTGACCACAATTAGAGGTTGGCTGTCAGCTCCGGATATTATTTCCAATTTCCTGCTGCGTGAAATAGGTGTTCTGCGCTGGCGACGCCAATCCACTCCCTAATATTGCGGAGCCGCAATTTCTTTCTTCTTTCATCGCGTCGCTTCCCCATGATCTTGTCTATCATAATGAGTTGGAGACAATAGCACTGTTCGTGCCTGAGCACATGCCCGCGGTATCCTACTTCTGTTCTATTAATGGTAGTCATGAGTTCCCAGGATTTGTTGACATCTCTTCATTCGTGAGTCTATGGACTTATAATATAATAATAATAATATCCTGGGACATTTTTTACACACGGCTACCTGATCCCAAACTAAGCAGAGCTATGGAAACCAGATAACTGATATTACTACATATACTACTTTTTTATTTGTAAATACATACTTAATATACATATACACCCAGACTCCGGACATACAGACATGTTCATGCACACAAATGCATGTCACGGGTAGGAATCGAACCTACGACCTGCAGCGTGAATGTCGCCTCCGCGCCAACCACGCTAACGGGCCCGTCATCATTAAATACATTAATCCTAGCCGTTTTCTGCAGACTGGTGCGCCGCGCCCATGGACCCCGGCCCGTGCACCTCATTCGAAATGAAGGTGTTCTACAACCAGGAACAAAGCTACTGCGATTACTTCGAGTACGGAGGATGCTACGGCAACGCCAACATATTCTCCTCTATAGAGGAATGCTCAGACGTGTGCAAGCCTAAGAACAACAGGACGACCACCACCATAGGCACCACCAGGTTGACCACCACCACGGTCGTACCACCCTCCAATGAAAAGGTAAGTTTTAGTCCAGTATTGGAGGAAGTAACAGGGAAATACGAAATGTTGACTTCGGCTAAGTACTTTAATAGGTATAATCAGCGTGTTATCCAAGCACTCTCTGTTTTGCTCGCGCTCTTTACGGGGAGGTTTGAGGGAGGGGACACCAATCGATTTCTGGTAATTCCTATTCTCCAAGTTTCTTGCCGACCGCGATTACTCTTAGGGGCCATCCATAAATTACGTCACACGAATTTCATGATATTTCGACCCCTCCCCCCCTTGTCACAGCTGATCAAATTTGCGAGACTCCCCCCTCCCTGTGTGTCGTCACATAATTTTAAGAATTTGTAAACCGATCGTGTAAAATTCAAATTTCGGTTTTTATACTTAGATAAGTATATTAGATTTTGAAATGTGACGTCACAAAACTTAGGACCCCTCCCACCCCCTTGTCACATTTCGTCGACCCCCTCCCCCTTTACGTGTGACGTAATTTATGGACGGCCCCTTAGCGACCTCGCCAGTCCGTCGCCATGTGTGTTACCTGTTTATATTCCAATACGAATTAGTTGGCTACGGCGGCTGGCGACGTCGCCATGGTGTCCCGGTGTGTTATGGCCCTTAAGATCCTCTAGCTATGTTTCCACGAGGATCATGCGTGGCAGAGGCGTGTCGTGAACAGTAGGACAGCTCGCGGTTGTTGGTTGCAGGTGGGCGAGCAGTGCGTGACGCCGAGCTCGCTGGCGCCGTGCGAAGGCGAGGGCGCGCGCGAGCCCGTGTTCTACTACGACTCGGAGCGGGGCGCCTGCGCGCAGGCATACATCGGCGGATGCGGCTACTCCAACACGTACAGCACCGAGGAGGCGTGCCTGAGGAAGTGCAGCTACCCTGGAATCGGTACGTTCAATAACCAACCACCAACCATTGTCACCAGCATAACCTATAGTCTGATTTTTAATTAGACGAAGTGGGCTGACAGGTGCTTATGTCACTTTTCAATATAAATAGAACAAATAAGGTTCAAATTCATAGAGCAGTGACATTTTCAGCTGTCAGTTGGCTTCGTCTAATTAAAAATCAGACTTATAAACTATTATTACTGCTATTTATTGGCAGGGTTGTTACGAAAAAATCATCTTGATTTAAACACCATGTTTAAAACATGTTTTAAACATTAAAAAACAGTGTTTTTTCTCCTCCTGTTTTGAATCCATGATTTAAACAGTTTTGATTCTAAATTTTGCTGTTATTTTGCTACTCTGTTTATTGGTGGTAGAGCTAACCTGTAGTCAATCCACTGCAGCTCATATACAGGCTGGCTAAACCAGGGTAGTACCACAGAAGATAGGCGTAAAGTAGCTATTACATACGTTTCGTACGATGCGTGAGAGAGCTGGAAGCCCAACTCCCCCCCTTCTTCCCCTTCCTTCGTTTCCTTCAGGTCGGCGTCCAATGCCTTTGATATTGCGAGCATCTTTAGGCTACGAAACATCATCTTTAGGTTGGTGAAACGTGGGCTTTTAGTTGACTTACTTAATACCTCCACAATGTGGTGGTGTATGGCCACTCAAGCCTCTGACTACCCCCGAATGGGGATAAAAGTCGTGAAGTTACGACTACGATAACTGCTTAAGATCAGGCGGACCGTACACATGATTGCCACCTCAGTACAATCATGATTGATAATGGAATAATGTTGTTCATAGATGTGTGCAAGGTTCCCCTGGACGCCGGTCCGTGCCAGAACGCCATCCGCAAGTACTACTGGGAGCCAGCGACGGGGAGATGCCTGCCGTACGCTTACGGTGGCTGCGGCGGCGGGGCCAACCGGTTCGCCTCCGCCGACGAGTGCGAGGAAGTCTGCGGCCCCACCCGCCTCGGTACGTACCTACCACCTGCCACCGGCTCCTCTGGGTTAACACTTTCCTCTCTAACAATTTCAAATACACTGACTATCTTCATCGGTTTCAATTGCTCCTGTAACAGTCTCGGAGCTACTAAACTACTTAGTACAGGACAAATTTTCAACCAGTGCATTTTTTTATGTTGTACTATTTGGGTAATAGAAGACATCACCATCAATTATTATTTGTATTTTTTTAGTAAAACGTTAGAATAACAAAAATTACGTGTTTTTATATTACATTTCGTTTTGCATGAGGGCCACTGCGGACTTGCTACTTTTAGCATCGGCGATCGGCGATTTTGATGCTGCGTCTCGCTCGTTCGCGGTCGCAGAAACGCGACGCAGCATCGATACAGTCGCAAAATCGCCGGTCGCCGATGCTAAATGTAGCAAGTCCGTGGTGGCCCTTAGGTACATATGTATAAGTCACTGAATAAAAATTTGCGCACTGGTTAAAAAAAACCTGTATATAATATGAATATGATATGAATTCTAACTGCAAGTGAGCATGATTTTAATTAATCTGGTTATGGTAGTCGACATTTCCAAGTTGCGGGCTACGCGAGTGTGACAAAATAACCCTTATTAATGAGTTGAGTCGAAGAGTAGTTGTTTGGTCACAGTCGAGCCCTAAGTAGATAGGCAGACTAACATGTCCCATGACGCCCTTGACGAGTGCGGTCGATAACTAACGAGGCACGGCAGCGCCGGAGTGCTTGGAGCCAGTGGACCCGGGCGTCAGCTGCGGGCTGTCGACGGGCGCGCGCTGGTACTACGACCCCGCGCGCGCAAACTGCGTCGCGTTCGCGTACCAGGGCTGCGGCGGCACCGACAACAACTTCCGCTCTTACGACGAATGCGTGGGCGCCTGCAGAGTAAACATCGGTACTGGACGCCGCTTCACGCTGTCGCATGCTCACCTCAAAGCACCGTGCCTACCGTCTCCGTGGGAAAGACGATCTGCTGCCATTGTCGTACACTCCGATAGTCGATGCAACTATCCGCACTGCTTTAACGCACGCTTGCAATTTCTGGCACTTGCACTTAGTCAATAAGCTTACCTATCGACTGAATTCTTGAGCTCTAATTCGTACCTGTATTCTATTTTAATGGTTCAGCGAGTGGAACCGGCGAAGCTGTTTCAATGAAATGGTCAAGAAGGACAGTTTATTAAATCTATTGAGTTTTCTCGCTAATGTTATAAACGCGGAAATGTGTGTGTCTGACAGAGCTACATAATCTACCAATAATTGCTCAAAAAGTCCACGCAAACAAACTGGTGAAATAAAATCCGAAATCGCAGAATAAACTGAACTTACCGAAGTATGTCCAAAACTGTAGCCCGATTCACGTAACCAAAACCGTAACGATGTCTCAGCGATATAGTCGTTGATAGCCTTTTTGTATTACGAAAAGACTATATCGCTGAGACATCGTTACGGTTTTGGTTACGTGAATCGGGCTACAGGCAAGTCGCGCGTTCAAGCATAAGCAATCATTTTATAACATTACGTCTACGTGGTTAGACTTCAAATCTCTATTGCTCGGGCGCACCGCTGCTCGCCACATTTAGACGCAGCCAACAAGTTCTCCCGAAATCATTATTGTATAGTATATAGATATGTTGGCTAATTGGCAAACCCAAGCTCAGTCTCGCGTCGCCGACATAGCGCGTTTTACAGGTGTCTAGGCAGCCACATTTTGAACGCCATCTAAGTAGCCTTCTTAGGGTTGCCATCCGTCCGGGTTTCCCCGGATTTGTCCAAGTTTAGAGGGCGTCCGGGGAGCGTCCGGGCGCGGCTTCATTTGTAGTCCGGGTTTAAAAATTTAAAGCCTTGGGCCGCCCGCGACACACGCACTGTGCTCGCTCGCCGCAATCAACCGACGAACCGACTCGCTTAATTCACCGCTCCCGCCCCTCCCGTCGAAGTGTTCGACATTTTGAAACGGAATTCCGTACGGAAATTCCGTATGTATGTGGCGGCCCTTATATCCTAGGGAAGGACATACGCCATTTCTTTTTTTTTTGCTGACATGTCCGGGTTCTGGGCTCTAAAATCCGGAGTTTTCACGCGTCTTGTCCTGGTTGCCAAATTTTAGAGATGGCAACCCTATATGAAGGTAACCCGTCCATATAATTCAAAGGTCGTTGTTGTACTAAATCAAAATTCTGTTCCCAGACTGCACGCGATTCGTAGACAATTGCAACCGTCTGCGGTGCCAGTACGGCGTGCAGCACACGTATACTAAGGAGGGATGCATGAACTGCACGTGCGACTGCGAGCCGGCGCGGGAACAATGCGAGACACTCTACTGTAACTACGGCGTGAACAAGCAAACTGGCAGCGATGGCTGTGAGAGGTTTGTAATACAAATATGATTATTTGTTGCACTGTTATTTATTATTGCTACTAATCTCAGCATCTTAGCATCTTAGCCATCAGGGATATAGTACCTGGGCCATTGTTCGTCTGACCGTTTTCCGTGGGACTTCGGTGTCATTTTTTTCCTTTGACACCGAGGTCCCACGGAAAACGGTCAGACGAAGAATGAGCCACCTGCAAATGTGTGTGCGCAAGCATAAGTGTACTCTCTTAGTTCGATGGAACGGTGACATTTCTGTAAAATGTGTAATAATTTTACAAAAAAATTGCGGAATTGCTGAGGATTCTGCTAGAAAATGGGAATAATGAATTGCATTGGCAATGTTGCAATGTGGCGCTATTAGATGATGGTATGTGGTGATTGATTAAATGATTTTTTTACATGGCCGGTCGATGTTTTTATGCACAGTTGTGAGTGCAACGAAGACCCGTGTGCGACGGTGCGCTGCGGGCCGGCGGAGCGCTGCGTGGCCGAGCTGTACTCCGACCCTGCCACCCTGCAACCACGCTACACCGCGCGATGCGAACCAGAAGGTACACACTATACTGCTCCACCAAGCCAACTAGACACTCGGATGGAATGCGGCGTCCCCGCCCGCACACCCGCCACCGCCTGCGGCTTCCCACCCGCCACACCTTCCGTTCACCGCCACGCTACCGTGGCGTGGCGTGGCATTTGACAGGTTCCTAGTTGGCTTGGTGGACTAGTACACTTAGTACACTCCTTTACAATCACATCCTAAATTCTTACATACTTCAACTAGTAAAATATTACTACTTTATAACTTAGGGTGCGACGTTTATAGATACCTACGGGTTGAGACTTTCTGTTTTCATTAACACCCGTAGCCCTCATGAAAGCGAAGAAATATAGTTCCCTATTGGAGCGCGGAAAGAAAACTGTCTTCGAATAACAATTCAAGAAGTCCTAAACTTGAGCCTTTGTGATCAGAACCCCAGCAGCCACCGCAGCTGCAGCCGGGACAGGGGACGACTATGACGTCATCAGTGGGCGGCACGGCCACGCTGCGCTGCCTCTTCTACAGCAACCCGCCGCCCAGGATCACCTGGCAGCGCGGCGAGATCACGGTAACACCATGCACCATGCACTAGACAAGTGCCTTCGTCTAGAAGCGTTTCTACAAATCGCAACGTTGTATAGAAAGGACATTACAAGTCGATAAGTAGATCACGTGACTTATGTCATTTCCATACAGCGTAGCGATTTATAGAAACGCTTGTAGATGAAGCCAATTGTCTAGGATGGTAGGATCTAGACATTTAGTTAGCCAGCTTCCCATCCCAATCAGCGCGCACCCAACTCCGCCCCACTCGTGGGGCAAGAGTGACCAACGGGAGGGTGCGACGGCTCCAAAAATAATTGTAATCGTACTGTAGAATTATTTAAATAAAAATATAGACTAATGACGTAGATCGAATCGTGATGATGATCGTGATTTCAGGAGAAACGCCTAGGTAAAAGTTTGGAAATCCCTGTAAACCATAATAACCACATACCAAATGGCTATGACCATCTTACCATCATACCAAATGCTCATTTCCTAAAAAAAACGTTTAATTACTCACTGAAGTACTATTATGCTGGCGAAACACGCTCCGGTCTATAGTCGCTGTGCAGGCGCATATGGAGGTTTACGGAGTGTGAGTAGACTAAGCTATTTGAAAACTACAGACTTGTCAGGTAGAGCGGAATCAGTGGCCTTATGCCATTAAATACTTAGGTGAATTGAAAAAATACTTGACACGGAATCCAAATAATAGTGTGTAAAATTAATGTCGCCATGAGTTCCACGCTGTATGGCCAGCTTTTACGGTACAGGCCAACATGACATGGGGGTCAGTCGCTTCAAGGGCAGCCAGTTTCACCGAGCTGGTCTAAATTAGCGGACGATTAGATTTACCCTCGTGGTACACAAGCAAGCAACGGTTAATTGAAACATTAATGTTTTATGATTTTTGCCGTCACCAGATCGAGGGCACCATGGACCACTACCGGCTGCAGTCCGACGGCGCGCTTCAGATCGTCGACCTGAAGAAAACCGACAGTGGCGTGTACGTGTGCGTGGCGGACAACGGCTACGGCATCGCCACGCACCACATCACGTTGGAGGTCGGACCAGGTGAGTGTGGGCACAGCCAGATGGCAAAGCTAGTGAAGCGCTGGCCTCCACAGGCGGGGTTCTCAGATGATAATTGTATCGGAACCTAAAGACATTTTGTGTCTCCGAATCATCCCTCGCCCCTCCCTCTCGACCCTCGACCCTTGACCCTTGACCCTCGGATCATCAAGCTAGCTGGTGTAATCGTCGCAAATACACCGGCTCAGAGCCCTCCACGCGCAAGAACTGTAGAGCTTTAAATTTGGTCGAAAGTGCACCAGTGGCGTGGAGCCCCGCAAGTAGCTTCCCATCCTTACCATATTTGTTGTTCCTCACTATTTCGGGGATTTGAATGGGCATTTGGCGACGAGTACGGCCAGGATAGGGCCTCCTTCTCGTCGTCCTTAATCCGTGCCCGCAAATAACAACACAACTAATATGTGTATTTGCACAACTTAGGCACGACAGCTATTACAACTTAAACGTTAATAGGTAATAATATAACAGGTAAGTTGTCGTTCAAACTCTGCGGGAAGCTAGCGTCTGTGGCATAGACAACCAAACTGTCAGTGTTGCCAACTTGGGCATAAGGCAATTCGCCACGTGCGCAAACATTGAAGCCAGCATAACATAATATTTTCTTCAGTTTCGAAATGTCTATACTTCTATAGGTTCCGATATCTGAGGGCCTACTCTTTTCTTCTTCTCGTCTTCGTCGTCGTCGAATCTAAACGTCAAACAATTTTCGTTCGTAAGTAATGTCGGAATCAATGAGAAACGTAGTAGGAAATACGCGAATTTCGTCCGAAATTTCGTTTTCGTTTGTAAAAGAGTAGGCCCTCTGGGAATAATGAGAAGAAGACACTCTCAACCATATGTCAGAGTCGTTCAAGCCGCCCGAAGTCTAACACAATCTGGTTCATGTCGCCACGTCGGTCAGAAACTTATACTATTCTTGCTAATAGGATCGAACGAAGTGGAGCCCTGCGAGCAGTACAGGAGGGAGTGCGCGCAGATGACGTGCGACGGGAACGTGCAGCGCACGCTCACGGAGGACGGCTGCACGCGCTGCACGTGCGAGGTCAAGGTCGAGGTCGACTGCACACCTTTCAGACTCCACTGCCAAGAGCTCAACTGCCCCTATGGCATCGCGGAGACTGAGGACCATGGCTGCCCCAGGTACGGTGTATCTCTTAACCTTATCCCGTTAAGAGGGGTCGGCATTCAGTCTATCCTGATTTGGTTGATTATCGATATCTACTCAGGGCGATTGCCATCTGCCCTCCAAGACCTAATCATTGGAAGTATTGACGAACTAAGGGTAAGACTCTTTTGGTCAGATTTTTCAGGCTTCTGACTGCCTGTCACGACTGTTAATGATCTTAGAAAGGCACCCGAGACCGCCAGCTTAACATGCCCTCCGAAGCACGGAGAAGGTTACAAGTGTTTAGTTCAGGTTATAGTTATTGGGTGCGTCTAGACGAGGCGAGCGGCGCGCACGGAAATCAGTTTTGATGTCTGAACGCATAGACATAATGTCTCAACTGATGGCTCGGGCGCGGCAGTTCGGACCATGTGTGGGACTGAGATGGCAAGCAAGCGTGCGGCCCACCTGATGTTAAGCTGTTACCTTAGCCTATAAATGCGTGCAAAGGCATTGCTCGCACGTTGCTGACCTGAAGGGGAGTGGAAAGAAGGGAGGGGGGGGGGTTGGGCCTCCGCCTCTCGCACTCATCGTGCGAAACGCAACTGTAATAGCCACTTTACGACGATCTTCTGTGAGAGGGTCACAGAGTAAAGACTAAAGAAAGAGGTGCCCTTATTAGATATATGTATGTAAAAAACGTGGTCATTGTTTTTTCATTTTCATTGTTCTATCTACCGGTAAATAGTTGAACTACTCGCTTCGTTTTATGTCGATGTTAGTACTAGGCCGACCACTCGGCCGAGTTGCTTAGGGCCAGTCCCCTTAGTAACTGGTCCATGGAGAGGGTTGTACTACTCCGGTCGAGCCAGCCCGTATAATGAGCTGCAGTCGATTGGCTACAGCTTGCCTCTACCACCAATAGAGTTGGAGTGCTCGAAGATGTTAACATTGTGGAAATGGCAATAGTGCGTTGTGTTTGAGTCGTGTGTTGTGTCGCGCAGGTGCTTCTGCGCCGAGGACCCGTGCGAGGCGGAGCGCTGCGCGGCGGACGAGCGCTGCGACAAGCTGCGCTACCGCGACTCCATCACCGGCGAGTTCCGCTACAAAGCTGAATGCAGAAAAGGTACTTCTTCTTCTCATATGGTTAGTGGCCAACCTGGTGTCAGAGTTGTTCAAGCCGCCCCAAGGCCTCTGAGAAGGCTTACCGACTGCTGCCTAGATGCAACCGGAACCGACATTTTACGTGCTCTCAAAAGCACGGAGACGCTCAGTTCAAATGCCACTAAATGGTCATCCATCTCTGACTGACCTTGCCGTTGCTAAACCTCCAATCGTTTATCGATCAGTGATTGCAGCTGAGCGTCTAAAAATGTACGTAAGGTAGGTACGTAGGTCGGTAAGGTAAGGGTACTAACGTTCCTACAGGTTCTACGGACAGCAGGAATTTTCTGGATTGCGAGAAGCTTTTTTTTTTCTTTCTCCCCTTTAATTTGCCTCTGCATGCATTTGGAATTGAGGGTTAACAAATTCATATTTACTCCGTTCAAGTTGAATGTAACCCGTACCTATCAATGTATCTATAGAAAAATCATGCCAAAAACCTGGCACTTACTTAATCACACATGAACAATCCCCTATTTGAAGTTTTCATACCTTTAGTGGTTTCTGTAGAGTCTTAACGACGACATGACGTTAGCTATCGAACACAACTTGAACGGAGTATAGCGCATGTTTCTATTCTTACATAACCAATGCTATGACCAGTGAACAAACCCGGCATGTGTCCCGTGGTGGAGGGCGATCCCAACGAGGTGTGTCGGTCAAGTTGCGTGGACGACGCGAGCTGCCGCGGCGACGGCAAGTGTTGCGCGCGCGGCTGCGGCCGAGCGTGCATGCGCCCGGCGCCGCCCACCACCGCGCCGCCCGCCCCCCTCACCACGCGCGCCCCGGGTAACCACCCACATGTTCCACACCAAATACACAAATACAAAATAATTTTATTCAGTAGGCCAAATAAAGCACTTAGGGACACCGCAGACATGCTACTTTTTGCATCGGCGATCACCGATTTTACGACTGTACCGATGCTGCATCGCGATTTGGCGACTCTCTGCGTTCGGACGCAGCGACTGCTTTGATTCTAAAAGCGACTAAATCGCCGATCGCCGATGCAAAAAGTAGCATGTCTGCGGTGGCTCTTATAGAAAGCATAAAGTCTACCACCGGTTCGGTATGAAGCTTCCACTGAAAAGAGCGCGCAAGAAACTCAATGGTTACTCTTTTCAATAGATAACAGAACTTGGTGTACGTATACTCTTGGAAACAGCACTATTATGGTCCCTAGAAAATGCAAGAAAATACACTAGTATCTACCATATAATAAAACTACCAACAGTCTTATAAAAAGGCCAAGGGTAATGAGATCAGCTAAGCAGGCTCCGCTGCAAACTGCAACACCAAATAAAGTTATACCTAAGGAGATGATATCGTCCAGGAATCAACTTTATCGAATGCTTAGGGTCATGATAGAGATTTGGAGAATCGTTCTGGAGTATCAAGTTTATAGATAACAAATAGAAACTGCTATGGTATTCTCTTGCTTGCTTTATTTACCGCACGGTCTTTCGGCGTTTGGCGTTTCCTAAGCTAATTTTATCCATAAGTTTTCTTCTTACACCTTATAAACCTTTAGTAATAGATATGCCTTGCTGCATCATAATTAAGTACCTATTCTAATTAAAATAAGGCACGATCACATAAGGTAGGGTAATATCTGTTGCTCAAAAATGAGTTCACGAAACGATTTAAACAAATGTCTTGTTGTTTATTTATTGTTATGTCAGTTCGTCAAGCTTTTTTTCTCGTACCTGTATAAAACCGCGACTGGTAGGTATGCAAGTGGCACATAAATGGACATGTTTATTAGCAGTAGAGCCTCGAATCTCTAAATAATTATCCATTGCGAAAGTGCAGGTCTCTAGTATTATCTCCGTGGATTCTTCATTGTGATACGTAAATTCTTGACGGTCTAGTCGTGTCAGCAGTCCTCTGGCCAAGAACTTGCCAACTAACAATAATTTGCAAGCTAATAATTTAATTTAAATTTAATTTAATAATTTGCTAAGAATTTCCAATTAACAATACAGAATTCATGAGAGATTAGAGACCAGCCCCTATAGCCAAGTGATTTCGTCTACAAGCGTTTCTACAAATCGCTAGGTTTTATGTATGGAAATGACATAACGTGATCTACTTATCGACTTGTAACGTCATTTCCATACATTAAAACTTAGCGATCTGTAGTAACGCTTGAAGACAAAGTCACTTGGCTAGGAGTGCAGTGATTTTGCAATGGATAATTGTTAAAGGACTCAAGGCCCATAAGCTGTACCTAAATAACCACTGCCTATGTCTTTAGTTGTGCCGGAATTACCGCCGGTGCCGACCGTGGACCCGCAACAGGAGACACAGTTCTCGTCGTCGGAGGGCGGCAGGGCCACGCTGCGCTGCCTCTTCCACAGCAACCCACCGCCCGCGATCACGTGGCGCCGCGGCGAGGTCACGGTAACTAACTGATTAATACTGCTCATCGTATGATTAGTGGCCAACCTGCATAGCACAACCAGCCGAGACAAGGCAAATCGAGAGATAAATCAATTTTGGTCTCATTCTCCCCTATGCATTAAGTAAGAGAAAGCGAATCGGTGGGACATAATGCGTGATAGTCTTGTCTTGGCGCCTGTGCTAATCCTTGTGTCAATTTAATTGCTCAAAGTCGCCCGAAAACTTCTGACATGGTTAATGTACGCTGTCTAGATGACACCAAACGGGACCGCATTTTTAAGCATGGAGACGATCAGGTCAAAATGTCTCTAAAATTGTCACACATTTCTGACTAACCTTGCCAAGCGTCGCTTAATCTCCACCGAGGTAAACAACGAGAGATATCGCTTTATGT
Source organism: Drymonia ruficornis (assembly GCA_947859195.1). Classification (NCBI taxonomy): domain Eukaryota; kingdom Metazoa; phylum Arthropoda; class Insecta; order Lepidoptera; family Notodontidae; genus Drymonia; species Drymonia ruficornis. The sequence continues at coordinate 9,326,805 of OX401923.1, forward strand.
GAGTAGGGAGCACGGAGCACCATTGTCATTAGAAAATAATACACTAGCAATATTATCGAGGCTGGGCTTCCGGCTCTCTCACTCATCGTACTAAACGCAGCTGTAATAGCTGCTTTACGCCGATCTTCGGTAAGAAGGTGGTAAACCCCGGTCGAGCCAGCCCGTATACGAGCTGCAGTCAATTGGCTACAGCTTGACTCTACCACCTTCTTTGCGTTCAGATCAACGGGAACGTGGACCGCTACCGACTGCTGTCCGACGGAGCACTAGAGATCGTGTCGCTGTACCGCAACGACTCCGGCGTGTACCTGTGCGTGGCGGACAACGGCGTCGGCGTCGCCCAGCAGGAGATCTATCTGGTGGTCAGCGGTGAGTGCACAGCACATTGCAAAGCTTGGGGTGCTAGGTGATGGGGTATGTTGTGATGGTTTACGGTGGCGAGTGTTGAGTCATCGAGTAATTAACTATTTGTCGTGGTACTATTACTTCAGTGCCTCAAGTCTCTATAATTGTCGATTGAAACTAATGGTCTGTAATATTATATCTGTGCGGGCGAGAAATGAACCAGTCTTCAGTTGAAAATAAAAGTATTTTAATTAATAATTATAACAGGAAAAACATGGAAAACGCGACATAAAGCCGACGTTCTAAAAAGATGTCAAATATTTAAAAATGCCGAGCGAAGCCAGCCGCGGTCCGCAGATGCGCACTGCGCCGCCGTCCTTCGCTCGGACGATGTTCATAACAGGCGTGAACAATATCCGTGAATTCTTCATTGTAATTCGCAAATGCCATAGGACTGGTAACAGATGGCTGACGTTGTCAACTGCCAAGAATTTGCGAATTATTATTAAGAATTCACGAAGATAATATTGTAGAGACCATTGGTTTGCAAAGTACAATTATGTGTCAACCAAGCTTATCTGCTTTAACTTAGTAGGTTATCGTACGTTGATTATCACAGCATATCACGGCACCAAAGGCTTCTGGTTTAATGCATTTGAAGTAGTTTGAAAAGGTAGAGGCTCGGAGTAGACTTAGATCTCTGTTTGAAACACTTTCCTTCTATTAACCTTTCTCTTACTCTACTGACATTTTTCTATTTTGTTTCTAATGCCTGATTTGAAATGAGTGCGTCAGTTTAAGCAGCAGCAACCTGTTACAGTGGAAGCAGATGCCGAAATAGTTACTTATAATTACTTTAGAAATTCTGAAATTAGTTTAAAATAACTTTTAATGCCCGGCCACGATACATTTACGTCTGAATACTCGTACGCAACTTGAATTTGAAAGCTGCCCTTAGGAGCTACAATACCAAAACCGGACAAGTGCAAGTAGGCCCCGCGCCCTGAGGGTTCCGTGGAAATATCTCCAGACTTACACGCTTACTGTATGGTCCCAAACTAAGAAACGGTTGTACTATGGGTACCGTACAATGGACTGGGGGCAATACTCATTTATATAAATATCAGGCATATAATAATACAAACGTATATAGGAACCCCTTTTGCACAACTAGGTACCCAAAGTTATTAAAGAAATATGATGTTAGGGGACGTCCATAATTTACGTGAGGCATTTAGGGGGGAGGGAGGGGGTCGAGCAAAATCTCACCAAATCTCACGTGGGAGAGAGGGGGGGTCTCGGCAAATCTCATGTAATTTTTTTTTACCGCAAAAACAGTGTAAAATTGCAAGAAAACTGGGTTAAATTAAGTAAAACATGTTTCTCCTCTGGAATATAACTTTTGAAAAACCTCACCAGAGATTAGAGGGGGAGGGAGGGGGTTGAGCAAAATCTCACGAAATCACCTCACGTAATTTATGGACGCCTCCTTATCATCTGTCATGAGAAGCAAATATAGTGCGTATATTATTCCACATATTTCGGTGCTAAAAACCTTGTTCCAAATAACGGTCACTCACTTATAATATCTAGTCATTTGAAACATTAGAGGCGTTACTTATTATTAGGAATAGTTACAGGGTTAATGGTAAAACACCAACAACCTTACAGGACTTCTTACTGACACCATAAAAAAACAACTTTTGTTCTATGACTTTTTTACAAAACATAATAAGTATATTTATAAAAAATCGCGCTCTAAAATAAGTATTACTTATAATGTTCTGTGGATTAATCTTCAGGCACTTTTCTCTTTGCGAAAACACAATAAGGTACTTATAAGGATTACGGAAGGGCTGTAGGGCTTCTTGAGGATAAATGCTATAGTATCCATAGACGGGATATCGGACGGATATCGCTGTATTCTTGACCCGCTGCGTTATCGGAGCGCTCGCAACATTTGCCCGTTTGACCTGTAGTTACTCATAAACAACTTCGTGTTTACGTACATAGATAGTGTTCAGACGATAGAAGTGCGCAAATGCAACAAAGAGACTAACGGACTAATACTTAAAGGGTACGGTTCAAGACACACTTAGCAATTTGAGACGTTATCTGTCATTATTTGTATGGCTCTCAAAATCGAGTTTCGTACGAGTATTAGGCCGTAAATGTACTTATTTGTAGGTCACTCATGGGTGGGTAAAAGTTATTTTAAACTAATTTCAGGTCTAATGCACATTCTGTCCTACATATTATTATCTCTATCAATTATTTGCAAAAGTAATCGTAGGGAAGTAACTATTGTTTATCGATTAGAAGTTACGTGATTATGCTATTGTCTATGTAAGTATTTAACATAACAAACCCTCGGAGGAAGTAACTCTCCGTGCGAACCCTAATATAATATTCATACATCTATGATTATTTTAGAAAATAAAGTCCTCCAAAAAGGCCTTGAAACTAAGTCAGTTTCCTGGTTACGCTCCCGTCAACTTTAATCTTTGCCAGTCAACAGTCTGTTATCAAAACAAACGCTTAAGTGGCAATACGCCCATTAGCCGTATGCATCAGTAGATACCTATCGGTGCGCCGGCGCACACGTACCTAACAAGAAACACATTCAGTATATTAATTTATCCCGAAGAATAGTTTGTTGTTAGTGATCGAAGTACAATGTCGCGCGTTTGGTTCCCCTTGACGATTGGGTTGCTGCTGCTGGCGTGCGCAAGCGCATACGAAGGTGACAGACGCATTTTGTAGATCACACCATGAATATCTCACAAGTTATTTTGTTTTGAGTGTTATTGAAATCATACCTATTTGTTGACAATTAAAAATAACGGTTTTGTTTTGATCGAGTTCTTAAATATTTTTTTATCAATTTAGTAGATACCTACATACATACGTGACTACCTAATTAGTGGGTAAACAATAATATTTACCAACTCACTAATATTTCAAGGATACTCAAAGCAATATTTAACTCCATTTGTTATGTTCAATCACTATAATATTTTGAGCTTAGTAGCCCACATTAACCGAGAGTTTATGAATGCAACCTCCCGAGGCCCTCGACGGCTAGCAACGAGGATCTTTCACAAGCTCTAAGCATTGGTTTCCTAACAAACTGGGGCTGGTAGATCCTGTGCCCGTGGCCGTGGGCATCGCTGGAGAACAGAACGCCGTAATCACTGGCACGCTGGGTAAACCGCTAACGATACGCTGCCTCGCATACGGGTACCCGCAGCCCGACGTGTACTGGTTCCACGGCCAAAACATGGTTCCGTTCAGCGACCCCCAGTACAGAGCTAGTGGCAACGAACTCCTGATAAGGAAGCTGGCTATGGACACGCTCGGCGAGTACACGTGTCAGGCGTACAACGGCGAGGACCCGGCGGTGTCGTGGGTGGTCGCCGTCAAGGCATACAAGCCCGAGAGCGCGATCATAGAGCAGGTTAACCTGCCGCTTTGGAGAACTCATGTGGTGACCACGAGGAGGACGCCGCGAGTCACTATCCCTACGACTACTGCACTGCCAGTGCGGTACTTCAACAGTAAGAAAGATGACGTTCAATAATGTTTGAGTATTGTTGGTATTGTGACGTTTCTTTATTGTTTCTTTGTTGTTTGAAGATTATGTTTACGGCTGTTCTAATAACGATATGATGTTCGTTACAAATGTCATTCTACCAACAATAACTTGATTTACGTTAATATTTAGCATGGCTTGCATGAAGCATGTTATGGTGTGTCAATGCATGTATTCTTCTAGAGTTAAGTACTTAGTAACATTTAGCGCATAAGTCTGGCAAGGGCTTTTGAAAACTGAGTAACATCACCTGTAATTCAATTGAAATACTGTGCATAGTTTTTATTCCCATGATAGTAGTTAAAGTGTTACTTGTGTGGAAATAGGTAAGTAATGAGATGATCGTAAATATTCAAATACAGTTTGGAATAGGTACATACCAAGGACCCTGAGAGCAAACATTGTAACGATCCAGATTAAACTTCGTGGAATAATTTGTTTGGTCGTTGTTTGTACGCGATTCTGTGAATTTGGTGGCGGTATGTATGATTTCCGTGCAAAGGGAATGGTTGTATAAGTGTCGTACTCTTTCTAAACATTTATGTAAATAAGTATACTTATCTATCGCATGTAGTAAGTACCTACATACCGTAAAATCCCGTATAGTAGGTAGTGTTAATGTGTTTATGTCAGTTAGTATGAAGGGACTACGATTACTTGTATTATAAATATTTTCTCGGTACCTTAATATTTACTTTCCTCCCATCCATAGAAGATAACTAGGTATGACCTAACAGATACTCAGTGAAAATAGGTATAGGTTAGTAGCACAACAGCTGTGAACCTAAGGTAAGTTGTCGATTTATTTTTAGGTATATTCCATGAATGAGTCTTAGTTTGATACTTACAAACATATTCCCAGAAAACTCGCCGGACGATAGGATCTTCGATAAATAATTAATAGGGCCTGTTTCAGCCCGTCAGATAACTTTAATCCATCCATAAAAATGACGTTTTAACAGATACTTTATGGAAAGCTGTTAAATAATAAAAATTTTTTCAGCGGATATGTTATCCAACGTTTGGAAAGACTAACCGCCAAATTTATAGAGATTTTACAAGGGTTTTAAAAAGCATTTCTAGGAACATAATTGATTTTTAATACCAGTGTAAGTCTATCATAAATTTCTATAAATTTGGGGGGTTACTCTACACGCTTTTTGTTATCTACTTAAAGAAAAGGCAGAACTTTCTACAATTAAGTCCGTTCACCAACCAACAGACACTCATCAATAACCTCGCCACGGATACGAATAGCAGCTACCTGGCACTATTTTACCATAAGCAATTCTTTAAGTATTTGTTCGGTACGCAGTGCCGGTGGTCGCGCATATCCGGGCTCCGAGCGCGCCGCTCGGCGTAGGCGAGGAGCTGAGCCTCGTCTGCGAGATAGACGGCTTCCCCGACCCCGAGGTGACCTGGTCCAAGGACAACGTGCGCCTGGACTCTGATGACAGGATCACTATAACTGGTAAATCGATTTTGATTATCGATACTCGGTGATTATTTTTTGAATCACGATAATCGATTCAAATTATTAGGGTTGATGAAGATTCCTCTAACGCTTGCTCTAATATCCTCATCCTCGTGCAATTACTCATTTTGAATGGAATTCATGAGGAACTCAATGAAGAAGTATCACTGCATCAGTCATGTTATGGCAAAATTATCTATCTTGCTATACTTGTCTGTCTGTCTTTTGCAATTTTATTTTGCTGGAAAGTTTTAGTTTTTTTTTTTTAAATATTTTTTCAAGACTTATTTTGTATTTACCAATCCCAGTTATTTTCTTTTTCTCTTCTGCATCCTCAACCTATGCTACTAAGAATTCCTCATACTGATACTCTTCTTCATCAATCCTACCAATGATAGATATAGAGTAAATTTACATTATGAATAAATTAACTACATTATGAGTAAGTTTGTACGACACCTACTTAAAAAATGTTTTATACGTTAGTACTACAGAGTAAAGACTAAAGACAGAGGTGCCCTTATTAGATATATGTATGAAAAAAAAGTGATCATTGTTTTTTCATTCTCATTGTTCTATCTACCGGTAAATAGTTGAACGTTTTATGTCGATGTTAGTACTAGGCCGACCACTCGGCCGAGTTGCTTAGGGCCAGTCCCCTTAGTAATTGGTCCATGGTTAGTACCTATAAAACTACTACTACTACTACTAATAGGTAAGTATTTATCTAAGGTAGTGGTTATTGCATTCAATTTTCAATCCGGGATCAAGTAAGCGTTCGATAGGAAGATTCCCCTGTTCTCACATCTCCCGCTCCACCAGGTACCAGCGGCGTGTCCCGGCTGACCATCGCGAGGCTGGCGGCGAGCGACGCCGGCCTGTACTCCTGCCAAGTCAGGAATGAATACAGCGCCGATACAGCCACTACTCAGATCAACATCAAAAAAGGTATACGATAGAATACTTAAAGTAAAACCTCACTACACACCTGAGGTCATAATGTGACTTGATAGGTATAGAAAGAGGATCTTACGGTTTCTCTATATTAGCACTGAATACTATGTAGGTAAAGCATCTGGTTGCCACGTATTCAGGGTGTTGCAACCAATCCCTATACTAAAGCCGAAATACTGCAAACGCGCTAATAATTTCTTAGAGCCTTAAGTGACCCCATTGGAGAATTGCGAACAGTATAAGTGCACACTCGCACCCAGCTGGCTAACCGCCAGTGGGATAAGGCCCTTAACCACAGTCTACCCATGTGCCAGACCAAAAGATTAGTTTTTAGCAACATAGTTGTAAGTCGTAGGAGACTCTAACAATGAGACAAGTAGTACTTTCATACTGAGTTCGTTTACCTATTATAACAGAAGTGCTGGTTCCCGCGAAGTGCACGGACAATCCGTACTTCGCGAACTGCGCGTTGATCGTGCGCAACAACTTCTGCCGACACAACTACTACGGCAGGTGAGTACTTTTGGCACGTTATTTATCGATTTTAACTTAAATTAAAACTAATAAAGTGAGCTTGAATCGATGGTAAAAATGCACTACCGTATACTCAAACTTATTTTAGGTAGGGTAAAACCCCCAATTATTGGCACCCTGCACCAATTATTGTCCATACATATTTCTATGGTATTTCTTAGTTCAGCGGATAGAATAACTAGGTAGGTGTGAAAAATCTGTGAAATTTATGACTTTTAACAAAAAAGCACTATTGCCATGTTTAGTTTTCTTATTTTTTAAAGATAACTTCAAAAGTGCCAATAATTTGGGGGGTGCCAATATTGGGTGCCGTTACCCTATATAAAAAAAAAAGAATTTTGAAAATCGGTCCACAATTGACGGAGAAATCGCGTAACAAAAACAAAAAAAGTCGATTTGAGAACCTCCTACTTTTGAAAGTCGGTTAAAAATGCAGTCATTATCACGTGTATTCCCAGTGGCCCGATTCACGTAACCAAAACCGTAACGATATCTCAGCGATATAGTCGTTGATAGACTTTTTGTAATACGAAAAGGCTATCAACGACTATATCGCTGAGACATCGTTACGGTTTTGGTTACGTGAATCGGGCTACAGTTGTTGCCACCACACCGGCATCGTTGGTGCCGAATAACTTCCCAATTGTCGCCAGTAGCGATATATGGGACAAATTTTCCTAGTTGTTGTCACTGGCATTGTTCCCACTGGTGACAAATGAGTAAAATCTTCGCAATAAAATTGTCGCTTGTGGCGAGATCTGTTTTAGTAAAAAAATAAAAACAGATAGATTTATCATTTAGTTCGCATGAGTATCTTCTCAATATTCCAATGATCAATTTATTATTCAGATCTAAAGTTGTTGAAACGTTTCCCAGATTCTGCTGCAAGTCGTGCGTGGAGGCCGGCCAGGTGGCGCCCGAGGAGGCGGCGCAGGCGGACCAGCCCGTCTTCAGGAGGAAGTAGACAGCACCACACCAGTACAGCAGCCAGAGCACGCGACCGGCTCAACCAGGGCGCCTATTACGAACCCGGAACATGTTCGTTCGTGATTTTGTCACAGATTTATCACGGAAATCATCAAAATGTAAAATTCGAAGCCGAACATAACGGATTATTGCTTTCGTAGCGGGTTCGTAATAGTAACCCTGTACTTATGTTTAAATATAGGAAAGGGGTTACCTATGTTACTCGAATAGAATCGTGTGCAATATCTGTTTCTCGATTAAATACTCAGTAATCGTTAATTCTGTCGTGATGTGTTGTGTTCCACGTATAATGTTTATATCAAATTTTATAATAGGTAATGTTAAGGCGAGGCGTATTGCCCGTTAGTGCCGGTCGCTACTCTTTGGCAGATTTTGTTGTTGTTTAATGTGCCATAAACAGAATGTAAGTGCCTTTATGCTTCATTGTTCTTCCAATATGGCAAATTCGTCACGCAATCATACCAATAGATTATAGTGTAGATAGTGAAATAATACTTAAAATTATCATTTTAATGTAAATATTTTAAAATTTATCACAAACTCCTGTGATGGAATATTTTTGAGTAATTTTACAATTCTACATAGTTAGTCACAAATTTATTTATGCATAAGTCGATCTATGTGAAGTTTAGCTAGTGTAAGTTAGGTGGCTAGATGGGGAGTCATAATAATTCTTGTAAGTTAAATCTTTTTATAATTGTGACAATGTAAATAGATGGACAATAAAAAAACATATTATCAAACGTCTGCTTTTTAATCATCGACTGTTTCACATAGTAACAAGTATAATAGGAGTATCATAATAAGTATATCAATAAATTAATAAATACCAATAAACGTCCGCGGGCGAGCAATAACCCGGCCCGCGGTGGATAATTAAACGATAAATAACTATAATATATAAAACTGCGATACCCGCGAGGCAGAGCCCGTCACTAGTTCGCTCAAGGAATATATATGCATAGAAAATAATAAAAATTGTTGCGATAACATAAATTTTTATTTACATTCCGAAATTCACAATCAAATATAACAATAAACGTCCTACGTCAACTTACCTGGCAACGAAAGTACAGTGAGAAACACAGAGCTCTACCGGTGATTTGTCTATATACACATACATTCACATAATTTCGTGGAGCCTCCTCTCCGCCGGGGGCTCCCCGCTCCCGACCCCCGGCCCCCGCGACATCCGTCACCGAATCGTTCCAATCGTAAATACCCGTCGCACGGTTCGGCCGTCTCCGACTACTCTTTTAGAGCGATACAGCGATACATTTATTAATATATTCTTAGAATACACAAATTAAAACAATAAGTTATATACATAAAATTATAATTTCATGTACATGGTTACATATCCGCCCGCGGGCCCGCTTCGGTATCACAATACGCGGTAAACCGAACCGAGGCTCCGCCGACCCCTGAACGCTTACTAAAAAGAATGATAAAAACAAGTTTTCCGGTAAAAAATGAACAAGTAAAGGTCGGGGCTCGGCGCCGGCGGCGGAGGGGATGGTTACGGTGGCGGCGGCGACCTCGGCGGCTCAGTCGAGGACCTGCGAGACGATCTTCTCCATGTCGTGGTCGATGTCGTCGGGGCGCGGCGGCGGGAGCGGCGCGCCGGGGGCGGGGGCGGGCGCGGGCGCGGGCGGCGCGGCGGGCAGCCGGAACGGCTCGTCCAGTTCCTCCAGCCCCGCCGGCGCCGCCAGCTTCGCCAGTTCCTCCTGCAGCTTCACGTAGTGCCGCTGCACACACATACACACACACACATACAATAATGGCTATAGGCTCGCACCCTATTAAATTGGGATCAGGTGCAATACACCTCTGCTTACTCCTTAAGGTGTAATTTCGTGGGATGCGGCAGACAGCAGACGTCAGTCGGTCTCATACAAATTGTAATGCCGTCTGCCGCACGGCACAGGTCATCGCCATAATTTGTATGAGACCGACTGACGTCTGCTGTCTGCTGCTTGCAACGAACTCCTACCTTAAGGGCCCGATATTTAGGGTTCTTGACCCTTGAACTCGTGAAAAAGAGTATCTAATTCTTAATACACCATCCTGATTTAGAGTAAGGGCCGCTAAATATGGAGCGGTATAATACTAATAATATTAGCCCTTTTAACGTCACACTGCTGGGCACGTGCCTCCCCTTCATGCGAGGGGGGATTCAGACAATAAATTTTATTAGATTTTCTGAGACATACAGATTTCCTCACGATATTTTCCTTCACCGTAAGCAAGTGATAATCATATTAAAGTTATGATTTACACATAGATTAAGGGCTCGAATGCACTAACGGTTAACCGCGGCGGCAGCTAACCGCGCTTTGTATACAACCGCTTGTGATCGTATGCACTAAACCGCCATAAAATTACCACTTATAGTAGTGGCATTTTACGATGGCCGGATTGACATGTGGGGGGGGGGGAAGAAAATGAACCTTATTATGACGGAACAAGACTGCCCGTTTCGAAAATAAGAATGTCAAAAAATTAATGCGAAAATGAATTTTGTAATGTAATAAAAAAAATGAATGAAAATGAATTTTATTCCGTTATAATAAGGTTCACCCTTTCCCCCTCGCACATGTGAAACCGGCCATCATAACGTGCCGCAGGTATAAGCGGCCAACCGCTAGTGCGTAAGGCCCGTCACATAAATACGGAATTTCCGTTTCGAATTATCGAATCGGGCATTTCGAACGCGGTAAATCCATCCAAATGTATGGAGACGTATCGCGTTCGGAAACCCCGATTCGATATTTCGAAACGGAATTCCGTATGTATGTGATGGGCCTAAAGGCTCTTAGATAGATTACGAAAAAAAATGTGATGTAAGCCGGGGTTCGAACCCTGGAAATTGTGTGATGAGTGTTTGTGTGTGTTTACCTTTAGCGCCATGAGGTTGAGCTGTATGCTGCGCTGCGTGCGCTCGTCGCCGCTCTGCGCCTCCAGCTCGGTGATCCAGTTGGCGACTGTCTGCATTATCTCGTTGCGCTTTATCCAGAAGTGCGTCTGAATCACCTGTTCGTACAACACATTCACACATTGCAATCACCGATCAGTAAACTTGGACTCCGCACTCTAGGATAAGTTTCCGAAACAGTTTAGTAATACGCTTAATAATAATGTGTATAAGATTTATGATCGGCCATTCCATTTATTATTATTTTCGATATACCAATCACTTATTTTTTATGTGACACTGGCAAACAAGCGTACGATCCGCCTGCTGTTAAGCAACATTACATACACACACACACACACATAGACTGCGGTATAATACTAAAGGCATCCCTCACATGTTGCCGACGCAAAGGGGAGCGAGACAGAGGGTGGGGAAGGGGGTTTGGACTTGCGGCTCTCTCATTAATCGTACGAAACGCAGCTGTAAGTTACTTTACGCCGATCTTCTGTGAGAGGGTGGTAATACCCCGGTCGAGCCAGCCCGTATATGAGCTGCAGTCTGGCTACAGCGTGGCTCAACTATGTAAAAAGTAGCAACTTTTTCTGAATTATTTCGGTGTAAGTTATTCCTAGTAGGTAGTCCGAGGGGTGAATCGCTCGTGTCATACAGAGCAGGTAGCAAGTGGCAGAGAGTGTAGTGTAGTGTAATATACTACTCCACCAAGCAAACTAGGATCTCGGACGGAATGCGGCTTCCCGCTCACCGCCACCGCCGCCTTGTGCGGGTGACGTCACATTGGACAAGTTCCTAGTTGGCTTGGTGTCGTAGTAGGATAGTGACCTCCTTGAAGCAGGGCTCGGGGTTGCGCAGATGGTCGAGCATGGCCCAGCGCACGCACGCCTGGTAGATGTTGGAGTTGTACTCGAGCGACGCGCTGCTGCCCACCAGCGTGCCGCGGCTGCGCTCGTACCCCGGCTCGTTGAAGTACGGCTCCGGTACCAGGATCAGCGACTGGATCGACACCAGCACCTGCACCCGACACAACACACACGGATACAATAATATAATCATAAAATGTAATGTAATGTAACGTCACGACTTTTATCCCCGTTCGGGGGTAGTCAGAGGCTTGAGTGGCCATACACCACCACATTGTGAAGGTATTAACCAACTCAAAGCCCACGTTTCACTAGATAGTCAGAACCCAACGTGACAGGTGGTGAACCGTGTCGCCGTGTATACAGGAACTGACTATTACCTAATCCCGAGGGATAGGTAGGAAAATCATAATAATATAATAATATCCTGGGGCATTCTTTACACACGGCTACCTGATCCCAAACTAAGCAGAGCTTGTACTATGTAAACCAGATAACTCATATTACTACTAATACTACTTTTTGTTTGTAAATACATACTTAATATACATATACACCCAGACTCGGGACATACAGACATGTTCATGCACACAAATGCATGTCCCGGATAGGAATCGAACCTACGACCTGAAGCGTGATAGGCGGAATCTTAGCAACCACGCCAACGAGCCCGTCATTATCGTATTCATATCACTTCTTCTTCTAATCGTATGGTAAGTGGCCAACCTGGTGTCAGAGTTTACTATTTATCAACAAAATCAGCACCAAAGTCAAACGAACTCTAATGGTTTTACAAAGTATTCCGAAGTGCTTTGTAATGCCACTGTAAATCGATGATAATTGTTTTAAGTTTGGGACAGGACCCATATTTATAGAGAGAGATCTATTTCAGTGGCCCCCCTTACCAACCCTGAGGTTATAAAAAGGAGACAGTTAAGTTCGGTTAGAATACTCTCGGATGTGCACTTTTTTTACTTTATTTTCTGAGGCCCTACTCTTTTACAAACGAAAACAAAATTTCGGACGAAATTCGCGTATTTCCTACTAAGTTTCTTATTGATTCTGACATTTCTTACGAACGAAAATTGTTTGACGTCTTCATCGTTGTCGAATCTAAACGGCCCTAATCTAAAAGATTAGGGCTTCAGAATTGATAACACCAGGGTGCGCTGTACCCTTGCACCCTCGAGTGATATCTCCAGCCTCTATCACAGTTTATAAAAAAAAATAGTGTGTAGGTACCTGTAGGAAACTGGAGGTGTGCGCGTTCCACTTCTCCTCGGGCCTGCCGTGCCAGGTGTTGAGCACGGACAGGCACACCTTGCCGTCGTTGTACAGGTTGGGGTTGAACCGCACCGAGTGGCGGCCCGTGGTCTCCAGGTTGATGAGCATCGGCACCGCCGGGTACTCCGCCGGGAAGTACACGTCCAGCACGAAGCACCCGTTCGCGTACGGCGTGTCCGACGGACCCGTTATCAGCACCTGCCGATCCCGTCCAATTGATTAATCAATGGCTCCGTCTATATCAGGCGCATGCCGCATTCGAGCCGACGTCAAAACCGAGTTTTGACGTCGGAACGCATGGACATAATGTCAAAACATGAGTGCTCGGACGAGCGAGAGCGAGAACGAGTGTACCACTGTTACTCCTGTGAGTTAGGATCGACAATGGTGTCTAACGATAACGCCAAGGTTTGTCCCTCGACGATTCCCGGGGAAAAGCTAAGTTGTCTTGGAACCCGTACGAATTTAATTAAAAGCAAGAATAGGACAGTACAGTTCAGTACAGGATTTACAGTTCGCTGACGGTGAGGGAAAACATCGTGAGGAAACCTACCTATCCCTCGGGATTAGGTAATAGTCAGTTCCTGTATACACGGCGACAAGGTTCACCACCTGTCACGTTGGGTTCTGACTATCTGGTGAAACGTGGGCTTTGAGTTTGTTAATACCTCCACAATGTGGTGGTGTATGGCCACTCAAGCCTCTGACTACCCCCGAATGGGGATAAAAGTCGTGACGTTACATATATACAAGAATAGAGAGAGAGAGCGGCAGGCTGGTGGCGAGCGTGGCGGTCTCCTGCGCGAGCCGCTTCATGCTTGTGTTGTGTTGTGTTGTCAGCTGCTTGTTTACCTTCATGACGTCGAGCCGGTCCGCGTCGGTGCGCACGAACACGGAGGAGGAGTAGGAGAGCGGCAGGCTGGTGGCGAGCGTGGCGGCCTCCTGCGCGAGCCGCTTCATGCTCGTGTTGTGTTGTGTTGTCAGCTGCTTGTTTACCTTCATGACGTCGAGCCGGTCCGCGTCGGTGCGCACGAACACGGAGGAGGAGTAGGAGAGCGGCAGGCTGGTGGCGAGCGTGGCGGCCTCCTGCGCGAGCCGCTTCATGCTTGTGTTGTGTTGTGTTGTCAGCTGCTTGTTTACCTTCATGACGTCGAGCCGGTCCGCGTCGGTGCGCACGAACACGGAGGAGGAGTAGGAGAGCGGCAGGCTGGTGGCGAGCGTGGCGGCCTCCTGCGCGAGCCGCTTCATGCGCGCCGGGTGCGCGCGCTCGCCCGCCGCGCGCACCGTGCCCTCGAAGTGGTACGGCACCGCGAACCGGAACCCGTTCTCCGGACACTCCGCTATCATCTCGAACGTCTCTGTCGATATCACACGCAATCACAATCAGAACGACACACAAGGCCGCGTTCAGAGGCTACGCTCCGAACGCAACTTTTCACTCTGACGTCGTTTCGTGCCTCAGTAACAGGTCGGTTGTCACAACTCGGCCGTTCAGAGACTCCGAGTACCCAAACCAATTGCAACTTTTTGACTATCAAAATCGATGGTTAGAAAAGGCTGACGTTTGTCACTCGTCCTAGTGGTGGCGCTGTGTCGGTACCATGGAGGACATATGGAAAGGAGACGGTCTAAGCATCCGGGCCCTATGACTCAACTAGGCCCCTGACGTCATCACAGTAGGCGTGGCTCAAGTCAGTGTGCTGTCGGCGTTCGTCCTGTGCACACGTCTTGCTAACGTTCGCATCCCAATTATAATTCTACTCGACACTAGATGGCGCAACTTTGTACGTCTCTTTACCATCCTACACTTAGTGACATCTAGTGTGAAAAAGTTAAACTACGTACTAACATCAACATAAAACGAAGCGAGTAGTTTTGCTATAGAGCGCTAGATAGAAAATAGAAAAGTAGGCGTTATCTAACACCCCTTCACCCGTGCAAATTGTCAAGCGTTGTTTCATAGGAAATCTAATAAGAACACCTCCTCTATGTATTTGCTTCGTGGTCGGTACTCACCGAACTGCATGGTGCGCATGAGGTCGATGTAGCGCGCCTCCCGCGACGCGCCGCTCAGTGGTCGCGACGCGCGCCCCCCCTCCGCCGCCTCCTCCGCGCGGCACATCAGCGCGCTCGTCGCCTGCACACACACACACACACACATTATTATTTACGAACAATACCATCGACAACTGACATCAAATAGATCGTCTCACCTGTATATCCGCGATGAGCGCAGCTAGCCCCTCGTCTTCTTCCGATAGTTCTGAATTACTCGATGTGCAAAATCTTTGGCTATATGTCATTTTTCCGAATAAATTTTTCTTACTCATTCTGAAAAAAAAAAGGAATCAAAATTCTAACATTTTCTTCAAATATTTCTTTCCGCCAATTTTGAAAAAAAAAAAAACTCAATAGGTATGTAAAATATTCACAAACTATATTTTTTATATTAGTGGTTGCTTCTCCTAAATGCAATTTACACTGATTTCTACGCCATTTTAAGAGTTCTAAGGCCGGAACACGAAAGTTGTCACTAATATTGAATGGCCCATAACTCGGAAAGTTCGAAAACTATTATAGTTATGTATAGTCGGTCTTCACTAAGCATCAACATATCAGCTACCGTATGTGTAGTTTAATTATTATTTCGTACTTTTGAATCACTCGGTACAAGGGTGTTGCGTGATCGTTGTTGGTACCTGAGCTTGGCCGCGTAGGAGTTGGTGGTGCGCGACATGAGCGCGAGCAGGCGCGGCAGCGGGCGCAGCGCGGCGGTCAGCCGGCGCGAGCGCAGCGCGTGCATGGCGCGCGCGCAGCGCAGCACGCACACGTACAGCGGGATGTGCCGCGACATGTCCAGCACTGACACACGATAACACATTATTGTACACCAACACACATACAACAACAAAAATTACATACACAAACGATCACACATTACACTAAATCAAAAAATTCACCGAAAGAATAGAACCAAGTTTAACTAGCACGTTGCGCTGCGTCGTCGCAACGGATCAAAGGGTCGACGGGCGAGAGCCGAAGCGGGGGAGGGTGATGCGCCAGTACAAAATCATACGACGACGCAACGCGCTAATGGGGCCCGGCCCTAAGCTGGTCTAAGTTGGCGGGCGTTCAGATGTATTCATCATGGTTAAAAATGGCATATGAGCTGCAGTCAATTGGCTACAGTTGACAGGCAATTTTTGGCTCCAATTGCTCTTCGCCCGTGAACTTTGGTCATAACTTCGTTAATTTTTGTCGTAAAACTATTTTTTAAACATTGTATGTTATGGATTTCTAAGCTCTATAAATCTGCATTCTCAACAAAATAAGTTACGGATCCTCATTACAAAATGGTGAGTCATAAAAACCGTATCAATGAATCCAAACGTGGTCTCAGTTCTCACCCGAGTCGTTCCTGAGGTAGGAGCATATGGCGGGCACGAGCGAGCTGCCGGCCAGCATGTCGATGAACTCGACGGGCAGGTCGTGGCACTCCTCCGCCGCCTCGTCCGCGCGCGCCGCGCCCTCCGAGCTATCCGCGCCCTCCGCGCCGTCCGTGGCGCCCTCCTCCGGCGGCCATTTCTCACCCGGATTCATGTATGACGCTAATACCTGCACACATTTGCATTGATGTAATGAGACTGTTATCTAAATAAATAAATTACAAATATCGATATTTTTCTTCTTATCGTATGGTGAGTATTTCAAGCCGCCCGAAGGCCTCTGACATGGCTTAACGATTACTGCCATACTGCAGATGACAACAGCTGAGACGGACTTTTTACGTGCCCTACGAAGCACGGTGTGTGTGTGTGTGTGTGTGTGTGTGTGTGTGTGTGTGTGTGTATGTGTGTGTGTATGCACGAGTGTCTCCACACTCAGTTCGAATTGCCACTAAATGGTCACCAATCTCCGACTGACCTTGTCAAAAGATATTTAACCTCCGATAGTTTAAGGATATACAATTATTGCAGCTATTAATATCGCCGATAAAAAAATAAAATTAATGCAAATGGGATTACGTTTTTAAGCTAGTTTCCCTAAAATAGTCTCTATACTGGCGCATGGTAAACGACGTTTGGGTAAAAACACCATACTTAGCCAATTTGAACTTATACAAATCAAATCAAAAAACATTTATTCTGCACAGCACAGAACCACAAACAACGCACAGCACATACAAAGGCAGAAGAGACAGACATAATATACTATAGTATACATCGAGCAACATTTCAGTGTGAGCTGTGCCGAAAGGCATATTGGCTCAGCATGTGCTGGAGTGGAACGGAGTCTCCTCCAGCGCTGATTTTCAGCCAAAGCCTCCATACATAAAACCTCTGGTCTACGATATACATAAGCTAGGAATAGAGGAAGAAAAAGGAGGCCTTTGCCTGTGTGACCACTCGGGTTGCTAAATAATAATAATAATATCCTGGGACATTTTTGTACACACGGTTACCTGATCCCAAACTAAGCAGAGCTTGTACTATGGAAACCAGATAACTGATATTACTACATATACTACTTTTTTAATTGTAAATACATACTTAATATACATATACACCCAGACTCCGGACATACCGACATGTTCATGCACACAAATGCATGTCCCGGGTAGGAATCGAACCTACGACCTGCAGCGTGACAGGCGCCTCCGCGCCAACCACGCTAACGGGCCCGTCAAATAGTCAAATAGGCATGTCCCCAACCTGCAGCAGCACGGTGACGTGCTCCTCCTCGGTGCGCTGGCGCACGAGCGCCTGCTCCACGTTCCACGACTGCTGCGTGCTGCCCGTGCCGAAGCCCGTGCCCTTCGCCCAGTACAGCTGGCTCTTCTCCTCCGACTTGCCCGTCGAACCGTTCGACGCTTGGCTATTCTGTTATCCAACACGATAAGATCGATTATTCTTTTGACCTCCCCAGCCGAATCTATCCAAATAATATTTTTCGTTTGCACAACGCTTTAGTTTGTAGGTACATATTTACTGATGAAGTTTGACTTTAAAAATAAGAATACAGGCGGATTGATTATTTACTACATGGGGTCTCGTGACGTATAAGAAAATGTCGTCTATCAATGCTCCGGAAGCAGTTATTATTACTGCAGAGTGGCGAGCGACGGATTGCCGCCGGCCAGTACGATATATACCACGGCCAACGAGAAGTGACACGCGCCGCAGCCGCCCGCCTCGCCTCCAGCAGCCGCCCCACCACCGCGTGTAGTGTAGTTTAGTCATCGATATAGAAAAGACTAAAGATGAGTAACTTCATACTTCAAGTATTATTCAAATGCGACACGGCGACTACGGTAGTGTGTGTATCGCATTGTGCATGACCGTTCGCCATCCAGAGGTCCCTAGCGACCTTGTGCCATCCTACTCCCGCGCGCGGTTACCCCGTCTCGCTTGCCTGTACAAACCACACTACAGCTGCAGGTTACGCACATAGGCGAGAGGTTTTTGACAGCTTGTATGACAATAGAATTTAACGTACTTTTTGAATTTAACGTACATTTGGTGGTGACACGATTTGGACTAACTTGCTGAATCTAAAACGTCCATTACACCATCCAATTTGCAGTACATTAAGTGAGCTCGTATGCTGAAATTGGATGGTGTAATGGCAGTTAGACAGCTAGTGATCCAATTTAGAGCGATTGTATGGACTCTGCCGCTCTTGCTCATCTAGCTAGCTAATTAGACAACCAGATTGGATGGTGTAATTACGTTTAGCGTGACTGTGCATGGTCAGTCTGTCGGTGCGCGTTCGAACGGGAGGACGTATTTGTCGTGAAATCACAATGACGCAACCGCAGACTAAAGAGAAAGAAGTTCTATTGGTTGTAATAGAACTATTTAAGGACATGCCATTTTTATGGGATAAAAACATAAATATTATAAAAACAAAGACATGAGAAATTATGTTTTTTTTTAATCGTCATTATTGAAGTCGACAAAAAGAAATACCAACTTTCTGGTGTTTTGATAGCGCAATTTTCTTTAAGGCAAGAATGTACGCGCTCTCCGGAAGGTGCGGGTCGGACGACGATCACTCCCAAAATGAAGAAGTGAAACTAATTAGCTAGCTAGTTAGTGTAGTGTAATGAGGACGCTCTTTTTCATCCCATTCTGCAGCAATAATTTAGCGTACTGCAAATTGGATGATGTAATGGGGGTTTAAGGCTTTTCTATATCGATGAGTTTAGTGTAGTGTGGTGTAGTGTACTCACGTCGCCGGAGGCGGGTCGGTGGTGCGTGAACACGGCGAGGCAGACGAGCAGCAGGCGCACGGCGCCGCGCTGCAGCAGCGCGCGGCGCAGCGCCCGCCCCGCCTCCGAGTCGCGGCCGGCGCGCTCCAGCAGCCGCCCCACCACCGCGAACGGCAGCGTGCCCAGAGACCCGTTGCCGCCGCCCACTACGATGCTGCCTGCCGAATCACACACAAATATTCAGCACCATATTAAGTAGCATCGCCCAAAATTCATAAATGAGAATCAATACTAGGTCAACAAATCAACTCATAACCAACACTATATTTAGAAGTAAGCTTTCTTATCAATATAATCTTGAAATCATCGAATTCGGTCCCTCCGTTGCGATTTCATAACACATTTTATGTAATGTGCGGTATGAGCGTGTGACGTCACACGGGACCGTCGGATTGAAGGCGCGCTGCATCCGCGACGGCCCGCGCCGGCCGTTCATTACAAAGCGCTCGTGGCTCAAATGACGTCACAACAACCGCGCGCGAACTTCGTTAGTAATTTGGTCACACCTTCGTAAATTTTTGCGCTGTATGTTATGGATTTCTTAGCTCTATAAATCTGCATTCTCAACTAAATTCGTTACGGGTCTTATAAGAATAGTAATGGCAATGTGTACTGACGTCCGTCCTCGTCGTGCGTGACGCCGAGCAGCAATCGCAGCAGGTGGCAGGCGCGCGCGCCCTCGTCGAGCAGCGCGTCCGCGTAGCCCGGCAGCTTGAGCAGCAGCCCCAGCGCCAGCAGCGCGTGCGCCGGCACGCCCGCGCACGCGCTCTCCTCCGCGCAGCTGTTGCCCGGGCCGCCTCCACCCGCGCCGCCGCCCATCTCGACCACCTCCTGCACGCAATCAAACAACCGCCATGACGCGACACATTGCAGCTGCCCAGCAAGTACACAAGCGAACGAAACACAGGCTAGTGCGATCACTGCAAACGAATCACTCGAATATTTCCATAACAAAAAAAAATCGACCTTCAATGTCAATAATGAGAAAATCGATATCGACAACTCAACTGTCTACATTGTCATCGAAGTCATCATGTCGACTAATAAAATTGTATTTATCTATACTAATATATAAAGAGGGAAATGCTGACTGACTGACTGACTGACTGACTCATCAACGCCGAGCCGAAACTACTGAAGTTAGAGACATGAAATTTGGATAGTAGATATATTTTGTGACGTAGACAAGCAATAAGAAGCGATTTTGGAAAATTCAACCCCTAAGGGGGTTAAATAGGGGATGAAAGTTTGTATGCAAGTTCGTCATTTTTCAAGTTAGAATTATGAAAATTTGTGTTGAGGTGTCTTTTTAAAAATAAAAAATATGGTTTTCGGCGTTTTTGAATATTCAACCCCTAAGGTGGTAAAATAGGGGATGAAAGTTAGTTGGGAAGTTTGTATAGATGTTCGTGATTTTGGAAGTTAGTGTTATGAAAATTGGTGTTTAGGTTCCTTTTTAAAAATAAAAATCTTGAATTGCTGCGTTTTTGAAAATTCAACCCCTAAGGGGGTAAAATAGGGGACGAAAGTTTGTATGGAAGTTCGTCATTTCTGAGGTTAGCATAATGAAAATTTGTGTTTAGGTTTCTTTTTACGTATTAAAAATAATAATTTCATCTTTTTTGAAAATTTAAACCCTAAGGGGTTAAAATAGGGGGTGAAAGTTTGTATGGAAGTTCGTCATTTTTTTAAGTTGGAATTATGAAAATTGGTGATTAGGTGACTTTTAAAAGATAAACAATATTAATTTCAGGGTTTTTGAAAATACATCCCCTAAGGGGGTAAAATAGGGGATGAAAGTTTGTATGGAAGTTCGTCATTTTGTAGTTAGAATTAAGAAAATTGGTGATGAAGTGTCTTTTAAAAAAATAATAATAATAGCGTTTTTGAAAATTATACGGGGTATGGGATACGGGATACGCGATATGGGATACGGGATTTTGTATATGGGATACGGGATACGGGTTACGGGATATGGGATGCGGGATGCAGGATGCGGCATACGGGACGTGGGATGCGTGATACGGGATACGGGATACGGATACGGGATACGGGATACGGATACGGATACGGGATATGGGGTAAGGGATACGGGATACGGGATACGGAATGTGGGATGCGTGATACGGGATACGGATACGGGATACGGTATACGGGATAGGAATACGGATACGGATACGGGATACGGGATACGGATATGGATACGGGATAAGGGATACGGGATACGTATACGGGATACGGGATACGGGTTACGGGATACGGGATACGGGATACGTATACGGGATATGGGATGTGGGATGCGTGATACGGGATACGGGATACGGGATACGGGATTTGGGTTCCAGAAAACGGAAACGGAATTTTTTAAATTTATATTCTGCGCGGACGAAGTCGCGGGCAAAAGCTAGTTAAAAATAATAATAATAATATAACGCCACAACTTTTATCCCCATTCAGTCAGAGGGGGTAGTCAGAGGCTTGAGTGACCATACACCACCACATTGTGAAGGTATTAAGTCAACTCAAAGCCCACGTTCACCAGATAATCAGAACCCAACGTGACAGGTGGTGAACCTTGTCGCCGTGTATACAGGAACTGACTATTACCTAATCCCGAGGGATAAGTGGGTTTCCTCACAATGTTTTCCCTCAACGTATTTATTGACTAGATACAAATGGTCACGTCGACCGCACAAGAACACAAAAAATATAGTAGTGTCGCACGGTCACCTCGTAGGGGTCGTCCAGTTTGACCCAGTCGAGGTCGTGGTGCGGGTGCTGGTCGGGCGGCGGCGGCGGCGGCGCGTGCGGGCGCGGCAGGCGCGCCGCCACCAGCGCCAGCCCGCCGCACGCGCCGAACTCGCGCAGCACCGCGCTGCCGCACCAGCTGCTGCTGCTGCCCGCCGAGCTACCCGCGCCCGCGCCCTCCCACGACGGACCTGCACACCACCACGATATTGGAGCCTATGCCTTCATCGATATCTATCAACGATATGTCAACGTACCACAACCACAATTGCAGGTGGCCAAAACAGAATATAAATCCTCACTTATTATAATATAAATGCTAGAGTCGAGTGTTTGACATGGTTTGAGGACCACTATAATTGTAATGTGTGACTTACTTTGAAGTATGTTTTATATCTTTATGTCTTTTATGTAAGTTAGATCATTACGGAAAAATTGAAATTGATTTGAAATCGGGAAGAATCACATCCAAATTCCTCCTGATTTCAACTGACAAAGCAACACGGGATGAACGAAACCAATTGAAACATGGTTGAAAAAGTTAACTAATAGGTCTGGAACAACACATGCAACTTTTTCGCAGAAACGCGGGTAAAGTTATTAAACCAACGAATGCGACGTTTAGTTTACATAGCCAACGTTCTAACGACGTCATTCACCGCTATATTGCGGCCGCTATATGACGGCACCACTATCGGAGGTAACCATAGCTTTACTCTTTCTTCTATTATTGTCTAGGTGTAAGCTTTCCAAAAAGTATAAAATAAATAGTGCGCCGACCTCCATTGGTGTTGAGATGCAGCGTGAGCGTGAGATGCGGTCCGAACACGTGCGGCACGGCGGCCGTCAGCTGCGCCAGCGTCGTGCCCGACGGGATGAACCCCTCCAGCCCCGGCACTTGCACCCGCACCGTCGTCTCTATTAAATCTGACGCAACACAATACACTTTACTAACAAACACGGGGTGTAGAGCGCACGTGGTAACTTTAAAGCCGCGTCGCCTGCGAGAGCTTTGCCCTACAGGGCAGCACACTGGAGCATATTGACCAAAATACACTATAAAAATAAGCAAGTGGCGATAAAAAAATTACAATAAATGTAAACAGACAAAGATATTGCTGGATATTCTCGATCGTGATCGAGTGTCCGATCCGGAGGTGGATTTAAGTAAATAAAATTTAAAAAAAACGATCATTTCTAGGAACAATAGTACTTTTTAATGCATCATCCATCATAACCTAATTCCATATATTTGGGGGTTAGACTTTGACATTGTTGTGTGTGACTCACCGTCAGTGACAGACAGCATGGAGGCGTCGTTGGTCTTGCTCTGTCGCTTCTTGCTGGTCTGCTGCTTGAGCGAGGTGTTCTTGACGTCCTTGACGCGCTTGTCCTTGGAGGCGCTGCCGGCGGCCAGCGACAGCTCCCACGCCTCCGCCACCGTGGTGATGGCCGTGTCGGACGCGCTGCGCAGCACGGACGTGCCGCCCGACCCGCTCATAGAGCTCATGCACACTTTTGATGTCTCCTCCATTATGGGTACTGTGGACCAAGTCAAACGTTGTAGTTGATTTGATGAGTCGATAACTCCTTTTTTTTCAAACAGTATACGATAGAGTATTGTTGTGATGAGATCAGAGGCTAGTTTCTCAGATAACCTACTGTACTAAATAAATAGTTTTGTATTGGGATTGACTTCTTTAATTTGACTGATTAATGTTATTTGCCCTACCATCTGCTTTCATATAATCCAATAAAAAAAAATTAATGGTAATCGAAAGGTAAAATCATAAGAGCAATATAAGTACGAGGTGACTACAGCCGCACCAAAGCAGAAACACTAACACGGTCCATAGTTAATAACATAAAGAATTCTGTAGAAATGCCCGCACATGGAAACTTGTACAAGGAACGACCGTAACATTTGAAGAAGATCCTAAGGCCCGCCACATACATACGGAATTCCGTTTCGAAATATCGAATCAGGTATTTCGAACGCAGTAAATCAATCCAAATGTATGGACGTAACGCGTTCGGAAACCCCGATTCGAATTCCGTTACGGAATTCCGTATGTATGTGACGGGCCTAATAGTCGTGTTCTTTAGAGTAAACGCGAAAGATAGAAGAGGTGAATTAAATGTATGCATGTTGTGTGATAGTATAGTATACTGACAAGGCGGGATGTGTTCGAAGAGCAGATGCCGCACGGTGGTGTGCAGCGGCAGCGCCAGCAGCGCGTGGCACTGGTAGGCGGGGTGCGCGGCGCCGCCCGCCCCCGCGCCCACGCCGCCCGCCCCCGCCGCGCCGCCCGCGCCCTCCGCCCAGCGCAGCGCCACGCACACGCGCTCCGACGACAGCACCAGCCGCAGGATCAGCGCGCGGGTGAACCCGGATATACCCTCCGGACCTACAATAACAGTAACCACTAACAGTTGTTTACCAGTTGTCAACGAGTACATGCTGAATTGGGACCGTTTACGGCGAGCACAACCAGTGTAATATTTTTATTTTTTTGTTTACACTACCTTTGTCACTAATTTTGCTGGTCGCAGGAAGTCTTTATTTCTTTCAGACATAAATAAACTATGTGTGAATTGGTTAAATTGTCATAATGCTATGCAAAAAAAAACACGCTAACGGTACAGTTAATTTTAGTGGCTTATTTCGAGAGGCGTAACAGATAACGAAATAGCACTGTTGTCACAGAATTCGTATTAGTTCTGGATACAAAAGAATCACTCTGCAAAAGCCCAAGAAGTAAAAACTACTCTCGCTGAATGGTGTCCAAACTTGACGAATTTGAGTGCCCTAACGGGGGCCACTGTAGATGTATAGACCAAACGAGTCCACCTACTATTGCACTAGATATGCTAACCTATTGATTAATAGTGAATGGAAGCGTCATCGCGCACCGCGCAACTACCCGAGAAACAGAATCAACTAAGCGGTAGACATAAAAAAGTTACATAACTCCACCAAGCCAACTAGGCGCTCGAGAGGAATGCGGCTTCCCGCCCGCACACTCCCACCGACACCGCCTTTTTGTGCGGGTGACGTCACATTTGACAGGCGCCTAGTTGGCTTGGTGGAGTAGTATATACCCGAGATAGTGTTAACCAAATAGTGTTGCAACTGACCGGTGTGGTGCATGGAGTCGAGTATGGCGTGCAGCGTGGCCGCGAACAGCTTCTGGTTGGCGGGGTGGCACACCGTCAGCTCCGCGAACAGACGGATCGTGCTTTCCTCTAGCTGCGCGTATTGCGCGCCCTCCTGCCACGAACTGGCAACACACAACATTCCTAATATAGGGGCTATTCATAAATTACGTCACCCGAATTTCATGATTTTTTAGACCCCTCCCCCCCTTGTCACATCTGGTCACTTTTGCGAGACTCCCCCCCCTCCCTGTGTGACGTCACATATTTTTTTATAATTTTCAGAAATTTTCAAAATTTTTCGCTATCAATCAAATTTCGGTTTTAATACTTAGATATATTAGATTTACAAATGTGACGTCACAAATTTAGGACCCGTCCCACCCCCTTGTCACACATTGTCACATTTCGTCGACCCCCTTTACGTGTTACGTAATTTATGGATGGCCTAGGGGCCCCGTCTAAACTTATTTGAGCTCAATGTAATCGGAATACTCAAGGCGATGAGAGAGAGAATCGGAGATCAACTCCAGGGCAAAGGCCTCCCCTTAATGCAGGGGGGATTCAGGGCTTATCCAACACGCTGGCCCAGTTCGGATTGGTGGATTTCACATGTCTAATACGTGCAGGTTCCCTTCACCGTAAACAAGTGATAATCATAAGTAATGATTGATGATGTGAGCCGAGGTGTGAACCCTGGACCTTAAGCCCGCCACACGCGTGCTATCACTGCTTGTTGTATAAAAAATGTAGATAAATGACTTCAGACACATCACAGGTAGCTGATTGACGTGTGTGGAGGTGTTCCGGGATGTGTAAAATACTTAAAAGGGGTGTATGTGTTCGTGGTGTGGATAGAGGGTATGGGTAGGGGGTGTGGGTGTAAGTGTGGGTGTGGTTGTGGGTGTGGGTGTGGTTTTGGGTGTGGTTGTGGGTGTGGGTGTGGTGTGGGTGCGGTGGTGGGTGTGGTTGTGGGTGTGGGTGTGGTTGTGGTTGTGGTTGTGGGTGTGGATGTGGGTGTTTGTGTGGGTGTGGTTGTGGTTGTGGGTGTGGGTGTGGTTGTGGGTGTGGTTGTGGGTGTGGGTGTGGGTGTGGGTGTGGGTGTGGGTGTGGGTGTGGGTGTGGGTGTGGGTGTGGGTGTGGGTGGTGTTGGTTACCTGTCGTGCGGTCGCGGGTGGCACAGCAGCGTGAGCAGCGGGCGCCAGAAGGCGGCGCCGGGCCCGCCCAGCCAGTCCTTGAGCCGCCGCTCGGCGCACACGCTGCGCGCCCACTCCACCAGCGCCACCACGCGACGCATCGCACACACCGCCGCTGCATACACAACACAATACATGTTTACTAGCTTGCCGCTTCATCTATCGTATGGTTAATGACTAACCTAAGGCCGAAGGCCTCATGGCTTATCGACTGTTGGGGACGACTTTTTACGTGCCATCTGGACAGGGGCGTAGCTACAGCGGTATCAATGACACGGGGCCCCCGAGCCTACAGGGGCTCTGAACGTGTATGTAAATTCTTTACCCTTCATTTAGACCCCCCAACAAATGTTGATACAGGGCCCGTTTAAGGCAAGCTACACCACTGCCTCTGGATCACGGAGACGCGCAGTTCACAATGATAATTCTCAGTGGTCACTCATTTCTGACTGGTCTTGCCAAGCATTGCTGAACCTCCGATCGTTTACCGATCAGTGATTGCAGCTGGCTGTGAGCAAACCTCGCGAGGCTTCCTCGAGCCACATTTTATGCGATGTAGCGAGGCAATAGGTTTGCGTAGGAGACTCTAGTCATTTAATCCAGTAAACATGTTTACCTGATTTAGATTGAGTGGTTTCTTTGTCCGGGTCGGCCATGTGCACGTCCTCTTGCGAGCCAGTCTGCTGTTTTATCATTTCCAGTTTAGTCTCACTGAATTCTGAAAGAAATTGTTTCTTCACAGTTAGGATGAAATCATTGGAGTCAGCCCCATGCTATCTGTATTTGGCAAATTTATTTTGCTGGAAGAAAAAAAAAGTTTATTTTTGTAAAAACATGTTTTGCCCAATTCTGTAGTCATCAACCTACTCTTTCCTTTTCCTCTTCCGCATTCGCTTTCTCTTCCCTCAACCTATGCTAGTAAGAATTCCTCTTCGTTATAACCATTTACTAATCACTCCTAATTCAAGCTAGCGAAATTCAGCCACTTTGGACGTGAGTGCATGACGCTGGGTTCAGCGTAGAAAGTATTGTAATGACATGAGGTGTGTAGCAGCCGTATGTAGCGATAGTGTGTGGTGTGTGGTGTGTGGTGTGTGGTGTGTGTCGTGTGTGGTGTGTGGCGTGCGTACCGGTGATGGCGGCGACGATGGTGGCGGGCAGCGCGGAGTGCAGCAGCGCGAGCGTGGCGGCGGGCGACATGGCGGCGGCGGCCAGGCTCTGCAGCGCGCCGGGCGGCCAGGCCGCGGCGCGCGCGCCCGCCCGCCCGCCGCCGCTGCACAAGGGCGACTGCACCTTCGTGTCGTCCGTCAGGCCCTCCATGCTGCCAACCATACCGACACTATTACACTAATGCTGGCTTCACATGGCTAGTAATATCACGAGCCGCGCCGCGCCAAGGCGCGGCGCAGCGCGGCTGGTGATATCATGCACCATGAGAAGCCAGATTAATACACCGGACAGACCAGGAGGGCTAGAAGCGCCACATACCAATTCTACAAACGCGATTAATTTTTCTGATTTCTAGCAGAACTCTTAGCAATTCCGTTTACAGAAATTTAACGGAATTGATAAGGTTTCTGCGGAAAAATCTGATTTTTTTTTATTGCGTTTAGAGAATAGCGATATGCGACGTAACCTGTGGTTTGAAGCAAGAAATCCCGAACTAAAATCGCGGCCGGAGGCGGCAGTCACGCATGAATTTTCATTCAAAGACCGGACTGCCCTTTAAGGCCAAAGAGACCGAGAGGCGCGACCGACGCGCCTACGCCACACCTCCGGCTAAATCCGCTTCATTCCAGATCCAAGCGGCTGATCCTCGAGTGTAGCCCGCTTAACCCCTCTCCGTACACGGCGTCGTAACGTAAGCGTATCGTTATACGCGCGTAGAACGAGAGCAATACGAGCACGTATATTTTCAAACAAGACCGCTGACGTAGCGGTGTTGCAGCGTATCGTATGAGATGTTCATCGTAATTACGATAGTCGTAGCGTGCTGGCGTAAAAAAGCCAGCATTTTTTTTTTTTTTTTCATTCTAAATTCGAAATTTATAAGAAAACGTTCTCTTCATAAATTTCGAATTTCGAATGTGTGAATGTGAATGAGAATTCGCTTACAAAACGATACGTCTACACTACGAGTCGTGTAGAACTCTGCACATCTGGTACTCGTTGCGTCTTGACGGTACGCTTACGAGACGACTACGTTTACGACCCGTGTGCGAAGGGCCTAAGGCATATTGCGACCTCCCAAACAGCACGCGTTCAGATTCCATGCATTGCAATAGAACGCGGATCGCAGAACGATGAACGCTCTCCTACCTGTTCGTACTTAAATAGACTTTATTATTATACATAAAGTATACATTTGAACGTAGCTCACCTCTCGTCCTGATCCATGGGTACGCCCATATACTCCAAAAGCTTCCTGAACAGCTCCGGTCGAATGTAGCACATTGAGCACAGAACTGGAATTTAAGAATAAAGTTAGAATCACTCCTCCATTATAAATGCTATAGATGAATATTACATCCCCATATTATGTTTCTTTAGATCCTCTCCATTCAAAGGTTGCCTTGGTAGAGATCACTATTAATGATAAGGCCGCACATTATCCACTTTCTGTGTAAATTATTACTTTTTTTTATAAATGTTTGTTTTTTCTAGTGCTGGAATAATAAATTGTATATCTATTTAATATTGTGGTAAACTTACTGGCGTCGAGCGATTTCTTGAGCAGACTGGTCTCCGGCACGCTCTTGATCCAGTTGTAGACCAGTTCGAATAGTTCGTCAGTGATCAGTTCCTCGAGATTGTCCAATAGTCTTTGCTCTTTCAGTGTCCATAGAACCTGCGAACGAAACAGCAGTTAGGGACACCGCAGACATGCTACTTTTTGCATCGGAGATCGGCGATTTTGCGACTGTATCGATGTTGCATCGCGATTTGGCGACTCTCTGCGTTCGGAGGCAGCGCCTGCTCCGATGCTAAAAGCAACCAAATCGCCGATCGCCGATGCAAAAAGTAGCGTTTGCGGTAGCCCTCATTACAAGTTACACAAAGTACTGTACATTAAAATAAAACTACATGGCAAAATCCGAGATCGAAAATAGTCATGTTTTTATTTGCTCCGTAATTTAATTCTTAAAAACAAGTAAGACGTGAATAGTTCACGCTAAAATTCACAGTAATAACAACATAGTGTTTAATCTAAATAATGGTGAAAGTTGATCAGTGATTCAATTAATATTTGTAAAGTTATCACGAATTTTATAAAACAATTATCAAAATATTCGCCGTCCTTGACCTACACGGTGCAGCGACGCGAGTCACGAGTGCAGCCGCCCTCCCCCGCGTCCCGAACGTCCTGTGACGTCCTGCTGCGTATTCGCGAACTATCATTACGCCCCCGCATCTACCATGTCGCGTGGTGGCAAGGCAAAAAACTCAACTCCAGGAACGGCAGGAACCATGGACACAGACAATAACATGTCTCTGTTGCTTTCGGAAATCAAACTTTTGCGACAAGAAGTAAGTGATCTAAAACAACAAAATATGGATATTGGTTCAAAATTATCCTCCGTTAACGAAACACTGAATCTCAAGCTAGAAGAATTCGACAGGAAAATTGCAGCTAGAGATAACGAGATAATCATGCTGAAAGAATCAGTGTTCCAATTACAACTCCGAATAAACTTAACGGAACAATTGAATATGCGGTCCGAACTGGAATTAGTAGGAATACCAGAACAAAGTAACGAAAATCTTTGCCATATCGCGATGATAACCGCAAAAAAAATTGGTGTGGATCTAACCGAAACTGATATTGACGAAGTATCTCGTGTCGGCCCCCGTCACGCCAACGTTATAGAAAAGCCGAGGTCGGTAGTCTTAAGACTTACCCGCCGTGCTAAACGATCTGATATGCTAATTGCTGCCAAGAATAGACGACCGCTTACCTCTGATGACATAGTTCCAGGAACCTCCACCAAGATATACATAAATGAACGACTAACAAAATTTAACAGGCAATTATTTCGTGACACCCGTATGCGAGCTCAGATGCATGGATTTCGATTCGCCTGGATCCGTAATGGAGCTATCCTCGTGCGAAAAGCCGAAAAGATGCCACCAATCACCATACGGACCACGACAGACTTGGATGAACACGTTGGTCCCCTACAAGATATGGTTTAGTAGAATTTACTTAAGTTTTTTGTTGTACCTAGAACACCAAAACAATAGTTATAATAACAAAGTAGCACTTAAATGTTCTAATTATCGATACCTCTTAATAACACTTTTATCATATTATTACATACACGCTCAAATAACTCTACCATATTTTTTATACGTAGCACACGAACTCGCAAATTCCTTTACTTTATACCACAAACTCACGTACTACTCACTCTATACTCACAAACTCACAACTCTTTGCTCGCATTTCTCACTCAAGTACAAAACATACCTTAACGAATACATATATTATGTCAAACTTACATGCCACTTTCAGATACTGCATACACACACATCTTACTATAGACACTACCTACACGGTATGTATAAACTCATAACTTTTTATTCACGCTATTTACACAAAGTATGTTATACTGAAATTACAATACATATCACGAATATTAACAACGCTACGAGGATAAAATCTATTATAGTTCACAAAAGTTTTAACATAGTTAATTACAGAACTTCTATTATACCCTCTGAGGTCTTCATGTTAACGCGCCGTTATGTAACAACATCTTCACCACAAGAAATTAAATTCCAAATAATATTCAATCAAGTCCTTGACAACAAATTTTATACGTATTATTATTTTTGTCTTACAATGGAACCAACTTTAAAATGACTAATTTTCTATCTAACGAACTAGACAATAATTTCATTGAATGTCAGGAACTTGATGGCCTTGAATTGTGTCACAATATTTTGACCTCCGAGTATAATCTGAAAGTCTTATCACTTAATATCCGCAGTATCCAACATAATTTTAACATCTTTTGTATTGCACTTAAACGTATAAACATAACTTTTGACGTAATTGTTCTGACTGAATGCTGGCTAGGAATTAATCCAATAGTTGGACAAATACATGGTTACAAATCATATCATACGGTGAATAACCTCAACCAGAGTGGTGGAGTAGTAACATACGTCAAGGAATGCTGGAATGCATCTGTTTCCGAACCTATTTTTCAAGACGCCGAAACATTAGTTGTAGAACTCTCTAAAAGCATAACATTACTCGCTATTTATCGTTCGCCGTCTAACAGGTTAATTGATAATTTTTTATCCTCCCTTGATACAACTCTGCGTTCATACAGTAACTGTCCAACGATAATAGTAACTGGTGATATTAACATTAATATTTGTGCAACTGACAACTCATGCGTAGATTATCTATGTCTAATGGCAGAACATTCACTTCAGCAGGTCATATCCAAACCAACCAGGAAAGATTCGTGCTTGGACCACATATTTTTGAAATCTAACCGACAGACTTCCTTAGGCATTGTCTGTGATGTCGATATTTCCGATCACCGCATGATAATGATGGGACACAAGATGATCCTCTCAAAGAACTTGAAATCCCATAATCGTACTATAAACTTTATTAACTATCCAGAAGTCGCAGAAGAATTGAAACACACAGATTGGTCCAAGGTGCTGTGCGACAATGATGTCAACTCAGCGGTCGATGTATTCCATACAATTATTTCTACTGCTGTGCAAAATAACACTACTGAAACCAAAATCAGCCGTTCCAAACATATCTGGAAACCATGGATAACACCCGGACTCATAAAGTGTATGATTAATAGAGACAAGCTTCACTTAGACCTAAGAAAACACCCTAACAATAAAACGAAAAAACTTATTTACAATAGATATAGAAATTTTGTTACTAACCTTGTACATAAGTTGAAATATGACTACGAAAGTCAACAATTAAATAAAAATCTACATAACTCTAAAGAACTGTGGAAAACTATTAAAAATATCAGCGAATTCTCAAATAACAAAAATGATGCAATAGAACTCCTATCACATAAACACTCAGCACAAGACTCCGTCGATAGCTGCAATGATTACTTTTCCACAGTCGGTAAAAACCTTGCTGATAGAATCCTTTCCGAAGTGAATGTAATCCAAAGCACATTATTGACACAGATAGATTTGGGTAAATCCTCACATACAAGCTTCTTTATGCAGCCAACAGATGCTTTTGAAATAAGTGAAATAATTTCCAAACTAAAATGTAATAGTGCCCCTGGAAGAGATGGTTTTACGCCAAAACTAATAAAAGCAATAAAAGATGAAATACTAAATCCCCTAACACATATCATCAATCTCAGCCTAAGCTCAGGAGCATTCCCTATAAAATGGAAAGAAGCCATGGTAATACCTATCCACAAAAGCGGATCAAAACAGGATCCCGCAAATTATAGGCCCATATCTCTCTTGGGTATTTTGTCTAAAATACTCGAGAAGGTAGTAAACAAACGTCTAACATCATATTTAGATACCAATAAACTAATATCCAACTACCAATTTGGATTCAGACAAGGCAGATCTACGGAAGATGCGGTAAGCAAACTTAGTAGCTTAGTGAGTTCTTATTTGGATAACAATGAAAAATGTATAGGTGTATTTTTAGATCTCGCGAAAGCATTTGACACTGTTGCAATCCCCATACTCCTTAAAAAGCTGGAATTCATAGGTATTAGAGGTCTTCCACTCAGATGGTTTGAAACCTACCTAACAGATCGAAAACAATGTGTCAGGGTAGGGGATTGCATCAGCAGTTATCAAGATGTAATGTTCGGTGTTCCACAAGGCAGTGTCCTTGGGCCGACTTTGTTTATAATTTACATGAATGATATTCATCGTGCTCTATCACATCAAGCTGAGATAATTTGTTATGCAGATGACACAGCAATTCTGTTTCATAGTAACTCTTGGGAATCAGTTCAAGTAAAAGCCCAAAATGGTCTTTCTTGCATAAAACGTTGGCTTGATCTGAATCTCCTTTCCCTCAACACTAAAAAAACCAGTTACGTTTGCTTCCACAAAACACAGGCATCAGCCCCAACAATACCGGTTATTATTAAGATCCATACCTCCACTTGCGATAGAATATCTTTATGTTCCTGCGAAGAAATTAATCAAGTGGTATCAATCAAATACCTAGGGATTATTATTGACCATCGACTTTCCTTTCAACCCCACATTAACCAAGTAGCCAAACGTACTCGGAAATTAATTCATATTATGAAACTTCTACGTAACTCAGCTGATATTAAAACCTTAAAGCTTGTGTATATGGCACTGTGTGAATCAGTCATCAGTTATTGTATAACTGTATGGGGTGGAATGGGAATCACCACTATGCTACAAATCGAGCGGTCTCAACGCTCAGTGTTGAAAGTCATGTATAAAAAACCTTACAGGTACCCTACAGATCGCCTTTATTCTGATGCGTCGATTCTTAACGTACGTCAATTATATATACAAAAAATTGTACTGAAGCAACACAAGACTGTCCTCCAGTCCGCAGAATACACTGAACTCCTTCAGCTTCGTGTATTTAAATGTCCTCCAAAAGCTGTAAAAACATCATTCGCACAACACTTGCAAGACTTCATGCTTCCATTTATATACAATAAAGTTTCAAAAATATGCAATATCAAGAAAACTCGAATAAATAAAGTTAAACATATTGTACAAACGTGGTTATTAACTCAAACATATGTGGAAACAGAACAGCTCATTAGAATAGTTAAGTAAATTATATACAATATCCATTTATATAAAAAATAAAACAAACCTCCTTATATACTTACTTTTCACGAACCATCACTCACTCATCATACATACCATACACACACATGCCTCACTCATACTAAAACCGCATATCTTACCCATAACAATAAAACATATTAAGTATAGTATTTTTTGTAGAGTTTGTTTATGTTTTTAATTTTTATTAAGTATTTGTTTTAATACCTATTTGTTTTTTTAAATTCACTATTTATATTCTTACTACATTTTATTTGAAATTTATAGTTTTATCGATTTCGGACAATGTATAAGTCATTGGAAATTATTTAAAAATGGCTTCCACGAGTCAGGTTTTTTACCTAGTGTGGATGCCATAAGAAATTTATATGTTTTTAGTTCATAAGTACCCTTACTGAACTTACATAAGAACCCTGTAAGCGAACTTTTTTACTGGAAATAAATTTTTATCTTTTTTTATCTTATCTTTAAATATAAGACATTCCTAAATCACGTGATTCATTCGCAGTGCTGGTCCTGTGTCCTGGGGGTAATATATAACGCAACTATGCAACATTGCCAATGCAATTATTTTTTGCCGATTTTATATCAGAATCCTTAGCAATTCTGCAAAAATTCTGTAAAATTGTCATGACTATTTCACGGAAATTTTGCGATTCTTCTAGAAAATCTGAAAAATGAATTACATTGCCAATGTGGCATAGTGACGCTGTTAGGCCCAGCGCATAGTGGCGCTATATGGTTCGGGGACGCCGCCAAATTTATAAAGCTTTTAGCCAGTTTACAATGGGTTTGAAAGCATTCACGCTGCAGGTCGTAGGTTCGATTCCTACCCGGGACATGCATTTGTGTGCATGAACATGTCTGTATGTCCCGAGTCTGGGTGTATATGTATATTAAGTATGTATTTACAAATCAAAAAGTAGTATATGTAGTAATATCAGTTATCTGGTTTACATAGTACAAGGTCTGCTTAGTTTGGGATCAAGTAGCCGTGTGTAAAAATGTCCCAGGATATATATATATTTCTAGGAACAAAAGTGATTTGTAATGCCAGTGTAAGTCCATCATAAGTTTCTATGAATTTGGGGTGTAGTGTGTTGTAGTATTAGTTACCGATGCGAGCGTGTGCGTGAGCGCGGCAGAGGGCGGGTCGGGCCCGGCGGGCGCGGCGGCGGCGGCGGCCAGCCAGCTCACGTACGCAGCCACACTACCCTCCGGGCACGACCGGCACAGCTGCCGCACCAGCTCGCACACCGCCGCCATGCTGCCCGTGCCCGCGCTCGCACCCACCCCGCGACCCGGCGCAGGCGCGCAGAACGCTGCACAACACAACCATAGCTATTATAACATATTCTACTTGATACAGCCGCGTTCGGTTATTTGCATTCGTATGATTACTAAGGTCCGTATTTACGTAGGGCTTACAGTGCGCTCGAACGCATAGACGCATTGAGAAATATCAAACTTACTATAGTTTTGGTTTCCCCGTTAATACAAGTATTGTTTGAGAAGGGGTAGCTTATCAATCGCTTTTAGCTTCATGTTGTTAGTTTATATTAAAATTAAATGAATACGGATGTATGATATTACTTGAATAGTTTGCAATGTATGATCCGAACTGAGAGGAACAATCAACTTAGCTGTTAGCGTTGTACGTAATTTAATAGATGTATCACGCAAATGGTATAAGAAATTATGACTAATCGTCAGTATAGACGGACAAGCTATATATATTTCTAGATCTGGATAGCATATTTATTGATAAGTAGTGACGTCATGTATGCTAGTGTGTGTGTGCGTGTGTAGGTACCGTGTGCGTGCGCCCTCGCGTCCATGTGCAGCAGCGCGGTGATGAGCGGCGCGCGCAGGTCGGGCGCGTGTCGCGCGGCGTGCAGCAGCGCGGCGTGCGCGCCGTGCGCGGCCGCGCCGCCCGCCGCCACGCAGGCGCACAGCGCCGCCAGCGCGCCGCCGCCGCGTCCCGCCGCCGCCAGCCGCGCGCCCGCCGCGCCGCCCGCGCGCGCGCACGCCGCCACCACGCACGCCCAGTTGTTGCTGCGCACAACATACACATGTATACAATATACACAATATGTTCATACTACAGTACTAAACTTGAACGAACCAGCGTATCTAACACACCGGAGCGATAATATAATCTCAAATAAACCACCAATTCAGTTTTCTTCGTATGGCACCTTTAGGTGAGTATAAACTTCAGCATTTACTTGTAACAGAACATCGAGCATTCGCCGTTTTTTAAATATTAACTAATCACAATTCGATAAAAAATCTCAAATCTATACTCACCTTTAGTTAGTACTAAAGGCTATCAACTCGGCAACATCCTCACATATTTTATTTCGGAAATCAAAGTAACTTTAAGGGTACTATATCTGACGCCAAAAATTAAGTATTACATGGAAAATAAGTGCATAAAGTACAAGTGAATACTCACGCGCCGTGTGTAGTGACGTGTGCGGGCAGCGATGCGGTAGTAGCGGATGCGGCAGCGGGCGCTGCGTGCGCGCTGAAGGCGGGCGCGGCGAGCAGGCGCAGCTGCAGCAGGCCCATGTTGGAGGAGTCGCGCGGCTTGTACAGGCGCACCTGCACCGTGCTGCACACCACGGGCCGCGCCACCACCAGCCGGATGAACGTCATGCCGGCCGTGTTCTGCGGCGGGCCCAGCGGCGCCAGCGTGCCGCCGCAACCCGCCTCCACAGCCACCGCGCCCGGGCACGCTGCACACACAACACACAATTACACCGTCACATCTCATATACACACACATTTTAACAATAATCATTCAAAGATACAGTCATTTGCCTAGTTTGGGGCTAGGTACTAGGTTTAAATAACTAAAGGACTGATCAATCGTAGGAAGAAAGGATCGCTTCGACCCGGTATACATATACCGTGTGTGTATCTGACTTTTTTGTAATCTGCACCAATCAAATAATTCGATTTATTGGCTCGGTAGTTTCAAAGCAGATCACGTTTTTTTAAGCAGATCATGTTAGGTAGCCTGGGCGTCGCGGTGCATGCTAGTGCGCTTCCATATCGCTCTTTTAAAGGCGGGAGTTGGTACACTGTTGATTTTTAGTGAGGTAATTATTGGCACTCTGCTGGGATTCCGACATCTCTCTCTGGTTCGCATGAAACGGAACGGGGGACCCATGGATGGTGTTCTAACGTTTAAAAAAGGTCACGTAACACAAAGCACTATAACATTGTTTGTTGAGTTGTTAAAGGAGTGGTCGGTACTGACTGGCGAGGCTGGTGAGATGCGGCTGCAGCTGCAGCTCGTGCAGCTGCACGGCGTAGGGCAGCGTGAGCGTGAGCGCGAGCGACGCGTCGTCGGCGCTGAAGAAGTGGTAGGACCAGGCGGCCGCGCGCACGCGCCGCGCCGCGCACGCGCCGCGCGCCGACATGCCGCCGCCGCCGCCGTCCAGCAGCACGTCCGCCGCCTGCGCCGTCGGGTTGCCGCACGACACCGTGCCTAATCATACACACACCACACACATTACAACTACTGTACGATCATCACCTTGGCGTCATCGTTGGACACCATTGTCGATCCTGGCTTACAGGTGTAACAGTACTGGGAGTGAAATGGGAATAGTTAACAAAAAAAACAGGTTTGTGATCAAAATCATCTATTGCCGTAGTATTACAAAAAAGTTAAACATGAAATAAACATAAGTTATATAAAAAAATACAAGGGAAATTCAACTAGACACCCGTTCAATACGAGTTTAACTTTTTTGTAATACTAAAGTTAATTTCTGGCCTTACGATCATGAATAAGAACGACAATACACTGAGTTTAGTCAAGTTTATTTACTATCCTAACAGAATTAGCACAACTTGCATAATCCAATTTAAAAAGATACCTACCCTACAACTTTTGATAATGTGTTACTAAGCCCGCCAGACACTTTCACCACTATTACTATTATAAGGCAGGATTTACTGCAGTGTCCAAGAAAGTCGCCGAGATCTTACGCACGAGGTCTCACCGAGTGTCAAATGTGTATGTGTTGTGTGTACTCACAGAGCGGCGCGATATTGACCAGTCCGTTCGCGGTCTCGATGACGGGCGGCTGGTTCTTCTTGCTGCCGGCGGCGGGCGTGGACAGGTTCACGAGCTGCGGCGGCAGCTTTAGGTAGTTCATCAGCGACGACACCAGGCCCTGCCCGCTGCTCGGACCGGCCTAAACAAATCATACCGTGTTTTAAATCTTTTGTGAGCGTTATGTCCAAATTTAAGAACTTCAAAGAGTAAAAATACCAAAAATATTCCAAACATCCAAGTGTTACTATGACACGAGAATCGAAACAAAACTGTTATCCAATGGATCCCTTTTACTCGTGTAGACGAACTGCTATGTGCGAATTAAGATTTTAAAATTACATTGTTACTAGCGCGGGTTGCAAAGAGAACTTCGAATACTCCACACTTCAGTCCTCCTTTAACCTTATTGGCCGGCTTCCTATGAAGAATAGATAGTTTTCGGTCCAGTTTGTGTGGGGATAACACAAGACAGAATGTAGGTAGACCATACACACAAAACAAGCGCACTGAAGTAGGTAGACCATCTTTGGCTGATTAAGGTCATCTATCATATAAAGTACCTGGTGGCATGCGGTAAGTTTGTCCAGGGCGAGCTCAAGCCCGCCGGCGTCGATGAACGCGCTCAGCGCCTCGGGGTTGTCCAACAGCCGGATGATCAGCTGCTGCATCGCTTGAGATAAGTTTACTACTTCCTCTTTCCCTATAAACAACAATAAATTGTTTAACCTTAGCAATGATAGGCGATGTAAATTGAATATTCCATACTACCTACTTCATAATAAGGAAATTTAATCAATGAATTACATCAGCTGAATTTACGTAATTTAAATAATAATATTGTCTTCCTCCTATCCAAATATTTCGATCAAATGCTATAGTTCAACAAACTATTAATAATTACGATTGAGGCAGGTCATAGCTGGCATAAATCACCATTTACTTTACCTCTTTGTGACCTATGCACCACGAGAAATAAATAAAAACTGATTTAAATAATTTAGTCACGACAAAATGTATAGTTGTACCGCCAAATTTATAGAGATTTTAGCCAGTATACAATGGTTTAAAAAGCATTTCTAGGAACAAAAACGTAATGCCAGAACAAGTCCAATTTAACTTGCTATAAATTGGGGGGGAGGGGGGTAAAGTGTGACTAACTAAGGAACTCCATGAGGCTGGTGACCATGAGCGCGGGGCTGGCGGCGGCGGCCGGCAGCTGCGCCACCAGCCAGAACACCTCCTCCTTCAGCGACGACGGCTCCGAGTTCACACCTGCGTACATACATCATTATAAGCTACACTTCTGTCACACCACGCTTTACATTATTAATATTAAAATAAGGGTCATTGCAGCAAGTCATACAACGCAAAAGACAAAATCGTCATCTCACGCCTAGGACGACGAAATGTTTTTGCGCTTGTGGTAACAGCACCGCAGGTCTTACTGTAACATCATTTACGGACGAATACTGAAACGCTATGTGTAGCGTGTAGCAATGCTTTAAGAATTTTTTGAGGATACCTGAGTTCTCTATATAACATGAATAAAAAACGTTCAGATTCCGAGCTCACTCACCAGAGTTCAATGTCGCGGTATTCATTCCATCGCACATTGACAGCGTCCTGTAGAAATTCTGCATGATCTGTTGTTGTTGTAACACTGTTGGACAACAAAAATGTAAGACAATTTGGCCTGTTTCCCGGAGAGGAGACAAAGGTAGTATACCCAAATTTTGCAGATAAAAAAAACAAGTAATAAGGGGTACTGGTTTCGCTTTCAAACAGAGGCTGATTCACAAAATTCTAATAACCAGGATTTCATGATCAGCAAACCGCACTTGCGACCACGAGACCGAGAAAAGAATGTTTATCTAAGACACACAAAGGACTATTTTCTAGCGAAATTTGAATGTTATTCATATGTGAGCCTAACATGATCATATGAGGAATTATTAATAAATAAAGGCTAATTCAGATTTAAGCGTAGCGTAGTTTTTGATCCGTCTTACCGGTGTCGGCGAAGCACGGCGTGCGCGCGGCCTGCTGTTTCCTCTCGTCCTCGACATTGGTGGCGTCGGGCTGCGCGCTGTGCTGCGCCTTGCTCTCGTCCGTCTGCGACTGCTCGCTGCCCGACGCCGCGCTCGGACTCGACGACGACTACACACACATAACACACCATCACGAACGACGTTATGCGTCTGCGAAACTCACAAAGAGATGGTTTTTTAAACAATTAATTACCATTTACAACATTAAAACTGAGAATACAGAACACAAATGCAACTTCAACTAGCAGTTAGTCACTATAAATGAATCATTGTCCGTCTTTATTTGTTATTCATAGTTTGTATACATATAATGTAGGGAATCCGAGATTGAGGAAACTTGATTAAATTGTTCATTTTATTTCACTTTCCTGTTATTTTTTTCAATAAGATTTGGTTGGTTTTCCGGTTCATTACATAACTTTCTTATGTCTATTGAGTGTGGAATGTCTCGTGTCTCGTGAGTGGTAGTGTAGTGTACTATGTGACTTTAATAAGAATATGACCGGCTTAGCGCTATGTTGTAACGTCACTTGTCTTGTGCAGGGTCTCGGCTAACTTCACTCATATACCGCACTTATATGAGTGAAGTTAGCCGAGAACCCGTCCTATTCTTATTTTAATCGCATGTGTGTGTGTGTGCGCTGACCGTGTGCGGCTTCGTGTTTCGTGAGTGGTAGTGTAGTGTGTGTGTTGAGTTGCCGACCGTGTGCGGCTTCGTGTTTCGTCAGTGGTAGTGTAGTGTAGTGTGTGTGTTGATTTGCCGACCGTGTGCGGCTTCGTGTTTCGACAGTGGTAGTGTAGTGTAGTGTGTGTGTTGAGTTGCCGACCGTGTGCGGCTTCGTGTTTCATCAGTGGTAGTGGTAGTGTAGTGTAGTGTGTGTGTTGAGTTGCCAACCGTGTGCGGCTTCGTGTTTTGTGAGTGGTAGTGTAGTGTAGAGTGGTAGTGTAGTGTAGTGTAGTGTGTATGTCGAGTTGCTGACCGTGTGCGGCTTCTTGTTTCGTGAGTGGTAGTGTAGTGTAGTGTAGTGTGTGTGTTGAGTTGCTGACCGTGTGCGGCTTCGTGTTTCGTGAGTGGTAGTGTAGTGTAGTGCAGTGTAGTGTCTGTGTTGAGTTGCTGACCGTGTGCGGCTTCGTGTCTCGTGAGTGGTAGTGTAGTGTAGTGGTAGTGTAGTGTGTGTGTGTGTGTGTGTGTGTGTGCTGACCGTGTGCGGCTGCGCGTGGACATGGTGCGGCACGGCGAGCAGCTTGCGGCAGTAGTGCAGCAGCTGCGCGAGCACGGCGCGGCGCAGCGGCGCGCGGCGGCACACGCCGCTGCCGCCGCCCGCCAGCACGTCGGCCAGCAGCCCCGACAGCCGCGCCTCCGACCCGCCCTCGCACCGCCACCCGCTGCCCTCGCGGATCCACCACACCGACTGGTGAGCTGCGAAACCACACACACAACCACGCAATCACACATCGACACGAAGAATAAGGCCCGCCACATACATACGGAAATCCGTTACGAATCGAGATTCCGAACGCAGTAAATCCATCCAAACGTATGGATGTATCACATAAGTACGGAATTTTTCCGTTTCGGAATTCCGAATGGTAGCCTGTGCGTCCGTTTATTCCGAAGGGAAATAAACGTTATGTGTGCGACTGTGTGATAAGCTTACGGAATCCCCTATGTATGTGGCGGCCCTAAATGGATGGGATTGGGGAAAATGGACTGGGGGTGATCCCAGTGACGCCTAGACCAGGGCAAATTACGAAAAAGTCATTTCCGATTTTTTTCTGTCGGGAATCGAACCCGCAACCACCCGATGCAATTAGCCGAGCGGCCTACGCTCGAAACACTGCGCCAAGCGGTTGTCTTATCGTCGTCTGTCGAGATACTGTAAGTCTTCCTATGAATTCATTGAGTGAAGAGATCAGGGTTTACCTTAGTGTTAAGAGGAGGGTTCGAAATTTGGTTGATTTTCTATTCTACTTTTTCTTTAAGTAAGTATGTGGACTAGGAATCTTATATTTAGATGTATGATTTTTGACTATATTATCTTGAGTATCTTTAAATCCAAATCACGATTTGATGAAATTTTCTCGATAAAAAAAAATTATGAAATGAGCTCTAATTATTTACAATTTTCCTTGCTACCACGATGTTTTTACGATTTAGATCACGAAATTATTTCTAAAACATAGCAAATAATGATATCTAAACTACCCTTCAACCATATTTTAATTCATGAAGTAGTTTTTTTTTAATTCAAGTAAATGTGGTTTGGCGCTTACGTTGTTTATTTCCGAGCGCGCGCACAATATCGCCATCTCACATTTTAAGTACTTGAACTAACCATGTCTCTCTCTAACTTTGTATTGTCAGTGTCCGCTCGGACTTGTTCGACGTCGGACCTGTGAAGGATTTTTTAAAAAATATTACGAAAAAATATTACGGTCGTGCCACATTACAGGTACAGTACAGTATTTACAGTCCGCCGACGCCTATGATAAATAAATAAATATCCTTGGAAATTCTTTTACACATGACTACCTGATCCCAAACTAAGCAGAGCTTGTACTATGGAAACCAGATAACTGATATTACTACATATACTACTTTTTGTTTGTAAATACAAACTAAATATACACTTAATTACACCTAGACTCGGGACATGCGGACATGTTCATGCACACAAATGCATGTCCTGGGCAGGAATCGAACCTACGACCTGCACTGCAGCGTGATTTTCGTTTGCTTTTCCTTGTCTTGTGTAATTTCTTTTCATCTCTTGTCATTTTGTGTCATCTCTTGTCATTTTGTGTCATCTCTTGTCATTTCATAGTTATTCGTGTCATTTCTGTAAAAACTCCCTATTTCGCTTACTGTTATATACTTGCAGCATGGTCTTGGGCCGACAGTGGGAATACATTGCTTGTCAAAACAATGGAGTCGCTTTATTGCGTTTGTTGTAGGTATGGATGGGCAAGTAATAAATATATCATACATCAATAAATTATCGTAAAAAATAACATTACAGATATGGATAGGAAAATGTTTGTCCGTCCTATTCAATCTATTATATTATAAACGAAAGTAACTCTGTCTGTTACCTTTTCACGGCTAAACCGCTGAACCAATGTTGATGAATTTTGGTATGGAGATAGACTGGGTCTTGGCGGAGAACATAGGCTACTTTTTAGGGTTCCAAAGGGTGCTAACGGGACCCTATTACTAGGCCTACGCTGTCCGTCTGTCTGTCTGTCCGTCTGTCAGCGCGGGCTGTATCTCACGAACCGTAACAGGTAGAGAGTTGAAATTTTCACTGAATGTGTATTTCTGTTGCCGGTGCAGAACAAATACTAAAAATATAATAACATTTAAAAATAAATATCAAGTCTCAAACTTGATATTTTTGATGTGTTTATTCTACGGTGGTACGGAACCCTTTATGTGCGAGTCCGACGCCTTCAGATCTTATGAATGTTTTCTTGAAATAAATATAGTGTATTTTAAGTAATTAACTGGCCAACCCTCAGGTCCTACCTACCATGTTAGGATCTTTTTCGTTCTAGCGGGTGTAAACCGTGATTTAACGAGTTAATGTGATAATTTTTGTATTTAAATTATTCAATTCAATGTATTTGTTTCAGAAATAGTCCAATATTGATTATTAAAATTATTATAATTTCACAATAAATAACTGGCTGACTAAATATAAAACAATAAATAAAAGTAAAATTAAATTTAAAAAAATAAAAAAATATTTTATATTTTTCATGTTTTATCATTAAAATACAATATAATATAACATAAATTAAAATAAAATACAATAAAATAAAAACCTACCCCTAATTAAACAAATACCGTCCGCGTGGGATACTGGCTGCATGTCCTCCCTGTATTCAAGCTGTTCCTGTTGTCAAGCGAATTTTTTGACCAAGGAAAGAGCCAGCCCTCTTGTCACCTGTGGCGGTAACCAGTCTAAGGGCGATTTTGATAGATAAAAAAATAAAGATAAAAAGATAAACAATAAATAAATGCATGGTTAAATCAATAAAATTAATAAAAACTGAAAATTAAATTAAAAAATAAATTAAATATGGTAAAAATAAATATTATGACACCGCTGATGACTTCATGATCGGCATCGAAGTTAAGTACCAAAGTATTCCTTTGCCTACGAAACATGAAAAAGATACTCATATCCGGCAGTCAGTCACTGACACAGAGTATGTACATTTTTACCCGACTAAGGTGGGCGGAGGGTTATGATTTTGACCGATATGTATGTATGTTCATCTGCTCCCGTATAACGTCCAAACTATTTTTATCATAAT
Source organism: Drymonia ruficornis (assembly GCA_947859195.1). NCBI lineage: Eukaryota > Metazoa > Arthropoda > Insecta > Lepidoptera > Notodontidae > Drymonia > Drymonia ruficornis. The sequence goes on from OX401923.1 coordinate 9,371,399, forward strand.
AATTTGACTAATGAGATATCGTTGGACGCGTCTGGATCGTCCGCTGGTTATAGGCTATTATACGATCGAAATATTGTTATACGTATCTATCAGCATATTGTAGGTATCGTTTGTCTTCTTTTGACTTACTTTGTCTTCAGCAATAAAAACAACATAGAAATTAAATTATTTTTTTCAAATACACTCGACATAAAAATCCCATATAAAACGAAAAAAATATATTTGAATATTTTCATCCATTTCATCTATTTTAAAAGGTGCACTGGGACATATTATTTTAATTGTACGAATTAAACAATATTGTTCCTTCAAAAAATAACTATACTATAGTCTACTCCATAGCTGTTCTGTCCTAGCTAAGCGAGAGGGATATATCCTTCGGCAGCTCACGCGACGCTAGCCACACCCCGAAACTAAAATTCATTTTTTTCTTGTATCGTCTTAAAGTATGAGAGCTTTATCGACGTCACGGCATAAATATTATATCTGGCTGAAACAGTTTCAGCGACAATCATCGTGGGGCGAGTCCTATGTTTCACTATGGTACATACACATACAAATAAGTGTACAGCCGGGTACCTGCGCTCTTCAAACATACGCGTTAGCACTACATATGTGAGACTGCAACTGACATCTATAAATCAATGTAACAAAAGAAGCCCGCTGAGTTTCTTGCCAGATCTTCTCAGTCGAGGTCGCGTTTCCGATCCGGAGGTAGAATAGAATGTGAAAATGTTAATTTGTAAGTGCCCCCGTAGATCTAAACGAAAAATAGTATTAGAATTTTGACAATTTGGTTGGTTCCTTCCGGATCCCTCGCCAACTCTTGGTCATTATATTATCGTACAATAGTGTGTGTGTGTGTGTGTGTGTGTGTGTGTGTGTGTGTGTGTGTGTGTGTGTGTGTGTGTGTGTGTATGTGTATGTGTATGTGTGTGTGTGGTAGTGCTCACCGACGGTGTGCATGAGCGGCAGCGCGTGCGCGACGTGCCGGGGCGGCAGCACCTGCAGCATGGGGTGCGCAAGCCGCAGCAGCGTGGCCTGCAGGTCGTAGGCGGCGCCGGCGGCGTGGTCGCGGCGCCACACGCCGCACACCGCGCGCAGCGCCGCCAGCGCGCCGCCCGCGCCGCGCGCGCACACCACGCGCGACACCACCGAGTGCAGCGCCGCCGCCGCGCCCGCGCCCGCGCCCACGTGCGCACCGCCCTATACACACATCACACATTATACAGGTGAATTTTACAAGTGAGCGTGCATGGTCAAATTTGAAACCACAGACATAGACCTAAATAGATGATGCATGTCCCTCGTTTTGTATGAAAACCAAGCGTGCCACTTTTTTTCTACCTACTGTGAGCCTTTTATCCTGTTCAACTTTTTTGTGGAGTTTTTATAGCTCAATACGGCACAACTAGGCATTATTTAAATGTCGTATGATGCCCGACACCGACAGCGGTGTAGCGCGGAGTGAATAAACAGCATCAAAGGCAGTGCAATGCACTGCAAGTGCAATGCACTGCCTTTTATGCGCATTTTGGCGCGCTCAGTTTGAAAAGCTCATTTGGAAAAGAAAAAACACTCACTGTATTATTCCACCATTTGATAATTTCGCTAATAAATAACGAATTCTGGGAAGTAATAATATACGGCAAACTTAAGGAAAGTGTTGGATATTAATAAACTTCGGGACTATTCTCTTCCCATCATTACCCAAAAGTTACGTCCCGATCAGTGCTGTCATTGATCGAAATCATCAATACAAAGAAGGTTCATTATTGGCCGCACCACAGACAATGACGTCATCTTGGACCAGTACCGTGACCCAACTGTCACGGGATGAACATTCTTGGTTTGGCTATCTTATTGTACTGTAGATAGATAAGACAGTCTATGACAACCGTCGTTGATATGTTGACATCCAGGGAATAACGTTGTTTTAACAGAGTTCATGAACAAATTTACACCACAATATTGATAGTCAAATTGCCAGTCGCTCATAGCCAGCTGCAATCACTGATCGTAAAACAATCGGAGGTTAAGCAACGCTTGGCAAGGTCAGTCAGAGATGGGTAATTATTTAGTAGCACTTGAACTGAGCGGCTACGTGCTTAAAAAGTTTGTCCCGGTTGTTGCGAATTAGGCAGCAGTCGTGAAGCCTTGTCAAAGGCCTTCAGGAGGCTTGCACAACTCTCGACACCAGGGTTGGCCACTAACCATACGAAAAAAGATAGTGTAACGAGTACTTACGAGATAGGGTTCAGAGGACGTCACGGCGCCGTCGGTGTTAACATTCATTGTAATAAACTTGACGATGGCCGGCACGAAGTGTTCGCACTCGAGTATAACGCGACCCATCGTCTGCGTGCTGCCCTCCGTCTGGTGGAACATCATCACAGTTACAACGGGTAAACAGACACTATAGCTACGCACACGCACGGATCTGCCCGACAGATCTGTGGGACCACAGAGTAAAGACTAAAGAAAGAGGTGCCCTTATTAGATATTTGTATGAAACAAAACGTGGTCATTGTTTTTTCATTTTCATTTTACTATTTACCGGTAAATAGTTAAACTACTCGCTTCGTTTTATGTCGATGTTAGTACTAGGCCGACCACTCGGCCGATTTGCTTGGGGCCAGTCCCCTTAGTAACTGGTCCATGTGTGGGACTGACCGGACTGCTGGTGTATGGTGAGCGGGCAGGCATCTGGCAAGCAAATCTGTGCCTGTTCTCACGATACACCCGCAGTTCTGTCTGTCAGGCAGATCTGTTGAGCAGATCTGTGCGTGTATGCTTAGCTTATCGACAAAGATATGTATACTCTACCTGTAGTGGCAAGCTGGCGATCCATGCTAATGCTTGCATCGATAGCACCCAGCATCTGAGTGAAATGTTTTCTAATCTGTAACAAAAGTGAAAGCGTGATACAATCATCAACACAACACAAATCTAGGAACACACTCGCTTTCTCCTTGGTGGAGGAGACCCGGCTTATGCTGGAGTGCTGGACCGTCCGCGCGGCATGCTTAGTGCGATCCCGTGGCGCCCTTCCATAGGCGGTAGATGGTACACCGTGGGGTTTTATCGGGTCAGATTCGATACCCTTCGCGCCTCCCCCGAGGCCGAAGGGGTTCCATGGGAATATTGCAATGTGGGGTTCGAGGCCAATGTTAAAAAAGGAGTTGACTCGGTTCCTCGTTTGATAATGTTCGAGTTCAAATCTGTCACTGCCGGGCTCGCTAAATTCGGGCGGCCATTGTATGAATTAGTGGTTGGTAGAAAGCGTAATGTTACTTAAAAATAAATGCAGGTGGAACGTTATACGCATTATTTATCAAGTAATTTCAAGAAATAATGTATTAATTTTGATATCGCTTCGCGTTGGGCCAGGTACAGGTCGCCTACTCCGAAATACGAAACGAAATGCTTACGGATCGTACGTTTTCCTACTCAGAAAGTGTCCGATAGTCGTGATTTGACATTTCTTCTTTCGCAGACCCTACTCCTTAAGAATCCGGAAATCCACTTCCGAAACACTTTCAAAGTAGGAAAATATACCATCCGACAGGCGAAGCGTTTCGTTTCGTATTTCGGAAGCCCCACTGGCACGGGCTCGTCAACTTTGGGCGGCTATTGTATAATAATAACATAGCGTTTAAATTCGTGGTTGGTCGAGGAAGCGTAATGTTACATAAATGTGTGCATGATGTGCAACGTTAAAATCAAGTAATTTCATAAAATAATGTATTAATGTTAGTATGTGTTCTCGTTGTGCGGGGTACTGCCCCCCCAGCCAAGTGGCTTCGTCGAGCGTGTCTACAAATCGCTACGCTTAAATGTATGGAAATGACATCAGTCGATAAGTAGATGACGTGACTTATGTCATTTCTATACACGAAGCGTACCGTTTTGTAGAAACGCTCGTAAACCAAGCCGCTTGGCAAAAGGGGGCTGGTGTGTTTAGTGTACTGACGTGCATAGCGAGTGCAGCAGCGCGTTGACGGTGTCGGAGGCGAGGCGGATGCGCGGCGTGTCGGCGGGCACGGCCAGCGCGGCCAGCGACCACGCGCCGCCGCTGCCCCACGCCGACCCGTTCAGCGTCAGCCACAGCGAGATCACGTTCTCCATGAACGTGCACTCCATCTGCACCAAACACCATACATTGGAACAACCTACGCTACGTCGTACTATTTTTTATAGGTCGTAGAGTCAAATTGTAGTTAATTATCTGCAGCTCCAGCTTATATATAGAGGCTAGTTCGACCGGGGTAGTACCACCCTCTCGCAGAAGATCGGCGTAAAATCGCTATTACAGCTACGTTTCGCACGATGAGGGAGAGAGCGGGAAGATCGAATACTTGATAGGTAAAAATCATGAGTAAACCTCCGTGCACAGACCGGCTACTACGTAACTTTTTCAATAATTTTTCAATTGGTTTCATTGATCCCGTGTTACTTTGGCTATTGAATTTATGCATGATACGTAAAAGTGATGAGTAAAGGCACGGACCTGGTAATGGAACTCGAGCGCGAGGTGCCTGAACACGTCGTAGAGTGTGTGCGTGAGTGGCGGGTGCGGGCGCGGCGGCGGCGGCGGCGGGTGCGGCGCGCGCGGCGCGGCGGGCGCGGCGGGCGGCGGCGGCGCGCGCACGGCGGCCGCCAGCGCGCCCGCCGTGGCCAGCGCCGCGCGCCGCGCCAGCGCCTCGCCCGCGCCGCCCGCGCCGCCGCCGCCGCTCTCCAGCCGCGCGTCAGAGCATTGCGACACGTTGCTGTTACATAAACATTACACAATTTTGTTTATGAACTACTGGGTGAAATTGAAATCATGGGCATCCTTTTAAACTATGACTCTACACATGATTCAGAATATTTTGGGAAAATAAATAAAAAAATCTATTGATGAAAAAATATTGCTCGAGTAAGCAAATAAGCAAACCCGTTAAGGTAATACATATGCTAAACTGGGTGGGTCTAAGTAAATGGTTTGATGAATCGGCTGGCTTATGTGCAATATAAAGTATACAACATTAAACCTCATATGGTCGGGAATAAAACGGCTTAACCGATTTATTTTAAATGTTACCAAATTTTGTAGAAATCGATTTCAAAATATGAAATTGTCAACCTAAATCGTTAATGTTATCCATAGCAACTGAAAAGATTTACGTGAAACCTATACCAAAAAAGTTGTCAAGACTTGTTTAAGAATCCGTGCATCAAAGATTTAAAATTAGACATTTTATTTAAAAAATAATCAATAATAAGCTTAAATTTGCTGGAAACGTCACAGGTCATCATGGTTTGGACACCTATTTGTTCCCGGTCAGTGCCGCGATGACGGCATCAAAGGCTGGACGTGCGCACAATTTTTTGCGTGAAATTCGTAAAAATTTTACGTCTTCTTAGCTTTTTATGAATTAAATCACGTTTTAAATAGTTTAAATATAATATTGAACACAATTTTTTGAATATTATATGCTTACATATATTTTTAAATTAATGTTTATGCTAGTTATGAATTTTGAGGTCGTCATAGATTATGAAAATAAAAATGCTATATAATGGTAAAGTGTGATGTTCCTCTGAATACTATTGGTACCAAGTAGGTTGAATAATTATTATTATAATTAGGTAGAGTTCATTTGGTAACTAGTTATTGCATTGTAATTATTTTAATGACTGATTTGGTTAAAAGGATTTTAATTTAAGTACAAATTTGATATTATTTTTGGAATTCAAGATGGTGGCCACATGCTATGTAAAATTTGGATGATGGGTGTCATGTAAGGGTTTTTTGGCGGATACTAAATATAGACCTGTTTTTTTTTATATTTAAGATATTATTATGTAACATCACTACTTGTATCCCCATTCGGGGGTAGTAAGAGGCTTGAGTGGCCATACACCACCACATTGTGGAGGTATTAACCAACTCAAAGCCCACGTGGTGAAACTTGTTGTGTATACAGGAACTGACTATTACCTAATCCCGAGGGATAGGTAGGTTTCCTCACGATGTTTTGAATTTAAGATCTTTATTGGAATCCTGCGGGCTTACCACCACCTCTTATAGCAGTTTTGTTTAACGTTTCAGCGACTTTTTGTGCAATGACGTTTCTTATTGTCATGACAATAAGGTACGTAATTGCCTAAAAAGACGCTGAAACGTTAAAACGTTCCTGTAATTGAATCGCAATAAAAGTTCGTGGTAAGCCCCCTGGCCTTCTTTTGTTTTTCATAAGTTTCCTAGTCTTTTCTTGTGTTTTCTTTTTAATTGACTTCAAAAAGGAAGAAGTCTCTCAATTCGACCGTATATCTACGCATTCTGCCTGACTTTGATTGCAGCTGGCTATGAGCGCCTCAGTTAATCGATTACCAGTTGCAACGAGACCCGTTTCGGACTCGTGTTAATTCTTGTAGATTTTTGTCGATTCTTATCGATTCCTGCCTTTTCTTGATTTGTTGAAGAAATGACAAAAACTGACAAGAAATTATAAGAAAAGACAGGCAATGACACAAAAACACAAGAAATGTCAAAAAACAACACGAAGTGACAATAAATTATGAAAAATGGCAAAACAATCCAAAAAAACATACTTATGTATGTCATTACTTCCCAGAATTGGTTTCTTATCAGCGGCACTATCGAATGGTGTAATAATACAGTCTGTGGTTTTTTTTTTTCAAAATTAACTATGTAGTACGATTCCTGGCTAAGAATTTTATTTTTTGAAAAATCCAATGATGCAGTTTTAGTTTTCATCAAAATCGGCCCCAAGACTCCTTTGAGTATTTTGCGCTATTCCTCATAGTTTCGGATTTGGCCATCCACGCACGCTTGAAAAATTCATCCTGTATATTCTTGTCATTTTTCCATTTTCTTGTAATTGTCTTTCTAATTTTTACTCATTTTGTCTTGGTAACTCTTGTCGTTTCTTGCCATAACTTGTGTTTTCTTGGATTGTTTTGCCATTTTTCATAATTTATTGCCACTTCGTGTTGTTTTTTGACATTTCTTGTGTTTTTGTGTCACTTCCTGTCTTTTCTTATAATTTCTTGTCAGTTTTTGTCATTTCTCGAACAAATCAAGAAAAGGCAGGAATCGATAAGAATCGACAAAAATCGACAAGAATTAACACGAGTCCGAATCGGGTCTCGTTGCAACTGGTAATCGATTGACTGAGGCGCTCATAGCCAGCTGCAATCAAAGTCAGGCAGAGATGCGTAGGTGGCATTTGAAGTGAGCGTATCCGTGCATCGGAGGCCATGTAAAAAGTCGATCCCAGTTGTTGTCATCTAAGCAGCAGTCGTTAAACCTTGTCAGAGGTGTTCGGGCGGCTTGAAAAACTTTGACACCAGGTTGTTTACTAACCATTCGATAAGAAAAAGAGCTGTATATCGTTGGTGATAAGGTACAATATGACTACGAGAACCTTATTTTAAATGAAAAACACTTCACCCTTTTTTATTACGTCATAGTCGAGTAATCAACCGTTTAAAACGGATTGTTCGAGGTTCATGTTAGTTCTGTTTTTTTTTTTTTTCAAAATTAAAACATAAATTGCAATAGGTTTAAGCGAAACTCATAAATTAATGTCCTGTAATCTAAATAAATAAACTGCAGAGTACCATCAAAAGATTATATGCAATTTAAATTTTAATCAATTCATTATACCTAGGAGTTCTAGAATAATCTCGATGGAAGACCGGGACTGACATGCAATGGACCATCACGTCAGGCCAGGTGAAAGACCCCGTTTCACCTAACAAAATGAAAGCCCGGCCATGACTTCGCGCGATGGCAACGGACGACGCGTTTTTTGCTAAAATGTTGCAAACGAAAAAAAACGCTGTCGCCCGTCGCGCGAAGTCGTGGCCGAGCCCTGAGCCTTAAACTCGGGGCACCCACCCATCTAGGAATTTAATTGGCAAACCCGAAGATGATCCATGACCAAATCAAGCTAAAGATTGAGATGGTCGCCCACCTTCCGTCCGGAGTGCATGTCTTTTAGTTGCGCTCCGCGAAATAATTGCTAAATATTAAGAGACTCGGTGCGATCATCTATCAAAAACGGCATCTCAAGTTCGATCTAAATCTTGAGATCGATTTATTAATACGGGCCTAAATAAAAGTAGGCAAGATACGAATTTAGTAGGTACATGTCACTTCTGTTTTTGATTTATCATGTCGTCTTTTTTATGTGTCGTGGCGTCTCGAAAATTCTAAATTCAAAAAATTCACTTCGCGGTGTTCGAGCAAAAAGCGGTCAACCTCGAGCTGTCAGTCGCAATGGTTCCAGCCTTAACTGTTATTCCTTATTGTTACCTAGACAATATTTTTTTATCAATTGATTTGTTGTTTAATATTCGCTAAGTATTCTGAATTATGTGTAAAATCACCCTTTAAAAGGATGCCCATGATTTCAATTTCACCCTGTATATTATGTTGCCCGAAGTGGGCCCAAGAGGGCACATGCGGCTAATGACCGCTACGGTACTGGAAAGGCGAATTTACAATTTAGGTTGAAACAATGTAGTTTCAACTTGTTGTCTACAATATTTGAGGCGCAGGGGCAGTTGGCTCAAGGGAAAGTCTAACCACCGAATCGGAACGCAACATGACATTTTAAAACCACAAATATAATTTCTGTCAAACAGCTAAAAAAAATCCCAAAAAAAAACCCACTATAAACAAAAAACGCGTTCACAGGTTACGATTTGACAAGCACGGGATAAAATTCAATTTGACACAAAATCTAATTCTTACACCTTAAAATTATATCGCAAGCGCTTACCTCGTGCTGTTATCGACTACGACTTTAGGCCTGCTCTCCTTCTTGATGCTGCCCATGAAGTTCTGCTCTTCCGAGGACTCGGAGTCATCAGACTCCATCACTTGAGTCAGCTGTTCTTCCACGTCCAAATCTTTAGGACAAGAAGGATAATTAGCCTTGAAATAAGTCGATCTTAATGCTCAGGCCGATCTTGAGTGCGCTTTAGGACAGTTAGCTCAATGATAGTTCATCAATCGTGGAGTTTTAACTGCCGATTCTATATGGAAGTCGGGAGATAAATATCTCGAGGTTTTAAGCTCCAATTGATCTTACGGCGATAAGAGATATGATAATAATAACTCCAGGACGCACTCGAGTTCGCTCTCCGATTTTTTAAGATCGATTTTTTTATTGTTAGTATTGACGAAAGTTAAGTTGGCGCATAAAACCAAGCTTCAAAGTAATGCGGGTTTAGGGAAACCGCAGTTATAACGTTAGCAGACCCAGACACTAAACCAGAAAGCAATGAATTCAAATTGATCTGGAAGGCAGAAAAAATTGCGAAAATACATGTTCTGCTCATAGTTCAGCTCATGTCTGTCACCGGCCTTAGGGCCTTAGGGCTGGACCTAATCGCACTGGCGGGTCACGAGGTTGTGCGTGAGAGTGAGACAAGACGATCTCGCCGCGCACTCGCACTCAGCGTTTTTGGGCGTCCGGATCTCTCACTTTTACTCCGATCTGTGTTGATCGCAAAACCCGCTCGCGAACCGCCAGTGGGATAATGCCTTTAGATGAACACTAGAAATGGTTTACACTGCTTAGGCGTGCTAAAAGCTTAAGCCTAACGTTGCTTATGCGCATATTTGCAAATAAGTAATTCCTCCTAAATATTATACCCTGAACAATTCGACACAGATTTTAGAGTTTGTTTTCACAATGTAATACTAGACTAAATAACGAGCACTATTATAATTTTTATAATAATTGTACTAAACTTGAATGGCACTTCATGATAGGCAAGCGGGAAGCTGCTTTGTTTATTTTAAAACAAAATAAGGTGTGGGAACTAAGCAATCGATGTTACCGCCTGGGTATATGAAAGCTCGTAAAATATTATATCGATTACAAGTCCATTGGTCGTGCGCAATGCCTGTGCTATGCAAATGTTTAGCGGCTAGGTGTGGTCTGTATGCTTTGATAAGATACACCGTGAATTTATATTGGTGAAAAGGGCGATTGTACTGATTAATAACAACTTTCTCCCTCTTATTGCACATATTATAGTCTATATTCTTCTTGTGATTTGGTCAATAACAGTTGACTTGGGTAAAACACGTTTGTTACACTATTTGTGATAGTATTTTAAGATTATGTCGATACGCAATATACGCTTGTAATCAAATCACTGATGTTTGTGTGCTGTTGTTTTATCTCGTCTCCTCCAATGATTGATTGAATTAAAGTAAAGAAAGAAACGTTTATCATCAGTCCTAAAAGCTCAAAGCGATCAACTGACATTGAAAAGTAGTTAACCGACGATTTTCATATACTTTTTAAATTAGAATGGCGACCAGTAGAATCACTCTCGGAGCTCCAAATACCATCACCCGTTCGGGTGCATTGCCCTCTTCAAAGAACCGAACCAATGTAAATCCACGGTGTATTTAGACGCTCTACAAATCAGTGCAAACCGAATATCTAAGCTCGGCCGCGGGGACCATTCACGGACAGACATGTAGACGTATGTATAATGTCCTTACTTGCTGGCACGAGACCTGCCGGTGGTATTATTTTGGGCTTGCTAAAGTTGGTAGTCTTCGCCAGACCAAAACTATCCGCTAACAAATCTGCAATAACAATAATACGGCAGGTCAATTCTGCTGGCGATTTTGTTACAAGATAAGCTACGTTAGACTTAAAACCAATTAATACGGCGTTCGTGAGAGCGTTACATACATTCCGATGATTTTGATTAGAAAATAATGTATTTAAAGGTTAACCCAAATCGACCGACGCGGAATCGACTCAAGCCGGATAAGACAACCTTTATGTCAAAAGGGTAAAAGCTTAAAATACGTCGATCGTTTCGGCAGACTTGAAACATGTTCTCATCTCCTTGACATAAGGGTATATCGGCTTGAACCGTCCTAAAGCAGAAGACAGCGAGCGTGTTAAGTACGTGGCTTAGCGACCATTTTTTGCGAAGTTTAGTTCGGACTGAATTATTTTCAATAGTGTTATGCGAGTTGACAGTTTGCCACCTCATTAGTGCAATTACCTGATAAATAGAATGAAGATTGAAAGTAATCTAGGGCCGTAAGATCTATGGTAGTCGTGGATAGTTTAAGCTATCATTTCTAAATGAAAGACGGGAGACTAGTTCGGGAGACGAGTTCTCCTCTGAGGTAAACTACAATTGTTCTTATGGCCCTTAATCGGAGTTAGTCATGTAAGCTGCGCACGCGGTTTTCACTGATATGTAGCGTGTTATTTGAACAAGCGAAACCGTCTTATTCATAGAAATTTATTAAATCACATTTCAAACGCCTTTTAGCTAATCGCCATTTTAGGCTCTGCAACCTGTTTTAAAATTACGTCATTCATAGAACCACGAAATGTCAATTTTAGTTAAAATACGTTTGTCATGGCGTAAGTTTGGCAACGTCGCATTTTCTTAGTATCCTACCAAATTACAACATGTGCTATGTATGTAATATGCACGGTGTGGCTGGGTTGTTTTAATTTAGCGGGATATTATCTATGAATGATCTGTCACGCTTGACATACTTGATTTAAAAAAAAAGCGCGCGTAGACAATAGGAGGGAATATCGGAACTATATTTTGATTGTTTTCCGAATGAGATAATAAAAAATACTTAAATAATTAAATATTGATCACACATTTTATGTGATGGATCACATTTTATGTGATCCTAATGGACGATGAAAAGGTGAGTGAGTATTTCGCTGGTTGGTTTCTCAGCGGGAACAGTTGTTGTCAACAAATTGGGTTTTTGTTTACTTTTCGTTTTCCTAAAGAAAATATTTCTGTCTTGTTTTCAATTAGCTTGGCTTTTATTATGTATATAACGTCAATGAGAATAATGTTCTTATATTTCAGACTCTGCAATTGATTTTCGTGCAGCAACATATGAAATATATCGAAATAAAAACACAGATGGTTCGGTATCTTTATTTAAATACAAAGAAGAAGGAAACATGACCAAAAATATGTGATAAACCAATTAATTGTATGTTATTGTAATTCCTTGTAGGCACCTAAACTAAATTTTATTAAATTAAATACGTTTACTAAAGTGTCGTTTGTGGAGAAGTTGTTGTTTTAATTTGTTAGGTATCCCCAAGCTTCAGATTGAATCAGCCGTAGACAGAGAATGTTGCATTTAAAAACAACCAATAACAAATAGTACTAAATAGTACCTTATTCACCAAATTCTTTGTCTACGGCAGCTTACATAAGGATTAAAGATGCCCCCAGGCTATTGTAAATCTGGGCTACTTGCAACCAAGCCACAGATAATATAAAATGCATTTTAGGCTCTATGAATAACGATGTTACGCCTTCGTCCTACAAACGCTGTGTAAAGGAGATGTAACTGGGTCCAAATTTGTATGAATAAGACGGAAAATCTACAAATAACATGTGCAAGATTCTTTTTATTTACGAAATCATGGGAAATAATCGTATATCTCCGAATTGTTATCGTCTTAATAAGTTTAAAACCTTGTAACGAATTCTGCAATCCTCTGTGCGCTAACCACCTCAAATCTCGATTTTCATAAAAAATCTAATATTGAGCGCCCGCTGATTAAAATCTACATGCGTGATAGATGGGGAGCCGTAGAAGGGGTTTCTGGATATACTCCGGCGCGTCAGATTAAGATAGGGGAGATACCTTACATATTGATAAGAACCTCCAACCAGTATGAGGCCTTAATATAAGGGTTACGCTGAGGGGAACCAAAAAAAAATATAGACCATATTAAAATACTCGAGCGCGTCAGATTAAGATAAGGGGGATTCGTTACTAGCTAAGAAGTGTCAAAAGTGTCAATTTTTCTAATTTGATCGTCAGGCTAAGAAATGGGAGCATCTGTAAGTTTCACTAACCACCCTCTGAAAAACTGACGGCATGAAAAATATCAATATCTGACTCGCTTGAGTATTTCCATGTCATTGTGTTTTATCATAATTTTGAAATTTATACGGTGGCGGAAGCGTCTACAGCTTCCGCCACCGCTGAAGGTGGAAACATCTAGAACCATTTATTCTTCCTATCATCTAATCTACCAAATCTAATAGGTTTCCGCGAAGCTGGAGTAAATCCACAGTTAGCATCATGGGCTCCCCCTCTATGAATCCTATGACACCACCTACTGGTTTAATCGTTCACGTAGACAGTAGTGACCTAACAACCTATTGCGTGTCGTTAAGGTGGGATTTCGCGGGACGCGGCAGACAGCAGACCTCAGTCGGTCTCATACAAATTGTGGCGATGACATGTCCCGCGACGGCAGACGGCATTACAATTTGTATGAGACCGACTGACGTCTGCTGTCTGCCACGTCCCGCGAAATCGCACTTTTACGCTAACGTGAACGTGTGCTGTCACAATCAAACTCAACGTCACAGATTAAGGGCACATTACAAAATCGTCGTATAACTTCTATTCACCAAATAAATCTGACGTCTTGATAGTTTTGCCATAAGCAATCTGTCTAAACCACAATTTTTTTTAGATAAAAGTTATCCATCGATTCTGAACTAGCCCTCAGGAAAAATATAAGACTGAGTGACAGCATGCTACCTGATAACGATAACGTTGCATGTTTAGAATTCCTACCCTATTGCTCTAGTTTGTAGCAGTAACAGCGACTGACCTGCGACTTTGAACTTGCGCATGCGTGCAGTGGGCGGCGCGTCGCTGGCGGCGGGCGGGGCGGCGGCGCTGCTGGCGGTGGAGGCGGCGGCCGCGGGCACCGAGTGCACGCGGATGACGCGCGACGAGCCCGCGCCGCACCACATCTCCTCGCTGCCGGGTGATGACGCGCTCTCGCCGCTCTCGTACTCCACCAGGTCCTGATATACAACACACCTTAACCACGTGCATATGCGCTCCAATATCGCAGCAGAATCTAATTCGCGTGGGTTCAAGATAAGTTAGCTTTTCCCCCGGACTCGTCGAGGGTCAAAACTTGGAGTCATCGTTGGACATCATTGTCGATCCTGGCATTCCTGGCTTACAGGTGTAACAGTGGTGGAGTGTGGTGGGCCTAGCCCCATAAAAAAATGCGCTCCAAAATTCGCCACCGTTGACTGTCGGAACATTGACTTCATTCGAAAAAGAGACGACGCATCGAATTTAGGATCGTTGCCGCGAGAAATCCAAATGTATCTGGTTGCGCTGGCTCTAATTAAGGACTCTTTTTTATTAAGTTGAGACTTTCTGATTGGATATTTTGCCTAATACACGAAGCCCAGTAACAGGGGGTAGGAAAATGGAGCCAAAGGAACTCACCATAAATTTTCACCACAGTCCATCTGCTCTGGGAGGCCTCCCGTTAACGATCCAACACCGCACAGCCAATATTTGAACACTGCACTAATGTAATTACAGGTCCTTTGGTGGTTTTCGATAATATTGTCATTTATACACGAATTTTATTATGCAGCATTAAAACGCCGCGCGCGCACCGACGAAGCAATTAGTTTCTTCAATTTCCGTGGCGCTACCGGTGAGTTATCGCTAAGGGTAGGGAACAAAAGGGATAGAACAATTCGAATATGCACGAGTGCGATAGGGACGGGTACTGTCACTGGGCATCCATGCATTCCGTTTCTCGTAATGAATTTGTTTATTTTATTAATTTAAATTGTACATATTTATTTATTTGAGTTCTCGCCTAAACATCTCCCCCGGCTTGACAGGATATGATCCTTCAACGCTATTTAAAGAGAAAAATATTTATTAAGGCAATTACGTAATTATTTAAAGTTATTAGTTAATTTTATGTTTGTTATTTTTATTTTATTAGTACGTAACAAATTTTACAGCGATACCATTTAGAAGTTAATGAAATTAATAGGTTATTAAATAATTTTTATTTAGGTTTAATTTTTATTGTAAGTAGGTATTTTTAATAATTTTAAGTTAACGATAATTGTGGACTGTATGCTTTATTGATTGGGTAGTGGAAAAACCTTTACGACAGGTCTCCGGTAGATTCCAGATTTAGTTCTGACATCTACAACGCGTATGACACCATCTTTCCCGGGAAACGTCCGTTCAATACTTCCTAACGGCCAATTTAAAGGAGCACTATTTTCAGATTTCAGCAGAACAATAGCACCTTGCTGTATAGGTGTAGTGGGAGTCATCCATTTATTGCGCACTTGCATAGTGTTAAGGTATTCAACCCGCCAACGCTTCCAGAACGACTGTACTACATGGTCAACTATGCGTTTCCGTTGGAGAAGAGTGACCCTCTCGTCAGTTAAGTCTTCTGACGGAAGAGATTTTAATGGTGTCATCACCAGAAAATGAGCAGGGGTCAGTGCTAGGGGTTCTGAGGGATCGCTACTAAGTACCGACAATGGACGCGAGTTCAGTATTGCCTCAATTTGCGTAAGGACGGTTAGCATTTCCTCAAAGGTCAACAGCTGATTACCTACGATTTTCACAAGGTGAGTTTTGACACTTCTAATATTGCCTTCCCAGATTCCACCAAAATGTGGGGCTGAAGCTGGATTAAATTTCCATTCAATACGGTTATCTCTGAGCTCATTAGCAAATTTATCTTTGTATTGCTCAGACGCTAGCATTTTATACATTGTATCTAGGTAGGATTTCGCACCAATGAAATTTGTGCCATTATCCGAGTACATGACAGATATGGGACCGCGACGCGCTATAAACCGTTTAAGAGCATTCAAGAAGCATTCAGTACTCAAGTCAGAGGCCAATTCTATGTGAACTGCCTTAGTAACAAGACAAATGAACAGACATAAATACGCCTTCTGGCTGCGCACACCTCTACGACGATATGGCACTATAGATATTGGGCCTGCGTAATCCACGCCAGTATGGCAAAAAGCTTTGGCTTCGTGAACCCTACAAGCCGGTAAATCAGCCATAATAGGCTCTGTGTTTCTCGGATTCACCTTGAAACAAACGTGACATTTTTGTACACGATTACGAACGATATTACGCGCGGATAGTATCCAAAATTTCTGTCTTAATAAGGACATTAATAATTGTGGCCCGGTGTGAAGATATTTCTGATGGTAATAATCAATAATAAGCTTTACGATGTGATCCTTTCGAGGTAGCAACAATGGGTGCCGACTATTATAATCCAAATCCGCAGCTTTAAAAAAGCTGGGGGTAATTTACCTTCATTTTGTGCAATTTTGATCTCACTGGAAAAATGTACCTCCTGAAGGTCCCTGATTACAACCTCTTCAGCCCGTTCCAGATGAGAAACTTCGAATTTTCTCGGCAGTTTCTTAATAAATCTGAGCACGTAAATCAATATTCGAAGCAACTTAGGCCAGGACGAAACTCGATTGGCGAGCTCGTAAAATAACGGCAACGACTGAGGTGAAGTGGCTGCAGACAGGACAGTAACCTTCATTTCTGGCACTTCGACATTTAGACCAGTGGGATCAAATTGGTGAATTGGCCATTCCGGAACAGGCAACTGCGCGAATGAAGGCCCATTGAACCAGAGGGGGTGCACCAGCAATTGGGCCGGGGTCAGTCCTCGAGACAGGCAATCCGCGGGGTTGTCCTTTCCAGCAATGTGATGGAAGTGTCGTGGGTCCAATTCATTGTGAATCTTGGCCACCCTATTCGCGACAAACGTTTGCCATCGAGCCGGGGAGGAATTAATCCAAGCCAATGCTACCGTACTGTCAGTAAACGCAAGAGTATTCGCTAATTCACAGCGTTGTGAATACGTATCAATAACTATACGCATCAATTTAGCTAGTATTAGGTTAGCACACAACTCCATTCTAGCAAGACTGATAACGGTCTTCGACGGCGCTACTCTCGATTTGGCACATATTAAATTAACCATTGAACGATTTTCATTCGGTAAATATACGTGTAAATACACCACTCCGCCATAAGCGCGCTCTGAGGCGTCGGCGAAGCCCACGACTGAGACAACACAATCGTTATTCACGCCTATGTGTCGCGGTAATTTAATACATTGTAGTAGATGCAATTCAGACTCAATTTTTTGCCAAAGAGATATTACGTCAGGTGGGGGGCACTCATCCCACTCTACGCCATTTTCCCACAACGATTTAATTATTAATTTGGACAAAAGAGTAACTGGGGCAACAAAACCCATTATATCCCATAGTCGGGCAATAGTGGACAAGATATTGCGCTTAGTACACGTTTTAGGATCGGAATTCACACTGAAAGTGAACACGTCGTCGGCCGGTACCCACTGCAAACCTAATATTTTAAGTTGATTATCGGGACTAAATTCGACCGCCTCGGCAACACGGTGTGCCACGGGAATACTCGACATTACTTCAGGTGAATTACTCGAAAACTTAACTAAATCAAATCCGCCCGCCGCAAATAACCGAATCAGCTGGTTTGACAGCTCGATCGCTTTGGGTACGGATGAACAGCTGGTCGCCAAGTCGTCCATATAAATATCCGCCTCAGCCACTGAGGCCGCCGCGGGGTAACGTTCGCGCTCATCTTCCACCAACTGACGCACCGTTCGTATAGCTAGGTACGGACTGCAACAAAGCCCGAACGGCACGCGGGTCATTTCAAAAACAGTGATGGGACCATTAGGGTCGAACCTGTATAATAGCCGTTGGAATCTAGTGTCATTATTATCGACCAAAATTCGCAAATACATTTGACGTATATCGGCACTAAGTGCAATTGGTAGCAATCTAAATTTTAAAATTATTTGAAATAAATCATTTTGTAAATTCGGCCCAGTATAAAGTAAATCATTTAACGATTTGCCAGAACTAGTGGCATTACTAGCATCTAACACCACACGTAATTTGGTGGTACTTTTATCTTGGCGGACGACGGCGTGGTGCGGGATCACGTACTGATCATTATTATTACCTACCTCCGAACTAATACCGATTGGACGCATGTAATTTTTATGTAAATATTCTTCGAAAACTTTATCGTACTCCTCCTTTATTTTCGGATTCAATAGTAACTTACGCTCCAAAGATACATATCTACGCTCGGCCGAGTGCATCGAGTCTCCTAATAAAGAGGGCGTGCATTTAAACGGCAACGAGACGACATAACGCCCGCTCGAGTCGCGGCGTGTAGTATCACAATAATATTTCTCGCACTCTTGCTCGTCATTAGTGAGGCAATTGGGCACATTAGGTACCTCTTCCAATTCGAAAAATTTATTTAATGAATTTTCAAGCGGTACGTCAGTGGTTACGTAGGTACGAATGACATTACACGCGGGATTCAGTATCGGAGCCCGTCCGACTATCACGTACCCTAACAATGTTTCAATCGCGACCGGCTCATTCGCGGCGCGAGATATCGTATTCGGGCATAAAATTCGTGCGAACAAGTCTGTACCGATAATTAAGTCTACATTCGAGGGAGTATCAAAGTTGCCGTCAGCCAACGGAATATTATGTAGGTAATCCAGACGCGACGTGTCCACTTTCGCGGTAGGCAACGCGTTGGTGATACGGTCCACCACAATTGGTTGGATCGTGAACCGCACCGTATCCTTGTGGCGCGATCTAATAGTCAGGCAGGTAGTCCCCTCAACAGGATTACTGACATCACCTACACCCGACACAAATCTACTCTGCGGCTCGTATAATTTTAAATTCAAGCGCTGGCAACACTCCGTAGTAATTAAATCCCTCTGTGACGCACTATCCACTAACGCACGCAATACAAATATATTTCCCTGCTCATCTACCGCATTACACTGCGCGGTACCTAGCAACACGGACGAGGTGCGAACCGAACGCGGGGAAACAGCGGCCGCGCATTCACCTACTGCACACAATGAAACTGCAGGGCCGGACTCGGGCGCGAGATTCGAGCTCGCGGCCTCCGTCACTACGACTGTCGCTGTCTCAGTCGAACGCGAATCGCCGTTTAACTTATTACGCGAATTCGCCGTGTTATTCGGGGAATGAAGCAAACTGTGATGCGATCGGCTGCATTCATTACAACGTTTCGTATCTTTGCAATTAGAAACAACATGTGTGTTTTCCAAACAATTAACACACAATTTATTTGCTTTACTAAATTTAAATCGATCCATAGGGGTCATTGACAGGTAATTGGGACACTGAGACATTTGAGAATGGTCACTCTTCCCACAACAAACACAATTGTTGTTGTCCTGCACATTTACAAATGTTTTCACGTTATTATTAGAATTACGCGAATTAAAGGAATTGCCCGTCGGCGACGCGGTATTATTTCGACGTGGTTGAGTACTGCCCGCTTTCGTATTATTATTACTAGCATTTACGCTCGCGACGGAACTGTACGCGCGCTGCAAAATATGAGATTGATTCCTCACAAAGCTAATGAACTCCGAACACTTTGGGAAGCAATTGACATCATTATATTTGAGTTCAAATTCCTTCACCGTTTCTATACCTACCTTTTTACACGCAATATGTATAAAAAGGAAATCCTCCAGACTATCAAACTTTAATTGTTTCAGAGCTGAATACAACGACGAGAACTTATCAATGAAATCCTCCAAGTCAGTCGGCGAATTATTTTTCACTGTAGGTAGGTTCAATAGCTTATCTAGGTACGTAGCGGCCAATACTCGTTTGTCATTATATTTAGTTATTAGGGCATTCCAGACTACACTATAATTTTCGGCTGTGGGCTGAATACCTTGACACATAGCTAGGGCCTTATCTTTTAATTTTCCCATTAGATACTGAATTTTTTCCCCATTAGTGAGGTCAGTATTTTCATGGATTGTCGACTTAAACGTCTCGTAAAAGATGGGCCACGACTCATTATCGCCATTAAATGAGCAGAGTTCTAACTTAGGTAATCGTGAAGGTCTTTCATATTTTACCCGTCGATCCGAGTCCTGACTCGCATTGTGAGCAGGTTGTAACTGGTTAACCTTATATTTTATTTTAGCAAATAATTGCTCGAAAGCAGTGAGGGAACTATACGTTGGTACGGGGCCTTCCGGCAATGACAATTGAACGTCATTTCGTTGCTCAATTGCAACTAGAAAATCTTGTCGCAATGTATCAATCGTAAAGCAATCCGCTAGAAAAGCCTCAATTTTTACCGTATCATTGCCTATCTGATTACTCGCATCATATAGGGTTTGGGCCCGCCCAAACAACGCTGCCAACTTATTGTTGAACTTTTGTAACTTACGCTCATTTTCACATTTATCCGTCATTTTTGCGAAGTTATTTAAAAGGTACTTATTTAAGATGGCGGCGTCCAACTATTTGACGATATTTGCAACACGAATTATTCGCGATCTGGCCTTTAAGGACCAAAATGGTTGCGCTGGCTCTAATTAAGGACTCTTTTTTATTAAGTTGAGACTTTCTGATTGGATATTTTGCCTAATACACGAAGCCCAGTAACAGGGGGTAGGAAAATGGAGCCAAAGGAACTCACCATAAATTTTCACCACAGTCCATCTGCTCTGGGAGGCCTCCCGTTAACGATCCAACACCGCACAGCCAATATTTGAACACTGCACTAATGTAATTA
This sequence comes from Drymonia ruficornis, assembly GCA_947859195.1. Taxonomy (NCBI): domain Eukaryota; kingdom Metazoa; phylum Arthropoda; class Insecta; order Lepidoptera; family Notodontidae; genus Drymonia; species Drymonia ruficornis. Next base: position 9,391,950 of record OX401923.1, read on the forward strand.
CAGGTCCTTTGGTGGTTTTCGATAATATTGTCATTTATACACGAATTTTATTATGCAGCATTAAAACGCCGCGCGCGCACCGACGAAGCAATTAGTTTCTTCAATTTCCGTGGCGCTACCGGTGAGTTATCGCTAAGGGTAGGGAACAAAAGGGATAGAACAATTCGAATATGCACGAGTGCGATAGGGACGGGTACTGTCACTGGGCATCCATGCATTCCGTTTCTCGTAATGAATTTGTTTATTTTATTAATTTAAATTGTACATATTTATTTATTTGAGTTCTCGCCTAAACAGTATCTATTCCGAGAACCAGTTAGACTCCCTCAGAAATTAGAACCACCAACCTAAGAGATTCTAATATGAATTTTGAAAATCCCCGAGTCAGACATACGCCCTTTTTATTTATAAGAGGAATTTTCGACAGCTTTTTCGCGTATTCTCAATTAATATAGAGGCAAAATGATTAAAAATAAACTTACTTGTAGGAGCGTGGTGAGCGCGTGCCGCGGCCACGGCGGCAGCGTGACGGCGAGCCGCGCCAGCCCCAGGATGCACGACGGGTCCAATAGACTCGCGCCGCCTGTCAGGGCACACAGCCGCCCTACCACCTGACATATTGAAAATGACATTTGTTACTTGTGCTTGTTCTGTTATTCTCCAAAGGCGATCTAAGAGCCTTATCACACCAGCGGTTTGCGAGCGGATTAGTATAAGTGCGAGTGGGACATGACGATCTCGTGCGCGCACTCACAGCCACGCGTTGACGACAAAAACCGTTCGCAATCCGCTCGCAAGCCGCCAGTGTGATAAGACCCTAAAGTCTCAAATCGAAAAAAACTGAGAGGATTTTTTCTTTCAGCTTCATCGCTGTTCTCGGATCGGTGTCGGTATATTGCGTCAAAGACATTATGGTGCTCGAACTAGTACAAGAGGGAGACTTGAGATAAGTCGGGTGTAAAGTGTTTCATAGAGCTTGCTCGAATAAATAATTCTAATAAAAAAATAAAAACTAAAAACTTTATTTCTTCTTTCTAGTACAAAAACTCATTACTAGTGACCCTTACACCAGGCCTAGCCAGTATCGTGAGGGTCTAAAAAAAAGAAATTAATAAATCCCTGATGAATGTATCACAATAGGAAAGTGATACGTGTGGTGTACCTTAGCGGCGAGCATGAGCGCGTCCGCGTCTGCGCAGCTGTCGGCGGCGAGCATGTGCGCGACGAGCGCCTGCGCCAGCTGCGCGGCCAGCAGCGGCGGCAGCGGGCGCGCGCGCGCCGCGCCGCCCCCGTCCGGCGGCCCGCCGCCCCCGCCCCCGCCGCTGTCGCGCCCCGCGCCGCGCTTGCCCAGCATCGCCATGCGCGCCTTCAGGCTCAGCCGAGCGCGCTGAACAATCAGGTAACGTTACAACAAATACCTACATTCAATACATACCCCTAGATTTAATTCTGGTTTCCATAGTACAAGCTCTGCTTAGTTTGGGATCAGGTAGCCGTGTGTAAAAGAATATCCCAGGACGCTAAGGGCTTGTTTCAGATTCGACGGGTAACTTTAACTTTAATTCTAAAATTCATGACACATATTGTAGCTATGAAAATTCAATGTAACACAATTTCAATCAATACCTCTCTTTTTATTGCAATGAAAACCCCGAATCCGGAGGTTACTGGATGTACTAAAACGAATGACATATATCAGTTAAGCGTCAGAGCGTTTTCTAACCATCGATTTTAATAGTTACAAAGTTGCAATACCGTTGGAGCACTCGAAGCGTCGGAACGGCCAACTTGTGAGAACCGAACGTGTCGCTCAAAATTCGTCAAAAGTTACGCTCAATGCGTAGCCTCTAAAGGCGACTTTGCATTGTAATTTAGTCCACGAGTTTCATGAGGAGTAGTGAAGCTCTAGTGTCGTGTAGTGATGGTTACCTGCTGGTCCTCGAGCGCGACCTGTATCCCGCGGCGCGCGGCCTCCAGCTCCTGCATCTGGTGCAGCAGCTTCTTGTGCAGCTTGCGGCGCTGCAGCTTGCACTCGGCGCCGCGCGCGCCGCCCTCGCCGCCGCCCCCGCCGCCGCCGCTGCCCGCGCGCCCGCCCGTCACCCAGTCCCATCTGCACACACCATAACAACACGAATCACAAACCACTACCTAACTTACGCCTATACCACTCCTTTGTAAAAAAAAAGTATTTATTACGCTAGGATCCGTTAGGCATTTCATCCACAGCGCGATTCAAAACGCAGCCGTTTAGTAATCAAAGTTAAAATATATTTGGTAACACTGGTTGCGCGTGCGACGTCTACGACGCTACTCGGAAGGAACGCAAAAGGCATTGCTTGCAGGTTGCCGACCTGAAGGAGAGTGGGACGGAGGGAGGGGAAGGAGGAGTTAGACTTCAGACTCACTCATCGTACGAAATGCAGCTAAAGCAGCTGCTTGACGCCGATCTTCTGTGAACATCCTCTGGTGTTACTACCCTGGTCGAGCCAGCCCGTATATGAGCTGCAGTCAATTGGCTACAGCTAGGCTATACCACCAGCAAAATTCAGTGGATGAATGGGGGGGTGTGTTAGTGTGCGTGTGTGTGTATTGTATGTGGTGTGTTAGTGTACCTGGCGTGCCTGGTGTTGGCGGCGGCGAGGCTGTCGAGCACGGCGGCGAGCGCGGTGAGCAGCGCGGCGGTGACTGCGGGCCGCGGCCGCGGCGCGCGCACCAGCTCCAGCGCGCGCGCCGCCAGCGCCTGCGCAACCCCGCCTTCCCCACTACCCGCACCGCCCTCCCCCTCCGCGTGCGAGAACAGGCTCTTGCGGCACATGTACATCACTAGCACTAGGCATCTGAAAATAATATTTCAAAATAGGTCACACAATACAATGATTAGTGGTCCTCATACTAGATGCGCGGAGCAAACCTGTGACTTGAGGCCAAAAGAACATAACAGAATTGCTAGTTAGATTCTGATTCTGTGAGGAATTATAATGATAACGACAATTTCGTTGACCTTTTTCGATCTTCGAGGTTAAATTGATACAGAGATAGATTACAAGGACGGTGTATGTAGTGTGTGCGCGTGTGTGTGTGTAGGTGTGAGTGTGTGTAGATGTGAGTGTGTGTAGGTGTGTGTGTGTGTGTGTGTAGGTGTGTGTAGGTGTCTGTGTGCGTGTGTGTGTGTGTAGGTGTGTGTGTGTGTGTGTGTGTGTGTGTGTGTGTAGGTGTGTGTGTGTGTGTGTAGGTGTGTGTGTGTGTGTGTGTGTAGGGGTGTGTGTGAGTGTATGTAGGTGTGAATGTGTGTAGGTGTGTGTGTGTGTACCTGTCGAGCGCGGTGGGCGGCGCGTCGTAGAGCGCGAAGGCGGTGGTGAGCGTGTCGGCGAGCGTGGCGCCCCACCACGGGCTGGCGCCGCACGCGCGCGCCGCTAGCGTGGCCAGCGCGCCCGCCGCGCGCCCGCCATGAGCCCACACCAGCGGCAACACCGCGCTGCACCACGCCGAGCTGGCGCCCGAGTACTGCTGCACACCGACATACAACACATACCTTCATCACCTCATAACACGACTAATCCGATGCAGTAAGCCGAGCGACCTACGCTCGAACCACTGCGCCAAGCGATTGTAAAATCAAGATAAACTCGTAAAAAAATATCAAAGCTTAAGGGTATTAAAATGTTGCATCTCGCGCGTTGCCGCTGATAGCGTGGAGCATTGGCGCGATGCATCATTTTAGTACCCCCGCGCTAAGCTGTCGCTGATAGCGACGAGGTCGTGGCCGGGCGGTAATACACCAGCAGGGCAATTAAGTAACTTTTTCCACTACGTTTCAATTGTTTTCGTTCATCCTGTGTTGCTTTTTCTGATCTGTCTGGTGAGCGTCAAATCTAAATTCAATCGGCAAAACAACACGAAATGAACAAAGTCAATTGAAACTTGGACAAAAAAGTTACATAATAGGCCTAAAATTACCAATATCCAAGTAACATCAAGTAATCGTCCGAGCACACTCAATCTGCGCCTGCTTGTCTTCATAGATTTACAAGTCTTTACCAAAGTGGGAAACTATTCAAACATGCAAAAGGGGCCATGGCACAAAAAATGGGGGTCCACGAGAGTGGAGTGTGTATCCATACACACAACAAAAACGACAACTAATAACACTCACCACATCACCGACTTGGAAGTAGAAATACAGCAGCATATCAACAACATTCTCGCTAATAACCCTCAGTTTATCAGTCGAGGCGGCCTCTAGCAGCGCCTCGGTCGACACCTTGCCTTTCTCTATCAATTCGGACACATTCTTGTAACTGTCCCCGTTGTTCTTGAGTTTGTTCAGTATGTTCACACACGTGTGTATCTGCTGCTGCAGTTCTATGCACTCCTGGTATGCTGTGACGACCTTGGAGTCGGCTTCGCTTGACAGGTTGAGGTATGACATCATGTGGGCGGCGTTGCCATTGTACAGCTCGAGGTACGGGTTCAGTAGGTCCATTAGTTTGCCGGTCGCTAATCTGTATAAAATATTTGTTTATCATTATGGACGAATCACCGATGGTACACGTTAAGGTGATACAAATGTTCAACTGGGTGGGTCTAAGTAAATGGTTTGATGAAGCAGCTGGCTTATGTGCAATATAAAGTATACAACATTAAACCTCATATGGTCGGGAATAAAATGGCTTAGCCGATTTACTTTTAATGTTACCAAATTTTGTAGAAATCGATTTCAAAATATGAAATTGTCAACCTTAATCGTAAATGTTCTCCATAGCAACTGAACAGATTTACGTGAAACCTATACCAGAAAAATTGTCAAGACTTGTCTAAGAATCCGTGGATCCAAGATTTAATATTAGTCATTTTATTTAAAAAATAATCAATAATAACCTTAAATATGCGACAAACGTCATGGGTCATCATGACTTGGCCGGCAAAATGTTCCTGGCAGTAGCGCAATGGCGCCGTTGAAAGCTGGACGTGCGCGCAATTTTTTGCGTGAAATTCGTAAATATGTTACGTCTTCTTAGCTTTTTATGAATTAAATCACGTTTTAAATAGTTTAAATATAATATTGAACATATTTTTTAGAATATTATATGCTTACACATATTTTTAAATTAATATTTATGTCAGTGACGCGTTTTGTTGTCATCATAGATTATGAATAATATAGAATGATGAATAGGTATATGATTAAAAAGCATAATCCTCTAAAAACCGCTTACCTACTTTCTAATCTTATTGTCTTGCCTAACAACAACAACAGGTTGGGCTAACAATCAGAAGGTCCCAGGTTCGATCACCGGTGGGGCATGCACCAATGGATGAATTTTCATCTATGTGCATAATTTACAGTTCGCTGACGGTGAGGGAAAACATCGTGAGGAAACCTACCTATCCCTCGGGATTAGGTAATAGTCAGTTCCTGTATACACGGCGACAAGGTTCACCACCTGTCACGTTGGGTTCTGACTATCTGGTGAAACGTGGGCTTTGAGTTGGTTAATCCCTCCACAATGTGGTGGTGTATGGCCACTCACGCCTCTGACTACCCCCGAATGGGGATAAAAGTCGTGACGTTACATTAAATTTTTTCATAGTTTTTGTCTTGCCTATGATATCTTTTTATACCACTGAGTTGCTACACAAACTAGTTTTTTTTTGGCGGGAAGTGGCGAAGTGCAACATTGAAAATCTATATTATTATAGGTGACACTGGCTATATGCGACAAGAAAAGCCAAGACAAAAAAACATGCGTACGGCCCGCCTGATGTTAAGCGTGTTTCAGTTGATGTTATTCATACTACTTAATATTAGTGATACGAAATTATTTTTGTTTGCTTATTTTTAAGCTGGACTAACCACCGTTTGGTGGGGTAGTACCACCCTCTCATAGAAGATCGGCGTAAAGCAGCTATTACAGCTGCGTTTCGTACGATGAGTGAGAGAGCCGTAAGCCCAACCCCCCCCCCCCCTTCTCCCCTACCCCTTCCCTTCAGGTCGGCAATGTTTACTATATGTTTAGTTTTATTGAGCATCAGGATTAAGTTGGGAGACCGGAGTTCAATGCTCGACATTACTAAACCATACATCAAATAAACATCACAGCTTCTTAGGGATGGGTCCAAATTTAATAAGCAGCTCAATTTGCAGTGCTAAATTTATTTAGTGTCATCACCTGTTAAATATTTTTTTAGAAATGTAACGTCACACTTTTTATCCCCATTCGGGGGTAGTCAGAGGCTTGAGTGGATATACACCACCCCATTGTAGAGGTATTAACCAACTCAAAGCCCACGTTTATACAGGGTGAATTTTTCAAGTGTGCGTGGATGGCCAATTCCGAAACTATAAGGAATATCGAAAGGTACTCAAAGAAGTCTCGGGGCCGATTTTGGTGAAAACTAAAACTGCATCATTGGATTTTTGAAAAAAACTAAATTCGTAGCCAGGAATCGAACTAGTTGATTTCGAACTAGTTGAAAAAACCACTTACTGTATTATTACACCATTCGATAGTGTCGCTGATAAGGAACGAATTCTGGGAAGTAATGACATACGGCAAACTTAATAAAAACTGTGTTTTTTAATAAACTGCTGCATATTTTCAAGTTGACTGTAATAAGTCATACGTACATTACCTTTACCTTGTTCGAAATTATGCTCAATATTTTTATTTATTTACCTTCGCAGCGCAGTCATCTTCACAACATTATGTTCTAATTACAAATTTTCAATCATTTTTGAACAATTAATCAGTTTAGGTTTAATAGTTAGGTAACTTAAGAGAAATAAAATAGTATTTTGTTTAAAATTAGCTCTTTCCTTAAGTTTACCGTAAAAACAATATTCGTAGCCAGGAATCAAACTAGTTGATTTAGAATAAAAAACCAAATACTGTATTATTACAGCATGCGATAGTGTCGCTGATAAGAAACGAATTTTGAGAAGTAATTACAATTTTCATCAAAATCAGCCCCGAGATTCTTTTGAGTACTTTTCGATATCACTCATAGTTTCGGATTTGGCCATCCACGCACACTTGAAAAATTCACCCTGTATAGTCAGAACCCAACGTGACAGGTGGTGAATCTTGTCGCCGTGTATACAGGAACTTACTATTACCTAATCCCGAGGGATAGGTAGGTTTCCTCACGATGTTTTCTCTCGCCGTCAGCGAACAGAAAATTATGCACAAAGATGAAAATTCATCCATTGGTGCATGGCCCAACGGGGATCGAGCCTGGGACCTTTTGATTGTTAGCCCAACCTGTTCACCACAGTCGCTTGCAGTGCAGTTGTTATCCCGAGATTCGAGTCTCCATGATTTTCCCTGTTTTCAGAACAATACCCACTTAGGTGTTGTAATTATTTTGTATTGTTCCGAAAACTGGCAAAGTGGAAGCTCGAAGAACCCCAGCGAGACAGTGGAGCACATCTTGCTTCATTGCCCTGTATTTGCACGCCAAAGATATGATGCACACACAAACATAATAAAATTTGTACGGAACCCTCAGAGCACGAGTCCTACTTGCACTTGTCCGGTTTTAATTTGTAATGAGTAGCCCAAATACAAATTTTCTTGTGCCTAGCTTTAGACAAATTGGAACCCCCATATAAACTTCCACCCCTTATTTTACCCTCTTGGGGGTAGAATTTTCAAAAGCGCTGAATTTACTATTTTGTATTTGTATTAGTAGCCTAAATAGAAATTTTCATGTTTCTAACTTCAGAAATGAGGGAATTCCATACAAACTTCCACCCCTTATTTTACCCCCTTAGGGTAAGAATTTTCCAAAATCCTTCCTTTGCTCTTCTTTTACGCTATGAAAGGTACCTACTGTCCCAATTTCATATTGGTATCACCAGCGGTTTGGGCTGTGCACGTTTTGACGGACGGACAGATAGACAGACGGACAAAAAAGTGATTCTATAAGGGTTCCGTTTTTTCCTTCTGAGGTACGGAACCCTAAAAACTCACAAAACGAGGCGTTTTGTGGAGCAAGTATTTTATTTTTAATTATACCATATATTATTATTATCATGGAGCTGCTCCAGACCCATGGCTCTGGCTTGAAAATCTTGACCTTACATGAAAATTAGTACCTATTTCGGCTACTCAGCCTACAAATACAAATATTCATGTCTCTAGCTTCAGAAAAACTGGGACTATCCATAGATACTTTCTCCCCTTAATTGTTGAATTCTCAAAAATCCTTCCTGTGGTCTTCTTCTACGCTATAAAAAGTTAAAATTTCATGTTTCTAACCCAAGCGGTTTAGGCTGTGCACGTTTTGACAGACGGACAGATAGACTGACGGGCGAAACAGTGATCCTATGAGGGTTGCATGCATGCCCGGCATGCGTTGCATTGCCACTCCATCCGTCCGTCATCCTCCATCAGTCAAATAAGGGGTAACCTTTTCCAAAAATGTGCGCGTACTAGGTCGCAGGCACAGCTAGTAACTAATAAGGATTAGTACTACTTTTATTTCAGTTATTACCCGATGTTGTCAACAATTTTTCTTGTTTTCAGTTATTTAGAATTTTAAGTTGTTTTAATTTTACTTATTTTGTCCTATAATATTAAACATTTAAATTATGTACTAGTCTTTTTTTAAGTAGTACTACCTATTACCCAGTGTTGGGCAAAATTAAATTTCAGAACAATTAAAAATTAACAGTTAGTGAGTTTTTATTTACAATATCAACAAAATAACAATAAAAAAGATTACAAAGAAAAAAATAACCTACCCACCTACCTATTAATAAAAATGTAGTACTTAAGATTTAGTGAAAATTTTCCTTTACGAAGTTACCCTTATACGACTAAATAAAAGTAGGCAAGATACGAATTTAGTATATGAGTCACTTCTGTTTTTGATTTATCATGTCGTCTTTTTGATGTATCGTGGCGTATCAAAAATTCTAAATTCAAAAAATTCAACTCGCGGTCCTACGACATTGTTTGAGCAAAAAGCGGTCAACCTCGAGCTGTCAGTTGCAATGGTTCCAGCCTTAAACCTTAATCAAACTTGTGGTGGAAACACTCTGAATTTATATAAATACCGGTCACAATCACACAAAAAAATACAAGTCTTGACGTCTAACCACGTAGACCGCGTCGCTCGGCTCATATAGACGAATTTTATAGCAAATGACGTTGTGTCATAGTTTTGTTGTTTAAATGAATTTAAATACTGACTTCTACCAGCCTGTGTGAACAAATCGCTCTGGATGCCTCAGGATGACTGCCGAGAAACTTCCTAACAAAGCTTAGCATATAGCCCCCATACATTAAACAGGCGCACTAATCGTCGATTTGTGAACACCTCACGCAAGTGTCCATTACAAAACTGTATTTTTGTAATGGAAATTTGCTGTAACTTGCTAAACTGTATTGTACTAAATCACGCAATCAAAATGTATAACTGTACGTACCTGAACCGACACGTCAAGTCTTGGTGCAATGCGTTGAGCGCATTGACGGAGGCCTGCACGTTGGCGATCTCGGCGACCTCGCCGTAGAACCAGCCCAGCGGGATCTTGCACTTCATCGCGGACATGCCGTAGCGGCCTATTGTCGTTATCTAGACGAAACGCATTAATGCCAATTATGTTGTCGTCAAATAACGACTAAACTTCTTATCGTATAGTTAGTGGCCAACCAGAAGGGCTAGACAAGTGGCTGACGTCTACAAGCGTTCCTTGAAATCGCTACGCTTCATGTATGGAAATGACATAAGTCACGTGATCTACATAGCAACTTGTTGTTGATCTACATAGCGACGTTTGACATTTCCATACATTGTGAAGTCTATTCTATTCTATTCGATTAGCGTTCATGCCACTTGTCTAGGGGGGCTGGTGTCAGAGTTGTTCAAGCCGCCAGAAAACCTCTGAAGATGGCTTGATGACTGCTGCCTAGATGACAACATCCAGAACCGACCTTATATGCCCTCCGAAGCACGAAAACGCTCATTTTAAATGCCACTAAATGATCACCCATATCTGACCGACTTTGCCAAGCACTGTTAAGAGACTAGGCCCAGGCTGACATGATCTAACGGATGCGTATTGCCAACTAGACTGCTGGTTAACAAAAAAGGATGGAATCTGTGGTCTTTGTGGAATTACCTTCATGTACCGGCATAGCGGCGGTGGTTGTATGTCGGTGAGCACGAGGTGCTTGGTGGCGATGTCGGTGGCGAACGCGAGCTTCACGCAGTCCGTCTCCTCGCCCGTTACCCAGATGTCGATGCACAGCGTCACCAGGTCCGAGCATGATGGTATTATCTGTTACCGTGAGAAAATGATTTTGTTCGATAAATTCACGTAAAAATTATTAGGGACTTGAGAGAAACTTCGAATGCTAAAATCTTACTGAAGTGCTTCCATCATAATATAAAGCGGGTTCCTATTGAACGTTTACCGAAACTTGAAGAAAAATGCAAAAGTCCGCGGAGACATGTAAGAGAAGGGCACCAACAAGATGGTCTGAAACCATAAAAAGCGCTGTAGGCTGCAGTTCAACCGGGGCGGCAGCAATCCAACCCATTTAAGGCGGAAACCCACCGCGGTGCACGGAGAGACCACGCACACGCTATGCACGTGGGTCAAACTTCGCTTTGCACGAAAATGTATGTAACCGTGTCCACTGACGTCATCCATATATTTTTTTGCAAAACGTAGCCGTGGCCGTGTGCGTGGCTTCTCCGTGGCGGTGGTGGGTTTCCGGCTTTACTTAAATAATTTACTAGCAGGAAATTAGTCTGAACAAATTGTGTTAATTGCTTTATGAACTGTTTTGTATGAGAAGTTGGAAGAAGATTATCCATTTCCTCCATTGCAAAGTGGGAGACAAAAATAACAGTATGTATAGCCTGATTGCCACAGAAATAAGACTGTTACAACTGATGGAAGACCAGTTGTGAAGCACCACGGATAGTAATTTGACTATTTGGACCTATACTCGTGAGCTGATTATAATCGATTCCAATAATAGGTATGGCAAAAGCGCTGGGAGGGGGCTGTGTATATGTTCGTGTGTACACATATGTGTGTGTTGTGCCCACGGCGGCAGACTGTGTGTATGTGTGTACTAAGTACTCACGACGTCGGTGAGCCGCACGGGGTGGCCGAAGTCGAGCACGATGTAGCGGCGCGCGCCCGAGTGCATGCGCTCCACCACCAGCGTGTGCTGCGGCGGCCGCGTCACCAGCGACGCCCACGGGATGCCGCACTGCTCCTGATCCTACACAACACATACTTGCTACAATCGAGCAGTTTGACAACTTATAATAATATGGCAGGTGTCCGAACCCTTCCTATAGCCCAATCCCAGTCCATCCAAACTTCATGCAATAGACCCATTTTCTCTTTTCACATTTTGCAATAATTCCTGCATCTGTTGGGGTCAAGCTGCTGTAAGTGTCTCATCGCCTGCAGCGGTTGACCCCAGCAGGTGCCTCACATAACATCAAACTTATCTCTAGGTGCCTCTACGTGTTGGACCCATGTCCCCACGCAAGCCTTCCAAAGGTCCGGGTTTAGCCCGAGTGGACAAAATTGAGAAACATAATAATAATAATAATATCCTGGGACATTTTTTACACACGGCTACCTGATCCCAAACTAAGCAGAGCTTGTACTATGGAAACCAGACAACTGATATTACTACATATACTACTTTTTATTTGTAAATACATACTTAATATACATATACACCCAGACTCGGGACATACAGACATGTTCATGCACACAAATGTATGTCCCGGGTAGGAATCGAACCTACGACCTGCAGCGTGAAAGGCGCCATCATGCTAACCACGCCAACGGGCTCGTCAAACGGCTCTTACACTAGCCGATGGCATGGCCATACATTTGTTTGTATATTCAATACACATCCTATTCGATAGCACTGGGGCTACTCCGAAATTCAAAACGAAACGTTCCGGCTGAGGGTTGGTACGTTTTCCTACACTCCAAAAGCGTTTCGGATTCAAAGTTCGGATTCGATCCCTCGTCGTGATTTGACGTTTCTTCCGACACTTCCGAACACTTTCGGATTAAGAAAATCGGAGCAAAATCGGACGACTATTGCCGCCCTAAGTCACTGAGATTGTCAAATGAGTTGACTAAACGGGACACAAGAAGAATCTCCAGATCCTTGACACAGGTAGGGGAAACACACCCTTATTCTAGTGTTATTAGGCGCGTTCACACTGACTGACAGCCGCGCGAGGCTGCTATAGACAGAATATGCCCAGTGCGGTACACCAATCAAGTAAAAGTAATCTATGGGTAGCTCCGAACAATCAGTCTACGCCATTGGTCCTAAAACTGGGCCTAAAACTTAATTTTTCCTTGTGTGCCTCTCCGATTTGAGAACACACTACAGTCGAATAACACATACCTCCACGCGAAGCGAAACAGTTTGCAAATTCACTCCCAGAGGTTACTCAACCACAATCTCCTATGTTTCTTGCAAGCGACGTTGCTTATCCTAATGTTACGCAAAGGACTTTAAAACAATGGTTGAGCCCTTACCCTGTTACCCTGCCCTAGAGGTTCTTACCTTAAATAATTGCTCTTCGCTGAACTCTAGTTTATCCTGAGGGTCGCACTCCATGAGCGAGCTCTCGACGTCCTCCAGCGAGTCGGGGTCTTGCGACGACTGCTTCATCTGCCCTTCCTTCACCACCGACCATAACTGTTGGAGGAAACAATGATATACTTTATCTGATAGACCCACAGAGTAGAGACTAACGAAAGAGGTGCTCTTATTAGATATATGTATGAAAAAAAGTGGTCATTGTTTTTTCATTTTCATTGTTCTATCTACCGGTAAATAGTTGAACTACTCGTTTCGTTTTACGTCGATGTTAGTACTAGGCCGACCACTCGGCCGACTTGCTTAGGGCCAGTCCGCTTAGTAATTGGTCCATGGATAGACCTATAAGTTGCTCTACTTTTCTAAAAGGCTGGCGTAATGGAGGTCAGCCGTAGTGAATTATTCTTCTTCTTATCGTATGGTTAGTGGCCAACCTGGTGTCAGAGTTGTTCAAGCCGCAGGTCTTAGCTTAACCACTGCTGCCAAGATAACAACAACCGGGCCCGTTTTTTTACGTGCCCACCGAAGCACGGAGACGCTCAGTTCAAATGCCACTAAATGGTCACCAATTTCTGACTGATCTTGCCGTGCGTTGCATAACCTCCGATCGTTTACTAGGCGTGAGCGTTATTTTACGTCACCGGTTACATTAACTAGTTACGAGCTGATTCACCGAATCACTGTTTACGCGACGAACGACTAACTGGTGATATTTGTAACAGGTTATTTAGCTGTAGCCCGAACGACATCATAGGTAGGTATTATGCCACCGGTCACCCATAGACATCTAAAAGTAACAAATAATAATGTTTGTATTTTTGTATACAAGAAGTTATAGTAGTGACGATAACCATAGGGTTACTAAAATAACCAGTTACAAAAATCACCTATTAAAATAACCGTGACGCCCTCGACGTAACCGGTTACGTTACGTTTCGTGAAAATAATGTAATGACACAAGTCTTTCGTTTACCGATCAGTGGTGGCAGCTGGCTATGAGCGCCTCAATTATTAATTGGGTGTATTTGTTGGTGTGTATCGTGTACCTGGGTGGGGTCGCCGGGGCCGGTGCCGGGCAGCGAGCTGACGACGGCGGAGTGGTGGCGCGCGCCGGTGGACTCCAGCTTGGTGCCGTCGGACGCCACGTGGCACGTCACGTGCAGCGGCATCGCCTCGCTCAGCCCCGCGCCAAACACGCCCACGCCGTTGTTTTGCGCCCACCACGCGTTCGATGTCGATGTATTTTTCGGGTCTGACGATGTCATTAATTTTAGGGTCTATCCAGACTAAGTCAACTGCAAAACTACACGATGCGGTTTTGGGACAGTTGATATAAATGCACCAAAACTGCTAACAGACTGCGCAGTCCACTTTACGCCTAAGTACCATTTTAGACATTCCCATTGATAGAAATTTTATATCACGCCGCTATTATTATTTATAAAAAAATTAAGGCTGCACTGGACTAGACTCAATCGGACACGGAACATTTGGTAATCATTATAACTCGTGTTGTTAAAATACGCTAACATGTATAGAAATCAATGAACATAAATTCTGACCTTATTTACATAACCAGTATTGATTGATAAACATATTTTTCCTTTATTTCGCACTGCTGCAGCAACCTGTATAGCTGCAATTCGATTGGTTCTTACACTGACAAAAAGGCTTAAAATCCTGGAAATGCTGAAACCTATCAACACGTAAACTAAGCAAAGGAAATTTATACTATTAAAAAAGGTTCGGCTCTAGGTACCAGATGATACGGGTTATATCTTAATTGCGGAAAACTTTTTTTTTTTTTTCATTTATTTTGAACAACAAACAATTACACTCACCTTTCATGAATCGCCTTAATGTGTGCACATTAACTTACCCATATCGAGTGGCAAGTTGAGCAGGTCCTTGAGCTGGTAGTCGGGCTTGGCTGCGGGCGGCGAGCTGGTGTCGCCGGCCAGCACGCTCGCGTACGTGACGGGCGTGGACGTGCCGCGGCCCAGCTCCGGCACCTCCACCGCGAAGATCGTGCGCTCCAGCGGCAGACCGTACAGACCGAACCTATAAACAAAGTATGTTCAAAACAGACTAAATAATAGACACAGCATAGTCTGGCACCCCCGATCGTCTAACATATGCATCACTACTGCATACACTACACTGCACCACGTATGTCTTTGGTATTGCAAGCATCCATAGGCTACGAAAACTGCTTAACATCAAGCGGGTCGTACGATTGTTTGCCACCTTAGTCAAATAAAAAATGTGTGATCATATCGTACATTTTGATTGTAATCTAAATTCACAGTCTTCCCCAATACCCCTCCAACTTATGACGATTGCATTCATATACAATAATGGCATGTATGATGCGTATGAAGCGTCTTATCTTTAGCCTGTGTATAACATTCTTGAGTGAGTGTGGGTAAAAACTGAAAATCATCATTTTTATAAAAGGAATCTTTCTGGTACGCTACTTCTGGTACGTATCACTTGACACTTGATCGATTTGGCATTTTTTGTCGTAATAATCCGAATAATGTTTTTAGGTTAAGAACAATCTGAATAGATGCCAGACTTGACGCGTACGTTGCGGGCATAGCTAGTTAGAACTAGAACATTCGTTTTGTATACACGACACAACAGTAACACAGTAGAGTAGTGATAGCGACCTGGCTCGAAGCAGACTGTGGTAGACATCGGGGCGGTCGCGCAGACACTTGGCGGTCTTCTCGAGCAGCGCCATGCAGCAGGCGACGAGCGCGGGCGCGGCGGCGCGCGGCGTGGCCTGCTGCGCCAGCGCCGCCAGCCAGCGCAGCGCGCCCGCCGACCGGCACGCGCCCACGTACGGCATGCACGAGCACACGCTCTCCGATACACGCTGCTCGAATGTCGACTTCCACGGCTTCGGCAGTTGCTTCTCGCCCCTGCGAAATAATTTAACAGTTACGTTTTTTGACTCCAGGGCGACGCCACGTTGGAATGGGCTGACATTGACACTTGACAGTTATGCCGTGTGTCCACTGGCAAGTAACTTCCGCAATTTCTTGCAGAAGTCACTTGCCGACGTGTTTCCACTGGCTGCAATTTTACACAACCGTGTACATGTGGGACTTGCAGCAAGTTCGGCAAGTCGCAGAAGTCCACTTGCGTGAGTGTTTACACATTGGAAGTCGCTTGCGTAAGTAAACTGGTGCAAGTTTTCTTACACGTGGCATTAGGCTAAGCCTGCGTGAATTTTAAATCGCCAGTGCGTATACATTCATATGATTCCATGTGTTACAGAATTGCGATAAAAACCACGCGGATTTTATTCGCAGTGCGGACTTAGCCTAACTCGCTTTGCAACCTCACGATAATTTATATTTTTAGTAATTTGACAGATAACGTCATATCAGTCGGATAAGATCCGACGATTCTGAAACAGCCCTTAGCATAGAACTAAACTTTACTTGGAAATTAGATGAGCCTAGAGATACTGAACTGAGCTATTAACTAATTTAGCAAACATTGTAAAATACTTTATTAGTTATTTGGCCATAAAAGTCATGTGTAAATCAATAATTAAAAATTTTAAGTTAAATACTCACTCGCTAGTAATCAGTATTATCTTCACGCACTTCTTAGCGATGCTTCTGTTTGCGCACAAAATGCAATTTTTAATCAATGCGTCGACATGTTTCTCGATAATCTTCACGCATTCCAACTGCTGGGTCTCCACACTCTTGTCTTTGCCCTTGTCGGTCTTCGGGAGTCGCATCCTCTGGAGTCTTATCGACACCACCCATGTCAAAAGGTCCAATGCCAAGTTTTTCTTCTCGACATCATGGTCACTCGTAGCTATTTCGCACAACGTGTTCAAAAACCCATTAGACTCCAACATAGCTATCCTCTGCTGCCTCTCCAAAGGCACGTCTGTATGCGGACTGGACCGAACCGTCAATGAAATCTGGTGTAACCAATCGCAACCGATAAAACCAGTTTTCTTCGAACCATTCTCTGTCGTCTTGTTCGGCGTTTTGCTCATGTCCTTTGCTGGATCGAATAACGTCTTTATGTGGATTAAAAATGTTCTCCCCCTAGCTCTGTATAAGCGGGGGCTCGTCAGTATCAATGTGCCCGATTGTTGAGTCAAATCGAGGCCGGAAGAGAGCAGCAACGGTCCCGCTAATATCTCCGCGTTATGAGATTGTAAATACTCTTCACTGTTAACAGGGTTCTCGACACTCGGCATGTCAGCGTCAATGACCGGGAAATGTACGGGCGAGTCTGACCTGTGGCCGAATGAAGCATCCTTTTTATAACCGATGCCGTGCAAGTTTTGTTTCAAAAGTGTTACCAATATGATTGGTAAATTAGCCGAGCAAGCGGAATGGAGTGTGAAACCAAATTCTATGTGAGCTAGCGATACACTGTAAGGTAGCGTTAATTCTAGGACGTGTTCGTCCCAAGTCGAGGAAGTGTTCTGCAGTCTCCAGGTTCGATTGTTCTGGTGGTCGGACCTCGAGCGCTGTGCGGGGGACAGCTCGCACCAGAAGCCGGGCACGACCGCGCTGTAAGGCACTGTAGTGTTCGTACCGTAGTACCCTGTCAGAGTTATCAATGTTTCTAGATCGGACATGTCTAGGTCGGGCTTATTGGCAATGACTACCGGTGCTGTAGTGGGGCCGCACACTTCGTCGCGCGGCGCTCGTTGCAGCATGTCAAAATCGATGTTCGCAAACTCATCTTCGTCGATATCACCGGTGGAATCTTTCTCACCGTTGTTCAACGCGTAGAAGTAGATCATTCCGTGTTTAGTGGAAACGCTGAGTCGTTCTACTGAAGCGCAGAAGACGACTGACGTGAACTGACCCTTAGGTACTCGTTTCTCTGAGAGCGTTTTGAAGTCAGGTAATGAGTAGAGCCTCAAACTGCCGTCAACGCCGACAGCGGCGAAGGAATACTGATCGTGCTTATCGACTGGCAGCAGGCACAAGTCTACAGGGCTCTCATTGAAAGGCAACTCCTTGAATGAAGTAGGGTTATCTTCTAAGGTATAAATCGAAGTTTTGTTGTTGATTTTGTAAAGAATGAAGTACGCTTTGGCGTCGGAGACGGGTTTTTCAATGGGTTCAGCGACTTCGTCGACTTCCATTTTTGTGTCGCCGTCGTTATCAGTTTCCTCCTCAACTTTCACCTTTTCCGGCTCGATACTGGATATGACCACGAGCAAATGCTCCTTGTCCTCCGTGGGCAGTAAATGCGTGACTTTGCAGTCCTCTTTCAGGTTCAATTTGGATGGAAGACTTAAGCACTGGACAGCTATACCCTGAGAGACGATCTCCTCTGGCGGGGGATCGCTGTCGAAGCCGTCGTTATTGCTGTTGCTGACGGCAGTATGAGTTCCCACTTTGCCTCCGCCGAATGCAGCATTCTTGATCTTCTCCGTAATGTCTCCACCTTCGTACCATTTCAAGTCCGAGATCTCCAAGGGTCCGTTCATGTTGAGATAGTGCGTAATCGGGTCCGCCTGCTGCAGCACTGCGTCCGTTTGGTCCGCCAGTTTGGTTCCAACAGAGTCCAAGTTCCCACTCTTCCAACTTTTGAGTTGTGAGATTTTGCCCACGAAGTCCAGCATGGTGGCCTGGCTGGCCTCCTGCAGCTCCGGCAGCAGCGCGCTGGGCGGCGGCGCGGGCATCACCTTGAAATGCTTGGTCAGTATAATTTTCTTCGGCTCCCACACCTTGCATTCCTCTTTGCTCGACGACGCGTTCAGATTGATAACGTTGCTTATTTGTTCGTCTATTATGCTATTTGTGCATTGTGGAAGCTCTGTGTCCTCGTCAGAGTACGGGAAGTAGATTTCGTCGTATATGTTGGCGTCGTCGGTCCTGGTTACGGTGCATACTTTCTTGCTGCCTCCTGGTTTGGAGTTGGCGCTGCTGTTGGAAGTGTGTACTACTGTGGTTATTGAACCGGCCAGCGAGCTGTGTATGTCGTAAGTTAGTAGGAACAACATTTTATTTGTGGTCAAGTTGCTCTTCGCCTCGTTTTGATCGTTCATCGCTTGAACGCTCTCCTTGTCGGCTCCCGAGTCGAAGAGCGCCTTGCTGGAGTCTTCTTTGATTGGCTGGTCGGACTGTACGCAGTTGGTCCTTGTGATGATGACGGCGCATATGAGGGATGGTTTTGTTTTGCTAGTGTTGGTTTCTTTTTCTGTATTCTCGTTGTTTTGTGCTTGAGGGTAGGCCTCTTGTTGTGATGTCATGCCGACGAACGCCATCGCTGTGAGTTCGACGCCGTATGTTGCTAATATAAACAAGAACATATGATTAGTAAATACAATTTCATTTATCTAATAGTCGCCTAGCAGTACAGTGAATGAAATGCATGTAATCGTACCAAATAAAAGTCTCTTCATTTCTTGTCTTTTAAATGTTACAGATTTATAAAACTAAAAATATGTTCGGTAATTTATGGGTATAAGATGAAGGAGAATAAAATGCGAAACTTGGTCTGTGACCGCTCAAAATCGTGATATGTGGAGAAGTCAAGGATCACGCTGCAGGTCGTAGGTTCGATTCCTACCCGGGACATACATTTGTGTGCATGAACGTGTCTGTATGTCCCGAGTCTGGGTGTATATGTATATTAAGTATGTATTTACAAATAAAAAAGTAGTATATGTAGTAATATCAGTTATCTGGTTTCCATAGTACAAGCTCTGCTTAATTTGGGATCAGGTAGCCGTGTGTAACAAATGTCCCAGGATATTATTATTATTATTATAGGCCTTTGCTCAGGAGTGAGACACAAAAATAGGCTAATAAAAAAAACCGAAACGATAATTTACCTAAACAAAAACATATTCTATAATACTCACATGTATCCTTCTCCAAACTGGCCGACCAGACCTTATTGCTGTCCGTGGCGAGTATACCACTGAAGATGGAGTCGTACGGCGATAGGTGGATGAACTTGACCAGCTTGAGGCCGCAGTCGAACTTCCAGATGTTGACCTTGCCCTCGGCCGAGCCGGTGGCGACCAGGTCGCCGGTGTTGCCCTTGGACACTATCGTCACGTTGGACGAGGGCACCGCGCACGCTGTGGCATTTGTCACCTACGAGAAGCGAATTTATTTATCTATGAGTATAAGACCGGTATTAAATAAATCCACTTGGATATGATATGTGATTCTATTACGAAACCACATCTCTGCAATGTAAAAACACATAATTTCGCTTCACAGATTCGTCATAGATTTACTTAAATAAAAGTTTCTGAAAAACAAACAATAAAATATATCGCATTTATATTCCCCGGACGGATCGGTAAGATTTACCGTTTTTTAATGTACTGCATTCTGTTTGAAGCTTGACACGATACAAATACACTTGGACAAAATGTGATTGTACGTGTCCGACTGCTCCACAGAGTAAAGACTAAAGAAAGAGGTGCCCTTATTAGATATTTGTATGAAACAAAACGTGGTCATTGTTTTTTCATTTTCATTATACTATTTACCAGTTAATAGTTAAACTACTCACTTCGTTTTATGTCGATGTTAGTACTAGGCCGACCACTCGGCCGACTTGCTTAGGGCCAGTCCCCTTAGTAACTGGTCCATGGACTGCTCAAAGTGATATCGATACAAGTAGCGTGCAAGTAGTCCGAGAGCACATTGTCCAGATGCACTCGTACAGTGTCAACGTGGCTTCAAACGTGAAAAGCGTGGCAACTGTAAAGTGACTGACCGAGATGGGCACGTTGTGCGTGTACTCGCCGCGCACGAAGGGGCAGTTGGGCGAGTGTCGCTCGTGCTCCACCCACGGCTCGTCGGACTTCTCCCAGCACACGAGGCACACGAGGCACGTGAAGCACATGGCGCGGTCGTCGCCGCTCGGGGACGGCTGGTGGTAGAACCCCGCCTGCGCCATGCGCGCCGGCAGCGCCCATCTGACACCACAACACAACACGTGTTACTCTATTGTTTTTTATTCTTTGACCTACTGAGCGCTTCTTACAAGAGTGACAGTAGTAGGAATGTGGGAGAGTCATGTATTAATCTTATAATTTATTATAAGAGGCTTGAGGCTTGAGGCGCGGCACAGCGGTAGCGGTCAGACGACGGCTACCGCTGTGCCGCGCCCCGACGACAGTTATCGCCGTCAGTTTCATACAAAATTGTCACGATGAAATTTGCCGCGACGGCACGACAGCACCAATTTCTATGAAACTGACGGCGACAACTGCCGTCGGCCATCGTGCCGCCCGCAACCAAATCCCACCTTTAGGTATGCGTGAGGGGATGGAGAGTGGGCAACTAGGTATGCGCGGGGAGGTGGGGAGTGGATTCGCCCCCCGTCTCGCCGCTCGCGTACCTAAGGCGCAGGACAGCGGTACCGGTCAGACTATAGTACCTACATGTCATCTTGTTTGCCGAGTTTCTTGCTAGATCTGGTAGTAGAGCTATGAAAAAAACTCAAATCAGTTTGTGAATTATATTTCTTTTTCTCATGTTTTTAGCTCTATAACCGGACCTGACAAGAAACTCTATAGGCTTATCTTTTTAACAGACAATTTTTCTAACGCCAATTGTTTACATCTGACCACACTAGCTTTCTAAAGAACCTGTAATCCATTACTTCCCCAGAGTTCTTAATGGCAGTTTGCGAGCGGAGCAGTACTAGTGCAAGTGAGACGAGACCATCTTGCCGCACACTCGCACTTAGCGCACTCAGGAAACCCGCTCACAAACCACCAGTGGGATAAGACCCTCATACCATCTATTGAAATTAGCTGCCTATTGAACACACAACAAATCAAAGTGTGTATGTGTATCTTCAATACTAACTTATAGTCCATGTGTGGCCACCGTTTGAAGGTCTCCTTCCTCTCGGCCTCGCTGTACATGAGCGGGCGCGTCTCCTCGTCGCGCGAGCACGGCACCAGCTCGTTGGCGCGCTGTCCCACGGCAGACGCGATGGCGAGCGCCGGGATCCGCCGGTTCTGGCCCTTCAGCTCCTGCACCACGCCCGTCGTCACCAGCCGAAGGGTCGACTGAGGCAGGCATATTGTGACTGTGCTCCACTGTGGAACGTATTAAGTGTTAATCCCTTTGTAGCAACCTCACACGACTCCACCAACACTGGCACTGAGTGCACCCTCCAGAACAGCATAGAAATCCTGAATCACGATGCACATCGCTATAAAAGACTCCGTCAACAACCATCGTAGCGGCCAACCCCGCCAGGCATAACACTGCCTGGCTGGAAGATCCCTTTACCGCTAAACCTTCAAAAGCTGAAAAGTGAGGTAACATTTCTCCTTTAGTACAGCATCATCCACTCACTAATTCCTATGTTATCCACTTCCAAGATCTCCATGACCAATTCCTAAGACGTCCAACTGTCTTAAGTTGTCCACTTCTAACGTACTTGTAACTCACGCAATTCATACTCGCCGTGAGGCAAGATTACAATCTTCCATACAGCTAGGTCGGACCGAGAGGATTAGTCCTTAGTGATTAGCCTGACACAACACATACTTCTTCATCCCGGATGACGTCATTGGCGGCGTGCCGCTTTAGGGCCATAACATACCGTCGCCAGCCACCGTAGCCAACTATTCGTATTTAAATGTATGGGAGGTAACACACCTGGCGACGGACTGGCGACGTCGCCGGCATAGTAGAAAAAATGGATAGTAAGTTATCTTCATAGAAACGCACCGCGCGCGGCTTGTATGTGTGCGCCATGCGTATCTATGCGTCGCGCACGCACACTCAAACAAAATATTGACCAAATGTCAGTGCCCCAGTCAGGGCTAACACCGCACATGGTTCGCACGTCACGTCACGAAAAATGTGTGATAATCGCAGGAGAACTTATTGCTGTGTGTTTGGCTGTCTTAATACTTCATCGATTCCAAAGTCACTTATTCTAGCATACCTACCTATAATTTTTACTTGATGATGAGTGAGATACCCACTTATTTTTTTGTTGTATTAGGTAGTTTACTATCAGACAGACGAAGTAGGCAGGCCTACTTTCCCACTAGAATGTATTACCTAGGTATTTTTGATCTGTCTATTGATATGCCGCTAATGCTTTGTTTACGTTTAGTCATGCCGATTTCTCAGTATTGTAGGTATAGTATTGATTTTTATTTTTTATTTTCTTTCCTTTATTTCTAGGCACTGAATTAAAATTTAGCTAAAAGTGACAACCCTGAGACAATGGCGGATTGGGCCGGAGATAGCCTACTTCACGCATTCCTTCTACTATGTCGCCGGTCAATACAAGTTGTTTGGATCCCAGTGTGTTATGGCTCTCAGTTTCTATGGCCTAAGGATACAGAGTTTATTATCGAAACTTGCCTTTTGTGCTTTGACGCCTTTCCTAACGGGTTCGGCGTCAATGGAGTTCTTGAGTTCGTTGACGAAGTCTGTGAGGCCCTCGATGGAGTGTGCGTCGAGACTCTGCAGGCATTGGTACAGCAGCACGGCCTACGCAAATAAAGTACTATATTGGACTTACATTCACAAAAAACGGTTGACTAAAGTATATGTATGTATAGTAATTATCTCCATAGTCAGTGCTTTGTAATCTACTAAATATAAATTGTTATATGGATATAAGTTTTCGCTCTCTATTGATTCCTAAAATAAGGAACTTGATCTTCTTCTTTCTGTATAAGTATACAGAAATATTGTCTAAAAGGAGAAATAGACTGACAGACTGACTGATTGATCAACGCTCAGTCTGAACCCCTGGGGTTATAAATGAAACATACACGTTTTGGAAAAGTTTACCCCAGTTAAGATAGGGGATGAAAGTTTGTATGCAAGTTCTGTTCCAAGATAAACATTGACGAATTCACAAACAAAAGCTAAATTTTAAATAAATAAATGATATGATGCCATTGTTTTTCGTAGAAAAGACGCAAACCACATGGTCAGTGTAGCTGGAATAAATTAATCTGTACATTATACAATGTATTGAATATTAATGGTCTGACTGGGTCGTAAGTACGCGTCCCTGCATTGATATGACGTCATATAAACGACTGAGTCACTCCTAATCTGTGACACCATAATTAAGCAGGACTATAAATATAAATTCAAAAGATGCATTACTGGAACACATATTTGGTTCTGACTAAGCCAGGATTTATAAAAAGTCAGCCTATTACACATTTGAGCACCCATCACATAAGATTTTATGTAAAATTGAAAAGTAATAAAACCATACTACATTTATGTAGCAATATTCTGTAAGTGCACTGCAATGAACTTCACTCACTACAAGCAAATTTATATTTTATTCCCACTAGTTGTCATACTTTAGCAAAAAATGTTTCGGTACGCCCAATGTCCGCGAGTCTTGTCTGTTCACGAAATAGACACAATAATAAAAAACGCAGCAAAATTAAACACGTTTTGAACTAGTGTCTAGTTTAATTTTTCAAGAGAAATTTGACTAGACCTAAACAATAATAACACCAAAGAATAATTATAATAACACCACCAATATTGATTGACGTAGGTTAGGTTAGGTTAGGGATACTAACTGAGGGCCTACTATGTTTCAAACGAAAACGAAATTTCGGATGAAATACGCGTATTTCCTACAAATGGTGCGTTCCATTCACTGTTAATTTTGTTATTTTCGTCCACAAAAAGTGTTAAAAACGATAATAATGATCACTTTCAGTACAAGTTGGTGCAAGTGGAACGAGATTTGTGATCGAAAATAACGAAAATTACCAAATTAACAGTGAGTGGAACGCACCATACGTTTCTCATTGATTCCGACATTTCTTACGAACGAAATTTGTTTGCCGTTTAGATTCGACGAAAACGAAGACGTCAAAAAATTTTCGTTTTCGTTTGAAACAGAGTAGGCCCTCTGGACCCTTAAGATTAAGTGCTAGAAAAAATACTAACCGCCAAATTTATAGAGATTTTTAGTCAGTATACAATGGTTTTACAAAGCATTTCTAAAAACAAAAGTGATTTGTCATACAGTGTTAATTCATCAACACTTTCTCAATATAATTCAATGTACTCATATATTTTGGACCTAAAGTTAAACATGTTCCAATTCCTAATAACAAAAGTAAACAAGTCTATTGAGACAGGTGTTAAAAACTGCAAAGTTTGATGACTCACAAATGATCCAGGTCAAGGCAAGACTGCATATGAACTCTGACATTATTAACTAGTGCAAATGTTGCTTTTGCTAGTGTTGTTTTAGGCACCACACATTTTCTTTTATCCAAAAACAAATCAAAACTATGAAATTGAACTATTAAATAATGAATGAAATCAGTGTGTATGGGAACCTAACCCGTTTGGAATAGACGTGTAAAGTTAACATCAAAATCACGTAACAAACACACACAAAAAAAATCATACAATTGAATTGAGAACCTTCTTTTTGAAGTCGGTTAAGGCATCAATTGCAGTGGGCCAGCTTGGTAGTAACGCCTAAATCTTCTTTGCATTGACCGCATTGAGTTATTAAAAGCTAACTCTTAAATTTATTGACATTCTAATCCATTAACAATTGCTTAACAACATTTCTCAGAACAATGTGCTTTGTAATGTCATTCATCTATACTAATATTATAGAGAGACGGTTTGTATGTATGGATGATTGTGTTGAGTACTCGAAAACTACTGGACCGATTTCAAAAATTCTTTCACCATTAGAATGCTACATTATCCCTGAGTAACATAGGCTATATTTTTGGGATCTGGGATACGGGATACGAGATCCGGGATCAGAGATCAGATTTTTTTAAAATTTAAATTCTATGCGGACGTAGTCGCGGGGAAAAGCTAGTTATGTATAACTGCTCAAAATTTTCAGATTTTGTAACTAAAACATCAATTAACATTTCATCATTTTTTTTTTAATTATAAGCACTATGTGTTGGTATACATAATTATCTAAAATGCCTACATATCAGCGAATACATTTTGCCTACCACATAGCCATTTGAAATGATAAGCTTACCCCAATATGTACTCTAATCAATCACATCCTGTACAACACCGATGCAAGTTAAACATCAAGTATGTTTAACTTGCATGTAAAATAACGTTAAAAATAGGTTATAGGGCATTGGTTCCAATTCTGTTGTTGTTTAATCGCGGATAAACTAAATATGATCATCTAAAAAAAAAACAATCTTAATCACAAGAACAATGAGAATAGATGGCAATACATTTACACTTACCCCCTTCGCACACGGCGTCGTAACGTAAGCGTATCGTAATACGCGCTTAGAACGAGAGCATTAATTACATGTACGAGCACGTACATTTTCTAACAAGTCCGCAGACGAAGCGATATCTTATATGATTCGCTGCAACACCGCTTCGTCTGCGGACTTGTTTGAACATGTACGTGTTGGCATTGCTCTCGTTCTTCGGGAGTATGACGATCGCTAACATTACGGCCGTGTGCGAAGGGCCTTAGGCTGGTTTTATGGTGACGCAAGTGGTATGTGGTAAGTACCATGTGGTAAGTGTGGCTCAAATGAACTGAAAGCTATTATAATAATAATAATAATATCCTGGGACATTTTTTATACACGGCTACCTGATCCCAAACTAAGCAGAGCTTGTACTGTGAAAACCAGATAACTGATATTACTACATATACTACTTTTTTATTTGTAAGTACATACTTAATATACATATACACCCAGACTCGGGACATACAGACATGTTCACGCACACAAATGCATGTCCCGGGTAGGAATCAAACCTACGACCTGCAGCGTGAAAGGAATTGAAAACATAGTTCTGACACATAGCACTTAAACAGCAGTATACATGTACTACATATATTTTCGGCCACGCCGGTTACACCATGAACTAGCCTTAGCTTAGTCATTTTTTATTAGTGCACCTACTAAATTAATTAGCATGATTACATTACCAATTTTATTTATAATTTTTATGGGAATAGGAGTTTAATCTTATTATAGATTTTCTAATCAACTAAAAGGTTATAGTCATAAATAATTAGTAGGTATAAAGCTAAAAATATTGAGTTCAATTGTGTTTATTTCTTTATCATGTGATTCCAATTATGAAATCAGTTTTGTTTTACACTTCACATTTCTTTATTGGTATACCAATACTAATGCAACTAAAGCAATCTAATTAAAAGACACAATCATCACATAGGAATTAAAAAATACAATCTGTTTTCTATACAAATCCTATAACCAACCACTAAGAAAAGAAAACAGTTAATACAAAGCTAAACATCCATAGATATTATTTAGTTTATAAACGGCATAGTGGGATGACCAAAAAGTGTAGGGCATACTAAATACTTATGCACTTATTGCTGATATAAAGTAATTTTTAACAATGATTGCTAATATCTTTAGATGTGCTGATATCATTGATAACATACAGTTAAGTATTTTACACACTTCCAATATGAAAGTATATTCAATTGATATCTGCAATGGTACTTTAGAAGCAGTACTTCTCAAGTTTTAAATATAAATGTTTAAGTATGTATAGTATGCATAGAATTTTACAAATATGGGACATTTTAAGAATTTTTATGGACAAAAGTGATTTGTGCGATTGGAGACTAAATTTGTATTTGTAGGACTGTCCCGAAGAATCTGAGACTTTTGGTCGCCTTTATCTATTGTATAGCAAATGTTGCACAATAATTCCATGAGAAAATGTTCCACAGATTGTATCAGGAAACAATGGGATACATACCTCAGATAGAACTAGTTCGATCCTGATGCTCTTGTCGGGCTGCGAGGAGGG
Organism: Drymonia ruficornis; assembly: GCA_947859195.1. Classification (NCBI taxonomy): domain Eukaryota; kingdom Metazoa; phylum Arthropoda; class Insecta; order Lepidoptera; family Notodontidae; genus Drymonia; species Drymonia ruficornis. The sequence continues at coordinate 9,419,350 of OX401923.1, forward strand.
CAGCGGGCGCTGTAGCGACGTGTGCAGGAGGAGCACCCCGTTGTAGTCGGTGCGGGCGCCCACCCCGCTGCTGTCCCACACGAACACCCGGTCCGCGCCCGACGCATACTCCACACCGAGCGTGCCACCGTCATCTAAAAACCCGGAACACGACACTTTACTCCGGCGTAAATGGAATTGTTTATAGCGAACTGTCAAACCAAGAAACAAGGAATGTAGGGCACCGAAAAAAATACTGCTATGACTAAAATTACCTTCAATCACAGCGAATAACGCTTGATTCACGACATAAAAGTTAATATATGTTTTGTTCGCACATCAGAATAGCGTCTTACTTACCCGCTGACAGACATGAAGACTGTAGAATCACACCCGAGTTCACATCCAAAACGTGTACACCACCTACGTCAGTCTTCACCAAAATTATATTTAAGTTACTATGGTAAGTAAGAGAAGTAACAGGAAAGTTCATACGTATATAACCATCTTCTCGTAATATCAAAGAATCATCGCCCATCGTGGCCGTGAACACATCTGTCTACTCTACGTAAACGCCATTTGTAATTGTATTTTTTTTATGTCAGATATTCGAGGCTTCGAGTGGCCAGCAATAAAATTTAAAAAGCTTGATACAAATCCATAGACGGTTTTATAATAATATGGACCTACACATGCTTGCCCAGCGTAGTTGAATACAAAAGAACGTACAAATATTCAACAAGTAATAATTAGAACATTATAATCATCAGGCTCAATGTCAAACAATATAAATTTGGCATCGTCTAAGTTTTATTTTTGCGAAAGCATTGATTTTCCAAAATATTTTTGTCAACTGGGTTGGGCCTCTCAACAATATGTGTGTGACCACTGTGACCCAGGGGGCTGGGCAAAATAAATGCTTTGCTTTAATTAAAACACAAATTACAAAATACTATCTCGCATGTATTTAAAATACGAAATACAAAATACTTTTCAGTCGTGTAATTGCAATATCAAATACAAAATACAGTATTTGTATTTAAAATACAAAATACAAATTACAAAATACAGTTAATATTAGAATGAAAATGACAATTGACAAAATACTGACAATTTGACGTACAGTACAGGTGCAGTGTTTCCAAATTCAAAGATTGACATATTTAGCGGTACCATTTGCTTAGCATAGCATAGCATAGCATAGCTTAGCATTTTCGACTGTAGCCTAGGGGTGAACAGGTTGGGCTAGCAATCAAAAGGTCCCAGGTTCGATCCCCGGTGGGGCATGCACCAATGGATGAATTTTCATCTATGTGCATAATTTACAGTTCGCTGACGGTGAGAGAAAACATCGTGAGGAAACCTACCTATCCCTCGGGATTAGGTAATAGTCAGTTCCTGTATACACGGCGACAAGGTTCACCACCTGTCACGTTGGGTTCTGACTATCTGGTGAAACGTGGGCTTTGAGTTGGTTAATACCTCCACAATGTGGTGGTGTATGGCCACTCAAGCCTCTGACTACCCCCGAATGGGGATAAAAGTCGAGACGTTACACACACACACACACACATTTTGCTTACGAAAGCTATCGAGCGCTTTTTTCTGCAGAACGCCCATTGTTAAGATCGCTAAATGTATTTATGTTCAAATGTATTTTGAAGCCATAGGTAAGTATTTGAAATACTAACTACAAAATACCTCAGCGTCAGGTATTTGAAATACTATTTACAAATTACATTTTTAAGAAGTAATTGAAATACAAATACAAAATACGTATTTGTATTTTAATTACAAGTAATTCAAATAATGCCCAGCCCTGGTGTGACCCAGTATGTAAATTCTTGATCAATTAGATATCACTTAACCATAGACAACGTAATTCCTCTTGGTAGCTTGAGTCTCCAACTATCGACAAAGAGCATAAATACCTACATGGAGACCGCGCGCCCCATTCTTCTTAGAAAATTAATACTTATAAAGTATTGTATACAAATAAAAAGACGATGAGTAATATCGAAGTTGTAGTCATTGATTTTGATTCTGTATGCAATTTTACTTGTTTATGAATTTAACACAATATAGGTGATACACTTATTTAGAGGATTTTTACCTTATAAGATCCCAGAACTTATTAGATAAATATCGATATTTTGGAACATCTATTGCAACCCTCGATCGCAACTGCTCAGAGAGAGAGCCTTTTTATGTGCCAATTTTTTTGTAAGTAGGTACAGCTTCTCTATATGTTTCTTTGCTCATTGTCTATTTTTTTTCTTCTTTATGGCGTCGCTTTGTGCATATGCCAGTGTCAAGTAAAATATAATGCTTATTATTCCACCAACATTACACATTATAATACAAGAAAACACAAGTTTTGGAAATTAAAACAAAAATGACAACATCACTTTTCCACTTCCCGCCAAAACGTATAATAATTCATTGGAGTAAAATGACAGCTTTTTATGTCAAACGTAAAATTTATTTGATCCGTTCATCATGAATAATGTTGTTTTATGATTCTGGTTCAAATTAATTCAATTTTATTTATTAGAGAATAACTATTATACATCCATGCTAAAACATGATCACTCATAAAAAATACAGCTGTCATTTTACTCCAGTGAATTATTAATCAGACTTTAGCATTGACTTTGAAGCTTGGTAGAAGTCCGTCTCACGAAAGAAGTGGAACTAATTTAATCTTAATATATTTTTTTCTGTTTTAATGTAAATAAATTTCAATAAATTACTGAAACAATAAGATCGGATTATCCTACAATGATTAAACATTTAATTTTTGGGGAGTCTAAAACAATAGAGGGTTAACAACATTCCGTCGCATGACTGTGGGCACTGTGGCGCCGCGTCTGCGGGACTTCTTTCGTGAAAAGTAGGTACTTAAGCAATGATGCCAAATTGGAGAAATCTCCCAAAATTTTGGTTTTTCTAGAGCTACGGGCAAGGGAAAAATTGGACTGGAATGAATTGGTGAGGACTATATTTCGTCATTGGTGAGGACTGGCCACGAACGGACTGGCTTAGTTGATTTTTTGTCTCCGTCTGAGCACAGAATAGATAATTTTGTCTAAGGAGTATTTTTATTCTGTGGACAGGGAGATGTCATAGAAAGAGACGGATGGCCTCATTTTTAGCCACTCCCCCCACTGCCATTTTTTGTGGCTAAGGTGCAAAACAAGCCTTCGGCCCGTCTGATGTTAAGCAGTTACCGTAGCCTTTACATTCTTGCAAAGGCAGCGCTCGTACGTTGCCGACCTGAAGAGGAGTTGGACAGAGGGAGGGGTAGGGGTAGTCCTGCCTGGCCATTTCTGTAAATATAAATAGGTAATGAAAACTACGATTCTTTTAGTAAAATTTTATTAGTAATTATAAACATTTAATAAAAAATATAAATTATTTGAGAACTGTGGACGGAATGTCTGAGTATTCGTACTTATCTCTTAAGTTGTATAAAAATATATTACTAACGAAGTAGGTACCTACTTACAACTTGTACCTAGGTATACGACCAGTAACTGTGTTTTCTTTGCACGTCGGATGTATTTACTGCTGCAGCGTTGTCACAGTAGTTTTTTTTTTTTTTCTAAAAACGGAGCGTTGAGCAATGAGCTCTATACGTCTTGTTCACACTAACATTCATTTATGTGCATTCGATTCAAATATATTATAAGTTACACAACGGACTCTTGCCAGTAAAAGTGAAGCCGACAGAACTACCATATTAACAGCTGCATGGACCAATTACTAAGGGGACTGGCCCTAAGCAACTCGGCCGAGTGGTCGGCCTAGTACTAACATCGACATAAAACGAAGCGAGTAGTTCAACTATTTACCGGTAGATAGAACAATGAACATGAAAAAACAATGACCACGTTTTTTTTCATACATATATATAAGGGCACCTCTTTCTTTAGTCTTTACTCTGTGAACAGCTGTGTGTCTGTGTCCCTTTCTAACAAGAGTGACCATAATTATGTTCGCTTAGGGGGCGTCCATTTTAAATTTAAATTGCGTGAGGCATTTACGGGGAGGGTAGGAGATGGTCGAGCCAAATCTCACCCATTCCGTTGGGAGACCGCAACGGCCGCTACCGTTTACCGCAAGAAACAGTATAACATTGCGAGAAAACTGGGTTAAATTAAGTAAAACATGTTTCACCACTGGAATATGGCTTTTTAAAAATCTGACGTGAGATTAGAGGTGGAGGGGGTCAAGCCAAATCTCACGACATCTCACCAAGGAGGGAGGGGGGAGGTCGTAAAATTACCAAAATCGCCTCACGTAATTTATGGACGCCTCTTACACAGCTTTCAAAATGTCATCTTACCAAAAACATTTTTTTTTGTTGACTGGTGTATGTAGCTTAACGTCTCCATAAATGAAAAAAAAGTCTAAAACTCCCAAGACTCCAGCCATTTCAGGCCAGACATCGTTGAATTGGCTTCATGCGCTAATGGGCCGGTCATCCCGTAGGCCAGCGGCGAGAACAGACAGAAGCTATAGATGGTGGTCGACATCACCAGCCCTATGATGCAGTGGTACACCGTTCTACCTAATTCCGGGCTCAAGTAGCTTCGTATACTCGAGAGTAGGTATTCGGTGAGGATACCTGTGGATAGATAGAAAGGAAAACGGTTTATGGCCACAATAAAATCGCTAAATCTATACACGGTGACCTTTGATTTCCTACAGACAAACCCGTTTAAGTATACAATCGTGTTTATTATGTTGATTAAAATTACGATTTAACTAAATGTGAAACATATAAAAGTATTGTACTGCTCAAACGATTATGATAAGGATGGCAATACAGTTAGTTTAGTCAGGTTTAGTTGAGCATAAACAAAATCAGCACCATAATCTATTATTACTATTCATTGATATAAAAATGAACAGAAAAAAAAGCCACACAGTAGAATCTTTTTTTAAGTTATTAATTTTTTTACCATGTATAGCCCATTTTGACGGATCAAACGGATAAGAAATTCGACTACTTATACAATATGTTAAGAAAACCCTGTCCGACCCGAAAACGTATTGTTGGGTATCGAGATTAGATTCTATTTTTGTACAAAAAAGCTTTTTTTTTGCATAGTAAGTGTCCCACTGCTGGGCCAAGGCCTCCCATATTTTTTTGGAAAACAAATACCCCATTTACATATGATTGGGAAACCTAAATACCGGTTTCGGCTCGGACAGGGTTTTTTTAACATATTGTATACAGATTAAAGTCAGTAAATGCTGTTAGTTAAAATATAGGCACACAGCAGTGTCCTATGCCTTTCTACGGGGAACAGAGTGGTTTAGTTAGTGTCCAGTCATCTTACTTCAAGGAATACAGTGGTATAGTTAGTCCAATCTCACCGGTGAGCATAGAGCTGAACACGAGCGCCGGGAAGTAATGGTGGAAGTAGAGCACTCGGCCCATCGCCCAGAAGGGCACGTAGTGCAGCGCCCAGCCGGTGAACGTCCACCCGGCCGCGTTCAGCAGGCCCTTCTCCTTGCCACCTGGGGATAAGGCTCTATTGTAATCATTGGTTACTTACAGTTTAAACCCATAGTTTTTCATACCAAGAGCGGAAAAATATCTGCTCTCAACCAATGAGAATCAATATTAGGTCAACAAATCAACTCATAACCAACACTATAGTTAAAACTAAGCTTTCTTATCAATATAGTTTTTAAATCATCGAAATCGGTCCATCCGTTGGGATGTCATAACACATTTTGTATAATGTGCGGCATGTGCGTGTGACGTCACACGCTTCGTCGGATTGTGTCGCGCTGCTCCCGCGCCGGCCCGCGCCGCCGTTCATTACAAAGCGCGCGTGAGCCCGATGACGTCGCGCGACAATCGCGCGCGAACTTCGTTAGTAATTTGGCCCATGCTTCGTAAATTTTTGTCATAGACAAAAAAAAAATTGCATGGTATGTTATGGATTTCTTAGCTCTATAAATCTGCATTCTCAACTAAATTCGTTACGGGTCTCCATTCTAATTAATAATTTAACACACGGGCTGTATTTACACAAAAATAAACTACCATAAATGCAATATGAATGTTAACAATATCACAAAACGATAGCTGGATTGTATTTAATTGTGACCGAGGTGGCAAACAAGCGTACTGCCGGATGTTAAGCAGAGCAGTTGCCGTGGCCCAAGCTAGAGATGCTTGCAATACCAAAAGCATCCATCGCACGTTGCCCACCTGAAGGGGAATAGGACAGAGGGAGGGGGATTGGGCTTCCGGCTCTCTCATTCATCGTGCAAAACGCAGCTGTAATAGCTATGCTACTTTTCTCCGATCTTCTGTGAGAGGGTGGTACTACCCCGGTCGAGACCGCCCATATACTGAGCTGTAGTCAATCGGCTATAGCTCTACCACCAATAAAATTGTGCTAAAATAACTTAATATTTCTATGAATAACTTCAAAGTTATTTTACCTGGCAGCGGGTAACCAAAAGCTCGTGCCCTCTTCTCCCTGATAGAGTTAACCACGTATATGATGAAGAATATGGCCAGGAACACCAGGTTCCCCCACCACACCACCGGATTACCCAGCAGATATATCCTGTGACCGCTGCCAGAAAAGAATTGACCCTGCAAGAAAAACAAACAGTTTTAGCACTATCCATATAAACTATCCAGTTTCCTAAATATATTTGAAATTCAGCAACACGTAATAGGCCGGGGTGGTAGACTGCACGCCTCGATCTAAGGGGGGGAGGGGGGGCAGTTGCAAGTAAGGTCCGACCGAGCCTATTGTTTATCTCTCGGCCGAGACCGAGAAATGACATAATGTAGAAAATCTAAAAAAATACTACAAATAACAAATAATAATAACAATCTAATAAATAGCCGACTAGAATGAGCAAGACCGCGGGCCTACTTCAACATACACGAATTCCCCAGTCATGCGCAGACTAGGTCACAGTCGAGATTCTCCAAAGAATTTCGCCGAGAGCGAGACATAATTTTTTGCAGACCTATTTGCAAGTTTTGACCCTACTTGCATGTTTAGCGCAGATCCGTTCATCGCATCACATGTACAAACGACAGCCAATTAGGACGAGCCCTTATTGTGTTTCCTGGTGCCTTTCGCAACCCTAGAGATGTTAGATGTTATGTCCATACCCTGTAATTGATAGGCCACTGCCACGGTTGTGAAGTGACTTCGCCCTCCTTGGGTTTGAGGCCGGCGTTCCCTTGGAACATCACGGCATGGGACTCCAGGAAGCGCTCCACGAACCCTGACGCGTACGCTTCGAAGCTCACTTTGGGCACTGGGAACACAACCAATACAGTCAAAAATCCCCTCTGCATCTATCTTCAAAATTACTGATTAAGTATTTCCAAAAATAATAACAGAGATATCAACATCCAGAAAGCGAGAGGAAGACCCAAGAAAAGATGGATGGATTGTTTAAGGAGTGATATGAATGAGAATGAGGTTGAGTGGATGTAAGTATGACAGCAAAGCGCAATGAATGGAGGAATAAGACATACTGCGCCGACCCCAGATAATGGGATAAGGTAAGGCAGATGATGATCAATCTATCCAAGAAATAATATGTATAGTGTTAAAGTCGAATCGAAGTATCGAAAAGGGTGATACTTTAACTATCTCTTATTGCATTGCATCAGGGGTAAAGCAGTCTCCAGACGGCAAGATTTGGCTCGCGATCTGACGGGCTTCGAGGATTGATCTGGAGATGTATGGCCCAACTTGCCTATTGACATGCCGATTAATAGGGATACGACTCTGAGCTAAATCGAGCCGTCTGCAGACTACTTATTTTCTTTAGATTTTTATTTCTGGTTCCAAAATAATTACGATTTTCCCCGGGACTTACGGTCCACGCAGGCAGTCACGGGTATAATAGCAGACAGATTAGTTTACACCTCGGGTTTTAGAAAGAGATACCAGTTTCGTAGAGCGTCGTCACTGTCACTCATAGATGACGCTCCGTAAAGCCGAAGCTAGCTGATATTTTTATCTAAAGCTGTAAACTCAACTGCTTGTAGTACTGTCTGAGTACTGTAAATGGTAGTTGGTATGTAAATACTAACAATCGTCAAAGATGTTGTCCTCGACGTTCCACAGCGCGTTCTTGTCCCTCAGGTTGGGGTTGCAGGCCACCTCCTGCTGTTCGTAGCCCCACTTGGGCAATTGTTTGCCAGTAGTCGTTAGTACACATGCCTGGAAAATGTATTTCAATAATCCGAATGCCGAAGATGTTAGAAGATAATCCATCTGATACCAGTTTTTTCCAATTTGTTTTATGTCACTGATGATAAGCAGTTACCGTAGCCCATATGTGCTTGCAATACGAATGGCATAATACGTACGTTGCCGACCTGAAGGGGAGTGGGATAGAGGGACGGGAAGGGGGGGGGAGTTTGGGCTTCTGGCTCTCCCACTCATCGTACGAAACGCAGCTGTAATAGTTACTTTACGCCGATTTTCCCCTAACTTTTTCCACCGTCAGGCTCCTGAAGTTTTATACTATGATTGCCCGGCCCCTTATGATAGACGACAGGTTGGGAAACCCTGATCTATACCAGGAATAGATTAAAAAATGGTATGTAGAACTGACCTGTAGGTAATGTACAAACATGAGTTTACTCCTCACTGTCTGTATCTCGTCGCCGTCCTTCCCGCCGGATATGATCACCTTCCAAACGTCGTTCGCATCCCCGATACCATCCTATAATGAAATGCAATGAATGAAATGCAATGTTCTTGCAAAACTCATCTTGGAGTTAGGCCCATTGTTCCTGATCTCATATTAATGGGCAAACTATTTAAATATCGTAGTAAGAGTTTACGGCTCATATTCAATCGAAATATTTTATTCCGCCGGTATTAACAAATCGAAGACAAGTTTGAGCGAATTAGCGAAACTAGCAAATGTCATTCTCATGTAATTTCAGTACAAAATAGCATCTCAAAAGTGTTCTTAAGTTCGGTCTCAAGAGTTGAGAATGATATAATATGAATGTTAGCCCTTTTATCGTTCCGGGAGGGCACGGTTAAATCTCACATTTTTTGATTGACGAGTTAAAATTCAGCAACTCTTAAATGTCACTTTCGTTTTGGCTCACTAGCTTTATAAAGTAAGATAGAGGCGTAACTAAAGCATCCTAGCGTACAACACATCCTGGTCTTGTACAGCCAACCAGCCGTAATACAGTCATCTAGTGACATATAAATCGAACTAAACTTGTAATATCGTAGCAAATGTTTTAAGGCCCCTCTTCCTAGCCGTCTAGATTGGTCGAGAGTGCACAAACTCCGCCCACTTTTATTGCGAGAATATCGAAAATCATTAACTGTGACGTGAAAAACTATTGCATCACCAAAATCGAACTAATTTTTTTAGGTATTATCTTTCTCCATCTTTTGGTGAAAAAAGAATTCCGAGCCGTTTGGACGACGATATAAATTTAAATTTAAAAACTGCTACAGTTTGCTTTTTTTCACATAGTAAAAGAGCATGTAGTATTTCATTCCAGCTTATTTTTTAAAGATGAGGGTTCAATAAATACGGTGATATTTTTTTCAAAATTTTTACTCCACTCGTCTATGAGGAGATAGCTTCCAAACATGACTGTACAGTCTTAAGTGATAGTGGCATGGGCTCGGGCTCACCTCGCCGTATCCGGTGACCTGCATGTACTTGGCGGTGAGCGGCGCGCGCTCGCGGTGCGAGTGCAGGTTGCGGGCGGTCTGCGCGTGCGCCAGCCGCACCAGCTCGCCGCTGCGCACCAGCACCGCCCCGCCCCCCTCCACCTGCTCGCGGTCGAACGGCTTCACTACCCACCTGTTGTTCTCGTCCTTGTGCGTGTATGTTGTCACCTGAGTCGATCAATATTCATTAGCAGCCGTAAGATATTTGGTTCTTGCGAATCCGGACCATTTGTTTCGTTCGTTCGTGATTTTGACACTAATTGACTGCGGAAATATATCAAAATTCGAAACCCAGTAGAGCATCGGTTCACTTTATTGGAGGAAAAACACCATGGCGGTTTTTATTCTTAGATATACTTAGGGCTTGAACGCATTAGCGGTTAGCCCGCGCGGTTAGCCGCTTTTCCATTTTAATATAATCAACCGCTTGTGATCGTACGCACTTAACCGCCACAAAATGAAGCGCTCAAACGAGCCGCCTAGGCGGCCAACCGCTAGTGCGTAACTAGGCTTAGATCTCGGTCAAACACTAGTCCTTAAGTCCTTAGGTCCCTTGCCCCTGCGGCAAACATTTGAGTAGCCGGATTTGTCGTGTGTCATTTTCGTGCAGGTCGTGTATGGACCTGTTGCCGCCTGGCGCCGACGCCGAGCGGGTAGAGGTGGTGGTGCGAGTGCAGGTAGCCGCCGCCGGTGCGGTGGTTCTTGAGCGTGACGAGCGCGCCGTAGGCCAGCGCGCGCGCCTAGTTGGCTTGGTGGAGTAGTAGGTAGTGTATGTGTACCTGTTGCTGCCTGGCGCCGACGCCGAGCGGGTAGAGGTGGTGGTGCGAGTGCAGGTAGCCGCCGCCGGTGCGGTGGTTCTTGAGCGTGACGAGCGCGCCGTAGGCCAGCGCGCGCGCCTAGTTGGCTTGGTGGAGTAGTAGGTAGTGTATGTGTACCTGTTGCTGCCTGGCGCCGACGCCGAGCGGGTAGAGGTGGTGGTGCGAGTGCAGGTAGCCGCCGCCGGTGCGGTGGTTCTTGAGCGTGACGAGCGCGCCGTAGGCCAGCGCGCGCGCCTAGTTGGCTTGGTGGAGTAGTAGGTAGTGTATGTGTACCTGTTGCTGCCTGGCGCCGACGCCGAGCGGGTAGAGGTGGTGGTGCGAGTGCAGGTAGCCGCCGCCGGTGCGGTGGTTCTTGAGCGTGACGAGCGCGCCGTAGGCCAGCGCGCGCGCCTAGTTGGCTTGGTGGAGTAGTAGGTAGTGTATGTGTACCTGTTGCTGCCTGGCGCCGACGCCGAGCGGGTAGAGGTGGTGGTGCGAGTGCAGGTAGCCGCCGCCGGTGCGGTGGTTCTTGAGCGTGACGAGCGCGCCGTAGGCCAGCGCGCGCGCCTAGTTGGCTTGGTGGAGTAGTAGGTAGTGTATGTGTACCTGTTGCTGCCTGGCGCCGACGCCGAGCGGGTAGAGGTGGTGGTGCGAGTGCAGGTAGCCGCCGCCGGTGCGGTGGTTCTTGAGCGTGACGAGCGCGCCGTAGGCCAGCGCGCGCGCCTAGTTGGCTTGGTGGAGTAGTAGGTAGTGTATGTGTACCTGTTGCTGCCTGGCGCCGACGCCGAGCGGGTAGAGGTGGTGGTGCGAGTGCAGGTAGCCGCCGCCGGTGCGGTGGTTCTTGAGCGTGACGAGCGCGCCGTAGGCCAGCGCGCGCGCCTAGTTGGCTTGGTGGAGTAGTAGGTAGTGTATGTGTACCTGTTGCTGCCTGGCGCCGACGCCGAGCGGGTAGAGGTGGTGGTGCGAGTGCAGGTAGCCGCCGCCGGTGCGGTGGTTCTTGAGCGTGACGAGCGCGCCGTAGGCCAGCGCGCGCGCCTAGTTGGCTTGGTGGAGTAGTAGGTAGTGTATGTGTACCTGTTGCTGCCTGGCGCCGACGCCGAGCGGGTAGAGGTGGTGGTGCGAGTGCAGGTAGCCGCCGCCGGTGCGGTGGTTCTTGAGCGTGACGAGCGCGCCGTAGGCCAGCGCGCGCGCCTAGTTGGCTTGGTGGAGTAGTAGGTAGTGTATGTGTACCTGTTGCTGCCTGGCGCCGACGCCGAGCGGGTAGAGGTGGTGGTGCGAGTGCAGGTAGCCGCCGCCGGTGCGGTGGTTCTTGAGCGTGACGAGCGCGCCGTAGGCCAGCGCGCGCGCCTAGTTGGCTTGGTGGAGTAGTAGGTAGTGTATGTGTACCTGTTGCTGCCTGGCGCCGACGCCGAGCGGGTAGAGGTGGTGGTGCGAGTGCAGGTAGCCGCCGCCGGTGCGGTGGTTCTTGAGCGTGACGAGCGCGCCGTAGGCCAGCGCGCGCGCCTAGTTGGCTTGGTGGAGTAGTAGGTAGTGTATGTGTACCTGTTGCTGCCTGGCGCCGACGCCGAGCGGGTAGAGGTGGTGGTGCGAGTGCAGGTAGCCGCCGCCGGTGCGGTGGTTCTTGAGCGTGACGAGCGCGCCGTAGGCCAGCGCGCGCGCCTAGTTGGCTTGGTGGAGTAGTAGGTAGTGTATGTGTACCTGTTGCTGCCTGGCGCCGACGCCGAGCGGGTAGAGGTGGTGGTGCGAGTGCAGGTAGCCGCCGCCGGTGCGGTGGTTCTTGAGCGTGACGAGCGCGCCGTAGGCCAGCGCGCGCGCCTAGTTGGCTTGGTGGAGTAGTAGGTAGTGTATGTGTACCTGTTGCTGCCTGGCGCCGACGCCGAGCGGGTAGAGGTGGTGGTGCGAGTGCAGGTAGCCGCCGCCGGTGCGGTGGTTCTTGAGCGTGACGAGCGCGCCGTAGGCCAGCGCGCGCGCCTAGTTGGCTTGGTGGAGTAGTAGGTAGTGTATGTGTACCTGTTGCTGCCTGGCGCCGACGCCGAGCGGGTAGAGGTGGTGGTGCGAGTGCAGGTAGCCGCCGCCGGTGCGGTGGTTCTTGAGCGTGACGAGCGCGCCGTAGGCCAGCGCGCGCGCCTAGTTGGCTTGGTGGAGTAGTAGGTAGTGTATGTGTACCTGTTGCTGCCTGGCGCCGACGCCGAGCGGGTAGAGGTGGTGGTGCGAGTGCAGGTAGCCGCCGCCGGTGCGGTGGTTCTTGAGCGTGACGAGCGCGCCGTAGGCCAGCGCGCGCGCCTAGTTGGCTTGGTGGAGTAGTAGGTAGTGTATGTGTACCTGTTGCTGCCTGGCGCCGACGCCGAGCGGGTAGAGGTGGTGGTGCGAGTGCAGGTAGCCGCCGCCGGTGCGGTGGTTCTTGAGCGTGACGAGCGCGCCGTAGGCCAGCGCGCGCGCCTAGTTGGCTTGGTGGAGTAGTAGGTAGTGTATGTGTACCTGTTGCTGCCTGGCGCCGACGCCGAGCGGGTAGAGGTGGTGGTGCGAGTGCAGGTAGCCGCCGCCGGTGCGGTGGTTCTTGAGCGTGACGAGCGCGCCGTAGGCCAGCGCGCGCGCCTAGTTGGCTTGGTGGAGTAGTAGGTAGTGTATGTGTACCTGTTGCTGCCTGGCGCCGACGCCGAGCGGGTAGAGGTGGTGGTGCGAGTGCAGGTAGCCGCCGCCGGTGCGGTGGTTCTTGAGCGTGACGAGCGCGCCGTAGGCCAGCGCGCGCGCCTAGTTGGCTTGGTGGAGTAGTAGGTAGTGTATGTGTACCTGTTGCTGCCTGGCGCCGACGCCGAGCGGGTAGAGGTGGTGGTGCGAGTGCAGGTAGCCGCCGCCGGTGCGGTGGTTCTTGAGCGTGACGAGCGCGCCGTAGGCCAGCGCGCGCGCCTAGTTGGCTTGGTGGAGTAGTAGGTAGTGTATGTGTACCTGTTGCTGCCTGGCGCCGACGCCGAGCGGGTAGAGGTGGTGGTGCGAGTGCAGGTAGCCGCCGCCGGTGCGGTGGTTCTTGAGCGTGACGAGCGCGCCGTAGGCCAGCGCGCGCGCCTAGTTGGCTTGGTGGAGTAGTAGGTAGTGTATGTGTACCTGTTGCTGCCTGGCGCCGACGCCGAGCGGGTAGAGGTGGTGGTGCGAGTGCAGGTAGCCGCCGCCGGTGCGGTGGTTCTTGAGCGTGACGAGCGCGCCGTAGGCCAGCGCGCGCGCCTAGTTGGCTTGGTGGAGTAGTAGGTAGTGTATGTGTACCTGTTGCTGCCTGGCGCCGACGCCGAGCGGGTAGAGGTGGTGGTGCGAGTGCAGGTAGCCGCCGCCGGTGCGGTGGTTCTTGAGCGTGACGAGCGCGCCGTAGGCCAGCGCGCGCGCCTAGTTGGCTTGGTGGAGTAGTAGGTAGTGTATGTGTACCTGTTGCTGCCTGGCGCCGACGCCGAGCGGGTAGAGGTGGTGGTGCGAGTGCAGGTAGCCGCCGCCGGTGCGGTGGTTCTTGAGCGTGACGAGCGCGCCGTAGGCCAGCGCGCGCGCCTAGTTGGCTTGGTGGAGTAGTAGGTAGTGTATGTGTACCTGTTGCTGCCTGGCGCCGACGCCGAGCGGGTAGAGGTGGTGGTGCGAGTGCAGGTAGCCGCCGCCGGTGCGGTGGTTCTTGAGCGTGACGAGCGCGCCGTAGGCCAGCGCGCGCGCCTAGTTGGCTTGGTGGAGTAGTAGGTAGTGTATGTGTACCTGTTGCTGCCTGGCGCCGACGCCGAGCGGGTAGAGGTGGTGGTGCGAGTGCAGGTAGCCGCCGCCGGTGCGGTGGTTCTTGAGCGTGACGAGCGCGCCGTAGGCCAGCGCGCGCGGCGCGCTCGCGTTGTACAGGCTGTTGCCCTGCAGTCGCGCCTGGAACCCCGACGAGTAGAACCCGTCGCCGTTGCCGCTGACAACACAGAACATACCGTTTCAACACAATGAGAACCAATACTAGGTCAAGAAATCAACTACTAACGAACACTATAGTTAAAACCAAGCTTTCTTATCAATATAATTTTGAAATCATCGAATTCGGTCCATCCGTTACGATTTCATAACTCATTTTATATAATGTGCGGCATGTGCGTGTGACGTCACACTGGGCGGTCGGATTGAAGGCGCGCTGTTCCGGCGCCGGCCCGCGCCGACCCGCGCCGCCGTTCATTACAAAGCGCTCGTGGCCCAAATGACGTCACAACAACCGCGCGCGAACTTCGCTAATAATTTGGTCACAGTTTCGTAATTTTTTTGTCGTAGACCAAATGTTATGAATTTCTTAGCTCTATAAATCTGCATTCTCAACTAAATTCGTTACGGGTCTCCATTAAAAATAAGGTTCAGGGCGCCTACTCCGAAATACGAAACGAAATGCTGTTTCTGATGGATCATACGTATTCCTATTCCAAAAGTGTTTCGGATCCGAAGTCCGAACTTCGGAACGACTAATCATGACAATCGAATCCGAATTCGATAGACATGATTTGACGTTTCTTCTTTCGTGGACTCAAATCCGAAAGTATCCGGAACACTTCCGAAACACTTTCGAAGTAGGAAAACGTACGATCCGTCAACCGAAGCATTTTGTTTCGTATTTCGGAGTAGGCGCCTTGAATACAACTCGCATGATTTTAATAGGATAAAGAAAGTACTTTATATAGGGTGGAAGTAAAGAACGGGAGCTATAAAGAAAGTACCTTTAGGTAATGTTGATGATAGCAATGGAAAAAGGAATAGCAGTAAACGGTTTGACTTTCCAATGTTTCAAAATCTTACCTTTTACTTAGTACGGTGAGATGTATCCAAAAGAAGAAGACGTACAGCATCGTCGGCCAAAGTATCAAAGTTATTGATCTACCAATAAGATGTTTCACTGTCAAACTCTGCAATCAAAATACATATACATTTACCCCCTTATTCATAGAAAGTTATGATCGACTTGCAATGGAATTACAAATCACATTTGTTCCTAAAAATGCTCTTCAAAACCATTGTAAACTGGCTAAAATCTCTATAAATAAGGGGGTTAGTATAGTTTGACCGCTACCGCTGTGCCACTCCTTAGGTACGCGAGCGGCGAGACGGGGGGTACGAATCCACTCCCCACCTCCCCGCGCATACCTAGTAGCACAGCGGTAGCGGTCAGACTATAGCTATTTAATTTCCTGTCAACACCATACAATATTGGTCGATTTCACACGCAACCTCTAAGGGATCTTTTTATGAGACTACGGTGGTCACAATACCAGAAGGCATCGTTCGCTCGTTGCCAACTTGAAGGGAAGTGGGACAGAGGGAGGAGACGAGGTGTTGGTCTTCCGGCTCTCTCACTCATCGTACGAAACGCCGCTGTAATAGTTACATTACGCCGATCTTCTGTGAAAGGGTGGTTCTACCCCGGATAAATAATATTGACAGCGCCTATAGAAATGAAACCAGCTGATACGCAATAATGACGTAACAATTGGGCCTACGCAAAAACTAACCGTTTCATAGAGAGACGCAACAGATTTAAATTTTCAGAAAACAAACAACAATATAATAACCTTGCAACTAATTTCTCCAAACCTATATGTAGGTACTTACAACTGGCTTCGCCAAGTCCCCAAGCACGTTCCATAAATCAGCGACAGTCCGTAGCCCGACGAACAGCACTACGAACAGTCCGACAAACTTGACAGACATGGTGCACGCTAGGGACGCGCCCAGGAACGTCTGCCACGATAGCATGCGCGCAGAGAACGGATCGAAACCTTCGTCGGTTAGGGTTCTGACCTATTAGGAATCAGACGTAAATAAGAATTTCAAAAGTTCAAAATTTTTAATAAATATTATCCGACTATCACACCAACTGTATGCTTCCAAGCTAAGCGAAGCTTGTACTATGGACTATGGCTACCATACAATGGACTGGGGGCGATCCCAGTGACACCCAGACAAGGACAAATTACGAAAAAAAAATAACATAGTTGAATCAAGAACCTCCCCTTTTCGAAGTTACTTAAACGCCCTTTTCAAATTTGGAAAGGGCCTCTGACGGGAATCGAACCCACAACTGCCAAGCGCTTGCCAACCGCTTGGCGCAGTGGTTCGAACGTAGGCCGCTCGGCTCTCTGCATCGTGTGGCTGTGGGTTCGATTCCCGTCAAAGGCAAATTTTGGAAACGGCCTTTTTAAGTAACTTCCAAAAACATACCTATCAAGTTAGAAGTTTTCTATCATAGTTTTTGAGTTATGGGCCTTTGAATATTTGTGACAACTTTCGTGTTGTGGCCTTAAACTACATCAAATAGTGTTTATGACAGTGTAAACTGTTTTTACCAGTAGCAGCCACTTATATCCAATATGTTGTGAGAATGACATTAAATATAACTTACAAGATAAATATTGTTATGACAAAACATACCTTAAAAGCTCCATAAATGGAACAGCTCATGAAGAACAGTAATATCGGATCCAGTAAGATATATCTGTTGAGTGTTAAAAACCCAACATCTGAAAAAATAAAACTATGTTTGCTTGCACTGACCGAAACACTGTAACATGTTAGCTCTGTATTTTTTTTGTAGAATGTTTCTTAAGTATCAGGTGTTTTTTTGTTTATGTGATTAAGGTGGCAAACATGCGTACAACCCGCCTGATGTTAAGCAGTTATAGCCTATAGATGTTTGCAATACCAAAGGCATCGCTCGCACGTTGCCGACCTGAAGGGGAGTGCGGCAGAGGGGAAGGGTGGGTTGGGCTTCCGGCTCTCTCACTCATCGTACGAAATACAGCTATAATAGCTACTTTTCGCCAATATTCTGTGAGAGAGTGGTACAACCCCGGGCAAGCCAACCCATATATGAGCTGCAGTCAATTGGCTATAGATTGGCTATGATTAAAGATGTGACTTACCACAGAGTAGCAGCATTGTCCCAATAAAAGTAGACTCCAATGACTTAGTTGCTTCCCATATTGTTAGGAATGTTAGAGGAATTATCAGAGCACCCAGTGTAGTGCAAAACTAAAAAAATAATATAAAGATTATTTAATAACAATACTGATAAAAATTAAGATCAGTCTCTAGCAGAAGAATGCAAGGCAAAAAGCTAGCGACATTTTACGATGGCCGGTTTGACATGTGGGGGGGAGGAGAAAATGAACCTTATTATAACGGAATAAGACTGGCCGTTTTAAAAAATAAGAATGTCAATAAATGAATGCGAAAATGAATTTTATTCCGTTATAATAAGGTTCATCCTTTCCCCCTCCCACGTGTCAAACTGGCCATCATAACTTGCCGCAGGTATAATAGAACTATGTTTTTGTCAATAAGAATGGTGGCCTGACATTTCATCCAAAGGGTCTGAAACATAAAACACTTCAGACCTTTCTGCAGGACTTGCCTACACACCAAGACAAGACTTTTGTCATACATTATGTCTCACCGAGTCACTCTCTCTCTTACTTTGTATAGGAGAGAATAAGATAAAATCGATTGATCTCAAGTTTTGACTTGTCACAGCTGGCCGTGCTACTAGTGTTGTGGGGTTAACACAACCACCGAGACAAGACTTATGTCGCACCGAATTGCTCTCTCTCTACCTTAATGCATAGGAGGGAATGAGCCAAAATCGCGTTTTGTCTTGTCGCGGTCTCGCTGTGCTACTATAGTAGCGGCATTCTACGATGGCCGGTTTGACATGTGGGGGGGGGGAGAAAATGAACCTTATTATAACGGAAAGAGACTGGTTTAAAAAAATAAGAATGTCAAAAAATGAATGCGAAAATAAATCTTATTCCGTTATAATAAGGTTCATCCTTTCCCTCTCCCACATGTCAAACCGGCCATCATAGCGTGTCGCTACTATAGTGCTGATTAAATTAAATGTCACACCACCTTTATTGTAGATTTTGATAGTCTCAAGACTATAGTGCATCACTTACAAGTCTCATGCCTTCATATCTTGCACCCTCATATTTATCCCCCGGCTTCTCAAATGGGTAAGTTCCATCGTATCCTGTCAGCTTTCCCGACAGTGCTATGAGCATCTGAAACCAACAAACAAATTACTACTAAATTAATATTTGTTGCAAAAACATAAAACATGTTTCAACTAGTATGTTTTAAGCAAGATGTCTATGAATTTGGGGAGATAGAGGAGGGAATGGAAGGGAGTGGGACTTCTAGTTCTCTCTCATTGCAGGAAGCCTAGCTATTATAGCTACTTTACAGCAGAGTTGCAAAAAAACAGGAAATTTTAAATGAAAACTGTTTGAAACATGTTTAAATCATTGTTTAAAACATTGATTTAGAACAGAAGGAAAAAATCATTGTGTTTTAAATGTTTAAAACATGGTGTTTAAGACATGATGATTTTTTTCGTAACAACCCTGCTTTACAGTGGTCTTCTGTGAGAGGGTGGAACTACCACGGTCAAGCCAGCCCATATACCTATGAGCTAAAATCAATTGGCTACAGCTTGGTTCTACCACCGTTAATTGCTGATAGTTGAACTAAAGTGTAAAAATTAATATTTAAAAATGTACATTATAAATACCTTGCCAAGTGGGGGGTGAACATCAAAAAAGAATGTTCTGTTTATGTACCAACTCGCCATTTTACCGAAATGTGTTTCATCCCAGCTGCAAAAATAATGTTGGTAATGTAATTATTTCATATAGATTTTCTGTGTGTTCTCTGCTATTCATATTTGGCCACTTAAATGTTCTAAACTATGCTACAGATTTTGATGCAGTTTTCATCTTTTTTCAAATAAACATTAAAAGACCCACTCCAAATTAACAAAAAAAATTGTAAGGTTTATAATGTTTTAATAGAATCTAATGAAATAGTACAGAAAACCCAGGCAAAGTCGGGGCCAACCACTGGTAACTTATATGTGGATACTCAAAACTAATAGACCTTTATGCAGGACCCATACCCACAGTTAGTACCTACTTACGCTACATGTTTCATATTTTTATACTTATAGACTCATATACCTTCTTAGAATTTGAGAAAAATATTTTCATTACTTACCAGACATGATCTGGTTCCAAAACTTTATAATATCTTGTAAGAAATGTAGCACCACATATTATGCTGAATGTTATCCACCATCTATAACAATGAACATAGAAGATAGGTAATGAAAAATAATAACATGAAGATAATAAAAAATAGGTTTACACAAATTTGAATGGTTTCACAAAATATTTGGCAATGTTAGAAAGTACATTTTGTTACTGTGTTTCGACGAAACAATACTGTCTTTCTTTTTGTTACACATTATTGGTTCAGCCAAAGCACGGAATACACAAAATATTAAATCATAAATGTAACATTTTCATTCATAACTTTCTAAATAAATTGTTTGATAAAAATAACAGTATTTTTTTTTTTTTTTTATAAAATTAGTTTTACGGCCCCTGGGAACTAGCCCTTTGGAGCCTAACATCAGTATACTTTTATTACATTTTTTTCTTAATTCTACCTTATAACTACCTTAAATCTACCTTATAACTACCTTATTTCTACCCCCCCAAACCCTATCAGTAAAGTGGCGGATACTTTACTGACAAATTACTAGACTTCTTGTGAGAAGCCGAAAATCATGTTTCATCACTTTTGTTCCAATTGCCCACACTCACGCACATTTATGACCATATAATGGTTAATATTCCACCAATATTACACACTATAATACACGAAAACACAAGTTTTGGAAATTAAAACAAAAATGACAACATGACTTTTCCACTTCCCGCCAAAAAGCCAAAAAAAAAATAACAGTAATATGGCTAGTGTTGCCAGATAACTGTCTCGAGTTCCCCCCAAACTGAACCCGAAACCGAATTACCCCCAAAATGAATTACCGTAACGAATTTAGTTGAAACTGCAGATTTATAGAGCTAAGGATTCTATAACATACAGCTCAATAATTTTTGGTCTACGACAAAAATTAACGAAGATACGACTAATTTCCTAACGAAGTTTCCTGACCGGGCCGCGCCGGCCGCCGCACTCGCTGTGACGTCACGCGGGCTGATACGCGCTCGGCTAGCGCTAGGGTTCGGTTGTCTTGTTCGCGCGCAGCGTGTTTTAAGCCTCAAAATGAGTTTACAGGAAAATTTCAACAAGCTAAGTCTGATAACCTGCCAAAAGTCGATACTTTTATGGTATTCGACTACTTAAACAATAATTTAAAATACACCAGCGCCGAGACACGTGGTTGGAAACGGAAAAGGTACACTTAGGTACCTTTTCACTTACCTTTTCTGTTATGAATACTATTTATACAAAGAAACCTATTATTTTACCACTAGGTTAAGCATGGAAAGGTTCGGTGTACCTACCCAAAGTACTATAAGATATATAAGATACTTAGGAAGGTAGGTAGTATCCTATCATAAGTAGGTAGATTAGGTGTTTATCCTATTGAGTGCTATTTTTAACCGACTTCAAAAAAGGAGGAGGTTCTAAGTTCGGCTGTATGTATGTTTTTTTTTTTTTTTTTTTTTTTTTTTTTTTTTTATGTATGTTCACCGATTTCTCCGGCATTTATGAACCGATTTGAAAAATTATTTTGCTGTTCGGTAGATCGTGGCTCCAAGTTGGTCCCATAAAAAAATAATTCCTAGAATCAACCCCTAAGGGGGTAATTTTGGGGGGTGAAGGTCGTCTGAAAAAAAATTTTTTGTCCGATTGACTTGAAACTTAATATGTATATTTTGCATAAGAAATAATGAAACTCATGTTTCAGGATTTTAGAAAAATCCCCCCCCAAAGGGGTAAAACGAGGTGTTGAAATTTGTATGGAGAGTTACCGTTTATCTCTAACGTTTATGAACCAATTTTTAAACTGTTATTTGGTAGGTGACTAAGTTGTTTTGGTCCCATAAAAAAATCATTTCGGAAATCTACCCCCAAAGGGGGAAACCAGGGGTAGAAGTACGTAGAAAAATATATTTGTGTCCGATTGACTTGAAACTTAGTATGTATACTCCATATAATAAACTAAGAAACTTTTGTTTTGGAATCTTGGAAAAGTCACCCCCCAAAGGGGTCATTTGGGGTGATAAAGTTTGTATGGCGCCACTAAAAATCATGAAATAAAATTATTTTTATAAAAAAATAAAAACCGACTTCAAAAAAACCTGGAGCACTAAAAAGCCTGAAATAATATTTCTATTACCACCACTGCCTACCCCTTCGGGAAAATCAGGCGTGATGATGTGTTATCGTGTATTTGGAGTCGGTGCCAATCTTGGTATGCCGAGTCTACCTACTATAAAAGTAAGAAGATAGATTGGCACCGACCCCAAATACTCGATAACACATCATCACGCCTGATTTTCCCGAAGGGGTAGGCAGTGGTGGTAATAGAAATATTATTTCAGGCTTTTTAGTGCTCCAGGTTTTTTTGAAGTCGGTTTTTATTTTTTTATAAAAATAATTTTATTTCATTATTCCTGTTTATTTTTGACGACCGCTTGGCGCTATAGTTTGAGCGTTGGCCGCTTGGCTCACTGCATCGGGTGGTTGTGGGTTCGATGCCCGCCAGAGGCAAATTTCGGAAATGGCCTTTTCGTAATCTACTCTGGTCTGGTTGTCACTGAGATCGCCCCCAGTCCATTGTATGGTAGCCAAGTATCAGCGGTGCTTAGGGGGCGTCCATAAATTACGTGAGGCATTTAGAGGGGGGGGGGGGGGGTCGAGCCAAAACTCACCAAATCTCACGTGGGGGAGAGGAGGGGTCTCTGCAAATCTCACGTAATTTTTTCTCCGCAAAAATTAGAGTGCGTTTCCATTGAAGCGGAGCTGGGCGGAGCGGACCGTGAACTGGCCAATCACAGTGCTCGAAATCTCCACTCCGCATCAGTGGAAACAGTGTAAGCGGAGCGGAGCGGAGTTGAGAGGACTTTCGAATAAAACATATGAACACGCGGCCCCGAGCCGGACAGAACGGAGTCGAGCAGGCTGTGGTGCCGAGTGGTGGGCACGAAGCGGAGCGGAGTGGAGTGGAGGGGAGCGGAGCGGAGCGGAGCGGACCGGAGCTGAGTGGAGCAGAGCTGAGTGGAGCTGAGCGGATCTGACCGAAGCTGAGCGGAGCTGAGCGAAGCTGAAAGGAGCTGAGCGGATCTAACCGAAGCTGAGCGGAGCTGAGCTGAGCGGACTTTCGAATACAGTATATGAACATGCGGCGGATAGCTTCCGAATTTTCATCTTCTAGTAGAGAAAGATGTAAAAGCGCTGTTCTTTTCTTAACCGATAACATGACGTATGATCACTCCATGAGATTGAATTTGACTCAAATTTGACTGATCGGAACACGGCTCAATGCAGCTCAGCTTGACTCCGCCCCGCTCCGCTCCGCCCCGCTCCACTCCGCCCCGCTCCGCTCCGCTCCGCCCCGCTCTGCTCCACCCAGTTCCGCTTAAATGGAAAAAGTTTCCACTTTTCACTGCTCTTCTCCGCCCCACTCCGCTTCAATGGAAACGCACCCTTAAACTGCGAGAAAACTGGGTTAAATTAAGTAAAACATGTTTCTCCACTAGAATATGTCTTTTGAAAAATCTCACCTAAGATTAGAGGGGGAGGGAGGGGGTCGAGCAAAATCTCACAACATCTTACTAAGGGGGATGGGGGAGGCAAAAATTCACAAAAATCACCTCACGTAATTTATGGACGCCCCCTTAGTTTGGGACCATACAGATGGCGTGTAAGTCTGGCGATATTTATTATTATTATTTATTATTCCTTTATAATCTATTATTAACATAATATTATATTACCCATCACCCTACCTAAGGATTCACTATCACTACATACCTAGTATAAAACAAAGTCGCTTCCCGCTTTCTGGCTGTCTGTCTCTATGTATGCTTAGATCTTTAAAACTACGCAGCGGATTTTGATGCGGTTTTTTTTAATAGATAGTGTTTCAAGAGGAAGGTTTATTATGTATAATACATGCTTAATATAGTAGAGAAACACTGATAATTTGAATAAAATGTGATGTCGTAAATAAATACATTTTTTGCGCTTACATTGCAAACGCTGGCTGAATCCTACGAGATAGATCAAAATAATGTACTACAGTATTGTACACCATAAAAAGGTATACAAAAAGTCCGCGATGGTATTTATGTCTATCTCTTAGGGATAACCCACAATAACCATTTTTTATCCTTTACTTTTTACGAGAAATAATGGCTTATTTACGAAGCGATTTTAAGCAATACAGCATTAATCCTTATCCAATTAGGTACCTTAAATACATTGTGCATTTAATATAGATCAATATGGCCCTTTACAGCATGTAATTTAAATGAATAACACCTAAAATAGTGAATGGCAGCGCAAGCGGGAAACCGGGCACAGCGCGAAATCAACGAGGCGAGCTCGGTGACGTCACGCGCGCTGGCCGCACTTACCGCCCGTCGATAAATTTTGGATACATAAAATGTGTTAGGAAATCGCAACCGATGGACCGATTTCGATGATTTAATAACTATATTGATAAGAAAGCTTAGTTTTAACTGTTAGTGTTGGTTATGAGTTGATTTGTTGACCTATTACTGATCCTCATTCAGGTTTTGAGGAAAAAACTACATATTATATAACTACAGTCCGACCGAGACTAGTTCTTTTATCTCGGCCGCGACCGAGGCCAGAATAAATAAATTCTCGGCCGAGACTGAGATCGAAAAATGGCATAACAGAAAAATCTATCAATATTACCAGCCGACCGAGCGAGTCCACACGCCAACGTTAAAATATATTAATGTCACTAATTCCTCAGACGCCGCCTCGGCCAAGGTAAAGATTTTCCCAAAATTTTCGCCAAGAACGAAACAGAGACATAAATTTTATCTGAGAACGGCCGAGACCGAGACTGAGATCTCGATCGTACCCTAAAAAACCCCCACGATGGAATCTTTTTTTATAAAAGTTGCATGCAATTTGAGATTACCATGCAATAACTAGTGCCGTAAGCCCCTCCAACTAAGATAAGTACTTGCACTAATGTTCCTTTAGTCCCATATTCCGTCCAGATATCCCCCAAACATTTTGCCCTCCTGATTTATAAAATAGCTATAAAACCCCTCAAATGGGGAATTCTTTCAATCTGACATCACTGGCTATGCTGGTGTGCCCAGCCCTACTGCATCAGGCAGTCAATGTCAAAGTCACATAAATGTCAAAAAAATCCGGGTCCGATTGGGCAACAGTGATGCGTTGGTAAAGATGTGATAAACGGCTTTATATTAAAAACACGTTGTAATGCTTGTGCTTCTTCTGTGCTTCTCTGCTTTTTATAAGTATAAACATTGAACTTTTAGTTAGCAAAAACCAATTTAACTGTTCTTATTTACATTTATTATTATTTACAAATACAGCCACAGCATAACTTCACTCATAGAATTACAAAAGTTTAATCACGCGCATAAATTAAACAAAAATTCGTCCGTCAATAATACGACAACAAAAGCAAAAAGCTTACTAAAAGTTCAAGCAAATAGCATTTTTTTGTACTTCTTTTTAAAATGTAAACAACATTACACAAACAATTGAAATTTTACTCACTGCACTCATTACCTAGACAACGCAACCCGTAAATATAGGTACTTGTAGCTGCTATATTTAACACCTTTCTTTGAAATTATATTTAACAGGTGTTGACACTAAATAAATTTAGCACTGCTTTTTTTTTTTTTTTTTTTATAGGACTGCGGTGGCAAAAAAACGTACTGCCCGCCTGATGTTAAGCAG
Source organism: Drymonia ruficornis (assembly GCA_947859195.1). Classification (NCBI taxonomy): domain Eukaryota; kingdom Metazoa; phylum Arthropoda; class Insecta; order Lepidoptera; family Notodontidae; genus Drymonia; species Drymonia ruficornis. The sequence continues at coordinate 9,444,611 of OX401923.1, forward strand.
TTACCGTAGCCTATAGATGCTATAGAGGCAATGTGCGACCAAAGGTATTGCTCGCACATTGCCGACCTGAAGGGGAGTGGGATGGAGGGAGGGGGAGGGGGGGTGGGCTTACGGCTCTCTCACTCATCGTACGAAACGCAGCTGTAATAGCTGCTTTACGCCGATCTTCTGTGAGAGGGTGGTACTACCCCGGTCGAGCCAGTCCGTTTATGAGCTGCAGTCAATTGGCTACAGCTTGGCTCTACCACCTTAATGCTGCTGCACTGCTAATTTAGCAGCTTATTAAATTTGGACGCATCCCTAATGCCCATCCATTTGTGTTTTTCTTGTTGCTGATTAATGTAAATTGATGTAAATAAATAAATATAAATTCGATACGGATTACGGCCGCTCTGCTCCAGTACAGCTCATGAGCTCAGTTCTCATTTGTGCTCGTTGTGTAAACATGTCAGTGCGTTAAGAATTAATTTCATTATGAATTCCAAACTATTATTGTTAGCACAGTGCTTACTTTCTGTTTGCTTATGCGAATTAAGTATAGGGACAAAAGAAAAGTTATTGAATGATTTCATAGTGTATTACAATAATTTGCCCAATCAACTTTACACATGTAACGAAGGAGTTTTGCAAAATGCGCAACAAACGGTGAGTTTAATTTTAGTGCTTATCATTTTCTTCCCGAGTTTGATATTTCTTCATTTACATAAATTTATCGTCAGAAACATAAGACCTCTGACATTATAGTAGATAAGTTTGTAAATGTGATATTATTGATTGTTATTTATTTGCTTTTTTATCTGAGATGTTACAAACAAATATTTTCATCCTTATATTATTTAAAAATCAAATTTTTGGACAGGTTTCTTGTGTTCATCTATTTAAAATGTCCAGTGTGATTATATTTTAATTAGTAAAAAAAATCCTATGTTTATTATATTTCTAGTCTAATGCCATAAATTATTCTATTAATAGTAATATTTCAATAGGAGCAAAGAAATACAACAATAAAACTTATTGCAGGATGAAAACACATACAAAATTGATGTAAACTTAAAGGTGTCTGAAATTGGTAACTCGGATGCCGCAAAGTTCTTGACATGCACGGCGACAGTCCAGGATTCACAGAGCAGCATTAGAGTCCTAGATGATGACATGAAATGTGAGGAGAAAATAGAGGAGAGTATTGCTACGATCGATCAGCCCACAGAAGGAAAAGAAGAAGTGACTGAACCAACTGTTCAGAGAAAGCCCGTGCAACTCGACAACGAAATACAGGCTAACACAGCTGTGAGTATATCTCTTGGCCTTGGCTTTGCATTTCAGCATGTGAGCAAATATTTGCCAATTACCATTTTCACGTATGCAATGAAAAATTAACGCTTGATATTGTAATTCTATTTCACATACTTAACAAGGCCTTTGCCCAGCAGTGGGAAACGAAATAGGCTATTAAAAAAAAAACAAGGAAACCAAATTGAGATATGTATGAATTTGATAAAATGTTTTTAATGTAACGGCTCATTCAATCATTTTTCTGGTACCAGAATTTGTATTAGAAACAAATTATAATGTAATGCCTTGCTTCCAATTAGGATTTTATTATGGCTCTAAATAACACTAAGGTTATTCTGCAAAGAAAGAGATATTAAATAATTTTATAGAGTAAAAATAATTTAGACTACATTTTTACCCGACCACATGTTTGCTGCTCTTCTGGTACCTAATGAATTATCACATGCCAAAAGTGCTGATCGGTCTTTCATAAGTTAGCCTTTAAAAACACCAATGATTTCGTACACATGGAATTTAACAAGAATGTTTGTTAATGTTTGGTATAATAAAAGTAGCTTGAGTTACTCCTTATACTATCAGCTATTTGCCAGTGAAAGTCCCGTCAAAATCGGTCCAGCCTTTTCGGAGATTAGCCAAATAAGCCAGAACAAATAGAAACCGGAAGCGGGTGATAGGCTAAGTCATAACAGTTATCAGAAAAATATAAAAAATCTAAGTCAAGCATTCTTAAAATTATCCTTCAAGTATTCTTCTGGCTTGACCTTGACTTCTAAGACACTCTGTATACTTTCATATACATTTAGTAAAAAGCTGTTATTTTAACATATCAAGCAGAAAAGCGACTGTAGCCTAGGGGTGAACAGGTTGGGCTAACAATCAGAAGGTCCCAGGTTCGATCCCCAGAGGGGCATGCACCAATGGATGAATTTTCATCTATGTGCATAATTTACAGTTCGCTGACGGTGAGGGAAAACATCGTGAGGAAACCTACCTATCCCTCGGGATTAGGTAATAGTCAGTTCCTGTATACACGGCGACAAGGTTCACCACCTGTCACGTTAGGTTCTGACTATCTGGTGAAACGTGGGCTTTGAGTTGGTTAGTACCTCCACAATGTGGTGGTGTATGGCCTCTCAAGCCTTTGACTACCCCCGAATGGGGATAAAAGTCGTGACGTTACACACACACATCAAGCAGACATGTAAATTTTATTTATTTGTAATATATAGAAGATTACTTTATACATATTATATGTTCATTATAAATTCTAGATAACCCTTTATCAAGACAGTGAATGAACGCTTAGTCTGAATGAGGTCTGGGTCGGGGTGACCTATAATTGCATTTATAATTTGTATGCCAAGGGTAAGAAATAATAAGTATATAAGGTTTAGATGGATGGTTGGATGTTTGTTACTCAATCACGCCAGAACGGCTGAACGGATTTGGATGAAATTTGGCACAGAGATAGATTATAGTCTGGACTTTTTTTTTAAATTATGCGCGGACGAAGTCGCGGGCAAAAGCTAGTATTACCATATTTTAATACAAGCCCAAGTTAATACAAATGTAATTTTAGTTGAAGTTGGTGTTGCTTATGTCAAATGAATCATTGTACCCCTCAATAATCACTCAATCCTTAATTGTCTTTTGTATTCATAATGAAGTGAATTAAATGTGGGATATTACGTCCATAAACTTAAATAATTGATTACGTCAGCTGTTGGCACTTATTGGAATGAATATTTCATGTTTAGTCATAGATTTAGGAGCTACATAGATGGAGAGCTAGATAGATGGAGTGCATAGAACACGAAAGTGAGGCCACCAAAGCAAATACAAAACAAAAAAGCGAATACACAACTTTACACGTACACAGATGTATGTGCCCCTAGTGCCGCTCGTAGTTGTCACGCACACATAAAATACTACCCGGCTTCACATCGTTTGTTGCCAAGACTACATCTGCCTACTTCTATTAATCTGTGTGTTTAGTCATCTCAATTTTGTTTAGTATGCAGTAGGTAGGAAGTATAAATTGAAACATTGTTCTTATCCAGTGAAACTGTAAAGTCTATTTAACACTTTTTATCATGCAGAATAAATAAACAATTGTCTAATTTATCGTTTGTCGATTGTTCCCGCGGGTATTACTTCGAAGAAATTGCTTACTTATAGTACCTATATACCATCTCAGATTAAAGAAATGAGAAGATATACAATTGAAAAATCTTGCCATTTACTATAATGTCCCATTGTTTATGTTATTGGTATAGGCTACGTCAGGCGAACAGTTTATAGCGACTCGACGTGAGCGGCCAAGTACGCCTTGCGTAGGATGCTCCTCTCACGTGAACCCACAGGCTGCGGGGGTCAGCGACCTCGCCAGCCTGGGCATCAGACATCTCGACAAGCACGAGCCAACTGTCAGACACAGCCTGGACACCATCTTAGATGTCGAAAGACAAGTTCAGGTAGGTCTTTTTTTCATTAACTTATAAGTCCCGCATCAAAAATAGAGAGTACAAATATTGTTCCGGTTACAGGTAGTAAACGGCGTCCGATACATCTTAACCTTACTAATCAACTTTAACAGTTGCACCGACACTGCAACTGAAGCATGTACTTCCACGAGAGCATGCAAGATAACTGTGTTGGTTAAGCCTTGGGTCAAATTGCCTAACGGTTCTAAGTACAGAGCTATCCTTGCCAACAATTGTACTGAGGAATGGCAGTATGGTGACAATGGTGAAGTTCTACCCGAAGATTCGGGTGATAACAGGTCGCATAATCAAATTGATAGCCATCCCTCTATAGATGACGACCCTAATGACGTAATTAAAGTCGTTAACAATCCTGATCTCCAATCTCTACCGAATCAAGAGAAAACACTGACCGAGGAACAAGTCAGAAATATAGAAGAACAAATCATTCCTAAGAACCAATTGCAGCATGTGTCTCCGATAATAGAGAACCGTGTGGTTACAGCGTTACCTGATTCAGACGTAAGCAAACAAAATGCAGTCAAAGATGAATCAGTAGTTAGACGTAACAGTGAAAATTCTCTCCCCACGACCGATACAACTAAACAGAATATGAAACCAGAACACACAAACCAAGATAAGAGTATTTTAAGCCAAGATAAAAAGCAAGCAATCGATGATATGTTAAATTTTTTCGATTTTTCTGGTTTTAAACCTATCTCTGAAGACGACGAAACGAAACCTAGAATAAAGAGAAGTTATGATTATGATCTCCAAGTATTGTCTTTAGCGGAAAACTATCAGGACATAAAAAAGAGACTCGAAAATGCTAAATTTATATACACCTTAGCTCAAGAGATGGTAGATTATTTTAATGAGATGGATATGACAGTAAAGGATAGAGTTTTGAAAAACGTGTTGAAAGCTGAGGAAGAATTCGAAAACTACAAACATTTTGTGTACATCCAAGCACTTGTCACCATACCGTGTGATAAAGCAGAGTGTGAGCCGGTTGACACGACGAACAAAATCTGTAACGGCGTTATAGACAGCACAAATAAAGACAAACCTCAGATTCTGAATACCTTCTGCCACAAGGATCATAAAGAACATTCTGAGAGCAGTAACGAAGTACCTGCGAATGATCCGGTTCTTCAAAACTTAGTTAGAAAGGCAATCAAGAAAATTGAATCTGAATCATCAAGTGAGCATGCTATTAGATTAAATAAAATTGTCAGCGCCAACACTCGACAAGCGTCAGGCACACTAACTAAGATATCTATTATGATCGATTATATAAATTGCAACAAGAGCGTGCCTTATCTTTTGAAAAATAATTGCGCAGTTTTAGAACAATTAGGTTCAAGGATTTGCGAAATAATAGCCCACGACAGACATTGGCTTAAAGAGAAAAAAATGTCGTATACATGTACTGATGTGCCTATTGACGTGGGTATATCGAATGAAAAACTGATGAATGAAAATAAAACGATGGACGATCCGAAAATTTGGGAAATGTTGCGAGAAGCTCTTCAACAATTGGAAATTCAGTCCAATAGAAATAATAAACAGAAAATCGTCAAAATAAATTCAGTTTCAAGTCAGATCATCGCCGGTTTCTTGACTAAAATAGAATTTTTGGTTGGTTATACCACATGCAACAATGAGTATGTCCTACATCAGCCATCCAGAGTTTGTGAACTGTTACCAAATGAACGCCTTCGCAAATGTTTAGCCCAATTCTGGGACAGGTCATGGATTGAGGACGGGAAGCAAATGGAAGTAGCGTGTGATGATGATTTAAAGCCAATTGATAACGATTTAAAGAAAACCAATGATGATACAGCTACACAAAAGTCGAGAAAGAAAAGATGGGTCGTCGGTGATAACGCACTAGTTGGTGGTCCGATGGAACAAAATCCTAAAGAGCCCAAGTACATTCAATTAGCAGAAAAATCTCTCAAAGAGTATATTGCTACTGTTGGTACGAGTGACTTACAGCCTCTTCAACTCGTTTCCATAGACAAAGTGACAACACAAGTGGTAGCTGGTGTAAAAACTAAGTTGGATTTTACAGTTTCAACTAATGATCAGAGTGATATTATAAAATGCCATTCAGAAATCTGGGAACGACAGTGGATTAATGACACCGATATCGAGGTTACCTGTAATATTTCAGTTAGAGCAAAGAGAGAGACTTTATTAGGTGGAAAAACAAAACAAAACGCTAGCGAAACCAAATACTTCAATTTGGCAGAAGAAGCTTTAGCTAAATATGTCTCTGACACCGGTAACACTGAGCCTCATAAAGTAATGAATGTGACAGACGTTTATACACAAGTGGTCTCAGGACAAAAAACATATATTGACTTCGAAGTGTCTCAATCAAATAGCGGTGCTGTTATAACTTGTAAGGCAGTCATTTGGGAGCAAAAGTGGCTGAATAAAAAAGAAATTGATGTGACTTGTAACATTAATGACCAAGAAAAACAAACGCATAAAGTTAGAGCAAAGAGAGAGACTTTAATAGGTGGAAAAACAAAACAAAACGCCAGTAATACCGAATACTACAGTTTGGCAGAAGAAGCTTTAGCTAAATATGGCTCTGACACCGGTAACACTGAGCCTCATAAAGTAATGAATGTGACAGAAATTTATACACAAGTGGTCTCAGGACAAAAAACGTATATCGACTTCAAAGTGTCTCAATTAAATAGTGGTGATGTTATAACTTGTAAGGCAGTCATTTGGGAGCAAAAGTGGCTAAATAAAAAAGAAATTGATGTGACTTGTAACATTGATGACCAAGAAAAACAAACGCATAAGGTTAGAGCAAAGAGAGAGACTTTATTAGGTGGAAAAAGAAAACAAAACGCCAGTGAACCCGAATACTTCAATTTAGCAGAAGAAGCTTTAGCTAAATATGTCTCTGACATCGGTAACACTGAGCCTCATAAAGTAATGAATGTGACAGACGTTTATACACAAGTGGTCTCAGGACAAAAAACATATATCGACTTCAAAGTGTCTCAATTAAATAGTGGTGGTGTTATAACTTGTAAGGCAGTCATTTGGGAGCAAAAGTGGCTAAATAAAAAAGAAATTGATGTGACTTGTAACATTAATGACCAAGAAAAACAAACACATAAAGTTAGAGCAAAGAGAGAGACTTTATTAGGTGGAAAAACAAAACAAAACGCCAGCGAAACCAAATACTTCAATTTGGCAGAAGAAGCTTTAGCTAAATATGTCTCTGACACCGGTAACACTGAGCCTCATAAAGTAATGAATGTGACAGACGTTTATACACAAGTGGTCTCAGGACAAAAAACGTATATCGACTTCAAAGTGTCTCAATTAAATAGTGGTGATGTTATAACTTGTAAGGCAGTCATTTGGGAGCAAAAGTGGCTAAATAAAAAAGAAATTGATGTGACTTGTAACATTGATGAACAAGAAAAACAAACGCATAAGGTTAGAGCAAAGAGAGAGACTTTATTAGGTGGAAAAAGAAAACAAAACGCCAGTGAACCCGAATACTTCAATTTAGCAGAAGAAGCTTTAGCTAAATATGTCTCTGACATCGGTAACACTGAGCCTCATAAAGTAATGAATGTGACAGACGTTTATACACAAGTGGTCTCAGGACAAAAAACATATATCGACTTCAAAGTGTCTCAATTAAATAGTGGTGGTGTTATAACTTGTAAGGCAGTCATTTGGGAGCAAAAGTGGCTAAATAAAAAAGAAATTGATGTGACTTGTAACATTAATGACCAAGAAAAACAAACGCATAAAGTTAGAGCAAAGAGAGAGACTTTAATAGGTGGAAAAACAAAACAAAACGCCAGTAATACCGAATACTACAGTTTGGCAGAAGAAGCTTTAGCTAAATATGTCTCTGACACCGGTAACACTGAGCCTCATAAAGTAATGAACGTGACAGACGTTTATACACAAGTGGTCTCAGGACAAAAAACGTATATCGACTTCAAAGTGTCTCAATTAAATAGTGGTGGTGTTATAACTTGTAAGGCAGTCATTTGGGAGCAAAAGTGGCTAAATAAAAAAGAAATTGATGTGACTTGTAACATTAATGACCAAGAAAAACAAACGCATAAAGTAAGAGCAAAGAGAGAGACTTTATTAGGTGGAAAAACAAAACAAAACGCCAGTAATACCGAATACTTCAGGCTGGCAGAAGAAGCTTTAGCTAAATATGTCTCTGACACCGGTAACACTGAGCCTCATAAAGTAATGAATGTGACAGACGTTTATACACAAGTGGTCTCAGGACTAAAAACATATATTGACTTCGAAGTGTCTCAATCAAATAGCGGTGATGTTATAACTTGTAAGGCAGTCATTTGGGAGCAAAAGTGGCTTAACAAGAAAGAGATCAATGTTGAATGTAATATCAAAGACGGAAACTCCAGAGTCAAAAGGGAAATATTCCGTGATTCGAGGAAAAGTGCACACACTAAGAAAAACAATAAACGAGTGCAAAATCCAAAAGATAAACAATATCATCTACTGGCTGAGGAATCTTTGCGTGAGTATGAACGTTTAAAAAGCAACGGTGTCTATCACAAGGTTATTGAAGTAAAACATGTTGTGACCCAAGTAGTTAGTGGCATGATATACATGATAGACTATACTGCTACTCCGACCACCTGCTCGACGAATAAAGCTGAAGAAGATTGCAGAAATGGTGATAATATTACTATGTATTGTCACACTAAAATCTGGTCTCAACCATGGATACGGTCCAAAGAAATTGATGTATCATGTTACTCCGATAATCACAATGATGATTATGAGGCTGAGATAATACCCAAAGTTCACAAAAGTTCTCGACCTACGGGTAAGTTAGGTGCTCCTGAGGCGAAGGATGTAGATGCCCCTAAATATAAGAAACTAGCGGAAGAAACTTTAGAGAAGTACTTAACTAAATCCGGTATAAGATTCATACACAAAGTAACAAAAATTCATAGCGTCAGCGAACAAGTTGTCGCAGGCAAAATCACAAAAATAGAATATTCTATTTCGCCAACAACATGTTTACGTGATGAAGTCACAGGCAGGGAGAACAATTGCGAAATTATAAGACCTCAAGTTGATTTGCTTTGTACAGCAGAAGTATGGGATCGACTTCGGCCTAAAGACAAAGAAATAACTGTTGATTGTGAGCATTCTAAACCGATAGAACAACTTGAACGTAATGAGAACTATAGAGGAAAGAGGCAGACCCCGAATGACGATGACTATGTAGATGACGAAATGAAATACTATTACGCGAATCGCGCGGTCCAACACGTCAATGGGAAAACGAGAGCCGGCCACTTGCATAAATTAATCACCATTCACGCCATACAGCACAGCGTGCAGATGAAAACGACGATGGTTCGCATGTATATTGAATTAGCGGAAACGTTCTGCTTACGGCACGAAGACGAATTGGAACTTCAAAACTGTGAAGAAATGGACGGGCTGAATCACAAGTTGTGCCTGGCCAGACTGTGGCCCTCGCCCGACGATGAACTAGTCGTGAGGCATACGTCAGTCATATGTGACGATGAAGACGATTTTGAAAGTATATCTGGCTTACACATTTCGGATCTACTGGTGATGTCCATAAAAGAATACGAAAGACATCCAGAGGTGAAATATAAGACGGTGCACCAAGGCGAGCCGCACATAATCCCGAGTCTCGATTCTAAAGTACCCATCGTGATTAACTTCCTATTGGCTACGACAAATTGTACCAAAAATGTGAACTTGACTAATAGTCTTTTTGCATGTTACGTCGATGTAAGTTTATCCTCGAAACCCTGTACTTCTTACATTTGGCTGATGCCGGACGGCAAGAGCGTGAAAACAATGACCGTTTCGTGTTCGACACCCACGACACGCACTAAGAGATTTGCTGCGGACGCAGCTAACACGACTACAGACGATACTCAATTACAAAAGTTGGTGACGGCGGCGTTGGAGAAGCTAGAAATGGAATCACTACAAAGATATAAACAGCGAGTACTCCAGATAAACAGCCACTCTACTAAAATAACATCGGGCAAAGTGACTACGATCGATTTCGACGTAGGTTACACGGCGTGCTTGAAATACGAATGGGTCGAAAACGTGACCAGTTGTGATTTCCTCGAACATTTGCCGAGACGACATTGCGTCGCACAAATTTGGGAGAGATTGTGGTTGAACAACGGGCGGAATATTGACGTGAGGTGCGAAGATGATGAAACGCCTTTAGAAGCGCACATTGAGTTTGAGAGCGCAGAGATGGCCATGGCGCTCGCGCGAGCGGCGCTGAAGCATATAGAGGCCAAGTACCCGCATCCGAGGAAACAAAAGGTTGTGAGAATATTTTCACTGGAGAAGCAAGTGATCGCCGGCATTCACTACAGAATGAAAATCGAAGTCGGATTGACGGACTGCATGGCGTTAAGCGATCGGAGTGATTGCAAGATCGCGGAGGGTCTCGGTATTAATAAATTCTGTCGTGTCAACGTGTGGATTCGCCCTTGGACCGACCATCCGCCGAACTACCGGGTGTCGTGCGACTACCAGGACGGCGCCACCACCGAGATGTACCACAACATACAAGCTGAGCATCTGTTTTACGACTTCATCACGACGAACAACCCGACGTATATCAACGATCACAACGAATTGCGCAGAAGGTTCGACATCTTCAAAGCGAACGTGAGGAAGATTCACGAGTTGAATATATACGAGATGGGGACGGGTAGGTACGGGATCACGCGGTTCGCTGACTTGACGTCAGAGGAGTTCCGTACTAAGTACACGGGTTTGAAGCCGAGTTTACGGAACCCCAATCAGATTCCAATGAGCCAGGCGCGTATCCCGTACAGCAAGATCCCGGAGAGCTTCGACTGGAGAGACTACGACGCTGTGACTGAAGTGAAAGACCAGGGCTCCTGCGGCAGCTGCTGGGCCTTCAGCGTGACCGGTAAGCGTACTAACATCACACTATAAACACCAAGAACGCCCCTAAACTTTAAGATATCGCATGTGTATTTAGGTAGGGCTATTTGTCCTATTTGTGAGAAACCTTTCCAGCAATATAAAGACACTTAAACTCAATACGGTAATATGATTTGCAATAGCTTGGACGAATGTAATGTCAACTATAACATTCCATTATGAACTGAACAACTGCTTGTCCAGGTCTGCGCAGAGCAGCGCAGCGCATTTACATTGCGGTTAAGGAAATTGGAGTGTCTTTAAAGTGATTAAAGTTCATATTCCATAGAACTTATGCATGATGCAAGACGCCGGCGTCGCGCGTACTCACACTGCGCTTGCTCTGCGGTCCCCTCAATGTGAATCTGACTTTTAACAAATGAAAATAAGTTTGTTTTTGTTTTGGGTTCCAGTTTTTTTTTTTAGTTGAAAAAAGTTGCAAACAAGCCTATGGCTCGCCTTATGTTAAGCAGTACCGTAGTCTTTAAGATCCTATACCAAAAGCATCGCTCTCACGTTGCCAACCTGAAGAGGAGTGGGACAGAGGGAGGGGGGGGGGTGGACTTCACCTGAAGGGGAGGGGGGCAGACGAAGGGGGGGGGGGGCTTGAACTTCTCGCTCTCTCACTCATCGTACGAAACGGAGATTTAATAGCTACCTTATATACTACTCCCCCAAGCTAGAAACCTGTCAAATATGACGTCACCCGCACAAAAAGGCGGTGGCGGTGTTCGGGAGGTGTGGCGGGCGGGAAGCCGCAGGCGGTGGCGGTGTGGTATGCGGGCGGGGAAGCTGCACTCCATCCGAGTTCCTAGTTGGCTTGGTGGAGTAGCGGCTACCAATATTGATGTGTTTGCAGGTAATGTGGAGGGCCAGTGGAAGATGCAGTCGGGTCAGCTGGTGTCGCTGTCCGAGCAGGAGCTGGTGGACTGCGACAAGATGGACGAAGGCTGCAACGGCGGCTTGATGGACAACGCTTACAAGTAATACTTTGATACACATATTATTATCCATACATATTATTTTTTCTGCCATATACTTAGCATCAGGTCCCTAAGTCCCTTAGCCATTGCCGTTGAGCTACTATAGTGATCGACCCTCTGATTGGTCAGTCAGAATCAACCGACCAGGTCGGGCAGAATAGCAAACAGCTACAGTGGTAGTTCAATGGCTAAGCGACTGCGCGCCCAATGGTTTCGCTATGGTGAATTGTTAGCAGACTTACGGCCAAGGTTTTTTTTATAGGACTGCGGTGGCAAAAAAGCGTACGGCCCGCCTGATGTTAAGCAGTTACCGTAGCCTATAGATGCTTACAATACCAAAAGCATTGCTCGCACATTGCCGACCTGAAGGGGAGTGGGATGAAGGGAGGGGGAGGGGGGTGGGCTTGGTTGATTGTCTGTAGGACTCTGAAATAGAGGCTACTTTTATCATCATACGTTTCTATGCATACGGTAAAAACTAGTCGTTAAAAAGTCGTTAAGTTATTACTAAAATACATTTTAATATCGGGATTTACAGTTTTGTGTTACATCATTGCTTATTTTTCACGTCAGAGACTGATATAACAAATTTAATTACAGTTGGTGTTCTTTTGTTAATAAACGTAACTAACAACGTTTCAAGGTAACAATGTGCAGTAATAAATAGAGGGATTTTCCTCAATTTTGTTAACATTGAATGTAGCAATACACGGAAAAAAATAGCCGTATATAAACAGTATTTGCCTGAGTGAGAGTAAAGTAAGGGAACTATCTTACCCATCCCTCTCTCCCACCCCCTTGATCGACAACGTGCGAGCGATGGCTATGGTATTGCAAGCATCTATAGGCTACGGTAGCTGCTTAACATCAGGCGGCCGTACGTATGTTTGCCACTCTCATAAAAAAGACATAAAACCTCTTCAAATAACTGATTCGATTGTCTTGAAGATTTATTTATTTATAGCCAATAATTACAGAGTAAAGACTAAAGAAAGAGGTGCCCTTATTAGATATTTGTATGAAACAAAACGTGGTCATTGTTTTTCATTTTCATTTTACTATTTACCGGTAAATAGTTGAACTACTCGCTTCGTTTTATGTCGATGTTAGTACTAGGCCGACCACTCGGCCGACTTGCTTAGGGCCAGTCCCCTTAGTATCTGGTCCATGCCAATAATACTCTCGCTCTAGTCACCTTTTAAACAAACAACATGGGTTCATCCACTTTGGAGCTACGATGCCACAAACAGACGTACATACACACGTTAAACGTATATCAACCCTCTGTTATCGTCGGAGGTTAAAAATAGACCTTTTAATAAAGTAGGTTAAAAACAAAAATAAATGAGCCATCCAGTAACGTCAGCAGTGATCCATGGTACCGTCAGCAAGATAAGTCGCATAACATTATCAATATTTCAAATCGGTAATAATCTTTATTTTACAAACGTTTGTGAATATTGTCAAAACCAAATATTAACAACATATTTAAATGTTCTTTAGATCAAGAAAAATAATGGATTTGAAGTGACAAAAACCGGCCAAGGGCGTGTCGGACTCGCACACAAAGGGTTCCGTACCACCGTAGAATAAATCAAATCAAATCAAATCAAAAGTTTTTTATTCATGTAAGCTCAATAAAGCGTTTATAAATAGTCAAGATAAACAATATTTTAGCGTTACCACCGGTTCGTAATGTGCTTCCATTGAGAAGAGCCGGCAAGAAACTCAATGGTTACTCTTTTCAAAAGAATAATTGTACTTATACATTTTCAAACAGCAACGCTATGTGACGCTAAAAAAACAAAAACGTCAAAAATATCAAGTTTCTTGTATTTCCCCTTTATTTTTAAATTAAATTAAATTTTTATTATTAGTTGTTGTAGCGGCAGCAGAATACACATTCTGTGAGATATTCAAATAACTTTATTGCGTTAATTGTGGTAATACAATAATTTGTATTTGTAATACAATAATTTCAACTCTCTACCTATTACAATTTGTGAGATACAGCCCGCTGACAGACGATCTGACAGCGTAGGCTTAGTAATAGGGTCCCGTTGGCACCCTTTGTGTACGAAACCCTGAAAAAGTATGCGAGCGATTTCAAAACTGAGATTGTTCATCAACTTATGTTGCTGACCGTACCTACATAATCAGCACTAATATCGTAAAGTACTCAATGAATGTATACATGTATACATTTTTCATATACATTGTTTGTTTATGAGTTTTGTTTGAATTCCCTCTGTTAGTAAACAGTATTTCGTTGAAATTCTAGGAATTCTCGCGTCGCTGTTGTGATTGCCTGGGGCGCCAAACAGGACGGCTGACTGCGTCTGTTTGGGTCTGTGTTGCCAAACAAATAAAAAGGTGTTGCTTTGTAAACACAAAATATTTATAGTATATAGTAATCGCTACGCTTCATATTCCAAATATACACTTTGTTTATTTACCTAGAAAATTCTATGGAGCTTATAAATGTTTTGTCAGGATTATTGGCATAAAACATGGAACACATATTTCAAGCAGTGTTTCAAAACCATCAGATAACTTTTATCACATAGGTCACGTCACATTTTTTTATCCCCATTCGGGGGTAGTCAGAGGCTTGAGTGGCCATACACGTGCATCCCACGTTTCACCAGATAGTCAGAACCCAACGTGACAGGTGGTGAACCGTGTCGCCGTGTATACAGGAACTGACTATTACCTAATCCCGAGGGATAGGTAGGTTTCCTCACGATGTTTTCCCTCACCGTCAGCGAACTGTAAATTATGCACATAGATGAAAATTCAACAACTCAATAACTTTTATCTACCAAATAAATACTGACCCTGACTTAGATTTGTCTGGATACTAATACCTCATACTATACTAATTTTAAACAGGTGCTTTTATCAGAAAGGCCCTGTTTCAGAACTGAAAAACATCTGAATGTGTGTGGTGAAGCAGACCTTTAGAATACGGGGTCCGACTAATTCATAAAAGCATTTCGGTTTTATAACGCCAGACATAAATTATGAATTCCGTCTGAAATCTGATGACTAGTGTGCTAATGTCGTGCCCAGAGTAATTTCGCCCAGAATAATTTCCTACGCATTGATAAATTCTGAATCTTAAACATCATATCATTAGTAAATCGATGTCAAGATTGAGATCGAACTTAAGACGCTGTTTTTGACAGATGTTCCATACATTAAACGTCAAAACTGCATCTTAAGATCGTTCTCAACTTTATTAATATGGGCCTAAGTTAATTCCCATGGCGTCCCCAGGGCGATAGAGGAGCTCGGCGGTCTGGAGACGGAGACGGACTATCCGTACGAGGGCGAGGACGACAAGTGCGCGTACAACCGGACGCTGTCCAAGGTTCAAATCTCCGGCGCCGTCAACATATCCTCCAACGAAACTGAAATGGCTATGTGGCTGCTGCACAACGGGCCTATATCTATTGGTGAGTTTTTTTATAGTACTGAGCTAGTAAACAAGCGTACGGCCTGCCCGGTGTTAAGCAGTTACCGTAGCCTATAGATGTTTGCAATACTAAAGGCATTGCTCACGCGTTGCCGACCTGAAGGGGAGTGGGACGGAGAGCGGGGAAGGGGGGGGGGGTTATTTATTATAAATCAGAATTAAATCTACTCGATATAGTTCAAGTTTTTCTTTAAGAACATTTTCTCAATGCGAGACGTAGCAATACTTAGACCTGGTGCTTTACAACTGGTTTTCCATCAGTTGTAAGTCTTATTTCTGTGGTCGTATTACGAACCGGTTGTAACGCTAAAATATTGCTTTTTTAGGGTTCCGTACCTCAAAAAGAAAAAACGGAACCCTTATAGGATCACTTTGTTGTCCGTCTGTCTGTCCGTCCGTCAAGACATGCACAGCCCAAACCGCTGGTGGTACAAACATGAAATTTAAACAGTAGGTACCTTTTACAGCGTAGAAGAAGAGCATAGGAAGGATTTTGGAAAAATCCACCCCTAAGGGGGTAAAATAAGGGGTGGAAGTTTGTATGTAAGTCCCTCATTTCTGAGGGCCTACTGTGGGTAATTAGGTAATTCTAAGTAGGTTATTCTATATTATCAAACTAACTCACTCAGATTTGAGTATTAAAATAGGAAGCTAGCCTAGTAAGCTATCTTTGTAACCAATGCATCTGTGTTGCAGGTATCAACGCGAACGCGATGCAGTTCTACATGGGCGGCATCTCCCACCCGTGGAAGATGCTGTGCAACCCCACCAACCTGGACCACGGCGTGCTCATCGTGGGATACGGCGCCAAAGGTACGGCAATACGATCCTTATGTGATCCTACTTAACGACTATAATTAATTAGACACATCGGTTTAAGGGTTTGCTCGGGCTCAACGGTGACTGTTGATAAAATCGATGATCAATCCGTTAGCCCATTGTCTTTATAAGAAACCCCACATTAAACTTTAGATCCTTGGGAATAAAATGTAAGTTATGTTACCAAATGTTGTAGAAAACAAGTTAAGAATTATGTTGTTTTCAATCTAAATTCTCTACACAACGGCTCACAAATACTGGTCTATACCATAATAATGCTTAAGTCTCTTTAACAGTATGTATTTGACAGATTGGGACATTAGTTATTCAATAAAAAGATAGAAATCGTTAATTCGCTGCAAACGCCATCGCCTTTCCAGTACCGTAGAGCAGCCGCATGTACCCTCATACCACAATGAAAAATTTAGTTATACCACCAAACTTTGGAGCGCCATAGCATAGGTCTATCTTGTGACGCTCATCATTTAACTCCGTTCCTACATTTTGACAAGCACTTTTATTATTCCAGATTACCCTCTATTCCACAAGCACCTTCCGTATTGGACAGTGAAGAACTCGTGGGGCAAGTCGTGGGGCGAGCAGGGCTACTACCGCGTGTACCGCGGCGATGGCACCTGCGGAGTCAACAAGATGGCCAGCAGCGCGGTTGTCTAGTGTACGTGTCTAATCATAGATTAATTTTGGTTTCCGCGAGGGCCACTAGATGGGTATGGCTCCAAAACGCCCGACCAATATACTAGCTCGATGGAAAATAGGTTCGTATTACAATAGCCTAAAGTAGTAAATGGTATGAACAGCCGCAGTCGACTCGCGAAGCGGTGTGAATTGCGGCCAGAGCTATGGTAATACGGTCCTATTTTCAATGGAGCCAGTAATTTGCAAAAAAAATCCGTTCTGTCTGAACTGATTCTAATAAAATGCGGCAACTGATACTACGCGGAAATCAGCGTACTTCAGTACATCTGACAGCAACCAATGTATGAAACTACCGTAACAATAAGTTGCCGTATTGTTAGTAGGGCGGTATCTAGTTAAGCGCGCGCGCGGAACTTTTATAAATCTATGATTTTAACCGTTCCTATTGGTAGAAAGGACCGAGCCAGCCCGTAGGTGGACTGCAGGCCTTATAATGAATAAAAAATAAACAAAGCCCTTGCACGTATTTGAGACGTCGTACTTGGAATTGCTATTCTCATGTCATTCCAATATTCCATTTGAAAATTGTACTTCATACCGGCCTAGGATATGCTAATGGTTAATGTAATGTGTATTTTTTTATTAAAATGAAGGTCTTAAACAAAAATATAAATCAATATCTTATTAGTGCGTTCTAAAAGTTTTTAACCGAAAGGAACTGCAAAAAATATATTTTTAATTAAAATTAGTTTTTTGATGGCGTCGCGAGGTTGTATAAGGCTGTGAATGTATGCAATCGCAAAAAAAATACTATATTAATTTAATTATACTTAAGAAACTAGGTTTCCAGGAACTTAGTTTATGGTTTTTTTTTTTGCTTCCCGTCTAGAAGCTGTTTAACGTGATTTGCAAATTAATGAGGCCTTATGTAATAATATTGTGTAATAAAATATTACTTAGTCGTAAAATAACATTTAATTTGAATAAGGGTATATACCATGAACCTATTACTAAAGAAGCAACTAAGCTAAACTAACTCTAAGCAACTCGGCCGCGTTGCTTAGACATCGCACAACTCGGCCGCTGACGTCATCACAGTAGGCGTGGCTTAATTCAATGTGCTGTTAGCGTTCGTCCTGTGCAGACGTCTTGCCAACGTTCGCATCCCAAATATAATTCCATTCGACACTAGATACTAACATAAAACGAAGCGAGTGGTTCTGCTATTTACCGGTAGATAGATGCCACGCATTTCTTAACCCCCCCACCCGCGCCATCTCGCGCAAATTTCCACGCGTTGTTTCATAGAGATATCTACTAAGAACACCTCTTTCTTTAGTATTTACTCTGTGGTATACACCCTTTTTCATAATGAACACTTTTTTTGACATGCGAGTTTATACTGTCGCTAGGAGGCTCTACGTTGAATATTCGTATGGTAAATTGTTAGGCTACGTATTCTACGTAGTCGTGAGCGACTAGCGAACGTTAAATTTATGGCAGAACTACTGTATTCCTCAAAAAAATAATCTGTTGTTGAATACCTTATTATTTGAATTTGACAGATGGTAATTTAAATATTTTATAGATTATAGATCTGAATTATGAATCTTATCGTTTTTTTATTTATGTCACTCGCGCCAGATACTAAAACGCTCCTCAAATATTTAAGCTGTCAACCTCTTTGGAGAGAAGTTTATATAACTAGCGAATAGCCTCGGCTTTGCACGGCTTTTCTCTGCTATTTATAAATGTAATTAGAATTCATATTACATAAACCCTTCCGGAAAAGACTCTAAATGATAGTGAAAACCGCATTAAAATCCATTGCGTAATTTAGAAGAACTATAAGCGGACAAACCATAGATTGGCCGTTTTTCAATTATACGGCACGGCACCGGCGACGGCATGGCGGCAGCTTTTTCATTGGTCAGTGACCCGTTGTCATTGGTTACTGACCAATGAAAACCCCGCAAATAGCTGTCACTGTGCCGTCGCCGGTGCCGTGCCGTGTAATCGAAAAACGGCCATTTACCTTATAGACATTATTTTTTCCAACTTAAACTCATATACAGACGAGGCGGATAGCAACTTTTTATAATTGCCAAAAATAAAACAGGGTTGGAACTGTGAAAATTGAATTTAATAAAAAAAAAAAATGTTTGAGACCGCCCTCAAATTTGAGTTGCGTTTGAGTACTTAGCCGCAGTCGAGTGAAAACTCGAATATTTTTATTTAATTGTTTTTATCCTTATTAAATCTTAAGATTTGTATTTAGTTTCATTACTTCTCATTTGTACCTGATAATTGGCCATTGATTCATTGATTAATATTCGCGATTTTTGAAACTTTACAATAATTTTATACATGTTGATTTTGTTAATACTTGTTTATCGTGTTTTTATGTAATTCATTGATATTCAGTTAGAGTTTATAATCTTGAAAAAGAAAAGACAACAGATTTTTTAAATTAATTAGTTAGGTACGGGTCGCCTTCGCGTATAAGGTAACATACTAACATAAGCTGGGCTCTTTTTATTATTGACATCCGTTATTAAGAGAGATCAGCTTATGATGGATTGTTTTGCGCAGGTGACACATTATTATACATTCTAAGTTACAAAATAATGGTACTTATTTGTAACTATCTGATATTTTATTCATTTAATATTTAATATGTAGTTATTTATTCCTTATGAATCCCCAGTCATAATAATTATGAAAATACAAAATCAATTTTTACCTAAGTCTATGATTACTCATAAAATTAATAAAAATCTAGTGAAGTAAGCAAACTGTTTTGATAAATTCTCATACTCATGTAATTTGATACTTTTGGTTACTATTGTAATAAATATGTTTCATTGCAAATGAATATATGTTTTATTGTATTTTAAGTATTTTTTTTAAATATTACTAAGGTGGCAAAGGAGCGTACGGCCCGCCTGATGTTAAGCAGTTACCGCAGCCTATAGATGCTTGTAATACTAAAGGCATTGCTCACATGTTGTCCACCTGAAGGGAAGTGGACAGAGGGAGGGAAAGGGGAAGGGGGTTGGGCTTCCGGCTCTCACTCATCGTCCGAAACGCAGCTGTAATAGCTACTTTACGCGGATCTTCTGTGAGAGGGTGGTAGGTACTGCCCTGGTCGAGCCAGTCCATATATGAGCTGGCTCAATTGACTGCAGCTTGGTTCCACCACCAATAAATTATAAAATCAGTTGTTTATAACGTTTCGCCTTCATTTATTGTGACAATGTTACAATGAACCAACTAATTTCGAGTAAGGCCGCCCGAATGTTGGTGAGCTCGTCAGTGACCGGCTTGAACGACCATTTTTAGGGTTCCGTGCCCAAAGGGTGCCAACGGGACCCTATTACTAAGCCTACGCTGTCCGTCCGTCTGTCAGCGGGCTGTATCTCACGAACTGTAATAGATAGAAACTTGAAATTTTCACAGAATGTGTATTTCTGATACCGCTACAACCAAAAATACTAAAAATAAAATAAAATTTTAAAATAAAGGGGTTCCCCATACAAGAAACTTAATATTTTTGACGTTTTTATTTTACGGTGGTACGGAACCCTTCATGTGCGAGTCCGACACGCACTTGGCCGGTTTTTTGTATCTGTTCTCGATGGTGACATGGGTGCAGTGATTATTGATCTTTCGATAATTTATAATTTTCCACTAACTGAGAAAGAAGAAGGTGGACCAATGACCTAGTGAAGATCGCGGAAAACTGCTGGATGCTAGCAGCACGGGACCGGTCGTTGTAGAATACCTTGGAGCAGGCCTATGTCCAACAGTGGACGTCTTGACTGACATGGTGATGATGAATAAACCTAAGATAATACCTATAAAACCTTGAAAGAAACCTAATAAAATTGTTACGACGAAAATGAACATGGCACGTGCTGTACGTTGTATTTCTTGAACGGAGTTGATGAAGCCAGCCCATGGACCAATTACTAAGGGGACTGGCCCTAAGCAACTCGGCCGAGTGGTCGGCCTAGTACTAACATCGACATAAAACGAAGCGAGTAGTTCAACTATTTACCGGGAGATAGAACAATGAAAATGAAAAAACCGGCCAAGTGCGTGTCGGACTCGCACATAGAGGGCACCGTACCAAACACCGTATAAATTTTATTGAAATTCTTCTTTGAAAATGTTCGTTTACACATATGCGACTAGATGGCGCCACTGTCGCTCGCTTATAAGTTAAATAATTGGTTAAAAATGTAGTTTTACGATATTTTTATTCAACTATTTATGTAAAAGCTATTATAATGATCACTAATGGTTAAAATATAAGTTTTCCCTTTATATATATGTCGGCACAGCGACTTTTAAAAAGTATTGAAACGATCGAAATGGGACGCAAGCGCCATCTGTAGGCGTTTGGACAGAGTCCACTTGCATAGACCGGCATCGGCGGAGAGCACAGTACGCTTTGCACCGCCGAGCAGTCGAGTCGCGCGATTGGAAACTGTCATCGTGCCATTTCAATATCTTATTAGTCATCTTTATACCCACTGAATGCCCACAATCCGAAAAAACGACGGCCCCATCATTCTTTCTTCGACATCAGAAGTGAGATCGAACGATGGCTAAAACCGTTGATGATCGTGTAGAAATTTAAATGATGGCAGTTTCTTCAGTTTCCAAGTCGTAGTGCTAATTATCGTTGATTTTAAAAATTAAAAGTGCCACGTGTTTGAACAATGACATTGAAAAAATGGCGGTGCACAGTAGACATTATGCGATTCGCTAAGTCGAAACGGACGTTTGAATTATTGTGTGTGAAGTGTTCAAAGTGTTTTGTGTGGTGATACGGTGCTACGTGAAAGCGGATGGCTGCGACGACGCGAGTATCGACAGACGGTGTGGCAGTCAACGGCGCAGAGCGGCATCGGGATGGCGATGGTGGTCGCAGGTTTGCATGGAGCAGAATCCGGTGAGTCGAACCATGTTTATTTGGTACCCGTGTTCTATAGAGAGGGTACACGCGGTACATGCTATAACATTGACAGAGAAAGTGCGGATGTGCGTGATATTGCTATTTGGATTGAAGAGTGGACGAAGTTTTCTGCCTACCCTCAATTTACTCTGGTCAATGTTGCTATGTGATTTTGTTTTGTTGCGGATATTATTTTACGATTACAGCCGGACTATTTTGCTAATGTGATCGAAGTTTGAGTTCCTAATTTTATTACGGCAGTGTCACGTTTTTAGAAGCTTTGTGTAAAGGAGTGTCAGTTACGTGCGCAGTGTGGTTTTTTCCTGCTGGTCTAATCAAAATTTGAATGATACAGATAATTAGTGCTCCATCCCGTGTAAATGTGGAGAAAATTTTAAATTTGTGCCTATAGCCGTTTTGGAGTTATTCACGAATATATGATCTTGCTGGCGTAACGTTACCGCAGCAGTGTGGTTTTTTCCTGCTGGTCCAATCAAAATTTGAATGATACAGATAATTAGTGCTCCATGTCGTGTAAATGTGCCGAAAATTATTTAAATTTGTGCCCCCTAAGGTTTCAGAGTTATTTCAAATCTTGCTGGCGTAACGTTTTGCGAATTCCTGTATCTCAAAAACTGTTTGGCACACAATCATGATTTTTCGAACACACATTAGTGTTAATTTGTGCCCATTTGTGACGGTTTCATATTTCAATAAATCAGAAAGGTTCGGGTGTTATAATATTTTTCCTAAACAAACTAAAATAGCTCCTAGCTCTTAAACTGGGAAACCTAGAAACCAAATGTTAGTGCTAGCTTGTATTTCTTATGGATCCTAAGCATTTCTATAATGATCGTAAGCCTACTCCAAGGAAATTACGATTTATTACGATTTTATTGCTATCTCGCGGTGAAATAATTTAAACCCTAAATACACGAGTTTCGTATGTTCCGATTACTTTTATTAATATACAAAAATTAGTGCCCTACTTCAAATATACGTGTACGAAATATCAGCTCTGTAAACCTTATAATTGAAATATTATTAATAAATAACCATCACGAAGCGCTTTCGGTGGTTAACTGACGGAATTGGAATGTATAGAAACAAGCGAACGCTCCATACTTCAAGCCATCCTATTTCAATTGACAGCGTTGTAATGAGTACAGACGCGTACATAATACTTTGGAGTGTATTTATAAACTATTAAATAAGGTAAATAAATGTATAATCACAGGGTATGCTGAATTTAAATATGAAGGTACCTTCCTTAATATTCCTTTTATGTTTCGTGTAGCTAAATGAGCTTTAACTAATAACACACAACAACAGTAAAAGTATCTTCTTTTATATATTTCTAGAGATAAAAAATCGACGCTTATAAACAGCAATACGACTTTGCAAAATAATATACATTCTTTAAATCGGAGTCATTCACCATCATCGAGATATAAAACGAATGAACACTTATAAATATTAGTATTTTCAACAATTATAAACAAACAAAACATTACTTCATTGACACAACATCAAAATATAAAAATAATGTAGGTACTTACATTAAACAAAAAAAATATTTTGATATTAGAAATAATAAAAAAAACTTATGGTAGTAGCACAGTACAAACAGTGAGCGGTCGAAGGGGTCTAGACAGGGGGCAAGGGTAGGAAGTCGAGTTTAACCATTACAAAAAAAATATAAAAATAAATATTACTCATTCACTTTTCTACAGAACTGTTAACACTTTACTGTTACTTTACTGTTACCAATTTATTGTATACATTTAAGATGGTAGGCGCTATGTATCGGGCGGCCGCATTTTTCAACTCATTTTATTTGGTCGGTTAACCATTGAAAGTTTGTCATGGTGTTTTTTATTAATTATTTTATAATTATAAGGTTTACAGAGCTGATATTTCGTACACGTATATTTGAAGTAGGGCACTAATTTTTGTATATTAATAAAAGTAATCGGAACATAAGAAACTCGTGTATTTAGGGTTTAAATAATTTCACCGCGAGATAGCAATAAAATCATAATAAATCGTAAATTCCTTGGAGTAGGCTTACGATCATTATAGAAATGCTTAGGATCCATAAGAAAAACAAGCTAGCACTAACATTTGGTTTCTAGGTTTCCCAGTTTAAGAGCTAGGAGCTATTTTAGTTTTTTTAGGAAAAATATTATAACACCCGAACCTTTCTGATTTATTGAAATATGAAACTGTCACAAATGGGCACAAATTAACACTAATGTGTGTACGAAAAATCATGATTGTGTGCCAAACAGTTTTTGAGATACAGGAATTCGCAAAACGTTACGCCAGCAAGATTTGAAATAACTCTGAAACCTTAGGGGGCACAAATTTAAATAATTTTCGGCACATTTACACGACATGGAGCACTAATTATCTGTATCATTCAAATTTTAATTGGATCAGCAGGAAAAAACCACACTGCTGCGGTAACGTTACGCCAGCAAGATCATATATTTGTGAATAACTCCAAAACGGCTATAGGCACAAATTTAAAATTTTCGGCACATTTACACGAGATGGAGCACTAATTATCTGTATCATTCAAATTTTGATTAGACCAGCAGGAAAAAACCACACTGCGGACGTAACTCACTCTGTAAAGGACTATCTTTGCGCGACGTCAATTCAATTCAATTCTTTATTTGCGTAATATGGGTTTATAGAAGATGTTGCATTTTAAGTTGTTTCACCATATACAGCTTCAAGCATGCAAAAATTTAAAATTTCAATCTAATAATAAAAAATAACATTAGCCACAGGAACTATTACCACAATTAACGCAATAAAGTTATTTGAATTTTGGGTCAGTGTATATCCTTAGGGGTGCTATTAGGTTTAGGTTTATGTTTTGGTTTAGGTTTATTCTTAGGTTTGAGTATAAGGGTGGCGAAAATGTCACGGGTCGACTTTGACCACGAATGACTCGAATGACTATCCTGACTATTCTTGATTATTCTCGACTATTCTTGACTATTCTTGACTATTCTTGACTATTCTTGACTATTCTTGACTATTCTTGACTCCTCTTGACTATTCTTGACTATTCTTGACTATTATTGACTATTATTGACTATTCTTGACTATTATTGACTATTCTTGACTATTCTTGACTATTCTTGACTATCCTGACTATTCTCGACTATTCTCGACTATTCTCGACTATTCTCGACTATTCTCGACTATTCTCGACTATTCTCGACTATTCTCGACTATTCTCGACTATTCTCGACTATTCTCGACTATTCTCGACTATTCTCGACTATTCTCGACTATTCTCGACTATTCTCGACTATTCTCGACTATTCTCGACTATTCTCGACTATTCTCGACTATTCTCGACTATTCTCGACTATTCTCGACTATTCTCGACTATTCTCGACTATTCTCGACTATTCTCGACTATTCTCGACTATTCTCGACTATTCTCGACTATTCTCGACTATTCTCGACTATTCTCGACTATTCTCGACTATTCTCGACTATTCTCGACTATTCTCGACTATTCTCGACTATTCTCGACTATTCTCGACTATTCTCGACTATTCTCGACTATTCTCGACTATTCTCGACTATTCTCGACTATTCTCGACTATTCTCGACTATTCTCGACTATTCTCGACTATTCTCGACTATTCTCGACTATTCTCGACTATTCTCGACTATTCTCGACTATTCTCGACTATTCTCGACTATTCTCGACTATTCTCGACTATTCTCGACTATTCTCGACTATTCTCGACTATTCTCGACTATTCTCGACTATTCTCGACTATTCTCGACTATTCTCGACTATTCTCGACTATTCTCGACTATTCTCGACTATTCTCGACTATTCTCGACTATTCTCGACTATTCTCGACTATTCTCGACTATTCTCGACTATTCTCGACTATTTTCGACTATTTTCGACTATTATTGACTATTATTGACTATTATTGACTATTATTGACTATTATTGACTATTATTGACTATTATTGACTATTCTTGACTATTCTTGACTATTCTTGACTATTCTTGACTATTCTTGACTATTCTTGACTATTCTTGACTATTCTTGACTATTCTTGACTATTCTTGACTATTCTTGACTATTCTTGACTATTCTTGACTATTCTTGACTATTCTTGACTATTCTTGACTATTCTTGACTATTCTTGACTATTCTTGACTATTCTTGACTATTCTTGACTATTCTTGACTATTCTTGACTATTCTTGACTATTCTTGACCATTGTTGACTATTTCGACTATTGTTGACTGTTTTTGAATATTTTTGCCGAATTTTGACTATCCTTTACCATTGTTGCCTATTGTTGACTGATTTTGAATATTTTTGCCGAATTTTGACAATTTTTGACAATTTTTGACCATTGTTGACTATTTCGACTATTCTTGACCATGATTAACGTATTTTGACCATTTTTGTCTATTTTTGACTATTTTTGACCATTGTTGACTATATTTAGCTATTGTTGACTATTTTTGACCATTGTTGACTATATTTAGCTATTGTTGACTATTTTTGACTATTCTTGACTATTCTTGACTATTCTTGACTATTCTTGACTATTCTTGACCATTGTTGACTATTTCGACTATTGTTGACTGTTTTTGAATATTTTTGCCGAATTTTGACTATCCTTTACCATTTTTGCCTATTGTTGACTGATTTTGAATATTTTTGCCGAATTTTGACAATTTTTGACAATTTTTGACCATTGTTGACTATTTCGACTATTCTTGACCATGATTAACGTATTTTGACCATTTTTGTCTATTTTTGACTATTTTTGACCATTGTTGACTATATTTAGCTATTGTTGACTATTTTTGAACATTGTTGACTATATTTAGCTATTGTTGACTATTTTTGACCATTGTTGACTATTTTTGGCCATTGTTGACTATTTTTGACGTATTATGACCATTTTTGACTATTTTTGATGAATTTTGACTATTTTGGCGATTTTTGACTATTTTTGACGTATTTTGACTATTTTTGACGTATTTTGACTATTTTTGACGAATTTTGAGTATTTTTGGCGATTTTTGACAGAGACAGAGACAGAGACAGAGACAGAGACAGAGACAGAGACAGAGACAGAGACAGAGACAGAGACAGAGACAGAGACAGAGACAGAGACAGAGACAGAGACAGAGACAGAGACAGAGACAGAGACAGAGACAGAGACAGAGACAGAGACAGAGACAGAGACAGAGACAGAGACAGAGACAGAGACAGAGACAGAGACAGAGACAGAGACAGAGACAGAGACAGAGACAGAGACAGAGACAGAGACAGAGACAGAGACAGAGACAGAGACAGAGACAGAGACAGAGACAGAGACAGAGACAGAGACAGAGACAGAGACAGAGACAGAGACAGAGACAGAGACAGAGACAGAGACAGAGACAGAGACAGAGACAGAGACAGAGACAGAGACAGAGACAGAGACAGAGACAGAGACAGAGACAGAGACAGAGACAGAGACAGAGACAGAGACAGAGACAGAGACAGAGACAGAGACAGAGACAGAGACAGAGACAGAGACAGAGACAGAGACAGAGACAGAGACAGAGACAGAGACAGAGACAGAGACAGAGACAGAGACAGAGACAGAGACCGAGACCGAGACCGAGACCGAGACCGAGACCGAGACCGAGACCGAGACCGAGACCGAGACCGAGACCGAGACCGAGACCGAGACCGAGACCGAGACCGAGACCGAGACCGAGACCGAGACCGAGACCGAGACCGAGACCGAGACCGAGACCGAGACCGAGACCGAGACCGAGACCGAGACCGAGACCGAGACCGAGACCGAGACCGAGACCGAGACCGAGACCGAGACCGAGACCGAGACCGAGACCGAGACCGAGACCGAGACCGAGACCGAGACCGAGACCGAGACCGAGACCGAGACCGAGACCGAGACCGAGACCGAGACCGAGACCGAGACCGAGACCGAGACCGAGACCGAGACAGAGACAGAGACCGAGACCGAGACCGAGACCGAGACAGAGACAGAGACAGAGACAGAGACAGAGACAGAGACAGAGACAGAGACAGAGACAGAGACAGAGACAGAGACAGAGACAGAGACAGAGACAGAGACAGAGACAGAGACAGAGACAGAGACAGAGACAGAGACAGAGACAGAGACAGAGACAGAGACAGAGACAGAGACAGAGACAGAGACAGAGACAGAGACAGAGACAGAGACAGAGACAGAGACAGAGACAGAGACAGAGACAGAGACAGAGACAGAGACAGAGACAGAGACAGAGACAGAGACAGAGACAGAGACAGAGACAGAGACAGAGACAGAGACAGAGACAGAGACAGAGACAGAGACAGAGACAGAGACAGAGACAGAGACAGAGACAGAGACAGAGACAGAGACAGAGACAGAGACAGAGACAGAGACAGAGACAGAGACAGAGACAGAGACAGAGACAGAGACAGAGACAGAGACAGAGACAGAGACAGAGACAGAGACAGAGACAGAGACAGAGACAGAGACAGAGACAGAGACAGAGACAGAGACAGAGACAGAGACAGAGACAGAGACAGAGACAGAGACAGAGACAGAGACAGAGACAGAGACAGAGACAGAGACAGAGACAGAGACAGAGACAGAGACAGAGACAGAGACAGAGACAGAGACAGAGACAGAGACAGAGACAGAGACAGAGACAGAGACAGAGACAGAGACAGAGACAGAGACAGAGACAGAGACAGAGACAGAGACAGAGACAGAGACAGAGACAGAGACAGAGACAGAGACAGAGACAGAGACAGAGACAGAGACAGAGACAGAGACAGAGACAGAGACAGAGACAGAGACAGAGACAGAGACAGAGACAGAGACAGAGACAGAGACAGAGACAGAGACAGAGACAGAGACAGAGACAGAGACAGAGACAGAGACAGAGACAGAGACAGAGACAGAGACAGAGACAGAGACAGAGACAGAGACAGAGACAGAGACAGAGACAGAGACAGAGACAGAGACAGAGACAGAGACAGAGACAGAGACAGAGACAGAGACAGAGACAGAGACAGAGACAGAGACAGAGACAGAGACAGAGACAGAGACAGAGACAGAGACAGAGACAGAGACAGAGACAGAGACAGAGACAGAGACAGAGACAGAGACAGAGACAGAGACAGAGACAGAGACAGAGACAGAGACAGAGACAGAGACAGAGACAGAGACAGAGACAGAGACAGAGACAGAGACAGAGACAGAGACAGAGACAGAGACAGAGACAGAGACAGAGACAGAGACAGAGACAGAGACAGAGACAGAGACAGAGACAGAGACAGAGACAGAGACAGAGACAGAGA